>JAPDVR010000008.1:25986322-27235608 GCA_026230005.1 Gila orcuttii | reverse complement strand
ATAACGATAGTAAATATATTATTTTTGTTGTCTGCCACTTTAAATGCTTGAGCTCTTTAAAGTCGAGTGGCTTCTGATTGGCCGGCAATGTTTTTATCGTTCATCAGCTGGAAAAAAAATCATTTTGAAAGTGATTCCAATGATCATTATTGTTATAGTTGTGATGTGGACTTCCACAGTCTCATAGAATTAGAATGATTATAAAAACTTGCTTTTCACTTGCTGTGAACAGGCCTTAAATGTCAGTGTATCTCTCATTGAGTCACATGGGAGTGTTACCATGGGTGGAGCTGTGACTGTGGAGAGTGAAGTGGAGGACAGAGAGGAGAAGAAGGAGAAGTCCACAGCAGAGCTGGAGCTTGTCTCTGTCACTGGAGGGTGAACTGTAGGCTAAAATAGCAGCAGAGAAGTTACTACTGCCATTAATAATATTCTTCCACCACTGCTCGTCATATTGTACGTATATGTGTGACCAACTGTAATTCAAGTTCAATTAGTTATTGCAAATGGGAAATTTTGTTTTTAATCAATTTAATGGGAACTTGTCATGTTTTACCGGCAAGGGGTTGTACGTCTTGTCCTTCGCTCTGTTGCTTTGGCATAACTGACAGCGCCATGTACCACTGAAAACAAACACATTTCTAAAACTAGTGAGAGATGCACATCTCAGTGGTTTCACACTATAATTATGATAAGGCTGCTTGTTTTAAACTTTTTTAATCAACATAAATTAGATGTGTGTTAGATAAATTAGTTATTTAGGGTAAAAAATATTTATTATTTTTATGTTATATTTTAGCATTTTTATTAAATTAGATTATTGTAATATATTATTAATATGATACTATTATTATTAATTGTACCAATAATAATATATTTCAATAATAGTACATAACATTTTAAGGATTTATAAATAATATTTCAGATTTTTTCTTAACATTAAGTGTATCAAAAATAATAATATATTCACTATGTAATAGATTTTAAGTCATCCTCCAGCTCTTTTTGGAAGTTTGCTGTGGCCCACTAGTGGGTTCTGGCCCCCTGGGGGCCTGTTTATTTTTAAACTGAAAATAAACAGTTTTAAGAATTTTGTGACATTTAAAAATAAGAAACATTATGATGTAAAATAAATAATAAATATTTCAGATTCTACACTATTTTGGGTCAATTATCAGATAAGTAAATTTGTTACGCTGAAAATTCATTTAAAATTTGTGACATGAAATTAATTGAAACTCAGATTTTTATGCTAATACTATCATTTGCAATTATAAAGTTAGACCTTTTTCACTAGTGCTTTTAGACTGCTGGATCGTATTTATTGTACACAGTCTCATAATTGAGATTTTTTTTTGTTTTGAATTCATGCAGTTTATCAACACTGTTTTAAGTTTGACAGATAAAGACTAATGATGAGGTCAGCTCTAGGTTTGGTAGGGTCAGTGGCCTGTGTATCACATGACTGCTCTGTACCTGGGTATGGAGGCGAGGGGCGGCACCAGGCAGGTGAGGTGGAAGGCGCGAGGACACCCATCACAGCAGATGAGCTCCCCACCATCTTTACACACTGCACACTCATCATCATTATGCTCCACCTGAACATATGCATCATAAACGTGATAAATAGTTAATTACCTACTGTACCCGGTTACACATGATGACAACTTATGCCTAAATAATATTTTTCATGTACGCTTTTTGTATCTGTACTTTTCCATGAATCTTGGTCACCTACATCCATGACTCTGGTGCTTGGCTCTCCCTGCTGGTGACTATAGTTTTGTGCAGGCTGTGCCTTGTGCACTCCAGCTGTCTCATCCAGTTTACCAGAAGAGTAGAATTCTCCTCCAACCTTGATGCATTTTTTGGCACCTCCTGCAGGAAAGTGCAAATGAGACATCTGTGCTGCCAAAGTGGACCGCCAAAGTGTTTACACTGCAAGGTTACACTATCAAAACACACGCTAAGAGCTAGCATTAGCTAAGTAAAGGCTTTAATCACAGTCTGGCAATACTGTATTAGTGTGCTGAGCTCACCAGACTCAATGACTTGCTGGATCAGAATCCCCTCTACTGTCCCGCAGCCAGTGGGATGCTCACTGGCAGATACAGCCACGGCCCTCTGGACTGAGGTAGATACAGCCTGGACCCCTGCGTTTTGAGTCATATTTATTCATGCACAATCTCATTCATCTACTATAATATTTAGTCATCTAATGATACATTTTACTCAAGCATCAAGTGCTTACCGTTTCCCACTGAGACCTGAGAAAGTGCTGCACCATCTGTCTTCCTCATTGGCTTGCCTTTGCTTCCTGGAACAGTAGAGATATTAAGTTATCAGGACTGGCGTGCTTGAAACCAGAAGCATCAAATCATGCCCATTCAAACTGGAATGTGCCAAATTTATTGGTTGCGTTAAAGTCATGTTGGAAAGAAAAAATTCAAGGTGGGATTTTGTCCATTGAGAATTGCTTGAATGGTTCTGGTTTTGGTTATGGTTTGATATTGCTGTGATATCATGCGAGTGACAGTTTGTCCCGACCTCGCACCAGTCGACACCTCATCAGAAAAGAGGGGAAGTAATTTTCATTAAAGATTACAAGGGAACATTAATTAAAAAAATAATTAAATAAAAAAATAATGATGATAAATGATTTATAATAAATACTGCAATATTCCATAAAAAAATCAGAATTGTCCATTTTGATAGTAATTTGATCTAGAGCACCTTTTTTTCTTCATTGAATGGTATTAAACTTGGTAAAGGTTTTGGCACTTGCTGTGTGAGCACAAAAAAAAAAAAAAAAAAAAAAAAACATGGACATGATTCAAACTGGTTAAATGGTCCTGAAAAAAGTCACACGTGTACTATTCGTGATCAAAAATGACTGCATAGGAAATGAATGGGAGACGAATTTCACCTAGTGAAAACTTTTGGTACTGCGGCCAAATAAAATCTTACTGAAAGCTCATTTTTTGAGATATCAGGCTCAAATTTTAAACACAACTTGTTTAGATTTATGGCTTTGATTTTTTCACAGTTTTAGAGTAAAACATGTTTTTGAAAATATATATTTCATATAAAAATGTATAATAGTATAAACATTCAAATTCAGTAAAAAATTTTACGTTCACTTTTCAGCAATAATCTGCCAAGAGTCATCTTTGAAAAGAGATCAAACTTAAGTCTGTGCTCTAAAGCATTC
This sequence comes from Gila orcuttii, assembly GCA_026230005.1. Classification (NCBI taxonomy): domain Eukaryota; kingdom Metazoa; phylum Chordata; class Actinopteri; order Cypriniformes; family Leuciscidae; genus Gila; species Gila orcuttii. The sequence continues at coordinate 27,232,397 of JAPDVR010000008.1, read as the reverse complement.
AAGTTTTAAGACAGTTTAAGTTGGAAATTAAATTTTCAGGTCTATGCTCAAAAAGTGAATAAATGGATTATAAATACAGCTAAAATAATATAATTATAATTTAGTACCATAAAATCCTCTAAAAATACAAAATATTAAATAAAAAACATTATCGAACTAAAATATAGTAGGCCTAAATTCATTTAATTGAAATATAATAAAAAATTCGGTCATTTTTGATCTACACGCAAAGAGGGCCAGGGGGTTAAAAGCATAAAAACACACCCAATTTACATTCTTTATTCACCATTTTGTAGATTCATATTCAATTTTATGCAGAAAAAATTCTTGTTGAATTTTATGCAGAAAAGGTGTTTTTTACTCTTGCTTGAACATCAACAGAAAAGCAGTCATAACTGAAAAATGTATAAACAGAGATTAAAATTACAGGTCAATGTTTTACATTGCATTGCTGAAAGTCATTTGCCGTTTCGAGCGAACCATAGACTGTAAAAAAATAGTTTCCACAGTAGAAATATATAAACATTTCTGGCCTGAAATAAGAATCTTAAGGTGATGATACACAGCCTCAGGGCAACTTTTTGAGCAATGTTGTTGGGCAATGTTGCCGTCAACGGGCAACCAGATGAGACACAGGGCCAACGACCAATCTGAATTATCCAGATAGAAATTTATTGCCCATTTTCAATGGGAAAGTGCCCAAGCAACAATCGCTCGGCAAGATTGCCCAGCAACATTGCTCAAAAAGTTGCCCTGTGTATCATCAACTTTAGTTTTTGGAGCACTAAAAGCGTGTATAGATAAAGCAGAATTATCACCATCAATGAAGCATGGTTTAATTATTCTAGTTCCAAAGTCGAATAAGGATAAATTATTTTTAGACAACTGGAGACCAATAACTATTTTATGTAACGATTTCAAATTGTTGTCTCATGTTTTTGCAAACGGACTTAAAAAAGGCATTGGTGAAATTATCAGTGAAACACAATGAGCTTTTATCAAAGGGAGAAGTATTCACAGTCATATTAGATTAGTCCTTGATGTGCTTGATTATAACTAATTCCTCAGACAAGCTTACTTCTATTTCTAGACTTTTTCAAGGCGTTTGACACTCTTGAACACCCTTTTTTGTTTAAATCTTTAGAAATCTTGGCTTTGATCCTTTATTTTGTAGAGTAATTTCTATGATCTATAATGATATTTTCAGTAGTGTTTCCCTTAATTTAGGTTCATCACCCAGAATCAAAATTATACGAGGAATCTGTTAGGGATGCCCTATTTCACCATTACTTTTTAATCTTGCAGTTGAATTAATGTCTTTGTTCATAAAACATTTTGAGGACATTGTAGGCATAGACATTCTTGGTAGGACCTTTACTATTAGCCAATTTACAGACGACACTCTTTTATTTCTTAAAAATAAAGAGGTGCTTCCATTAGTTATTGATACAATTTCTATCTTTTCTAAGGCATCAAGCCTGACCCTAAACTTTAAAAAAGTGTGAATTAATGGCTATCCATAATTGTGATTTAGAAGATACAGAGGGCATTCACGTGAAAATATAGGTTAAGTACCTAGGGGTTATGATTACCAAAAATGTTGTTAATAGAGAACTTTCAAATTTTATGTTTTTTTTATAAGCACTATGACAATTTTTTCATTACTTTTAACAAATTTCCTAAACTCTTAACGCACCAACACACCTACAACACACAATTGGCAAAACAGTTAATTTTATGCTCAAAATCACACATTGTAAACTAAACTCCAACACTAATTTTCAAAATACAATAATACACTAGCAACAATACACTATGTCTACCAAAACACTGCAAACATGTCTCAAAATCAAATAATTTTTCAAAACACTAACATATGTTCTCGTCCAACAGGAAGATTTAGTTAATCATAGCACAATGTCATAAAAACACTAACATTAGATGGAATTACAGAAACTGCATTATTTTATATTTATCAGTTATGCCCTTATACAGTATATTGTATTGATCATAGATTGTGTTTTGCACTGCAGTTTCTTTTGAAGCCTCTCTACATTTTTGTTTTGTTGGGTTTAGGTCTTTTGCTGCAGAAATTCAATAAAAAAGACCCATCTCGTGCTTTATAGAACGTACAGTTACTGTAATGAAAAAAACGAAGACAGAGACAGATTTGCAGCAATAAATAAAATAAATATATATTTTTTATATATTTGCATAATTCAATCAGCTGTTTCTCAGTAACAATATAAGAAAATACAGAGATATATTTGTGTTTCAATTCACAATATAAACAGCTGTTTACCTTGACTTTAGCCTGTAAGGTTAGGTTTAGAACATGGTGTTATCTGTTCTGACATACAGTGTTAAAGCATTGGTAAAAATTTCAGTAAAAATCCATTGTTTTGGTCTTGTTTGAGCTCGTGTGTAAAAGAAGTTCAAGCATTTTAAATTTGTTTTAATTGTATGCATTTTGTGTTAAAGCAACAAGAAATATGTTAATAGTATAGCTTACACAGACGGATGTAGTGCTAACTGTGTTAATAGTTTAGGAAATTATTGTTAGATGATAATGGGTATTTCTTATGTCATAATGATTTTATTAACAGGTTATGATAAGGTATGCAATACTATACCCACTGGATTGTTAAGAATAATTCGACGTAGTCGAAGTGACGACTGATTGGGATCACGCTTAGGGAGCCTGTCATCTTCGAGTACTGTTAAAACGAGCCAATGCACATTGGCGTGCGAGATCTGCATCTCACACTCCGCCCCACAGTGCGTGTATAAATATGGAAGTGGATGCACGCACCAGTTGTTTTTCGCTTCGGAGCCGATCGGTGTCGATGTCTCTGATGAGTGTTGAAGTTTTCAACGAGCGAGTGTGTCGGTGTTCTTCTGGAAGACTCTCCCAGGGCTGGTGGTTCTACAGCGCGAGTGCAGCGGTGATCGCGAGCTTCTGAGCTCTCAACTGCTGTTTTAACAGCATCATTTCTGTGTGTTTGTTGACGGTTGGTTAGAGGGAAAAGAAGTGAGTGCTTCACTGTTTCAGTTCACTGTTCAGTGTTGCCGCAGTCATTCCCCTGTGTGCTCCGGCACTGTTGACGGTCCCATTTCCTGAAAGAGCAACACGGGTGCGTTGCGTCTTTTTCAAGATGTCATTCCATCCGTGCGTTTCTGGATGCGGTCGTTCCCTGTCCCCCTCTGATGGTCACAATGGTTGCATCACGTGTTTGAAAAAAAAAATATATATATATATATACGCTGAAGCAGCTTTTGTGGATAGTTCATGTTCTCATTGCGAGAACATGACTATCGCGGTGTTGAGATTGAGACTCGCCTTCATGCGTGAAGGTGGAGTCCCCATTACCACGTGATCAGAGGATCAAAGTGAGGCTTCCCCGCCCGGTAACCCATCCCTGTGGGCCCCTCACTCCTCTATCACACCGCAACCGGTGGAGCCCCCTGTTGAGCGTGCTGGTCCCTCTGTAATGGACCGACCAGTTGTTTCATTCGGGGCCCCACCAGAGGACAGGATGCCGATTGCAGCATTGGAGGGTGAGCTGACCTCTGGAAATGATGACTCGGCTGCGTTATCTCCCCCTGGGAGTGCCCGATGTTGCCCGAGCCAGATCCAGAAATGTCAGCTATGCTGAAACGGGCCGCCGAGGCTGTCGGGCTCGAGTGGAATCCTCCACCACTTAATTTTCTAGCCTGCTCAATCTCGCTGCCTACTAGGCCTCACGACAGCCTAGGGCCCAGGGAAAAGTGGAGACTCTATCCCCAGGCGGTCCAGCTGTTCAAGGACCACTTCGGAGCCGCACAGTTACATCTGTTTGCCTCTCCGGACTCGTCCCATTGCCAGTTTTTTTACTCCCTGACCGAGCGGAGTGCCCTCGGCACAGAGACACTGGCACACAGCTGGCCCCGGGGCCTCCGCAGAGATGCGTTTCCCCAGTGAGCCTTCTTGCACAGCCCTGTGCTAAGTCAGGGAGGAGGGGGAGCAGGTCTTGCTAGTTGCCCCCTATTGGCCTAACCAGACCTAGTTCCCCCGAATTTATGCTCCTCTCGACAGCCCCTTCCTGACTCATTCCTCTGAGACAGTTCTCAGGGACGGGCACCGTTGGCTCCATATCTGGTCCCGAAAGGACGGGACGCAGAGGTTCTAGGTGATCTACACATGTCGTAGACACCATCACTTCTGCGAGAGCACCCTCTACGAGGCATGCTTACGCCTGAAGTGGAACCTGTTCGTTGAGTGGTATTCTTCTCTCCGGGAAGACCCCCGAAGATGTTCGATCTCTTCCGTGCTTTCTTTCCTGCAAGATGGGTCGGAGTGAGGGCTGTCTCCCTCCACCCTCAAATTGTATGTCGCCTCTATGAATTGACGCACATCATGATGCAGTGGATACAATCCTCTTTAAAAATATGTAATATAGACCTCTTAGACAGTAATTGCAATAACAAACTTATTTCCAAAGAACTTAAACCTATTATCACTGGTGATTATCAGTGCTATTTTCTGGGAGATGTCAAAACCTCAGTAAGGGATAAAGCTTTTACCTGTTATATGGCATACCCAGTTGCTCCAAAGGTCAAGGAGACTCATTACAAAATTATGTTTAAGATTTACCCAGTTAATGATTTTATACAGAAACGATTTCATTTTGAGGTGGATCCTTGTGGCTTTTGTTCTTCTTCTCCTGAAACACTTGATCACCTATTCTTCTACTGTGAGGTTACTTCTAAATTTTGGTTTGATAGCTGGTTGTTAGTAAAAATGGAAACAATTCCTCATATAACCCAACAAGATGTGTTCTTTTTCAAGTGTGATTTAAATTCACCCTTCTTTGATGTTGTAAATTTTGTTTTATTGATGGGTAAATATCATATTCATACTTGTAAGTGGAAAAAAATTTAAACCCTCCTTTAATATATTTCTATGTGATTTTGTTAAAATGTTTCAACTGTTTCAAAAAACATAATAGAAAGTCTGAAACTCTGTTTCTCTCTGTCCAAATATTTACTATTTTAGTATATTTTTCTTTGATGTCTATATCGGCTACCTGTTTGCCTTCATCCTTTTTTTCTATTACAAAAGACCGATTCGTCACTCAATCTAGTTTTAAATGTTAGCCTTACGTTAACATTAACCTTTTGCCTGGCCAAACGGCAAGTTTTTGAGTAGCAGCATGAGAACAGGGAATCTGCATCAAACACGAACCAATGTTTTTGCTTAAGGACTACAAAGAACAGCCTTTTATTTATAGAACAGAGATCAGGTGCAGTTTACCCTCAGTGAACAAAGCTGCTGATTTAAATCCAAATATGTGTAACACCAATTGTCTTGACAACGTTCATAATTCAATAGTAGGCTACAGTTCATAACATCACCTTAAGTGAGAACGTAAAATTGACTGGTTAATTAATTCGAACGTCACGAAACGCACTTCTCAACATTATTGGGCCTGTAAGTAGTAGTAATAACAGTGAAAACGGAAGCAGGTTTTATAATAAATAATAATCGGCTGCAATTTTGTTAGGTTAATCCATTAAACTAAATGAAAATTGCATTGACTATCAAATTACACAGTTGTAGGAAGAAGTGCCAGGAATGATACCCCTCTGTGTGCCATTTTGGTATGACCTAAACCCGAGTGATAAGTTCCTGTGTGTGCCGGTGTCCATTACCTGAGTCGGAGGTGATGGCTTTCTTGGTGTGATGATGGGACCGGTGGGTCAGGTGTTTTTCGGCCACTCCTCTCTTTCTGCCTGACTGGCTGCGGACCCAGCGTGTCCCAGTGTGACTGGCCACCTGCTTTAACCCTGCCAAATGAGATTATCATCACTTAAACTGTCATTATCCTCCAACAAAGTTATTGTATGTTTGCCAGGCCTGTGCACTATACCTTTGGGGAGGTTCATAAACAGGGTTTCCAGTTTTGGGTAACAATCCTTATTGTACTCCTTACAGAGATTGCTCCAGAAGGCCTGGAGGACAGTAGTGTCTTGGTCCAGTAGCAAAGTGAGCAGTGAGTAGACAGCTTTGTGGATCCCATCCTTTTTCTTTCGCTCTAAAGTCTCCTTATAAGTCGGTGATAGTATTAGTTTGTTGTTTTAGCATTTCAGGAACTAACTACGACTGTACAAACATCCGATTAAAACATGAAGACATTCTTCACATTACGCATGTTGACTTGAAATAGTGCTTTTGTATGAAAATGGTCACCCTCAGGATCTGTTCAGAGATGATGTCGTGATCCGCCAGCCCATACAGCAGTGGGAAAGGATCGTGGATTGCCATGGCGATCTCAGTCCTACATGCTCGTAGCTGTGAGCGCAGGTCAGACTCTCCGTAACCTTCCACCCTAGACATGCTTGCACATATGGAGTCCTGTAGTATAGACCACAACTAAACTCACACTGAACCTCTGGTCCTGATGTTCTGAGAGCACTAAATATTTGGATATTAATTTGAATCGATTCAATTATGTTTAATCACTTACATAGATAGTTCTTAAACAAATCAGGGAGGACCCCTTATTGGATAAAGAGATGGAGAAGGGAGCCCTTGTTACATATTATAAATTTAAGTGTTGTATTTAAACTGACCAATAATTAATTTTAATACAGTTGGTTATCTTATTTTAAAATGTCCTTGTTACAGTGTAATTATACACTTAAATACTGAGTAATATTAATTAACTACATGTACTTAGTACATAATTAGGATTAGGGTTTGTTTTAGGATTACTTGCTTGTAATTATGCATTATTTACTAGAGTAATTACATGTAATATGTGTAAGTAATAGGGACACTTTCAAAATTACATTTTTAATGTGCAGAGAAGATTGAAGTATACTTCAAAGTAATAAATGTTGTATTTTGGTTTAACCTTTTTATTTTTCTAAAAAAAAGAGAGATTAAACAGTACTTGTGAATACTGCTGCAGACCGCTGAGAGTCACAGACCCCTATCTTAATTAAATAATTAAAAACTATCAGTCATCATTCAACCTTTAGAAATAATGGTACATATAGATTTTTTTGCCTGACATTAAACACACTAAAAATGAACAAAGTACTTACAACAGATGCTGGTGATGAGGACTAGAGATACCTGTAATCTCCTAGCTGTAATCTCCTTTTATTTGGTGTGATGCGTGTCAGTGATTGACGTTCCTTATTTCTGGTGGATAAATGGCTCTTGTGCTCTTGGCCTCTAGGGGCCATTGATTCATAAGACCTTTAGTCCTGCTGTGATAAGTGGTGACGTTGAATTTCTATTTATAGTTAAAACAATAACTCGCACCTTGTAGGTTGTATAAAAATACCTGCCCCTCATTTGTTCGCATTTATGCTTATTTGTGCGGTATGACTTGGAAAGTCCACAGTTGGGCAAGAAACGATTTCTCAATCATGTGAGCCATCTACTTTTAGTCACCTGTCTCTCCTGAGGACTATAGTTTCCATGCCAAGGGGAATCCCAGTCTCTGTGCATTTCAATAAATGTACTGGATGTGGATTAGCCATTAAAGGGATAGTTCACCTAAAAAAATTAAATTCTGACATTATTTACTCACCCTCTTTCTTCTGCTGAACACAAAAGAAGATATTATGAAGAATCTTTGTAACCAGACAGTTGACGGTAGCCATTGACTTCTATAGTATTTTTTTTCCTACTATGGAAGTCAATGGCTACCGTCAACTGTCTGGTTACAAACATTCTTCATAATATCTTCTTTTGTGTTCAGCAGAAGATAGAAACTCATACAGGTTTGGAAGAACTTGAGGGTGACTAGATGATGACACAATTGTCACTTTTCGGTGAACTATACCTTTAATGCAGCATTTGTAATGTTGTGTGGGAATTCTTAATGTCTTTGAGATTTTCCAACAAGGTAATGCTCCAAGTTATAATTGCTTTCAGCTTTTAATGATCCCTAGAACATAGCATTTGTCTTACATTTTCATAAAATAGTGAGGAGGGTGAATTTAGATTTATGAAAACAGAAATTAATTACAACTTCCCTCTTTTTCGCTTGATTGAACAGGTGCACACTTTTTTTATACAGCTGTTATAAAATCAATATCACACTCAGCATTGTAGCAGTAGACAGTATGGTATTAAGACATGGATTTTATTGATTTCTTTTTTCAGACAGATGTCATGCTCATAAATGTCCTTACAGAGTGAATAAAGAGCCAACTACACTGCTCTACACAACCCTACGGCAACAACTTTGACAGATTCAATCCGCTCACACTATCAGCAGCAACTTCCTGTTCTTACATACGACCTTCCGCTTGCATGGGACTATTCTGCAATTCTTCTCAACCACTGTGAATTGGCTAGATGGTGTGAATACAACAATTTCATCACAGATCAACATCATAAATCCGTCAGTTGTCTGGTCACACACAGTGACCTCCCTTCTATAACGTATGTATTCTCAGGTAGCCATACAATGAAAGCTTTGCATTGTGATGCCACAATAACAGAAGGCACAACTAGTGTACAAAAAGTGAAAGATGACAAAGCAAACAAGAGGAAACGGAGGCTTGAGAAATGTGAATGTGAAAGATGACATACTCTGTGCACTGTTAATGCAAAACTCATTAACATTAGTCTCTCCCCATAGTTAATATCAGCGGCCCCTTTAATTATCCGAGAAGCTAAAGTCAAACCTAGTACCAACAATTCAGTCACAGTAATTCCTCATGTCCATTTTTGTTTGAATTAATAGAAGTATTGGCACCAGAAAGAAACTCGCACTAACATTAAATATATTATAAATACCTAATATATCCTAAATTAATCTCTATACAATCAGTGGTGTTAATCAGTGCATTTATGTAAACAATTCAAAATATAAATCAAAAAACAAATACATTAAACATTAAAGATACTATGTTTCCAGAGTTTTGTAAACAACTCACATTTCTTGAACGTACTGTTGCAATAACCAGAATGTCGTGAGTGGACTACAGGCGGGTTCATTCTCTCTCAGTGCGGTTTTAAAAAGGTCTTCACGATTTAGGATTCTCTGAGATGAAAGTGTTTACCTGCAACATTAAGAATTTTTTATCTACACATCCATTCGACATGTGCGGGAGACTACAAGAGCTTTACTACACATATATGAGGGATACGACCATCATTTGTCTGTTTCATCACTTTATGATGTGGTGAACCACACACTTCCTTGTCAGAACCCATAACAAAGTGCATGTATTTAAAATGAAAATCTGTTGTTTCCTAAGGCTCACCTCTAAATCGCCTTTCTCGCCCCAACCGAACAAATGACAATTATCTCATTCTTTTTAGTTCTAGTTGGCTCCAAAATAATACTAAAAAATAATTTAAAAAATATTTAAAAATCAAGGGGTTTAACAGGAATAATTGTATTCTTTCAGAAAAGATCCTCTTAATGAGTGAGTAAAACGGTATAAGGCAACAGCAAAATGCCCAAATTATAAATAATAGTTTACTACCAGTGTATGGCTACAGGTGAGACCGACAAAATAAGAGTGAAGCCCTTGTCATATTAAAAAAAGAAGAAAAAAACATTTGTACAGGTGAACATAAACCACGTTTAAATGATGGATGTTCACAATAATATAAATACTATATACAATACAGTACCGCCTGGTGGATCTAAAGTGTATACATGAAGCTAGCAGAAAAATCCATTGGTTCTTTGCAACAGTGCCACAGCACTTTAAAGGTTAGCCAGGTTAGTACGCACACCTCTCATGGAGGCTGGTACTGGATTAGCATGTAGGATGTATACACAGACCCACACTAAGACTTTAAACAGAACCTCTCTCTTTTGTCTTTTTTTCGTTAAGTTCTTCGTTTCATTACTATTGATGTGAATGGACCAAAGGACATGACAGATTCTAAAAGTTGTCTTACATGCATGCTATGGACGAAAGACAGTTACTCTGCCATCCGTCTTGAGTCTTAAACTCGTTTTTTTTGTGAAGGCATCATTTAGTGCTTTTTGTAATGTACAAAAATACAAAACATAACAACCGATAATCCACTCTGAATGTTTTTGTCCAAAAATGGTACACATGCCACTTCCTGTCCTATATGAATCTGTTAGCTAGTCACTTTGAATTACCTATGATATTATTTTGGCAATTGAACAGACAGTGCAGATTTTTTTTGTTCTTGCAACTGAGGAGTATAATTTTAGACCCATTCAGATAGATGTAAAAAGCCTATATCCGATCATAAAGTTCAACAGGACGTGGACCCATAGGAAGCAACAGAACAAGCGTGTGGTGTTAATGAAGGTCCGAACCGCTTTCTACTAACAGGAGCACCCGCTTTCAGTGGCCGGAGGATCCGGCTGTTTGTCCAGCTTAATGTCGATCACTGGGAGGGGGATGTGTGTCAAGGAAAACAAGGAAATGGTGTTAAGTAGCTTTCCTCTACACACTGTAAAAATATATTATTAGAGTACGTTTTACAAGAAATTACTATTTTATTCTTTCTACTTAGAAATTGCAAAATAACACTTTGTATTAAACGTGAAAGTTTTATGTAATCGGTGAAGTGAAATTTACTAACAATTTCTGTGTGAAAATTGTTTCAAAGTAAATCCTACACCAAATTTATTTCAGTATAAACTATTATTGTTATCTCTCATTAAATGTGTCTTATCTTTATGTCCATAAATTAAAAATGAAAAGAAAACAATGTATAGTGAATATTGATTTTATCATGTCAAGTTGGTGTTATTGGAAAAAGAGCCAGGCAGTATATATATATATATATAAAGATGGAGCAAGCTATTTCATTTTAGATATTAGATTACATAGACAAATATACATATTTTTTTAATATATGTGCGCCTCTACAGTAAATAATCCACTAAAAGATGAGGAAATTTCATATTGACTGACTAGAATTGTTAGTTGAGTGAATGGTGTCATTTTAGTTTCACTAGCGGAAATGTAATGAAAAAATAATGATTTGTTTTCAGTTTTCTGAACACTCTGTCCATCTTCCATTGGTCGAACCAACAGACAGTCCCGCCCCAAACTCACAGTATTGGTTGGGACACTGTTGCAGTGTTTGGATGGACAGGATGCTTAAACAAACATTTTGATTGCACCACAAAGCCAAGGGTTTATACTTTCCAGGGAAATCAACCTAAAAATGGCATATTCATTTGGTTTACTTGTTTTGTCTCTGGGACACATCCTCAAAAACAACACATATCACCTTTAAATGTCACGCATTAAAGGATACTTCCTTCTTTGTTATTATCATCCAAGCTCTCCATTCCGGGCAAAGCAGCAGCCACTCGCCGAAACAACTGTTAAACCAAACAGAAAGAGAATGAAATCAGACAAAGATTTTTTTCCAGAGCCGACTGGTATAGCTAAAGCCCTTTGGGCAACTCAGTGGCTAAATCAAATCTTTTTAGAGCTTTCCATGTGTCATGTTACAGGGCATGAGCTCAATTAAATTACTCGATTGGATCAAGTCCATTTTCCTTTGTAGTGCTCTGAGACTTACCTGTTTAACATTGCTGCCAGTCTTTGCACTAGTCTCGATAAACATCACATTCAGCTCTTTGGCCCGCTGCTCCCCCTCCTCTATAGTGATTTGCCTATCAGAGCAAATGCCATCATAATGCATTACAATTAAAGTAAATTAAATTGATAATTTTAAGTAAATTAATTGAATACATTTAAAAGAAAAGAAAAAATGAAAATGGATACGGTAGTGACACTTACAAATAAAGAATTCAAGCACAAAAAAATTTATATTAAATGTTAATATTACAGCTGGGTTAAAAATATTGATTTCACGATTTTAATTGATTCTCATTTTGAAAAACTTAAATTCCATGTATCGATCTTTCAGTCTATGCTGTTTTCAGCTGATGGATGAACAAAGCTTTGCAGCATGCCTCCTATCCAATAAATCATAATAAGATTTTAGCTTTGTTACTTCTGAAGTAAGTCTCAGCTTCAATTCTAAAATTCTGTCAATTATGATTCAAACAATAAATACCGTTTTGGCACTTTTAAATGTGGCGTGACAGATCGCTGTAGCGTCTCAGTTCAATTGGAGCAGCAGCGCGAAGTGCACGTAAATGTATTTCCTCTTGTAATGTAACCTCTTTTTTCCGCTTTACTACTATTTACAGCACAAAATAAACATGAATGAACATCAGAATGTATGTTGAAAAATACAGTACAACTTATCGAAATCCATATCGTCACATGTAATCGCTTAATCAGCATTTCAACCACGCGGATAGATGTCAATAAAACGGCTTGTAAACAATATGTCACATCATCTTTCATTTAAAAGCCATTCAAAACTAGTCAGCTAGAAAAATGAATTCTTGCCATGTACTGTACCTGATAGGCCTGAATTCATTGATATCGAATTGAACTGAATCGAATCGCAAGATTGTGAATTGAAATTGAATCGAATCGAATCGTGAAATTTGTCAATGCCCATCCCTATTTAATATCATCAATGACTCCACCTCTTTTCCTCTAGGTCTGTTTTGTTGCCGACCAGCATGATAATGACATCACTTCCCCTCTCTGTTCTGACATCATCAATCCATTTGGAGGTTAGCTGGAATGAATTGACATCTGGAGCAAGAGAAGAAAAAATCTCAGTCTACTTGGAGTATCAAGTTGTTTTGTTAAATGCCTTTTGCAACATGGCAACATAAAAGCAGTTGCTTTTACATATATCATTTAATTGCTCAAAGCGTGTATGAGTGTGAGGCTCACTTGTAATATCATACACCACCACAGCCACTGTGGAGTCTCTAATGTAGCTCGGGATAAGACTCCTAAACCGCTCCTGCCCTGCAGTGTCCCATAGCTGTAACCTCACCTGCAAAAAAAGATACAATACATACTTGTAGAAATAATTATACATTTTGATAACTGCACTAATGTATATATTATATATATAAATATATAGTTTCAAAGCTTCTTACAGTTCGGTCCTCCAGATACATGGTTTTTGATAAAAAGTCAATTCCAATAGTTGCCTGTAATGACAATAAGATTCCAAGTAAGATACAAAATAACATAGACATCTGAAAAACTCTTTGTAAACTTATACATTAATGTATGCACACACACAAAAAAGATAGTTTACCTGATAAGTGTTGTCAAAACTGTCATACATGAACCTTGTTATCAGCGATGTTTTCCCAACTGTAACATAAACCAACAAAACAGGATAATGTTCAGATTTTGATGAATCACACACACAGAGAAGTAATTAATGGCTTGTTTGTCCTGACATAACCCTATTCACTGTGTTTTCACTAATTGAATTACACTGCCATATGCTGAAACAAAGCACTGTCTTAACCTCCGTCCTTCAAATGACAGTGCATTTCTTAAGGATTAGAGACATCAGTCATTTGGACTTCACTGTTATTTAGAGTTACAACAATGACATGAAAAAATAGCTTGAAAAATGCGGCAGAATTCCTGAGTACATATTTCATACACTACAGGACTGCTTTTTTCAGGCCAGACTGGTCAGGCGTGTTAGTCAGGCTGAGCTCCTAAAATCATCAAACAGCACAATGGCAATAGTTATCCTGGAGCTCATAGAACAAGGGGGAATAATAGTCCTATTCTTCTTTGGCTTTAGAATAAGGGTTGTTCTGCTTATATCTTGAAACAAGATCAATCAAATCTGACCAACAGTTATATTCAGGACCATGGACAGCAGAAGACAAGTGGTCTTCTGACGTTAAAGGGACAATTCGCCCAAACCATGTCACCATTTTCTCAAGTTGCTCCAAACCTGTATGACTTCCTTTTCACTTTCGTCACTATTCACTTTCATTATATGGGAAAAAGATGAGTGGAGACTGAGAGTGTCATTCTTCTTAACATCTCCTTTTGTCTCCCACAGAAAAAAAGTAAGGTCTAACAACATAAAGGTGAGTAAATTATGAGAGCTTTTTCATTAAGTTGGCATAACATCCTGGGGGAAAAAACATTCTAGCAGGTGTGGTAATATCTATCATCATATCCAGGCTGCAATGTATTGATTCTCATAGATAAGTATACAGACAGTCGTCTCTAAAAATTGTGATTAAAACCAAATCACTTATCGCAAACCTAATGCTCTTTCATACAGTATATAGGGCCCTCTGTCTGACTGGCTGTCCATTTTCTCCATAGAACAGTGAATGACGAAGACATTATTACCAGGAGCTATAAGCATTACTGGATAATGTATGGCAAATAAATGCATACTTATGACAAAAAAATATCTCAAGAACACATGAACTTTACATGTTCAGTGTTATTATTTGTAATGTTTGGATGTTCAGTCATCAATTGACAGACATGATCTCAAATGCCAGTCTGATCACGTCTTCACAAACAACAACAGTGACAGTGACACTGAGAAGACCATCATCCAGCCAAAAGAATAAACCACAATATCTATTCCTGTTATATAGGCTGATCGTATGACTGCTCATAAAACGATGCATGAGGTTTTTATCTTTGCTCTGCTGAAGAATCCCACAGACACCGACTGCCAACCTGGGTGTGTCTCCTGTAGACACACGGGAAATCCAAAGCTTCTGCGCCTTTCTGTTTCATGACATTTTCAATCAGTGGATGTTTACAGGGACATCTATACAAATAAGGCGATTTACATTTCTTTCGAATGAAATATTTCATATCATTGTTTTGAGCGATTTAGACTGCGCTAGAATAGCGATCAATAATATAAGCAGAGCTTCTGCCTCCAATGGATAATGCAAGTGACAATCATTAACAGTTGTTCAAAATAACGATTATATTACGTTATATTCACAGGTGGACGTTTAGTAGTTTAATGACGCTGCATAGCTATACGTTTTCATGACTAATCAAAAATTAAACATATGCAACCGACTTGTTTGACAGGGAATCGATATAGAGATAACATCGTTTGAAATAACACCACAAACAAGCAGATACACAAAAGAATCAACAACACACTAATGCACTTCATGCATGTGCTGAGAGGTTAATGGGTTCGTGTCTAAACCCAGTCGTGGCAAACCCAAAGACTCACCGCTTTGCTCCCCAAGAAAAACAAGTTTGAATTTCCGTAAAGGGTTCCCAAAGTCACTTCCCATGGACATGATTGCTTTAATGGCCCAGTTGTTATGGATTAATATGTACAGGTGATACCAGTCTTGCGAGAATGCAGATGGATAATCTTCGGTCGCGAATCGATGGATATTGCAGTACTGCTCCGAGATGTCAATTCTCCAGCCCTGTGCGCATGCGCAGTGGTGGCGATACGCCCGTCTGATATCACTGTGTTTACGGAAACGTCCCCGTAAACTCTCCTCGCACACCAAACCGCAGGGCCATGCATCCGTTCAGCTATGTTTGCATCCGCATCTCTAAGCGCAACGCATAATTGTACTTTTTATGCCATTTTTGTGTGTCTTTTGCAGTCACTCGACGAAGACTGCATTAAGAAGCTGTCTCTAAGTGTTCAAGTGAATAATTTGAATGGAAGGTGTCAAACAAACTGTTGTAAGCTTTGTCTGTGTGCATATTACAATGTAAAAGTTGTTGTTACTTTATGTGACATCAATAGGAGATATAGAAAATAAGAAACATTATACCTGGTAATTTATACAGTAGCTAATAAACTAACTACAAGCAATTCAATAAAGAGAATATGACTGTTGGATAAGATTGTTGAACAAAAACAGGAAAATTAAAGGAGAGAGGGACATAGGCTAATTCAAACCAGGATCCCCATAATGAGTATCATGTGTAGGTTTGCCATAGGTCCATAATACATGATTTAATACTTTTTGTTTTGACGTCAAAGACAAAACTGCAAGCAGTATAATATGCAAATTATATCACCAAACATGCCTTTTTTGACCTTCATAAATCTTTCTTTTCCAGTACATTCTAATCTGAAGAGATGAAAAATTAGGGAGCAAAGTTTTAAAGTAGAGACATATTTGATGATGTTTTTTTTTCAGCAGATAAGAAACAAAATGGAAACCCTTACAGAAATCTCGTGCAACAGTGGAGGATGATTTTAAAATGTATCCAAATTAAATTAAAGACTGTGCCTATAATATTAGAGAGATATAAGAGATCATTGCTGTGTCTTGGAAACGTCAATGCATGTTATGTATACCCTGACAAGTCCGCTTGTCTGCATTTTTCTTCATTATCTACAGCCCTGGGGCTAAAAAACTAGATTAGAAAACTAGGTTATATGTTTACTGGAGATGACGTTGACAAACATTACTCAGAATGTATAAAATGACTCTTAGTAGTTTTATGTTATACTGAACAATGCACTTTTGGATCCATATCCATAACAACATAAGGTGGGTGTGGAAGTCTGTATATTGTCATTTATGCAAACCAGGTACTGTATACAATTAGCCTATGTTCTATTAAATAGAAATAGCATGTATATGTAACTCATATGAAATAGAATTGAATTATCAAATCATTAATATTTTGATGAGGAAATGAGTGCTTGAAACATAATGTTGATATATAGCCAATTAAAGCATATTGTGAGAAGACAGTATATGTTCAAATTTGTGATTTTCTGTATCGGTTTTGTACTGTTATCAAGGTAAGAGAGCTTGAATTGCCATGAAGTAAATGGTTTCTTCAGTTGAGTAGTTGTTACTTTGATGTCACGCAGGAGCATGGTGTTTACAAGCTAGGAGATTAAAATTAGCATGCCACAGCAAAAATCATTTCCTTAAACTGAGTTAAGGTTTCCTTTTAAGTGATGTTATAATTCAAACAACATTTCTTGCTTGATAAAATGTATTGAGTGATTTGTTGCTTCTATGTACAGTAGATGTGTTATCTTAGGTGTATGCTCAGTGTTCTTCGGGTTAGTGTAGTATACTGTGTAGCACTGCTGTTATATAATGAGTGTTACACTCCATCTTATACAAGTTTCACCACTCTCTCAGGGCGGTCTGAACATCCCTGCTGAGCACACACACATTTCACCCACTGCTGTACATGTATATTAATGTACTGAAGGTCAAATTGTTTCTTGTGAAAGAAAGTGTAACAACAAGTTATAAGGGACTCAGAAGTGATTAATCACATGAAATAGCACTTTTCAAACAAAATAAAGGTTTATTTATAAAAGAGATAGGTCAAACATCAAAATTTGTAAAATGCACATGGCTGTAAGACTCTTTTGGCCAGATTCTTATCATTATAATGATACATAATATTTAATTGATACTGCATTACAAAGTACTAAATAACACACTATAGTCTTTCTTGTCATTAGTTTATCTGTATTCGAAATGCCTCAAAAAAAGTCCAAATAATTATTCAAAGCGATATTCAAAATAATTATCAATTATATTGTGTTCATATACCGTATAAGACATCACTGCATTGAAAACTATAAAAAATCAAACAACTCTGCTTCTCTCTCCTTCCAGAAGGTGAAACTACGATCAATATATTTACAAATTTCATCATTACTAAAAATTGAGAAATCATTGCTTCCATCTCTGCTGAGATGTCCTCCATCAATTGGTATGGTATTCTCAATGATAACTTGCGGCACAACTTTAACCTCGGCACAAGAATCCTTTACAGATACCTTGAAAATCCCATTTTCTCTTTTCCCAAAGTATTGCATTTTGATGTCCTCGAAACCATCTTTCCACTCGCGTCTCCCAGCTTCAATGTCCCTGAGGACGGCCCGGTGGAAGTCTCGGACTGTCTCCCAGGGAAAGTTCCCTATGTGGTCGAACACCTCAAAGCATAACAGGTGCCTCATCTTGCGCTCCTCAGCTGGGAGGTCCTGCTCGAGAATGTGAAAATAGCCCAGCATAAACAGGTCAAGGGTCAGGCTGTCATAAGCAACAGGAGCGCCGTCCACACGAGGAAGGAATTGCTCGGGCGAGTAGGTCACACGCTTCCTCTGAAGGCTCCGGATCTGTCGTGATGGGACACCTGAGGCAACTTGTTTCCAGTTGCCAATCATCTTGTCTATTGCGGTTCTTTGCCTGTAGAGATGATACAGTGATCTGGTTCCTGGCTTGGATACTGGAGATGTTATTCTTTCTCCTGTAAGAGTGCCAAGCTCTTGTTTTATCTTGGCTCGCATTGATATTGCATACGCAGACCTTTTCCAGTGGCTCAAAAAGAGGACAACGATACGCTCCTTCCGCAAGCAGGTGGTCTCCATCACTTTAGTTGCATCTTTGCCCGGTGCCTGTTGGCATTTTATGGCACTGTCATTAACGTGATTTATGTCAGTGCTCTGGATTGTCCCCACGGACTGCATATTTCGATTTGTTGATGTAGACAGTTTTTGCTGCCTTGTGTCAGATGTGTTGTTTAAAAGGCCAGAAAATGGGTAGATGTTTCCTATCTGACCTTCAAAGTTGGACCTCAAATTTCTCACAGATACTCCTGACTGCTGGATCTCCAGTTCCACCTTCTGCCTACGTCCTCTGATTGAACTTTGCCTCTCTGGCTGGTATGTGAAGACCGATGCCAGACCCGTGTTACAGATCCCATCCTCGCTGTTCGTTTCTGAGAGGTTTGTCAGGAGCAGTGACATGCTCTTTACTATATTTGAGATCCGATTGTACCACACAGGAAGAGGTAGAGATTCCTCCATGTTTTGGAGCTGCTGGCACTGGGTGATATTAACGATAGGAGCAGGAAGGATGGCCCTAAGTTCCTCTGCCAGCCGGGCAAGCTCTAGTTCATAGGCCTGGCATCGTTTTTGAAGGGAAATTGTTTCAATCTGTCCCTCCAAGTAAACCAGGTCATCTTCAGTAAGCAGTTCTCCAAAGGGGCCCAAAATTACATTGTGTACTTGGGAATACCTCCAACCGTCCACCTCAATATTTTTATCACTGTTGTCCTGTATAAGACGAAACAATTGTTATTGTCATATTGTTATATGACATGGTGTGTTATGGAAGTACATTTTAGCAATACAGTTTTATGTTGGAGGGGTTTAAGCAGTTTACTTTTCTGCAGGGGTTGTCTTCGTTCTGCAGTCGAGCCAGAAGCTTGCGCACCATAACCTGCCTCTTCCATTCAGCAATGGGCCTCCCGTTCTCATCATGGGTCGGGATCAGAGAATCAATGTCAGCAAGATTTGCTTCCAACTCTGCAAGCGGAACAATTCCATTCTCTTCTTTCTGGAAACAGATTTATACAAACTCATACATATTATGATATCACTATACTGCCTCAGTTGCAAATAAATAAATTCAGTCAAAATAAAATGCCATTTGCAAACTATTTTACATTTGTACATTCAGACCTGAATGTAAATTTACCACTCCACTCTTGAAACACTGATCACACCCACTTTTGAGAAAGTTGAGGTCAAGTTCTAATCAAGCGCTAAACTTGTAAATGAAATTACTGATTTATTTCATATGATTTGTACAGTAAAATGTGCATCAGGGCAATAATTATAAGTTCAGGTTTGAAACCTGAAATTATATATTGGCAAGATTTTTAAGAGGTTGCATTTCCCTACATCAACCAATACAGTAAGTCCAAGCCTATACTGTAAATAGCCTACTTCTGCCACAGAATTAAAAATATATATATATTCTGTGGCAGTTTCTCACACTTCTGACTTTATTTTACATTTATATCTCAAAATTGTGAGTTACCATCCCGCAAATCTGACTTTTATCACTGAATTGCAAGTTTGTAACACATTTATTTCTCGCAATTTCAAGTTTATATCTCAATTTCTTTCCCCTTTCTGGCGGAAACAGGCTTTCAAATATATAGGTTACATCAGCTAAGTCATTACATTTTGATGACAAATTATGAAGAAATTTGTTTTCTTTGGAATAATATGGACTGATGATGTGAGGACAATAAGACCTGAAAGATAAGAAAGTACATAGGGTAAATTGTGATTTCATGTTAACTTTTTCAATGTTAAGGCTAGCACATACATTTATTGTTTGTCCAGTGAAGACCGCTGTGATTCCTGCTTGTTTCAGTGACATCATGGACTTATGAGATAAAACCGCTTCCTCTTCCTCAAGGTGTTTCTTCATGTTAAATGAAGTTACAACTATACACCAAAGACAAAAAGGAATTAACTTTAGAAATATATTTTCTTATAATGGATGTTGACCTTTTTGTCAATTAGAGGCCTGTAAAGGTCTGTAAAAACAAATGCAGGGTCATGCACTCTCACCTGTGGAGGCCACTTGCACATGTTGAATGGTTCCAGCTCCGGCTTTCTTAGCCTGTGAGGAGGCCATTATTGCGGTTGAGGAATCCAGACATGCTGGAGAGGGCCGGGGCTGGGGAGGCACTTCATTCACTGGCTGCTAACAGCAAAACAGCCGAAACAATTAAGAACAAGTGTGTCTTGTCATGTTTGTTTATAATTAAAAATCATCACCTTGCTATTTTCCATCCGGCCACTATGTTCACTGGACTGATTCTTAATTTCCTGGTAGGGGTTGGTTGTGTTAAACAAGGTCCTTTCCTCTTCTATGAGAACAATGTCTGAAGACTGCTGGAGCCAAGCAATACAAGAACAGTGTTTTTATGAATTAAAACTCAATTTCTTCACAGTATTCTGGTGCAAAATACAGGTCTTGAAGCACAATGTACATCTTGATCTGCCCCCCAGCGAGCGAAACAGGAGCTCAAACTGTTTAGCATAGCAGACCTCCCACTTAGTTAACAAAGGAAAACTGCCTATAGAGTTCAGTCATCTGATCGGATGGTTCAAATGACCCATACCTGCAATTGCAGTGATTGACTTCTCTTATGGCCATTAGCGAACTCTCTTCTTGCTTTTAAAGCTTGCTAAATTATTTTTTAACATTCATAATGTGCCATAGAGTTACATAACAGCAGCAGAAAATGAAGACATAACCCTTTCAATGCACTGTATACATGTATTCATACACCGTACAACATTTTGGCATCAGTAAGATTTGTTTTAAAGAAATTAATACTTTATTTTGTTTTAGCAAAGATGCACTAAATTGATCAAAATTGACAGTAAAGTCATTTCTTAGGTTACAAAAGATTTTTATTCCAAATAAATCTGTTCTTTTGAACATTCTGTTCATCAAAAAAAATCCTGAAAAACATGACCATGGTTTCCACAAAAATACACAACTGTTTTCAACAATGATAATAATAAATGATAATAATAAGAACTCTTTCCTGAGCATAAATGTTTTCATTACCTAATTATTTATGTACACCATAATAACAGGATGTTATTAGTCATGCTTTAATATAGTCTTTCTTGATAACATTCATGATATGCGCAATATTTTTCCAAAGGCAGTTGTTTTGTAATCTGATATGGATTTTACAGTTTTAGAGAAGCATTACTGAGAACACACAAGAAAAACTCTTATATGTTTGCTCAAACCAAGAAGCAATACATGTTATAGTTATTTTAAAGATATTTCAAAGATTATTTTCTTAGCAGTATTATTTTCTATGAATGTGTAAAATCCTACACATTTAATTAATAGGTTTCACATAATAAAATATATAAAAGAGTAAAAAAATGTTTATAAAATCTGAAATAACACACCTTCACCGGTCAAGTCGTCACAAGTATAACAGCGGAGTGTAATGAGAGCATCAGTGCTTCAGCCATCCAGTGGCCAAATGCTTAAGGATCAGCACACTATAAACAGTGAGCTCAGACAGGAGGTCTTCATAGTAAAGTATAAATAATTAAAGGGTGGGATTAGGTGAACCGTTGTTCTTTACAAGTTTAAAAGTCTAAAGGCTGCCACACGTTCCTCAGCACACGTTCCTTGCCATGCTTCACCAAAGCACAAGTGTGTGTTTCTCACTATTCTTTTTTTTTTCTTTACAGTCACTAAACACTATTTGCTGTTCTGAATGTCTTGTAATGAGGTAAAAGTATTACTTCAGTTCCACAAAAGGGCAAAGGCCAAAGAACAGGTCTTGATGGTGAATCGATACACAAACATGAACAGTTCTAATCTCTATTGTGGTGTCACATTAGTATCTATCCGTAACTAATTTGCCGTTAAGCAAATTTAAACGAGCTTCACTTAATACCTCTCTGTCACAGGCACCTCAACCGACCGCAAGCAAAGAGGTCAACACACATCAGTTACACAGAGGATTAGATATGCAGGAGGAACAGATCAGGCAATTCTATCTAAGCATCAAATCACACCAACTCTATTCATTTGCAGGCAATTCATGCAGGCTCTATTGTATTATTATATTACATTGCTATACTTACAGATTGTTTATTAAATATGGAAAAATTTATGTAAACATGTCAATTTTACTTTCAAATTTGTACAGTTTTAAATTTAATTCCCTTAATTGTGAGACAACTTATTCCATACTGTATATATATAATTAATAAATAATAATAAATTATTCAACCCCCATTGCAAATCAGGTTTTTTGGCAAAATTTACAGACTTTCAACTGTTTGCAAAGAACAAATCAAACAAAAGCAATTGAAATAGCTCAACACAACAAATGTTTCAAGTGGTTTCCCCAAATTCAACTGAAAATGCAACTTTTAATGACTTATGCAGTCTCAAAATGATTCAACCCCTTCATGGCAAGCATCTTTAGTACTTAGTAGAACACACTTTTGCTGTTATGACCTGCTGCAAACGAGATGTATAACCAGACACCAGCTTCTGGCAGTGTTTCTGAGGTATCTTAGCCCATTCCTCATTAATATTCTTGGTTTGCATGCTGCAACCGCCACCTTCAAATCCCACCAGAGATTTTATATGGGGTTCAAGTCAGGTGACTGTGATGGCCACTGTAGAATCTAGTTTTCTGCAACAAAGCCTTGGTGGAATTTGAAGTAGGCTTGGGATTATTGTCCTGTTGGAAGGTCAAATGACGCCCAAGCTTCAGCTTCCTCACTGACGGCATGACGTTTTCTCCTAGGATTTCCTGACACTACAATGAATCCATCTAGCCTTCCACATGCTGCAGTTTTCCAGTGCCAGAGAATGCAAAGCAGCCGCAGAGCCTCACCATGCTTAACTGTAGGCAGAGTGTTCTTATCAGCATATGCTTCCTTCTTCTTCCTCCAGACATACCACTGATCCATAGAAAGTTCCAGATTTGTTTCATCGCTCCACAGAACAGAATCCCAAAACCTCTGACGCTTATTTATGTGATTTTGAGCAAATTGGAGGCAACTTTTCTTGTGCTTTTGGGTCAGTACTAGTGTACGTCTTGGAGTTCTGGCATGCATTTAGTACGTGCCTTACTGTGCAGCTGAAACCTCAGTGCCTGTTGCCACCAAGTCTTACTGCAGGTCTTACAGTCAATCGAGGAGGATTTTTCTGAATCTGCCTTCTCTGAAATCTGGTTGCAGCCGTTGATAGCTTCCTTTTTCTGCCCCATCCAGGTAGTGTAACCACTGTTCCTTTAAAGCAACACTATGTAGTTTTTCAACCTTCATAATATATTTCCAAGACCCTTGAGATGGTACAATAGACTTACAATAGGTTGAATGACACGTCTGCCATAGCCTGACAGTGTCAGTATCGCTTTTACTGGCACTACGTAACTTCAGGGTTCGGGTAGTAACCCGAGCACAAAAAGATCTACGAAATTCGACTGCTTTACGGCATACCGTATGTTACATACTGTATGTTGTTGTCATGGCCGAAGCAGCAACTAAAACGAAGAAGGCAAAGGTTTTGTCGGAGGAGACAAAAAGGGAGAGTGACAAATTAAAAGGCCGGACGAGGATCAATATTGGTCCAGCGTTCGCTCGCTGGCGTGAGTGAAGGAGGAGGAGGGGTGCCCGACCGATGCTGACCTGGCCGTCATGCTGTTAAAGTAAATATATTGCTTGCATACTATCTCTATTTTTTTTAATTTGTTGTCTGCCTGGCCATGTTACGGAATCTATGGTCCTCCATTTATCTTCATGACAGTCATGTTTGTTTATTTATTTTTCTGGTGAAAGTGTCTTGCCTCAGGCTATAATGCAAATCGATTTTTCAAATTTGCAGATTCATCTATGGTAGCTTGATATTATAATATTGACGATATATGGCCATTACCTACCACACAAACATGGAATTGAATTAGCATATCCATTATGTAAAACAGTAGCCAATAGGCTACTATAATGACACTGGCTTGTAAACATGAGCTACGCGATCTTTTGGCGTTTGAAAAAAAATAAAACCCATGAAATTATATTCATATGACATGCTGAAATATATGCCAATGTACCTGGGATGAAGACATTTCACACGCAACGCTGGCAGTCTGTACAAGACGTTAGAACTCGTGAGAACTCAAGACGGTATCGGCTTGTCAACAAATGCAGTGTATCCCCTGGTGTAACCATGACAGATTTTACGACCGTAGTATTAGACAATACTGTTTCCCAACTGTAGGGGGACCCCGAGAGTAAAAACTACATAGTGTTACTTTAAATTTGAACTTGTGAACTATGCTTCCAACAGTGTATCTATAGGAACATTTAGTGCCTTCACTATCTTTTTGTATCCTGTTCCTTGTTTGTGAAGCGTGATGATATCTTCTTTTAACTTTTTTAATTATTCTTTTGACTTAGCCATATTTGTAACATGCAGCCAAGCGTGACACTCAACAAACCTAGCCAGTTCAGATATTTCATGTGTTCTAGCTCAAGCACACCTTGTGCAACTAATGAAACACTTGATTAGTTGCATCAGGTGTGCTTGAGACAACACCTGTTTTGAAGATTTGTGCTGTTGTGATGGATTCTATTCAGGGGTTGAATACATTTGAGACTGCAGAAGTCATTAAAAGTTGCATTTTCAGTTTGTGGAAACCACTTGAAACATTTGTTGTGTTAAGCTATTTCAATTACTTTTGTTTGATTTGTTCATTGCAAACATCTGAAAGTCTGTAAATGTTGCCAATAAACCTGATTTGCAATGGGGGTTGAATGATTACAACTGTATATATATTATATTATATATATATGTATATATATATACATTTTTCAAATATTTTAATTTCATGCCAAATTAAACAAGGTTTTATTGGAGATTATATGCTGAGAAAAGTGTCATTGATAAATTATTTTACAAAGTGCTTTTTATAAATAAAAGATTTTTAGTGCCTTGTGCCAATATTGTGAGTGAATGTTTTGAATTATATTAGAATTAACCCGTCTATTTTGCATTATGTCTGCCCTTTTCTCCATTAGCTTTCTGTTGTAATAATTAAACTGATCTTATGTAATTATTCCTCCTGTAAACAATAATTATTATCAAGAACCCCACTGTGCTTCTCACACTTTCCTTTGGGGACACCCGTACACACTGAAGCCATGCCAGCATAAACAAACAAAACATCAGCACACAAACTGGTGAGAACGGCACTTCTCTCTCTCATTGGCTTTGTGATGGATTGACTGAGCATGAGCGACTCCAAACACACAGGAGTAAAATGCCCTCTGACAAAACCACTGACTGCGTTTATGAGCCTCTGTCTGACACCTGAGACTGAGGATCTTATATCGTCCTCACCCCTGGGGCTCTGGAGCTCATGCTGAGAGGGGCATGAGTGATAGCTGATAGGTCCTTCATGCGCCAACCAGACAGTACTGAGTGTCTTGCTAATCAGCTTGTGTCAGGCCATAACGTTTTAATATGCCATCATAGTTATTCTATCAAAAGAAAGGGTGACGCTTGCATAGTTTCCACTTCATTTATGAACAAATGACGTATATCTGATGCCCTTTTGCAAAAGAGTGACAAAGGAGGCGGAGCTGAAATATAAGTATTAAGTGAGTTATGTAGAGAGCATTGGTGTTTTATGATACTATCAGAAGTCTTGTTCATCGTTGAGTTCTCTCGACTGGATTCTGACCTTTTGTCTTTCACTCAAGTTATGGATGACATAAAATGTTCAGCTACACTCTAAATAATCAGTCTACAAATGCACAAAAAAGGGAATAGGCAATTCAATGGATTTCATGACACAAGAAACATTTTCCTTGAATTTTCCAATGACAATATTCTCCAAGAGAATAAATACACACTTGTCAACACTTTTACTCTTAGAAGACGTGGATCAAATTATAATCAAATTATTGATGCCTCTGTTATTAAAGGATTAAAGGTATCTGTTCAGCCTTCTGAATAGGATGTTCCTGTGAAGAATATATTGCCCCATATCTGATAAATAATGGAGAACTTCTTCAGCAGGAATGAATCAGTTGATCACAGTGTGGGGTTTAATAAATGCACTTTAATGTGTTCCTTGTCCTCAATTTTGTAGCATGACTCAGCCAATATGAGCTACTATTTCATTAGCTCAAATATATTCATGCTAGAGAAGTGGAGTGTTTGCCTGTAGGTGGCAGTAACAGTTTGCTATTACAAGGTGGAGCATTACCAAAACCCAGACCATCAGCTGTCGTTTGCAATATTAATGGGTGTAAAGCACTTGAGTAAATGTAATTAATATAAGTATAATAATTAAATGAGGAAAACTTTTTTATCCAAGTGTGGAATATGACATAGTATCCATTATTTATACTTAACTACAGTTCTGGTTTTATTCTGCATTGGTTTGATCAACAGTAATATTGTGAAATATTAATACAATTTGAAAGAACTGTTGTCTATTTTAATATATTTCAAAAAATTACATTTATTCCTGTGATGGCAAAGCTGAATTTTCAGCATCATTACTCCAGTCTTCAGTGACACATGATCCTTCAGAAATCATGATGATTTGCTCATTTGATGCTCAAGAAACATTTCTTATTATTATCAGTGTTGAAAACACTTGTGATGCTTAATAATTTTGTGGAAGTCGTGATACATTTTTCAGGATTGTTTGTAGAGTTCTGAACAGCATTTATTTTAAATAGAAATCTGCTGGAACATTATAAAGGTCTTTACTGTCACTTTTGATCAATTTAATATCTCCTTGCTGAATAAAAGTGGGTGTTTTTTCAAATAAAATAAAAATAAAATCTTACTGACCCCCAAATATTTGAACATTAGTGTATACAGAATAAACTGTTTGAAAATTGACAGAATTAACTATGTAAAAAAACATCTCATCTAATTAAAAATTTGCTTGCAGTTAAAGAAGTTGTGCTGAGGAAAGTACTAATTATCTTACATGAGCATCTGCATCACGGAGGAAGTTGGCACAATCATGATAGCCATTATATTCTGCCAGGTCCACTGCAGTAAACCCATCCGAATCTCTCTCCAGTGGACTGATGTGATTGTTCAGCAGCACTCGGCAGCACTGAGTGAGCGAGAGATTACAGCTGTCATTCAAAACCTTCAAACACTACTTAAACTGTGCAATCCTCAGAGTTGTCATGATAAGGATTTGTGATTGGAACTGAAGGAACTTTGACAGACACCTCCAGTTCTCCATTCTCCGCTGCATCATGCAGGGGGGTCCCACCCCAGAGGTCTTTCAGGACTTTCGCTCCCATCAGTAAGAGACGCTCCACGATGCGATGGTGACCCTCGCTAGCGGCGAAGTGCAGTGCTGTGGCTCCATCCTTGTCCTGACAGGACAGATTCAGATCCGTGAAGGAGGCCTAAAGACCCATATCAGAGACAGAGTCAGTGATAACTCTTACGCAACTCTCAAATATATTCAATAAATCCTGAGGGAAATCATGCCAAAGTGACTGAAGCAGCAGTAACTCACCAGCCAGACCACCAAGGCGTAGTGTCCCATGTGGGCAGCTGCATGCAACACACTCATGCCATCTTTGGCCTGCACAAGGACATTTGCACCACAGTCCTTCACCAGGTATTCAACCACATGCAGATGCCCCTCCTGACAGGCTAGATACAGTGGGGTGGCCCCAGTACCTGTCTCGCAATCCACACACCTGCACAAATACATTTTAGACTTTGCACCTAGACAAACATCTTAATATAAATCTTTGATTAAGGCTTTCCCCGTCAGCATTTAAAAAAAAAAAAAGTTGCAAGCTACCACCAGCTTTTTGGATTCAATTTTAGAAAAATTGAATGGACCCCAGAATATTTTGTTGTATGCATATTTGAATATGCAATAAATCAGAAGAAAGAACAGAGCCAAGCTGCTTTTAAACAAAAATCTCGTTTTATTCTAGTTTCATGCATTGCATTCCTTTTTTATGTAAATATGTACGTAAATATTTCGTCATTTCCCGCGGTTTTTCAATTATGGATTCTTGAAAAAGCATTCAGTTGCGTTCTAGACGCTGGGATAAGTCTGTGGCAAAATTCAAGTGTTTTCCACCTACCATTCAGGGGTGCGTTTCCCAAAAGCATCGTTAGCCAACTTTGGTCGTTTCGCCAGTGGTTAGAAGCATAGTTTCTTGTTTGCCTGACATGTGAACTTAATAAATCCTTGTCTTGAGCAAAATAAGCAAGATGATATTCAGTGCAATCTGTATATTTTATTTAGAATATACAAATGTCATTTACGTCTTTTAGTTTGTCAAGAGATTTAAAGCACCGTTTTTGAATAGTGCGCATGTGCGAACGTGCTCTACCACGTAAGAAGCCAATGATTTAATCTGCAAATAGAGCAAAATTACTCAGAAAAATTTGAAATAGTCCTCAGATGCCATGTCCGTAATTTACAGCAAATCATCTAGCATTAATTCGATCTCAACAGATTCGTTGAAATAAGTTATTACTCCACCGCCTGCGTGACACCATTTACCAACGTGGTTGAACGACCAATTTGCGACAGTATGGTTTCGGGAAACAGTCGAGACTAGCTAATTGATTTCTAGGCTGGTGTGAGTGAGTGGAGGCGGGGCTAATTTGCATATTTATAGAACCATGTAGGCCTATACTAAATGAGGCATGGGTGTAGAGTTACATTCAAGCTATTTTTAGGCATGAATAATTTTTTTCAAGGAAAAAAACTTTAAATATGTAATTTTGGTGATCAAAGGTGAGTTTTAAGGGATAAAATTGACTACAGGGGGACAGGTGTCAGGTATGCTTACATCACATAATGTTCATCCTTTTAAATGAATCCAGTTCAATCCAGAAAATTCTGTTTATACAAACCTTAAACTTTACAATCCAATTCACATATTCGCTTACATGTGTATTGCATGTAGGTCTATCCCAAACAAAATGCCCAGTCGCTGTGTTCAGAAAGAGTATAATTGTTTTTCTGAAAAATATATTTTTCAAATTTGAGCAAATATCTAGTATATTTAGTCTCCTCCACTGACCATTCACCTTCGTAAGACGTAAAACGTGTGTAAATATCCGCATCACAGCACAGCGCATAAAGTATGTGAAATATATTTTTGAACCTGAGAAAATAGTCAGATTCGAGCGTTTATATGCTTAATTGATCTGATTATTTCAGGTCTACACCGCCCCTTGCAATCCGATCGAAATTTCATTCAGAGCTCACATACAGATTATTTGGTTGCCTGTAAACGTATAGCTGTTAAGAGGTATACGCTCTATTGCATCATTAAGTAGAAGTTGGTGGTTGTGCAGATGTACAGTAAACACACGGTTGGCGTCATGTGGCAGGTAAGAGGCTCCTCATGTATTATAGACAGAGCCCAGATGGTGGGTTTGACATGTGTCAAATGACCTTTTCCAAGCCTCCCTGATAAGTAACAGCTCCCAAGAAATGGCAACTTGACTCTAAACTGCTGCCTTCATGTGTATTTGTTTAAGCATGATGACTCATAGTTTTGCCCATACGCAAACATACACAAGTTATGTGGAGCATATAAAAGTAGTGATGAACTAAAATATATTTAAATATTGACCGAGTGACTATTTCCACTATATAAGAAAAACAATCATGCTTTGGTCAATCATAATTATGACAGTTTATAAGTATGACATAAAAGGTTGAAATTACGAGAAACTAAGTAATAAGTACAAAATAAAAAGTCTAAATTATGAGATAAAAAGTCAACAAATTAAAATACTTAGTCAATTATGAGATAAACATTTGACATTTTTATGACTGTTTATCTCATAATTTTCACTTTTTGTTGTTTTTTTTGCCATAATTTTGACTCATAATTAAATTAGGCCTGGTTTCACAGACAGGGCTTAGATTAAGCCAGGATTAGGCCTTAGTTCAATTAGGACATGTAAGTAGCTTTTATAAACATGTATTTTAAAACATTACTGGTGTGAATCTTGAGACAAAACAATATTTTAAGATATGTTAAAACAGCTCAAACATGCATTTTAGTCTTAAGCCTTGTCTGTGAAACCGGGGGTTAGTATGTCACAATTTTTACATTTTATCATAAGTATGTCATAATTATTATTTACCAAAGAATGGCATTTTTTTTCGTGCAGGCTTTTATATCTTTCTCATATGTGTGGAATTCGAATTTCTGATTCATTCAAATAAATCGATTCATCCTAAACAGTTCTCTCTCATATACACCGTTCAAAAGCTTGATTGATTTTAATGAATCAATTCATACTAAATGGTCCTTTCTCTGATACAGCATGTGAAAGTCTGATTCATTCTGGTGAATCAGTTTATTTAGTTCGTGTAAAGAAACCAATTAAATAACAATTAACCATTTGTTCTTTTTTATTTATATGCTGCGGTTCTTTATCGGTTTCGACTCATTTATATGCATTATTTAAATTATATTCTTTTAATTTGTATTTATGTTTTGTTTGTTTTTTGTTCAATTTTGATGATATTTGTGCAAATTTTACTTGAAGAAAGCTGGTAACCAAACAATTTTGGTTACCATTGACTCCCATGAGGACAAAACAAAAACAACATTTTCAAAATATCTTCTTTTGTGTTCTGCAGAAGAAAAGTCTGAAGGACATGAGGATCAGTAAACGATGACAGAATTGCTTCAATGTAGTTGAAACACCTTTTGTTGGTATACCCAACTACATATTCAAAAGAGCAGTCTGCCAGTAGTTTAAAGATTTTAAATTACGAGAAGCTTCTGACAAGCTTGAGGTTCAAAGTACTGTACTAAAAGGTGAATTTTTAGCCAGTCAGGGATGGCGTAACAGTCAGTGAGCCTCACCGTGGGGAGCTGGACATGAGCAGTTTGAGGGAGGTGAGATCTCCACTGGCTGCAGCGTAATGGACAGGTCGAGCTCCACAATCCGTCTGTGCCTCTGTACTGCCTCCCTCAAACAACAGCCACTGTACTGCCTCCGCATGGCCAAACCTCGCAGCCAGGTGCAGGCCCGTCGCACCCTCACCATCACGGTCCTGTAGGCCAAAACAAAGACAGGCCTCAGCATCCAATACCCAGTTTGAAGAGTTCTGAATTATGGGCATAGTAAGTAGCACATCACAATGACCTTTCAATACACTCATACAGTACGTCATTATACCATCAGTGATGTTAATAAAAGAGGTGCTTGTTTGCTTCCATTGTACATCCATCATCAATGACCTATGTAATTGACAGTAAAGGAAACTGACACAGCAGCCCATCCTCAAGAACACCATCAATCCCGCTGTCAAATGTAATTTTTCTCTCAATATATCATGGCACTCACCTCAATCCCACACTTCTCCCATCTCAGCAGCCACTGCAGCTCCCGCACATGCCCGGTGGCAGCAGCATCATGGGCGGCCGTAGCTCCATTTCTCGTACGGGTGTGGCAGGGGAAACAAGCTTCGTTTACCAGAAACTCCAGGCAGCCCAGTTGCCCGCAGCGGGCGGCGTGGTGGACAGGTGAAGCTCCCTGGGTGTCTGTGATGGCTGGACTGAGGCATCCGGACACATGCAGGGCCCTCAGAGCCTCCACATCCCCCTCACGAGCTGCTTGAATGGCCCTGTGGAGCACCATGCTAGACCTCAGCAAGCCGAAACAAAAGTGGCAGGGGTCCTTGGGCTCTACCCAACTATCTCTCTCGCTCTCTCTAAAATGATACCGGAGCTTGCTGACAGATGTCCATGGGAGAGATGAAGGGGGAGGATAGCGCTTAGCCAGAAATGTAACGAGAGCCCTCATTTGAACATTTATATCTGCTTATATTCTCAGATACAATAACAAAGTAGGATGATGGGAGAAGATGCTCCGCTTAAGAACAATGTGCAATAATAAGTTTAGCATGTGCTGGGTGATGATGCATCATCCAGTGTGTTATTAAGGGAAATCAATAGAAAATGTACTAATTTAGTTGTCATTGCACAACATGTAAAATTATTCAGAGCAGGGTACTTCCCCCGCTATCTAGATGACAAGCAAAAGCAAAGCAAAATCCCAGTAAAAGAGCCTCATCTGAAAATTTGTTATTCAGGACTTAAATTAGTTATAAAAAGTTATTCCATGAATTTTATACATTTTTAATCACCTATATTTTAACTGGAGATAGGTCATAATAGCAACACTTTGAATTCAAATTGAATGAAATTCGAAGATGCCTGAAATGTATGTCAACTCATAGAATTTTTGAATAATAACCCCATTAATTACAATAAGTATTAGATAAAAAAATAGCGTAGCTATTTATTTTACAGTCCCGTTTCCCATACTATGTACTTATTATAGTAATTACAATAACTGGGTAATAACTAGGTACTATCCCTGAACCTACCCCTAAACCTAACCTTTACCCATGTAGTTACCGGCTATATTACCAGTATTTTCTTAGGTAAGTACACTGTAAGTGCACTTACTGTGAAATAGAGAAGCCTAACCAAAAATAGTAACACTTGTAACAACATGCCACTCTGGGCCTTCTGGCATCAAGAAAAGCATCAAGGCAGTCCAAATCTAATATACAGTACACTGTAAAAAGTGATCAGTTGACAACTTTGACAACAGTTGACAAAGTATTTGAAAAAATTAAGTTATGTGACCTTGACAATACCAGATAACTTATATTTTTCAATTATGCATGAAGTTTATTTACTTAATAATTGTAAGGCAACGGGTTTCCTCACTTTTTTAAGTTGTAAACTGATCACTTTTTACAGTGTAGCGTCACTTCCTTTTTCCCGATAGCTTCATCAGATCGATTTTTGAAGTCAGCATAGATGTATCATTCACTGCCTATGATATCCCACAATCCTGTGAGTTCCGATCTGTGACAGTTGAGCTAAAAAAATAAAGATGCCGTCTGAAAGTTGCTGTTGGTGGTCAGTTTGAGTGTAAATGTGTTTTTAAACACTTTTGATGTCTTTTCTAGCAAGAAATAACCATTGAAGTAATTCATTATTCACTTAGTTATCACCTAAGCTCACTCTGTTTTGTTGTAGATCATTAAACCGTTATGCTGCATTAGAAGCCTGTCCGAAATCGTGAGGTACCTTTGTGCGCAAATGCTCCCTGCAAAGTAATTGCCTGATAAAGCAACAAGGCAACAAGTACTTTAAATCAAGTTTGATGTTTGGCCCTTTATAGTAACAAAAAGTTTACTCTGCATCTAGACAAAAAAGAAGTCCAAACTCTTGCAACGTTGCGCATATTTCACATTTATTTCACACCAGACAAAGTGTTAAGTGTCCACAGACATTAGAAGACACAGGTCCAACACTCAAAGAAGTTGAGCACTGAGTACACTACAGCCCATTCATTATGGTATAAAGTGGTTATCAGCCGTGTGCTAGACCACAGTTGGGTTTATATACAGAGAAAATCAACAAATATTGAAGCAATTACAGTAGCTACACTTAGTTTATATTGAGTTTCTCTTTTTTAAGTTTGGAATATTTGGATGGATGAAAGATGTTTATTCAAAATGATGCTCAGAAAGATGTGGTTCCATTAAGAGTGAAAGGGACACATTATCAACTACAAACCCTAAAAATCTTGTTTATCTGCAATATATATGTATGCTGACAAAGTCCTGTTGAATGCTTCGTCTTCAGGGCATCATGTAAATGCGAACACTAAATGCTCATAGTCGACAGTGATCCTTCAAAGCGGTAAAATAATACGACTGAATCTATTATTTTTATGTAAATGCTACTCTTATACTGTATGGAGGTAAATGGAATACATTTGATACATTTAATTTAAAAGCTGAATAAATATGTACAGCATGCTATCATATACATAGCATAATCAAAGACAGGAATGGGTAAAAAAACGTCAGGGCACTGGGAGGTATAACTGTCAACATATTGTCCAAAACTTAAACGTCTGTCCCTCATTTAAACTTCAGATCCATAATGTAAGAGTCTATAAAGGCATACTTGTAATTAAACTTCTCCTTAAGAAGAAACCGTTTTGAGAGGTGAAGACCAGAACGGCTCAAATCTCTCAGATACATTTACAGCTATTACATTTTGTGCTCTTTGGGTTGGCTGACCCATTGCACAAAACATCAATCCTCATGAACAACATACTAAATGGCTGACTGACCAATAGCATGAGCCAAAACCAAACAAGAGATTTCTGAGTTCATCAGCAACGGCCTCTGGTAATACCTCTTTAAGATGTAGTTGTCATGACAGGAAACACGGCTTTTCTATACTTAGTATACACATATCTGCATCATACAAGGCAAAGGGTGGAGCAAGAAACAATATAACAGATACATTTCTAAAGCTGAGCTAAATAAAACTTTCTCTACATTGGGGATCACACAACTTTTAGTAAAATCTGAGTTTATAGACTTTCTGTTTTATGTTGTAACACTAAAACTGGATCTTCTCTTACAAGATGTCACCTCCCTAGGAAAACACCATGTAATAGGTTTGAATACAGATATTCTATTATAACATGTAAGGCTGGGATGACCTAAACGAAACAGCTACAAAAGAGGAACTATGCAATCAAGATACAGTGTTTCTGAACATAAACCTGCATAATATTATTCAAAATTTGTGTTATAATGTGCACTGATGTATTTGCGTTCAGTGTATCAGAAACAGGAAATTTAGCAACACTGCTGTCTAATTTTGTGCGTAAAAATAAGCTGATGAAAAGCGAACATTAAAGAAGCTGATTCTCTTAGCAGCAGAGCTCTAGTGCAAATGAACCAAAACGAACCTGGTAAATAAAGCTCATTATCAAAAGTGCAAGGTGAATTTTTTTTGTAGCACACTACAAAGAGTGACCTCATAATAAATTATGTTTATAAAACATACAATGCTTAATAAATAAGTAAACGTAAAGATGTAATGTAAAAAAGACATTACAGATGAAAGTAAAACAAACTAAACTTCTGTATGATAGACATTTTGTACTTTTGCGATGCTGATTTTTGTCGAAATAACAGAGAATTGCCTCTTTTAGTCTAAAATCCATCTCAATTCTATCTTCTATCATCCACGACTTCAAAATAAGCACTGCATCTCTTCGAAAAGCACAATGATCACGGCAGAATGATCAAAAGCAAGAGGCAACTACTGAAGCCCAGGTAAAAGCACTTGACATTTCTTTGAAGCAGCACATACAGAAACAGAGCATCGAGTCGAATTTACAAATGAACAAATGCAGTTAAGAGTAGGGTAGTGTCTATGATGCCGTTTTGCCATTCTAGCTTTTAGCTACTGTATGGTAGCGGGAAGTGCTAAATATATTTTAATGTTGTAAATGTACACTAAATAGGGCCTGAAACACACACATAAACACACATTCTGTGAAGCCAAGCCCGCAGTCTATGGTTGGCACGGACAGACTGAGGGGAAATGCTGGGACGGGCAGGCAAGAGGCAGCTGTGATGACATGGGGACAGGGCACTTGTAATCACATGACCTAATTACATCACTAAGGCCTGTTAGGCCTTTTTATGGTTTGAGCCAGAGAAAAAAAATTTGATTTCACATCCTCATCTGTCCTGATTTTCTTCTGGAAAGCTTAGACCTGTGGGTAGAGAGAGAGATTAGGAGAAATTCAGCGATATCATTGACCATGACCACTTTACCCAAAAATGGGTAACAGGTCTGTTTTGACATCAAATACCTTGTGTCTGTCTAAACTAACTGTTAGATGTCACTGACATTTTGGTGCAAATTCATCTGTCTTGGTAGAATTAGGCAATGCCAACACAGCAGTGTTGATTTAGTATTATTTAAAGTGCCCCTATTATGGTATTTTTGAGGTTCCTAATTTTGTTTCGGAGGTCTCTGACAATAAGTTTACATTCCTCGAAGGTAAAAAAAAAAAACAGTTTAATAATATACAGGTCCTTCTCAAAAAATTAGCATATTGTGATAAAGTTCATTATTTTCCATAATGTAATGATAAAAATTAATCTTTCATATATTTTAGATTCATTGCACACCAACTGAAATATTTCAGGTCTTTTATTGTTTTAATACTGATGATTTTGGCATACAGCTCATGAAAACCAAAAATTCCTGTCTCAAAAAATTAGCATATCATGAAAAGGTTCTCTAAACGAGCTATTAACCTAATCATCTGAATCAACTAATTAACTCTAAACACCTGCAAAAGATTCCTGAGGCTTTTAAAAACTCCCAGCCTGTTTCATTACTCAAAACCGCAATCATGGGTAAGACTGCCGACCTGACTGCTGTCCAGAAGGCCATCATTGACACCCTCAAGCAAGAGGTTAAGACAGAAAGAAATTTCTGAACAAATAGGCTGTTCCCAGAGTGCTGTGTCAAGGCACCTCAGTGGGAAGGAAAAAGTGTGGCAAAAAACGCTGCACAACGAGAAGAGGTGACCGGACCCTGAGGAAGATTGTAGAGAAGGACCGATTCCAGACCTTGGGGGACCTGCGGAAGCAGTGGACTGAGTCTGGAGTAGAAACATCCAGAGCCACTGTGCACAGGCGTGTGCAGGAAATGGGCTACAGGTGCCGCATTCCCCAGGTCAAGCCACTTTTGAACCAGAAACAGCGGCAGAAGCGCCTGACCTGGGCTACAGAGAAGCAGCACTGGAGTATCCACAGTCAGTGATGGTCTGGGGTGCCATGTCAGCTGCTGGTGTTGGTCCACTGTGTTTTATCAAGGGCAGGGTCAATGCAGCTAGCTATCAGGAGATTTTGGAGCACTTCATGCTTCCATCTGCTGAAAAGCTTTATGGAGATGAAGATTTCATTTTTCAGCACGACCTGGCACCTGCTCACAGTGCCAAAAACACTGGTAAATGGTTTACTGACCATGGTATTACTGTGCTCAATTGGCCTGCCAACTCTCCTGACCTGAACCCCATAGAGAATCTGTGGGATATTGTGAAGAGAAAGTTGAGAGACGCAAGACCCAACACTCTGGATGAGCTTAAGGCCGCTATCGAAGCATTCTGGGCCTCCATAACACCTCAGCAGTGCCACAGGCTGATTGCCTCCATGCCACGCCGCAATTTCTTTCTGTCTTACCCTCTTGCTTGAGGGTGTCAATGATGGCCTTCTGGACAGCAGTCAGGTCGGCAGTCTTACCCATGATTGCGGTTTTGAGTAATGAAACAGGCTGGGAGTTTTTAAAAGCCTCAGGAATCTTTTGCAGGTGTTTAGAGTTAATTAGTTGATTCAGATGATTAGGTTAATAGCTCGTTTAGAGAACCTTTTCATGATATGCTAATTTTTTGAGACAGGAATTTTGGGTTTTCATGAGCTGTATGCCAAAATCATCAGTATTAAAACAATAAAAGACCTGAAATATTTCAGTTGGTGTGCAATGAATCTAAAATATATGAAAGATTATTTTTTATCATTATATTATGGAAAATAATGAACTTTATCACAATATGCTAATTTTTTGAGAAGGACCTGTACATTGCACAACACATCACCTTATTTCTCAAGGAGTCTGAAAACGGTTTGTTCGAAGATACTTAATGTTTAATGTAAAGTCTTGAAAATCCTAAAGCAAAATTAGTTGAGAAGCACTGATTTAAAGTGTTACATAAAATTAAAGAGAGACCATTATTGAATGAGGACTTTATATGTGTTGTTGTGACTGTGCTAAAGGGAAATGAAAATCACTGAATTTATTTTGAATACCTGATAGTTCCTGCCAGCAGTGGGTTGAATGCGTACAACCAGTCATGCATCTCTTTGTCATTGCCTGCTTGGAGGAGAATGCTGCGGTGCTCAGTCCATACTGAAAAAGTGTTAGGAGCCTGGAAACAAAACATCACATGGGTTAACAAAATCAGTTGACAAAAAGCTAGACAACTATAGCTAGCTGACCACTTTCCTCAGTAATCATGTGTATAATGTCATTGGATGAGGAATCAATGGCTCTTACCCTCAGCAGGGTCTGCTTATCTTCGCTGTACTCCACCTGAGCAGAGGACAGGTTGATGACGGCTCTCTCCACGCAGTCTCTCTCACTGCGGTACAGGTAGACGTAAGGCCGTCGCACAACAATGTACCGCTTCACCCAGCCACTGGTGTGTGGCTCAAGAAAGTGTAGATAGCCTTTCTTTGACACAATTGGGCTGCAGTCATAGGAAAAATTATAACAGATATATAACAAATTATTTGCAGGGCAATCAATAACATAATACATTAGGATGTTAAAAGTTAAGGACAGTGAGTTTTTCTACTTGCTGTAAATATATTTAATTGTCTTTAGTGCAACATTAAAAGAACAGTTAGCACTAAAGTACATTTTAGTTACATATATTTCATTGTACAATTCAACAGTGGTCTTGGACTTTATACTATACGTCATACATAAGCAAAAGTTTCTGTTATCAGTACCATTGTAGAAATAATTTACATGCATATTTTATTCATTTTGCAACTGAAAGTGTACATGGACCTGTGTATGGACCCTTTTTCATAAGAAAAATAAATGTTTTTTCATATTTTCATTTTTATGAAATTGAATGTACATTTATAACTCTATTGTGTTATATTACCTTGTCATTAAATTACTGAAAAGTAGTAAACCAATTTTATCCTCTCTACACTGGCTACTTGTTAAGTTTCGTATTGATTAAAAAGTATTGCTACAGACGCTCGATTGCTTTTGTCCGCCTCGCTGCCTGCTGTGAGCTGTGAGTTTGTTTGCGTCGTGGCTGTCTAAGCCTCGTATTAGCTCCGTATTTCTCCCTTTATTCTGTTCTGAACCATCATTTAACTCATAATTACAACTCGGACTGTTGGCCAGACGCGTCTCAAGCCATTATACGGCTGGAACCGCAAATACGGTTGGAACATTGGTTGTTGGTCGTAGAGCGAGACACCGCTTCACTGCTGCTCGCCCTGCGATCGACTGCTTTTGTCAGCCTCGTTGACCGCTGTGAGTTTGTTTGTTCGCGTCGTGGCTGTCTAAGCCTCGTATTGGGTTCGTATTTCTTTCTGTTTTTCCGTATTTCTTTCTTTTATTCTGTTTTGAACCATCATTTAACTCATAATTACAACTCGGACTGTTGAGCAGACGCGTCTCAACACCGGGCCTTTACACCTATGGGTCACGGCTGAGCGAGTCTTCTTTACACTCACTTACAAACGAACATTTTCCCGTCTATCGTGCGTCTACATTACACCCATACCACTAAAAAGACGTTTTTTTTACCCAAGACTTGAGTCATAAATTAGTATAAATATTAATAGCATCACTGGTTGCATCTTTGCTAACTTACTGTCCATCTGTTAAAATGGCGAATATATCAGGTGTATGTTATCTACATTTTGGTGCAGATGAGAACAAATCTGATTTGCTCGCGGTGCAGTCTGAATTAGAAGCTGTAGAAAAGCAGATCCGTGACCTTCTAGAGAGACAAACTGAGCTGAGAGACCGGCGTTTAGCTCTTGAAACATCACACGCTGATGCACACGGATCAGTGATTAACGTTAGTAACCCGCTGACGCTGACCACGTCTACTACGTGCGTTTCTCAGCATTGGTCCCGAGCATCCAGGTCACGATCAGCCATGGTTTCATTCACTCCGGCTCCAACACACCACCACGAAGCCTGGGTGGTTCCGCGGAAGCCGCGAGCCAGGACAAGAATCTTTTCGCCCCTCCCGGTTTTCGAGATCTCCACTCAGAACCGCTTCTCCCCTCTTCGTGAAACGGAACCCGATGCTGTGATCATCGGCGATTCCACCGTCCGACACGTCCACGCTACGTTAGGTAAAAGTAAGGTGCACAGTCACTGCTTTCCTGGTGCTCGTGTTCTCGATATCACTGCGCGGGTAACTGAGATCTTCAACGGTGACGAGCGCGTCGGAGCTGTTGTGCTGCACGCAGGAGCTAACGACATTAGACTGGGGGTGGTGATGGCGCAGTGGATAAGACACATGCCTTTGGTGTGAGAGACCCGGGTTCGAATCCAATGTGAGACACCAATGTGTCCCTGAGCAAGACACTTAACCCCTAGTTGCTCCAGAGGCGTGCGACCTCTGAAATATAGCAATTGTAAGTCGCTTTGGATAAAAGCGTCAGCTAAATGAATAAATGTTAAATGTAAATATAGACTGCGACAGACGGAGGTTCTGAAGAAAGACTTCAGGAGCCTTATCGATACGGTACGCAGCACATCGCCTGAAACATCGATTATTGTGTCTGGACCGCTTCCTACGTACCGACGAGGGCATGAAAAGTTCAGTAGATTATTTGCGCTAAATGAATGGTTATTGTCATGGTGCAATGAGCAGAAACTGATCTTTGTAAATAATTGGAATCTGTTTTGGGAGCGACCAAGGCTCTTCCGCGCTGATGGCTTACACCCAAGTAGAATCGGGGCAGATCTTCTGTCGGATAACATCTCCAAGATGTTAAATACCGTTTGACTAGTAACCGAAAATCCGAATCACAGTCTCTACTGCACCAATTTAATTGATATTAATACTAGTGTAGAACATTGCATAGAAACTGTGTCTATTCCTCGTTTACTAAGATCAAATAATAAATCTATGGGATCTAGAAAAAAATCTAATTGTTATTAAAACAAAAAATCTTGCTATTAGTGAACAAAAACAATTTCTAAAGCTAGGTCTTCTAAACATTAGATCGCTCACACCTAAGGCGGTTATTGTAAATGAAATGGTCACAGATAATAATTTCGATGTTCTGTGCCTTACTGAAACCTGGCTTAAACCAAATGATTATTTCGGTCTAAATGAGTCTACTCCGCCAGGATACTGTTATAAGCATGAGCCCCGTCTGATTGGTCGTGGCGGCGGTGTTGCAACAATCTACAGAGATATCCTTAATGTTACTCAGAAAACTCGTCATAGGTTTAATTCATTTGAAGCATTTGTGCTAAATGTTACGCTCTTAGATGTAAGAAAGAAATCCCTATTATCTCTAGCATTGGCTATAGACCTCCAGGGCCTTACACCGATTTCCTAAAAGAGTTTGCAGACTTTCTATCAGATCTTTTGGTCAACGTCGATAAAGCATTAATTGTTGGAGATTTTAACATACACATAGATAATTTAAATGATGCGTTAGGGGCTGCGTTTACAGATTTATTAAACTCCTTCGGGGTCAAGCAAAATGTCACCGGACCAACTCATCGTCTTAATCATACACTCGATTTAATTATATCATATGGAACCGATCCAACCGATATAGATATCATTCCACAAAGTGATGATGTCACTGACCACTACATGGTAACTTGCATACTACGTACCGCTGTAATATGTCATGCTGCGCCACGTTATCGACCAGGTAGAACAATTCGTCCATCCACCATAGATCATTTCTCAAATAGCTTATCTGATCTGACTCAGCTGCTGCCTGAACCCAAACAAACAGATGAACTAGACGAACTAACTAGCACTATGAGCACCATTCTCTCTAGAACATTGGATATTGTTGCACCCATTAGATTAAAAAAGGTCAGAGAAAAAAGTATAGCACCATGGTACAATAATACTACGTATGTTTTAAAGAGAGAAACCCGTAATTTAGAACGTAAATGAAAAAAAACTAATTTAGAGGTCTTTAGAATTGCGTGGAAAGACAGTATGTCACGTTATAAAAAGGCCCTTAAAACGGCCAGGGCTGAGCACCTCAGCAAATTAATAGAAAACAACCGAAATAATCCAAGGTTTTTATTTAATACCGTGGCTAGACTAACAAATAAACAGACGTCGTCTGAACAAAATACCTCGTTACAGTTTAGTAGTAATGATTTCATGAACTTCTTCACAGAGAAAATTGAAAGCATCAGAATCAAAATCGTAAACGTTCAATCTTTGCTTGCGCCTTATAGTTCAGCCGCAATTATCACCCCGCAAGAACAATTACAATGCTTTACAACCATAGAACAAAAAGAGTTAAATAAACGTATCACTTCATCTAAAACAACAACATGTTTATTAGATCCTATACCAACTGAACTACTGAAAGAAGTGTTACCTATAGTGGAAGAGCCTCTTCTCAATATTATTAACTCATCTTTATCTTTAGGTCATGTTCCAAGAACGTTCAAGCTGGCAGTTATAAAACCTCTTATTAAGAAACCACAATTAGATCCAAATAACCTAGCAAATTACAGACCCATTTCGAATCTTCCATTTATGTCAAAAATATTAGAAAAAGTTGTGTCCGCTCAACTCGGCTCTTTCTTGCAAGAAAAACGACATCTATGAAAAGTTTCAGTCTGGATTCAGGCCACATCATAGCACTGAAACTGCGCTTGTTAGAATCACAAATGATTTACTTTTAGCTTCGGACCAAGGCTGTATCTCAGTACTAGTTTTACTTGATCTTAGTGCTGCGTTCGATACTATAGATCACACAATACTCTTAGATCGACTACAAAATTACACTGGTGTTCAAGGACAAGCATTAAGCTGGTTCAGGTCATACTTATCTGACCGCTACCATTTCGTCTACTTAAATGGAGAAAAATCGATCATAA
This sequence comes from Gila orcuttii, assembly GCA_026230005.1. Lineage (NCBI taxonomy): Eukaryota > Metazoa > Chordata > Actinopteri > Cypriniformes > Leuciscidae > Gila > Gila orcuttii. The sequence goes on along the minus strand of JAPDVR010000008.1, from coordinate 27,189,649 downwards.
CTTCGGCAAACTATGGAGTGCCGCAGGGATCTGTGTTAGGCCCTTTATTATTCTCAATATATATGCTGCCACTTGGTAATATTCTAAGGAAACATGGAATTAGTTTCCATTGTTATGCTGATGACACTCAAATATATATTTCATCACGGCCAGATGAATACGCTAAATTATCCAAATTGACAGATTGAGTTAAAGATATAAAAGATTGGATGACGTGTAATTTTCTTTTATTAAATCCAGACAAGACAGAGGTAATACTTATCGGTTCTAAAAACCGTCCACAAAACCTTTCACAGCACGACTTTAACATAGTAGGATGCCCTGTTATTTTATCCGCTACAGTAAAAGACCTGGGTGTTACATTAGACTGCAACCTGTCTTTTGAAAAGCATATTTCATGTTACAAAAACAGCCTTTTTCCACCTTAGAAACATTGCTAAGCTACGTAATATGCTATCAGTCTCTGATGCAGAAAAGTTAGTTCATGCATTCATGACCTCGAGACTAGATTACTGTAATGCTTTATTAGCTGGTTGTCCTGCATCTTCAATAAACAAGCTACAGTTAGTCCAAAATGCAGCCGCTAGAGTTCTTACTAGATCAAGAAAATATGATCATATAACACAGATTTTATCATCAATTCATTGGTTACCTATAAAGTTCCGTATTAAATACAAGGTATTGCTTTTGACTTATAAAGCTCTAAATGGTTTAGCTCCAGTCTATTTAACGGATCTTCTATCGCCCTATAATAAGTCGCGCTCTTTAAGATCACTAAATTCGAGGCTTCTGGTCATTCCTAGGATATCCAGATCCACCAAAGGAGGCAGAGCATTTTCACATTTAGCTCCGAAGCTCTGGAATAGCCTTCCTGATATTGTTCGTTGCTCAGACTCGCTCTCCCAGTTTAAAACTAGACAGAAGACGCATCTATTTAGCCAGGCATTCATATAAATTTTTTATCTTACAGTTACTGTAAATTCGGCCTTTAGTCCATAAACGCCAGAGGAGAACTGGCCCCCGACTGAGCCTGGGTTCTCCCAAGGTTTTTTTTTTTTTTTTTTCTCCATTGGGTCATCTGATGGAGTTTCAGGACACCATTAGGTCACTGGATGGAGTTTTTCGGTTCCTTGCCACTGTTGCCTTTGGCTTGCTCAGTTGGGGATATTCAAATTAATTAACCATTCATACCATTGATCAGCTCTACCAAACTTGGATGTCTTTTTTCCAGTAATAAACAAACATTGTAAAGTTGTTTTGATTGATACTGTGAAGCAGCTTTGATACAATCTGTGTTGTGAAAAGCGCTATATAAATATATTTGACTTGACTTAAACACTGCTATACAAGTGTTCATTATACAACGGCAGAGAAAGTGATGGCAACTTTCTCACTTCTGACAAACGTAATCAATCTCTCAATATTTTTTATAAAGTCATATAAACTTTATAAAAAATATTGAGAGATTGATTACGTTTGTCAGAAGTGAGAAAGTTGCCATCACTTTCTCTGCCGTTGTATAATGAACACTTGTATAGCAGTGTTTAAGTCAAGTCAAATATATTTATATAGCGCTTTTCACAATACAGATTGTATCAAGGAGGGCAAGACACAAAAGGTCATTGCTAAAGAGGCTGGCTGTTCACAGAGCCCTGTGTCCAAACACATTAATAGAGAGGCGAAGGGAAGGAAAAGATGTGGTAGAAAAAAGTGTACAAGCAATAGGGATAACCGCACTCTGGAGAGGATTGTGAAACAAAACCCATTCAAAAATGTGGGGGAGATTCACAAAGAGTGGACTGCAGCTGGAGTCAGTGCTTCAAGAACCACCACGCACAGACGTATGCAAGACATGGGTTTCAGCTGTCGCATTCCTTGTGTCAAGCCACTCTTGAACAAGACACAGCGTCAGAAGCGTCTCGCCTGGGCTAAAGACAAAAAGGACTGGACTGCTGCTGAGTGGTCCAAAGTTATGTTCTCTGATGAAAGTAAATTTTGCATTTCCTTTGGAAATCAAGGTCCCAGAGTCTGGAGGAAGAGAGGAGAGGCACATAATCCACGTAGCTTGAAGTCCAGTGTAAAGTTACAACAGTCAGTGATGGTTTGGGGTGCCATGTCATCTGCTGGTGTTGGTCCACTGTGTTTTCTGAGGTCCAAGGTCAACGCAGCCATCTACCAGGAAGTTTTAGAGCACTTCATGCTTCCTGCTGCTGACCAACTTTATGGAGATGCAGATTTCATTTTCCAACAGGACTTGGCACCTGCACACAGTGCCAAAGCTACCAGTACCTGGTTTAAGGACCATGGTATCCCTGTTCTTAATTGGCCAGCAAACTCGCCTGACCTTAACCCTATAGAAAATCTATGGGGTATTGTGAAGAGGAAGATGCGATACACCAGACCCAACAATGCAGAAGAGCTGAAGGCCACTATCAGAGCAACCTGGGCTCTCATAACACCTGAGCAGTGCCACAGACTGATCGACTCCATGCCACGCCGCATTGCTGCAGTAATTCAGGCAAAAGGAGCCCCAACTAAGTATTGAGTGCTGTACATGCTCATACTTTCATGTTCATACTTTTCAGTTGGCCAACATTTCTAAAAATCCTTTTTTGTATTGGTCTCAAGTAATATTCTAATTTTCGGAGATACTGAATTTGGGATTTTCATTAGTTGTCAGTTTTAATCATCACAATTAAATGAAATAAACATTTAAAATATATCAGTCTGTGTGTAATGAATGAATATAATATCCAAATTTCACTTTTTGAATGGAATTACTGAAATAAATAAACTTTTTGATGATATTCTAATTATATGACCAGCACCATATGTCTTTCTCCACTGACGTTCTAAATTGTTCCAAGCGTTTCTAAGGATGCTGATTATTTGAAGGCAGCTGTCTGACTCTGAGATGGCGAACGGAAATACGGTTTGTGTAACGTTAGCAACACATTATTAGCTGTTTGATAACATAGTCAAGCAAAAGGCTAATCATATTAATTACAGTTATGTGTCCGACGTGGTAAAGAGCGATTCTATTGTGCAGCGTTTATTTCCGATGAGCGAGTGGATCTCTGAGCTGTGGAGGCGGGGCTGTTTTTCCCTTTACCCCCTCAGATACCGCAGTCAGATCCCTCAAAAAGTCAAGTAAAATTTCTCAGACAGACTGTTTGGGGTGCTACCTGACACGGATCTCCTGGATGTTCGGGATGAAGGCGCAGCTCCTGTGTTTTCTCTCTATGGGGCTGAAGGGGTCGAGATCAGGGCTAGAAGCACCCGAGTTAGCCTCAGCTCCTCTGTAAAATCACACAGAACAAGAAAGTCCTGTTTTGAGAGTGAACAGAAAACACAATAATCGTAGACACAAGAAACATAATCTGATTCTCAGAGAACTCGTATTAGACATACTGTGATCATATTTAGGGCTGGAACAACGTGTCGAAGTAATATACGAAGTTTATATACATCCCTAGTCCCCTGTATTGTTTCACCCAAAACAAAACTCTACAGCAGATGCTTATGGCTAGTATGGCAGAGCTGCTTAACACAGTTTTTATTTTTTTTTTATACAAGTGTGACAACCCCATTCTATAATCGACTAACAACCGCATTCTCGACTAATCTGCACTAAATTAACAGAACCGCACTGGACTAGTTGTCTGACACGTCATATCATTTGAGAACTACAGTTAACTGTATAATCATGATGGGTTTAGTTTACTCAGGAAGACAGAAATGATTTGTGTTTATCCGCAGATCGACCAAAGCTGCATTGGGTGTGAGCTGCGAGCCGCTTAAACGTACTCTCTGCTCTCGGTTACTAAGCATTTAAAGTCCTTGTTGAATGTTTGTATAAGATGGATGAACTCACGCCTCGATTGGACTCGTTTATTTAATAACATGCTGTTAATTGTGATAAAACTTCCCAATGCTATGGACATTGGCATTTTTGATACTGTCGCTGAAAGTGCTTGCGAATCCTGAAAATGTGCAGGCTCGTATAAAGCGGCACAGCCATACTTGCCATTAGCATCTGCTCTAGAGTTTTGTTTTGTTATTTGTGAAACATGACAGGGGATTAGGGATGAACATAAACAGTGTATAATCAACGTAATCGATTATGTCGACGCGTCGTTCCAGCCCCAATCACTCTGGGTTTTGTGTTGAAAATACACTGACCTGAGGTCTGGATTGCCATAGTGACTGTCCACCAGTGATGGGCAGGTGGAGGAGGGTGTCAGAGTGCTCAGAGGTGAAGAAGAACCGTCTCTTAAAAAGGATGCGGACATCTCTGACAGCTAAAAAAAAAAAAAGAGAGAGAGCACCATTAAACATTAAAGTGTCTCATACATCATATTCCAGAAAATGCCATGCTTACCCTTAAAGCATCTATCACACTAATCATGCTGCTCTACTCTATATGAGTAAACAAGAGAAGTGAATTGAACACAAATTCTCTATAAATGACAAAAGGACTGCTAAATGAGACAGAGATATAGGGAGAAAGAGAAAGAGAGAGAGAGATATCTGGTCTGCACGGGCGAGAGAATGAGGCAAGGTCTGTATGAACACTAGGGCAGTAAATGCTCACCTTGCTCTCACTGAGACTGCTGCTCACCTGGCTGTACTGCCTGTTGAAGGTGTGCATGAGCAGTCGCACACACTGAAGAGAGAAAAAGAACAGGAAAAATAGGAATAAAGTACTCATTAATATAACAGTAATAAAAACATATCTATCTATCCATCCATCCATCTATGCAATTTTGCTTCTCAAATAAATGTATCTTGTTTGTGGGATGATATTTTACTGAAAATATGAGTAATTAAGAAAATGATTTATTTTTGCAGTGTTTGTGGAGTTGTTTTTTGTGCAAAACATTATTGGCAAATAGTTATACTTTTATTTGTTTTAGTCAAACTGAACTGGTGGGAATAGGCTATTAGTGTGACATTATGTAGATATGTAGCAGCAGACGATCACCTTGGCAGCCAGCTCCCTTTGCCTCTCGTTGGGACTGTCCAGACCCAGACTGACTACCGGGCTGATCAGGGGGCTGGAGGCCTTAGGTGAGTCCATAAGGTCTTTGCCACAGAAAGAGTCCTGTCCCAGCAACAGAGATGCTTCCAGCTTCTCTCTCAGCAGAAGGTAATGCCTGGTCTTCTCCACCTGTAAACAAACACGCACCTCAAGAGTCATGCACTTGACTGAAAACAAAAGCTCTTAAACATTCAGATGGAGCATATTGTACCTCTTGAAGGAGGCTAAGTTTTTCCAGCTCCCACTGGTGGTCCAGGATGAGGCTATCACTGCGGGGCCTCCAACCCGCAAGGTTCTCCTCTCCACGCACATACGCCACTGAGGTGTCCAGCACCCGTCTGCGCCTCCTTTGCATACCTGCACCATAATGGTCAAAGTGGAAAAACAGCTGGGTTAAATCTACAAATATATGAGATAAAAATGAGGTTATCTGTCTGAATTTGTACACGATAACTCACCAGGACTTCCAATGTCAGCCAAATGGCAGAGGCTTAATTCGTACACTCCAGTCACACGGTTACTGAGACACAAAAGACCACCGTAGTGTTTAGCAAAACATTTGATTCTGCTATTGCGGTGATAATTCAAGTCAAAAACTGGTTTTCAAATATCAAGCATTAAAGCTTCAAAATGGTGCATTGGTTGATTTAAGATCAATTTACTTGACTGCAGAAAGAGGCAAGCAAACTTTCCTCACCTCTCAGATGGCCTAAAGGCACCAGTGCTGAAGAGGTTTCGAATGGAGCGAGACGCAGGAAGTTTAGCATCTCTGGAGTAGAACACCATGCAAAAATCCTTAGTGATGACAGTGGGCTGAGTGCAGTTCTCCATCTAAAATTATAGCAAAAACTTAGTGAAACATCTCATAACCAACTAACAGGCATACATTTGAAATCACTACTAAAATTAAAAAAAGTAATTGTGATTGTGTTGATATTGCTTTTGATGAGTTCCAAAATATCCCACACTGATTAAATGTCATAATTTGATAACTTTATTGTGGAAAAAGGTGAGTTTTCCTCACCTCAAGATAGGCAGAGAGGGTGATGTAAATTTTCTCTCCATACGGAGTGACACGGTTCAGCAGAAGGGAGTTGTGCATGGAGCTATCCCATGCTGCCTCAAAGCGGTAAAATGTCCTGAAAAGTAGTAAACAGCTAAGTGAATTATATCAGTGCTTAAATTTTCTCTTTATTTGAACAAATTTGAAGGCTTAAGATGGGTTACAATTATAAAAAAAAAAAAACTGTACTGTATACTGAAGGGTAAAAAAGCATACCTATGGTCAATTCCCAATGACACTCTGACAGGAAACATTAAATTACCATGTTAGTGAATTACAATTTTGTTATTTATTAACTGATATATATATATATATATATATATATATATATATATATATATATATATGTATATATATGTATATATATTATAATAATAATTAAATTAGAATATTAAGAATATAATTAATTTAAATTGTTTCAATTAACATCAAAGTTATGTTTTAGTGTTGTTTAACACTTTTATTAGTAATTTAAAAAAAAATTTAATTGATTCACACACATTGTTTAAATATTTTGGTATTGCTAACATTGCTAATGAAAAATTTTGAAAACATTTTATTATTTAGAGGTACTGGAGGAAGGATCTCACTTTACATATCAGTGGTGTACCTGTCATCATAAGATGGTCGTATGTAGCTTGAAGACAGGATGTTGAGGGATAGGATGTTGGGGTCAATGATAGTCTCATCTGCCTCGGGTGTGTTACGGATGCGCCCTAAAAAAGAACAGATGTGATGCTGAGTGATCTGAAACTCTGCCTGAACATTCGCAATAACATCTTCATTTGTCCTCAGTGCCAGCTGGCAATTAATGCGATGGAAGCCAGAAATTCTTATCAATTATTTTTTAAAAGACAAAAAAAAGTAGCATTTTCTAACCTATGACGAGCTCTTTAACCTCCTTCCACTCAATATCATTGCCGGTTTCATGGGCTATAGTGACTGTAATTCTCCTTTGGATGCCCTGTGGAAAATGTGTCAAAGGTGAAAATCGCAAATCTCTCATTTCAATTTCAAACTATACTATTGTTCAAACTTTTGGGGTCTGTAAGATTTTTTTCTTTGGACTGAAACTAATACAAGGATTCAGCAAGGATGTACAGTATTAAGGATGTATTTCTATTTCAAATAATTCAAATTAAAATAAATTCAGAATCTTGAAACAAGTGTATCACCGTTTCCACAAAAATATTAAGCTGCACTAACATTGATAATGTTTTTAACATTGATAATATGAAATATTATCCAAATCGACATATTAGAATGCTTTCTGAAGGATCATGTGACACTGAAGACTGGAATAATGGCTGCTGAAAATTCAGCTTTGACATCACATGAATAAATTTAATTTTATATATATATATATATATATATTCAAATGCAAAACAGTATAAATTGTAATACTATTACAATATTACTGTTTTTATTAATTTTTGATCAAATAAATGCAGCCTTGGTGAACTTATTTAAAGGGGTGATGAACTGAGAAATCAAATTTTCCTTGAGCTTTTGACATCTAAGAGGTCATCATATTATAAGAATATCCTCTAAATTTCAGAACTGAAAATGTCCTTGTTAGTCCGATAAATGCTTTTATTGACACCAGGCTCAGCAAACGACTCGTTTTTCAAAGTGGGGAACTATGACGTCAAAGAGGATAAAACACCACCCCCGCTGAAGAAGATCAACGCCTACTTCAACACGGCTACTTTAGCCCCGCCCACCGATTTGCGCATTACACGCATAGCTAAATAACATGGGCCTACCTCGTGATGACAAACCGGATCGAGCTACCGAGCAATAAACATGACATTTACAAAATATTGTGAAGTGCCTGGTTGTGTAAGAAGACAGTCGCTGCATAAGCTTCCTATGGATTCCAATAGGAATGCTTGGTTAAACTTTATTTTTAATAACGTTCCAGCTGATGTGGGTAAAACATTGTCCGTTTGTTCGCTTCATTTCACTGAGGATTGTTTTGTAAACAAGACACAGGTCGAGACTGGATTTGCAGACCGATTAAGATTAGAAAACGGTGCTGTGCCTTCTATATTGGATACGACAGGAATGGTGCAACACACTTATGTGAGTAAAATTTTTATTTAAAAAATAATAATAATCTGATAGGCTAGTATGGCATTGTTACAGATCGTTTGATATCTAATAATTATGTGTACATGTGTATCAGTCTAATCGTTACTGACAAGTGAGTTGAAACTCCTTATAATATGCAAAACTGTTATCCACTCACAGCAGTGGGCGTTTACTTCCAAGTCTTCAATGCGAGACACCCATAAAAACCGAGCGTTTTTGAGCTAGGCTCAAAACTAGGGTAGAAAATAGCCTATTACTTATTCATTTTGATGTTTTTGAATGTAAAAACCAAGCGAACGTCATAAGTTGACCTCAGACAACAATATAACATTTTTTAAAAAGCTAGTTCATGACCCCTTTAAAAAACATTTTTAAAAAAAATCTTAACAACAACAAAATTTTGAACGGTAGTGTAAATAATATATCATCTGTATTACCATTCATTGAGTTGTTAGGCACAGAAAGATGGATTCATGTTTACCTGGTGCAACAGGAATGTACCATGGCAGGGCATTCCACCCCTGTGATCAACAACAGCTGGGATGTAGCTAAGAAAGTACACAAACAGGTACAAGGGTTACATAACATATATATAACCTACCATACATACAGACTTCAATGAGTAACTTACTAGGCACTGATATCCTACAAGTCATGAGTTTATCAGATACTCACTCCCCGTTGGCCTCCAGCTCACAGATCTCAAAGAATGCCATAAGGTCATATTTGCAGTGACAGGGGCCAGCGGTGGAGCGTGTGAGTGTGCTCAGTTTTGTGGCAGGCACTGGGGGGAGACAGAGGCAGAGCTCAGACATGGACAGACCACAAGAAATAGTCTAGAAATGAGTCAAAATATCAACTCACCTGGCTTTGACAAAGGCATAACCCTAGGAAACTGCCTTCTTGCTGGACGCAATGAACTATAAGGAGGGAATATTTTAGTTGACATTCTAGGTGACTAAAAATAAATTAAATAAATAAATAAATAATAATAATCAAAAAAAAAAAAAAAAAAAGTTGCACACCTAATCAAGTCCTTACAGAGAGGAGGGAAGGGCTGTTTCTGGAAGTGGCCAAATACCTCAAAAACTATTGGCTGACTCTTGATGTATTCCACAAAAGACTTGGTGACCTCTACGGTTATCTGCAATAGTAGCAAACCACACATAAAAAAATTATGTTTGATTTATTTCTAAAATCTGAAATATGGTTGAATTACTTGATGGCACAAAGGTTGTGATTACATTTTGTACATGGTAGAATCCCAGAGGAGGCCCTCGGCCGGTATTCTTTAATGGCTCAGTGGAAAATGCCTCGTCATGCCTATGAATAAAGCTGGAAAAATACAGGGTGGCTGAGAAAAGATTGCATCAGATGTCTTGCAAGTTTCTTGGATAAGTAATTGCAGAAGCGTCAATCCCATTCAAATTGAGAGGGAACGTTATTTTCGAGTAACAACTTTCACAAAAACATAGATTTAAAAATTAAGCAGCATGTTAATTTATTTGTTTGTTTTTTAAAAAGCGTTTGTCTAAAACACTGAAACATGCATAATATGCATAAGTGTTTGCCTTTCTAACCATACAATCGGTCAGCTACAACAATGTGCAGCACAGTTTTTATTATGGAAAGCCCTGATAAATCTATGAATGAACACAAATTACTTGGAATACATCTACTCACTTGAACTGGCAGAAGATATCTGCATACTCAGCAGAGATGCTGGAGGCCTGAAGTACTGTGACCCTAAAGGTGAAGTTGCTGCCGATTTTTAAGTGCTGAAATGATTTTTCCTGAGCCACATCAAGAGGACATTCCAGAAAACCCTTCAGAGGACTGTTAGGAACATCAGGAGAGGCTAGGTGGAGCAATGCATGAGAAAAAAGATCAAATTAGAATACACTTGCCGACTCTTATTTTATGCAAGTCACTATTTACACATAATACCACTACTTTAACAGTGAATTATCACAGCATGATTATTAGGCATTTTATTTTATGTTGAGGCATGCATAAATTCATCATAATACATTGTGCAAAATTTATATCAATCTCTAATCAATAAATGAATATGATTTTTTTCACCAGTATTGGTTTTTTACTTATTACCTGCACAGGTGTTGTTGTTGACCTCATCAGCACTGAGCCCCATCTCTGAGTTTTGTCCTTCTCCTTCTACGATGCGCAGCTCCTCTTGAGACGTGTTTGTCCCAGCGGTACATGTTTCTGTCTGGAACTGAGCAGAGAGAAAAGGTTGATGGTTTTGCTCTTGATGGTGTCTCACCATCTATGAAAACAATTTAATGCCTGAAAGTCCAATGCCCTACTCAAATATTGAGATAATAATTGTGAGAATGAACAGTTACATAAAATGAGTGACACAACCAACCTTCTCAAATTGTTGATCCTCAAATGAAATCTTAGCAGTTCCTGACTGTCTCACACCGGAGCCATAATCAGGAGCTTCTTCGTCAGCTGTGACAAGAAATAAAAGATTATGGCTGAATATTTAATCCGTACAGGGGCCTCGCTAGTAGGGGGCAAAGTGGGACTAAGTACAGGGGGCCCATAGCTTTTGGAGGGCTGATCTGTATACAGGGACCAGAAAACCTAGCGATGCCATGCAAGGAGTTTGTACATGATTATATTTGATCAACATTTTAATATTTATTCATATTTAATGTATTTATGTTTTTTGTATTATTTTGGTGAGATACAAAACATATATAAACATAATTAGGACCAGAGGCAACAAATTATGAGAAACAAAACAAAAAACAAAACAAAATCCTCTATTCATAAAACACAGGAATTAACCAATGAAATAAGAAAACATAATAGGTCTGAATACTGAGCCTTGAGGTACTACTTTACTAAAAAAAAAAACTTTGAACAATATTTATTAATCAATTTTATTTGCAGTCAGTTTAATTTCTATTTGGAATCTGATCAAAATAGATTTGTCAAAGCATCATGAAGATAATCTTACCTGATATGGCTTGTACTGCTACTCGGAGGAACCCCTTGACCTCGCCTTTCTCACTTACAATGGCCACACGATGCACTAATGGCACAGGGTACAGCAGATTACTCAGATACACAAATGCCCTATGAGAGAAAAAGGAGAGGATGATGGGAAAAAGGAGGAGAGCCGAAGAAAGAAGAGGGTTTTCAGACAGTTGATGGGGTGAAAAGAAAAAAGAGGGTTAAAATTAATGGAAAAGGAAGTTGGGGAAAAAATGTCAGTGAAGATCAACTCAGCCACACTGCCACTAGACAACACAACATCAGACACAAAAAAGCAACCAAACAAGAAGCTGCTCCAGCGAAAAAGTGCCCTGTAGGTCTGCGGTTCATCTGTGAATACTTTATTATAGCCCCCATTCTCATAAAATGATACAGAAAGTGGTGATAGCGAGGGTTTCGGTCTCTGTGGGGGTTGGTGAAGTGTTTCAAGAACATGCATATAGAGGAGAACTGCACCACAAGCTACTTTACATTATAACTTTTGAATGATTGATTGTCTAAATCGTCAAGTCATACTCACAGGTGAAGATTTGCATTGTCACACATCTAGATTTTATTGATGTTTCAGTAACTGATTGAAGGATTATCTACAATTCAATGTCACAATTATGTGTCTATGAAATCCCTGACATTATATGCAGTCAAGTTTGGTGACAGATTGGCCAACAAATTCAATAATTCACTTCAGATCTGCCCTCTTGATCCCAATGTGTTGCTGGACGAAGCTTGACAGGCAGGGGTCAAGAGTGGCAGGAGGCATGGCCAGAGGGGAGGAGCTTACAAAAAGATTGGTGAGGCGCAAATACAGCATGCTCACATAAACAAAATGTTTAGTGAGAAAATAAACTCCAAATTTGGCTTGTTGGGCCAAACGCAAACTGGAAAGCAAAAAACGGAAATGACATTAACATACATGAATTTGATCGCCATCAACTTAAAAGAGAAATCAAAGTTAACACACGTCACAAATCTTGTATGTTGCATGTGTGCAAGGAAGTGAGAGTGTGAGAGCCAATCCAAAACCCTGATACAAATTTTAGCTCTGGCATGCCTGATTGAAACTGCTGTAGTCGAAACCAGCTCTTTCATCTTGAGCGCTGTAGCTCTTCAGAAAAAACAATCTGCTGATTTATACTGATCACAGAAACAATTAAATTCTGCAGAAAATGCCAATTTCATTTCAGAAAATTTATTATGCTGCCATTCAATGCCGTATCTTTCAAAACAGGGTAGAATTGATGTGATTGGCATTTAAAAAGCTTGCATATTAATTTAGTACTGTAGAGCCACCCATGTTCAAATTACTTCAAACACAAAAAAGTTGCCCCTTGTAACGATAAACATCCATTAGGGATCTGTCACCAGTAGTCTACTGTGATTTTCACAGGAAGTATCTTCACTTTGCTATTCCTTTTGTTCGGTTTCCTCTCATTCAGTTACTGAACACTTCAAATACCATTGAAATGGCCTATTCAACACTGTATGCCACAAAATTAGAATATCAATGCATAGGAAAAAGGTAAAAGGGTTGTTGTCCAAAACATGTAGAAAGAGGCATTAAAACTTCCTTCAGATCAGGCCAACAGTTTTACACTTTCAAACTCAAATCATGTAATCTAGTGAACTGTGAATTATTATTTTTTACTATTTTTATTAATAAATGGATATGTATATTGTTGACATAATGTCATTGTTATTTATTTATTTAATCCATCTTGGCAACAGATATTGTGACCCTTGCCGGTCCTGTTCATGTGTTTGATGCCTGTGTCTCAGTGTGAAAGAGCTAGTTTCCTCTGACAGCATGCTCCTGAAACCTCACCAACCTTCCCACTAAACTGAACAGAGGCCAGCGGTCGTAAAAGGGGTCCTGGCCATCGCTGACACCTGGGCAGTGCTCCCCCACACCATCCTCCTCCTCCTCCTCCTCTCTCCCAAGCTCTGAGCCAGGGTCCTCCAAAAAGATCTCATCGTCCAGGTCCTCCAACTCCTCATCCTCCACCTCGACTTTCCCATAATGCCGCTCATCGGCAAGCTCGGTTATGTCAGAGTCGGGGTCGGAGAGGGTGGGGGAGAGGGTAAGGTCACTCATGCGCTCGCTCATGCACGTGTTGAGAATGGGAGTGCTGGTGCAGCCGGAGACACGGGAACTGGGTTAGTACAACACACGTGCACACACTTGCTCACATGTAAGGCATTGTTGTATGCCAGCATAAACCCAGCCATGAGTCTCCAAATCTGTGTTCGGCTAATGATCTAGTGTGTTTGGTAAGGAGTGTTCAAGCTTAGGTTTAACATTTGGATTGTCTGAATATTGAAAAATCAGTGCAAAATTGCTCATTGAACGAAGCCTGCACATAGCTTGCCATTCCACTCAAAAGTGAAGGAATAATGCAAATCATAGACAGTTTCCAGTCTTGTACAGTGTAAAAATCAGCATCCACTTGACACTTTAGAGTTGCACAGCATACAGATTGTGCTTGACTTATTGATTACTTACCGACCAACCAGTCGGAACCATGGAAAGCGGTCATAGAAGGGGTCACCACCGGACATCATATGATCACAGTCCTCGACTGTCGTGCTGGGTACCTCTGCTGCTCGGTCATACATTTCTCTCATCAAATCCAGTCTTTGTCTGCAGGGACAATAGTAAAGCATCAGCAAAAACAACAAAACATACTCTGTAATGTTTATCTGCTATGTTCTCTTTATTTGCTTACTTTTTAAGCATAAACCAAAAGAAAAAGTTAGTCTGAACATACTTTTAAACCCCATTAGCTTTAGCCTATTAGCTTTGAGATCATCAACATACTAATCTACCCCTAAAAGGTAAAATTAACTTTTAGTAGCTATAAGAATATAAAATGTACAATATTTATCTTCTAGGACAGTGGTTCTCAAACCTGTCCTAGGGACCCCTCACCACTGCACATTTTGTATGTCTCCCTCATCAGACACACCTAATTCACTTTACTAATGAGCTGATAAGTTGAATCAGGTGTGTTAGGTGAAGGAGACATGCAAAATGTGCAGTGGCGAGGGGTCCCTAGGACAGGTTTGAGAACCACTGTTCTAGGACAGTGTTTCTCAACCTCTCCTGCAGGGACCCCCTGACAGGACATGTTTTTGTTTTAACCCTGAAATAGCACACCTGATTCAATTGCTGACTAATTGAATCAGGTGAGCCATTTCAGGGTTAAAATGAAAACATGTCCTGTCAGGGGGTCCCTGCAGGAGAGGTTGAGAAACACTGTTCTAGGAGAACAGCAAAAATCTTGATGACACATTCTGCACATGGTGTATCTGTCACAATTATGTTCTGTCTTGTCTGCACCTGATCTTGTTAGTCCCTGATTAGTTAACCTTTATCCACCTGTGTTTAGTTAGTTCCCTCGTTTTCCTGTGTATTAATTCTCCCCGTTCAGTTCAGTCCCTTGTCGGTTATTGTTTGTGTCTATGTTATACACGCTGTTGCGTCCTGTTCACTTGCCTGTGTACATTAAAGCTTTGTTATATTTTGGAATCAAGCTTCGTCTGTCTGCTTCGTCAGCCAAAGCGTGACAGTATCTAAATTTGTGTCTAATCAAATGCTTTTTACCACCTGCCTCTGATTAGCAATACAAATTAATGGTTCAAAGCTATGACGTAAATTCAAGGGCATAAGCATTTGATAGAGCAGAAAATTAGATCTTGTTTGAGATCTTGAGTGTTGAGGATGTCAACAAGCTACAGGCCAATCATAATTTTAAGACAGCCAAGCTATTCAATTGAAAACTTTAGTTATAGACTACTAGCTTCTAACAAAAAATAGCAAACAAAGATTTTTTAATAGGACAATATCTTTTTAATGCATACACAGATGATATATAATTTAATCAGAAAAGTATTTAACTAGTGCAAAACAATGAGGGTTGTTAAACTCAAAGATGCACAAGGAATCAGTGAATTGTTTATTTACACAAACAGTCTGAACTACATTCATATGATATCGATGAAGAATTTTTTTCATGTTAAACCACTTCTAGTGTAAAAAGTAGCTCATTACTGGAAAAGCTATGTATCATTTTGAAAATAGATGAGCTACGTAGTTAGTAGCAGCGTTGCTGCTTTTAATTGGTCATTTACTCCTGATCAATAACTACAGGGCAAGACTTCACTCTTGTGGCCATATTATGTATATTTAATCTCACTGCACCTGAGTTTGTCCAGGGTCCAGTAGTGTGTGGCACCATTTTTCTGGTCCTGGACCTCTACTGCTACAATGGTGCGAGGGAACAGCCTTTTCTCCCTGTCTTTGGCTATGCTGGGGGGCAGGAGATCAGAGGGCAGCGGGGAGTACAGTGTGTCTGTTAACAGCACAAACTGAAACTGAACCTGAAGAGAAAAAAAGGAAAAAATTATATTTTTTTAAAAGTTGGACTGTAACTTATCTGAAAAAAAAAAATGAAATACAATGATTTCATACAATGATCATCAGGCTGACCTAAAATGATTTCAATGTACCTTTTTTTTCAGCTCCACACTAATGGCATTAGCCTCCTTGAGGAAAATTGCATTTCCCCAGAGCAGGTCTCTGAGAGAGGTGAACTGATAGAATCGCCATTTCCGGAAAGCCCAGAGAGCCAGTTCTGTCTCCCGCTTTGTCCACGGCACTGCAGGATCAAAATAGGAACCCGTTTCAAATGAGATGTCTCAGAAACATCTAAACTTTTTCAAGAAAAAATCTGTGATCTACAAATTTGCTAACTTATTATTGTATTTGATATATATTAATCAGATGATACCTATGTTATTACTGTTTTACCCACCTTCTTCTTCTGGTTCCTCCTCTTCCTCTGTGGTTTCCGGGTAATATCTGGAGTTGACCTGCCTCTGAAGAGCTTCCAGCTTACTCTCATAGTCCTAAACAAAAATGAATGTTACATATGGTTAAATTGCCAGCTTCTTCCGGTTTTAACCACTTATAGCCTAATTAAGTTCTTACTACCGGTAGTCTAAAATGGCTTACCAGTCTCTGCTGTTCCAGAAGGTTGCTTGCTTCTTCTCTCTCCTTCCGGTACTGGTCCTCCAGCTCCTGTAACCTGTAAATGATGTAACATGCCACAAAAACTAGATATTGTACCTGGAACTAATCATAGTTTGGTTGCTTTGCTAGTTTTATTTGGTTTATCTGGTGTTTTTAAATGGGCTGTTTGTGCCTTTTGATGTAATTGTCATGGATGATAAAAATTCATGCTGTTTTAGAACCACAAAAGGGCTAGTGACAGAAGTGCTACCTTTGCTCCATCTCTTGTTTCATATCAATGCCTTGTTTATCCAATAGCTCTCTCTGGGCAAAGGCCCAGTCCACCGGCTCCACAGGTGTGTCTGCACATGGGGTCCTCTCCCTCTCTTGCCGTGCTTGCTCTGGGTCATTGAAACGGAACACGTGGCTCTTGCCCATAATGATACGGTTACCTAAGATTACAGACGGAGTCACAATCTGGGTCTTACAGGCAACAAAAAAGTGTTTTTCATCAGACTGAATCTGTTTTTAGTCTGGAAACTGAAGAGCTACCTGATCTGAGAACAGTGGGCTCTGTCACTCTCTTGCCGTTAACGTAAGTCTCTGTTCCTTCACAGGGCTCCAGGACCACCGTACCCTCTCCTGAGGCATTTGTACTACTTGTAAAGATACAGTGTTCGTCTTGAATGAAATGGCCACTCAGGACAATGTCCTGCCGACTGCTGGCATCTTCACGGCCAACCCTGCAGAGGAAAATACGGAGGCCATATGTCAGAATAAAGGGGAAAAGATACAGATAGAGAAATGCCATGGAAAAATACAAAATAGATATTGGAAAAATCAGATATTGATTAATACTCATTAAAATTCTATTAAAATGAAATTTAATATCAATAAATATGATTTTTTTATATTAACAAATATTGGTAACGCCTTATTTTAAGGGTCCATAATCATGTGGTAGTTAAGCATTAACACACCAGTAGTTAATGATTAACTGAACATATAGTACAGGAATATTAGCCATTATGGAGTAGTTGAGCATGAACACACAAGAAATATCTTTAGTAGTATTGCATTACTAGCAACTTAGCCATAATTACTGGCTTATTCTGGTGAATAAACTTGAATATCACTCAATGAGTGCCATACAAATCAATAATAATAATAATAATAATAAATAATAATTAATTTGGATATACTTTTCACTTTAGAACAGTGGGTCAGATTGTCTTTATTACACAATTTTAACAATTAATTACTCAAAACTGTAAAACTAACAATAATTAAACATGATCATTAATATTGTTCAGTTTCCTTAATAGATGGTAAATCACAGAAATATAACATTATGTGAATCACTTACTACACAAAGGGTGGGTTGCACCAATAAGGATTAAGCTTAAATTCGTTGTTTATCTAATAATTCTGTGCACAAAAACTATAAGCCTTTTTAAAAAATAAGCAGGTTTACATTTAAACCATAATTTTTATCCTGGATTTAATATAGGGTACAATGGGGCTAAAGGCACACCTCAACAAAAATGTGCTTATCACTACTCCCATAGTGTATGGTTGCTGAAAAAAATATACATGTTTTTATTAAACATTGAGGAGCAACAAATTTTGGGTAAAAATAAATCATAAATGTTGTTTGTTTTGTTTAAAAATCTTATACATATACGAGGTGGCAAGGTGGGCCTTTTTATTTATCTGTCCACAGAGACTGTGTAATGTCTTTGAGGCTCCCCAAAGGTCCATGGGTGAAAATCTTTGTTGTAAATAAACAACATTCTTACTTGGTGATTCCATCTTTAATGTAGTATAGTAAGCACTCAGACATCAGTGGATCTTCATTGAGGTTGACAAGGTGTGGAGTCTGAAACATAAAGAAGTGCTCGTTGAAGCATATGACTTGACTAGCTTCCTTTTAGAATACACTAAACAATCCTCTAACCTTCTTTGGTGAAAAGACTCCAACAGTTCCTCCATCTTCCCTCATCGCCACACCCATTTCAGCTAAAAGTGCCTCCCTAATGACAATAGATGTTTTTTACAATTGAAGTAAGAAACTTGAATAATTTCATACACATAATTTCAGACACATTTCAAGATAAAAGCCCTTCCGGGGATCTCCAACCTTTCCATTCTAATGCCCTCTGTGCGGCGAAGCTTCTCTTCCCAAGTTTCATTGAGTTCTGCGATTATCTTCTCAGTTTCCTAGTTGGAAAAGAGGTCGACATTAAAAAGATCAGCACTGGCCCCTATTAATTTATCAAACATCCATCCAGTCATCCCACCATCCTCTCGCTCACCTTCAGCCTCTCAATGGCTTCCTCGCTTCCCGGGCTGAACATGATCCGGTCATGCAGGCTGCTGATGGAGCCAGCTCGGCTGGACAGGGCAGAGAGAGAGGGGGAGGGGCTCATCCCTGTCATGGCATTGGTCACTGTGGAGAAATCACCCCTTTGATTGACAGCCTGGATGCTATTGATATTAGTCTTGTAACTTGACAAGTCTGGGCAACAAGTGGGAATGACAGGTTGGAGAGTCAAGGGAGAAAATTGAGGTAAGAGAAAAAGGAAAACCATGGAAACAGAAAAGAAGGGGAAGGAGGAAGAGTAGAAAGTGTCAAACATAAAGCTCAACAACGAATTAAAGAGGTTATAAAGCTGCAGGGCGCGGGGCAGACAGCATCAATTTGAGGACTTCAGACGCTGTTGTGTGTGTGTGTGAGTGGGTGTGTGTGGTTTTTTTTTTTTAAGTAAATCAGAAGATCAAAAACATGATTATTAATGGATTTTCCCCTCATGCCTCAAATTCATTGGACCATGCTTGAGATAATGAGCATGGAGATGAACTGAACACTCAATGTAATACTGATCTGTGACCGCACAGAACTACATGCCTATGCTTTACATAGAGGCAAATTTCAAGCAAACCTCTAGAGCGCCTCTGGACCATCAGAGCAGCAATGTACAATTATGTCAGAATAATATGTTTTATTTAAACTGATTTGATAAAATCAAACAGCATAGACTTTGGTGGTCCAGAGATTCTTGCTTTGGTTATCACAGGGGTTGGCAACATTACGAATGGTCAATGTTGGCAGACACTTGAAAAGGACAGAGGATTTATGATTGTTATATGATTGTAATATTATTTAGTTGTTTATTATAAAATGTTGAAGTCAAAGTCCAAAATTAACACTCGTCAAGCAGCAAATATGGGTAAAAATAGTCTTTGGAGAGTAAATGTTGTATAATCTGAATTGCAAAACAAAATAATATTTAAATATTTAAATAATACACTCACTGACAATTCAGATTAAAGGTATGCTAATTTCCTGTAAACCTCCAGAATTCCATACATTTTATCCATAATTCTCCAAAACTCTAAGTGGCACTATTCCTCATATTAAAGGTTCACTCAAAAATAAAAATTCGGTCATTGTTTACTCATCCTCATGTCGCTCCACACCTGTATGACTTTCTGTCTTCTATGGAGCACAAAGGGAGATATTCTGAAGAACGTTGGTAACCAATCAACATTGGACCCTATTGTCTTCCATTGTGAAAAAATGCATTTCTCACAATATCTTCTTTTATGTTCAGCAGAAGAAATTATGCCATACAGGTTTGGAATGACATGAGGGTGATCAAATAATGACTGAATTTAAATTGTTTGGTGAAATCTTAAATAGTGATCTCCGTAAGCCACCAAAGCAAAAATGTAAGAAAAATCATGATGTATCAGACAAATCAAAAACTGACCTGTGCAACCTTAATAAATGTATATATCCTATGAGTTGTGCAGTTCAGTTCACAGTGCTGCATGGGTGACAAACTTTGGCACTGCTTTGTTTATTTTTGCACTCAAAAAATATGGCTTTATTACAAATAAAAAATAATAATAAAATAAACATAAGGGAAAAAAAGTTGCCGACCCCTGGGTTATTGTAAGCTGTGAAGCCTTTAGAGTGCCAAAATACACACATTTGAGAGCAGACATCCCAGGAGCTTGTGCCCGATATGCTGAGAGAAACAGAGAGAGAAGACAAATCCTTCAGACACATTCCTAGAGCTGTCTGACCCTCAGGTTTCTGATAATGTAATTGTAGAGAATATTTGCTTTTCTAGGATCATTGTCTTGGCAGGATTTGCATTTTAACTTCAATTTTAAGAACAGTGATATGTTGTAACTCCTCTGTTTGAAATGCATCACAGGTGACTCACTCTCAATGATGTCTCCAAGACCCTGAGCATAGAGCAGATCCTTCAGACGAGCCACCTCTTCCTTCAACTCACGCACCAGGCGGTTGTTGGGGTCTTCGTTGATGACGGCGTTGCAACGGATCTGCTTGGCTCGGTCAGCATATCTGTGACAGTGATATTGCTATTTACTATCCAAAAACAGC
Source organism: Gila orcuttii (assembly GCA_026230005.1). Taxonomy (NCBI): domain Eukaryota; kingdom Metazoa; phylum Chordata; class Actinopteri; order Cypriniformes; family Leuciscidae; genus Gila; species Gila orcuttii. The sequence goes on along the minus strand of JAPDVR010000008.1, from coordinate 27,168,999 downwards.
ATCAGAATGTCCTAAATAGTCCAGTATTTAGAATCAACATAAACTGGCAGTAATCACAACTCAGACTGAACACCTACATCAGCCCGGAAGAATGGCTTTTTAGCTCGAAAAATAAAATAACTTTAAAAAAATAAATACATTCAGTCATTTTGTTCAAATTTGTTATTCAAATCCTGTATTATTATTTTTATTCAATGGAACAGAAAAGAAGAAATGTAGCATGTTCACACATTTTTTCTATACGATGAAAGTGAACGTGAACACCTTTACAGCAACATTATCCATATAACCAAGTAACCCATAAGACTTGCACACTGAATCCAAAGTCGTCTGGAATGATTTGTTTGAAATATGTGTATGGTGCTTTTTAGTCATTTTCAGAGCTTGACAGCTTCTGGTCGCCATTTACTTTCATTAAATGGACAAAAGAGCACCATTAACACTCAGCTAAACTTCTCCTCCTCCTTTCACAAACAAAAGTCATATGAGTTTGGAACAACATGAGGGTAATGATCATTGTTTTCCATAAAGTGCATTTCTAGTAACATACCGAAAAAGTGTGTAGTATTTCGTGACCCTATTAGTCTAATATTAAGAAATGCCTTTATGGCATCATGTTGTTCTTACCTGAGCGTGCTGAGTGTCTCATCATAGTTAATATCAGCAGGGCTTAGAGCTGCTACCATGGCAGTGCGAGAGTTACCTCCTGATAAATGAAAAACATTGTGACCTTCAGGAAAGTTTTTATTGTTTTTGGACCATACCACAGTTAAACTGACCATGTTGACTGCAATATGAAAAGCTTTAATTGATGGAGAGCAATGATTATTGTTAAGAAGGTGTGTGCAAGGTGCATGAAGCCTCATACCAAGGTTTTCCCTCAGCAGCCATGTCAGAACTGAATCTCTGTATGGAATAAAGCTCTCAACTTTCTTCTTCTTCTTGTTCTGTAGGGAGAACAGAAGCCATGTCAATTGTCAAAGCTACAGCCATAATGCTTGATTATTACAGAAATATTCAACCGATCCTCACCTTGTTTGGTGCAGAGTCCTACAAAACAAAAGAAACATTAAAAAAACATTTTTTAAATGTTTACAGATCTTTACTTTTCTTTTAACAACATTCCTATTTAAATTGAAAAAAATTCTTACTATCTCGGCCAACGCAGAGATAACTTTGCCCAGTGTTGTTAAAGATTTGTTGATATTGGCTCCTTCCTAGAAAAGGGACAAAGCATGCACATTTAAAGGATGCACTCATCTGAAATGACACATTTCATGAAACTCTGTTGAACTTAAAGTGACTCACCTTAAGTCTAGTGCCTTTAGCTCCAGTAGAATCCGCCCGCTCACTCCCTGCCAAGTCTACCAAGCTGATTTTGCTGACCTGTTTGAGAAGGAAAATGTTGTGTTTCAGAACAGTAAAGTGCTCTAATGCACATACCAGCAAGTTCAGCAACTGTCAAACTGCCAACATCCATCAGTGATGTTCGAACTGCAGGGAGTCCACTCACCTACTTTTGCATTCTAGTCTATTTCTGAACAGGCAGTCACATTCTCATATAGAACAATGCTAAACACAGCTATACATGGAGGCCTGGTGGGAAAGGATAAAGGAGAGGATGCAGTACCTTTTCAGACGTGTTTTCTGAATCACTATCATGCCGTTTCTGTGTGAAGATGATGTTGAATACAGCATGGGAGCGGCTGCTGGTCTCATTCATGTTGGTGGCCGCCACAGTCCTGCGAATGAACAGCATGGAAAGCAGAAGCGATGGAGTGGTGAATTAATTTGTTCAATTTCAGTGCATAACATAAATACATTTTCTTGCCATTCACATACAGAAGAATGATTTGTGCTTCTTTTTAGATAGGTACAATTTTCAACTTTTTTACATTTAGGCTCTATACCCTCAAAATTATGTGTAGCAATACACTGCCATTCAAAAGTTCGGGGACAATAGTTTTATTTATTTTTTTTAAAGAAATGAATATAATGTTACAAAAGATTTCAAATAAATACATGTTGAACTTTCCATTCAACAAACTATCCTGAAAAAAATAAATGTATCATGGTTTCCACAAAAATATTAATGTTTTCAATATTGATAATAATAAGAAATGTTTTGTGTGCAGCAAATCAAAATATCTGAATGATTTCTGAAGGGTCATGTGGTACTGAAAATATATGAGTAATGATGCTGAAAATGCAGCTTTGTCATAACAGGAAAAAATGACATTTTAAATTTATTCAAATAGAAAACAGTTATTATTAAATTGCAATAACATTTTAAAATATTGCTGTCGTTACAGTATTTTTGATCAAATAAATGCAGTCTTGAGACTAGTTTCAAAAACATTAAAAACTTTTGAAGTGTATGTAATTCAGAGATGTCCTATACTGCACTTAAATTTGTGTCACCTGGCCTTGTTTCCAGAGTCCATCAGGTCCTGAATGTCATTGTAGGAAGTAACAGCCAGTTTTGATAGGTCCTCCACATACGGCCCCATCAGAGGATGCTCTCGCACACGCAGATTCCCTTTGTTCTTTGGGTTCAGAAGGTCCCGCACACGCTCACAGTAGATCTCCATGTAACTGACCTGAAAAAAAAACAGAACAATTTTCACTTGCTCTACAGATTCTGTTAAGAATGCAATTTATGATGAAGGTGTTGCTCGTACCTCAACTGAGTATGACATGCTGTTGTCATTATTGTTATTGAACTTGGTAAACAGGTCCTCACATAGCTGTCACAGAGAGATTAAGCATTGAGAAAGTTTTTCCACAAACTTGGAAGCATCTGAGCTATTTGCTACAATATCAAAGAGAGTGATAATGTCAATAACACATGGTTTTATAGTATACTACCAATGGGATGATGCCTTCTTGGTCTTTCTCTTGCTTGCCCATCATGGTATATGACTTTCCGGCCCCAGTTTGCCCATAGGCAAAGATACAGACGTTATATCCCTCGAAAGCATGCAGAAGCATTTCCTCCCCTATGTCTTTATAAACCTGCTTTTGGCATGCAAAGTTCACATCTTCTGGCTGTTGAAGACAGAAACACACAGAGCCCCAAGGGAAATCATCTTAAATGTCTCAAGAACAGTCATCATGATCATAGTAGAATTAAAAATAGCAGCAGTGAGTTGCATAAGAGGCAGATTCACCAGTTAATGTGTCAAAAAACTCACCGTCGTATGCGACCAGTAGGAATAGTCAAAGTTGAAGCTCTTGTTCTCCTTTGGCTGTTTTGGATTTATAATTGCTAGAAAGCAAAAAGAACATGTCTATAAGAATAAATCTACAATATAATGGACAAAACAACAAACTACCATACATTAAACTATTTCCCCATTTTCATTTCATTCATGATCAGACCTGAAATCTCTTATGCCAAAGGATGGTGCTAAAAACCTCATAATGAAGACATAAGAACGTCATTATTCTTGTAAATATATTTATACACTACTGTCCAAAAAAAATAAAAAATAAAAATAAATAATATTTTAATTCAGCAGGGCCGCATTAAATTGATCAAAAGTGACAGTAAAGACATTTATGTTTCAAAAGATTTATGTTAAATACTGTTCCTTTAAACCTTTTATTCATAAAAGAATTCTGAAAATAAAAAAACAGTTTCCACAAAAATATTACGCAGCACAATATTGAAAATAATAAGAAATGTTTCTTGAGCAGCAAATCAGCATATTTCTGAAGGATCATGTGACACTGAATACTGGAGTAATAATGCTGAAAATTCAGCTTTGACATCACAGGAATAAATACATTTTAAATAAAATAGAAAAACTGTTATTTTATATTGTCATAACATTTCAGAATATTACTATTTTTACTGTATTTTTGATCAAATAAATGAAGTCTGGGTGAGTATAACAGACTTTTTTCCTAAATATTAAAACTTATATAAAAAACTTACCAACCCCAAACTTTTGAACAGTAAAGTACACTCCAAATAATTTATATTTAACAATAATTATAAATGATATGCCATTTATATAAATTATTTATCCACAAAAGCCATGTCCAAAAATTACAAAAATATTCAAAATCATTCAATATCTCATTGTAGTCATCATAACAGCATACTGGTAATATACCCTATAAGGCTATATGCATGCATGTTTCAAGACAGATAAGTCTAAGGAAGCGTGAATCATGCCATCCCTTGGGTTCTGGGAATGAGGTCATGAACCTCCCTGCATCCTCTCACTAGCACAAAGCCGTGCAGTGTGTCTGACCTCACACTCTGCATCAGCTGACTCTGTTATCCCACTCATGCTGCAGGCAGAACAACAGGACGCTTTACAGTTTTTGGAGCTGCTCTAGAAACGCGGGTTGGAAATGCCACAGATTGGCCTGAAATGGGCAATGTTTCTGAACATGTACAGCTAGGATACAAAGCTTTTTGCTCCATAAGTTAAGAAAATGAAACAGAGATGAATATTTCTGGTTTCAGTTTATTTTGGTGGTCCCTTTAACACATTCTGTTGACTCTATGTAACGTTGCACCTACATGTCTACTAACTCTCATTAGAGTGTATTAGTAGACTAGTAGGTTTAGAATAAGTTGACATGTAGTTGCAAAGTTACTCATAGTCAGTTGAATGTCTGTTGGAGGACCATCACAATAAAAAAATTGCTAATATTAGCAGTCAGTCTACTAATACTCCTAATACTATGAGAGTTAGTTGATACGTAGTTGCAAAATTAGTTATAGTCAAGAAGCATTCAAAGGGGATCATCAAAATAAAGTGTTTCTACCATATTTCTTACTGTTCATGAAATAGCATTTTCCATTAAAAATATGACACTTTTTTATCATTATGGCAATATTATCTTGCTGTTTTGTGTTTCTTAAGCATCATAACAAATAATTAGTGTTATTGTGCCACTCTCCGCATCAAACTATATGAGATGAACCAGTCTCCATCTCTAAGTGAAAATGTGATTTTGTTCCTCATATTTTTGTTTTCATGGATTAATGCAAGAATATTACATATAAATTACTATAATTCGATAGGCTACTAAATACTAAAAAAAGAGTTTTGTTACTATGAAACAAATAATAAGTCAACAAATCTAGTCAGGTGGTGACAGCACACCTAATCAATTAAAGCTAACCTTTACCAAAACCAAAAGTATGACCCCGTTGACATTTTCAAACCCGTAAGCCTAGAGATGCAATGTTTTCTCTCATGGGGGTGCTGATGAGAGACCATCAGAATAAATATTTTATTACGATCATAAATTATTACTACAGCATAGTGAGCACACTGGCATGCATCTCTTACTTAAATTAGTTCAAATTATCATTGACAGCAAGTGAAAACAGATGTTTGGAAAGAGCACTCACTGGTGGTGTTGCCTGACATCTGGATGATACACTTGCTATCTTTTCCAATCTCTCGTGAATTGAAGGGTCGGACCCTCACAGCTACTTTCACCGAGGCACATGCCATGGTGTATGTGTGCTGGGGCTTTGCTTCTGCACAGGATCTGATTGGACGAAGCCCTGCCAGGAATCAGAGGCCACCTGCCACCTGTAGAGAGAAACACTGACATGCTATGTGTTGCAATCATACATTTTTTTTTTTATAAAAAAAAGGGGTATGAACATTTCTATTATTTATATATGTGAAACTTACTTCACAATAAAGAGTACTACAGTATAGATGCAAAACGAGGCAAGAAATGTGTAAAGACCTACACTTTAGATTTACTACCTCTGCAATTCACTTAGAAATAATAAATAAATAATTAAGGAAAAATCACATGAATCTGTTCAGGATATTGTACTGGCTAAGTTACGCTATTGATAATATAATTTAGGTAATGGAGCTCTCTGAGATCCAGACCATGACTCATCAGGACTATCACATTCAGCAGATTACTGTTCACTTGATACGGCTATGTGAATTCATAACCTCTAAAACTAGCTGTATAGCAAAACAGGCTTACAAACAGGTTTAGGATTCATATGGGCAGATTTACTTAAATAACTACAAAATAACTAACAGCCTGTTCACAATATATGTCACAATGCCTACATGCTGTAGTGTAAATCATACTCTGGGTTAGTGACATTATATTAAAACAACTCTTAAGAGACCTATGCCATCTTACATAATAACCCATTTGATAACTGCCCAACTGTGGATATCTTAATACATTAAAGGGGGAAAAGGGGGAAAAAGAAAAGGAAGTGGGCCAAAGTTATATAGCTTAAATGATTTCGTACTACAAAATATATTAGGCTACAAATCATGGTTTATATCAGTGATGGATTAGAAAAACTGTCCATGTTTATTATTTAGGCTACTAATAAAGAACCAAATTTAGGCTATATTTCAACATTTAATACGGAAAATTATCCTGTTCATTTACAGTTGATTTGTTTTGTTTGGTTTATTGGCAACTTCAAGTGGGATATAGCCTACAGTAGCTGTACCTACCCGTTGTCAAAAATACGTGAAATATTGAAAATGAAAAATATAATGTAGCCTACTAAAAACAAGCTGTGGCTATAGCCTAAATTTGAACAAGATTTATCCAGACTGTTCTCATATCCAGAAAAAGACTGTGCTAGGTGCAGTCCTTCGAGTGGAAAATCACAGTTATGTTTGTACACAATACGGCGCATTGAGCAAATGTTATTCGCGCACACACAGTACTCGTAGAGTCAGCCGACTGAAAATGGCTGCCCTGACCGTCAGATACAGTCATGAATCAGCTGTGATGGACGGGCATTTGCGTCTGTTTCCTTCAGTCCACCCGGCAAAACAATCGCAATGAATTCGTTTCAACGGCCATTAAGCAAATCACGGAGGATAAGCAGATATCCTAAACAAGGTTATAATATATAAATATGTATTCCATCTGTTTATATTTAGAGCTGCCTCTGCGTAGATGCTGCGATGCGGCAGTAACACCCCACACTGCTAGAGACGCGACAAATAAAAACGCTCCTAATAATTAATGAAACTATCTACACAATTATAATCGACATCACTAGTGTGCATAATTGTAGGCTACAATAGGAGCGCTCGAGGGTGTCGCGTCGCGGTAGACTTTGGGTGTTGTTAAAGTCTGTTACTATGGCATTTCTCAGAATCTTGAGTCCAGAGCAGAATACAAGCAATATACAGAATTTCGAATTTCCGATATTAAATACGTAAATTGTTTCCTCATACACAAATATTAGTGCGTATGATACTTTAAATACCCTAACGCACTTCAAAATAATACTAATAAAAAAAGAATACGGTACGTCGTTTTATATATCATACCGAAGGCATTTCACTCAGTAATTATCAGATCAATCTGACCGGCCTTTGAAATTGAAAACATCTAAATGATGAAAAAGGCCCAGATTTCATGACACGGCCTCACCCTTCCAACATAAACAGCATCTTTCAGCACTGTGGCCAATCTCAGAGCTGTCAATACATGTAAATAAGACTGACTAAAGCAATTACATTAAATGTTCTTTGATATCCAATAATAATAAAACAATGTATGTGTATTATGCTAAAATAGTATCATTATAGTACAAGATCAAATTTGAACAAATAATTCTATCTATTCTGTGAAGACAGTTTTCCTTTTATAAACATCTATCTCCAGATCTTTTTCATTTTTTTGCTGACTGTTTTGTATTCCACCAGCCTCTGTGTGGCTTTCCGGACAAAACAAGAGTGGAATAGTGCACCACCCTCCTTATTTTTATTAGAGACATGAAAAACATTGGTTATAAAATAGGCCTTAACAAACAATAATCAAGACCTCACTTAACTGATTCCTGATGGCAATATCCTGTTGAGATTGCGGACAGCAGTGAGTTATTCCATCAAGTCTGCTTCCATCCGCCGTCTTCTTCCTCACCCAGTTGTTTTATTTTTTTTCCTATAGGCTCTCAGCCTCTCCCTAGTTCAGCGACATCAATGCAGGTGGAGCCCCCCCTGGCAAGACCATCCGACTGAGGGACACTGGTTTTGCAGGGCCTGGTACGCAGTGGTGCATCAAGACGGGCCAAGCAGAGGGAGGGGTTAATGGATGTGAGGATGTGTTGAGAGAGAGTGTTTCTTCAGACTAACACAAAATGGCTCTTATGGTGGAGCCAAGGATGCTGATCAGCCGTGAGTCGCTGATGACATCATCAGTGTGGGAGGGAGGGAGGGAGCGATAAAGAGAATGGGAGGCTGAGAGCCACAGACAGAAAGGAAGGGTGCGATAACACCATCACAGGACGCTGTTAAAGAAGACCACCGTCAAGACCAGCTTATGCAAGGAGACAAACAAGTTGGGTTCGCTTAAAAAAAGGGATGACTTATTTAAAAAATAATGATAATAATAAAAAATTGGGGTAATCTTTTTTTTAAAGAAAAAAAAATCAGCAAGGATGCATTAAATTAATCAAAAGTGATAGTAAAGGCATTTATGATACAAAATATTGATATTCCAAATAAAGCTTTTGAACTTTCAATCATCAAATAATCCTGAAAAAATATTAAGCAGCACAACTCTTTTCAACATTGATAATATTAAGAAATGATTCTTGAATGTCAAATCAGAATATTAGAATGATTTCTGGAGTATCATGTGATACTGAAGACTGCAGCAGCACAACTATTTTCAACATGGATAATAATAAGAAATGTTTGAAGTAATAAGAAACAAGAAATTACTGAAGTAACGCCTGCTGAAAATTTTGCTTTGCCATCACAGGAATAAATTATATTTTAAAATAAGTTAAAATTGAAAACAGTTAAAGTAAACCAAGTTACAGTTAAATCGTAATATCACATAATTTTTTATATATTTTTGATCAAATAAATAACGCCTTAATTGGTGAACATACACTTTTAAAAAAGTAGCTCCCTTAAAATTTTAGGTACAATCAACTTAGATGTTTAAGTAATTTCAACTTAAATGACATTATGTCACGGTGTGTGTATAGCAGGAAACGCAAAGAGACAAGGATTTCCAGAAACAATCACTTTTACTTCTAAACAAAACAATAAACAGATGCAGGCAGGGAATACACTCAGGTAACATAGACAACGACCGACAAGGACAGGCTGAACAGAAGCAAACTAAATACAAGCATGAATCAAACATAAGGTGAAGACAGGTGACACTGATGAAGATAACGATAAACAGGCTGGTAAGTGAGGGAGTGAGTTCAGGTGTGGAGACAAGGAGGATTCTGGGAGGTGTAGTGCAGGCAAGGACAGACAGGTGCAGACGAGGACTGTGACATTACTCCCCCCTCCCACTAGGCGCGACCCGCGCCGTACAAGACAGAACACGGGAGGGGGGGTGGGCATCCTGGAGTCCGTGACGGGAAGGTGGACCGGGTGCAGGAGGACGGACTCCAGGATGGACCAGGCGGCCATGGCGGAGCAGGACGTGGGCGAGGCCAGGGCGGAGCAGACGAACCCTCGGGCGTCCAGGGCGGGGCTGTTGGACCCTTGGGCGTCCACGGCGGTGAGGACCCTTCGGGTGGCCATGGCGGTGAGGACCCTTCGGGTGGCCATGGCGGTGAGGACCCTTCGGGTGGCCATGGCGGTGAGGACTTGGGCTTGGTGCTGGACGGAACCAGCGGCGAAGAAGGCTTGGTGCTGGACGGGACCAGCGGCGAAGAGGGCTTGGTGCTGGACGGGACCAGCGGCGAAGAGGGCTTGGTGCTGGACGGGACCAGCGGCGAAGAGGGCTCGGTGCTGGACGGAACCAGCGGCGAAGAGGTCTTGGTGTTGGACGGAACCAGCGGTGAAGAGGCCTTGGTGCTGGACGGGACCAGAGGTGAAGAGGGCTTTGAGCTAGGTTCATGGGCTGTGACGAATGTGTGTGCTGCCCACACACACAAAACAGCCATGGATCCCACAAGGAGCACTGCATCCTCCAGAGCTAGCTGGGCGGTCTCTGCCTGGACGGTCTCTGGCTGGACGGTCTCTGGCTGGACGTGAAGCTCTGGCTGGACGTGAAGCTCTGGCTGGACGTGAAGCTCTGGCTGGACGTGAAGCTCTGGCTGGACGTGAAGCTCTGGCTGGACGTGAAGCTCTGGCTGGACGTGAAGCTCTGGCTGGACGTGAAGCTCTGGCTGGACGTGAAGCTCTGGCTGGACGTGAAGCTCTGGCTGGACGTGAAGCTCTGGCTGGACGTGAAGCTCTGGCTGGACGTGAAGCTCTGGCTGGACGTGAAGCTCTGGCTGGACGTGGCTGACGTGAAGCTCTGGCTGGACGTGGCTGACGTGAAGCTCTGGCTGGACGTGGCTGACGTGAACAGACCCTGGCAGCGGTGAAGGCTCGACCAGGCTGGACTCAGGACCCACAGTGAAAGGGGAGCCACTCAGCAACAGCAAAAAATCCAGGTACTGGACAAACGTGCCTGAGATTGCCGCTGCTGGAGCTTGTTGGTACAGGTTATCGTCCAACCCACACCAAAAGATGTTTTTTAGTGTGTCCTCCTTCCAGGGTCTTTGATTTGAGAGCTCAAGGAATTCCTCTACATAGTTCTCAATCGGATGGCCATCCTGGAATAGAGTCATCAGTGGGTCTGTAGTGAAGATAAGGTTACTCATCTTGACCCGTAGATTGTGGTCGGTCGTTCTGTCACGGTGTGTGTATGGCAGGAAACGCAAGGAGACAAGGATTTCCAGAAACAATCACTTTTACTTCTAAACAAAACAATAAACAGATGCAGGCAGGGAATACACTCAGGTAACATAGACAACGACTGACAAGGACAGGCTGAACAGAAGCAAACTAAATACAAGCATGAATCAAACATAACAAGGTGAAGACAGGTGACACTGATGAAGATAACGATAAACAGGCTGGTAAGTGAGGGAGTGAGTTCAGGTGTGGAGACAAGGAGGATTCTGGGAGGTGTAGTGCAGGCAAGGACAGACAGGTGCAGACGAGGACTGTGACACATTAAACTGATTAAAAAAAGTTAAAGCAATGTAAAAACATATGTTGTCAAATTATTGATCATTAGGAGACTTCTCTCGAAAACAATAAAAAATCTTACATACAAAAGTTTTGGTTCAGTGTGTACATAAATTTTTTGTTAAAAAAAACTAGGCCTATTTTTTTTTTTCTTTGAACCATTGTCAAAGGTGTGTGTAGGGTAGAGTGGGGGGGGGGGACCCTTAAGCGTGTCATTTTTTTCTAACAAAAGTTAAATGTGTCTTGAATAGTTTTCCTAGTTTTCAGTGACAATGACAAATTATAAACCAAGTGTGAAAAATGTCCAGAGTTTTCATGTTAGATTTTTAACACAAATTAAATTATTACCAAGGGGGCATTTTGCCCCACACAGCTGGGGTAAAATGTTCCATTCTGAAAAAAAAGCAATTTGCTTTATACATTTATAGCAAAATCAGAGTACAAGCAGTTTTAGCTTAAAGGGTAATTAAACACTAAAACAACTTTTTTTAGTTAATGATCTGTAAGAATGGAGCTTCATAAATGCTGTTCATTGATTCCAGTAAATGTTTTGACATTAGGGTTTAAACATAGACAGTATAAGAAGTGGACAGAGCCATCTCATTGAAACTCAGTTGAGACAGTTGAAGCCCATTTTTAGCGATTTTTGAGCACTTCCGTTCCTGACGCGCAGACTCAAACCGACTCAAACTAAGCTTGATGACGTGAGCAACCTGTCTGACGGACGTAAATCTTCTAGTAGCTGTGCGTGAAAATTGCCAACGTTAATCACTTCATCATATGTATTCACTTGCCACATACCGAATTATTTCCAATTCCCCAAAAACGTTGTTGAAATATTTTGTCCCGTTGCTTTTATGGACTCATTATCTATGGGCTTCTCCCTTGACGGGACGTCCCCCCGATTGCCTGCGAGCTTCTCCTCTTGTCTGTACGGTAATGTCTCTATTGTGCGACATAAAGTCGCGTGGTTATGACGCAATCGTTAGTCTGTTTTTTAACAAAAACGGCTTCTACGGGGCCATAACGTAAGATACAAAGTAATGGAGCCTTTTATACATTGTCGTGTTTATTTAGAAATAAATAATGGACAAATGAAGTCTTTGGACGCCTCAGATGTAAAGTTATTCGCTGTCAAAGTGACGCCAAAATGAATGGGAGTCAATGGAATGCTAACAGCAGGTGAAGTTCTGCTACAATGGCGGCACCCGCGAGGCTTCAACTTCCGGCTGATGGATTACCCCCTTGGGTTTAGTGTTTTAATTCTACAATATATGGTTTAAAAACGTCTGAGTGCTGCCCTCTTCAGGTTGAACGGTGGCTACTGCAGTTGATTTTTCCTATTGGATGTTTGCGGTGGTTCGTGACGTAGCGGTTGTTGGTGACGTAGGCAGGTTCCATAGAGACGTCGCAGGTGCACGCCCCCCTCCGCTGGGCTCTGCCATAGTCTCTGTCTCTGGCCACTTTTCCAGCATTTTTCAAATATTGCCAGTGGGTGGAGTCAGGCTCTGACCAGGGGTTTAGTTACCCTTTAAAATTAAAAAGGCTAGCCAAAATAACAATAGATAAATATGAATATTTGTCTATAAACAATGCTGAAAATCAGCCTATTTGAAAAATATTGTTAGTTGATGCTAACTTGAGGTAATTTTTAAACACAAAGTCCAAATATTTTTATTCAACCACCTAGATAGATTACATTTGATGGAAAAACAAAGGATGTGATGTTCAGCCCATGGTAACTACAGTAATTATGATAGTGGGAAGTGATGCCCCCTGGGGGTGTTTTACCACAAGTTAGGGGCGTTTTATCCCACAGATTAGGTTGGGAAAAAATTGTTATCCTAATAATATAATAATATTTTAATATATTTTAGTAATTTAGTAATTATAGTAATTTTTCTTACTGCTGAAAATTATATCACTTAACGTGAAATCTGTTTGCTCTCAGGTACGCTACCAGTATAAGCTTCACATTGAATACTTCTAAATCACTCTTGTCAACTTAGTCCATAGCAACAACAAAAATATATCTTGACTTTATCCGGTGGTTATTTTGGGAAAAACAGTGTGTGTGTGTGTGTGTGTGTGTGTGTGTGTGTGTGTGTGTGTGTGTGTGGGGTGGGGGGGTGGGGGGGGTTAAATATTCAATGTAAAACATAAAAATTATAATAAAAAAGTAATTTTGAGATGAGATAAAAAGTAACTCTGCATAAGCAAGAAAAAAATATTTATTATTAAATAAATCTATTATTGTAATAAAGTCAAATTAAAAATGTAATAACTTCAATGGACTAAAATAGTTTTAGCAGAACAGCCCCATCTACTGGGCAGCTGACATCCTTCTGCTCACTACATTACACAAGTGGATGTCAATTTAAATTTATACTCAATTTTTGAATTAGCATTTTTAAAGGTCAACCACGTCTCCATTAGTCAACATGCATTGCATACATGTCTTGTCTTTCACAAAAGCATGGCAAGAGTTGCATCTCTCTGGCTTGTGAAGTGGGTGTTGAGCCCCACCACAGTGCAAAGGGCACACAAGGGTAAACATTGCGTTTCCACTTATTTACTGTGCAGACTAATTATTTACTGCAGGATAAGTGATGGGGACCAGTGCTCTGGTCAAAGTCCCTGCTCTGACATCAGCATCTGCTTCCTATGACACAAGACTGGTGTGTTTTTGGAGAATCACTGTGTTCTGATCAGTTAGTTTTGTACAGAGTAAGCATTTTAGTACTGAATGGGAACAGCACAATCTATTCATGTTAACACTTTGCTCATTCATTTCTACAAAAATTATCTAATTAAATATAGCAGAATATTAAATATATTTAAATTCACAAAATCATTACATAATTAAAATAATATAATTAGATTTTTTGTTATACATTATAGAAATTATTCAAATGCAAATAATATGGAAAAAATAGTTTTTTTACATCTCAGTCAAATATATATATATATATATATATATATATATATATATATATATATATATATATATATATATATATATATATATATTTATATATGTATATTTTTTTTAAGTCTTAACGTTCAGCTGAAGTGAACTTTCTAAGTAGCGCACCAGTTGCCCTTCACTGTACTATTACCATAGACATTTGTTGAAACAATTCTGAATATTTTATAGCTTCTTTTAAACACTGAAATACAACCACATTAAAAATTGAGAATCAAAATAACAAAATTGCTTAAAGTTTGTAAACTGTAATATCAGAATTATATGTGCACCAGCCATACATGCTCTGAAGATCTAATGCAATGTGCTGCACAGACCAAGTGAGAGACAAATGAGATGAGTTGTAAGTATCAATGTTGTTCATGTGTGTTTGTTTACAACAACCAATGGACTGAACTGAGCTGGTAAACAAGTGGACAATAAATTAATCAATAGAGCACCTTGTAAAGGATGTAAACAAAAACTCACTTTTGTCTGTTTGATAAAACATTTATGCAAATATGGGCCTTATTTACCTTCTACATGTTTCTCTTTACCTGAAGAGGGTATATGGAAGTTTTAAACTAACTAAACCAGCATCAAACTCACTTATCTCCTAATCTAACAATATGAATAAATATAGGCTAGATATCCATTCAAAATATAAAATACTGCATTTAAATCCCTGTCGGCCCATTGACTAATCGACTGCAACATTTTAATCTCTCAGTACAGGGCAGTTTAACTTTGTGAAAAAGTTCAGATAAACATCTGTGCTCTGTTTACGTATTTTTGTGAGGTTTCAGGAAACTAACGGTTAAAATATCGAATCAAGGGACGAAAACACACACACACACACACACACACACACACACAGCCTTATATAATAATACAGGACTTCTCGATCATTGTGCTACTACCACCCTGTTCTATTTGGTAATGCTGTTCAGAACATCCCTCTTATCTACCTCTGAACCGTTATACCTTGTTTGGAAGATGAAGGGCGGGGGGGATTTTGTGCCAAAAACATGACGCATGTTGCTCTGTGTTCCAGGGGTCAGAGACCCGTTTGTTTAAAATAGACGAACGCAAAGTTTTGTCCTTTTAACGAACTGCAGAGAGAAGAAACATGATGCCAAGGACTGTCCTATCTAGATGCGCGCGTTTGGCGAAGAAGGTGCCTTTGGAATGCGCGCGGTCCACCAAACACAGCGTCCACCGCGGGATGTCCTCCGTGACCATCCCACCACCAGCGTGCATGCTCCGGCCGCTCGAGGCTCCATTCCGGTACCTGTTTGGACCAGGACCCTCCAACGTGCCGCCTCGTGTTTTAGCGGCAGGGGGGAGACCTATAATAGGTCATATGCACTCGGAAATGTTTGAGGTAGCCTAAATTTTACGCTGCGTTTTTGCACCAACGCATTTTATAACTTTGATATGGGTCGATGGCAAATAAGAAAGTCTAGGTTTAAAACGCACATTCAAAGTTCTTAGAAATGTAATTTTTGTAATCATGTTGGTTTCATACATTTTTAAAAAAATCGTTAATACCATTTAACCATAAATGATTTCATGACTATAAAAACAACTTAAGCATTATTTTCAAAATATTGCTATTTTTAAATAAGTATTTAAAACATATTATTCAAGGTAAAAAAATATCTTCAAATATTCATATTCAAAACGTCCTTTTATAAAAAAAATGTTGATGCATAATAAAGTTGAAATATTAAATTATATTTTATACACAAAATATATCAAATACTTTATTATATAAATGATATCATATTTTAAAACAAAAAAGCAATGAAGCATTTAAGAAATAATAATAATAAAAAAAAAAACATGCCAAACTACTTGTGCCAACATTTCTTTAAGAGTGTCAGCCTGTAAAAAAAAATTCTGGACAGAATCTCTGGATTGCTTCACCACCTATATGTTTTACTTTTGTTTGGATTTTTCTAAACAAAACAAAAAAATCTAAATAATCAAGTCATTTTAATATATTTTTAATCATTGATTCATAGATCTGAGCTGCCTTTGTGGAAACTATTGAACTCTATTGAAACTATTGTTTTGAAGATTCTAACAGTCAATGCACACATTTTGTCATAGATTATGAATGATATCAAGAAAGGAATCCAGTATGCTTTTCAGACCAGTAACAACATGACTCTGGCCATGAGTGGCTCTGGCCACACAGCGATGGAATGTGCAGTGTTCAACATTGTGGAGCCTGGAGAAAGTGTTCTCGTTGCCATCAATGGAATCTGGGGAGAACGAGTTGCAGAAATCGCTGAGCGGATGGGTATGGATCTAATAATAATGTCATCCCATTGTTTGGTTCTTTATCGGTTGATGAGAGCACACTTTAAACATCTTTCTTTTCATAGGTGCAAAGGTTCACACCTTGGTAAAAACACCTGGAGGACATTTTACAAATGCAGAAATTGAACAGGTTAAAATGTTTACTTCACACATAAATTATGTTAAAGTGCCCCTATTATGGATTTTTGAAAATGACCTTTCATGTAGCGTGTTACA
The DNA here is from genome assembly GCA_026230005.1 of Gila orcuttii. Lineage (NCBI taxonomy): Eukaryota > Metazoa > Chordata > Actinopteri > Cypriniformes > Leuciscidae > Gila > Gila orcuttii. Next base: position 27,152,517 of record JAPDVR010000008.1, on the reverse strand, counting down.
TATCTCTAAGTGAATAAAAACATCCTGCAAAGTTTTAAATCTGAAAGTGCACGTATATAAAATTATTGTCTTTCAGAAGTAAGAGTCGACTCTAAGTCAATGAAATGAAATGTTTTTCAAACGAGTCATAAGCCGTTTTGTTGTGACGTCAAGACGAAACATTAGCATATTGCCCGCCAACTTATTGCACGCGCAGACACCAGGGAAAACTTGAACCTCAAACACTGCAGCTAATTCCTGTGGATACTGGATAGCATCATGTCGAGAAGACGCTGCTGTACGTGACGCTAAAGCCAGTTTTTTTTTCACTGCCCAAGGACGAGCATGTGAAGAATCAGTGGTTAAAATTCTTCTTTACCACGATACCACAGCAGTATAATCCTAAACTTTTGCTGTGTTTATTTTTCTGACGACTGCTTCTCAAATCTCGGAGTTCAATGCAGGATTCGCACACCGCACCTGTCGTAGGAGACTCCAAAACAACATTAGAAAACTTTAAAATAGCTTAATAGGGGCACTTTAAGACAAGTTTCCATTGCATATTGTTTCTATTATGGCCACTGTATGTTATATGACTAGCAAAGCAAATCACTGCTCAGTTACCAACATTTGTCATACTACAGGCTCTGGCTAAACATAAGCCTGTTCTCTTCTTTCTCACACATGGAGAGTCATCAGCTGGTCTGGCGCACCCAATGGACGGCATTGGTGAAATGTGTCACAAGTAAGAATATTCAACAATCATTTAGCTTAATGTCTGACTTCTATTGTACTATTTTTCTAAAAACGTCAATGATTCTGTTTGAGGTCTGTTCTGAAGATTTTATGATTGTGTAGGCTACACTGTACAGATTCATAAATCAACTGTCAGGAGTGTAAAACAACATAAACAAACATCTGGCTACTGGGTTTAAATGAGGTCAGAGGAATGTTCAAATAATGTAAAGGGAAAATAAAAGGTTAATTAAAAACAATTAAGTAGTTTTGTGTTCTAAGAATTTTAAAGTTAAATAACTGTATCGTCCACTGATGTGCTCTTGCGTGGTTTTGTTTATACAGATACAACTGTTTGCTCTTAGTGGATTCAGTGGCATCATTGGGAGCTGCGCCAATTTTAATGGACCAACAAAGTGAGTGAAAGACCATTTGATCATGTGCATATTCTAAATCTCTATGTAAAAGCCTGTGGATTAAATTCAACCATTTGTGTCCTACATAATGAATCCTCTTTTTCTTTGTAGATATTGATATTCTGTATACTGGATCCCAAAAAGCCTTGAATGCTCCACCCGGCACAGCACCAATTTCATTTAGCGAAAGAGCATGGTGAGGAGAGACTTGTGAATATATATACACACACACACACACACACACACACACAAGTATGTTTTTGCACACATAGAATCGTTCTAACAATTAGTGGAATCAACTAATGTTATTTATTTCCCTTCAAATGTGATATAGCCACAAGATGTTCAACAGGAAAACAAAGCCAGTATCCTACCTCCTTGATATGACCTACTTATCCAATTACTGGGGCAATGATGGCAAGCCAGACAGAATGTAAGTATGGTAAACACAAATGGTAATTGGTTTCTCTTGCAAGACTCAATAGTGGACTGAGTGAAGGATTGCGTAAAACTAACTGAACTATGTTTCAGATATCATCACACAGGACCTGTGTCTGGGTTCTTTGCCCTGAGGGAAAGTCTTGCCATCCTTGCTGAAACGGTAGGGGCTAGATATATAACACCTAGCTGGACATAATAATTCAATCAAAAATGTTTTCTTAACTATGTGTTTTTGTTTAAACTATAACAGGCTGGGTACTTAGATTTATGATATTACATGCACTGCCATTCAAATGTTTGGGTCAGTAAGATTTCCTTATTTTTTCTAATGCTAACCAAGGCTACATTTATTTGATCAATTTTACTGTAAAAACAAATACTATGATATATTATTACAAATTAAAATAATTTTCAGCATCATTACTCCAGTCTTCGGTGTCACAAGATCCAGTTGAGAAATCATTCTAATATGCTGATTTGCTGCTCAAGAATCATTTATTATCAGTCCTTATCAGGATTATTTGATAAATAGAAATAGAAATCTTTTGTAATATTATAAATGGCTTTACTGTCACTTTTGATCAGTTTAACATGTCCTTGATCATGAAAAAAAAAAATCTTACTGACAGTAAACTTTTGAACAGTAGGGTTTATATATTAGAACATTAAAAGGATCTTTAATGAGCAGTATGTAATGTCATGGGGTTAATAATTCTTAAATGCCTGCTCAAGGGTCTTGAGAACTCGTGGAGGCATCATAGAGAAGTTGCAGAGTATCTTTGGAAAGGCTTGGAAGACCTGGGCTTGAAGCTGTTCATCAAGGACAGGGTAACTTTTGTTGTTGAATTCACTTACTAATTCTGAGAATAATAATATACCCTAAAAAAGAAAGCAGTTAAACTATATTCCCATTTCCAAAGGATTTGAGATTACCCTCAGTAACCACCATTGCCATCCCTGAGGGATATAACTGGAAGGAATTGCTGGCTTACATCCTAAAGCATCACCAAATAGAATTTACAGGAGGTCTAGGGCCCTCTGTTGGCATGGTGAGTAAAAGGTAGTCAACAAGACATAAGTAAACGACAACACATTCAACTACATACTGAATAATTATCCGCTGAACTGATTTCTAGGTAATGCGGATTGGACTCATGGGATACAACTGCAACAAGGCCAATGCTGCGATGGCTCTTGCAGCTCTGGAAGACGCTTTAAAGCAGTGTCGAAAAACCAACGCCTAAAGGCAACCTGTTTACCTGTTAATTTTTGCAATTTCTTATGGTGATGCTTGTAGTGCGGATATTACACATTAATGTAAAGGAAGAGCTATTTACTGTATATATGATATTTTCATAACAGCTGGTATAATGGAGAAGAATTTTAGCTGATTCTAAATTGTGCCTCCATATCAATCAAAACAAGCTGTTTTTCAATGTCCTTTTAACATTTCGAAAAGCATCACTCCAGCACTTGAATGACCTTCATAAAAACATTACTGAGAAATAAATCATTCATACAAATTCAACATTTGAGTTTAGTTACACAGTAAACATAATGTTTACACCATTGTGTTATTGATTGTCTTAACTGAATTTACTCTACTTCATGAAACTATGAAAAATTGGATGCCAAAAATGAACAACTTTTAACAAATTTAAACTTCTGCTAAAAATAAAAACAGCGCTCTGGGATTTCCAGACTAAACAACAGTCCCTGAAACTTAACAACAACAAAAAATGTCAGACATATACATTAACAAACTGACAAAGAGGCAACATTTTCATGAACAAGAAACGAGAAATAAGCTTGAGGAAAATAAAAAATATTCCAAAATCATCTTTGGATATTTACAACTCAAATCACTGGCAGAATCATTCCAACTTTTCTAAATGGAAACCAACCAGATATTGCAACATTTTTAAGATTCTCCCCCAAAGCGCCTTTTCACTTTTGCTGCTGGGAATGCAGTAATTAACTGCACCAAAAAGCACTGCTGAAGATCTTCCATCCACACAAAGGTCATTTTGACCTTTCCCTCCACATCCTCGTACACGATGGCGAACTGCTCACCTGCGTATTGCAAGTCCACCGCTTTGAGCTTATTGGACATCTTAACAGGAGAACTCACACACCAGAAGGGACGCTGAGCCTCATCCAGAACCGTCAAAGTCATCATACAGCAACGCTAGACGGGTGGAGCAAGTAACATTAATACTTTTCGATAAAGGAGGAATGTTTAAGATATGCATGTCTAAACAAAATACATAATAATAAACAGTGCACACTTGTCTATTACAATGCATACAGTAAGTCCTCAGCATTTTGCCCCATTCACACACAGCTTAATACCTACTCATCTCTTTATAGACAATATCCGAAGAATAGCATGCCACCACTGACTAGTCAGTTCCAGGGAGAAATACAGTCTTGAGTGGAAGAATTAGGAATCAATCATAGGTACCTCAACATCTCCCTGCAATCCCTCTGCTTGCCATGGGACACTGATCTTTGCCACAGGCTTGTGCTGAGGCACATCAGCCAAATCAACGGCGATCAACTGCACATAGTCCCCTTGAAACGGCACTGTAAAGCACAAGAACAAATGTGCAAACACTCCTATTATTCATATCATCTTATTTAAATATCAAAATCTTGATCATAATTTGTTAAAAATAAATTTGTTTAGTGAAGGTTCGAGTTCTAGCACATCAGACTACGAAAAAATAAAGTAAAAATGGGTTTTCGTCAATATACGCCTTGCTATGGCTAAATAAGACACTCCAAAACAAAAGAAATAAATGAAAGGAAACAATGAAATTAAATGCGTGACCATAAAATGGCGTGAACTTAAAAATATTTAGAAATATCTCAAAATATTATTGAAAATAATATTTAATGATACATTTTATGTTTTAGTGGTGAAACATGATTATTTATTTATTATGGATGGTAATAAAACATTACAATTATATCATTTTATTTAAATATCAAAATGTTGATCAAAATATGTTGAAAATAAATTAGTTTAGTTTTAGCACACTTTTTGAAATTGTACTAATTTTATTACAAAAACTAATTATATATTTACCTCTGCTGATGTAGAGTGGGGAAAAGCGCTGACACATGATTCGCTGAAGTGGATTGTGAAGCACAATGTGCAGGGTGTATCCATGTCGTCCACGGTCAGAGTCCAGAGCAGTGTCCACCGTGGGGATGTAGGGACTATTGATGTGAACCAAGAAACTTCACATGTTAAGGGACTATACATTATCAACTTCAGCAGCATACTAAATAACCCATTAAGAGTTCAGTACCAAAATGTTGACCCAAGGAGACTTCTTTCAATCAGTTTGTGGAAGTGAAGGTTGACCATGACAAAGGCAATTTTCCAACTTCCCTACAAATACCACCAATAAACAAAATAAAAACAACATAGATAACACTTCCATATAGACATGAAGTTAAATAATGTTTGCAATAAAAATATAAAGTTTATTTTCTAAAAGAAATTTTGAATAATTTATATTAGGGATGCACCAATCAGCCAATAGATAATTATTTTCATGTTATGTGTGATAATGGCTAATATTCAAATACACTACACTATTTTTGTCTAAATGACTGATTTTAGTTTTAATGCTGCAAGTAAATATAGGCATCACAACATAAAAAGGTACAATGTGAATAATGAACATACATTTTTAGATTTGATAAGGATTATATTTAACAGTGTTATTAAATAAGTTAAAGCTGCACAGTTTAAAATCGAGAACTTAAGATCGAGAATCTTAATCTTGCATAATTAATACAATCTTTATTTGAAGCATCAAAGTACTATCACAAACTGATTTACTCTATTTTGATCACGACTGTAGACAACAGTGTTTCTATTCGAACTATAAACTTTTATCCCAGTACTTCAGTGATAATTTGAATTATTGTTACACGCAAATAATGATACTGTGTGGTTGAAAATTTGTTTGTGAAGCCGTTTCATAGCTAAACATGACAACTGTTTTCTCTGGGTCAGCGGAAGCACCAAAACACATATTCATGTTCCGCTGTGATCGTACTTGTCAAAGGTTTAATAGACATAGCTGAATTGTAGTCATTTAGGAATAAGATCGCGTGGGTGTTTGAATCAAGATCACAATCTTTTAACGATTAATTGTTCAGCTCTATTATCAGTATTTTAATAATTACCTTTAAGTGAGCTTAGATGATGGCATCTAAATGTAAAATGGGAAATGCACAAATAAATATACAATATTAACCAATCTGATATTAAAAAAAATGGTACAGAAATACTGTACTGAATTGTGCAACCCTAATATATTGAAATTATCGGAACTTTGCTAAATATATCAACATACCCGCCAGACTCCGACAATGATCCCATTATTTAAGCGCAGTAACTTCACAAGCTTGTCAGCACCAAGGAATGACCAGTGTACACTTTTATTTATACTTGTCTTGTGAATCAGAGAGCGCCACCTTGGCCTACATATAAGAGGCATTAGTCAGATGAGGGTATGAATGTATGTTCGTATCCATGCTTCAGATTTGTCAGCTGTGTTCCTTACTTGTCTCCTGAAGCTGGTAGAGCTGGACACATTATTCCATGAAGCTGCAGGCCATTAAGACTGCTCATGGACGGCCAGACACCACGGTTCCAGTACACCGTAACCGATGAATCTTCAAAGAAAGTGTGCGTCTGCTCATAGACACTTTCACGCCCATGCTTATTTATGAGTGTGATCTCCCACTGAATGTGTAATCTCCTGTAAAACAAAGTAACCAAAGATGTAGTTCCTTGTTTTTACTATGGACGTTCCACTTACGTGACAGATGCTCTAAACTTTATAGATAGACTAAAAATCATTTTAACCAATACTTTTTTACTTGTATTCACCCTTTTCTACTTCAATAGATTTACTCTATTTAGGTTTAAAAATTCATTTACTTTTATTTGTCTCTCATATCATAGCAAGAGCAATATAGCATAGCTAGACATATATTTTGAAATAATATATCCCTTGCTATGTTATATGAGGCATTCCAAAACAAAGGAAATAAATGAAGAGAAAGAATGAAATGAAATGTCTGACCATTTAGACAAAAAGGCAAAAAAACTACAGCTACAAGTTTTATTTTACTATACAAAAATAAAAATTAAAAAAGCTGACGGAAAAAAGCATACACTGACTACAACATAATCAGTTATTTATATTTCACTGGTTCTCTCTTGTTTTTGCATGTGTTCATAATTTCTTTGTATGACAGTCTGGCCAAAAATAATGTCCGCACAACTTGGTATGATTTATTGCATTATCACAAATAAAACAAATGACTCCAAGACAACTATGCAATATGATTACAAAATCGTTTTATTTAAAAAAATAAAATAAAGCGTGATTATGTAAATTACTTCACTTTTGGGCACTACTGAACATATACAAATATTATTTAAAATAATATTTAAAATATTTAATAATACATTTTATGTTTTCATGGTGAAGCAATGCTTATTTATTCATTTATTATTGTAATAAATCATATTAGAACAATTACAAATATTCTGCATATTTTTTTATATCTGTTATTGGACACACAAACATTAAACAATTTTTTCTTTTAAACATCGGTACCGATTGGGAAAAAATTATATTACTCAATCTCTACTAAATTTTGAATAACAATTTGTCGTTTCATAAATGCTTTGCTTAATGTGTGTTTGTGCTATTTTTTCCCACTTGGTTTGATATTTTGAAGGATTAATACAGTTTAGGTGTGGCTAAAGTGCTCAGTTACTTTTAGGGTCTGCTTTAGTTCTGGGTAATATTAAATACAGGTGCGGGTCATATAACTAGAATATCATCAAAAATTTGATTTATTTCAGTAATTCCATTCAAAAAGTGAAACTTGGATATTATATTCATTCATTACACACAGACTGATATATTTCAAATGTTTATTTCATTTAATTGTGATGATTAAAACTGACAACTAATGAAAATCCCAAATTCAGTATCTCCAAAAATTAGAATATTAGTTAAGACCGATACAAAAAAGGATTTTTAGAAATGTTGGCCAACTGAAAAGTATGAACATGAAAGTATGAGCATGTACAGCACTCAATACTTAGATGGGGCTCCTTTTGCCTGAATTACTGCAGCAATGCGGCGTGGCATGGAGTCGATCAGTCTGTGGCACTGCTCAGGTGTTATGAGAGCCCAGGTTGCTCTGATAGTGGCCTTCAGCTCTTCTGCATTGTTGGGTCTGGCGTATCGCATCTTCCTCTTCACAATACCCCATAGATTTTCTATAGGGTTAAGGTCAGGCAAGTTTGCTGTTGGAAAATGAAATCTGCATCTCCATAAAGTTGGTCAGCAGCAGGAAGCATGAAGTCCTCTAAAACTTCCTGGTAGACGGCTGCGTTGACCTTGGACCTCAGAAAACACAGTGGACCAACACCAGCAGATCACATGGCACCCCAAACCATCACTGACTGTGGAAACTTTACACTGGACTTCAAGCAACGTGGATTCTGTGCCTCTCCTCTCTTCCTCCAGACTCTGGGTCCTTGATTTCCAAAGGAAATGCAAAATTTACTTTCATCCGAGAACATAACTTTGGACCACTCAGCAGCAGTCCAGTCCTTTTTGTCTTTAGCCCAGGCGAGATGCTTCTGACCCTGTGTCTTGTTCAAGAGTGGCTTGACACAAGGAATGCGACAGCTGAAACCCATGTCTTGCATACGTCTGTGTGTGGTGGTTCTTGAAGCACTGACTCCAGCTGCAGTCCACTCTTTGTGAATCTCCCCCACATTTTTCGAATGGGTTTTGTTTCACAATCCTCTCCAGGGTGCGGTTATCCTTATTGCCTGTACACTTTTTTTTACCACATCTTTTCCTTCCCTTTGCCTCTCTATTAATGTGCTTGGACACAGAGCTCTGTGAACAGCCAGCCTCTTTAGCAATGACCTTTTGTGTCTTGCCCTCCTTGTGCAAGATGTCAATGGTCGTCTTTTGAACAGCTGTCAAGTCAGCAGTCTTCCCCATGATTGTGTAGCCTACAGAACTAGACTGAGAGACCATTTAAAGGCCTTTGCAGGTGTTTTGAGTTAATTAGCTGATTAGAGTGTGGCACCAGGTGTCTTCAATATTGAACCTTTTCACAATATTTTAATTTTCTGAGATACTGATTTGGGGGTTTTCATTAGTTGTCAGTTATAATCATCAAAATTAAAAGGAATGAACACTTGAAATATATCAGTCTGTGTGTAATGAATTAATATAATATCAAGATTTCACTTTTTGAATAGAATTACTGAAATAAATAAACTTTTTGATGATATTCTAATTATATGACCAGCACCTGTATGTGTTATGCAGGTAATGAAACATGCATTTGTGGTCCGAAAAGATTTATTTTTCTCCCCTGTTCAAAGAAAAGCAGTGACTACTAATTTCCTACCTGAGAACATGCTCTGTTAGAGCTGGCATGCCAGTGTGCGGGTTCATGTGTCTTAGCTCTGTTTTCCACATGGTGTCCTTGTAACCAGCCATCTCCTTGAGTAGCAGCTTCTTCCAGTATCCCGCAGGTTTCTCTTCCACACTTGTGCTGCTCACGGCTTCTGTCATCACGCTTCCTCTGGGTCTCCACTTTTTCTTCTTAAACTGAGAAGCATACAACACAGACCACAGAGCACTGGACATCTATGTTAATAGATATTATTCCTTATTCAAATTCTTTATATCATGAACTCACTTGCTGTTAGCCACATCATGAAACCGCTTGTTGACAAAGCTGATATTGAACAGAGAGGAGGCATCCAGAAAAGAACAAATCTTCAGGATTATCTCAGAAGGCAACCTGGACAGACAAGGAATAGTGCAGCTTTTTGTATGATGAAAGACTACAATGGCATGCAATAAAATACATCTTAAACTTATAGGCGTGGTTTCACAGACAAGGCTTAGATTAAGCCAGGATTTGGCCTTAGTTTAATTAGGCCATTTGAGTAGTTTTTATAAATGTGCACAAGAAACAATGTCAGTGACAAATTTTAAGATATGTCAGTGCAAGTTTCTTTCAGTTAAAGGGGACCTATTATGCAAAATTCACTTTTACACATAAATTCACTAATGATGTTTGAACACACAGATCTAATATAGGCTACACTTGCGATTTCTTTACTTGCTGTTTAAATTCACATACATATTTTGTCATCATATGTTTATGTGAACTTTGTGTGTTTTTGACATAACCTTGTGTGTATTTGACCATTTAAGTGCAATAACTCGTGAAAGAGAACTAGTTTAATACTCATGGGATGCGCTGCCTGACATCCGCGTGCTTCGTATGTGTGCGCTCAGAAAACCATAAAGAAGTTTACTGATATGGCTTTAAAACGCATGCAGATAATTCACTTTCATGATGACGAAAACTGCAAAGTCATGTGAACGACCGTGATAGAGATGATAATAAAAACCAAAAAGATGTTTTGTTAGTTTTTGACAGAGTATCAGAGGCACGAGATGTATAGGCTCCGCCCTCTTCTGGAAAGAGCAACTCATTTGCATTTTAAGATATGAAAACAGCATGTTTTTCCTTCCACTCAAAAATGACAGACACATTCTGGGGACACCTGAGACTTATTTACATCTTGTAAAAAGGGGCATAAGAGCAAAGGGTCCCCTTTAAAAAAAAAAAAAAAAAAAAAAAAAAAAAAAACTCAAACACGCATTTTAATCTGGGACTGGGTTGTCTGTGAAACCGGGGGAATATGTATCAAATATTGATTAACTTGCCTCTCGAAGTAATTTCCACGGCTGCCAATACCGCACTGTTCAAACACAGACAAAGCTTTACACGGCTCAGATTGCAAATACGTCGAGGATGTGTTACGATCTCTCCGCCTATGCCAAGTGGAAAATAAGCATTCAGTCTATGCCATTAGCGAATGAGTAGCCCAAAACAAGTTTGTAACACAGCTGTCTACCTTCTTGCACCTTCAGCACGCACAGGTTCCCTTCCTTGAGCATCTCCGAGTGTAGTTTCTTCATCTTCCACGTGGCCTTGTCTTAAAAGTCGGAGAAAATCAGCAATACCAGTAGCCATGATGACTTCGAGGCGTTTGAACTCACTCGCATTACTGATAACCCAACTGATAATTTAACACACTAGAGGGCAATATAATATATTGAAGAGATACCGCAGACAATGTTTTATTTTCAGTTAAAATGTAACTGATGATTTTAGATTTAAGTTAAAATTAAGATATTAAATATAAAATGTAAGATCAAATTAAAATCAGTTTAACCCTTTCGTGCATGAATTATCTCAGGATTTTTCCCTATGTGTTTTTATTGCTCTTAGGGCATGAAAAACAAGATTTGAAATGTTGTTGTTTTTTACACATTTTTCAAAGAGATTTTCAGATGTCCACTTGAGTGGACAGCATGCGTTTATGGTTTAAACTCAAGATATACTGTATTAAACACAGTAATAACACAGCAATATTGTGTGTATTTAACAAACCAATCAATAAAATTATGTATCCTCCTGAGACCCAGAAAAAAATATATTTTTTTAATTTAGTTTTTTTTTTCATGTCATCACATTGTTCAGGACTCAGTTGTTTACTTTGAACTGAAGAGAAGAAGCGCCAACATGGACCTGGGAATCTGAAGGATCTGGAGAGATTCTGTATAGAGGAATGGTCTCTGGTCTCTTGTCAGGTGTTCTCCTGATGAGTTTCATCAGGCATTATAGGAGAAGACTTAGAGCTGTTATCTTGGAAAAAGAAGGTTGCAAAAAGTATTTAATAAAAGGGGGCAAATAATTGTTTCCAACATGTTTTGGAGAAAAAAAGAAAGGTTAGATTTTTGCTCATTTTTTTAAATCAAAATTATTTGTTACGGCCATCTTTGATCATATTTACCAAGGGGGCAAATAATTCTGACCAGCAATGTAATGAAAGATATAACGGAATGAATTGATACACCATTTTGCTTTATGCAATATGTGGGTACAATGGCCATAAATTAATATTCCCATTCAATGCAATGTATCTTGGCCTATACACTGTTTCTAATTTGCATATTAATGTGTTCTTGGAGCAACATTTAATAAAAAAGTGTAATAATTGGAGTAATAATTGGCAACATTTTAATAATAATATCTAATATTTCATAGGAATATTGATGTATAATTTATTTCCCTATTCACTTGTTGTGTCTTCCAAAATTCCTGATAAACATGATAAACATGAAGTCCTAATGTCCTCTACAGTGGACATGTATGAAGTCAATGTTCTGTAACAGAAAGTCATATTTTGATTTGAAACCCCAAAACGTTTTCCTGAGATGTTGGTTTATGAAATACAATTTGAAAAGTAGTACAATTTAAATTATAATTACAACATATTAACATATTTCCATAAGAGTGCTACATTTGATCACTAAATTAATGTCAGTCATTTTTAAAGACCAAGGAGAAGTTGTTACAGGGCACCCAGATTGTGACAAGTGACATGAATGGTGTCAGAGAAATTCAATAAAATATAATGTCCCCTAGAGTAGACAAAAGTCTATTCCTGGGTCCCAGGAGGAAAAAATCACGTGAAAACAATAAAATATATAGAAAAAATACAAATGCGAAATATTGCAAAGACAATTGAACTTCATACAAGTTGAACTTCGCGTATCTTTTATATCAGAACATGAGGATGTGTCGTGATTCCATCAGAAATCTCTACAGCCTGCCAAGGTACAACTGTGGAAACCCAACTCAGATGTTCCCTCCAGTGTACCAGAGTATGTCAATTTACCCTTATTAGCTGATAATTCTGATCATGTTCAAGATAGATACATTTCTAACATAGCTCTCCTCTGAGAAAACCTCAGGTGTTTTCAATATCATCTGAAATGAGCAGTGTTGGGGGTAACGCAAGTAACATCCATAATGCAATCAGAATACTTTTTTTGATATTACGAGTAAAGTAACGCATTACAAGTCACGTGCATTACATAATCAGATTACTTTTTGATCTAACGAGTAAAGCAATGTATTATAAGTAACATGCATTGCGTAATCAGATTACTTTTTGATTTAGCAAGTAAATGAATGCATTACAAGTAACGTGCATTACGTAATCAGATTACTTTTTGATGTTACAAGTAAAGTAATGCATTAAAAGTAATGTGCATTACGTAATCAGATTACTTGTTTGATGTAATGAGTAAAGTAATGCATTACAAGTCATATACATTATGTAATCACATTACTTTTTATGTTAATGCAAATTACATTCTAATATAATATTTATTTACAGTCAAAAAAGTTACTGCAGATTAAGTATTTTCAAAAACAACAGTCACAGTAATAGTATGCCTTGCAGCTGAAATATAGCCATTAATGCATGAGATCCACTACAGATGATTAATCAGAATATTCTCCCAATCTAAAATCAATACTTGGAAAATTTAACTGTGGTATGACTCATTATAGATATTGCTTGCTACACACAACGGCTTGCCACTTGGTGGCAATGTAGGCCTATAGGTCAGGATGATGCACCATGGTCCACTGTAGAGGTTGATGTGCAACTATGCCATCAAAACCCATGCAAATGCAAGAAAAATATTTTTGAAAAGCTGTCCACTGTAGTGACATATGAATGAAAGGGTTAATGGTTTTAAATCTGTTATATTGGATTCTCACAGTTGGCAAGGCAAGTTTAAAAGTACAAATTAAAGTAAATAAAATGTTTTTAATCTCGTTATGTATACTTTTACATTTTAGCTTAACAGCTCCATTTACTGGTCTTTTCATTCATTAATTCTTAATTATTATTTTTTTTTACAATTTCAGCTATTTGCAGACGAGCCTGTATCAAATTGTATTACCAATATAATATGTAAATATACATTCATTTTTATTGTGCTAGCTATATGAAATGCGTAGTGGAGGAAACGTTTTCTCCAGTCTTCGTTGCGTCATTATCAGGACGCCTAATAACTACATCTCCCAGAGTTCGTAGTGTCTAATCAGGAAGTAGATACGCACTGTGATGACAAACAGATAGTAGTTCAGCAGCCGCAGCGAGTAATACATTTAGTGTCATTTATACAGTTAAAGTTATTTGAAATTATTCAAGCGGAATGTCATGCCCATTCAATCACTCTGGTAGGACAACATGACGATTACATTTAAATTAGTAGACACCTGATTTTTGTCTTATTACTTATTATTTCCGAGCTGTCGTCTGTAGATCAAACGTCAAATTTGTTATCATTAAAATGAATCAAGCATTAAATAAACTGCAGGTGCATCAGAATATGACCGTGTCCGTGAACATAATTTTATATCATGGATAAGCGCTCTTCGATCTGATTTAACCCGCATCCTGTGTTTCCGCAGCGGAGCTGAACCCCGCAGTGCTGCCGCTGGACTGGCTCCTGGGAACCTGGCAGTCCGATGAGCCAGGAGAGGGCTCCTTCCCCTCCATCGCACCTTTTCGTTACACAGAGACTCTTCATTTCTCACATGTAGGACAGCCCGTGGTCAATTTCATGTACGTAACAAAATAAACCAGATTGCAACTCAGAATGCAGTGCAGACAGTCAGAAAGTTGTGAACTTTTTCCTCAGGTTTAATGCATTCCATGCTGAGAGCAAAAGGCCTCTTCACAGGGAGTGTGGATTCATCAGGCTTCAGCCGGGCACCAACAGGGTGGCTTTCATCATTGCTCAGAACTCAGGTGTTTGAATAATAAAAATGTTTATCAGATAGGGTCATCTATTACGGCATATCTTTTTTAATTTTTTTTTATTTATTGTATCTGTTTATACCTATTTCAGGTCTTGTGGAGATTGAGGAGGGGGAACTCACTGGACAGCAGCTGACTCTACGCAGTGCTGCCCTGGCTAGAACATCTTTTGCCAAGCAGCCTCATGTTCAACAGGTCTCATAAATCAAACTGACTTGTGCCTTGTTAGATCAATGAAATGATAAACTCTAATGTAGCAATATTTTTATACAGAAAAGGTGGCATGAATTGTGCTGAGCTAGTGTATTTATTAAAACAAATGTTCGACTAAGAATTTTGATTTTTGATCAGATCTCCAGGCACATCCAGTTGAAGCCGGATGGAAGGCTGGAACAGACCATCTCTATGGCACTGGAAGGACAGCCTCTGACGCAGCATTTGCACATCACTTACCGCAGGACTGATTAACTATCTGTCACATGGGAGGAAGATGTATTTCTGAAAAGCACTTGGAAGTAATGTACTCATCCGACCTAAAATATTGATGGTTTATATTTAGCAACCTGCAGGTGATGGCAATATATTTGTGACTAAGAATGTTATTTAAAGTAATAGATGTGATCTGACCTGTCTTACCAACAAAAAAAGCTTTGCAAATATTGCTACAATAAATAAAGGGGTATAATGTAAAGCAACCACAGTAAAAAGATAAAAATCTCTTTACAAATTTAAAATGTTTAGTGGTAGCTCATGGCAAAGTATGTCTCTGAAGAAAATGCTGTTCGTTTTCACATCTATTTCTGTAAGATTAAGTTTACAAATTGAATAATAATCAAAATATGTCACAACACATTCATTTTCTCTCCAGTAAAACTTAACACTAAACGTCTTTCATATATTTAATGGTAGTTCAGGAGGATGAATTAATTCACTTATAGACTCAATAAAGCTCTTTACCTTTTGATGAATTGTCATGGCATTTCTACTAATCATGAACAAATGAAGAATAATTTAAAGAAATCAGTTAATAGAAATTGCACTCACAATGTTAAGGTCAATAAAAACATCCACTCTGTAATATCATTCAAATGTTTGAACGAAAGTAATACTATCATTCAGCAGGGATGCATTTATTTAATTAAAAGTGATAGTAAAGATTTTTATAACGTCACAAAATATGTCTAACTCAAATAAATACTGTTCTGTTGAACTTTACTTTCACGAAAGAATCCTGAAGAAAAAAAACCTATCACAGTTTCAAAAATATTGAAATGCACAACTGTTTTCATCATTGATAATAAGAAATGTTTCTTGAGCATCAAATCAGCATATTAGAATGATTTCTGAAGGATCATGTAAAACTGAAGACTGGAGTAATGATGCTGAAAATACAGCTTTGCCATCACAGGAATAAATTACCTTTTACATTTTAATAAAATACTTCAAATAATAAATGACTTATTTTATATTTGAATAATAATATAACTGTATTTTTGATCAAATAAATGCAGCCTTTGTGTGCATAAGAGAATTATTTCAAAAACAAATCAACCAATCAAATTAAATTAAAATTGTATTTTGTGACTTTATTAGATCCTGAGCACAAAATAATTTCCAGGTTTTCCATGACTGCTGGAACCAACTCTGTGTAAAAACTTTGAATTTCTCTCTCAGTGCCCACATTAAAATCTTTATTTAAAGATGTATACAGCTGGTGACAAAAGTGTTACACACAACACATAAACTGTATAAACCGAAAGTGCAAAGTGTCACTCCAAACATAATAAGCAGTTTTGTAAAAATAAAAAATATCTGAACTTTGTCAAACATTTAAAATGTTTCACTCATTCCACAGTTATTGAGTATAAAATCTCAGCAGAATGAATCCATGCAATGCATCTTCAGCACGAAAGGAGCTCCTTTACCCGCTGACCTTATTTCAGGGTCATTTTAAACTAAGACAGACAGACGTTATGTAGCTCCACCAATGAATATAGCAGTAACATCCCCTCTACACAATATCAGCTCATAGTATTTCTTTCACTCTATGTTTAGTATTTTAAGGAAAAGTATTTTAAAGAAATAATAAAAAGTAAAAGATGATTAAGGTGCAGTTAAACCTGGATGACGTGCTATAACCTTTGTGAGGGGCCGGTTGCTCCCCAGGTCTTCACAAACAGTACAATGGTCCATTCAAATAGTTCTGGGATGGAAAGATTCAGTTCTCAGTCCACAGGATGACTTTCTGCACAAGGCTACTTCGTCAGGTAGATGTACATGGTCTTTATGAATTCCCTCCATGTTAACACAGCTGTTGATAACCAATGGGCATGAGCTCTAGAGTCTATGTTCACCACACATTTTGAAATGTCCCCCTGGAATGAAAGATGAAAAGAAAGCATTGTCATTTGACACACCATTACATACACTACCATTCAAAAGTTTAGGGTCAGTAAGATTGTTTTAAAGAATTCTCTAAATGTTCATCAAGGCTGCATTTATTTGATCAAAAATACAGTAAAACAGGAACATTATTAAAATATAAAATATATTTTCTATTTTATTCCTGTGATAGTAAAGCTGAATTTTCAGCATAATTAATCCAGTCTTCAGTGTCACATGATCCTTCAGAAATCATACTAATATGCTGATTTACTGCTCAAGAAACATTTTCTTATTATTATCGATGTTGAAAACAGTTGTGCTGTTTAATATTTTTGTGCAAAACCATGATACATTTATTTCAGGAAATGCTGATGAATAGAACAGCATTTATTTGAAACAGAAATCTTTTGTAACATTATTCTTGCTGAATAACTGAATACATTTTTTTAATTAGGGTTACTGACCCCAAACTTTTGAACAGTAGTGCGTAGTATGCTATCCTCCGAAATGCAAGTATGAAATTGCAGTAGCACAAAGAAAATAATTAGATGCGCTTCTAACAGAATGGCTACAGGTGGGTAGCCAAACTTCATTTCCTCATATGGCCTCTAGAGGTCAGGATCAATCTTGGTTTATGCAGAAGGCAGTACAGAGAATGAACACTTACCCATCCTCCCCTCTTTTTGAGCCATGGGACCAGGCTCCTACGTGCAAATTCTCCCAGACTGTCCACAATGGTGTGCACCATGACTGGATGGCCCTGTCGCACACAGTCCACCGCCAGCCCAGCAGCTACAGCGTAGATGGCCACCACTTTGCCCCATGTGATCCCTTGAAAGTAAAAGCAATTCTGTGAGCAGAAGCTGCTGAAGTAGAGGGCTATTGAGCTATGAGGACCTCCCTCTCTTGCTTTCGAATTAATCATACTAGCGTTTTAGAAATGAAAATCCTAAATAATATTAAAAACAGTTTATAATGAGAATTCAGTAAAGAATCAGCAAATCCTAGATTTGCTCATATCTAAAAATTAAATGTCAATGTATCGCAAAGAAACCATTTTTTTCTCCACAAAATATTAATATTTCTTTATGCTCTTTCAATCAAGTGTCTTCAAATTAATAAATAGTTAAACTACCTTAAAGCATGTTGTAGTTATTTTAGAAATGGCAACCTCCAATTACAGTCTACAACTTACAACAAAGACTTTCCACCATGAAAAACATTTTAAGTATAAAACCGGGCCAGATCTAAGACAGCATCTAACAGTTTAGATTAGTTTCCTTGAAAATCTATTCAACTAGAGGCGCAGCTCTGCTGTGCTGATGATGTAACAGGAAGGTTAAAACCATTAAGTCTCAGCATTAACACATTGTCATGCTTCACTAATGATGAGCCAAGAGTCAGGGACTATGCCAATTGTTTATGTTCCTTCATCTTCAGCATTCATTTAAGATAATTCCTCAAAGATCTATTCCTCACTATAGAAGATAGGTTGTGAGAAGATTGTCAGGCAGAGTAGAATGATGTTGCCATGGTTTTAGGCTCAATCACAACCACCATGTACATCAAGAAGAAGCAGAACCAAGATAAAATATGTGACCAAATATGTACAAAGAGAAGAATGTGGGTATGTCCTTTTTAGGGGTTTTTCCATGTTCCAAAAAAAGACCACTAAAGAACTTGTCATTAAACCACAAGACATGCTGATGATCAAAATGGCCCTCTCAAACACACTACTGAAATCCATTAATAGGTTAAAGTCAATCGCTCTGCAGTAAAGACAATTTTACTGCAATTTAATAAAAACAAACATAATGAAATTAATGTCCTGAACTGTTTTTTTTAAGCTCAAACTCTGCTCAGGCTAACATCGCTTCATTTACATTTGGAACGAATCCCACAATCTTCAAATTCCATCCATTTATAGTAAAGATGCCCTCATGTGGAGTGCTGCAGGTTTTTTTGGGGTCCCAAAACAGCCTCAATTGTTACTTATGTACAGAATATAATAATAGTATTAATAATAATAACAAAAATATAATAATAAAATAAATAAAAAATAATAAAATACTTTAAAATCACCATGAAATCAAAAGAGTTTTTATGGAACATTGCAGTATTTATTATAAATGGTTTAGCCTACTCATGACATCATTCTTTTTCTTTTCTTTTTTATTCACATGCCCTCGAAAACTTTAATCAAAATAACTTTCCCTTCAACTTGAAACGACATCTCTTCTCTGATGACGTTACTCGGCACAATTCTGGATGGACAATATTTCATGCCGACTTTAAAAGCACAAAATATTTGAAAAAACAAAAGTACTTTAATGCAGGGCCAGCAAGGTCATGTCCACAAACACTGCCAATGAAACATCTGTTATATTGTCTTCAAGCTCACTTACCCATGGCTAGGATCTCTGTTGCTACAGAGAGAAACGCATCTGAAACCACAGCCTCGACTGCTACACTGATGTTCAGCTGCTTTGCGATATTACGATACACATATGGGCGCATACACTCCAGTTCATCACCTGTAAAACAAAGCAAAACCTGGAAAATGTCTTAAATATACACAATGAGATTGATCATATAATTTTTTCAAGTGCAGCCTTGATACAATCTTGTTATAAATCACAGTATAAAATTACAACATTAAAGACAAATTAATCCCTACCCCAAATAAAATAGAGATAAACAATAAAGAAAACTAGCCTGCATATGCAAAGAAAGAAAGAAAGAAAGAAAGAAAGAAAGAAAGAAAGAAAGAAAGACTTTTGATTTTCACATATTGATGTTATGTCAGATAATAAATATCATCACACCTGTAACGAGCATCAATTCACACTCACTCCAGGTTCTCTTACCCAGTTTTAGAAGCACCACAGATGCATCTATAAGAGCACCATGTGGCTCGGGCAGATCTGGCTCAACTTTTGACCAGCTGAATCCTTCCCTTATGATTCTGGAGTGAATGAAGTCTCTACAAAGTTCCTTGGACTGATAGACGAGCTCTTTTTCCGTGTGAGTCCGATCAAACACCATCTCCGCGGCGAACACGGTCACGGTGGATCGCTCGAACACTTTCATGTCCCGCATGTTTGTATGGCACGAGCTGTGTTCACTGGACAGGTAGCCTACACAAACACCCCACAGACTCCACTAACAATACGAAGCGCATTTCTACGTCGAAAATTTAGACAACTTAAATATGAAACAGGTTCGCCGAAACGTCAAGGACCAATCAGGAAAAATAAAAGAACAGCCCAAACTAAATTCCCTCGCTAACAAATTGATCAATCGACCAACTTCCGCTCCGCTTACCGATTTTATCATTTCTCATATTCAATGTATCTTCTATGTTTTGCACGACAACCTACACTGTTGAAATGGACTTTCAGTCATATTTCCATCATTCTGTCCGAGGTTGCTGTTCGCTTGTGCCCTGGATCGGACAATTGGAAGCGATTTTTCTCTCTACCTGGAACGCTTAGGTAACCACTAATCAACCAAGTGAACGGCTTAGTCCAAATATAAATGGCATCCTGGCACGGCTCACAATGCTTTTAGTCCACGGAACTACTATATCAAATAATATCAACTCCTTCAAATCCTAGGTCACTTATCAAATGAATACAACAATAGCATGCAACATTAATATTAATTTCGTCAATCACACTCATATTAAAAGAGGAGACTTTTATCAAACAGACCCAGGCGTGAATGCTTCCCGTAAAATGTTTATTTCATATAATAATTCTTCCCTAAGGATCTGTGGGAAGTTCATTCATGCTTTGCTCTAGTGGTGACCGTGTAGGCTAAGTTATTATCTGTCTATGTTTAGCGAGCTAATCCTCTCACTACAAACCAACACAACAGTTTAAAGTCCTGTGACTCGTGAATAGACCTCAGTGTGGGTGTGCATATCTTTATCTGATAGTCATATTTCACATAATGGTAACAGTGGTAATCCCAGAAGACAGTTTAAAATGTATGAGAGTTCAATTGCAAGTCAAGTTTACAGAGATGTCACTTTCATTCATTGCATCCATCATGTTTTATTCATAGTTGACTCATTCACTGCATGCCATAGGCTACTATAACTAAAATAATGTAATCTGACTGATAAAAGCAACATTACACTTTAAAAAAGTGAAATCATATTCAACTACCCCTTTAAGCCGTAGGCTATCTTTTTAGTGTTGATATAAGTGGTAGGGATAAAGCTAGTTAAAGTCACCATGAAATCAAAATTGACAATACTTATTTTATATCAGAGGTGTACAAAAGTACACAACTTCCTTACTTGAGTGAAGGTACTGATACTACTGGTCAAATATTACTCCATTACAAGTAAAAGTTGTAAAGACCTATTTTTTACTTCAGTAAAAGTACAGAAGACTCGTTTTTAAAAGTACTAAGTATCAAAAGTAAAAGTAAATGTCAATGCTTGTTTTATAATTGTTGCATTGTTGAATGTAATACTTGCCTTATGCCTCTGAAGCAACATAGTGAATACACCTACCAGTTAGTAGTATCAGTGGAATTAAGAGCTTTTAGAATGTTATAAAACCTAAAATAAATTTTAATTTAACACTCCTACCACCCCAACAAAAGAAGTACACATCTATGTGTATCCATTCATGCACATATGAATCAAGTGGTCTATAAAAATCCAACCTGGTTTAAAACCCAGCTACACAACCTTATAACTGCAATAACAGCAATACTGTTTTAACAAACACCAAAACAGAAATACCTATTTGCCATGAATGCACGCACTGCGCCAAGGATCTGTCTTCGTCCATTTTGCCACCAGTTGATTTGTATTCAAAGGAAATGATGGAAAATCTTCACGACAAGTGACCCTACAAGAGTGATTACTGATAGGCAGTCTGTCACCTGCAAAAATTCAACCACGTTTTAGAGATGAAAAAAAAAAAAAATCATCCCCTGACTGACGTTACTATACTTTCTACTCAAGGACCTTGACAAAAATGTAGTGGAGTAAAAAGTATGATATTTGTCTTTCAAATGTAGTGAAGTTAAAGTAAAAAGTTTCCAGAAAAAAATAATACTCAAGTAAAGTATAGATACTCAAAAAGTATAGGTACTCAAAGGGGTGGTATGCCCTTTTCACAAGATAGGCTACAGTATTCAAGTAAATGTACTTTGTTACTGTCCACCACTGCTTATTTTTTATGGAATATTGCAGTATTCTAAATTATTAATCCCTGCACATCATAATTGTTTTAAAATTCATGTTTATTGGCTCGAGGGCGGTACAAAGTGTCACTCATATGAGATCACAGCAATAGCAAACCACAACCATCCAACAATCCAATCAATTCCTGATGGACAAAATCAAGTCCCGCCCTACATTTTTTCAAGTTTACAGAGATGTCACTTTCATTCATTGCATCCATCATGTTTTATTCATAGCTGGCTCATTCACTGCATGCTATATAATGATAATGACTAATGACTAACTAAAATAATGTAATCTGACTGATAAAAAAAAAGTACTTGTTGTGTGGATTCAGTGGGTAGCAAAACTGCTTGTTTTGACCTATATACATTTGATATTAAATTAATGCAAACTATTATATTATAATAATTCATAGACTTGGTTTATCCTGCTCATGTACCAAGTACTAAACATAGCCTATTTGTACTGTATTTGTACTGTATTACTGTAACAAACATTACATTTTTATGCAATCGCATTATACTGTTAAAGGGGTCCTATAATGCCCTTTTCACAAGATGTAAAATAAGTCTCTGAAGTCTCCAGAGTGTATATGTGAAGTTTTAGTTCAAAATACCCACAGTGATTTTTTAATAGCATGTTAAAATTGTAACTTTTTGAGAGTGAGCAAAAACCATAGCAAAAACGCACCGTTTTTGTGTGTCCCTTAAATGCAAATGAGCTGCTTCTCCCAGCACAGATGGCGGGCTTCAAGAGCTCTTGTTAGCAGCTCCGATTACCTCATACAGACACGCACTAAAAATTTCAAAAACTTTTAGCCTTTTATGTTCAAACCGGAGTCGGACAAAGATGAAGAGACTCAAGAAGAGGTGACAAAATGTAGAATGCAACAGGACATTTCTGAATGGTTAGTTGATGAAGTTATGTAGATTTAATATTATCACATGGAATAGATGTTGATGCTGTTGAAATTCTGCAGCAGAGCGACGACATCTCAGATCATTATCTAGTCTCATGTAAATTACATTTAGCCAAGGCTGCAAAGCCGACTCCGTGTTACAAGTATGTTAGACCTATCACTTCTGCCACTAAAGATTGCTTTATCAATAATCTTCCTAATCAGTTTCATCATCTCAGCATCCCAGATAGCTTAGCAGAACTAGATATTGCAATAGAAACTTTTAACTCTCTCCTTTCCAGCACTTTAGACACAGTTGCTCCGTTGCGCTTAAAGAAGATTAAAGAAAATAGTCCAACGCCGTGGTACAACGAGCACACCCGGGCCCTTAAGAGAGCAGCCAGAAAAATGGAGCGTAACTGGAAGAAAACAAAACTAGAGGTATTTCGAAGGAGAGCTCGATTGCTTACAGAGAGGCTTTAAAAGCTGCTAGATCTGCTTATTTTTCAACCCTATTAGAAGAAAATAAACATAATCCTAGGTATTTATTTGAAAAAGTGGCTACACTAACGAAAAATAAAGCTTCAAGCCCAGAAGTTTCCAAGAAACACAGCAGTAATGACTTTATGAACTACTTCACTTATAAGATTGATAATATTAGGGACAAAATTATAACTATGCAACCGTCTACTACAGTATCGCATCAGACAGTGCAGTGTAGTCTCCCTGAGGAAAAATTTGATTCATTTGTTGCTATAGGAGAGGAAGAATTTTGCAAACTCGTTAAATAATCGAAATCGACAACATGTATGTTAGACCCTATACCGACTAAACTATTGAAAGAGATGCTTCCAGAAGTCATAGATCCTCTTCTTAACATCATTAATTCGTCTTTGTCTCTAGGATACGTACCAAAAACCTTTAAGCTGGCTATGATTAAACCGCTTGTTAAAAAAACGCAACTTGATCCTACAGAATTAGTCACAACATTCTCTTAAATAGACTAGAAAACTATGTTGGCATTAGTGGAATTGCATTATCATGGTTTAAATCATATTTATCTCACCGCTATCAGTTTGTAGCAGTAAATGAAGAGATGTCTTATCGATCACAAGTTCAGTATGGCGTACCACAAGGCTCAGTTCTCGGACCGCTGCTTTTTACTCTGTATATGCTACCTTTAGGAGATATCATTAGGAAACATGGAATTAGCTTTCACTGTTATGCTGATGATACTCAGCTCTATATTTTTTCCAAACCTAATGAAACTCACCAATTCACAAAATTATCGGAATGCATAGTTGATATGAAAAATTGGATGACTAGTAATTTCCTACTACTAAATTCTGAAAAAACAGAAATTCTAATTATTGGACAAAAAGCTTCCACATGTAATAACCTAGAATACTGTCTAACACTTGATGGCTGCTCTGTTAAGTCCTCGTCGTCGGTTAGGAACCTGGGTGTGCTCTTTGATACCAATCTTTCATTTGAAAGTCACGTGTCTAGTGTCTGTAAAACCGCATTTTTCCATCTTAAAAATATATCTAGATTACGTCATATGCTCTCAATGACAAATGCAGAACAATTAGTTCATGCGTTCATGACATCAAGGCTAGATTATTGTAATGCTCTGCTAGGTGGTTGCCCTGCACGCTTAATAAACAAACTACAGCTAGTTCAAAACGCAGCAGCTAGAGTTCTCACCAGAACCAGGAAGTATGACCATATTAGCCCGGTTCTGTCAACACTGCATTGGCTCCCTATTAAACATTGTATAAATTTTTAAATATTGCTGATTACTTACAAAGCACTAAATGGTTTAGCTCCGCCGTACTTGAGCGAGCTCTTAACGCATTATACTCCTTCACGTCTATTGCGATCTCAAAATTCTGGCCAGTTGATAATACCTAGAATATCTAAATCGACTGCTGGCGGTAGATCCTTTTCCTATTTAGCACCAAAACTTTGGAACAATCTTCCTAACATTGTCCGGGAAGCAGACACAGTCTGTCAGTTCAAAGCTAGACTAAAAACACATCTCTTTGACCTAGCATTCACATAACACTCTATAGACTTTTATAATTCAATATTAGGCTGCTTAGATTAGGTCAGCCGGAACTGGGAACACTTCCCTTAAATCCTGATGTACTCGTTACATCATAAGAAGAATGGCATCTACGCTAATTTTAGTGTCTTTGCTTATCCCGAGGTTTTGCCGCAGCCTGCCGGATCCAGGCCGTTTCCAGATCTGACGAAGGACCTTCGCCTGGACCCGATGACAATGCAGTGCTGAAGTGCCAACTAGCCTCTCCCTATGGAGGATCCCTATACCACTCTACAGATAAAGCCTAGTGGAATTTTTCGGTTCACGTACCTACCCGAAGTGATAAGATAAAATAAAATTCTGCATCAAAATTTATAGACCAGTAGTTTGTGTAGGCATGGTTTGTAAGGAATTACAAACCTGCGCACATATATTCAAACGCACATAACTATAGAATCAATTCTTAATGCGCATGTGAACGCCATCAGCGTCTATCACAGGTTCACGTTTAAAGTCTGTTTAGAGAGAACGGTGTCGTCTTAGCGGCCCCTAATTTAATAACAAATGATCATTTAGACGGAAGTGAATCAATCAAAACTAACTTTAGCTGGAAAAAACATTATTCAAGAACCACTATTAAACTAAACCAATCTCTGTTACCTTAAATTATATGTTTATCTCTGTAAAGCTGCTTTGAAACAATCTACATTGTTAAAGGCGCTATATAAATGAGGATGACTCGACTTGACTTATGTAACTGATCTTCTAGTCATCGATTAGCATATTCTGTCATGATAATCTATAAATCGTGTTCCCAGGGGCGGGGTAAGGTTTATGTAAATTTTAGGAAGCTCATTGTAGTCCCTACCAACCGTTTGTTGTAGTCCTTAAAAAGGATTTCTGTAAAATAAAATCTCCCTTTGCTTTGAACTTGCAGATGTTGTTTATGTTCCTGATGGACAAAATCAAGTCCCGCCCTACATTTTTTCCTTGTTTGAAAAGCCGTTTCCCTCAGATTTATATCACAACAGGGAAGAAAAGACTATCACAACTTCCATTTCATGCTGACTTTAAAGTCACCATGACATCAAAATGGGCAATTCTTGTTTTTTTATGGAATATTGCATTTATTTAAAATAAATTATTTATATGCCCTCGTAATCTTTAGTCAAAATAACTTCCCCTCCCTCTTGCAGCGACATCTCTTCTCCTCTCTGATGATGTGTTTACTGGCGCAAGGGCGGGACAACCTGTCACTCACATCGACCAATAGCAAACCACAACCAATCAATTCTAAATGGACCAAATCAAGTCCTGTCTTACATTTCTTCTTGTTTGAGAAGCCATTTCACTCAGACATACATCACAAGGAAGGACAAGAATAATTGCAACTTTTGTTTCAGGATGCAGAGCAGTGAGGGCCACATGCAGCCAGGAACAGCAAAAGGTTTGACCATTTTCCCCTTATTTTACTCTTATCATTAGTTCTTCTCTTATTTAGAAATTATAGCATCAATCCTTTCTCCTTACACCGTGATATTTGCAAAATTAGGCATCACTAAATTTCATTCTAAATCATTTTTGCAGCTTGTTGTACATAAATGCTCTATTGTTTGTTGTTATTGTTGTCTTGCTGAGAGAAAGTTTTGAGTTCTGAAATTCACATGATGTTTTCATGTTTGTTAAATTCTGTCCCTGCTGCCAGTAACTACAATTCCCACAATTCCCCGCTCCGTGAATCAGAAGCTGCGCACGCGCTGTGGCTCCTATTATTTTGTTCTCCCGCAAGCAATAAATGAAGAGTCGCCGGAACGTGCGTTGATCAATACAAAACAATTACAAGCGGAAAGCGTTTTTCTCGTACGTAGATACTTTCATACATGGAGTCACACGACACCTAATTGTCATTTTCGCCAGGCTGCGGGGTCCGCCATCAGGGGATTCGAGGCCGAAACGGCAGACGAACAGGACATGCAGAGGTGTTTTTCTATGTAAAAGCTAGCTAGCTAAGCAGGGGATCGGAGGAGGAACAGCAAAGCCTTGGAAGAGTTTTACAGCACCCCTCCTTTGGCAGAAAGGGCTACATCTGCTCTCATCCACACCGAACTGCTGTTAGGATGGCGCACCTCCGCGACATGCAGAACCAGGTAAATCCTTTGCCCAGCCGAGTCTGTTCATCACCAGGACTATTAATCTCATAATCAGTAAAACCACACTGATGTTTAGTGAGCCTGTCATGTCATGACATGACATGTCTCGATTTAGAGTAATTGACTTAATTGAGGGCTGTCTTGACGTTATATTGTGTCTGGGTAACTATTTTAATGAAGATCCTTTGAAAGAAACGTCTGATTTTTGTTTTTTTACATTTCATGTAATATCGGTTTCATTTAATTTAAATGGTAAATATTATTATATAATATGTAAATGGTTTATATGTTGCTCATAGTAGAGCATCCTAAAGGATGTAATGTAGTCTAAAAGGGTCCATAGTAAATGCTCACTGATTTTCTTCTACACCTTTCATTGAATCTCATATCATAACTCTACTGTCTCTCTCACACAGAATTCCCGGCTTGACCCGGAGGAGTATTTCACAAAGCAAGAGCGCATTGGGAAGGGGTCTTTTGGTGAGGTCTACAAGGGTATCAACAATCGCACTAAAGAGGTGGTGGCCATCAAGATCATCGACCTGGAGGAGGCGGAAGATGAGATCGAGGACATTCAGCAGGAGATCACGGTGCTCAGCCAGTGTGACAGCCCCTATGTCACCAAATACTATGGCTCATATCTGAAGGTACACTCTCCCATTGTTTGGGATCTCAGGCGTGTACAGACAAACAATAGTAAGAGTTTTTTTTTGTATGTCATTACAGCATCTTTTAATATCAACATGAAATCACTTTCTTAATGCATGTTGACATGATTTATCAATGCATTATTCCAAAGAAAAAAAAGATACCTTTTTACAAAATGTAATGCTTAGTTCTTCTTCTGAAATAACTTTCCTCCTTGGCTGTCACCACCTCATGTGAGAGTTATGTTAACCAATGGCCAAATTGCTAGGTTTCTACAAACTGCAAGGAGATCTGTGTAATACCTGGATAGAGATATCATTAATCTCAATTGCACTTGTCTAGTATGGGCAATATTTAAATGTGCTATATTTACTCCTGGATACTCTGTTCTGCTGCCAGGTTGTTTTTAGCCATCACCTTAACTGAAATTTCATGTTACAAATGATGTCATGACATTGCTGATTTGCTCTTTGCATCCCACACACACACAGTCTTCTAAAATATTATGAAATATTTTGGATTCAGTGTTGCTTGAAAAAATCTCCATTAACAATTTGAATGGCTGTCAAAAGCTAAAATATGCTCCTTGCTGCTCAATGGTGTAATAACTGCATCTGCAAACATTGAGCCCTTTGTAAATTCACTTTTAGTTTGTAATGTTCACTGTCAAATCAATTTCTTATGGATAATATCAACCCCGCCCTATATTTTCTCTCATTAAATAACCTGTTTCAATTGGAATTACTTTTTATTGATTTATTTTTATTTTTATAAATCTCATTTATGTTGACATAGATGCAAAATACCAGATCTGTTATGATTTCAGACAAATTCTTCTGCATCTTCTATCTTAAAATGTTTTCACAACAATTTTGGGCACCCCAAAAACACTTTATTCAAGAGTTAAAGGTTAAAGAACCATATTTTCTTACTCTGAATCACATTTTCTGCTGTTGTGCAATGAAAATGGTTCTATGGATGTTAGAGGTTCTTCAAAGAATCATCTATGCCAATAAAGAACTTTTATTTTTAAGCCACATGATAAAATACCTACTGGAGTCATATTGAAATAGGAACACTAAATACAACAAATGTCATGTGACACTTGAAGAAATTTTGCTTGTTATTTTTGCCCTCATCTATAGGGAACTAAGCTGTGGATCATCATGGAGTATTTAGGAGGCGGCTCTGCTTTAGATCTTGTGAGTAGAACAACAGTGGCTCTTCAGTTATGGGAACGCTTTCATGGGTCTATTCATGTGATCATAAGAGCCTTTAGAAATATAATTTGTCTTCTACTTTCCTCCACACGTCTCAGTTGAAACCAGGACCGCTAGAGGAGACGTACATCGCCACTATACTGAGAGAGATTTTGAAGGGACTGGAATACTTGCATTCGGAAAGGAAGATTCACCGTGATATAAAAGGTGTGATAACATGCACGTCTGCCTACTCGAATCAGGCCGGATAGGAATGGCTTCAGATTTAATAATTTGCTTTGTGTGAAATCTGTACTCTGTGCTGATGATTCATGTTGTGTCTTGTGGCAGCTGCCAACGTGCTGCTGTCTGAGCAGGGGGATGTGAAGCTGGCAGACTTCGGGGTGGCGGGACAGCTCACAGACACCCAGATCAAGAGAAACACTTTTGTGGGAACTCCTTTCTGGATGGCTCCAGAGGTCATCAAACAGTCTGCATATGATTTTAAGGTGCGGAGATCCAGATAAATGGTCTTTTCTCAGCGTGCAAAAGAACAACATGAATATTAATGTCCAAATGTGTCTGCAGAGCTGTGAAAACACACGTTCAGCACTCTGCCAGAAAGGCTGGAGTGGTAAAACTGTTCCCAAGCATTCAGCTTTCTTTCTTTTTTAAGTGGTAGGCATGGAAACCAGTCACTAACAGAGTTTACATTTTAGCGTAGTAGCAGCTTATCATATACATATTTGTATAATGTCTAGTTGAGATCAATGAAGACTATTTGGTTTGCTTTTTTTTGTGCAGGCAGATATTTGGTCCTTGGGAATTACAGCTATTGAACTAGCGAAGGGGGAACCCCCAAACTCCGACCTGCATCCGATGCGAGTGCTGTTTCTCATTCCCAAGAACACTCCCCCGACGCTGGAGGGCTCCTACAGCAAACCCTTCAAAGAGTTTGTGGAGGCGTGCCTCAATAAAGACCCTCGCTTTGTGAGTATTTTTGTATTCATTTCTGTAACCCAAACTTTTGAATTGTAGTCTATCACTGTTTCCACAAAAGTGTTAAGCAGTAAAAACTGTTTTCAACAGTGAAGAAATGTCTCTGAAGGATCATGTGACACTGAAGACTGGAGTAATGATGCTGAAAATTCAGCTTTGCCATCACAGGAATAAATTGCATTTTTAAATATATGAAAATAGAAGACCGCTCGCTCTTGTTTTCAATATATATATTTTTTAACAATATTTCATCAAATAAATATGCAGCATTGGTGAGCATTAGAGACTTAAAAAAACCCGTAATTATCACTTTTGATTGGAAATGTAGCTATAATATAGCACACAACTTGTTAAAATAAATGATCAAGCTCTAATTCTAGACAGACATCTCAAGATTTTTGACATGAGGTGAAAAAATCTAAACTAACTCTGTTAGTTTAACTGCTTCTATTGTTCTCATTTGTAAGTCGCTTTGGATAAAAGCGTCTGCTAAATGAATGAATGTAAATGAGGCGGTAAAAACATTGAGCATCCTGAGCAAGGCATCACTATTTCTGGTTATGTGCAGCGGCCCACCGCCAAGGAGTTACTGAAGCACAAATTCATCACACGCTACACCAAGAAAACCTCCTATCTGACGGAGCTGATTGATCGATACCGCCGCTGGAAGTCTGAAGGCCACGGAGACGAGTCGAGCTCTGATGATTCTGACATGTATGTCATCCATCTATCCATCATAATGCACATACTCTACAATCAATAACGGCCCTCTAATTCATCATGATGTATTATTCATTTCTTATTACTTGAGCCCTGTCCTTTTAATTAGATCTCTGTTGAATTGATCCTCATGAGTTATAGCCTCTGTTTCTCCTCGTACTTGAACAGGGATGGCGACAGTGATGACAGAGACCAGTGTCCCATGTGGACGTTCCCCACAGTCCGACCCAGCTCCATGAACAAGCTCCAGAAGGGCTACACAAACACAGACTCAGAGGTGAGGAATCCAACATTTCATATTTGTTTTAGAAATGCATCCATTTGGGTTGTCCTGTCATTGTAGATCTTTTTTCTTTTTTTTAAATAGGAAGAAGGTTCACAATACCAATATTTAGTTGTGAAATTTCACTATTCATGATACCAATTTTGATATTACAGCAAAAGTAAAAAAAAGTTAAAAAATTAAATATTAATAAATGAAACAAAAACAATGAAATGTTCAATTTCTCAAAGAAACAACATTGCTTCAAATGTTTCACGTAATTATTCAAATAAATGAAGACTAGGTAGTGTTTTTCTCCAGGGTTTCTGCAAATTTAAGGTCACAAAAAGTTCTTAATCATCGTTTTGTGGGGTCTTACATTTGATGACATGTAAACAGTAATCGCAATACATGGCCTAATATGATTTATTAAACTTCAAAAGGATATGATTTAAATAAATATGAACGTTTCACATTTGCGTCAAAATGCGGCACTGTTGCACATTTTTACAGGGTCACGGTTTCAGAGCAGTTTGCAGACATGCCTTTATGCCACCATGCAATTGCTTGTGCCAAGTCGTATTAGGGTACTTTTACACTGTTGCCGCAGGTTGAAGCAAGCCATCCCGGAATTTTACCGGAATGCAATAGGCTAGTTGCACGTGGCCGCCATGTTGGATTTACGATCAGCGAGTGTGCGGTTGGACACTTCCGGTCTCGCTTTACGCCGGTGCAGGGAGCCGGAGAAAGCCGAAAAATAATCAATTATATCACTTAAAATACTACTAAGATATATATTACTATCACACGAGCAAATGGCAATTAAATGCATGGATGCATAGTCCGATTAATAAATGAAATACAACTGTTCACGAACAGAAGATTGTCTTGGACTCATGCTGCACGCAATGAGAATTATGCGTACTGTCAATGTAGAGTTACAACTAGGATTAGAGTTGTTTGCATAAAATACCGCGTGAACATTCACACATTTGCGTTGTGTTGACATTCACACATTACCGCGTGTGAATGTCAACACATTTGCCCTGTGATAAATACTATTTTCTCAACTCTGCGCATAAATTTTCACTTACATCAATTGCTCGCTCAATATTATCATCACATATTTTACATACATGCTTTCTTTGCATCAATTATCTTTATAGATAAAAACAACGGTAAAATAACAAATCTTAATAATTGTGATTCATTTACATTTTTAACTGTAGTTAACACAAACAATTTAATATAGCTAAGTTTGTGTATATTTTACACGTAAATACAGTAAAATACTGTATTATAAACACCAGACAGATAATGATTTATGAAACAGATGCTCTTTATCTCACTTGCACAAAATAAATGCAGTAATAGCATAGAAACGCATGTGAAATACACTGTAAATGATATGCATTTAAATTACATACTAAAACACAAACAGTTAGCAATAATAATGTTACCAAATAAAGTAATGCCGACTACAGACCCGGGTGTTTTGGGTCGGGTTGATCAAGTCATCCCTCCGGATCTTCTCCCCGTACCGCAGCGTCAACGGGGAATGCATGAAAGATGACTTTGTTGTAACGTGACGAAACATAACAACACACAACAATGAAGTGCTGAGGCTGTCACCCTCTGTAAGGCAAGTCGCCTCTCTTGAATCCTGAAAATTGCGTGCAGCATGAGTCCAAGACAATCTTCTGTTCGTGAACAGTTGTATTTCATTCATTAATCTGACTATGCATCCGTGCATTTAATTGCCATTTGCTCGTGTGATAGTAATATATATCTTAGTAGTATTTTAAGTGATATAATTGATTCTATAAACAACTATAATAGATCATTTTTGGCTTTCTACGGCTCCCTGCACCGGCGTAAAGCGAGACCGGAAGTGTCCAACCGCACACTCGCTGATCGTAAATCCAACATGGCGGCCACGTGCAACTAGCCTATTGGGCTAGTTTTGATTCGCAATTAGGCACAATAGGCGGTTTTGTTATGCAGACCTGGCAACCCTGCTCATGATCTACTGTTGATGAATTATGATGATCTTTTTGTGACGGTGTTTATATTGCAATGTGTTGTAAATGGCTGTAAGAGTGCATCATTTATTTCTCGCATATGTTTGAATGAGCAGCTGGAAAAGGTAAATCGGGCATTTCAAAATAAGAGTCCTGCTGTATTTTGGACTTGTTTATATTAAGTCCCACATTATGCTTTTTTCCCCCAGGGAATTATTGGTATTTTGGTTACACAATAAACTGTATCTGGCATTTAATTTAAGGTAAACTCCTGTGGCTTCTCTCTAGGCCTTCCCAGGAATTACGGATTAAGAACATTATTCATTCAACATAGAGATTTTACTAGTATTGGCACAGTCATTTTTTTTTTATTGCCTTTTTGTTTAAAGGGGTGGTTGATTTATGATTTCAGTTTTCTAACTTTATTTAGTGTGTAATGTTGCTGTTTAAGCATAAACAACATCTGCAAAGTTACAATGCTCAAAGTTCAAAGCAAAGGAAGATATTTGCTTTTAAAGAAATGTTTTTTCTTTTTTAAGGACTACAACAAACAGCTGGTAGGGACTACACGACATTCCTCCCGGGTTAGTGACATCATGAACCTGAGAATTTACATAAACCCCGCCCCCCGGGAACGTGATTTATAGATTATCATGACAGAATATGCTCATCAATGACTAGAAGATAACTACACATAACTTGGTACATAAATTCATCAGCTAACCATTCAGAAATGTCCTGTTGCATTCTACATGTTATCACTTCTTCTTGAGTCTCTCCATCATTGTCTGACTCCGGTTTGAACATAAAAGGCTAAAGGTTTTTGAAATTTTCAGTGCATGTCTGTGTGAGGTTGTAGCTCCACCGCCTGTGCTGGGTGCAGCAGCTCATTTGCATTTAAAGGGACAGACAGAAAAACGGTGCGTTTTTGCTCACCCTCAAAAATTGACAATGTTAACATGCTATATAAAAATATCTGTGGGGTATTTTGAGCTAAAACTTCACATACACACTCCAGAGACATCAAAAACTTTTTACATCTTGTGAAAAGGGCATTATACCACCCCTTTAAACACTATCATTTCAATAAATGTGTATACATTGAATAAAACATGTCTTGAATATTTTAAATTGCAGTTACCCTGTTTTTCAGGGGAATGTGCCGCATGTACAAATAAAATCGAAAATTAAAAATATGAACAAAAACTATAATAGTATATCAATAATACTGAAATAACACTTCGGTGTACCTGTTTTACTCAATTTTTTTTAGCATTATGCTTGTACTGAAGTACCAGTACTTTTGACATCCCTACATGAAAGATAATGTTATGGTTTAAATTTGGTTTACAGGCAGCTGAGACGGTAAAGAGGCAGCCCAAGTCACAATGTTTGTCAGCGCTGGTCTCTCCCATCTTCAGAGAGGTAAAAATGCACAATATAAAGCTTCTACCTCTTATACATCCTGACTGGAGTTCTATCTGTAATAGAGATGCGCGGTTGGCGGTTATAGCCGCGGACTCCGCAGATAAACCGCGGATCGGGCGGATGACGTGACGAAAAAAAATATTTTAAGTAAATTCGGGCGGGTGGCGGGCGGTTTCTAGTCTTTCTAGTCTAGTCTCTAGCCTTGTATCAGCGGATGGCGGGCGGGTGCGGTTTTGAAAATTGGTCAAAAACGTTGGTGCGGACGGATGATGAGTTTTGTGATGCGGTTGCGGATGAAATAATAGCCCATCCGCGCATCTCTAATCTGTAAGCTTTATGCTTTTTATCACGGTGGCAGCAGATAATGCAGCAGTAAAGTAATAAACAGTGATAAGCTCTATAGAGTTAAATGTAAGTCAATCTGTTCTTGCATGCTGTTATTTCCTGGAGGAAATTAAAATTAGCCTAGATCAAGGAGGAGTGGTGGGAGCAGTCTTCTTGGATTTACGCAAAGCCTTTGATACAGTGAACCACGAGGTACTGATACACAAGCTGGGCAAATACGATATTTCAATAAATGTCCAAAATTGGATAAAATCTTATTTGATAAATCGAAAACAATGTGTGCAAATAAATGGAATTTTGTCAACATCTCTTGATTCCACTGTGGGAGTACCACAAGGATCAATTTTAGGGCCTCTATTGTTTTGCTTATATATTAATGACCTGCCTTTGATCTGTAAGGGTATAAACATTGTTATGTATGCTGATGACACAGTTTTATATACCCATGGGAGAAGTGCAACAGAAGTAGCCAAAAAGTTATCAAATGTTATGAGCAAGGTCAGTGACTGGTTATATGACTCATGCCTTACATTAAATGTTGAGAAAACTGTAACTATGTTTTTTACAAACCGGTCTAAACTTAATACTTACCCGGAAGTTTTAGTAAGTGGCCAATGTGTGAAACATGTAGATACATTTAAATATCTGGGGGTAACTCTAGACTCGACACTTAGTTTTAAAGGTCATGTTAAAAATATGTGCAATAAAGTGAAATTTAATTTAGTAAATTATAGATACATAAGAAATTCTCTTACCACTGTTGCATCTAGTACATATTTAAATGCGATGATTATTTCTCACCTCTTGTACTGTATTACATCTTGGTCTCAAGCATGTAAGACAGTCATTAAACCCATAGAATCCCTGTTTAAAGACTGCCTCAAGATTCATGATAAAAAAACTCCTCATTATCATCACTGTAATATATTGGCCAAATATGAGCTACTTAGTCTAGATAATTTAATAAAACACTCAAATGTGTCTTTGATACATAAAATCATATATAGTGCTACTGCTCCCCCTCTGAAAAAGTTTGTAACACTGTGCTCTGAAAAAACCGAGCGAACAACTAGAAGTGTCACAAGGGGGGAGTGTAACCTCCCATACCGTAAAACTAAACTTGGGAGTTCCTCTCTCAAGTATCGAGAGAGTGGAATACCCTTCCTACGGAACATATTTTATGCACAGATTTTCACACTTTTTCGGGCTTGTCAAAGAGTTGGTTGCTAAGTAAGCAAGTTTGCACACATTGTTAAGATTGTGTGTGTGTGTGTGTGTGTGTGCGTGTGTGTGTTGTGTATGAATGAGTGTCTAGGGTTGGATTGTGCTATAATGTGTTTAAGATGCTGTTATATTGTCTATGTGTTTTTTGGGGAGGGGTAAAACCGAGAGTAAATAGGCTGATGGTTTCCCTGTTTCTGTATTGCTAACCTGTATACCTGTATTTATGATGGACATCACTCTTTTTATAATCATGTGCAATTTTAATTTTAATTCTAAATTTGTTATACCTGCCCAGGGACTACAGGTGGAAATTAGCAAATGTTGCTACAACCTGGCCCAAGACATATTCTCTTGTTTAACAAGTTTAATGTTTATTGTGCATTGTCCCTGTTTCAAATAAATAATTTCCATTCCATTTCCATTCCATTCTCCAGTTGAAGGAGAAGAGAAGGGCATGTGGAGGAGGAATGGGTGCCATAGAGGAGCTGGAGAATGCCTTCAACCTGGCAGAAGAGTCCTGCCCTGGCATCTCTGACCTCCTGATCTCACATATGATGGAGAGAGTGTGCAGGTGAGCAGATCTGTACGAAGAAAAAGAACAGTGGTATAGAATATATGCCACTATTTAAGGCTTTTCACGCTGCGCTTAACCCTGGGTTATCATCGTTCTAAACACTACTTTTAACCTCGCATGAAGGAATGTTATGAAACCCTGCTTTGCAGTGTTAACCCTGCATTGTGGTGCCAGTTGTACAGTCTGAAACTATGCAGTGTTAGAATGTTACGACCAGAGATAGAAACTCGAGACTGCGACTAGGGACTTAAAGGGTTAGTTCACCCAGTAATGAAATTTCTGTCATTATTTACTCACCCTCATGACGTTCCAAACCTGTAAGACCTTGGTTCATCTTCAGAACACAAAGTAAGATATTTTTGATGAAGTCCGAGAGCTGTCCGACCTCCCTATAGACAACAAGGCCACTACCACTTTCAAGGCCCAGAAAGGTAGTAAAGACATCGTTAAAATAGTCCATAGGCGCGTTTCCAATGTGGGGCCAAAAGCAGGCGTGCTAGCGCGTGCCAGGGCCAGTAGCATTTCCACTGTCACTTCCGGGGCTTGATCGGGGGGCGGGGCCAACGGCAAGGGCTTTCTGGCCCGCAGAATTTCTTTGTCCAAAGCGGGCCAGCTCAGGCTTGAGGAGTGGTCATGAACAGAGGCGGAGTTTAGTCATGAGACGGCAGTGTCAGATAATTTGATATACCAGCTATCATGAGCATTAAAGCCAGACTTTTAAAGTGCCCCTATTATGCTATTTTAAAGTTTCCCAATGTTGTTTTGGAGTCTCCTACAACAGGTTTACATGTATCAAATGTTAAAAAACTGTTTCATTTTCTCATAATATACATTTGCACATCACCACATTTTCAATGATTCTCAAACGACTCGTCAGATGAATCAATCTCTCTAAATCCCTCCTTTCCGCGAGCTACTCTGCTCTGATTGGCCAGACGGCTCAGTCTGTTGTGATTGGTTTACCACGTACAGTGCGCGTCGAAAACAAAAACGCCCGTTGCCAAAACAACGTCAGCTCTGCTTGTCCTGAGGCTTCCTACACCGTAAACTAAACACAGTAACGAAAAATGACGTCGATTTTATAATATAAATCCGAGCTCGAGTCCGATGATGAAACACTGGAAGAACTAGTTATTCAACCCGAACCTCCATCGCAAGAACGACTCGAGCAGGACGTTTCTCAGTGATACGCTACTCAGTTTGAGGTACATTATGAGATGTTGCAACTGTAATTCCTCACCATCAGCATTAACAAAAATATAATTTATTTCTTTTAATATCAGTCTAATGCATTAATCCATGTTAGCGTTTCAGAAGGTCCCCGAGGACGGTGTTTCGTGACATTATCACGTACAATAGAAGTCCTATTTCATTGGCTAGGCGGCAACCAATAAAACGGCTCCTTTGAACACCCCCGCTAATGCCCCCCTTTCTCTCTCGCCGCCACTGAGTTGTAAGTGCACAAGTTAGTTTTGCATCTAATATATCACGAAAAGAGTAGCAAAAGTCAAGGCTCGAAATTTGAAATTGCAGTGACAGATTTGAGAAGTTGCTAGTGCCTAATTGAGGTTGTAATGTGAATGTAAGAATAAGTGTAACTATGTACTACAATTTTGTGTCTTATTGTATTTTTGTGAATAGCATTTTACACATTTGTGACTACTTTTCTGCAGCTACAAATTCAGAATACAGGTTTGTGACTATTGTCTGCGAGTGCAAATTTCAACATTCAACTTCAGATTTTTATTTTACAGGTTTTCACATTGGAGCTGTGAGTGTAAATTTTAGCGTACAAATACGAATATTTATTGTACAAGTTCTCAAATTCACATCTACAAGCTCTCGAGTTTTGCTACTCTTTTACCTTCATACTGGAGAGAGTGCTAAAGCTCCTCAGGTCGTGTTTTTGGTGGAAATTTTGTAGAAATGATCGTTCTTTCTAAATGTGATTATAAATATACTGTCGAATAAACAGAAACAGACACGACTGAATAAGTACATGTTTCCTCTTTCTTTTGTTTTATTATTTTTAGTTTACTAATTATTATTAGTTTTCTGATAAAACTTCCATTTGTTGGTGAAAGGATGGGATTGTGTGACGTTGTTCGAGAGAGGCATGTTATGGGCAGGTTCTAGTGAAGTGCTGCGGAGCTTCTGGCTTGATAGTAGAAATGCATCGTGGTTTTGGGCTCTGTGCTACAGGTCCGAGACCATTAGCCCAGCCCAACCCGTTGAAAGCCCTGGCTGCACTGGCCTGACGGTGGAAAAGCGGCTCATGTGACTACAGTAAACACAGCGCAGAGCTTCCGACTGAAAGTGATAGTGAATGAAAGTGATAGTTGGAGTAAAGAAGAGACCGTTTCATTATTACATTCTAGTCTGAAAAGTCCATGAATACCCAGGATTAATTGTTAACCCCGGGTAAATTAGAAGCAATGTGAAGCAAGATAACCCAGGATTCTTTTTACCCAGGATTTACAAGGACCCAGGGTTAATTTTTTTTCAAATGTTAAAAGCTCTTATGAGTGTAAATGTCATATTCTGCTGTAAAAAACTCTTCTTTTGTATCAGGTTTGCTCTGAATGGCAACACCAAACCATCATCACGGTGAAGCCCCGCCTCTCCTGCTGCTGCTCCCTCCTTCCGCCCAAAATCATCAGAGCCCCATCAGGACCACAATACAACTGCCCATCCTCCACCCTCTCTTACTCTCAGAGAACTTTTAATTAGTTATGATTAAATATTTTTACAGTTTTCTTTATAGAATGAAAAGTATTTAAGAGAAAAAGCCATGTCATGGAGCGAACTGTGTTTACCTGTTAGATCAAAATCCTATTATAAAGTGTTTATGGAGACATTGTGTTTGTGTGGTAATTGGTGTGAATTGTCGTAATTACACATTTGTCAAGACCTCCTCAAATATGAAATGAAGTTAAAATGATACAATGTGCATGCTAAAGTAAGGTTCTCAGGTGACCAGGGGCATATACAGTTATATTTATAAATACATGTAGGGGAGTCTGTGGTCTAATATTTATCTATAACCAAAACCTATACAAAACTATGTATTGTTATGGTATATTAATGTTACCATTGTGCAAAAAGCATGCGTAACACAGTCCTTTGTTTTTATATACGCTCAAATTATATTCCAATGGATCTGGAGCTTGTAGCATCTGTGTTCTGTTTCTCAATCTGTATCACGATACTGTCCTCATCTTAGCTCGAGCCCATTAATCCATGTACTGTCAATAGGTCAGGCCTCTCACATTTACACACTTTCAATATTACATAACCTGATTTGATGCGGAAAGAACGATACAACTTCGAAAAACGTCATGGGTACAATGATTTCTGTTTCACGACCTCTAGTGGCCATCGAGAGTTACTGTTTTATAATTAGCCCACCATTTTGACAAGTCCTTTATGACCTTCCTTCTAAAATCACTAGCGAATTGATATCTAATCAACCAATAAAAAAATTAAAAAAAGCAAACCCCAAAAACTGTTTAATACAAAAATTTATTACAAGATGATGGACAATAATGGTTTAATAGAAAGTTTTCAAGTGAAACATTAAACCTGGAATGTGGGCAACTGCCGTTTTCATGGCCAAATTACGGAAAGTAAAGCTCAACAGTAAAGTCAAACTGTATGTTTGCTTTTGTGTAACAGATATTAACCCACATTTCAGATATTTCATTGTAACATTTGAATAAGAAATTATTTATTTGAGATATATAAATTTGCTTTAACCACAGGAATAAGATAAAAGTTTTAGCCATAGATCCCAAAAGAAGGTAAAAACTTGGCATGCGTATTTCAATGTATCCAAATGTCACTCCACCAAGGAAATTTTACATTGCACTCATACCAGAACAATGTCTGACAGTAAATACATGACAGTATTCACTCAGGTACAAATAGAAATAAGCAAAATGAGCATTAACATAAGAGAAAAACTCTATTCTCCTTCATTAGATGGCATAGGGAATGAATCATGGGTCACAGTATAATGTTTTGCATCTGTTAGAGGACCATTCAACTGAACAGCAAATATATTTCAAGACTTCATGCAGGGAAGAGAGAAAAAAACTCCTGAATAGGAACAGCAATCTCTCTGGCAATACTTCAAACAGTATAAAATGATTTCTCCAAAAACATGGTGCAACAAATGCCACTGTGACACTCAAATTCAACAGCTGCTTGTATTTTCACAGTGTTGTTTAGCTAGGATAAAGTGTTCTGGATCTATACTACTACTAAAAATGTTCTACAGTAGAATTTGGCTCTTGTAACAGAAGAAAAACACTTTTTTTTCTTAATTACTGATGGTTGTTCTTCATTTTTGGTTACTGGAACAGGAAAAAAAAGAATGAATATTAGCAACAGTATTTGAATAAAAAAAAAAAACGTTAACACTGCTTAAAAAATTTGGGGGTAAACCCTCATACAAGATTGAAAGAAACTAAGAAAATGGCAAGCAAGATGAGCTAAAGATCAGTCTCTCCTCTTTCTCCACATTTAGCAACACTTGCTCTTCTCGTTCTGTGTCTGACTGGGTCAAGCTCGAATCACAAGTCGGCATCTATAAGAATACAAACAAAAACAATCTTCCAAATTGCATATTTACTACCAAAAGTAAATTGCCAATTTTCTCTCAAACATAAGTGACTCAATATTAAATTATATTTCAAGTTATGCATAAAAATACATTTACAGAATATAAAATTTTTACCAAGTAAAAGAGTCTAAAAGGCAATAATATCAAATTTAACATCAAATGTTGAAGAGCAGTTCAGATTGCAGAACTGCTTATACATAATGTGTCAGTCCTGTGACCACAGATTTGGTTGCGTTGACCTGTTTTTTTTTTTTTTTTGGCATGGCTTACTTGCTTGCTTAAATGTCTGTGTTAAAGTGCTCTTACCGTGTTTCTCACAGGTGTGGGCCGTCTCA
Source organism: Gila orcuttii (assembly GCA_026230005.1). Taxonomy (NCBI): domain Eukaryota; kingdom Metazoa; phylum Chordata; class Actinopteri; order Cypriniformes; family Leuciscidae; genus Gila; species Gila orcuttii. The sequence goes on along the minus strand of JAPDVR010000008.1, from coordinate 27,111,100 downwards.
TTCATCTCCCTGCTTCTGCATCTGCGCCTGCATCTTAGCGATCATCTCCTGCATCCGCCTCAGCTGAGACACACACAAACACAATCACACCCTGACCTTCACACTCAGGCAGTTGTTTATTAGCGTTCAGCTTGTGTTTGGTTTGAGAGACTGTACCTCAGCCTCCTTCTCCTGCAAGATTATATCCTTGTCCATTTCCTCTGGCTCCGGACCCTTCCTGCTAAACACAAAGCAGGTGTAAACAGACACACACACACAGTTGTACTGAGCAGTTAAGTTTAATAAATGATCGTTTATGACATAGATCTCACAATTACTTTATTCTGTTGGCAAAACAAAATTAATAGGGCTGTCAAATGTTGAAAAATTATAATTGAAATAAATGCCATGTAGCTTAAATCAATTATTCAGAATATCGTTAAATATAAAATCAATTTAGATAATTATACTTTAAAGATATTAAATTATTGTAGCAGGCATATATATATATATATACACACACACACACACGTTTATGTGCACACATACACATAATATATATAAATATAATATACACGTATGTTATATAAACACAAACCTTTATGTTAGAGTCGATTAACCGTGTGATTGATTGATATATATATATATATATATATATATATATATATATATATATATATAACTGCTCTGATGACAGGGAAATGATAGGATAGCAGACATATAAAACTTGATTTTTTTTTTTTTTTACAAAAGATACCACCATCACATTATCACTATACACACAAAAAAATTTCACAAAAATATGCATGGAAAAGCCAATGATATGAAAATATGGGCATTTTTGCTAATTTTGCAATTCAAGTAAGAATTTAAAAATTATATATAATCTTACAGTGATAATAAAAAAAAATGTATATGCCTGACAAAAATTTAATACATCTCTTATCTCACAAAAAAAGTCTGGCATTTAAAATTTAAGTGCTCTGATGGTAGGAAAATAAGGGCAGTAATTGTTTATTTTTGCTAATTCTGTGTGTGTGTGTATATATATATATATATATATATATATATATATATATATATATATATATATATATATATAAATCATTTAAATTGACAGCCATTGAAATTATACAGCAGATTTACATTGTGATTGAACAAAAACTGTGAATTAGTAAACCTCCGGTAGAGTTTTTTGCAATGCAGAGTTTAGGTAAGAAGGAAAAGACAAACCCAAGTTAGTAGTGCAAGCGTGTAACAAGCTGAGCAGAAAGTTATTGAAGTTACTTTGTGAGTATTTGTGTGAGCGAGAGTGAAACAGTGTTTTAGCAGTGCTAGAGTCAGGCTGAAGGACAGTTGGAGCTGTGACTGAGCTCCCAGCAGTACCTCCTCCTCCTATCCTCTGATGGACACAGATCCATGAGACTAAATCAACACAGCACACATTAAAACTCAAGCTTTTATCTCTCTAGTCCCTGGAAGACAGTTTATTCAGCTTAAAACAAAGCTGCTCTTCTCCTTTTATTTTTGCTAACAAATGACTGCTTATGTGTGTCTTTAGCAAAAATGAGAAGTGACTATGTAAAGTTGTGTTATTTCAATACATCTGCTTAGTCCTGCCAGTGTTGTGATATTCAAATAATCTGACTACACTCACAAAGCTCTGCTTTTTTATTGAGGTTGAGGGAGGAGGTGGGGAAAGACAGGCAGAGCAGTACGTACGCAGGCGACAGAGGCAGAATGTAACCATGGGAGGACAACCTGCCGCCTCGTTTGAGGCGTTCCGAGCGGAAGCTCTCATAGTGAAGGTCCTGAGTGACTTCCTGCAGGTCCTGCATGTGGGTGCTGCACAGACGCCAATAACCATCATTAGACAATAATGACAGTGACTGAGGTTAAACTACATGATCTTAGAATGAATATGAGGCTGAGAGGGACAGAAGTACAGTCCATTTAATGTTTTAAACTGTTTAAAGGTACAACTTTTTTTTTCTGTAGCATTAAGATTTGTCGACTGAGCGATTGACTCCAAGCTTCCTCACAACCTCATTTTCATTTGTGTAAAATCAAGAATTTTAGAACATTAAACAGAAGATAACTTATTCACATTAGCATGGTGCGAAGTTTAAGGAAGTCGTTGTGTTCTGGGTTTTCCACCTCCACCACGCCCCATGGATACAAACGCCCTCTCACTTTCTTCCCTTTAGCCTCAATCTGCTGGTTGGATCCCACCACGGCAAACGGTATACTGGCCTACAACAGAAAGACCAAAGCAAACTTATGACAGAATGCGGCCTTGCTTGGATGCTTAGTTCGGTTTCCTACTCTTCAGGAGAAGAGTAAAAAAAGATGATAAAAAAAATCATTTTCTCACCCTCATGTTGGTCTAAATTAGCTTGACTTTGTGTTCTTCTAGTAATTCTTTTTTTAACATTTAGTCTGTTCCTCACATAAATCTACAACAAGACTTGGAATATAGTAAACAAATCATATGGACCACTTTTATGATATGCTATCAGTCATTGTCTTGGGGCAACAACAGTAATATTGTGAAATATTATTACAATTTAAAATAACTTTTCTATTTTTAAAACAAATATTTTCCTGTGATGGTAAGCTGAATTTTCAGCATCTTGTTCTTGAGTCTTCAGTGTCACATGATCCTTCAGAAATCATTTGAATATGCTGATTTGCTGCTCAAGAAACATTTATTATTATTACTGTTGAAAACAGTTGTGCTGCATAATATTTTTGTGAAATCTGTTATACATTTTTTTTTATTCTTTGATGAATAGAAAGTTCAGAAGAACAGCATTTTTTTGTAATAGAAATCTTTTGCAACACTTGTCTTTACAGTCCCTTTTGATTGATTTAATGTGTATTTGTTGAATAAAAGTATTAATTTCTTTAAAAAAAATCTTGACCCCAAACTTTTGAATGGTAGTGTATATTCATGGTGCTTTTTTTTTTTTTTTTAAGTTTCAAACCAGTAAAAAAAAAAAGAAAGGAAAAAACAACAACCTAAATTTATGCTTTTGTGTTCTATATGAAAAATACTCAAGTTTGTCATCATATTCTCACCTTCATTTTGTTCCAATTATAAAGTTTGGGTGAACAGTCTCTAAATTAAATGAGAAAAATAAGACACACACACCTTGAGAATCTTGGTCTGCTCTTTGAAGTCTTCATCCTCATCGGACTCAGCATCAGGGAGGTGATAGATCTTAATGCCGTGCTCATCAATTTCATCCAGAATCTAGAGCACGTAAAGAGATGCATTTGGCCAACAAGCCAAACTTGTGATCAATCCATGTTTGAAAAGAAATTTTAACGCTTACCCTGCGCTTGAGTCTCTCTCTCTCCCTCAGTGTCAGTGTATCTGCTTTAGCAATAACAGGAACAACATTCACTTTGTTGTGAATGGCCTTCATGAATTGGACATCTAGAGGCTTCAGTCTACAAAATTGGAACACGAGACAAGGAAATTGTCCATTTAAATCCAGACAAGAACTATGCGAACACTTAAACCTACGACAGTGGAAGGTGTCATAAAAAGTCTCTCAGCTGAGTTAAATATAAGATCTCACCCGTGACCCAGAGGGGAAATGAAGTAAAAGCAGCAGTGCACACGGTTGTCCACAATGTGCCTCCGGTTGAGTCCACTCTCATCATGTAGGTAGCGTTCAAACTGGTCATCGATGTATGCGATAATGGTGTTAAAACTTCCCAGGAAAAGACAGAGCATCTTTTTAAACACTTACAGAGACAGTGGTTTATAAGCAACAGAAACATTTAAGGAGTTTGTCAAATATAGATTTAAAAAGCTCCATCCAAATAACAAATTTAAAAAAATGAGCAGAACAAACTGTATGAATGATCAGGGATCTTCAACTTGAACCACTTGTTTTTAATGCTGGGATCCTTCTGAAGGATATGCAGAGCAGCGAGGGCCACATACAGCCAGCAACAGCACATGGTTTGACCATTTTTCCAGCATTTTACTCTTATCATTATTTTTTCTCTTGTTTAGAAATGATAGCATCTATCCTGCTTTCTCCTCATTACCCCGCCGTGATTGGGTGGGCCATTACTGGTATCAGCAAATTTCATTCTAAATAATTTTTGCAGCTTGTTGTACATAAATGACCTTTACCAGGGGGAAGTTGAGTTCTGAATTTTACATTGTTTTCATCGCTTATCTCAAAGTTCAAGGCAAATTTGATTCCTCATGATATAACCTCTTAAAAGATCTTAAAAGAGTCTCAAACTTAAAAGTATAAGAGTGCAACAGTCAGGATCCGAAAGTAAACCATCCTTTTCAAAATTCCCAAGAAAAACGGCTTAAATATTAGTTCATATTCTATGAACAAAATCAACAATAAATAAATAGTTTTATATATTTTTGAAATGTATCCATAGTATTTAATTTGATCATGTCATTGCAATGCTTCAAGAGACTGTAGTTCTTTCCCAATGCTCTTTATCAATTCTAAAAACACAAAGAATGAACTTGCTAACTATATAAACAGTAAAATTAATGTAACAATTATGATTTAAACAACAGTTCAAATAAAAGTTTTACAAGTGTGTATAAAGACTTTTTTTTAATCCCTATGGGAAAAATACTTCCGGAACCAAGACCTCTGAAAAAGTGCTTTGGGCACCGTTGCACTCTATAACATCTATGTAAAAACAAAGAGACATGAAAAATGCCCCAGGCTTTCAAGAAAAAAAGCCTAAAGCGATATTATCATGCATTGTAGAGATATATTCTATGACTCTGGTCAAAACCAGGGCATTAAAATGTCAATTTTCACTTGTATAACAGTTATGTGAGGGCATACATTTCCTTTTTCAGACATGAGCACTTGAATATCTTCTCTTTGCTGTTTTTGCGCTCAAGTGGGTCAGGGAGCAGTCAGGAAGAGGTCACATATGTTTCCTGTCTCACCACTTCCACACTAGCAGAACAGCATTCCCAGAGCTAAAAAAAAAAAAAACCCTCTTCCTCCATTCCTCTCTCTAGTCTTTGTGTCTCCTACCAAATACCGTCTCCAATTACACTATCAAGTGTCTCTTGTCAACCAAAGTTCTCTCAAAGAGAAAGTTCACCCAAAATAAATCTCTAATCTATTCAACCTCACACCATTCCAGATGTTTAAAACACAAAAGCGGATTTAAATAAAACAATCCATCTCTGTGAACACACTACTGTTCAAAAGATTTGTTTCAGTAAGATGTTAAAGTCATTTATAATTTTATTCACCAAGGATGCATTAATTAAAAGTGACAGTGAGGACATTTATAATGTTACAAAAGATTTCCATTTCAAATAAATGCTGTTCTTTTAAACTTTAACCATTTTTATTTTTTCCTGAAAAAAGTTTTCACAAAAATTTTAAGCAGCACAACCATTTTCAACATTGATAATAATAAATGTTTCTTTAAGCACCAAATCAGCATATTAGAATGATTTCTGAAGGATCATGTGACACTGAATACTGGAGTAATGATGCTGAAAATTCAGCTTTACCATCACAGGAGTATTTTTATGTTGTAATAATATTTTGCAATATTACAGTTTTACTCTATTTTAATCAAATAAATGCATCCTTGGTGAGCATCAGAGACTTTGTTAAAAAACAGAAAACTTACAGACCCCAAACTTTTGAATGTTAGCGTACATAATATAAATGCGAGTGAATGGACAGCAAGGGTCCAAAAAGCACATACAGCCATCTTGACTATTCATTACGAGCTCAATGAATATATCATTGTCTTTTGAAGCAAAAACACTAGGTGCGTGTAAGAAAAATATCAACCATTCTCTTGCATTACATGGACTTTTTCATTTTAATTTTTTGGGTGTATAGTCACTTTTAAAAAAAAAGAGCATTAAATGGGAAATCAAGCCAAAACCACACAACATACACATTATGTATGATGACTGTATTTGAGCTGAGTGTATTTTTAATGATCATCAAAGCAATTCTCACCAGTCCTGGCTGTTGATGGCATCACCGTATCCAGGCGTGTCGACCACAGTGAGACGCAGCTTCACTCCGCGCTCCTCGATCTCCACCGTTGAGGCCTCGATCTGCACCGTGCGCTCAATTTTCTCTGTACAACAAGAGCACATGTTAAAGATACATCAGACAAGGCTCAAAAAACAAGGCTGAGGTCCAACCTTCTGTGCAAAACTGCCTCATAAATATCAGGCCACTACTTTTACCCTTCCCCATTATGTTTAAAAACCTGAACAATATTCTATAACATCTGATGTAATTTCATCAGTGTTGAAACTCTCACCTGCAGCACCAGGAATGACCCTCTCTGGGTAGAGATCAGTGAGGAACAAGCTGTTGATAAGCGTGGACTTCCCCAAACCCGACTCACCTGAAAACAGCAGAAGTATTAATGAAGAAACATTAAATCATCATATCAACTACAAAAACACTTTGACAGGCCGATTGTGTTTCCTTACGCAACTAACAAACAGCATAACATCGAAGTGTTATATGCAGTCATCAGGGGCCTCATTTATAACCGTTGTATATGTACAAAAGAGGCCCTGAAAGAGGGCGTTTGGCGACACCGATGATGAGCTGAGGGACTGACAGCACAGCAGATGAAGAAAAAACACTTAAAATCTTCATTATGAATCCTAATCATAAATACAGTGCATGTTCACAATAAGTTAAAATCGTTCTTTTATTATTTAAACTATGTTTTACCTCTGATATACACATTTAGATTAAATAAATATGCCATTCTCATTAATGGAGTTAAGCACTTAAATAACATGAAATCATTACCAAGAAGTTACAACATTTTTAGTATTCTAATAAATAGAAATATTTGTAGTGGATGCAATGGTTTTGAACACTTTTCCTGTGGCATGCTGTTTTTTAATGTTTTAACTACAACGAGGATTGCTATGGTTATTTCGGGGTGGAGTCACAATCTTCTGCTGACTGTGATTTAGAAAGGGAAATTTGCGCAGGTTCTAGCCTACGCCATTTTTGGCTTTTGGGCGCATGTACACTTTCAGTATGGATCCTAAGCACAGTTTTATAAATCAGTGTTTTTGTTCTCTACGTCTCAGTCAAGCTGTCTTCCATCATTTGCTGAAGCTGTGCAGCAGTGAAAGGGCTCGCGGCTGAGGTTCTGCATTCCTCTGTGATTTATTTTAAGATGATGGGATGACTGTACAATGGGCTCTGCTGAGCGGGCTCCCGGCCACCCTCCCCCCACAGCAGATCTCGTGTGTGTGTCAACATCTGTACACATACACACTCACAGGGCTGATGGGAGAGTCCGATCGCCTTAAAGAAAAAACTACGATTCATCAGTGCTGTGCTGCTGCCAAAGACTTTTGTTCTCACAGTCACTTTCACTACACAATAACAATTCAATCATGAAATGCACTAAAATATAACACGAATAAGAACTCCATTCACTTAAAAAAAAAAAAAAAAAAAAAATTATTGACTTTCGTTACGATTCAGCACTGGCCCAATCGGGCAAGTGGCAAATCCGTCGTCTTTCACGGCCATCGGGCAGCCCTTATTGTCGAGCCCTGGTATACAATATGCTTCAAATTTTTATTCAAGTAAATATGCACTACTTTAATAAAAAGACAAGCCGCTGTAGCTGTTGTGGAAAAAACTAATAAAGCATACCAGTCACAGCAGCAATCGTTCTCCCCTCTGCCATGTTTAAAGTTTATTGCCTGCCCAACTCAGAAATCCGGGTATCAAAATTATTTCAGAATTTCCCAGTGTTCATGTCCAATGTCCGAATAGGAATCTCATATTCACGATAATTCCGATAGCATGTGAAAGCAGCATAAGCTGTAGGTTTTACATTATTATTGCCAAGAAAAAAAGAAAAAAAAACTTGGTTTCTCATGGTTAGGATATAAATCACATGAAGATAGAAATGCTGTATAGCCTACAGAGTCTTCAAAATACAAATAGCATGAGCAAAAGGTATAGACTAATTATTTTAGAGAGATTCATATTTTTTACACAGTAGAAGATCAGGGGGGAAAAATCTACTTAATTCACAACAAGTGAATTTGTTCTTAACATGAGTCACTGTATTATGGTTGACATCATAAAAATAATTCACAATATTTAGCCTAGAGAAATGATGTAGATGGCTTTTCATATAATTAAATTATTTATGAAACAAAAAGTTGTTCAAAAGTCTCATTGGTGTATATTGGTAATATTTCCAAGTTTATCAGACAAATTCAAAACATCACATCGATGCTACTTACCCACCACCATGAGAGTGAACTCAAAGCCCTTTTTCACTGATTTCCGGTGTACCTGGTTTGGTAAGTTCGCGAACCCCACATACCCAGGAGTCTCTGGGTTTGTAAACTGTCCCTGCTGATCACAAGAGAACAGAACAATCAATGAAGACGCTCATTTAAAACGTTTTACTACACGGCTCTCTAAAATACTCGATTCTCTCAAAACCATTTCTTTGCACAAAAAAACCCAAACCCTGTGCAACATCCACCCGTCAGCTCTCATTTCCTTACCTTCAGTTTTTCAGCTTGAGACATTTTGAGCTCGAACCAAACCTGCAAAAATAAAATCTTTTGAAACCAGGCTTATTTACAATATGGATGTAACCACATTATATGAGAGAACAAATTTAAGTGTTAAAAAAATGGACCATTTTTATGTCGCAGAACGAGTTGAACCTACATGTACGCGAAAGCAGTCGATAAAGTGAAAAGTTTCACAGCTCTACAGGAACAGGAAGTCAGTTCCTGCCTGTGAGCATTAGTCTCACCACAAACCTGCACCAGCCATTTTACATGAACCAGTAAGAGCACTAAAATCAAGGACTTGTTAGGGCCCGAGCACCGATGGTGAAAGGGGCCTTATTGAAATTGCTCTGCTTATTATTTACTCATTTTAATTCAAATAAAGAACGTATATTGTATTTTTGTTGAATGCAGAGAAAGAAAGAAAAAAACTCATGGAGTCTTTGAAAATGTTATGGGCCTTTGAATATTATCGTGGTGGACATTGGAGAGTCTTGAGTCAAAAAGGCTGAGCATCACTGATTTAGAAATACATATCCTTGTAGAAGTGAAACAATAGGTTTTGAGACACGTTTGGGACTCAAACATGATGAAATGCTCCAGGCATAATGATAAGAACTCGAGGGCAGACACAGACCATATAAATCAATATAAATCAAATGTGCAGACAGAGTAACGTTAGACATTGATGATACGATTTAGAGATACAATTTGTTCTGAACTCTGAACAGTGCAAGTTACTCTTTTTATAATAATCCGCAGACGTGCATTATAAAAACATGAAATGGTTAGAACTGATATAATAATGCAATCAATGTGTCTTATTCGTACAGTACATCTTTTTTGAAAGTAGCTAACTTACATGTTTAAAGTAGACCACTAGTCACCACCAGTAAGCAAACAGAAAATGACTTTGGCAAAAAAAACATAACGTGTGAATCTATAGTGCATAACAAAGTGCGTTTTGTTGTCGTGGGATGATGTAGGATTGTGGTTGTGGTATGATCTCTTTCTCGCGCACTAGTGATGATGACACACCTCTGATAACGGAGCTCATTCACAGAGGTTACGAGTGAGTGACACGCTAATCTTCAAAGAAGCAAAAGTCACGCATCGGATAAAACCTGGCATGTGATCTGAGACACAGAAATAAAGTAAATTAGAATAAAATAATTAGATATACCTTTCAGGCGCGGAAAATCTTGAATTTGATACTGCAGGGGGTTGAGGAGTCGAACAGCCCAAATTCCTGAGATTCCGGAACTCTCACTGACGCCGCTAGCAAAATCACAAGTGTGAAGTAAGAAACTGTAAAGTCTCATTACTACAAAATAAAAGTCCCATCACAGATGAATGTAAATGTTGCTTACTGTCTCAGAATTTATGGACAAAACCGTCTCATTTAAATTGTTATTAAAATCGGGCTATTACAGTTTCTGGGTATTTGATTTCTTCCTCTTCCAGATTTCATTATATGGAGGATTTTTTTATATGGAGTAAAAAAAAAAGAAAAAAGATTTTAGCTAAAAATGTTGTTCTAAACATATAACAAGTTTTTCAACAACTGATTCTTCAACAAAACATTTATTTCAGTAAATTCTCTGGATTTCATATTGTAAATTTGAATTTCATAATTCAATATCCAGGGACGGATTATGATTGCAAAGGCAAATGATCTCCAAAGGTTACCCAATTTGATTCTACTGTATTCCTGGTGTCAGAATTATATGAAAAAGTGGGTACATTTGTCTTTGTATGCTGTTTGGTTCAGGAGACATGAAAATCTGCATTTTTCACCACTAGCGCTGACATCACTTCAAGATCGCCGCCAAAAAAAAACCCCATGGGACATTTAGTTGACCTCGGCAACATCAAAAATTAGACGCCATTAAGGTCCCAAAAAACAGGTTACAAAAAAATGCCAAACAGGTAGGCTACATGGGAACCTGTTTCTCCTGCACTATAGTGCTGAGGAATGTGACCCGTCATACCCCGTCAGAATGGGCATGGCTTATCTATATAAGGCCCCATTCTCAGCATAAAACCAGGTTAAATCGACTGAAGCAATCCCTAAGCACAGTAGCACGGCAGGTTACGCAAAACTCGTTCCCTTTTCTCAGGGAACCGAGGTTACGTTAGTAACCGAGACGTACCCTTTCGAGAGGTCTCTCGTATTGCTTAAGTAGCTTACGGGAACCCCTTTCAAAACGCCGTGCGTGCTTAAAACCTCGCTCCTCACTATAGCCCAGGGCAGAAGTCCCGAGGCCCATATAAGAGTAAAGTTATGAGTCATAATAGACGCCAAACCTTGTTGAGCCTTCTATAGGGAACCAAGGAATACGCCTAGAAAGGGTCAGTCCTTATATAATATGTACGAACTAGGACCAGATATATGCATTGGCCTTACAGTTATGTGCTTAACACTTATTATATTGAAAGAACCTTTGCTTGCAAAGCGGGAACTTCCAGGTTATAATATTTCATAAATGTGGACAGAGAGGCACAGCCAGCTGCCGCACAGATATCTTCATTTGGTATTCCACTCGACCATGCCCAAGATGAGGCCATGCCTCTCGTGGAATGAGCTTTGATGCCTATGGGACACTGGAGGCCCTTAGACTCATAAGCCAGCGAGATATAGCGTCCACTATCCAGCGTGATAATCTCTGCCTCCGTTGTTTATGTAGTGGCCTAAAAGATGCTGATTCTATCTTGTGTGCATGGAGCTTAACCAGCATCAGTTTAATAAATATTAGAACCTACTTGACTAAGAAAAATGGGGGGAACAGAATTCGATGGTGAACAATCCAGCTATCGAAATCTTTTGGTATTATTTAAAATGTCTCGTCTCCACAGAAGTAAACAAAAAGGTAATAAGTGTTAAGAGTTTAAAAATACTTTGATTACTGTGGTCATCCAAACTACCTCCTGTTCCTCACATGCCCCCTCAGTAATTTCATCCTGCAGCCAGGCCTGGAACTTACACTTACCAGAACATGTTTTCTTTAAATACAACATTAGCCTCCTCTGTCTTTGCTGTCACATGTCAGTTTCTTAATTCTTCACATCAAATGTCATAATATTAATTATTATGTTCAGGTAAAACTAAGCCTGGTCATATAACACAATAAAGACATTACCGACAGTATATTATCACTCTCTTTTCATAAGTCCAACTGCTCAGCATGCTTACTAACTCTGCCTGATCTAGTGATATTATGTGTCCTTGCAATTGTCTCTGCAGATAAATCAGAGTTTCTATGAAGTTGAACTTTCTGTGGTGACTGTTCAGTCCATCACTCACTGACAAAGTGACTTTCCATTTGTAAAAACTCTTTACACTATTGGGAACGCTTTTAGCACATTCTGGCCATCCTTCCGTTACAAGTCTCTCTACAGTTTGTAGCTGCTCATCCTTTTGTGTCTCCATTTTTATTTCTGTCAACTTGCGCTTAGATAGTACAAGAGCCTTGTTTAAGAGACCCTCTAAGGGACACATATATTACAGCATAAATAAACATTTGTTTTCATTGTTAATAGGTTTCCTGAACCAAAAACTGGGTCGCGCGGCCTTAAACCCCAGCACCCCATTATTCTCTCACACATGCACATGCTAAATTTTCTCATGAGACAGAAAATTGCATCAACAAACTGCATGCACATTTTGTAAACTTTTTCTTTTATTAGCAAAACAAGGTCTTGTCAAAGCAAGTAACATTCCATGATACAGCTTCTGTTAAAGCAAAAAAGGAAAAGTAGTGAAAATAAATAAGACCTTCTGGATTGAACATTTAACTGTAATGACATGACGCTGATATGTGACCACCAAAAAACTGCATCTCTGCATTCTGTACATCCCCCATCAACTCATACTGAGTAAGTATTGCAATGCTTACAGGGCACCTTTCACTTAAAAGCTCAGTTTAATTTGTTAATCTGTGGCACATTTGAAATCTTTAGCCTGCATTTAGTGCTTTTTGCAGAAATGCTTTATTGCAAATGTCTCTAACTGACTGCTGACTGCTGTGATTTGGGGCTTGCAATAATGTCCTCCCACTTTATCTGCAGTATTAATTTCACAGGCGTGAGAGAGTGGCTTGGGATAGATCAGGACACCTCTCAGGATTTGAGCTGTCTCCTTCATTCCTCCAACACATTTTTACCACCAATATTTCCATGAAAGGCTATTAAAGCAAAGCTTGACTTCTCTCAAATATGATTAAAATAAGCACAAGCTTTATCCCCCAGAGCAGAGGAAATCTGTAGGATTGCTCTGGAAGAGGTTTTCAAAATGCACCGCTTGAAGGTGTCACTATAGTTCTTTACCACACTGGAAAAGGTCAGAGGTCTAAATATCTCTGTATTTACAAATGCATGCAACATGCAGAGAAAATTAGAAATTGCTTAAATAATTTGGAGGAATCAAAGAATTTTTGGGCATATCAGTACAGTGGATATATTGTTAAGCAACTGGTTTTTGTGATGTAAAAAATTGTAGATAAAATAATCATATCAGACGTTTTGCACCTTTTAATGTAGAAAATGTCCATCTTTGCAATGCCACTAAAAACCAAAGTGACACATTTGAGAGAGAGAAATAAATAAATAAATAAAATTTATAACTATATAATAACTAACTGCATAAGTGTGCACACCCCTGAACTAATGCTTAGTAATACTACTCAGACATACCCTAAACTAACTTAGTTTTAATTGCTGTGTAAACTTTTTATATCCACTGTATATACATATTCATATATGCAGTGCATTTAATTTCTAGAAGAGCATTTAACATCTATTTTTCTCATCTTTCCATCTCATTTCTGTAAGCTACCTGTCAAATATGTTTTTTTTTTCTCAAGCGCTGCATTTTCCATCTAATCCTTCTAAATGTCTTCTGACATGATGTATAAAAGAAATGGTATTTTGAGTCCTAGGGTACAGCATTCATGAAGTGATTTTGGCGACTAGTCTCACTAATCACGCATATTGTCATACGCACTTAATTGAACTCCCTAAGAGTATACAAAGCATCTGAATATATTCAGAACACAGCCATATATGTATATGATAGTACAATTAACCCTTGACTTTTTACCTGCTGCAATGGTCAAATATTTTTAGTTAACATATTACACATTTGATTACTTATTTGAAACCTAAATCAATTACATTGTTTCCATAGATAGTTTATTTTTTGTCCTTATAAAAAGATAGGTGCCTTATATTTAGAGGTGTATGATTTCATCCTTGTCATTTGAGGCAATGAAAGAAAAAAGCAGGATATAGATTTGATAGCTTTTCAATGAGCATATTATCTACCTGTAAAAGGCAAATAAAAAAGCAATCAGCTTCACAGCATGACCAGTGCCTCCTTGTGTCAGAAATCCCTCAGTGCAGAAAATAAAATCTCATGCTGGACACAGCAAATCACTAGCTGTCCTCTCTCTCATTTATCTGAACAATTCACATAAGCAGTGGGCTCGAGACATACATTAGGAAGGCATCTTTTCCTTGATATGTGATTATTCATGGCTAACATGCTTATCCATGGCCAGCTATAGGCATTAGCAGATCACATGTTCCTTTTTGAACATAACGTGAAAACAATCTTTAGACTTCAGTCATTCTCAAGAACTTTGCATACTTACCAGATCACAATTGTTTTACATGTTGTAAAAGGGTAAATTCAGGAAATGTCTTGATATTTTTGTGTTTTTTCCCCCAGCGCATTAATCTTACATCAGTTTATGATGAAAACAAAGCTCTGATGTTAATATGGAAAGTATTGTTATTGTTTTTTGTGAATTAATTATCTTTATTTCTATTTCCGCATTTGTAACATATGCGGATACAAATAATTCTTGACTTTTTAAAAACAACCAGTCACTAGTTCAGCTATAGCAATGCAGGTGGAAATTCATTTGATCAGCTGTGAATTGTGAATGCATGCATGAAGATAAAGTATTATATATAAATGATTAAATAAATGTAAAATTAGTGAAATGTGAAATTGTCTACATAAATTGGTTATGTAAATTAGATTTTTATTCAAGAATATCTAAAAAAAGAATAACATTTAGCTGACGCTTTTATCCAAAGCGACATGTCAGAGGTCGCACGCCTCTGGAGCAACTAGGGGTTAAGTGTCTTGCTCAGGGACATATTGGTGTCTCACAGTGGATTCGAACCCGGGTCTCTCACACCAAAGGCATGTGTCTTATCCACTGCGCCATCACCACCCTTTACATTCTGTTACAATACAATAACATTCTGTTTAGATGTGAATAGCAAATGCTTCAAAAATGTAAAACAGATTTTAATCATCAAATAATCTAAATTATTTTATCATTGTTATGCACGTTTTATGAGCTCAAATTAATTGACAGACTACATGAAATGTTTGTACTTTTAGAAATTCATTCAGTCTCCAGAAACATTTGGAGTGAACTGACAAAGGCAAGAATGTTATTAAAAGAAAAAAGGCTATAAAGGAAATTGTCACAGCATCTATAAGATTTCCCTTATGCATTCATATAGCCTTTAATCGAAACTGCTGATTAAAATAAAAAAATCATGGTCATGTTATGCGTATGACAGCTTTTGTGGTAATTAATCCAGGACCAAGGACAGCACTGAATAGTGTCCTCGCAGTGTAAGATCAAGGCTGTGTGTGTGTGTGTGTGTGTGTGTGTGTGTGTGTGGCGGCGGCTTACCTAAACTTTTATAAACAGCTCTAACGTCATTTTAATTTCATTGAGTCCCCTTTTTGCAGAAATCGTTGGTTTTCTGGTGTCATTGTAACTGTATATGTCGCTCACGCGCTGATTGGGCGCGAGAGGTTATGATGTGTCAGAGCGCGAGCTCCTCGCTGCAAAGCTTTCTTTGAAACTCTCTGCTCTTGACAGAGATTTGAAACAAATATCTCACAAACCAAGAGGTCGTTCACACACACACTTCACTGTAAATTGCAAAGAAATAATCCTGCCCTTCAAACAACGCGTTCATTCCGCTGCATCTCCATGAAATAGACTTGCAGACCTGATCTCTCTTCACCAGAGAAGGAACTCTCTTTCCACAGATGATTAAAATAGCCTTTTAGATATTATAGAATTTTTTCTTCCGTGACGCAAAGCAGCAAATGAACTTGAGGAACATGGTGAAGCAGCCCATGGAGCACATCAAGAGACCAATGAACGCTTTCATGGTGTGGTCGCGAGGTCAGAGAAGACAGATGGTACTGGAGAACCCGAAGATGCACAACTCTGAGATCAGCAAGATACTCGGTACCGAGTGGAAGTTGCTCTCTGAGTCTGAAAAAAGACCTTACATCGACGAGGCCAAAAGACTTCGCGCCCAACACATGAGAGAGCATCCAGATTACAAATACCGACCGAGACGCAAACCTAAAGGACTGTTGAGGAAGGACACGGTGTTGTCTTTAGCGCTTCACAGCGAACGAGACTTTCAAAGCATCTCAACTTTGACCAAACCACGACCTCTCCATTCAGCTGCGTCCATGCAACATCCTTTCATTGAGCCGATCCGATCCAATACTGCTTTCCAACATGAAAAACCTGCTATAACCCCTGGCTCGATGGCTTTTTCTCCAGCTTTAGGCTATCAGAGTGGACACAGGTGCATCGGGAGTCTGGGATGTCCCGGTCAGTACGCGCACACTCACCTGTCTCCTGCAAACCCCGGATACCTGCTGCCCTGTAACTGTTCGCCCTGGTCTTCTTCCACTCTCACACCTCCACTTGCCTACATAGTGTTTCCAGGTATGAGCCAGACTGGAGTCAACTCTACAGCGCTGTGACTCAGGCATTAAGATGGGATTAATATCGCGGAAAGTTTTTTTTAAGAGAGAAGCCGACTGTTTTGTTTCCCTGTTTCTCACTTTAAGTTCAAGTGCATCTTAATAGACTAAAATTTCATGAACATTTAGCCTATTAAATGGACAACACTTTGATTATTAATTTTATATTAATAATGATAGGCTACCTACCTACTATTTAATAAGTTAGTTAGATAGTTTTAGTTAGTAGTTTTGGAATTTCACATTTGTTTTCGCATTGATTAATGAAGCCCATGAGATCATTGTAATAATTATAAATTATAGAATTACTTAATGCTCAGAGCCAAAGATGAATTTTAACACAATCAAATGCCATGATGATTTGAAGTTATTTGTGTATTGAAGTTTTTCCTGAAATTTGTTATATGAATGAAAATGCAGTGAAAGACTCTTTCAAAGACATTTTCTACATGCTAAAATGCCAAAAACAACAAAAAATATGAATAAAAAAATAGTGTTCCTTTCATGCTGATTTTTAAAAGTGCAGTATCTGTAGCAGCAGCATAGACATGTTAGATGAAACACTTGTTTTAAAAGCATGCTCAGCTTACTGTAATGTTATACAACATTCATTTTGACGTTAAATTTAATTTGATCCAATTACGAAGTCATAGTATTTAACCTGTCAATTAAATCAATAAGCCATGTGAAGCCGTGGTTTACTATGAATTTAGAACAGCTAAGGGGCGTTGTTAGAAACCACCATATACAGATATTTGTATTATTATTTGCTGTCACTTTAAGACCTGATGGATGCACTGAACTATTACATATATGCGTTTTCTTTCTCAACTGTTTACATTCACTTAAAACACAGCTGATTGTGTTCACGTAAAATTTAGGACTGAGAAGTGGCTTTATGTGCACGCACTCTGGGTGTGAGCACAAAATCTGCAGCAATAAGTAAAATTATGCGCAATACGCGCAATCGAATCCCACGGCGAAATTCAAGCCCTGTAACACCAACAATATTCATCCGGAGCAAATGAAATGAGTGAGTGAGGGAGGCGGGTTTGTGTGTCAACTCGCTTTCGGAGAGACGAGAGAGCGAGAAAGCACAGCTGGTTCTGCAGAAAATGAGTACGGGAAGAGTTTCAGATATTTCAGCATAGATGTATCGAAAAATCAATATTTTTGACAACTACATTGCACTTAGTTTATTATTTCAGATGCCTTTTTAAAAGACTACAATTGAAAAAATATATAATTCAACCCGCCAAAGTGGCTAGTAGGAGTGACTGCGTTACACGCCACTGCTGAAATCCACCTGAATTTGGTGGGTTGGCGGGCCGGTTGTATTTCACTGTTTGTCTTTATTTGATTATTGCTGGTTATTGATATGGTCTTGTGGTCTTATGATTCATGAATTATATTCAGGCAACAATCCTCTAGTCTAAAGATGTGATTGAAATCCTAAAGGAAAAAAAAAATCAATAAAAAACTTTTCAATTGTAAACAAATTGTCTGTTCTGTTTTTTGTTTTATTTTTTTTTTGCATTCCCTGTTTTCAACAAGTGCAGATTTGCATTTGTGTGTTTGCCAAAGCTTTTTTTCCTCCCTCCTATATCCTGAAATCTTTTACATGTTATTTCTTCTCTCTGCCCTGTCCATTGTACTACATTTATATCGATGTTCTAGACAGTAACATGTAGGCCTATGCATATTTAGCCTAAATAAAGCTTTGTATGGGTTATTTTGGGAACAACCCCTAATTTTTTGTTAATTAACAGTTTTCTACAATTCAACTGTCTATCAAAATATTAATAATTTATAAATATATGTTATTGTAATAGGTGGAATAATATAGAAGGACAAGAGGTGGTACTAGTGGAAATCATCTTCTTCATCATATGGTTCTTACAAGCCTTTCTTTAGTTTTGTTATATAATGTTCATCTCATAAGATTCTTGTAATATTTGTACCTTTTTCTTATGTTATACAGTGGCTTGCGAAAGTATTCAAACCCCTTCATTTTTTCACCTCTAGTCAGTTAACGTAGTGTGATTCCGTAGAGCTACATCACACGTAGGCTCACTATTGGCTGACGCTGGTCATGTGGGTGATGCGTGTGACGTACAACAACAGAAGCGTACGCTATATCACTAGTGAACTGACTCGAGGCCCACAGAGAAGGAAATGAATAGTTGAAATAAAGTCGTTATTTTTGTTTTTTTGTGCACAAAAAGTATTCTCGTCGTTTGATAAACTTAAGATTGAGCCACTGTAGTCACTTGGACTATTTTAACGATGTCTTTAATAACTTTTCGAGGCCGGCAAGTTCAATCCCTGAAGAAGCCTATGGACTAGTATGGAGGAGTGATCCAGCTCTCAGATTTCATAAAAAATATCCTAATTCGTGTTCCGAAGATGAACGAAGGTCTTTCGGGGTTGGAACAACATGAGGGTGAGTAAATACTGACAGAATTTTCATTTTTGGGTGAACTATCCCTTTAAAAATAACCAAGCCATGAGGTCAAAAGAACTGCCTGTAGAGCTCAGAGACAGGATTGTGTCAACACACATATTTGGGGAACAGTGACAATGACTGGGGGACTCATCAGAGTTGAAGGAAAGCTCTACACAGCAAAATATAGAGATCGCCTTAATAAAAACCTATAGTCCAGAGCATTCAGAACCTTGTACTGGGCAGACCTGGGTTCCCCTTCCAACAGGACAATGACCCTAAGCACACAGCTAAGACAATGCAAGAGTGGCTCATGGACAACTCTGTGAATGTCCTTGATAGGCCCAGCCAGAGCCTGGGCTTGAACCCAATTGAACATCTCTGGAGAAACCTGAAAATGAGTATACAAATCCAAATGATTAATTATAATAAACAAGCTACAACTGCATAATATCACGCACAATCATGAAGGTGTTCACTGGTTTTTCATAATTTTATTGAATAATGTACAGTACACCTTATCACGTGCATCTTACCACATGCAATTAAATGCTATAAAACATTTTTTAAATCTATGCACATTCCATTTATAATGTCTCATATTTTGTTTTCTGTCCTCATAAATGTAATTAATTACTCATTGTTATCAGACTCTTTTCATCATCTGCTGATTCTTCATGCATCAGTATAAGTAAAGTATTCAGCAGAGCAACAGTCAGAGAGGTGAAGGAAAAGCAAAGCACAATTAATCTTGAATTAAATGTTTACTCACTGAGTCAAAATTATTTAACAATTAGGTGTGCAATTTAAGGCCTGTCTGAACTGTTCTTAGATGTTACACATCAAGTGACCTCAGGTATATTTGTGTTGGTTAATGCTCAGACAGATTATGATGATTAAAATCCTCCTTTTATGTTTCTGTTAGAAGTAGGTGGAACTATGGCCACTCAAAGCTTATTACAAGCATCACTTTATGAGTGTGCAAGTGAGCCTTCACACTATAAAAAGCAGTCTCACCCTGTCCAGCTTCAGTTAAACTCAAAGCTTGTCACTATCAACTTCACCAGATCTTTAACCGAGAAACGAAGACAGAAGCATAATGAGTGCCGCCGCGCTGCAGACCACAGGTTATGTATCAGGCATCATCGGTACGGCTGGAGTTTTTGCAGCCACGCTTATGGATGTCTGGTGCGCCAGAAACCAGCAGGAGCACAAGGTAACTTCCATCTACACTTATAAGGGCCTGTGGAAGGATTGTGAGGTGTCAAGCTCTGGATTCACTGAGTGCCAACCTCTCTACAGCCATCTGAACTACTCAGGTGGGTTGAGAGATTTTTTTTTTTAGATTGAGAGTGAGATTTTCTACAAACCTAAAATGTACATCAACGTTTATTTCTGAACCTCTCATTGAGAGTTAAATTTGTGCCAGAAGATTTGTGTTAATTTTTTCACCAAATGTTTCTCTTTGTGTGCACTTTTCAGTAACTGCTAGCCTAACAATGAAGGTAGACAAGCAACGTGAAATTATTTTTATATGAATATACACTTTTTTGTCTTTGATTTTGTTGTCATTTGCTCTAGTCCATACTTAATAATATTAGGTAGAAATAAAACTCAAAGGCACTAATGAGCCTCTAACATCCTGTGTTTTTTCTTTTCCGTTTGTTTTCTTTTTCAGGACTCCTTCAGGCTACAAGAGCTTTGATGGTAGTAGCAATTTTAGTGAGTGTGATCGCAATTTTAATCGGATTCTTCTGCCTTAAGTGCCTCAAAATGAGAAGTATGGAGTTATCGACCAGGGCCAAACTGATACTAAGCACAGGGATCATGTTTATCATTGCTGGTAAACAAAAGCTTATTCATTACTCACTAACTGAACCCCACTGATATATCAGTTATTAAATTCTATTAGGTTTACAGATTAAACTGTTATTATTACAATAATTCCCATTATAATACACAAGGTCCATATAATCTTTGTTCTTTTCAGGCCTTTGTGATATTTCTGGAGCATCAGTGTATGCTGATCAAATTGTGCCTAGTTTCATGATGACCCCACACAATCAAAAGCAAGGAGAGAAGGGAGGGGTACACTGTGGGAATAACATGGGCATGGGAGGAATTGATTCATTTGCTTCCAGGTAAGATAAAAAACCATCGATTTTCCACTGGCAAATGTTCAACGGGTGTCTGTTATGTGCTGATCAAATCACTTCCTGTTTTCTCCATCTTTGTTTTTAATGGTTAGGTACACATTTGGTCCCGCCCTCTACATAGCCTGGGTAGGAGGAGCTTTGTTACTCCTGGGAGGAATTTTGAAGTGCATCGCATTCAAAAGAATGCAAACGTAAGTCGCTGCATTTTAAAGCATAACGTAGACCTTAAATATTAGATCTGTCTATCTATTTATCAATCTATCTATCTTTCTTTCGCTCTGTGACACATTACGTTGAAATGTACATGGGTTGTAAACTAACTAGCATGTTCCATTTTAGCAACACTGATATAAGAGAAGGATATATTTACAACGCCCCAGCCCAATGCAGGGCAGAAGATGAAGAGTCACAAGTCCAGAGAATCCAAGGAGAACAAAGAAATTAATGGGGTGGGGGTGTTTTCCCAAATCATGTCAGGCCTATATGTAATGCCTTGCACTGATGAAATGAAGTAGATGTTTTTGTGTGCTGTTTTCGATAATTGCAGTAAAAATGTGTTCATTGTGTTTTAATGTCTCTATTGAAAAGTCTTGATTGTATATGGATAGATAAGTTTGGAATGTCACAGGTGTTTAAGATTCAACAGCCAATCACTGTAATTAATTTGCTGTTTGGAATTATAATAAACTTTTGCCACAACTGTACTTGACACGTAGCAGCTAAATTGTTTGGCCTAGCTCAGAGCAATTTCTTACATTTACAGAGACTGGAGAAGAAAGGAAAGTCCTGACAAACTATTCTCAAAGTGCCTTACATCTATCTAAAAAAGGGATATATCATAGACTTTATTGTTTTTATTTAGCTAATTAAAAACTCTACCCTAACCCAATTGCTAAAAGACAAATGTGCATTGATAGAATAAAAAGCAGAGACAGAGACACAAACACTTCTCATTCATTCCTGACTTTACCATTTTGACAATATATTTTCATTTCATGTGATATTTATAGATACATTTTCCAAAATTCTTAGTAAAATTAAGAATTTTTAATACATTTAAGAATAAGATTAAAAATATTGAACATCAAAAAATAGTTCAGCCTTTTTAAAATAGATAGAAACCTCTTTGCCAACATATAATAACTTTAGCTGCAATGCAAAAGAAAATAACTTTTTGTCATTGTCTTTTTGCCATTTTTTTTCACATTCGAATTGTTGTCTGCAAATTGTCCATAAAGTGCAGTTAAACCAAGAACTTCTTTACACCAGAAAATAAACAAATGGCAGAGTCTTTACAACGTAGTGCTAAATGTGTCAAGAATCCTTCACAACAACTCTAAAAAAGGCCATCGAACATACCGAGAAAAACACTGGTCTCATTGCTGATGTCCTCTGTGTGATCCCTGCAATTATTAAGCAATGTTAACATAGTAAACTGGTAATATGATAACTAAAGTTAATTATTTCTTGAAATACCTGCTAACAGGTGTGTTTTCCTTTAGAGCCGCATCTGTCCTTGAGAAGAAATCAAATCTTCTTTGGACTGAAGGGGTTTTGGCTTGACTCTGGTTCATACGAATCTCTGAGCACACAGCCTATGAAATGAATTATAAAACTATAGCTATTTGCAACTGAAACAATCATTGTGTGCTTTCTATGTAACCAAAATGCATGGTACCATATTCGTCTTGAAAAGTTTGAGGGAAATGTTAAAAGTATTTATGTATACTTACAGTCTGGGGTGTCATAACAATGGGTGGGATCCTGAGAAAAGTAATCATATTATTTTCAGAGGCATTAGGCCAAAAGCAAAGGAGATATTATACAGTAACATAATGCACCCTCTGGACCCTGCTATATATATATATATACACTGCTCTTGAATCCCTATTAAAAAAGCTTTTAATCAGGGGAAGTGGGTGACTTTGTGAGTGATATTAAAAATGCCCCATAACATCTATTTCTGCTGAACTGAAACACGTGAATGAAGAGGGAATTTTCAGTTACCTTTGTGGCAAGACTTCAAAGGTTTGGGCTGGACATTGCAAGGCTGAAACCAGAACAAAAACAACAACAAAAAACATCAAGGAAGTTTTA
Source organism: Gila orcuttii (assembly GCA_026230005.1). Classification (NCBI taxonomy): domain Eukaryota; kingdom Metazoa; phylum Chordata; class Actinopteri; order Cypriniformes; family Leuciscidae; genus Gila; species Gila orcuttii. The sequence goes on along the minus strand of JAPDVR010000008.1, from coordinate 27,088,040 downwards.
GCATTTCAAATCTTACAGATTTACAACGATTCTACAAATATCTGACATACAAAAAACATAAAAAGAAAAATAAGACTATGTAAGTCCAACAAACCAGAATTTGTAGGTTGATCATGGTCTGTCATCAGGTTACATATTTGGGATTCATAGCACACCTCACTAGCATCAACCAGGTTACCATCATCAAAATCATCCCAATCATTCACTCCCAGGTCGAAGGTCACATCCAGGAAACCAGACCAGAGGTTATCTGTATCAGTTCTGTGGTCTGGGTTTGCATGGACTGAATAAACACTGGCTTTATTAGGACTAATTCTGTGCATCTGTCCATCGTTGGGTGGGTTGAACTGACTGTGAAGCGAAACCCCTGAAAATATGATGGTCCCATTATTATTATTATTATTATTAATATGAACAATATGAGGCAAACACCAGAAGCTCTAAAGTACCATACTTTGATGTAAAGCAGAGGGTGGAGGGTTTTCCAATGCTAGGTCTCCAGTTTCAGAATAGAAGTTTCCAAGCTCGTCATTGTAACCTGTAAATAGTTTGACAACTGAAGCATCAGAGTTCTGAGATTTCTAATTAAACTCTAACCTCACATTCACTGTAACTGCAGTATTTTCTGTCAACAAACTTGAGTGAATGTGAATCAGAGTAAACATACCATCATGGTATGATGACAAATTCTCATGTGGAGTGAAAGAACTGGCCTCTAACTTCTTGATTTCATATGTACTTTGAGTGTAACACTGACTTCCCTCAAACCTACGAGAAGGAATGTCAACTTTAGGAAATAATACAATATCATCAAAGACAATTTCATCAACAATAATAGGGCAACTTTTGTTGTCAACAGAAAACCAAAATACTTCTTGGCAGCAGGCAGTGTGTCTTTGGGTTTGTATGAGAACTGCTGCATGCTTACAGCTCCTGATCCATTATTCATCATCATCTAAAGGGAAACTCAAGAAAATTGGATTGAGACTTTGACACAATACAGTATATCTTACAGAAATAAATTCTAGGCATTGAAGTGTACTATTACTATTATTAGACTATATTGAATCATATATTTTCTGACAGTTGTGAACATGTAACCCTTGATAGTCGGAATTCTGACCTTCAAACGTTTCACAGGAGTCTCACAGAGTCTCTCATTTCTCATTTTTAGATTGTTAAGGTATGAGGAGAAACAGGACTGAGCCCTTTTCATGACTCCAACTTTGCCTAAAAGGGAAACAAGGTGAGATAGCAGCACAGATAGTATCTGTTTCCATCCAAATTTTGCGCATCATGGGATATTGCATTAAAAAAAAAACGTTGGGCATAACATTTTTTCGTGCTCAACTGAGTCAGATAAATGTTTTATCCGATAAGAACATTTACCGAATAAATTCCTCAATGTGCAAGACATATGACTTTGCGATGGGACGGCATTACTGGATGAACCAGCGGACTGATATAATAATTATAATATATAATTATAATATTGTAAGACTGGAGAAACTGGAAGAACTGGAAGAAAGGGCAACTCTCTGAAAGAACAAAGGAAATCAACATTTGAATTTCTCTCTTGTACTATCATGCTGAGATCACCTGAAATTCACCCAAAAATCTATATGGGTTAATGTGAATAATTATCATACGGTATTACACATGTTTGATATCATTTGAAATGTCTCAGTGCGACTGGTACAAAGGTCTCATTCTCAAAGTAGTAAACCAAAAGGTATTTAAGAGTTTAGAGATAATTCGCACACAATGGAGGGTGTGTCTTCCAGACAAATGGTCTCCTGCTCTCAGAAGGTGTAAACTCAAATCAAATTCCCATTGTTGGTGAATGGTTCCATATAAATCAAATTCTGCCCCCAGTAAGTCTGGGACGGTAATTAATGTGAATTCCCACTGTGAAATCCCACTTTGATTCCTTTAAACGAATATTGAACATTTTAAATTTAACAAATTGAAATGTTTTTATAGCTAAATTTTATAGACATGTATTTTCAAACAGCTGTTTTTTGTTTTGAATTCTTAGACTGCAAATATCCAGTTTTTAAAAATACAGGTTCAAGTTTTCAAGATGAAGAAGAAATTCGGAACTTCAAATTCAGAGCCGCTAAAAATTCAGTTTTCTAAAAATCTAAACGCGGAAAATTCAGATCTTACAAAAATTAGGTCACAGTTGCACAATCCAGGATCATCTAGAATCTCTCATACTCACAGCACTCGTGTCCACAGAGCTCCTTGTTTTTGCAGAGATGATGGCACTGTCTCGTGTTTGGAGCAAATTGATCCGTGAAGAGAATGGCTACATTAAGTTAAACATAATATTTGAAAGAGTCAAGCATTTATATAATTAATTTAGTTTCAGCAGATTTATCAGACCATTTATATCTAGTATTAACATTCATCTCGTGGGAGATCTGAAATCTGATCACAAGTGGTCAAAGAAAATGTCTTTGAGAAACATGTTACAACAATGCAAAATCTTCGATGTGTCTCACCTGCCCACTTGTAAGATGGATGCTAAAACGAGGTATAAACAGGGCAACTGATTTTCTGAAGTCACAAAGTCGAGTTCAAATATATTGTAACTATCTGAGGACTGATTAAATTGTTGTTGTTGTCAAGAAGTCTGACCTCTGTCTGAAAAAGTGGGAATTGTCGACGTAGGGCCTTGTCTCTTCCCTGTGTCGAGAATCCTCTGCACTTTCCATGTAGGGCTCTTTCTGATGCAGGACTCATCTCCAAACCTCTTTGCTCCTGAGTAGTAAGCGCTGTACTCCTGCTGTACGTCCAGACCCACTACACAATCAACAATTATTAATTGTTCTAAAATATTACCAGATAGAACAGATCAATCTACATGTAGATGTTTATGCAAAACAAATGTAATGTTTTTTAAGTGGTTGCCAGGCTTTGGCTATGGCCACTGACCATATTCAGAGCTGATCAAATGAATGCTGAGCTCCTCTCCCTTAGGTGATCTTGTCACCTCGATTCTCTTTGACCAGCTCCCAGACCTCAAGAGCATTGTGTCCCTGGAAAAACAAATAATACATCTGTTACATATTTTCATTTCTTTTTTTAAGATAACTTGCCAGTGATTATTAAATCACATAGATCGTACATGATTTTCTGCTGGAAAACTACATTATTGTCACAGTCCCCAATAATGAGAGTTACATGATGATGGTCTGGTGCTGTCCATTTCGATGCCAACTCCATAAAATTCTGCAAGTTCACTGTGACCACAATCTCAGCTGTGGACAGACTGTATCGAGGAATCTAGAAAAATATTTGATTATATTAAATGATATCTGAAATTATAAAATTATAATGGCTCAATCTGCCTATCATAAAGATTTTAATATCTTTGTTGGTGTGAATATGTAATGAAATTCTGAAATTCTTCTTAAAAGGCTATTTAAAATAATTACAGGTTGTCAACTTTCCACAACTTTATTCCATGTCAACTACCCAAGTATGAGACTCCAATGTAATATATATATATATATATATATATATATATATATATATATATATATATATATATATATATATATATATATACACACACACACGTTACCTGTTCCAAACTAACTTCATATTTTGGAAGTTTGCTGACAGCTTCCTTAATCTGGTTCCCAAATGGAGGGTGTCGGTTCACAATCTGGCAAAAAAATAAAAATAGAAATTATAATAATTATGTGTCAGTACTACTACTATAACAACATAAAGGGACATCATCATGAATAAATGTATTTCTAAAACTTCTAAACAATTTACGTAGGATATTCTGGCTTACTAGCTCCAGTTCTCTTGGACTAGTCAGCTCAATTTTGCTGAATGTTGTAAGCCCTGCATTCACCATAGCAGTAGCGAGTTGTAATCCTAGAAAAGAAGACTCCAAATATATAAACACATTCATCTGTCACAACAAATCAGTAGGTTCAGTTTTGTCTCAATTAACAAAGACACCACTTATCCTTTTTTAATGATAATATATAAACTTTTAGATGTGCTCCCTGACCTATCCTCTCAAGCTGTCTGGAGACGTAAGACGAGTTCTCCCACAGTTTAGCTCGAAAACATTTGGCAAGAATTAAAGAGTTGAGTTGAGCTGAAAAATTCGATTTGGAGTGATGACTGAGAAACTCAGTCAGATCTGGCAGAGATCGAAAACAGTATTTTGTTAAATTTATGTTAAGTAAAAACCGGCACGAGAAATTTTTTTACATTTGCAATTACATGGGCATATCATCATCAGACAGACAGAATAAAAGCTTAAATAGAGACATTACACAGGATTATGTTAGTAACATACATCTGCTGACTCGATTTCCATTTCTGAATATTTTTCCAGTGTCCTGTATGAGTCCAAACTCCTGAATGGGGATGCAGCTGAGCTGAGCTTGAATCAGACTAAGATGAGATTATAAACGCATGCATAAATAAATAAACAAATATACAGATCATGGAATAAATTGTACATTCAAACAGTAATAGCAAGCAAGACCTTACCAATTCACTTTCATGTCATTACTTTTGATCTTTCCATCCATAGGAAACCTATAAAGAAAATATTACAGCTGACATTCTTTAGTCCACCTATATACAGTACGTTAACTATGACAATTAGGTAGGTAAAGACAACTTTGACCTGATGGTGTTTCTGTTCTTATCCTTGTTCAACATGTTCAAGGTTTTCTTCTCATTTACTCTCAGTTGCACATCACTAAATTCTTTACACTTCGATATCATTTCAATCTATAAAGTGAGAAAAAAATATATATTTCTTTCATTATATTTTGTTCTGAAGAAGTAAACAACAATGGAGAAGGAAATGCCGGAAGAACAACAATGCTTTCTTACCAACTCGGGTAAAGTCTCTGTTCCAGTCACCCTACTGAACTGCCTTACAGTGTCAAAGGCAACACAGTACCTGGCCATGAGTTTTCCAGTCTCTGTGTGTGAACATTTCATTTATATTCATTTATTTATATTTAATTTATATTAAATTGGTCATTAAAATACTCATGAAAAGAGAAAAGGAGAACTATATAAACTTTTATATTTTTTAATGGGAAAAAGAGTGTTATCAGTAACCTGTGGGCTTGATGTTAATGTCTTCATCCATGGTAATCAGGTTAAAAGAGGCCAAAGAGTTGAGGTTCTTCAAGCACAGTTCTGAAACACACCGTGTAAATCGTATTTACACCACAAGTTCCTCAGTCTAGTAGGTTTTTCAAATGAATGATTATCAACTGATTCACTGATTTAAATCAGCTAATCGTTTTTTCATACCTTGTAATTTAGTTTCAATTCCACATTTGTCAAGCTCAGGAGGGAAACCTGTGACAACATATGAGATTAATAAAAACAGCTAGTAGCACTTTTGATAATTATACCTTTAGAGTGGACAAGGTTTAGGATTTACCGTAGTGCTTGGGGTTTTTCAAAGCACGGATGTACAGGAAAGTGGAGCGGATCCAGTCTAGAGCCATGTTCACATCAGATATGGTGTGGAGAACTATCTCTGCATTCAAGTGCTCCACCAAGTTTGTATGCAAACTGAAAATAGTCATTCTGTTGTACTCATCACATAGATAACACATAAATCAACTAGCCTAGGGAATATAAAAAAATATTCTTAAAAATATTCTCTAAGACTGAACAAAATGTATTTTAGATGGTATATACCTGCTCTCTATGCTGTCTATGCCAGTTAAGAAATTTGTGTATTTGTCCTTTGTCTGAGAGCGGGTCATGAGCACTGCAGTCGCTGTCGTATCAAACTAAACAAAAACAAAAGCCAGCATGTACTGTAGTCTCAATCTTAATACTGTAACAGCTCTATGTTTGCATTGCCAAGTGAAATGTAGCCAAATTGCTTGACATCATATATTGCTGCTTATGGAGCAGCCACTTATTTTATATTTAATATATGCATGTTTTGATAGGTACATGTCTTCCAATTGAGTAAAATACAGGTAATTTATTTCTAGATTATTATTACAACCTATACACATAAAGACTTCAGAACACCAGCAGAGACCTCCTGAAGTCTCTACTTAATAAGTCATGCTCTGAATTTGTTAGCGGTACCTGTGGTCTGCCAGCTCTCCCAATCATCTGTAACAGGTCAGCTTCACTGTACTCTTCACATGCACCACCAACATAGTGCAATGTGGATTTGATAACCACAAGATGGGCTGGTAAATTCACACCCATGGCTAGGGTGCTGGTTGTAACTGAATAAGAGAAAAAAAGGGTTTCCTATGAAGGCTTTTGTTTAAAAATGCACTGTCTATAAAAAAAATTTGATACACAAAAAAATACACACAAAAAAATTGTTTATCCACTGAATAATGAACAATCGAAAGTAAATTAGTGAAAATATATTTACAGAACTTACATAACACTGGCAAGTCACCCACTGTAAAAGCTTTTTCAATCAATTTCCTGTCTGACACATCCATGCCAGCATGATGATATCCAATGCCACGAATAAATATATCTGGAAGAGAAATAGAAGAAAAAAATATAGTTTACCTTCATAAAACAGTGACCAATGTATTCATGAATGTCGTACAGCAGAAGAAATCTCATTATCGTACACACCTCTGAGTTTTGCATCAAGCAGAGAGTTTGCATATTTCATCAGTCTATGAAAAAGAAAAAGAAAAAACTAAGAGATGTACACATCTCAAGAGTAATCTTAAAAGTACAGTTAATATCTGGCAATTAAATCTGTGGAAGTTCAACAAAAATATGATCAAATATGCATTTATATCAGAGGTGTCCAAACTACGTCCTGGAGAGCCATTGTCCTATAACTTTAACTTGCCACAACACAACTGCCTGGAAGTTTCTAGTATGCCTAATAGGACTTTGATTAGTTGTTCAGGTGTGTTTAAATGGGATTGGAATTAAACTCTGCAAGACAGTGGCCCTTTACGAGCAGGATTGGACACCCCTGATTTATATTGATGTACATATAGATTTAATCGCCAGACCAAAAATGTTTGATATAAGTGCCAATGTTTAATTTATTTCAAAATGGAAATGTATATTTACATCCTAAGTAATGTGACAATAGTACCTTTTTTCGTGGTGAATACTCATAATAAACCTGGCATCCTTGGCAAGCACAGCAGCAGACTGTTGAACTCCTTTTCTTGTGGAGCAAAACTGTTAATTTCAAACAAATGTATCATATCACATTTTTATTTTAAACAACACAACCCAATTTGCATTCGCAAAGATTCACTTACCACAAGGGTTGGTTTTTGATCAGAGTAGGTCTGAATAATGTTGGCCATTTTGTAGTTGAGCGAAAGATCAAACTTAAATTCATTCTGATTACTTCCACAGGGGAACCCAAGCACCACTTTCCTCAGTTTCACTGGCCTGTGACTATCATCCATCTCCAGACAAGTGGCAGGCCCTGACTCATCTGAAAGCCATTCAGATACCTTCAAAATTGTAGAGAACAGCACAGGAATTATCGAAATGATCCTGAACACAGATAAAGAGATTAATTTGAATGACTTTGGTACTTAATGAAACTACATACATCGCGGATGTTTGGGATGGTAGCTGAGACAGCCACAAATCTCACGGATGCTTTTGATTCTGGATTTACAGCTAGGTGGTGCGAGTGCATGGTTTTCATTCTGCTGACCACAACCTCAAGAGTCGCTCCACGGGTTTTGTCTTTCACCACATGTACCTAGAGATGGTACGTAGACAAAAATGTTATTGATTAATTAACAAAACACTGCAAAATCAATTTTCAAATACAGATCACATGGGAGTAAATAAATCAGACCTCATCAATGAGGAAGAGACGAACAGATGGCAATAAACAGTTGTCTTTCCACCTCCTTGTCATGCTGTCCCATTTTTCCTTTTAGGGAAAAAAAAAGTTCAGACCTGTTGGAAATATGTTTGATGTCTAGACTGTACCATATGTGGCAACTTACTGGAGTTGTAAAAATTAGATGAGCATCCTGGATTTCAAAAATGTCATCAATTTCTGTGTCTCCAGTTAACTCCTTGCAGTTTAGTCCAAGAGGTCCAAACTTCTGTTTCCAGTCTTCATATCGTTGACTGCAAAGAGCCTTAATTGGTGCCACTAAAGCATAAACCAAAGAATGACAAACAGTATTTGTTATAAATTACTGAATAAAATGTATCCAATAAAAATGCTTAGTTTATAATCCAATCAAGCTTAAAGGTAGAGTGTGTGATTTTTAGCGGCATCTAGTGGTGAGGTTACGAATTGCAACCAGCAAAAGTTACAGTGGCCGACAGGAAAATGTCATCGTCTGAGACAGCAGAGAGTAGTCAGTTCAGCAATGTGGTTTCTTTACAAGGATAAGTTAAGAAATTATGTTTACTTAATTATTCAGTAAAACTATATGTTATTGCGAATATTATTGTTACTTGTTCATCATTGTGTCAGTGTTTTATTCGCTGAACTAAGCTTGCCTCCTTGCATGAAGAGCAACGTAGTAACGAAATGCGTTTGTCCGTTTAGGGTGCCCGCGGTTATGGAGATATAAATGTCTCATTCTAAGGTAATAAAAACATAACGGTTCATTATGCAAGGTCTTTATACACCACTGAAAACATAGTTATGGATCTTATATTGCATTTCTGTCAATAGATCCTCAGAAATATTACACATTGCACCTTTCAATAATAATAATTATCGTTTGTAACTCACTGTACACAGCTCTGACATTGTTCCAGGGCTCAGAAGCCTCAATCAGTAGTCGAACAATGGCCAGCTCAAACAGCACCGTTTTCCCAGAGCCCGTGGGAGCACAGGCAACAAAATTTTTATCGGTGTACAGAACCTGAAATAGAGCAATAATCTACCACATACTGTGTTTATGAACTTTACATTATACAGATATAAATGCTATAGACTTACATCATCCAATGCCTGGGACTGCACATAGTTAAAGTAAGGGAATTCTTTAAACACACTCCTGAATTTAGCAGCTACACGTATATCAAGGAAAACAATGAACATGCCAATAAAAGCATCATTCACACTCCAAAGGTATAAAAGTACAATGAAGAAGACTTGCATGAATGATTTAAAGTCCCCGTGAAATCAGAGTTTTCCTTCCAATATTTCTTATTGAAACAGGAACTTTGGGTGGGACGTATCAAAGAACCTGTCCTGTTTAATTTGTCAAAAATATGTGTAGTGCAACATGAATCATCAAAGTTTTTTGATCTGTATTCCCAGATGAGAATCTTTTTCATGTGAATATTGTCTAAAAGTTAAATTTTGTCAGCGTTTAGGAGTACATTAGCATTTAGTTAAGCTCAGTGCTAATGAACATGGATTAAAAGCCACAAAAGTCTGATTTCATGGAGTCCTTAATAGAATTAAAATGTATTTATTATCAGCTGTGCTGAATGGAGGAGGATACGAATTTCAGAGACTGAGCGAAGTGTTCCTTTTCCAGATGACCCTTTAAAAACAGCATCAATATTAAAAACCGGACAAATATTCAGTCTAACACTAACTGTTATCTATGGAAATTTTTAATAGTTTTTACGTATGCCCTAAAAGACTGCATATTTTACTTTATTAAACCATAAAAAGATTTACCTTCAGATAGAATAGCTGGTTAATGTAGTAAATTTGTGGCAACATGGATTGCTCCACATGAACTAACTCTACGTCATGGCATTCCAGTTAACTTATAGTTCTATAGTACTATATTACCTTCAAATTCTGCAGGTTCGAAACCAAGATGGAGATTATGGTTTGTTTTTGCAGGTACATCACATGTTTGTTCTGTTTGGGACAAGTCAATAAAGGGACTACAGTTATCAAAAGCATGTGAAGCCTGTGGGCCGCTGGTTGTCATAGCACCCTGACCAAGGAAACCAGTGTCATTTATTGTTGACATCATATGATTTGGGATACCGTCTTCACCATTCCCTGAGATCCTTCTTGTGGGAGCTCTGAACAACCTATGTTAATAACAAGGAGAAGGCAGTTTATTTACCCACTTATTGTTCTACTGCCAATATCCATTTTAAAAACAAAGAACTGCTTGTAACACCAGCAAATTTTATTAACTCAATCAAGATGCAGCAAAGACTACCGAGTCTTGAAGGGAGGAGCACTGGCAGTAGGTAAAGGCCTCGATTCCACAAAACCCTTCATGCCGACAGCCTGATTTCTTTCTCTAGAGGGTTCATGGGTCCACGAAACAGATTCCTCCAGCTCATATGATTTGACAGTCTGACCTTGGACATTTTCATTAGGATTGTGAAATGGTTTTTGAGCTGGAGCCAGAAATTTCTTCGATCTCTGAGAGTAACCTTCATAAATAAGGAAACAAAAACGTAACAGCTTTTTTGTCCTTTGAGTCACTGCAATCTCTAATAAGACATGGAAGTGATTTAAATTTTCACTCTAAACTAGCAGTGAAATTTGTTGTAAAATTTGTAGCAATATAAACCTGTACTAACAAATGTAGATACAGACATTTTTTACTAATATATGTAATGAAAGTACGATAATAACCAGTTTCTCACCATGTATTTTTGCATATATATGTGTGTGTGTATAGTCGTGAAAAAGAAAGGACACCCTATAGAATTCTATGGTTTTATGTATCAGGAGGACATAATAATTCAATTAATAATATCATCTGATCCTTGGCAGGTCTTAAAATGAGGTAAAGACAACCTCAGATGAATAACAACGCATGACATATTACACCGTGTCATTATTTATTTAACAAAAACTAGGCCATGGGTGACAAACTAAGTACTGTACACATTGCTGCTTCCATAGGAATTAAGAGGGTAAGTAGCAGTCAGGCGCTGCTAATCAAATGCCTTTGATGAAGTGTGATCACCTCTGTAAAAGTTTTGCCAGTTTGCTGGTCTGGAGCATTCAGGTGTGTGTTAACACAATGCCAAGGAGGAAAGACACCAGCAACCTTTTGACCCCAGTAAATCAAACCAGTGACTAAAAGGTCAACTTCACATGGTTTCTCTTAGCAAGTAATAATCAACGAATCTCTTATTTACATTGTATTTTCACTATCAGTTATGCTGAAAGCATTCGTTAGTGTGCAGAAATCGAGTTGCAATGCTCATCACTGCAACCTTAAAATGCAGTTAATGACCCCTTTAAGTATTGCCTTTAGAATTCGAATGTAATTAGAATTCTGCTAATATTTAAGAAAGAAATTCGAATTTAGCTTTTCATCCATTTTTACAGCCCTACAAACCTCAATGAACTGAAGCAACGTTGTAAAGAAGAGTGGGCCAAAATTCCTCCAGAATGATGCGAGAGACTGATACTGTCATACAGAAAATGATTCCTTCAGATTATTGCTTCTAAATGTGAATCTACAAGCATGAATCACAGGGTTTACTTAGTTTGTCACCCATGGCTTTTCAATTTTGACTATTTTTATTAAATAAATAATGACACGGTGTAATGTCATTTGTTGTTGTTCATCTGAGGTTGTATTTATCTTATTTTAAGGCCTGCTAACGACCAGATGATTTTTATTATGTCAGGGCTCTCAAGTTTTATCAAAAGTTTAGAGTGAGATCTGTTAGGACCACCCAAATATTTGCAGCAGCGGTCCCTCAACCCAACCAAATTCGCTTCAATTTTTGCTAGCAGTTCAATTTTGCCTATTGTTTATAATTGACCAGCACAAATGGAAATTATAACAATTGGTAAATCTGATCAAAAAGACAAATTCATCCAAATAAAATAAATAGTTATATTTAAAAAATACAAATTTATTAAAAAATACAAATTTATTGAAAAATACAAATAAATTTGACCCAAAACAAGCAAACTGAACATCAGTGCTCAATGTACATAACATTGTGTCATAACAACTAGCCCTGAGCATGAATCTCAAGACCCAAACGGTCACCTTTACAGGGGTCATCGGATGCCCATTTTCCACAAGTTGGTATGATTCTTTAGGTCTTCATGTAAAGTTTGTAACATACTTTGGTTAAAATTTCTCAATGGTTGTGTAAAACAACACCCTTTTTACATCTTCAAAAACAGCTCTGTACACAGTGACCCGTTTCGGTGCATGTCTCTTTAAATGATAATGAGCAACAACATTTTGGCTTTTTGAGTATAAAAAAAAAGTGAATGGATTTTTTTCATTGCATGGTGATTGTGTCCACACACTGCAAAGACACATTTATTTGCAAACACCATATAAAAGTGTATTTTGCATCCGATGACTCCTTTAAAAGCAGTTGGAGAGTTTTTGAATGCATCAAAAATAATTTAGCACAAATTTGGCTATACTCCTCAACATCAGCTCTCACTGTCTTTGATCACAGGCAAGAGATATCGTCCAGGAATCGTAAAATCAAAATGCTAATTTTTTTTTTTAAATAAATCAATTGGTCCGCAAACCGCATTCACCTGGGGCCTCATGTACAAAGACTTGCGTTGAATTCATACTAAAACATTGCGTACGGACAAAGCTGTAAATGTGCGTACGCACAAAAAAAACAGATGTATGAATCTCTGTGTACGAAGGATCCCACGCATATTCTCTTTGTACATCCCAATTAACGTAAAAATGAGCGCACATGCACGAGCACAACGCCCCACCCAGTCTCCTCCCTTAATCAAATACATTTAAATATGGTAATGAGTCCACTTTGGCAAAAGAAAGGAGTTAGAAAATGGCTAAAGCAAGCGGCAAGAAGCGAAACTTTACAGAAAGTGAATCGGAGGTGCTACTATCGGAGGTAGAAACGAGAAAAAAAAAATATTTGGAACTTTGTCCTCCGGAATTAATAACAAAAGGAAAAAATATGAGTGGGAGAGTTTGGCTGATGCCGTCAATGCGGTGGGATCTGAAAGTCGCACTGTAAATTACCTTTAAAAAAATGGTCTGATATAAAGGTGGACGTTAAATGGAGAACTGCTGCGCACCGACAAAGTGTGGGCAGAACAAGCAGTGGTAAAGGGGTCAGAGAATTGCCTCAATTATGGGTGACACTTTACTCTCTGGAGTAGTATCCGCTGCTGTGGGAGACTCGGATTTACTACAGGACTGCCACGAAGGTAACCAATATTATCTGCACATTTATTGAATGGAAATGTTTCCGATTCACATATGCAAATTCTTCTTCAGATGGCGCCTTTATAGCAATGCGTGTGCAGTCGATCGCTCCGATTACATTAGGAAAACCGGCTATCGCTGCAAATTGCGTTTTAATGTTTGGCTGGTCAACTGCATCATATGGGAATATCATATGCTTTTATATGTTCTTACTTAATTGCATAATTGATAGAATATTCCCATAAGGCTCGTGTGACAATATATGTAAATTATTTTATAAATTGCAAATTAATAGCAATGCATCCCACAGGTGGTAGTGCGATAGACTTGTAGAACAATTCGTTGTGTAATGTTTGCAACTTAACTTCATTGCCTGTAAGAGTCGCCAACGAACAACATAATTTTGGAACACATAATTTACCCGGAAACAACTAATTCTAATTTCTGATTGGCTGAATAACTACTCTGTATAACCCGAGACAGATGCTATGAACTCGGCAGAGAACTTCCCTCCGTTTGCCTGCGCCTCGTCCATTAATTGTATAGCGGGACAAGTTCCCTTACTCCTCAGCGTGAGAAATACAAGGTGTGGCGTGTGAGCGTGTGAACGGGTTGAAATGCGTGTGTCTCACGCCCAATGCGTGAGACTTGAGAGCCCTGTATATGTTCTGATATGTAAAACCATAAAATTCTAAAGGGTGTCATTTGTTTTTCACATGACAATATACAGTATCTCACAAAAGTGAGTACACCCCTCACATTTCAGCAAACATTTTAGTAGATCTTCTCAAGGGACAATACTATAGAAATGAAACTTGGATATATTTTAGAGTAGTCATTGTGCTGCTTGTATAGCAGTATAGATTTACTGTCCTCTGTATTGACTCAACATACAGCCATTATTGTCAAAATAACTGGCAACAAAAGTGAGTACACCTTAAGTGAACAGGGTTCCCTTTCGAGAGGTCTCTCCTATTGCGTAAGTAGCTTACGCTATGGGAAAACTCCTTTTCTCGAGAATATTGAAGTCTTTATGTAAAACGCATTGCGGCTGCACAGCTGACAGCAATGAACGAAGGAGCTCGATCATTGGCTGTGCTGCGGCAACTTGCTCGAACCAATGACGGGGCGACTCTGAATGCGCGGCCAATGAGCGCGCTTCGCGCCCGCGCGCGTCAGAGCCCGCCAAGATGGGCGTGGCCAAGAGCTATATATTGGCCGCCCCGTCATGAGAGTTTTTTAGATTTAATCTCCTTCAGCGAACACCTTCTTCGCTGGATCCTCCGGATTATTGGAAGCCTTCGCCGCCGTGGAAAAGCATACCAGCGGGATTGCTACGAGGACGTCGGCACCTTCAGCCGCCTTCAAGCACCTCCTACTGAGCCATCCGGCGCGCCATATACGCAAGTATTTTACATCTGTCCGCCCCGCGACATTTGTGAAAGAGCAATTTTCCAATAAGGCGTTGTTTCAAATGCCTTCCTGCGCGTCGTGCAGAGACCTTCTCCCGGACGGGGATCGTCACATCATCTGCGCTCGCTGCCTGGGCCGGGACCACGCAGAAGCTGCATTGACCAAGGGCGGATGCCCGGAATGTGATGATCTGGGTCTCTCCGCACTACGGGCTCGGCTCGCCTCGCCGCTTTCGCCGTGAGCGAGCCCATCGCCACCCCTCTGTTTGAGCCGCGCACTAAGAAAAAGCGCCGCTCACAGAGGCTTCCTGAACCTGAGCTCAGTGACGTCACGCCGAGCCAGTCTCCGCGTGCTTCACCGCCGCTCTTGCCTTCCCCACCGCCGGTTCAGTTCACCCAGCCGGACCCACACCCCTCTAGCAGAGCGGTGGGCCTTGTGACTTTCGGCGCGTCCGAGGACGACCGGGGAATGGACGACAGCTTGTCGACGCTGCATCGGAGGACTGGCCGGGCTCCACTCTCGACCCCGCCCCGTTGACGCTAGCTAGCACGAGCGGGGGCTCCACTATGGATACTGAGATTATCCGTGTCCTCTCTAAGGCCGTGGAAGACCTCGGGCTCGATTGGTCTTCTCCCGAAGAACCAATCCGAAGCCGACTGGATGAGTGGTTTCTGCAGGGGGCGCCAGCAGGCCCCTCGGCAAAGGCCTTCTCCCTTCTTCCCGGAAGTTCACGACGAACTCACCAAGTCGTGGAAAGCCCCCCACTCTGCGCGCCTAAAGCCTTCTTTTTCTTCTTCGCTCTCCTCAGTGGACGGCGCGAAGGAAAGAGGCTACGAGGGAACGCCGCCCCTCGAGGAGGCCGTGGCCAATCATCTCTGCCCGCGCTCCACCACCGGATGGAAAGCCAAAGCTTCCCATCCCTCGAAGCCCTGCCGCACTACCTCTGCTCTCGCCGGTCGCGCCTACGCCGCCGCCGGCCAAGCTGCATCAGCGCTTCACTCAATGGCGGTACTTCAAGTGTTCTAAGCCAAGCTTCTCCGCTCTATGGGCGAGTCTGGCCCCGAACCCGAAGCCTTCAGGGACCTACGCAGCGCGACTGATATAGCTCTGCGAGCCACGAAGGCCACCGCCCAGTCCATCGGCCGTGCTATGGCTAATTTGACTGTTCTCGAGCGCCATCTGTGGCTGACTCTGACTGAAATGAAGGACGCGGATAAGGCGCCATTTCTCGATGCGCCTATCTCCACCAGCGGCCTGTTTGGACCGGCGGTTAAAGGTTTCGCCGAACGCTTCACTGAGGCCCAGAACGCTTCACAAGCTATGCGTCATTTCCTGCCAAAGCGCTCCAGCTCATCGCAGAGCAGACAGAGAGCGCCACAGCCGCAGCGAGCTAAAACAGCTCCCACCGCCTCTCAGCCCGCGCCTCAGGCTGACGCTCGACGCCGCTCGCGCTCTCACAACCGCAAGCCGCCTCCTGAGCGACGGGGTCCTCGGCCCAAGATTGTGCTGAACCCTGAGCCTCGAAAGCCGTCCTAGCCACAGAAATGAGAAGAGAGAGTGCGTGTCTCGCAAAAGCCGGACCACTCTCTCTGCAAAAGCTCAAACATTACCCAGTCCCCTTACAGGCGGCTGGATATGTCCATACAGCAGTCAATGGGCCAGTCACAGAGCTCGCTCACCTGCAAACAAACGCCATTTTTACGGTGACGCACAGAAAACACAAAAAGAGTCTTTTTCTGCCTGCATCACTAAGGGTTCACATGTCCACAAAGTGTGCATTCCCAGATACTGTCAAAACAGTACCAAATTCATTCCCAGCTCAGGCTGCGCTTCCCATGAATGTAGATCACGTGCCTACGGTCATGTACGCACCACTACACACAAGCACTGTTCACACAGTTATAAATTCATCCCCAGTAAAAGCGGGAAACATTATAAAAGTGACGCGTATGCCTACCACTGTTTATGCACCCCCACTTATAAACACTGCCCTTACAGTGTCAAACACAACCTCAGCTCAGGCTCCCGCGCCTCTGAGAGCTACGAGCTCAGGGGATTCGCTGGCCGGGTCCCTACGTCACAGCGGCCCGCCCCTAGCCTGTATTCAGCCCATATCTGTACACGCAGCGGCATGGGAAAACATTCCAGATATGCCGAAATGGGTATTGAATATAGTAAAGCACGGATACTCGCTCCAGTTCGCTCGCAGACCACCACGTTTTACGACTGTGGTCGAGACGAAAGTGAGAAAAGAGTGTTCACATGTTCTACGCACCGAGGTGCGCAAACTAATAGAAAAGTGCGCTGTGGAAACTGTTTCCCCCTCTCTGAGCGGGACAGGTTTTTACAGCCGTTATTTTCTCGTCCCGAAAAAGGATGGCGGCCTCCCCCCTGTCCTAGATCTCAGACACCTGAACAAAGCACTAATGATTCGCTCGTTCAGAATGTTAACAACCAAGCATATCCTCGCGCAAGTGCGCCCAGGAGATTGGTTTCTCTCAGTGGATCTGAAAGATGCTTACTTTCACATTCCAATAGCGCCTCACGACAGGCCGTTTCTGAGATTCGCTTTCGAGGGACAGTCATACCAGTACACAGTACTCCCGTTCGGCCTGTCCCTGGCTCCCCGTACATTCACGAAATGTATGGATGCAGCACTTTCCCCCCTAAGACAAAGGGGAGTGCGAATACTGAATTATCTCGACGATTGGCTGGTTCTAGCACAATCAGAGAGTCAGCTAATAACACACAGATCTTGGATTATCAGCCATTTAGAATGCCTGGGTCTAAGAATCAATTTTGCAAAAAGCATACTATCTCCCAGCCAGAGGATTTCTTTCCTGGGAATAGTTCTAGACTCGATGCAAATGACAGCGCGTCTCTCATCGGAGCGCGCGCTCAACATCCGGCGCCTTGCAACATCATTCAGGGCGGGCGCGCGCGCCCCCGTCAAACGGTTTCAGAGGATGCTCGGTCTCATGGCCTCAGCATCGGCCGTACTCCAGCTAGGATTGTTGCATATGCGCCCTCTCCAACGCTGGCTCAAGAGCCGCGTCCCTACTCACGCGTGGCGTTCGGGCCACTTTTTAATCAGAGCGAACCACGGCTGTATAAAAGCCCTGACTCACTGGAAAGCCGCCGACTGGTACCAGTCAGGCGTGAGTCTGGGTGTGAACACAAGGAGAAAGATGATAACGACAGATGTCTCCAAAATAGGTTGGGGGGCCCTTTACGAGGGCAGGCCTGTCTCCGGCTTTTGGTCAAACCCGGAGAAGCGCCTACACATAAACTTTCTGGAAATGACAGCGGTCGCTTTGGCTCTCAGAGCCCTGCTCCCACATCTAAAAAACTAACACGTCCTGGTCCGAACGGACAACATGACGGTAGTGTCGTACATAAATCGCCAGGGTGGACTCAGGTCAAGCTCCATGCATTCAATGGCCAGGAGACTCATTTTATGGTCCCAGCACAACTTGCGCTCGCTGAGAGCAGCGCATGTGCCAGGCGCCCTGAACCAGGGGGCAGACATGCTATCCAGAGACAAGATTCTCCCAGGAGAATGGGCTCTCAACCCGCTGACGATTCAGTGGTTATGGAAAACCTTTGGCAAAGCGGAGATCGACCTCTTCGCCTCCAAGGAGAACGCGCACTGCTCTCTTTTCTTCACGAAAAGCACGGACGCGCTCGCCCAGAGCTGGCCGAGCCGCCCCTTATATGCCTTTCCCCCGATCGCGATGCTGCCACAGGTCATCAGTCGGGTCAGAGAGGAGGAAAACGCAGTGCTGCTGATAGCCCCACTCTGGAAGAACCAAACATGGTTTCCAGATCTGATGCAAATGCAATCTGCACCACGGCCGATTCCACTGAGGCCAGACCTCCTCAGTCAGGCCAGCGGGATGATATTTCATCCCCGCCCCGATCTGTGGGCCCTTCATGCATGGCCCCTCAACGGGTTCCCAGGAACCTCGCGAGCGGAGCACTAAAAACCATCGCTGAGGCGCGGGCGCCCTCCACGAGACGCTTATATGCCCAGAAATGGAAAGTGTTCAGTGACTGGTGTAATACCAAGGGCCTGAACCCTGTAACATGCGAGATTACGAGTGTACTCGTTTTCCTACAAGGGCTTCTGGAGGCGGGCCGCACCCCCTCCACGCTCAAAGTATATGTGGCTGCCATCACAGCGTCACACGACCTTGTAATGGAACGTCCATTGGGAAGAAACGACCTAATTATTCGTTTCCTAAGGGGCGCCAGGAGGATGAACCCTTCATGCCCCCCCTCAGTGCCGATCTGGGACCTAGCTACAGTCCTAGACGCTCTTAAAGGGCCCCCGTTCGAACCACTCCGAACCGTGCACCTTAAACAGCTCTCGCTCAAGACGGTGCTCTTGCTGGCACTCGCCTCGGTCAAGAGAGTGGGCGACCTGCACGCGCTTTCAACAAGCGCTGCCTGCCTAGAATTCGGACCTAACGACTGCAGGGTCGTCCTTAGACCGAAACAGGGGTATATTCCTAAAGTGCTCACCACTCCCTTCAGAGCACAGGTTATCTCCCTAACTGCGCTTTCGTCTCAAGCAGACGAACACGACGCTAATCTACTCTGCCCCGTTAGGGCTCTCAGAGTGTATTTGGAGCGTTCTGCCCTATTCAGACAGACAGAACAACTGTTTGTATGCTTTGGCGGCTGTACGAAAGGTTCCGCCGTTTCAAAGCAGAGAATCTCTCACTGGATAGTCGAAGCTATAGCGCTGGCTTATGAAGCTAAGGGACTTCAATGCCCCTGGGGAGTCAAAGCACACTCCACCAGGAGTGTGGCTTCTTCCTGGGCATGGTCGAGCGGGATACCGATCGAGGATATTTGTGCGGCGGCAGGCTGGGCCTCACCGTCCACATTTATCAGATTCTACAACCTACAGGTCCCGACATTGCATTCCAATGTGCTATCAGCATAATGCTAGTTGAACTGCGAGTTCGTATCTAGATTATGTATGTGCTTGTGTCACACTGAGCGCCTTCTAGCCGCTCTGTATTTTTTCCCACATATAAAGCTTGCCTCTGCCGGCTAGTTGGATGATAACTTTGCTTTTCAGCTTAGGCACCTGCCTCTGGCTATTATAAGGCGAAGTTCAGCACGCACGGCGTTTTGCATGGTGTTCCCATAGCGTAAGCTACTTACGCAATAAGAGAGACCTCTCGAAAGGGAACGACTCGGTTACTAACGTAACCTCGGTTCCCTGAGAGGAGGGAACGAGTATTGCGTAAGCTGCCGTGCTTGTGCTTGGTTAGTTCGCTTCAGTCGTTTTAACCTAAAGAACTCTCATGACGGGGCGCCCAATATATAGCTCTTGGCCACGCCCATCTTGGCGGGCTCTGACGCGCGCGGGCGCGAAGCGCGCTCATTGGTCGCGCATTCAGAGTCGCCCCGTCATTGGTTCGAGCAAGTTGCCGCAGCACAGCCAATGACCGAGCTCCTTCGTTCATTGCTGTCAGCTGTGCAGCCGCAATGCGTTTTACATAAAGACTTCAATATTCTCGAGAAAAGGAGTTTTCCCATAGCGTAAGCTACTTACGCAATACTCATTTCCTCCTCTCAGGGAACCGAGGTTACGTTAGTAACCGAGTCGTTTTTCCTGCATAGATAATTGTGAGGCGGCCGCCTCCGTCAAATTTCGTGCCGTCTCCGCCTCTCGACAAAACTCGGACAGACAGTCACGTGCTCATATACACTTTTTCCACCGTGACAGTTCTGTCGCGATTCCCGCTTCCATTCTCTAACCGTGTAGTTTGCCGATAGTGCTGCACGGATCATAATCCGCGGGTCGAGCGAGCCGAGTAATAAAAACATTCCATTCAATCGAGGGTGGATGACAGCTAAATAAGTGTAATAAAGACACGGAACTCCCATCATGGTACCTAATGTACGGACGGTAACAAAGTTGCGCTGTTGAGTCTCGCGCAGTTATTTATAACATTAATTATAGTTAAGAAACAATATATAGGCTACACAAGACCAGAGTGCTGTTTTCCTGAATGCCATCACGATTGAAACCGAGATATTAATTTCATAACAGTTCAATAAACAAATAGTTAAAATTAAGTTACTTACATTTTTAGACTGTTTTTGTTCTGTTTTAGCAGCGAAAATAGTTCCAAACAACAGAACCATATCGCGTCTCACAGCAACACTCATCCATGATTCATTACTGAATCGCTTGAGTCAAAGATTCAATTGCCCATTATTAAACCGCCTCATTCTGAATCAATCAGCCGTTTGAACGAATCGTTTACATGAATGACTCAATAACTCGCTCATTAAGACGGCCGCCTGCCGCCTCCTACTGGCGGTTTAGTTTCAAAGTATCATTGTTTTCAACATTCCTTGTATATTCAAAAAATATTCAAAATAATCTCATTTAATACAGTTATAATTTTTAAAAGGAAATTATTTAATTTGATTAGTAACAGCCTAGTGTCTTATTATTTTAATTGAATGTATTGATAAAATGTAAGAATTTTAAATGAAATTTAGAGCATACATTAAATAAAATTAGGGGGAAAATGCCCTTTATAAAGGTACAAAAAATTGTTCCGATAAGAGTGTTTTCAAAAATGAAACATTGACAATAAGTTTAAAGGGAGTAAAGCCTCTGTTTAGGCTATAAAGAAAATGTAATTTTGCCAAAAGAAGAACTTTTAATTTAAATAAATGTTAATTGTGTGATATGTTACCATATTATCATGCTTAATTGAATAATTGTAATGTGATGATCAGATGCAAATATCTAAATCAAAGAATATGGGTGGTTGGCGGGTGGATTATTATTTATTTTTAACAACAGATTTGAGTGACTCAAAGTGGACCAGATTAATGAATTTATCTTTAAAATGTACAAAATTTTCCCCCGGACCACCCTAGTGTTACAATTTTACCACCTCCGCCTCATTTTGAGCCAGGAAAAACCCTGGTGAACATGTCAAAACTGTGTCCAAAGTGACAATATTTTGTGTGAACAACATTGTTTTCTAGCACTGCCTTAATCCTCCTGGCCATGGAGTTCACCAGAGCTGCACAGGTTGTTGCTGGGATCCTCTTCCACTCCTCCATAATGACATCATGGAGCAGCTGGATGTTAGATACATGGCGCCTCTCCACCTTCCGCTTGAGGATCACCACAGGTGCTCAATAGGGTTTAGGTCTGGAGAAATACTTGGCCACTTCATCACCTTCACCTTCCTCAGCACGGCAGTTGTCATCTTGGGGTCTTCATCATGCCGTTAGGGACAGTTTCTGAAGGGAGGGCATCATGTTCTGCTTCATGTCACAGTATATGTTGAAATCCATGTTACCCTCAATAAAGCACAGCTCCCAAGTACCAGCAGCACTCATGCTGCCTCAGACCATGATGCTCCCACTAGAGGTCTTCACAGGTCCACTTGGATTCGAAAACCCGAGGTCCGACCCGAGACCCGAGCGGGTTCGGGTCCAAAACTCAGACGAGTGTCTCGGACACGGGTCGGGTTCGGTATTAGTGGCCTCGGGTAATTTAAAATAAATATGCCTTTTCCAAATGGACCCGAGAAGACCCGAATTCTTTTAAACTATGTTGGGCATTTAACAAAATTGCAGTATTTAAAACAACTCTATGACACCGTTCTCTCACTTTTTCTAAGTGAGAGAGCGAATCCGCGCTTCTACGTGCAATGGGCTATAAGCATAAGCACGGCAAACAACCAGCAAACAATAAACGATTTTGAACATTTATGAGTAGGCTAAAACATCTTATTTTGTATGTGCGTTGTGTGACTGTTTACAGTAAGCAGACACGTTGCTCAAATAAAGAAAAGTTGCGAAAATAAAGATATGCCTGGTAAATTTGACCTGCTATGGCGGTTCTAATGCCCTGTTTTTAATCTGGTTTTATCTAAACAACTTTTTAACAACGGGATTGTAGGCTAAATAACACAATTTTAGTAAAAGTCAATGACTGGGAGAATTTGATTGAAAATCTGTTATAGGCTACATTTGAAAAACAGCCATCGGTAAATTGTACCCTGTGGTGGTTCTAATCATCGTATGGTCCCGGTAAATAACATTATGCCAAATTTTATAGGACGTAATGGGTTACAGTGATGTGTGATTGACATTTTAGCACTTCAGTGCGCTTACACTTGCGCGTCTATGTTAAGTGCATTTTTGAGAAACGCAGGCTGTGCAAAATGTAAATGCCATTTACGTTCGGGTCCAGTCGGGCTTAGGGATGCTAACCGATGACCGTTTGACCGATGGTTGACCGTCTCAACGTTAACCGATCAAAGTTGTCGGTAGTCGGTTAAAAAAGAAAAAAGTGATCTCTAAATTAGGCTATTATAGACAGTGGACTAAACGCTACTACAGTTAGCCATCTCATTCCAAGTTATTTTTGTGTTAAGTGAACAAATCCCTCACACTCAATTCTTCATAACTCGCCTGTTTGTACTTAATAAACGAATAAAAACATTTGGCGCGAGGTCACAGCGTTTGGGTTCGCGTGCTCACAAGGTTTGCGAAAAGTAAAGGCTACAGGCTAAAACACTGGAGGTTAGAGCCAGGGCAAACGACAGGATGAAGCGTGCAAAGAAAAGTAGTGTGTGGGACCATTTAACCAAAAAGAATGACACAGTAAGTTGCAACTTGTGTGATACAGTGCTTACAGTAGTAATACTGTAGAAATACATTACATCTACATTTCAGTGGTAACAGATAAGGTGATGATGATCATCATCTTTCTTTATTATTGTTACCACTACCTCAAACTAAAGCGGCGTCTCTTCGGAGCTGTCATTTTCTTAAATGAGCTTCTAACGCTAGACTAACGCCTTTATTTTCAACGCGATCACCTTGTACCCAAACCATTTCAAAACTAAGGAGCCATTTGTCCTCCGATTACATACAAGCGATACAAGCTCCTCGGCGCCGCGTTTGCGGGACTCATGTTTCGCGCTGTTGGGGATTTAAAAAAGTGACGTGAGTGGAAGCGCAGTTTTCGCCATCCCTAGTCGGGTTCTAAAGGAAATGGCGTTAGGTTGGGTCGGACTCGGGTCTAATTTTATCGGGCCTGTCTAGGGTCGGGTTTTTCTTTAAAAAAAAAATATTTATGCACGTCGGGTTCGGGTAAGTAGTGATTCGGGTCGATTCGGGTCGGGTACAGTTTTTAGGACCCGAGAAGACCTCTAGCTCCCACCACCATGCTTGACTAGGCAAGACACAATTTTCTTGGTACTCCTCACCAGGGCGTCACCACACATTCTGGACACCATCTGAGCCAAACAAGTTTATCTTAAGGTGATGATACACAGGGCAACTTTTTGAGCAATGTTCCTGGGCAATGTTGCCGTCAACGGGCAACCAGATGAGACACAGGGCCCACGGCCGATCTAAACTATCCAGATAGAAATGTAGTGCCCATTTTCAATGGGAAAGTGGCTAAGCAACAATCGCTCGGCAAGATTGCCCAGCAACATTGCTCAAAAAGTTGCCCTGTGTATCATCACCTTGAGTCTCATCAGACCACAGGACATGGTTCCACTAATTCATGCTCTTGGACAGGTTGCTTTCAGCAAACTGTTTGCGGGCTTTCTTGTGAGCCAGCTTAAGAAGAGGCTTCCTTCTGAGATGATCGCCATGCAAACCGACTTGTTGCCGTGTGCGGCGTATGGTCTGAGCACTAACAAGCTGACCTTCCGC
Source organism: Gila orcuttii (assembly GCA_026230005.1). Classification (NCBI taxonomy): domain Eukaryota; kingdom Metazoa; phylum Chordata; class Actinopteri; order Cypriniformes; family Leuciscidae; genus Gila; species Gila orcuttii. The sequence continues at coordinate 27,063,795 of JAPDVR010000008.1, read as the reverse complement.
TTCTGCAACCTCTAAAGCAATGCTGGAACTCATGCGTCTGTTTTTTGAAGCCAGCTTCTGCACCTGACACACAGCAGGAGGACTCAACTTCTTTGATTGACCCTTGCGAGGCCTGTTACGAGTGGAACCCGTCTTGGAAAGCCTCAGTATGACCCTGGCCTGTACTGTAACTCAGTTTCAGGGTGTTACCAATCTTCTTATAGCCTAGGCCATCTTTGTGGAGAGCAACAATTCTAATTCTCAAATCCTTAGAGAGTTATTTGCCACAAGGTGCCATGTTGAACATCCAGTGGTCAGTATGAGACAATTGTATTTAAAGCACAAATTTTAACTGCTCTAATACAAGATACAACAATTTGTATGGTCCTGTCAAGCAGACAAAAACATGAACATGATGAATAGGACATGTGGCTTTGCATGGTTAAACGACGTACAGCTATTATCACTTAGGGTGTACTCTTGTTGCCAGCTATTTTGACAATAATGGCTGTATGTTGAGTTATTTAGGACACTAAATATATACTGCTATACAAGCAGCACATTGACTACTCTGAAATATATCCAAGTTTAATTTCTATAGTATTGTCCCTTGAGTAGATATACTAAAATGTTTGCTAAAATGTGAGGGGTGTACTCACTTTTGTGAGATACTGTGTGTGTGTATATATATATATATATATATATATATATATGTGTGTGTGTGTGTGTGTGTGTGTGTGTGTGTGTGTGTGTATGTGTGCTGGGTAATGATTAATCGCATACAAAATAAAAGTTTGTTTTTACATAATATACTACGTGCGTGTACTGTGTATAATTATTTTGTATATAAATACCCGCATATGCATGTATATGCTGTATATATATTTATACATATAAATATTTATATATATATATATATATATATATATATATATATATATATATATATATATATATATATATAAATAACACATTTAAATAACACAGTACACACACATATATTATGTAAACACAAACGATTATATACATATGTTGATTAAAAATGCACATGATATGCTTAAACTACCCAAACCTTATTTTAGCTTCAATCCAAACAAGACTCACTAAATGAGGAAAGGTGTGCTGCCTCTCCCTGGATGTCTTGTGTTGCAGGTATTTGTGATAATGAGGGTGGAGCATCAAAGATCCAGGAGCCTTGTCCCTGACATAATGGTTTCCTAAACAGAGCCATATAGACAAATGCTGTCATAGACGAAATAACCAGTTTCTCAACATGTATTAATTCTCAGATATCTGGCGTGTCTCTGATCAGGTATCATGTGTAAAGGCCTACTCACACTTTATGAATTACTGGCCTGTCATAAAACAGGTTATCCAACGACGAAACGCCTTCTTCAGACTCTAACATCTTGTAGGTGTCATTGAAATCCTAAAATAACAACTTTAATATAGATAATAGAGACATAAAGCAATACAATATACTGATGTAAAGCGAGTTATTTACGGTGAACCCTCGAGTTTAGCTGTTAGCCGGCTGGCTAATGTTTCTCCGAGTGAAATCTGTGAAAATAATTAACGTTAGCTAACTTAATCGCTTAATGTATGCGGTGTAACTTAATGTCTTGTTACACTTTGTGTGAACATAAATACTAAAGTGACTATTAAAAGTCTAAAAACATCACATATATGTATATTTTAATGGATTGTGTCTAATAAAACAGCATTTTGTGAGGAATACTTGGTAAATGGCGTTCTCGTGAAGGCGGCAATCGAACCCGCGAGGCGCGAGCCAGTCGATAGGCGCGAGCTGTGAACTGTCTGTGTCTCGACCAAGGTCATGCAAATCATCATTACGACATTAAACATTGTCGTTTTATTACAGAGACCAGATAATATCAACAGGAATGCCCTTTGTAAGGCTTTAGACGCTGTATTTTACAGAATTAAATAACAGAAAGCTAGAATATTTTAATTAAATTAATAAAATGTAACGCCTTTTACGTTCTTTAGAATGATACTGATAGCTGTCTTACTAACGTTAGACCTATTATGGGGAAACACAATTGAAGGAATTTCTTGTGTTTCCCCAGTTCAAACTTGATGTGCATATGCATTCATTATTTAACATAAATCATTTTACTGTGATATACCGTGTTATGAGCGTTATTTTATTCAAAATAACTGGTTGAGAGTGCCATTGTCATTCTTTCTGCTTATCTTCTTCTGTTCACTTTACCGTCAGTCAGTACTTCTACTTGCCACCTATTTGGAATAGTCCACTTTTTATTTGGGGGGCATTATTTACATGACCCATACAAATAATTAATTTTCTCCCAATTAAACGTATTCAGTATGTTTTTTTTGACTAAAATTGTATCACACATAAGTAGCTGCCTTTAGGCAATGACAATGTCAACACTTTTTAAAATACATTTAGTCAAGTTTTTGGAGTCCCCCTCAACGAGGTGAGATGCCTTTGTCTGTGGACCATCGAGCAAATATGGCGGCTTCGCAATAGATGGAAAGCTTGAGCGAGCAAAAATGAAATGATTTCAGTTCAGTTTTATTGTCCACAATCGCACCTGCAGAAAGGTAGGCTAAAATTAATTTGCCAGCAACATTGAATGGGGAAACTATCAAAGTGTCCCCAACATTCTCCTACGGGCGAGTGTTTTTAAGCTTGATGTTGAACATAATGGGCTTGATTGCTACCTTGCTAGCACACTCTCATAGCACACTATCATGTAGTAACAGCAATGCCTTAACAGAAAGATGTCAGAAATATATTTCAAGTTATTAATGCACGTAATTCTCGATTTGCACTGCCAGTTTGAATTATTAAAAATTACTGTTTGTGAGTAAATTGGTTGCAGGGTTGAAGGCATTTGCTGTTTTGTGAACCTCTAATTATGCAGTATACAGAACTTGATCCAGAAAGATATAATGTGCTGTTTAAGAATTGCATCAAAACAATTATATATCATGACAACTGTTAAAACTTTTAACGTGTTATTTAAACTGTTCATGTGTTATACATTTAAGCACAGATGTTGTCCTAAAGATTCTTTTCTGAGAGCATGTGATTTTCCATAACGTTGTCACATGAAAAGAAGAGATCGGAGAGATTTCCCGTTATCTGTTGGTTATGCTTTGTACATTGTTGTCAGGTGTTTTATATTGTATTTATACAGTGTGTCTTAATGCACATAAGCAAAGTGAATTTCTTCCTATATCTTGTGTGCACAGTGTAGTGGTGTCCCTGTAACTGCTCTGTATCAGCCACAATTTATAATGCACACTCTAATGTCATTATAGTATTAAGCTAAAACTCTGCCTAGTTGTATGTGTCATTTCCACTATCAATTTAAGCATGCAAGACCAACCAATCAGGGGTGCTTACCACAAAAATGCATGTTACAATAGGAATGGATTGGCTTACTAAATTTATACATGTTCAAATTTGCTTTGAATTTTAATTATATTGTTAACCAGCTGTCAAGAGTAGCTACAGCTACATAAATAATGTTTTTTATTAATAATAGTAGTAGTATTTTTTTGTAGTAACCTGGTAGTGCACTTATATAATAGCATAATATAAGTTAAATACAGTTATGACTAAGTCCAGTTATGATGTTTATTTATCATATAGCCTATACTCAAGAGGCAATTATGGCTATCACTCATGCCATGAGCAAAACGTGAATGGCAAAAACATATTTAGCCTCATTCAGACTGTCAGTCCTAATCCGATTTTTGTGCACATCCGATTTGAATCTGATTGTATTTAGTAAGTGGGAGCAGAAAAAAAAATCACATGAAATGAGCTGCATTCATATGTGATTTGAAGTTCTAAGCTATTCAAATCGCATTTCTGGAAATCTGTTTCAGTCTGACCGCTCGAATCGGATTTTGCGTAGTTTGTCACTTTCTCTCACCACGTAAAAGGTAAATGTTTTGTTGTCGTTTGCGTATGCCTACCAACGTAATGTCATTGCCATGCCATAGAAAACAAGGAAAGGAAAGGAAAGGAAAACGAAAGAGCACCACACAGGACACACAAATCAGATCTGAACAGTTGCAATACACAGTGTGAACAGTCAATAATTTAGATAAGATTCCAATCGGATACTCAATTAATCGGATTTGGACTGACATTGTGAACATAGACTTTGTTACCCATACACTGTTAAGTCCATAAAGTGTAGGAAAGATTTACATTGAATTCAGTTTGCATTTCCTGTATGTTTAATTATTGTTATCGAAATTATATATTTTTTTACAATATCAAATTCAATTTGATCTGAAGTTACTTTGAGAGTAATACAAGCAGATGTGATTATTTAGTTTAATATTGTTCAGTGAAAATAACTAGGCTACATCTTATTGCTGCTGCACAATAGTGACATTGAAGCTGAAATGTTTGAAGCTGCCACCATTTTAACAAAAATCTAGCCTTACCAACATAGCTAGATAATGTAATGTTACCTTGGTGACAGCATCACATAAAACCAGAATTGATCTACTGCCTATGCAGATTTAACCCTATTGTATAAATTTCATAAACGGCATATTGTGGGCTAATAAAATGCAGCAACAATTTTACGATCTCTTCAGTGATAAACAAGGGCTGATGTTGATGTCTGTATGTGTTTTAATAGTTTTAAAGGGGTAGTTCACCCAAAAATGAAAATTCAGAAAGGTAGTCAAGACATCACTAAAGTAATCCATGTGACGCCAGTGGTTAACCTCAATTTTATGAAGTTACTAGACTAGAGTGCTGCACGTTCACGCAACAAGGTCTGCTCTCACATCAACACAACATGCATGCGTCGTGGTGCTCTCATGAGCGCATTGAAGATTAATATTTGTAAATAAAGTGGTAAAATGTTTTTTATTTTATTTTTTTCACAAACAAAGCACTCTCGTCGCTTCATAAAAGTCACTGATTACTTTTATGATGTCTTTCCTAACTTTCTGGTGCTTGAAAATGGTAGTTGCATAGCTGTCAATGGAGGGAGAGAAAGCTCTCAGATTTCATTAAAAAGATCTTCATTTGTATTCCGAAGATGAATGAAAGTATTGCCCCTTATTTGCACTGCACACATCTGTGGCGCATTACGGCTCCGATACGGCCACCACTGGTCATGGCCACTCCTGTCAATGCTTGTGTTTATACCAGCCGCGCCGCAGAATTTTTCAGAAGTGTCCCAGAAGCGGCTCTCCGTGCTGCTAAAGATAGGTGCCTGGTCTATTTTTGACGGTTGCTGCATCCAAGCCGCACAGGCACTAATTTGACATTTAGATACAAGATAATTGAGGATGGATTTTAAACTACTAAAAAACACAGCTAAAATGTATCATCCATGTCGTTCATAACTGGACTTTTAAGCGTATTAGCATTGCCTGTTAGCTACAGCACAACAAAGTAGGATATAGCAATAAACACAATTAAATTGGACAAAACATAACCATTTAGCCAACGAACCCATGGTAGAACCCCAAAAATCAAGACAAAAACCACGAAAAATCAGGGAAAACAACGTCGGACAGGCAAATCTCGTGGTCTCGCGAATCCAGTGCTTCTGGAATGCTCCTGGTGTGAGTTGGCATTGCATGGAGCAGGGAACAAAACCTCATCAGAGCCGTAATGTGCCGCAGACGTGTGCAGTATAAATAAGGGGTTACGAGTTTGGAACGACATGAGGAATTAATGACAGAATTTTCATGTTTGGGTGAACTAGGCCTAACCCTTTAAGTAAGCAGAATTTTACAGAAAGTTTCCAAAAATGTGGTAAAATGCTTTTGCTGGAGCACTTGAAATAGTAACCAAGAGAGGATATAAAGTAGTTTTTCCTTTTCCAATCCTAAATTAAATTCTATGAACGGTATGCTATAGATCAAACTGCCTACATTTGCTGTAGGGTTATTTCATTTTAATGTCTCTAACTTAACATGAATTCATTTATATATTGATTTTAATGCTCATCTCATGTTTTTTTGTTTTTTTCTTCTTTGTCCCCAGTAACAGTCCTTAGGACTCTTAGGAATGTCTGGTTTGAAGGAGAGTGCCAAAGTAGAGGAGAATGACACCTCAATGTCAAGAATCTCTCAAGACCTTTTGAACAGCGAGACATTCTCTGCAGAGGGGGCTACACCAGGTCCATCAGTGCATTGTCCTCAAGAGACCATGGCACTACTCGGTGACCAAGGAGACCTCCTGACCAGTGTCGGTTTTATGGACTCCATTTGCTCAGATGGACCAGCCAAGGCTGCTTACGTCAATGGATCCACCTCACCCCATATATCAGATGAAATCTTGTTGGATATTTCAAAAAATGTACCAGTATTCCTTCCCAAATCATTACAAGCTCAGAATTCTGTCACAACCAACGTCCACTTTGAAGGACCTGATCCACTCAGAAAAGAGGGGGAAATAACAATCAGGCAAACATTGACTGCGGAGGATGTGGAGAATAGGGGTATATGGGGCTTTGATAAAGAATCTCCAGAAAGTTCATTAGATAATTATGATGATGGAAATGACCTTAGCTGGAATCCCCAAAGGGAATTTATGAAGTTCTTGTGGGATGATGATAACGGTCTCGAAATGGAGGAAAAACTGTCCCCCGTTCCTTCACCCATCAACCATAAAAGAAGAGTTCCATCACCACTCGGCCGTCAAAGAAGAAAACGTAAAGAAAAATTGGTCTTAAAAGTCGATCCTTCAGAGGACCTATACTCTGATTTTAATTTTGATTCAAAAAAAGATCATTCAGGTGAAGGAAGCCGGACAGAGTGCAGTCCTGTTAAGAAGACACGTTCCCCAAGAAAACCATCCAAATTAAAGTCACCCATTGTAAAACATTCCAAGTATTTAAACAGAGCTGCTGAGGCAGTCAAACACCTGTTTCCCAAACCAGCAAAAAAACCTATTAGCAAGACTCAAAAGATGGGATTGATTAGAGAAACTTTGCCATCAGACACTAGGGAGGAACCAACTTTTTTTCAGCGTAACAGCGGTTTTAAAGATAAATCACTAGAAAACAGACAAAGTACAGGTAATAAAGATACAACTAGTTCAAAGCCATTCATATGTAAGGAATGTGGGCAGTGTTACCATGATCGTAGTTCGCTGTTAAATCACATAAGTGTTCACCAGGGCAAGCGACAGAAAATTATGGAAGAAATAAATGAGTTGCCTCAAATTAAAGATGACGGTAAAGATGCAAATTTACAATGCCCCCAATGTACCTTTGGAACGAACTGTCCGAACACCTTTGTGCAACACGCTAAGACCCATGAGAAGGACAAGCGATACTATAGTTGTAACAAGTGTGACTTTGTTGAAATGAATGAAGTTGAACTGAGACGCCATTTGCTTCATAAGCATGGCATCAGTGGTGCTGATCTTACTGTTTGGAAATCAGATGGATTTCAGGAGCGCAAAGTCAATAAATCAACATGTCCAATTTCCTACTCCTGTTCTGTTGAAAGAAAACCTAAAGACATCATTGGAAATCATGTTAAGGCTTCATGTCAACCGCATTTTAATGAAGAACAGGCATCCTCACATTCCCTTGACAGTAGTGATGAAGAACTATCGCTAACTGAACAGCCGACCTCTGTTTGCAAAGTTCTTACTTCATGTGCAAAACCAACAACAAAGTCACCAAAATTGTCTGTGAAGCTCCGTGCACCAGACAAAAACGGAAGCTTGTTGTCTGATCAGAAGTGCGGTCTATTACGAAAGAAAAAGGTGTGGATGCACAAAAGTGTCCAAAGCCAATCAAGACTTGACAAATCAATTCACACACTTTTATCCAGAAAGAAACCTAGTGACCAGAGTGCCTCAGAATGCAACACTCATCCTGATGGAAGCAGTACAACAGAGTTTCTTGACAATTCCCTCAATTACTCTGGAACAGGAACAAGTTTGTCCCCCTCTAAGTGTCTGAAAAGATCAGCTCATTTTAAAGAAGGGAACACCAAAAGAACTTTTAAGTCTGATGGAAACGTTACTTGTTCAGATGTTGGAAACTCATTTTATACACATTTAAGTTTGGAAAAGCAAACATTGAAGAAGTCACCTTCCAAAAGGAAAATGTCAACTCCATTCCACAATATGCAGGGCCAAGATATTCTTTTAGATTTCCCAAAATGTCGACAAAATTTCAAGAAACCTGAAACATCCAAGAGGAGTAAAGAATTTATCAACAACGTTGACTTTATGTGTGATTCTAATGATGATCTTAGACCTGAAGAATGTGAAATCAACAAGAAGGCTAATGCACGTTTTGTTAGAAAACAGACTTCACCTGCAAAGGCAAGTCTTGTTGCCTCATCTAGTCACTTTAAGAGAAATCACAGTTCCCTGAGGATGTTTTCTGTCAAAGATGAATACAAGGAAGAAGAGATCTCAGAGTCGATCGCCACTGTAAAGCGTGAAGCGAGCTCAGATGTTGAGACAGATCTGAAGGCTTGTCCATACTGTCCTGCTGTATTTGAGTCAGGAATTAGCCTCTCTAATCATATAAGAGGACATTTGCACAGAGTGGGCCTAAAAGCACGCCATTCTGTATCTGCAGCTAAGGTGACTTCTCTTGACAAAGTACCTCCAGTTCGACGACGAAAATTGTCACAAATCAAAACAGGTGATGCATCTCTTGTACTTAATAGACTTATAGTTTTCCTATTCCATTTGTTAATAAAATCAATTAAGGTAGTAGTTATGCAGCAAACTCTTTAATTATGAGACTTTCCTTTTTTTCAGATTTAAGATATTAACATTTTGATTGCAGGCTAGAAATTTTAGCAGCTGGTTTTACCAGTTAGCGACCATAACATGAAAATAATTATCGGCTTATCAGTATCGACCAGAATTGTTCTTTTGGAGCATCTCTAGAATATTTTGTGTACTGCTAGGCATATAGCTAAACTTACTGACAAGCGATACTCATTTAAAGTTTAGTTGTTTAATATAGACCATTACAGAGTTTTTTTGTTTGTTTTTTTTGTGTGGAAAATGTCATTTAGCAGGTACAACCCAATGCATTTTTCAGGTGTCGTCCAGATTTACTGATTGACCTGTATTTTTTCCAAAATTAACAAAACTTGGTGTAGACGTCAGAACATAGTGTATGCCAATTTTATTGAAAGAACTATCATCATGATATTTGGTATATAAAAAGTATGTCTACAAGAGGCAGTGGACCAAATTTTCTGATAATTGGCTAGAAAGTGGTGCTGCAATAAGGGAATTCCTTGCAATACTTTTTCATACTACTAGGTTGTCATGCCAAATTGCATAAAATTGGTTGTGTATTTGGTGATTCAATTATAATTTTATTAAAAATGTAGACAAATTGATGTTTATTGTGGGTGCAATGTCCAAATTTCAGAGTGCTTATGTATGTATAGCTTTATCATAAACATATCAAGATTTATATAAGAAAATAAAAATGGTGTATAAATGTGTGCACCATCCACAACACATTTAGAATAATAATACCACCCTCATGAATGGTGTGAAGCGTTCAAATCAGACATACTCATATTCATTCATTTGAATTGTTATAACATCCTAAGGATAATCATTTCTAATTGAAAATCCATTAGTATATAAGCTGTAAAATGGAAAGATTGGAGATTATCTGAGAATGGAAATGTAGAAGAGTTGGCAAATACAATTTTTCTTTGAGGTGTTCCGTGCGGTTGCTGATGTTTCAATTCTCCAAGCTGTTTTTCGGTGCCCTCATGCTGGCCACATGTACTTGGATTTGTTTACAGTCAGGAATAGTCGTGGTTTAAAATTCCCACGCAACCGTTGTGGTGCAAGTTAACTGACATGCAGGCTGGTTAATCTAGATGTTTTCAGTTTTAGTTTGGACAAATTGAATTGTCTTTAATGTAATAAATATTTGTTGTAAATTAGGCTGATTACATGTGGTTTCCCTTTTGCTTTCTGATCCCAGCAGAGGACACATCCCAGACTGATCATTCTGCAGAGCTGCCAACCGACTGCCAACAGACAGAGCTCATCTGTCCTCTCTGTAGGGAGTGGTTTGACAACAGGACTGGGCTGTCCAATCATGTACGAGGCCACCTGAAGCGACTGGGCAAACCTACTTCCACCGCATCCAAATCTCCAGTCATCATATTGAAAGAACTGATGCGCGACAAGAAACAGTTTCAGATGAAGCTACAGGTTCTTGAGAAGAAGTGCCGCGCCACCAAGTCTTTCCATCCTATTAGTTTGAATAACGGACTAACCTTCGCCTCTACTGTCAAACGGCATAAAGATAAGGAGGAAAAGAAAAGGATAGAGATTAATAAAGGCTCACCACCAAGTGATCTGATTGGAATTTTGAAGAAAAGAAGAGCCCATGAAGAGACCAAAGCCAAGCACTCATCCCACATGGCGAGAAAGGCTCTCCTTTTATCTTCAGGCAAAGACTGTGGCCTTGAGATACAACCTTTCAAAGCAGTGCCAAATTCACTAGAAGGTAACTAGGTTTCATTTGTTCCACTGATCAACTGTAATAAAGCTGAACCACTCCTTGAAGGGACAGTTCTTGCAAAAAAAAAGAAATTCTGTGACACTTTGCTCAGTCTTATGTTTGACCAAACCCATATGCTTGAAATGCAGAAAAAGAACAAGCATACTCGTTTGGAACAACATGAGGGGGAATAAGTTATGTCAAAATTATAATTTTGAGTAGAACTAAACATGAAGAGATTATACCCACATTGTTTAATAATGAATGGTTCAAATGTAGCTTTAATTATTTCAAATGTAAATGTATAACTTTTATTTTCACTATAGCCATAAAATGTAGTCTGCTTTATATACTTATTATACACTAGTGTAGTATTTTATATAAATTACAAATGTTAGGCTTCTCCAAATATATACTGATCGCTACTGCTAAATGATCATTTGACGAGAGGCCTGAATTTGAGTGGTTTGAACATGAAGAGTACATTGACGGTGTATTACAGTATCTATAATGACTATAAGTGTTTCATTTTTATGTGTTGTGTTTTTGTTACAGAGAAAAGTGAACTCAATAGAAAAGTTTGCGTGCACTGTAATGCCACCTTCCACAGTGGTGTTAGTCTCTCCAATCATTTGAGGGCATATGCACATAGAAAGAAAAAAGCTCTTCTGGATGGAACTAGTATGCACCTTTCTTTCCTCCTATGTAAATGCACCTGTGTACTTGCATTTGGCTTCTTGTTCTACTTTCCTAGGGCTTAGATCTTGCAGAATGCATGTCACATGCTCACTCCCTTTACCAAACTTTGCTTTGACTCTTCCAATTTCTCATAAATAAAGTAACATGGAAGTAACTTAAAGGGTTAGTTCACCCAGAAATTAAAATTCTGTCGTTAATTTCTCACCCTCGTGTCGTTCCAAACCAGTAAGACCTTTGTTCATCTTCAGAACACAAATTAAGACATTTTTGATGAAATCTGAGCTTTCTGCCCCTCCATTGACGGCAACGTCATTGCAACTTTCAAGGCCCAGAAAGGTAGTAAAAACATCGTTAAAATAGTCCATGTACCTACAGAGGTTCAACCTTAATATTATGAAGCGATGAGAATACTTTTTGTGCACAAAACCCCCCCAAAATAATGGCGTTGCTGTCAATGGAGGGACAGAAAGCTCTCAGATTTCATCAAAAATATCTTAATTTGTGTTCTGAAGATGAACAAAGGTCTTATTGGAATGACATTAGGGTGAGTAATAAATGACAGAATTTACATTTTTGGGTGAACTAACCCTTTATGTAATGTAAACATTTTGAATAGATTTTTTTTATAATCGCAAGGATAATTCAGGTGCTTTTAGAAGCAGAGATTTATACGGACACCTGATGTTTAATCAGATTGTAGTTGCTGCACGATGCCATTGTAAAAGTATTGTTATCTTTTGAATGTTTTTTTTTTTTAATTCACAATCAAATGCCCAATGATAGAGGGTTACTGAGATAAAGTGAGTGGTATTCGACTGGTCATGTGAGCCAGCCACCACAAGGGTAAGACTTTATTTGTAATATATGGAATAGGTGCTTTAACATATTTTGCTAAACATTAAAAACCTGAGAAAAAGCCTTCAATGTTGTTATAGGTTAAACGCATATGATGTGCTTTTTAAATATGTTTATGTAATTTCTAACAAATGCATTGTTCATTATTGCAGCTTATGACTGTAAACAGAGAAAGCAAAGATCAAGGTCGATGTCAAAGAAGAAAATGTACCCGCTGCTGCACAGTCCAGAGGAAATCTACAGACTTACTTGCAGGTAACCTCTGTTACAAATATATAAATGCTTATTTAATATAATATTACAATATATATTTAACGTGAATATTATGAAATATATATTGTACTGCATGTTGTATATTTTTAAATTCTTTTATGTAGTTTTAATTCTTGTTTTTCCATTCTTTTCACATTTGTCAATGCATCATTGTAATCTAATGTGTAATTGTTTCCACATGCAGGTTTTGTGACCTAGTCTTCCAGGGCCCTTTGTCAGTGCAGGAGGACTGGATAAAGCATTTACAGAGGCACATTATGAATACCGCTGTACCGCACACAGGGGCTGGGATGGTGGAAGTCACCTCCTTCCCCAAGGACTCTTGCTCCAACACCGTACCACAGGCACAATCTTCAGTGATGCAAACATCCTCATGAGCCCAGGAACACACACAAATTGTCCTGGGAATATCACTTGTGTGTAAATTGTTTGGTTTAACTTTTATTTTGCCATCAGTAAGGACTTCTGGTTTTAATCTGAATGAGGATCCATTCTTATCACAGACCGCTTTTTAGATATTGTTACATTGTGCTGGTGTTGTACATGGTCAAAGAACGTACGAATGGTGGGTGAATATGTTGAGATTTCAGTGGAACCCACCACCAAAAGACAACCTTTACCTCAGATGCTTCTCACATTGAGTTTATTCTGTCATCATCACAGATCTATGCTCTACAAAAACTGAAATTATTCTGTATGTGGATTTTATAACAAGCCATTTTAATTTGAGAACAAACACAATTTTGTCTTTTTGTTGTCCCATCCATGAGCCTTGGAAGGTGCACATATGATGCATATGTGTAAAAATGTAAGTCTATATATTTACTTGATTCAGAAGTTTAACTCATGTCAACACATCAGTCATTGTGTAAAACATTCTGTTCTATTGATATTTAGCGGTTCAGACAGTATGCATGTCATAACTCCCTGTTTACACCGTTTCCGCTCCGGTAACATTTTGGTTTTCCCTTATTACCCTGTTTTGATTTTATCTTAAATCTGTAAGTTTGCCATGTGTGCAAAAAAACAAACAAACAAAAAAACATTAACTGTTACTTGTGTAGGCCATTTTTTACAGTTCAGATATTTTTGTGTATAAACCTTTTTAGGTAATTTATGTGAAAAATGTAAATCACTATAAACATTTTTGCTGTTCAGAATAAAATGTTTTTGTTGTCTTCAGGGTATGTTACATTTTTTGTTGGTATGTTAAGCTATGAATGTAACTTACTTAGTAATTGTTGATATTAACAGATTACACCACATAATTTGCATATTGCCAACAATGCTAGCAGATGTATTCTAGTCTAATATAACCTAGATAATCTTCACAGACATTGTGAAGATATTACTAGTGATACTAGTGGAATACATGCAGAAAGCAAAATCATCCAGTCATGTGAAAAACTTCCAGATCCTGAGAAGTTTGGTTTCAACAAGTTTATGGGTATATACATTCTCTAAGTAGTTTTTCCCCCATATACTCCTTTTTTCTTCAAATGAAACATGAGCAGAAGGGTCCTAATTATCACATTGAAGTAACTGAAGGGCTTTGTGTCTTGAGCAAATTTTCCCCCAGCTGTAACTACAAAGTGCAAACATGGTTATAAAGGTGTAGAAGTGTCTAGGGGAAACGACAGCAAAGCCAACTGGAAGGGGGTGGGTAAATGCTCTATAAACCAACGTGTTTGAAATAGGAAGGCAGACAAGTTAAAACATGTATGTAGGCAAAAGTGTAGTATTTAAATAATTGAATTTACTCAAGTAGAGTGTGCCTGTTTGACTGGTGAGCCAAAATCAACTAGAGTACAAAAAGCAGAAGTCAGATTCTCGTAAATCAAATTAATTTAATTTTCTGATATTTGCAGGTATCGTTCTTTGTAAATATCAGTTTTTAGTGCTCAAACTACAGGTTGAAACCTTTGTACCATTGTACTTTTAAAACATATCCAAACCTAGTTTATACACAACATTTAATAATAACAATCAGAAAACAGAAAAAAATAAGACATTAATAATTACATTGCAAAGGGCAGTATTACCAGATGTTCTTTGCCAAGCATGTGGCATATTCTAAGACAATCATTACGACAATGCATAAGTAAACCTCGAGCAGCTTAACAAAGTCACTGTGGTTCTAATCATGAGGTGCAGCATGCACATCCCCCCCATCTGGCATTTCTTGGTGCTTGATAGGCCTCTTATCATCACAATACAGCAAAAAGAAAATGTATATGTTTCACTGTTAACAAAGGAAATTCAAAATACATTCTCAGACTCGAAAGCGTGTTGCAATTTTGCAGTTATTGCTAGAGAGAACATGTGAACTTTCATAAGGTCTTTCATCATGTCAGATCATGTCTTTTAGAGTTTATAAAAAGTTGATAAGCACTGCTCCTAAACTAAAATATACAATACATATAAAAAACCTTTTGTTAAAAATTAAGTTTGTTTCCATAATTAAAGACCTGAAACTTGAAACTGAAAATTGGTGCTGATACACTTTTGAAAATTTAGGACATTTAGGATAACTACTGACCTTTATACATAGTTCACCCAGAAATGCTAATTCTTCCATCATTTACTCAACCTTGTGTTGTTCAAACTGTATGACTTTCTTTCTTTTGCGAAACATAGAAGAATATAATTTTAAAAATGTCTCAGTGTTTTTTCAGTCCATACAATGAAAGTCTGTGGGGTAGAATGTTGTTTTGGGCCCCACTGAGGGACAAAACATTAGTTGAAACATTCTTTGAAATTTCATCTTTTGAAGAAGATAAAGTTCCACATTAGTAAGAAAGTCATGCAGGGTTGGAACAACATGAGGGTGAGTAAATGATG
Source organism: Gila orcuttii (assembly GCA_026230005.1). Lineage (NCBI taxonomy): Eukaryota > Metazoa > Chordata > Actinopteri > Cypriniformes > Leuciscidae > Gila > Gila orcuttii. Next base: position 27,048,652 of record JAPDVR010000008.1, on the reverse strand, counting down.
ACAGAATTTTCATTTTTGTGTGCACTGTCCCTTTAAAATACACATCAGTCTGCATATTAAATACAGTAACTTAAATTTATATAAATAATAAACAATATACAAGTAAATGTGCAACAGAACATCATTTAAACTAAACATACCTGCTAATAGACAAACAGAAGCAAACGCAAATCTGTTATTTGCAACGTTCTGGTTATATTTTGCAACAAGTGTTCCTGTCTTTGAGGCACATTTCTAGACCATATGTTGATGACATATTAGCAGGTCCTTGAAATTTCTGCAGATTTCCAAAGAATTGAAACATCCATCATTTATAAGAGTGTACACATTCCGCCCCTTGCATGTTCATTTATTAAATATTTTTGGCTAGTTTGATTATATTTTCATCTACCAATAAGAGTGAATTATCATTAATAATGCTTAAATCCATTCTGAAGAGTTCCATTAGTCACTACTGATACTTTCCTTGACCTCAAGAGGCAGTGTGTCAAAAAGATGATCCTCCACGAAGAGGAGATTTTTCCGAAGAAGGTGACACTGGCCAAGCTGAAATGGAAGGCAATCTAAGCAGTTCCCTTTGAGCTCAAGTTGGGACAGCTGAACTAACTGTCCAATGGACTCTGGGATGGAGGTGATGCTGTTATGACCCACAAATAAAACCTTCAGTTTGGAACATTTAAACAGTTGATTAGGCAGAACTTCTACCTTGTTCCCTGTGATAGCAAAATGTTGAAGGTTGTGAAGGTGTCCAACCTCCACTGGTATACTTGAGATGGAGTTGTTGCTGAGGTCAATGTGCCTCAGTTTGGGCAGATGAAACAAAGCAGGAGGAAGGGTTTCCAGTTTATTGTGACAGATAATGAGGGACTCCAGACTCTTTACTAGGCCTATCGATGGTGGAATGGCATTGATCTTGTTGTACCACAGCTTGAGGCACACCAATCTTCTTAGGTGCTGAAAGCTGATGATTTCCTCAATGGTCCGGATATTGTTATTCTTCAAATCCAGTTCTTGCAAGTTAGCCAAGCTAAAGATGGCATGGGGGATCCTCTCCAAATCACAGTTCTGGAGATCCAAATCCACTAGGCTGGTCATCTTCTTGAGACTGTTCAGTACCAGTAATTTAGTACCATCATTGTGAATCACCAGTTTGACGAGATGTGGCGACAGTTCTGTTAGATTTGTGGGTATTTTGTTAAGATTGCTTTTGAGATACAATGTCCGCAAGTGTCTCAGATCTCTCAGTGACTCCAAACCAATCATCTTGTTGTGTTCAGAGTTCAGGTTCCCAATCAGGTTCAGTTCCTTGAGGCTCCTCAAAAGATAAATCCACGTTGGGATTTCTGCAACATCAGTAAACTTAATGTGAAGGCATCGCAGATGGTCACGGAGAAAAGTGAAAGCGGATTGTTCGACTTTAGCAGGGCAGTTATATAGATGTAGTTCCCGTAGGTTGGTCATCTGAGAAACTTTGGCTGAAATTCTGACCTCAGGAATAAGCTCTAACTTGAGGATTTCCAGATCAGTGAGGTCAAATACCGCATTAGGGAGTCCTGACAGCATAAAGAGGTGAAGTTCTTGTTCATCTTGAGCATTGGATGTCACATGCTGACGTAGTTTTTCAAACGTCCACTCGTGGTTAAGGCTAATTTCTCGTAGTTTGTTCTCACTGACCTCGGAGAGAAACACACCAAATCGCTTGGAGTACAGCTGATCGTATTGGTCGACCATGTGTAGGAGAAAAGCAAAGTCATTCTTGACATCAGGAATATCACTAAAGCTACTTTCCTCTCTGACTTTTTCAAAAGAGTACTCCTTAAGAGGTCTCCTGAAGAGCCAGTAGAGTGTATACAAACACACCAGTCCATAGAGACATATCATAGCCATGAAGGTGAAGAGAAGTTTCCTTAACATGAATGCCATGTTGTGCGTGCAAATGAATTTATCATACCCGGTCAAACTTTCTATTTCTATTTTAGGACGGCATATATGGCAGAAACTGATCTTTGCGGCAAACGCTGACGTATAGCTCAAAATCAAAATGATCTTCAGTGCTTTTATTGCTGTCTGAGCCACATAGAGTTTGTAGATGAAGTCACTGTCTTCGATGTGAGCTCGAAATTTTCGCACTTTTTCAAAAAGAGCCTTGGCTTGTTCTCCATCTTTTTTGTCTAAGGTGGTCAGGCTGGGAGCTTCTGCAATGAGCTTTTCGGTAGGAAACTGCACCGTTGGAGTTTCCATTAAAGGAGTAGACTGACTGCTGTCCTCTGAGGATACATGTTTTTTGTAAACTGCACCGCCTGTGAACCTTTGCTTGTTTTCCTCAGAATCTTCACAAGCGGTTTCGGACAAAGCTTTCGTCGTCCATGGCGATTCAAAGCACCGTCCCAAAATGGAAACAAAGTGTTCAATCTTTGAGCTGGTCTTTGGGTACTTGAACCAAAAATTGCTGCTTACCATCAGCATTATGGTGTGTATGAGGGCAAGGTAAGGAAAGTATTTGTTATACCATGGTAGGGCATCATGGTAGCACATTTGGTTTACAAAAATATACTGCTGATAGTCCAGGTTTGTTTTACGTCCTCTGGGTTCAGGTTGAGACTTCACACCTTCTCTTTTTAAGGGGGTAGTTTGAGTGTTAAGAAGTTCATGTGCAACGCTGTCAGGAAGGTCTTTAGTGGTTGTGGGTGCAGTCCCCAGAGCTGATGTGGGACATTCTGGTAGATTCTGTGCTGCCTCAGGGTTTGTGCTTTCCTCAAGAATGGGAAGACATGCCACTTGGTCTTTGGATAACTGCATAGTCCCAGAAAAGATGGCTAACATCAACATTATCACCCCAATATAATCCATGAACACATCCCACCATGGTTTCAGAATACGGTAGGTTGGCTGGATGTCATTAAGGGAGGCAACTTCAGTGAGACTAAACATCCCTGTAATAAAGAGCAGTGCTGTCAGTGCATGTTTGAACACAACTAATTTGAGTCTTTTATTTCATGTCTCAAATGTTAATGATGTACACATTGGAAAGTCTTGGGTGTTTATTCCCAGATAAAATAAACAAATACCATATTTTAAAGAGTAGATTTACATTTAGTAATTTAGCAGATTCTTTAATTAAAAGCGACTTATGTACAAATGTGCATATAAAGGAGTGAGTTAACCAGACAGCATGTACTGACTGTGAAGTTTGCACTATTCGTCAAATACCTGCTAGCCATATGTGGCTTCAAGTTACAACATGAAAGGTCCGAACCATCACAAGAGTGTGTAATGTTTGAAATGGCACTTCACTGGGACGTCTTACATGTTCGTGTGGCATGAAAAACATGTGTCCATACACTTTGGATATGTTTTCTCATTCCAGGTTAAAACATTTTTAGCAGCCAATGTGGTATTAATATCCCAATTTTGTTTTTAAATGTACTCCCAGTGGCATGCACACAATTTGAGTGCAGCTTTATTAGTTGCCTCCTATTTTCTCAGACTGTTGCGTGAGAACTAGAGTCTGGAAACACATGACAGCTGTTAGTCATTAGAATGGTCTGTGTTAACTATTTAAGGATTTTAAGAAATATACAAGCTAAGCCCATTATTCTGACCGAAGGTGAACATAGCTGGTCATTCTATAAAATGAGTGCCTTATGTGCCTTTATTTTGAAGGCATAGTGAACTTTTCAGGACAATTTCAGGCTTCCTCCCACTTAAATTCATATTTGTTACATTTGTCAGTAGAGGGCGATCTAAAAAAAAAAACAGAAAACTAGGATATGTTTTAATTTAATGTCAGTTAAATTCTCAGTCTAAGAAACACATTGTAGTGTCATGACAGCAAATGGACAAATGGCTAATTTAATTACAAAACTGACAACCATGTTACTGTTTTTAAGTAATTAATTCATTATTTTTATTAAATTATTATTATTAAACTTTGTAAATAACCTTTTCAGAATGGAAATGTAGCCTACCCATTTAATCGATAACCCAGTAAATGGAAAACGTTTCCAGGTTGTTCTAAAATGGTTAATCTCAGGCTAATGAAACGTCTTAAAATAGAAATATATTCGTATTTGCAGTAATAGCCTACGATGTCAGAACCTACATAAGGTAGATCGAGTCTAAAACGCGAAACTGAACTAACATAACCTGCAACCTCAGGGAATAATATATTTCTAGGAAGCAGGAAAAAATAAGCCTCAAAAACCCAGATAACTGTAAAGCGGTCTACTTACTGTCTCTGCTGGCGTTTTCACTGGGATAGAAGAGCACGCACTGTTATCTTGCTTGTCATATTGCTGTAGTAGACGCTAGATTTGACAAAAGTTGACGTTGAGCAGGAAACGGACTACAAAAGTCAAATACACAATTGCCACCAAACAATCTTCGTTCAGCATAGTAATGTAATGTCCGTCAAGCACCGCACACTCTGCCCACAGAAGTCTGAACTCGTAGGAAGGTTAAAGATATGCGATTCTTTGTCCGACTTGCTCCGACTTGTAGTTCAGCAGTCAAAATGACGGAGTTGTTCGGCTCGTCAACTGCGTATCTCATTGGACGGTGACTGCGTAGCGTTTATGAACCCACCGGATAAAGGTGATTATCACCAAAAAGTCATATAGCCCAGAAGACGCGCCCTGTACAAAAAGCAGTGTCTTACATAAAGGTGTATTTTCAATTATAGGTGGAGTCTTGTGAAATATTACAATTCTGACTGCCATAAACATTTAATAATTGAGACTAACCCTGTGCACTCATTCTTCCTCTTTTTTCTTCTTCCTTTCTTTTATGAGGAAACTAGGACCCAGTGCAGCATTGTTTGGCTGGCACAGGGTGCAGGAAATGTCTTGGTAACTAAAATCAACCCACCCTAAATGGTTTTTTCAAGTTTCAGCTAGTTTGTAAGAGGAACATAGTTTTACTGTGTCTGGCTGAATAATGAACACACTTATTTTTCTTCCTCTTCTGTCATTTTTCCCCCCCGACCAGTGTTTTGGATGCTTTTAATCATTATTTTTCATAAAATAACATGATATTAAATATTATTATGGCATGCACATTTATTTTCATTAACAGAAGCCCAAGGCAATGAGGAATGACATACAGATTTCTACTCTTTATGCAAGTTCAGCACATTTTGTTTTACACATGCAGTTGCCATAAAAGTGTTAACACCTGTTTATCAGTGTATTTGCTTCTTTAGTGCTCTTGAGTGTCATTAGAAGTGAACAGATGATCCCTTTAGAGAGATATGAGTGTTCTCACCATGGCTGGATTATAAGAGGGCCCAACCCTTGGTTTTTGAGAGCACTACAAATGGAATTAAACCCATAATAACTTTGACACATCTGCATTATTAAACAGAAATGATTAATAAATTTAGGGATGGTATATAATTCTCAACTTTAAAAGCCTCGTCAGTAAACAGGAGAAACATGACCAATTGTTTTAAAATGAGACTGCAAATCACATGCATTTTCCATTGTAGTCAAATAAAGACATGTGCAATTCTGCACCTGTGTTATGTTTCAGTCCAGACAATGTTGTTTATTATTCTGTACTATTTAAGAGCACATGTGAGTTAAAATTACACAATTAGAGGCATATTGTAGGCCAGACTCAAACATGTCAGTTGGGCTATAATTTATGAAATTTTAACTAGGCCTATATTTTAGATTGTGTGTGTGTGTGTGTGTGTGTGTGTGTGTGTGTGTGTGTGTGTGTGTGTGTGTGTTAAACCTTAAAATTATAACCTGCTTCTTCTGGGATGGTCACTTCAATAAATATGGGTAGTTTATGCATACTATTTCCATGAACATTACTCACTAGTTCGTTTTAGATTAACTTTAAACTATTACATACCTCATTTTAATACAAAGAATTTTGTTTGAGGAAAATAGCTAATCAAATGTGAAATGTTAAAGGGATGGTTAAATTTTATCAATACTTACTCACTCTCAAGTTGTTCCAAACCTGTATTCTTTCTTCTGTTGAACACAAAAGAAGATATTTTGAAGAATGTTGGTAACCAGACTGTTGACTGTAGCCATTGATTTCCATAGGGAAAAAAATACTATAGAAGTCAATGGGTGCCTTCAACTGTCTGGTTATAAACATTCTTCAAAATATCTTCTTTTGTGTACAACAGAAGAAAGAAACTCATACAGGTTTGGAACAACATGAAGGTGAGTAAATGATGACAAAATCTTCATTTTTGTGTGAACTATCCCTTTTACATGATCAAGACACCTTAATTGAATTCCTGGAAAATCAGATGAAGAGGCTACTTTATTTGAAAATATTACAAATTGAATTCCTGCATTTTAAGGTTTAAATTGCCCATTTGAAACTTTAAATTGTTAAATTGCCACATGTTGTTTACATGAAAAATTTGCCGAATCATAAATTCCTAAGTTTGTCACTTGTGGCGCTCCGTCTCCACCGTGTACACGTGACTTATAGAAACCTATAAGTAAGGGTAGCCGGCGTCCATTGTGTTCACCATAGAGTCATTGCCGTGGACAACAGATAGTAACAGTATGGCGTCAACGAGCCGGTTAGTTACATTTCTGCTAGTTTTGTTCTTCCTTGACATAAATTGTAAACGCATGGCATAGATGACTTTTTAATCTTTCCGGTGTGGGTCTCTATAGGCTTTAAGTCGAAGTTTGTTGTCATCGTGACGTGATGCGTATAAAGGAGGTCTTGGGTAACTAACACTGTCATTTTCTGCTAGCGCATGTTGGCTAGCCGTTCGCATCTCATGAAATAAGATAAAATGAGGGCAGCAAGTGATTTTGAAAGACTAGCCGTCGGAGTTGTTATTTTAAATGGTTGAGATATCTGTCAAAATCGAACCAAATAACAGTCGTCACAGAGCTGACAGCGCTAACTACACGTACATAAGTAACCAGAGGGACGCTTGAAAACTCTCAGGAAGTGATGCCGATTGATTATTTATCCAATAAATAATAATTTTTATCTGTGCCAACTCATGTCTGGGTTGTAGAGGCTACAACATCTGCTGTAAAGGTCCAAGCTTACCTTTAGTCCACTGTTATTTTTTGAAAATTTAAACTGCTGGAAGATTATGTTTAGCTATTTTTTAATAATGAATGAAGACGTTGTTGTGTAGTTGAAGAGTTAAACTATGGATAAATTATGAAAACACTCAAAACTGATTTTTTTTTTTTTAGTTTGATATTTTATAGATCTACAAATAGTAGAACAAACCCTTAACAGGGCATATGGCATAACGTATTCAATAATAGTAATAATAATAATAAAATAATCATTTCAAACAATGTATTGGAATAAGTCTGGTTTGCAGTATTTATTTATATGTAGAATTGCGTATATGTACTCGGTGGTTCTGCTGTGTTTGAAAAAAATGATGCCACAAGAACTATCTCTAACCTTAATTAATCTATACAATTAAAAAAAACTTTTATTTTTTATATGCACCTGCTTTAGATGAATGTTTGGGCATCTTCCTGTACTGTTTACGGTATCCTAATCCACAGACAAACAATTGTTTTCTCACGTCAGCAGAGTTCATGTAGATTTTTCCTGACCTTTGGAATCTTGTCTGTTTCAGTGGAGACTCTCTTCCCAAGGTGCAATGCCCCAATCACCCCGAGGCACAGCTGGTGGAGGACTACAGGGCAGGAGACATGATCTGCCCTGAATGTGGCCTTGTAGTAGGTATGAGTTTCCACCTGAATATTAGAGCTTTGAGTGGATGTTTTTTATCGCTGACAAATAAGACAATAAGCATGCATTTCCTTTCTTTTGCAGGTGACCGTGTAATTGATGTAGGGTCAGAATGGAGAACGTTCACCAATGAGAAAGCAACTAAAGACCCGTCTCGTGTTGGTGACGCCCAGAACCCTCTCCTCAATGGAGGTGACCTCACGACCATGATCAGCAAAGTAAGGAACTTGTCTACCTATTGATTTTGTGTTTTGGTGTTCTCGTCATGGTTTTTTAAATATATTTTCCTTATGCCATTTCAGGGAACAGGTGCAGCGAGCTTTGATGAGTTTGGAAATTCCAAGTACCAGAATCGGAGAACCATGAGTAGCTCTGATCGAGCCATGCTGAATGCCTTCAAAGAAATCAGCACCATGGCCGACAGGATCAATCTCCCCAGAAACATCATTGTGAGTATTCCAGCCTATTGTTATTGAATTAGAGGGTAACGTAATTATGCAAATCATGTAATTATGCACAACATGTAAGGAGCCTAAACCAAACTAAAGAATTATGAACAATAAACCCAAATAACTACATCTTAATTATGCAACCTATTTATTTCTATCACATTTATACATGGTATTAAAAAAAATTATTATTTTTTTTTTTATAAAGCAAAACTTGTAAGTTGAGTGGTTAACTTTACACTTGTTGTTTATAAGATGCTTTGTACATAACACCATTCAAATTATTGAAATACATTATGTAAATTTAAAATAATTTGCAAAATAATTAATTTCCATTCACTATAGACTTGCTTTCTGCTCACTGATCTTTATATATACAGGTCCTTCTAAAAAAAATAGCATATTGTGATAAAGTTCATTATTTTCCATAATGTAATGATAAAAATTATACTTTCATATATTTTAGATTCATTGCACACCAACTGAAATATTTCAGGTCTTTTATTGTTTTAATACTGATGATTTTGGCATACAGCTCATGAAAACCCCAAATTCCTATCTAAAAAAATTAGCATATCATGAAAAGGTTCTCTAAACGAGCTATTAACCTAATCATCTGAATCAACTAATTAACTCTAAACACCTGCAAAAGATTCCTGAGGCTTTTAAAAACTCCCAGCCTGTTTCATTACTCAAATCCGCAATCATGGGTAAGACTGCCGACCTGACTGCTGTCCAGAAGGCCATCATTGACACCCTCAAGCAAGAGGGTAAGACACAAAGAAATTTCTGAACAAATAGGCTGTTCCCAGAGTGCTGTATCAAGGCACCTCAGTGGGAAGTCTGTGGGAAGGAAAAAGTGTGGCAAAAAACGCTGCACAACGAGAAGAGGTGACCGGACTCTGAGGAAGATTGTGGAGAAGGACCGATTCCAGACCTTGGGGGACCTGCGGAAGCAGTGGACTGAGTCTGGAGTAGAAACATCCAGAGCCACCGTGCACAGGCGTGTGCAAGAAATGGGCTACAGGTGCCGCATTCCCCAGGTCAAGCCACTTTTGAACCAGAAACCGTGGCAGAAGCGCCTGACCTGGGCTACAGAGAAGCAGCACTGGACTGTTGCTCAGTGGTCCAAAGTACTTTTTTCGGATGAAAGCAAATTTTGCATGTCATTCGGAAATCAAGGTGCCAGAGTCTGGAGGAAGACTGGGGAGAAGGAAATGCCAAAATGCCTGAAGTCCAGTGTCAAGTACCCACAGTCAGTGATGGTCTGGGGGGCCATGTCAGCTGCTGGTATTGGTCCACTGTGTTTTATCAAGGGCAGGGTCAATGCAGCTAGCTATCAGGAGATTTTGGAGCACTTCATGCTTCTATCTGATTTCATTTTTCAGCACGACCTGGCACCTGCTCACAGTGCCAAAACCACTGGTAAATGGTTTTCTGACCATGGTATTACTGTGCTCAATTGGCCTGCCAACTCTCCTGACCTGAACCCCATAGAGAATCTGTGGGATATTGTGAAGAGAAAGTTGAGAGACGCAAGACCCAACACTCTGGATGAGCTTAAGGCCGCTATCGAAGCATCCTGGGCCTCCATAACACCTCAGCAGTGCCACAGGCTGATTGCCTCCATGCCACGCCACAATTTCTTTCTGTGTCTTACCCTCTTGCTTGAGGGTGTCAATGATGGCCTTCTGGACAGCAGTCAGGTCGGCAGTCTTACCCATGATTGCGGTTTTGAGTAATGAAACAGGCTGGGAGTTTTTAAAAGCCTCAGGAATCTTTTGCAGGTGTTTAGAGTTAATTAGTTGATTCAGATGATTAGGTTAATAGCTCGTTTAGAGAACCTTTTCATGATATGCTAATTTTTTGAGACAGGAATTTTGGGTTTTCATGATCTGTATGCCAAAATCATCAGTATTAAAACAATAAAAGACCTGAAATATTTCAGTTGGTGTGCAATGAATCTAAAATATATGAAAGTTTAATTTTTATCATTACATTATGGAAAATAATGAACTTTATCACAATATGCAAATTTTTTGAGAAGGACCTGTAGATATATTTGACTCAAGCGCATTAAACAGCGCAAGTATTTATCTGTCATACAATGTTGGGATTAACGCGTTACAACAGTAATGCATTACAGTAACATATTACTTTTTGCTTTAACGCAGTAGTGTAAGGGATTACTAATCAATTTTCAGTAATATTTTACTCGGTACATGTTCAGTAAGGCTTGCGTTACAACAGACTTTTAGTTTTAATTGTAAAAAAAAAAAAAAAAAAACAGCAAGACCGCGAGACGTTATAACGAATGAAAAATGCAAGTAAGCTAAATTACCTGTTCGTGGTGAGTCAATAGCCGTGTGTGGTGTCCAAGTCTGTAAATAAAGACTAAATGGCAGCGTCTGATATATTTGTATAGCGATTTATTTTTTACAGGAGTGCCGTGAGGCATGATTTCGGCCTCTGTGCTCGCGCTGGCCAGTGGAAAAGTGGCTAATGGTGAAGATGGCATGAAGAAGACTATACATTCGCGAGATGGACGTATGCGCATTAGGCTATTCGTTCTGTGTTTTCTTTCTAAACAGTTAGGGTATGTTTCTATTTTTCATGTCTTCATCACGCAATCATGTTTTTGATCCGGTGGTGACGCGTTCATGTAAGGGCGACGGCGCTGCCGATAAAGCACCTAAAAGCTGTCACAAAGAACTGGCAAAAGCAATGATTATGAATGTCAAATATAGCAAGGAGACATTTTAATTGTTTATTAATAAAGTCAAGATGAAGTTGACGATGCTGACTCGCGATCTTCGCAGTAGGCTAGTGAATGCACCAGAGAGAAATGCACATTTCATTTCATAAGCAGAGAGCAGTCTGTTTTCTTTCGTTTTGAATTGTTCTGTTTACAAGTAGACATTTCAATATAGATATATTTTTCAGGTCCGTGAATAGGCTACCTTATCTGAGTTTCGGTTCATTTGAGACGCGCTCCAGTTCACGCGTCGGCACCTCCGTGTCATGATTATAATTGTCTGCTATATTTAGCCTACTTCTTTAGTAAATCCAGGCAATTGGTTGATGAAACATTGATTAAAATTAAGACACAAATTCACTTTAAAGAAAGGCTTTCTGTGTAAGGTCTCTGTGAAAGTTTTAAAGCAGTCTTTTAGTGCTGCTTCAGAGCGGTTGGGTCCATAACGGAGAACTGTCACGTCTGTAACATTGTTTTTTCCTCATAAATGCGAACACGAAAAATAAATAAAAAATGAATATTTTATGTTCTGTGGAGAGCCAACCCTTCTTCATCCGATTTGCGCAGTGTAATTCACAGAATTACAAATAGTCATGCATGACTGTCTATTTCCCTAATATTAAATATAAAACGCATGTGTAGACTGATATTTTTCTAATGTCTGGACTCCTTTCAGGGAGGAGCCTATGGATAAACAGACGTTTCAATAGTTTGGTATTAATGCATTTTCTGAAGTTTTGACTGCAAATGTCATGTCCATAACGCTGGAATTCCCAAATTTTAAATAATTTATCCTTAACTAGTTTTGTGGTGTAGGTCTACGTATTTTCTAATGTTAAGTTAACTTCAAATAATACTAATAGTAATTTAAAGATGTGGTAGCATTGGATCTGGACGGTATGGATAACGCTGGGAGTTGGAAGGGGTGTTTCGCGATTCTGCAGGTTCGTGGATCTGAGTGTCGCGATTTCGGTTTCATATCGCATATCGTTACAGCCCTAGTCATTTTAGAATGTTAAGTTCTACTTCTGTATAGATATTTTGGTTAAAGTAACTCAAAAGTAATACAGGAGTAATGTAACGCATTATAATTCTGAGACAGTAATATTGTAAGGTAATGAATTACTTTTAAATAACTGTAACAAGTAATATATAATGTATTTCAGTTTGGAAGCAACTTGCACAACACTGTCAGTCAGCAACATTATCATTCAGAGCATCTGACTGGGCAAGCTACTTTAAACTTAACTATATCTTACCAGTTATTTTGAAGCCATTAATATAAGCTTGTGTCATGTTTAGGACAAATTGTACTATGCACTTTCACTGCAGCAGCTCACACTGCGTCCTGCGCTATTTTTCAGATGTGCTCGTATCAAACTACTATCGATATAAACGGTATTGCCTCATTCCATATTGTTTCTAAACAATATATCGATATATCGTACAAGCTCGATATACCCAGCCCTACTATAGAATGAATATAGGTAGTATGAATGAAATTCAGACGTACTACATCAGCCATGTTGTTATTGTTTTTCGCATACTATTTAGTAAGAAAGTATTACGATTTCGGATGCAGTGTCAGTGAAGTGGCCCTGTTTAAAATTGTTTTTCTCTGTTACAGGACCGAACAAACAACTTGTTCAAACAGGTTTACGAACAGAAAAGTCTGAAAGGCAGAAGTAATGATGCGATCGCTTCGGCCTGCCTTTACATAGCGTGCAGACAGGAAGGCGTCCCTAGAACATTTAAAGGTAAAACCTGCATTTTTATTATGATGTTGGTGATGGATAGACTAATTTAGTGAGCTTTAGGACATGAAATCATGATATTAAGTATATCCTTTTTTTCCTGTGTTCAGAGACCACTATAAGTGAGCCATTTTTAGGTTAATTCTGCTAAAAGTGTGAACACTGTGGTTTTGTTACTCCATTTGGTGATGCTGGTGATGCAGAAATTGAATGCTTTACCTTTAAGATTATGCTATTAACTCAAAATATTATGCTTGATGAAGATATTTAGCTATTATCTTGATATACAAGTTCGTTTAATAATTCATATCTCCCTCCACCCCAGAAATCTGTGCCGTGTCTCGGATCTCTAAGAAGGAGATTGGCCGTTGCTTCAAGCTTATCCTGAAGGCTCTTGAGACGAGTGTGGACCTCATTACAACCGGCGACTTCATGTCACGTTTCTGCTCCAACTTGGGCTTGCCCAAACAGGTGCAAATGGCGGCCACTTACATCGCCAGGAAGGCCGTGGAACTGGACTTGGTTCCGGGGCGCAGTCCAATCTCTGTGGCAGCCGCAGCCATCTATATGGCCTCGCAAGCGTCTGCTGAGAAGAAGACACAGAAAGGTAAGAGAATACAATCCACTCACATATCGTGATAATTGTTTGTGTCCTTGATATATGAAGTTATTTTTCTCTCGTGCAGAGATTGGGGACATTGCTGGAGTGGCAGACGTCACCATCCGTCAGTCTTACCGTCTCATTTACCCCCGTGCTGCCGATCTCTTTCCTCCCGACTTCAAATTCGACACACCTGTGGATAAACTACCTCAACTGTAAACACCCATGTGCCCCACACTCACCGTTCTTTGTACTTTCAGAATTTTTGCCCTTTTCTCTTTGAAATTTGCTGTGATGGCACAAGCCTTTTGAAAAGACAACAGCAGAGATTCGGCAAAGTGCAGAAGACACATTCCAAGATTAAACGCAGATTACAGGCTGTACTTTCATTTGTGTGTATATAAATTGTACATATGTCCAAGTGGGAATTTGATTGGTGGTTCCAACTGGGCATATTTCTTACTGTAACGTTTTCTTTTGTAGGAAATTATTTTGTTAGCTTGTTTGCATTATATTTAGTAACTTAAATAATGAATGCTTTTCAGAAAAGCATGGAGAACATCTTGGAAACCCCAAAATCAGGTTTACAAATACCTTGAGATTTAAAATTGTGTAACTCACAAATGGTTTTATTTCCCTCTTTTTTTTATTATATGAGGGGAACGGTATGAAGTGGAAGTTTCTGTTTGTGTGTTTCTGTACTCAGTTCAGTTATTATAAAAGTTTTCATGAAACACCAGAGAACCCTTTTTGAAGTGACAAATCATTTCATTAGGTCTACAAATTGTTCAGAAAAAGGCTCAAAACGTACATAAACATTTAATTTTTGCATTTGGGATGGCTGACCGTTTTAGCAAAACCTGATATTTACACCATCGTTAAATCAAACTTAACTGTACCATTGAAACATTTCCATTGCATCATGTTTAGACATTAGAGGATAGAAAACCTTTGTACAGTCCATTTTTTCCCACAATTTAGATAAAACATGAATATATTAGACAAAAATTAGTGCTTCCAGCTTGATTGATAGTGTTCATGTAGTGTGGCCTATGTAACACACCAGACTTCAAACTAGTATCTACCCCTCCATTTGGATTGCTTATTACACCTATGAAACTTCAGGTGCATGTTTGAACATCAGGGTTACTAGTATATTGTTCATGTTGATATTTAGTGTCTAGCATGGATTCCAGTCTGTCATGACTAATGTCCATCATTTATGTTGAGTTTATATATGAGTTTTTTTTTTTTTTGTGAACAAAAGCTTATGAAAATGGAAGAATTTCAGTAGGGAACAACTAGTGCTAACTCAACAAATGAGGTAATGTGATTGCCTATCACACGCGCAACACACTACCATTCAAAGGTTTGTGGTCAGTAAGATATTTTTTTCAGTAAGAATGTTTTTGAAAAGTCTTTTATGCTCACCAAGGCTGCATTATTTGATGAAAACACAGTAAAACTGTATTTTGAAATATTACTACAAGTTAAATTTTTATATTGAAATAAAGATTTTTATTTCAATACATTTTAAAATGTAATTTATTCCTGTGATGGCAAAACTGAATATTCAGCAGTCTTCAGTGCTATGTATATTATTACTGACCCCACACTTTTGAACGCTAGTGTAAATCCACTGACAGCTTAAGTCTGGTTAAAAAACCAAATGATGCTTAAACTTGACAAAAATAACTTAATGAAAGAAGATACATTTCCTGTTTCAGAGCACTATGACATGTACACATATATATGACTAGAGTTGTTATTATGGTAGTTATCGTTTGCAGATTTCATTGTAACTAGAATCATAATGCACTAATACTGTACTATAGGGAAGAGTATAGACTCCATTGCATAAAAATGGCTAGATGTTTTGGTAATGGTGGCAAATTGAACATTCACTGGATATCAGATACCTATTATTTCGGTCTATGGCTTTAAAATACTTTTAAATAATTAACATTGACATTTGACAGACTTTTTTAACCAGTCACATTGTAAATGCTTCAAATACAAAAATATCAAAATCAAAGCTCATCCTTCTCAGTGTAACTGATAAAATTCTGTGGCCTACTGGCTTCCACAACACTAGGGGGCGCCAGTAAGAGCTGTGGTTAGTTGTCAGTATAGTTAAAAACTATACTGGTCAATTCATGTTTTTCTCAGTCAGTGCGTAGGTCCAATCATCTCTGATGAAATGTCAAAACAGAAAAGAGGTTGTGGTATTCCTAAAATAACACTGAAAACAAAATAGGGATAACAGCAAATAGTCTGATTCACATTATCTGCATCTTTGTGTGTAGAGGGAGGGATGCCGACACACGGCTAACACCAGTCTGCAATATAGTCAAAGTCTACAAACAGGTCCTGCTCGTCCTGATTTAAGTGCCGGGGTTCTCTGGGCGGTGTCAGCACTGGAGCCTCTGAGGTAAATTCATTGTCAAAGTTACTAACGTCACTGGAACCTTGGATTATGGGTACAAATGGCGGCTTCACTTTCTTTGCTAATAGTCCATCCCAGTCAATATTCTGGAAAAAATAAGGTACACATAATATTTATATTCAGAGAGAGAGAGGTAAAAAAATTATTGTAAGGATTCAAGATATATAGCTAGATGGTTCGGAGCTTACCCTGAAGAACAGATGTTTCTTCACATCCTCTGCGTCGCGTTCACCAGCTCCAAGTCGTCGCTCTGGATTCCTTCTTAATAACTGTACAAAGTGAAAAAAAATTGAGAACGAAACCGATACTCCTACAAAATGTGTCTACACTTGGTAAATCCACACTGGTAAAGCTGCTCCTGGTACCAACCCTTCTCATAATGGAGATGGCTTCCGTTGAGAGGAATCTTGGGTAGCGAACCTCATCATTTACAATGCTGTCAAACACCTCTTCTTCATCATCACCGGGAAATGGAGACTATGGAAACATGAATCCATTTAGTTACACAGAATGCCTAAAAAAACCCTAAAACTACAGACGACCTATGATTGATATTGATTTCACTTTCACACTTATAAATGTATAAGTGTGAAAGTGAAATCAATATCAATCATAGGTGAGTGTGAACATTATTCTGTTGATTGTCTTCTTCTCTGGTCTGTTTTCATGCGTTTCACAACATCATACACCTTGAGCAGAATGATGGTTATGAGGTACACTACCGTTTAAAAGTTTGGTGTCAGTAAGATTACATTTTTATACTTTTATTCAGGAAAGACACATTAAATTGTTCAAAAGTGACAGTAAAGACATTTATAAAATTACAAAAGATTTCTA
This sequence comes from Gila orcuttii, assembly GCA_026230005.1. Classification (NCBI taxonomy): domain Eukaryota; kingdom Metazoa; phylum Chordata; class Actinopteri; order Cypriniformes; family Leuciscidae; genus Gila; species Gila orcuttii. Next base: position 27,032,100 of record JAPDVR010000008.1, on the reverse strand, counting down.
TTTCAAATAAATGATTTTTTCTTGACTTTCTAGTCATCAAAGAATCCTGAAATGACCAAAGAACAGATTTCAGAAATGTTTTCAACGTTAATAATTATAAGAAATGTTTCTTGAGCACCAAATCAGCATATTAGAATATTTTCTGAATGTGAATATTTTCATGTGACTGAAGACTGCAGAGAAGATTTAATATATTAAATATATTAAATTATAAAACAGTTCTTTTAAATTGTAATAATATTTCACAATATTACTTAAGTTTTTTTTTAAAATAAATGCAGCCTTGGTGAGACTTCTTTCAAAACATTCAAAAATCTTGCAGACCTCTATCTTTGACACAACAGTATATTTGGAGAGATGTACAAGTAGATGAGCTCTGACCTCCCCGACAAGCATCTCAAAAATGAGCACACCGAGCCCCCACCAGTCCACTGCACGCGTGTAGGATGTTTCGGTTAACACTTCAGGAGCCAGAAATTCTGGAGTGCCACAGAAAGTGCTCGTTCTGTCCCGGTAACCCATTCCTAACACAGAAAGAGGTAGAACATGTGCATCTGGTGCTTGTACAGAGGGCAACACAAAAACAAACATACCCTTACCTTCTTTGCAAAGACCAAAGTCAGCAATCTTGACAAATCCCTCTGTGTCAAGCAGTAAGTTATCCAACTTCAGATCTCTGAAGAATACATTTATTAATCCTCAAATAAATAAATGAAAAGCAAACATTCTTTTCAAAATTTGAATTGTTAATAGCCCCGATATACTTGCGGTGAAGTTCTTTTTCGTTCTTTACTTTAAAGTATACTGTTAGCGAACATACTGACGCCGCCCACACTGAAGAGAGCGGCGTTTAGATGAATATGTGCTGCGCGCTTTCATCTCAATATCAAAATAAACAAGAAAAATGACAGCGGTGAGAAAACAGCAATTAAGAAAGCATCTGATCTTAGCGATGTGGATGTTTGCATGAACTCTGCAATTAAGCACTAAGGTCAAGTAAAGCCTTTTTTATTTATATAGCACTTTATACAAAAGATTGAGATAAAGCAGTAGCTTTACAGTATTAAACAGTGTCAATGTGTCTCTTTCTATTAGAATTACAACTTCAGTTTTTACTATAAAGCAGCTCCAACGTGTTCATGTTTTTACTCGTGGACGTCTGATCTCAACGGACTGCACAGGATAAATGAATCTTTCCACGTCAAAGACGGCGGAGCCTCAACACACACCTACTTAATTTGTCATCGACACAAACCAATGGTAGTTCGAAGGTGTTTAGCAGCTGGAGTGAACTTTTCTGGATCGCTTTGGCAAGCTGTTTCAAACTACAGAAACAAACTTCGTTTTGACCTGATTTTGTTTAAATTGGCATCACACCAGTTTTGAAGTATATCGGGCCTTAAGTACAAAACACCACCGATTTTTCCACATACCTGTATACAATCCTGTGCTCATGTAAAAACTGCAACCCCAGGACGACACAAGCAGCATAAAACCTGCAACAATCAAGAACAACAGAAGATGTAGTGCTGATAAAGGCTTGATTACAACCATCTTAACCATTGTGCATCAATTAAAAAAAGTTACACATAGGTACATAGAGGACAAAAATGTCTGTGTCAAAAAACTGTCTTAAGAACAGACTTAAGTTTGGTATCATTTTAAAGAAGACCCGTGGCAGATTATTGCTGAAGTAAAAAAAAATGAATAAGTAAATATATAAGTATAAGTAGGTTTAAGTTTATGAAAATTATTTATGAACATTATTTTATATAAAATATATATTTTATGAAACAAGTTGAACTCTAAAACGGCTAGAAAATCAAAGCCATAAATGTAAATAAGTTGTGTCTCAAAAAATTAGCTTTCGGTAAGATTTTGTTTGGGTGCAGTAACAGATTTTCCCCATTGGGTGCCAGCAAAACTCCAATGGTGCACACAGTGATTTATTTGCAGTTGAGTCTCTCTCAATATTACAAACACACACATACATATTTGTTTAACACACACAAACTAACCACACTCCGACATCCATACCAACACACCCATACAAATATCGTTGCATAATTTATCCAATTGTCTGTATAATATGCCAAAACAGAAACCTGAAAAAACCTGAAAAAAAGGCACCATTTGATTAAAAAAAAATAGTAAAAATTGTAATTTTGAAGCCTTGTCAACAGAATGAAAGCCTCTTAACAAAGATTGCATAATTTTATAGTTAAATGGCCCTGGGATAAAAAATTGCAGTTTTAATGGGTTTCAATGGGGACATTTTTGTTCAAAAAGCGCTGAGAGGGAGTATTTTGTGTACCTAGTGCAAAATAGATTTTTAAAGAAAATGGCGATGAAATAGTAAAATTGCAATAAAAATACACACCTGTGCCAAATTTTATGCAGTTAGCATTAACACAGGCAAAGTGACAAAAAAAAACAAAAAAACTGAAAAGAACAAAAATGTCTATGAGGATGCGCAAGGGTGAAAAAACGAGACTTTTGTGTCACTCACGTGGCCCGTTGCTCTGAAAACACATCGGCGTGAATGTGCATCATGAGGTCTCCTCCTGCTGCATACTCCATCACAAAACACACATGCTCCTTGGTCTGGAAACACGCAAAAAGATTGACCAGGAACGGGTGCCGCACACTGTTCACAGTCTCGAATATCCTCTTCTCACACATCAAACTGGGAAAATAGGAAACAAGACAGGATCAAATAAGTTAGTAGTTGATATATGTTGCTCACAAATGATCATATAAAAAACTTTGAAAAAAGTTTTACCTTTCAACTTCATCACGGGCAACAATATCTCCCTTCTTCAGGGCCTTGATTGCAAACATTTCACCTGTAATACTGTATTCAGCTAGTAACACCTAAGGGAAAGGTAAAGTGATACAGATGTAAGATGTTTCTGTGAATAGTGTTTGCCTTTCACTGCCACCATTTTGGGTATTTGTCAGGGCACCAAAATGTGTTGCTAAGGTGTTGTTAGGGATTCTGGGTGACTATGATCTGTGTCAGAAGAAAAATCCTGGAAAGCCTGATCACTTACTAAAAAGGTGATAAATGGTCAATTTTAATGTTAATTATAGCTAAAGATTACATTTAACAGTGTTCATTTTTTTAAGATTAACAAAGTCGTCTCTTAAAACCTATTTCTTTTCCTTGGCTTTCAATTCACTCTGAGCTTCTGTCATAAATGAGTGGTTTGCCCTGTGTTTCTTTGTTTTTTGTGTTGTTCAGCACTTTGGTCAGCTGTGCTTGCTGTTTTTAAATGTGCTATACAAGTAAAAAAACTTGAAACTTGAAGTGAGCGCAAGATGACGACAAATATATTCTAAAAACAGAGGAAATGAGCATGCACAAAAATAGCCAAAGTATAGTAAATATCCAATAGTAATATTGCCTTAAATCACCACTAAATAATAAAACAACTTTAAGCATGAACACCCTCGTACCTTTCCAAAATGTCCCCGTCCTAACACTGCAACACATTTAAAGTCTTTAAGACTGAAATGAAACTGTTCTTCCTCTTCTTCTTCCCTAAAACAACAAAAGACCTTCAGTCAAGTGTATATTTGTTAGTACAAGAAAAACATATGAATTATAAAAAGTTCACCTTATTTCTGTGTTCTTTTGAAAAGTTATAAGCTGTAATGCTGACGGTTGAGTCTCACGTTCCACGACTTCCTCAAGGTCAGACTGAACAATGATGCTATTCCTGTCAATTCGGTAGTCAAACGCGGTCAAAGTGTCCTGTAAAAGAAAAAAGACATTCTGTTTATACAAGATGAGACTGGATCTTTATGTTAATAAAAGTAACGATGAAGGGATTTCCTATTGCTTTCAAATGCAAGGGGGCAGATGAGAGACTGAACATGAATTATATGTCTGCTTCAGATCTTTATCCTCAGAGTCTTTTAACTGTGATTTCAAGGGAACAGATGGCATCAATTCAGATGCCTGGGCGGCTTATCTCTACAACAACCACATGATAGCGTGTGATGTTACCTGTTCTCGCTCTTTGTTGGGGATCTGGTCCTCAGGCAGGACTTCTCTTCTACTAACAGGAGAGTAAGGCTTTGTTGTAGCATCTTTGTCAAAGTCCAGTTTTGCCACTATTGGGTCACTAGAGAGGCCAGACAAATACAAACAGACACATAAAAAAAAGCACAACCTAGACAAAAGTGACTTGTTTACCAGTGTTAGTGTGAATTGTATGTTCATACCTCCTCAGAGCAGGGGTTCCTGGGAGACTGCTATGTCCAGTCTCAGCAGCCAGCTCGGCCACTTGAGGACTAAATGAGTTATTGGGAGAGGGAATGGCCCTCTTCACCAGCCGGCCCCATGTACCAATGCCAATCTGAGGGGCCCGGAGAAACGTTCTCCCTACAGACATGGGAGACGAAAAGAAATACATTCATCAGACCCCTATAAACCCCTTTACTTTGTAGCTTCTTGTTTATATAACCATGATCTCTATGACGATAACATAACTTGCACCAAATGGTGTAATGGTGCAGGAGCAGATTTGGGACTGAAGCCCTGGTCTGTTGACAGGTGGGAATAAATCACTGTTTTGCTTTATTACAAGCAGTGTGCCTGCATTATAAAAAGGCACTGCATTTATAATTTGCCCATTATGAGTTATTTAGGTTGAAATAACCAATTTTTGGGGTCAATTTTTGATTTACCCCATCAATTCATGAGGATTTCAGTAAGTGGTGTCCAGTTGTCATCTTGTAAAAAAAAAAAAAGGTTATTTAGCATTTTTAATCAAATTATGTGTAAAAACATTTTAACTTTTTACAGTTCAATCAAATAAAAAAGGAAATTGTGACTTATTACTTTTGTTTCATCCCAAAAGTTGAGTCTTGAGTGTAGTGCATTTTGGGATACAGTACAATAATTGTTGCATATTACTCTTTTTGGCAAATGTAGTAGGCCATCTGAGTATTCATTCTATACACAAGCCGGAGTTCAAATATAAATTTTAAATATCCACTACCAAAAAAAAAGGCCACAATTTAATTCTACAAGTCTGGCAAAAACTCCTGCAAAGCTATTTTTCCAATTGTTTTTGGTGCAAGTAACCCTAAATTTGCCCCTTGGCCTCTGTCCATCATGGCCTCCTAATCATCCCCATGTCATGTCTCCTCTCCACCAATAAGCTGGTGTGTGGTGGGCGTTCTGGTGCACTATGGCTGCCGTCGCATCATCCAGGTGGATGCTACACATTAGTGGTGGTTGAGGAGATTCCCCCTTCCATATGTGGAAGTGCTTTGAGTACCCAGTAAAAAAGTGTTATATAAATGTAATTAATTATTATTATTATTAAATGACAACCAAAGCGTTTTTTTCCCGAGGCTAACATATTTTTCCAATTGTTTTCAATGGGAGCACCAGCAACATGACGCGTTTATTTCACGCTGAGTGCTCGCCATTTTTTTACTGGTCATCGAGAGTTGAAGAACGTTCAACTTTGGGTATCCCTTTCACTTTTTACCCAGCTGTCACAGAGGAGGGGTGGGCGGGACAAATACAACACGACCAACCACCACATCCTGCTTGTACAACGGCAACAGGTGACAACAACAAGCATAATAAAAAGCATAAAAATTTAAAACAACAGCCAGAGAAAATACTTTACATTGTATCGAAATTTCGAAAAAGAAAAATACAGAAACAAACTATATGTGAAATGAGATCCGCAGATATTCCATATCATAGCAAGCAAAACGTCTCAACTGGAAAAAAAAAATGCTGCGCTGCCGAAGCACTCTCAAGTGCCCACAGATAGGCGTTTCAGCAGAGCGCCTGACGTTTTCAGCTGGCTTAAAAACGCTTTGGTGGACACAAGGCCTAAAGGGTCTGATGAATTGACAATTACAAAAAAAGTCAATGTAGTGGAGATGCGCTCACCTTGTTGCTTTGAAAAGATCTTCTTTTGCCTTTGGAGTTTGGTTCTTCGCTCAATGACCGGATTAAAAAAGGTAACCTGTAACAAAAATGGCTTTTAGACCAAGCTCTAAAAATTAATCAAATTCCACTTCAGATCTACTAGGCTCAGTTTCTTTAAAGAAGAAAAGGTGGGAAAACCTGCTCGGGGGTTTCAGGGGCCACCGAGCGTGAGGAATTCCTCTGACTTTCTCACAGAGCTCCAGGCTGCTAATCAGAGGGCTCTTTGTAAGAAAGTATTGATCGCTGAGAGACAATATTGTAAAGGTACCTCTGCAAACAGAGTCCCTTGTGGCTCAAGGTAAAGGCACATTCCATGCCGCTGGTTGTCCAGGAAGTCCTCCAGTCGCAGGAATTTCACCGCACAAAGAGACCGCCAATCTCTCCAATACACAGAGATCTCCAGCTCACGAGACTACGGTACACAAAAATTTGTCACAGCATATAGAAAAAAGATGCAGGAGTGTTTTGAATGTATCATGTTTAAATAAACATGTACTGTGAGTTTTACCCGGTCTAGCTCTAACGTAAACTTCTGGTCCCACGACTGATTACTGACAGGTTTCCAACTGGTCTGACCAACTACAGTGTTGTCAAGCTTCAGAACAGCACTAATCTCATCTGGAGTCAAACAGAAACACATACACATATTAAGCTCCTCAACTGGCACAGTTGTATAAAGTCAAATAAAAGGCTTGTGAAAAGCCATTTAAAAGTAAACACTAAGAACTACTCAACTGGACAAGTCATCATTTTTGGAGAGATTTCGAACACTGGTTCCCCTGCGGTTCCCACGGCTCATGAAAGAGGAGCGCGTTTCACTGGGGCTCCAACCAGGCAGCGGCACTGATGTGGCTTTTGACCGTCCAGGAACACTGTCTAACAGGTCCTGACATCCCATGAGTCGAACCTCTAACTTGCCTGTTTTAGTCGATAACAGTCACCATTAAAAAAAACACTGCTGTTCAAGAGTTTCTGGTTAGTATGATTTTTGTAAATGTTTTTGAAAGAAGACTCTTCTGCTCACCAAGGCTGTATTTGTTTGATCAAAAATACAGTAACAAATTTTATATTGTGAAATATTGTTTTGTTTTAAAATAATTGTTTTCTATTTTAATATTTTTAAATGGCAAAGCTGAGTTTTCAGCATCACTACTCCAGTCTTCAGTGTCACATGATCCTTCAGAAATCATTCTAATATGCTGATTTGCTGCTCAAGAAACATTTCTTATTATTATCAATGTTTAAAACAGTTGTGCACCTAAATCTTTTTAAAGAAACTGTGAAACATTTTTTCAGAATTCTTTGATTAATAGAAAGTTGCAAAGAACAGCAACTGCAGCTTTTATAAGATCATAAATGTCTTTACTGTCACTTTTGATCAATTTATGCATCCTTGATAAATAAAAGTATGCATTACTTTTTTTTTTTTTTTTAAAGTACATACCCTGGTTAACAGCTTAATTTAACACTTATATAACATATTAAGCTAAATCTGAAGGTAATACGTGTTAGTCACCTGTGAGTGCAGCTGGTTTGGAGCTGTTCTGGTTCTTGACAGTGCTGTTGTGGTTTTGTGCGGATATGAAGCTCTGGCGGGGACTGAGGGCCGGAGAGGACATGAGCGATAACTCCTCCATGATCAGACTGCTCTTGGGGTGGTTCTTCGGAAGCTCATTGAGTCTCTGCTCCAGGGAATACTTCAACAAATCCAGCTTCTGACTGGACTCATTGAATCTGGCTTGGGCCTAGAATTAATGACAGTTACATGGATGCACAGATGAACTTTAATTTGTATATGGTAAGCTGAAAACAATGGCAGTAAAAGAATAGTTCACCAACAATGTCGTTTCAAAACTGTTTCATATTTTTGACATGGAACACCAAAGGAGAATTTTCATGCAGCTCTTTTTTGCATATAATTGTGGTCCATCTGGTTGTGAAGTCTCACTTAACGAATTAACATTTCCGGGTCCAAATGCTCTATCAAATCCCAAAAGCAAACAACAAAGCTAAAATACACTCTCACGGTGTGCAGTAGTACTATGAAAAATCACAAGTCTCACTTTTATCTTCATACTGAAATCTCAGATGGCCAGAAAAAGATTCATCTTTTATGAATCATAAAAATATTGGTGTCCGGGACACCACGAGACCAGAGACAGTAGTGTACATTGTGAGTTTTTAAAGCTTAACTTAAAGGGATAGTTCACCCAAAAATCAAAACTTTGTCATGATTTACTCACCCTCATGTTGTTCCAAACCTGTATGAATTTCTTTCTTCTTCTGAACACAAAAGAAGATATTTTGAAGAATGTTTGTAACCAGACAGTTGATGTTAGCCATTGACTTCCATAGTACTTTTTCCTACTACGGAAGTCAATGGCTAACGTCAACTATCTGGGTTTGGAACAGATTTTTGGGTACAGGTTTGGAACAACTTGGAAGGTGAGTAAATGATGACAGAATTTCCATTTTGGGTAAACTATCCCTTTAAATGTGTGCTATAAATAATTAAACAGTGCTCATATACATCTGTGGAGATAGTATTCTCACTTGGAATGGAGTAGAGGGTTGAACCTGGAAACAGTATTTGTTGCGCCACAACTTAACAAGGAGATAGTGACTATGTCTGTCAAGAATGTCTGTCAAATTTTATTATCTGAATTTTATTTCACACTAACATGCAAGCTTACAAATTATTATTTTTTTATTTCACACAAGAAAGCTTACAAATTAAATTAAATTGTAACCTTGCTTAAAGCAACACTATGTAGCTTTTCAACCTTCATTATATATTTCCAAGACCCTTGAGATGGTACATCGACATCGACAGGTTGAATGACACGTCTGCCATAGCCTGACAGTGTCTGTATCGCTTTTACTGGCACTATGTAACTTCGGGGTTCGGGTAGTAACCCGAGCACAAAAAGAACTACAAAATTCGACTGCTTTACGGCATACCTCACTTCCCCCACCACCCCCCACTTCCTCAAATTCTGACGTGAGAGCCCAATTAACGTTTGTTTGCCGTCTGTATGTTGTTGTCATGGCCGAAGCAGCAACTAAAACGAAGAAGGCAAAGGTTTTGTCGGAGGAGACAAAAAGGGAGAGTGACAAAATAAAAGGTCGGACGAGGATCAATATTGGTCCAGCGTTTGCTCGCTGGCGTGAGTGAAGGAGGAGGAGGGGTGCCCGACCGATGCTGACCTGGCCGTCATGCTGTTAAAGTAAATATATTGCTTGCATACTCTCTCTATTTTTTTCGAATTTGTTGTCTGCCTGGCCATGTTACAGAATCTATCTAGTCCTCCATTTATCTTCATGACAGTCATGTTTGTTTATTTATTTTTCTGGTGAAAGTGTCTTGCCTCAGGCTATAATGCAAATCGATTTTTCAAATTTGCAGATTCATCTATGGTAGCTTGATATTATAATATTGACGATATATGGCCATTACCTTCACACAAACATTGAATTGAATTAGCATATCCATTATGTAAAACAGAAGCCAATAGGCTACTATAATGACACTGGCTTGTAAACGTGAGCTACGTGATCTTTTGGCATTTGAAAAAAAATAAAACCAATGAAATTATATTCATATGACATGCTGAAATATATGCCAATGTACCTAGGATGAAGACATTTCACACGCAACGCTGGCAGTCTGTCCAAGACGTGAGAACTCGTGAGAACTCAAGACGGTATCGGCTTGTCAACAAATGCAGTGTATCCCCTGGTGTAACCATGACAGATTTTACGACCGTAGTAGAAGACAATACTGTTTCCCGACTGTAGGGGGACCCCGAGAGCAAAAACTAAATAGTGTTACTTTAAACGTAAGTGTCAAATAAAATAATAAATAAATATTTTATTCTATTCTATGTCAAGCTCGTACATTGCTGGTGGTCTCTCTGACACTCCAGTTTTCCAAGACTGCAAGGGTCAGAAGGTGAAAACTATAAACATGTTAAAACTTAAAAATAGTGCTAAAAGTCAGATGCCCCATGAGGTCCAGTTTTAGACAATGATGACAATACGGTTGAAGATACCTCTGAGTGCGCCCTCTTCTCAGCCAGTTTGCCAGAACCCAACAGCTTCATGACATTCTTGGCCCCCTCGGCCACAGCGTACTCTATCCGTGTGTGATGGCAGAGCTCCTCCACCCGCAGGTCCAGTGGGCTGATGATGGGTTTGGCTGCACCACAACGCCACAAATATATTTATTACTTTGTGTTTTGTTGAACTGTGACTGCTAATGCTGGAGAAACTACATTTGAGTGTTACCAATGACATCATTGTTGTCGAAGCTGAGCTCGCTGGTTTGACTGGCTTTGAGGATCTGCATTCGGATGAACTCGATTTTTGTTTTGCTGTCTTGAAGCATCTGCTGAGCTGTTGCAAGCAGTTTCCTGTCCTGTGAAGTCAACAACATAGTCATAGAAGTCATGCAAATACAAATACAGATTTTATGTGATGAAATGTTGTTTGACAGGAAATTCTCTTCATGTTTTTTATTTTCCCTTCACTTTATTAGACATTTATCATATTTTTAATGTTGAAGCACTCTCGTGCAGGCTGGTCAAAGGCTAAACATATTCCAGGGACTGCGTCCCGTCTGACAAACTGAGAAGGAAAGGCTTCCGTTTACAAGTCATTTCCTGGTTGACATCAGCCCTTGTTTAATTTCCCATAGGGCTGCACTGTGCTTCAGGCCTGTTAACACTCCATATCCTGACGGTGTGTGTGTAGTCAGGGGATAAGCTCACCGTCAGCACCACTCCTGTGGCCAAACCTGTCAGGAAAGCTGAACTCTAACATGACATTAAAAGAGAAGCAGGAGTTCTGGGGTCTGTGTTTCTAACAAAGAGAATTTAGATGTATTTTATGTGTTGGACTTTTTTCCTTGTGACACACTGCCATTCAAAAGTTTGGAGTCAGTAAGATTTTTTTATTTGAAAGAAATGAATAATTGACAGTAAAGACATTTGTATTGTTACAAAAGATTTCTATATCAAATAAATGCTGTTCTTTTGATCTTTCTATTCATCAAAGAATCCTGAAAAAAAAAATCTATGACCGTTTCCACAGAAATATTAAGCAACTGTTCTTAACGTTGATGGTAATAAGGAAAGTCTCTTCAGCAGCAAATTGGCATATTAGAATGATTTCTGAAGGATCATGTGACACTGAAGAGTGGAGTAATGATGCTGAAAATTCAGCTTTGCATCACAGGAATAAACGTTTGACTGGTTGTGTGTGTAGGTTGAGGGCCAAAAGGGGTCTATAGTGTTCTCTCCTGTGCTTTGTAAACAACAGAGTCCCGGATTCTACATCACTGGAAAAAGAGAAGCCTCAAGCAAAAAGAGTCATTAAATAAAACCAAATGGTACATTACCTTTGAGGAGCCATTTGAATACATCTGGATCATGTTCTCGGCCCCCTGCTTCACCTTCAACTCAATGTCGTTCTGTTTTTTCAGGGCTGCTAGTCTGCTGCTGCTAGTGCATGTTCGTGCTTCACTTTTGGGGCTGTCCAGTGTAAGAGGGCACTCTGGGAAACAAATGATAGAAAGTTAGTAGGATCTGAAGAGAATCCAAGGAAAAACTTCCTGGAGCAACCGATTCCAAAAATGAAAATTCTGTAATCATTTACTCACACTTTGTTGTTTAAACCTGCATGACAAGATATTTTGAGAATTTTTTTTTTAATACAATGGAAGTCAGTGGACAACAATGTTGGTTGCCAACGTTCTTCTTTTGTGTTCCACTAAAGACAGTCACACAGGTCTGAATGACATTAGGGTGACTAAACGATGACAGTTTTCATTTGGGTGGATTATCTATTTAAGTGTCTTGCTCAAGGGCACAATGGTGATGATGGATATCCCCTGTGAGAGGCTTGAACCCATTTTGTTTAGTAGACCATGTCTTAAACTACTACTCCACACAGCCACCACCATAAAGGACCAATTGAATAATGATCATTTCTTTGGTTCAGGAGTCAGAAGAAGCTGAGTAATATGAGAGCAACAGAAATTAAGTTTATGTAGTTTTCTGCAGCGAGTTACAGATTTTTGGCTCAGCCACAAATAACAGGAAGGATGTTGCAACAAAAGTACCCTGATTCTTTGTTTGACCTTTAAGAGTCACATTTAGAAGCTGCACTAATCCAAGTATGAATATTTATTTTATGCTTTGAATTAATTTGTCATTATTGGTGCAGCAAAGTTTAAAAAGCGGTCCATGTGGTGAAGCACTCTTATGAGTGTGACTGCTTAAGTCTTGCAGTTTTCCAGGAATGTTTTTGTGTGGCTGTGAAAACTGAAATTATTTCAGTGAAGCACAGCACTACTTTACATGTCCAGACTAGAAAAACAATTCCCCCACCTCTAGAAGTAAATTAAACCAGTTAGACTTCTGCTAATAACAAACAAAAACATCAGCTCTCACTAAGGCACTTAATGTGAATGCAGAGCTGGGTGATATAAAAAAAAATATGGTAGCAGGCAACGCACACGCGTGCACACACACACACGTGTATATTTTTTCATAGCATCAACTGATGCTGTAGACTTCAACAGAAATAATGGCAAAACAGTTTTTATTTACATGAAGCACTTTTCTCTTCCTCCACTTTTCTGTTAAATCAACAAGGTTAATGTATTAAAAGGCAAAATCTATAATAAAAAAAGAAATGTTAATAAAAAAAGATCTCCCTTCCATTCATTTAGCAAAGCCTTTATTTTTAAACTTTTTGTTGGAGTCATCAGATTGAAGAAAAAAAGTTTGGGGTCATTAAGATTTCTTTTTTTAAAGAAATGCAATTCTTTTCAGATATTTATTCAGCAAGGATGCCTTAAATTGATTATTGACAGTAAAGAAGAGTTTAAACTTTTTTGAAAGTTCTATTATTCATCAAAGAATCCTGAAAGTAAATGTAACAGTTTCCACAAATATATTAAGCAGCACAACTGTTTTCAACACTGATAATGAATTCCTTCTAAAAAGTGTAAAAAAAAAAAAAAAAACTCAATGCTTGAAAATCATGTGCTGCATATCCAAAACATGATTACATGCCAAGATACTCAATCTTTTTATTATTAATATATGACACGCAATAAGTGCATTTAAAAACCTAAACTAATGTTTCGGTCATGCAGGACCTTCCTCAGTGTTCACATTCTTTTGAAACATTTTATCTTTATATACAATTTCTTACATATAAACACGTGTGTATTCAATCAATCAATAATAGACCAGTTACTCAATTGACAATTAATCAATATCCAAAAAGAAAGGAGTAAAAAACAGCTTCACAATATAAAAAACTAGAATAAAAGTCTTCATTCAAACCATGTGGTTGTAAAGTATCAAGACGAAAAATTATTTGCTTTCAGTTTGTAATCATTTCTGTTCCCTATTCATGTTACGATGCATCGGAAATACAATATCTATTCCACAAAAAAACAATTAATTAACTGTATGATATACATCTGTGAAATGTCGAGCAACTGGTTCTATTTATAGCACTTCTGTGTTCATTAATATGGAATCCCATCTGACGATTGGTCTTACCCACATATTGAAGGCTACAAGGGCAAGAAATTATATCACATTTGTTGAATAAAAAATGAAATGTCTGATTTCAAATTCCTGTTTTATTAGAATAGCTCACCAACGTATTAACTGTTTTTAGGTCACGACAAGCCAAAAAATGTCTGCATGAACCTTTGATTGTTTTTGAATACATTTGAACAAAAGTGGTGTTGGTATGTACCAAGTACTCCCCTAAATTTCTTCCCCTAGAATACATAAACAGAGGTCCATCATTGACCATATTCACAGCAGCGCCATCTTTGATTTTTAATGGTTATAAAAGCGAGGCTGTGAGGGACAGACATACATCTCTTCAGTGGGTTGTACTGTTATTTAATGTGTTTTTGGAGTGTTCTGCTTACGAAACACTGCAAAAATATCTTTCTGAGAAATTTCAGTAGACAAAAACACCAGAAAACATGAGCTGTGGAAAATGATAAGAGATCTAGGAGCTTTATACAGCTTTTTACAGAGGATGCCACTGAAAGCATGGTAAGTCTATTCCTCACAGCCTCGCTTTCACACCGGTCATGGCGCTGCTCTGATTAAGATCTATTAAACAATTCATTACATTTCTGTTTGTTTAAAATATGACTGTTTTTAAAGATGTTTTTGACACATGTATATGTGGTACAACATAACATCAACAAACTTTTCTTTATTTTGGAATATTTAATTGAGACATCATCTAAAATATTAACTTTCTCCAAAGACGACTCCAATCACTGATTCTTTTATCCACATGCTAAAAATTGATCATTAAATTTTCCTGACTCAATATCAAAGTCTGTTCTATTTGATCAAATATGTCTTATTCTTAGGAACTGACTATAGAGTAAACCCTGTTTTAGTAGTCAAGTATGGCTACTTGAGACTGTAGTTCCTTCCTTGAGCCCTTAAAAAGTTTGATAAGAAATGTTTCTTGTATGCTTCATATTAGAATTTCTGGAGGATCATGTGACAATGAAAACTGGAATAATGATGCTGAAAATTCAGCTTTTTCATCAAAATTGTGCCTCTATAAACAGTCAACCTCAAACAGTACGAACCATAAATGAAATTTAAACCATTTAATCTGAAGTTAAAGGATATGATAACATCACAACAATCCCAAAACATAACATATCTCCAAAAATGCGTTGATCTAAATAAAACTGCTACATAGGCAACACATACAAATGATGAAGGTTGTTGAGGTTGTCTGTGCTTAATAAATCTTAACAGAGCACCTTAGTGTGTGGGAAGCACATGTTAATGATGAACATTTGTCTTTTGTTGAGCACCTGGAGAATCCTCTGAGTCACATCATTACACAAGGCATAAATACAGATGCCTCTGTTGTGGTTATTATAATTAGAGTCCGCAGGGTAAGAGAATAATACACCCACACAGCAGATATTACTAACCTACTACAAGGAGCCTTAAGAGGTGCTTAAAAGCAGATTATGCCTTTAACATACTGGACTAGCAATTTATTTCCTACAGGTCAAAAGACGTTTTTACAAGATGTCTCAAGCTTATCAAAGCTGCATTTATTTGATCAAAAATTATTTGATAAAAACTGTAATATTAAGGCATATTATTACAATTTAAATAACTGTTGTCCATTTTATTATATTGTAAAATGTAATTTATTCCTGTGATAAAGCTGAATTTTCAGCATCATTAGTCTTCAGTGTCATATGATCCTTCAAAAATCATTCTAATATGCTGATTTGCTGCTCAAGAAACACTTATTATAATCAATGTTGAAAACAGTTGTGCTGTTAATATTTTTTCTGGAAATCGTGATACACTACCAATCAAAACTTTAAGACAGTACAATAAAAAAAATATATATATATATATTTATAGCGCCAAAAATAATTGATAACAACTGAGCAGTAAATCAGCATATCAGAATGATTTCTGGAGGATCATGTGACATTGAAGACTGGAGTAATTATGCTGAAAATTCAGCTTTGCCATCACAGGAATAAATTATATTTTAAAATATACTCATACTCAAATAGAAAACAGTTATTTTAAATTGTAATAATATTTCACAATATTAGTGTTTTACGGTATTTTTGATCAAATAAATGCAGCCTTGGTGAGAAAAACATTTAAATCTTAATTACTAATTAATTTAAATCTTAATTATTTATTAACGTAAATCTTAATCATTGCAAACTTTGGACCGGTAGTGTACATGCTATACGGAAAGTCCACCGTCTGGGCTCCAGTCCTTTCAAGTGCTGAGCAACAGATAGCATGATTACATCGTCAGTGAGGCACTAGCACTGGCATGCTGTTCTTGTAGCGGCGTCTGGAAGCAGATCTGCTGACTTCTGCTCAGTGGACACAGACTGAGGAGGTCAACACAGAGGTGTGACACGCGGCGACATTCCTCTTGCGCTGAGTCACCAAACAAAAGCCCCTTCACATCAGATAAGGTTTCCATGCCAGGCTAAATCTTGTCCCATATAAGGATGTGGATAGTAGATCAAGAGATTTGACCAAACTTCTGTCAGATATCTTTACCATAATATATTATAGTTCAAAGGGGGTTGCTCTGTAATCACTCAGTTTAGATGAACTGTTACACCTGTATTGTGTTATTGTGCGCACATATCTCAAATGTAAAACCTATTTATTATCTTCAAAGCAATCAAAAAGTGCTTTGTGGACACTGTGGAGCAAGACATTTTTTCAAACATAGCAACAATAAGGATGGCCCACTAGAAACCGCAAGACTGCACCATTTAATCCTTTTTTTTTTCTGTATTTCTGATCAAATAAATGAAGCATTTGAAATGTTTTAAAATATTACCCGCACCAATATATTGTACAATATAAAGAAAAAACAACTATAATATTATAATTTAAAATGACTATGAAATGACTAAAACATAGTACTATATAAAAAAAAAATACTTAAAAAGTTTTCTATTTAAATACATTTTTAAAATGTATTTATTCCTGTGATGTCAAATCTGACATTTCAGCATCATTACTCCAGTCTTCAGTGTCACATGATCCTTCAGAAATTATTCTAATAGGTTTGCTGCTCAAGAAGCATTTCTTATTATTATCAATGTTGAAAACAGGTGTGGTGCTTAATGTTTTTGTGAAAAACATGATGATGATGCATTTACTTTTTCTGGAGCCTTTATGAATAGAAAGTTCAAAAGTATTTTGAACATTTATTTGAAATAGAAATCTTTTGAAACATTATAAATGTTTTTGATCAATTGAATGCATCCTTGCTGAATAAAAGTATTACTTTCTTTAAAAAAAAACTGATCCCAAACTTTTGAACAGCAGTGTCTGTGTCTATGTACGCAAGTACGTGTACACACACACACACACACACACACAATATAAGGTTGGATATAATGATTTAACACCCATTGCAAATCAGGTTTATTGGCAAAATTTACAGACTTTCAGCTGTTTTCAATGAACAAATCAAACAAAAGTAATTGAAATAGCTCAACGCAACAAATGTTTCCCCAAAGTCAACTGAAAATGCAACTTTTAAGGACTCCTGCAGTCTCAAAATTATTCAACCCCTGAATAGAATCCATCACAACAGCACAAATCTTCAAAACAGGTGTTGTCTCAAACACACCAGATGCAACTAATCAAGGGCTTCATTAGTTGCACCAGGTGTGTTTGAGCTAGAACACATGAAATATCTGAACTGGCTAGGGCCTTGTCCACACTAACACCTTTTTGTTTGAAAACGCATCTTTTTCTCTCCGTTTTGGCCTTACGTACAGACTGAGACGGCGTTTTTAGCAACGAAAACTAAGCTTTTTGAAAAGCTCTCCATAGTGGATACATTTGTAAACTACATTTTTGCATTGTAATGTGAACAGTGAAACCGGAGGTATTTGAAAACTATGATATAAGTTTAGTCATGTGAGACATATTGAACCCATAGATATTCATGATTATACTGGTCTTATGCCTGTTATGTGCTATTCAATTTCACACAGTGGCTAAAATATGTTACTTTCCAACCTCTTCATATCACTCTCCTGCAAAGAGTTTTGCAGAAAATTCACTCGCATTTGCTGTCCTGCGGCAAAACATGAGAGCAGTTGCGTTTTAGACCAAACAAATAATGGTGAGTGAGACCTGGACGCATGAGTGAATGATGAGATATTTTGCTAAATAAAATGATCCTGCCAGAAGAATTGCGTGATAACTTGATGTCTTGTTGTGTCTATCATCTCAGTGAGCTTTTATGGGGGTTTACGCATGGGCTGTAAGGTGAATTTAGCGTTTTCCGACGTTTCAGTGTGGATGAGAAACTTTTGGAAAACGCTAGTGTGGACGGAGAGCGCTTTGAAACGAAAAACTCAGTTTTCAAATCTATCCAAATTAATGTAGACGTAGCCTAGTTTTGTTGAGTGTCAAGTTTGACTGCATGTTAGAAATATGGCTAAGTCAAAAGAATGGTCCGAAAAGTTAAGAGAAGATATCACCCCCCTTCGGGAAATCCTAGGAGAAAACGCCATGCCGTCAGTGAGGAAGCTGAAGCTTGGGTGTCAATGGACCTTCCAACAGGACAATGATCCCAAGCCTACCTCAAATTCCACCAAAGCTTTGTTGCAGAAGAAGTCTTGGAAGATTCTACAGTGGCCATCACAGTCACCTGACTTGAAACCCATAGAAAATCTCTAGTGGGATTTGAAGGTTGCAGCATGCAAACAAGAATATTACTGAACTGAAGGCCATTGCTCATGAGGAATGGGCTAAGATACCTCAGAAACGCTGCTAGAAGCTGGTGTCTGGTTATCTCGTTTGCAGCAGGTCATAACAGCAAAAGTGCGTACTACTAAGTATCAAAGATGCTTGCCATGAAGGGGTTGAATAATTTAGAGACTGAAGAAGTCTTTAAAAGTTGCATTTTTAGTTGAATTTAGGGAAACCACTTGAAACATTTGTTGTGTTGAGCCATTTCAATGACTTTTGTTTGATTAGTACATTGCAAACAGCCGAAAGTCTGTACATTTTGCCAATAAATCTGATTTGCAAAGGGGGTTGATTCATATGGGGCACAGCAGATGGTTGAAGCTTACTTATGACTGCTTTGCTCATACCTAAGAGAAGATCCTCCGGATCCTTTACCACAATATGAGCGTTGAGTTCCTGAAGCTCTTGATGCAGCTCCTCTAACTTCTTGTTGGATTTCTTGAGCATATTATCAACATATGCCAGTCTCTTTTTTTCTGTGGTGACCTTTCTGAGGTTCTCCACCCCCTCTTTGATCTTCAGCTCTTTGCGGATCTCCCTCTTGATCTGCTCCTTGATTTCATCTAGCTTCTGCTGCACCATGGTATCAGACAGGTCAAGGTTGTGCCCCAGGCCCAGCTGCTCCGAAACCATGTGAGCCTGTACAAAATAAAACTTTTAGTCATCACAAATAAATACAAAACTTTCAAATAAAAGGTATTTTTTCCATTCAAAAAATAAAAGAATAAATAAAACATTCTTAGTCAACACATGAAGGAAATTCCAAAATAAGGATTCATTTTTGCTTACAGTAACATGAGTTATATATTTTATATTGCATTCACATCTCGCAGTGCACCTTGCACACAAACCCCATAAGCATGAACGAAAACACAGACAGGTACACAAACAAAGAAACACAGTATCACTGACATCAGCAGGGAGGATAACTTGTCTGGGTGACAAGTGGGTGAGCCAAATCCTGCTTAGCCCAGCTCTTCATGGGCTCATGACAACATGTAAGAGAACTGACACAGCTCCTCTAATCTTCCTCCAGGGGAAATTGTAGCCATAAATAAAGCTTCAAAAAGTACTGAAAACTTTCAGCAGAATGTGCTCATTCAGGTCTAAGGGAGGATGAAGGTGAGGTTCGTCAAACATGCACAGACAATTAGCCAAACATATCTGATTCTATAATAGTCTCATATAATTCAAATACATCTACATCTGAACATGTATAGGGATGTGCTAATAATATTCTGGCCGATACTAATGTCAATAAGTAATTTTCAGTTATGGCTGAAAAGGTTAAAAAATTCAATACTATTTTGTCTAAATATATATATATATATATATATATATATATATATATATATATATATATATATATATATATATATATATATATATAAAATAAAACAGTAAAAACTTGCCAGAAGTGAATTTAGGCATCACATTATAATGTACATTTTATTTATTTTGAGATTTGCTAAAGACAATTTATAATATGATAATGTGAGTGTTTTGAAAGATTAAAGGCAGGGTAGGTGCTTTGTTCCAGAAACATTTTTTGTTATACTGGTTGAAAGCATTAACTAAGTTAAGTGGTCCAAAACAATCCACCTTGCTGATGATCAGATGCTTTTATGATGCTTGATTAAAAAATGCTTGCTGTTTTCTCTATTTTGTTAGTGTGTTCATTTTGTTATTGAGAGGAAAACGCGCACATATTTACATAACCTTCCCTCTGTGGGGTGTCGTCAGTAGGGATGGGTATCGTTTAGGTTTTAACGGTATTACTACTCTTACCGATACTGCTTATCGATCCGGTACTTTAACGGTATTCTTATCGGTTCTTTTCGGTGTGTGTTTTTTTTTTACATTCGGGTAATAATAAAAATTTGCTTTATATTTTGAAATGTAAAATATCTGATAGCAAAAGAAAAAGCAATGCTTTAACAAAACGAATAAAATACCTACAGCATTTGTTATGCAGCAGTGTGCAGGCTTTTTTGTTTTATAGACATGAGATAGGATATGATAAGCAAAAACAAGTACAAACACGGTCAAAAAAAGAATACAATTAAACAAAGATACAAAAAATATACACAGTGCTTTAATTTCAGGAAGGTCTACTAACATTACTTTTCAGGTAAGTGTTTTTGTCTGAAAAGAAATCTAATTTAGTAATCAAATGTAAAATACCACTGCATAGTTTATCATAGATAGATTAATGCTTATTAAAGTTTAAGTTATTCATTCAAGAGCTGTGAGTGATTTTCTCTGCCTTTTGTTGTTTGATTCGCATTAATGGCTCAATCGTCAGCAGATTTATTAGACTGCTGCCCCTTTAAGACCGAGTGCACATCTAATAGGTGACTGATGCACCATCATTTTCTCCCAACTATTTACGTCCATTTAAGACATAAACTGTGTTTAAGTGAATAAACTGTGTTTCAGAGAATCTCAGAGCTGGTCATTTTTATATTTTTATGTATATTTGATAGTTTAGATGCGCACATGAAGCCGAAAGTTAAGCCTATACTTTTCTTGTCTGGTTGCTGTACGTTTCGGAGCGCGCGTCGCCTTGTGAACAGCGTCTCTTGCGCAGATTTTTGTGCTTTTAATAGCTCTTTTAATGATTAAACGCGTCCGCAATTTAGCAACAGTAGAGACTGCATTTTAAAACAATCACCGATCGTGCTGATTCTGACGGTACGTTTGGGTTTTAGGAATAAATGACAGCGCATCGCTGTGAAGGGAAGGAAGTTGCGCTAGACAAAATGCGTCTAGTTTGTAATGGTTTCATCTCAAATATCTTCTTTTTATTATCTTTGAAAGCCGAAATCTAAAATAAAATTAGAATAATATCCCAGATCTAAAGTGTAACCACGTTTGAATGTTTAGTTCTGTCCTCATTGTCACTCATTAAGCAGGACTGTAGTGTTGTGCGTGCTGTGGCTCCGCGTGAGAGATCGCGCACTCTCTCTCTCTTCTGGACTGCGAATAGCAAAATTGCATCACAGACAAATGGTTTAATATTATTGTATATAGAAATGGTTGGCGAGATAAACATGTTCAAGATTACGTCTTTATAGCAATAATAAATAGTAGGCCTACGTGTATTTTCTTAATTTCTCCAGTACCGACAGCAGATAACGTCAGAGCTTATCGATACTGCGGTCTTTCAAAATTCAGCCCCGGGGCCCGTTTAATACCGGGTTTCGGTACCCATCCCTAGTCGTCAGATGTTGGCTTAAAGTATATCGCTGGTCATGCATTTCAAACTTTGTTTTATCCCTAAACGAAGAATGAAAAAGAACTTTGCCATGAGTATATATGGGCCTTTTATCCTTTAAAGCTAGCTCACTATTGCGAGCCTCTCTCCGAAAATTGCCTACCCTACCTTTAACTAAACGTCTAAATTAAAGTAAATCTAAAAGTAAAACTGAGCATGCACATTTAAATATCCAATCTCAACCAATATAGATCAAATAAAATATATCTAATATTAGCAGATAATCAATATGGTACAGATATATTATGCTTCATTAATCAAAATAAATCTGAATTAAGCTGATTAAGTTTTTCCTGTCAGTTAGAACTAAAAGCAAAACTGGGCTGAATCTTCTGAAATTTAAGATTTGGTTCATGCATGACTTCATGCACATTTCACTGTCTGCAAATAAAATAAAAGAAATGAATAAATAACTGGCACTATGTTTACACGTACAGCACTGATTCATGGATCAACTGAAGGTCATGGAAAAGCAACTTCTGTACTTCATTTTAGTTACTATAGGAAAAAAACAGTTGCACCTTATCTCTTCCTCCCTTGCACCGCCTGCTGTGCTACACTCAGGACAAGTCACACACACATACAAAATCAAAATTAAAACGGCATAATCCGCAGGGCAACATTTTTTTTAATAAATAACGAGCTTTGCTTATTAAAAAAATTGATGGGGTGAAAATCTCCCTTCATACGCTAAAGACAGTCTTAAAGAGCACTTTAACGAACAACAATGTCATCAGACCTCTCATTCACCACAATAAAACCAAATTATGCAGCAGTGTCTCTTCCACTTTCCATAATACTCTTGGACTTATCAGCTCTGGGAACAATGCTGACAAAACATGTTTTGGTAACAAGTTACAACAGTGTCTTTTCCAGTTTTAAATAGCTGAAAAACACAATTCTGCTCGTAAATTGAATACACTGGCAAAATGACGTCTGCCTGGGCATGGTTTTGCATACCAGACAACTGCATTTTCAAATGTTCAGATATCATGATTATGTCTGTGAACAACACCATCAAAAGTGATAGGCTAATGGGTGGATTAAAAAAGTAACTATTGTAGAAAGGGTTAAAGTCCATATCTAGATGTCTTCCACAAAAATGCACATTATAATTTGAGTTATAATGGATGACAGCCCATTGCAGTTATTGAAATGCCATACATTTGCCAAAAATATTATCTTGACATTTAAGACGTTTCAAAAGCAAATAAACAGTTAATAAAAAAAGAAGAAATAATTGAATTGGATTTAATTTTATTTGAATCTGTTACGGTAATTTCTATTATCACTGTAAAGCTGCTTCGAACCAATCCATACTGTTAAAAGCGCTTTATAAATGAAGGTGACTTGACCTGGAATAGTTCATGTATAAATTGTTTCGTTTGTTAGTTTATATTACCTAACAGACCACTTAGGGTGTTAAAAGATGTGTAGGCTACATATTGTAAACACATTCAGTTTAGCTTGATAACTAGCCTAGTTTCAAAATGTTAGAAAGAAGACTGCAGTTCAGCACTAAACAAAAAGACAAACCCCAACAACCAAATATCTACAAAATGATTTGTAGAAAACATCTCAAAACAAGCATTAACCACGAGAACAGAACTTCATACTAAACTTCCCAGTAAACTTTATACTACGCCTCAATATCCAGGAATGCTGTGGTGGTAATAATGGTGGAGGGCGGCAGTGGACTAACTAAAATACTGTGTATTAGCTTTATTTAAATCTGTTATAGGTTTTGTCTTCATCCCATTTTGCAGTCTAAAGTTAGTTAGGCAGCTCACTGAGTTAAGACAGCCAGTGGTTTCAATTCTAATCCATCAAAACTCCTTGTTTTCCAATAGGCAACGCCGCATACAATCAGTCCAATTTCAAATGGAGACAATACTATGACTGCACGGGAGAAAATACATGCTCTAAACTCCTGTCATAAGTCTTTTTCATGCCCCGTTCCCCGTTTTCTCGTGTCATGAGCTCTTCGGCGGAGGGAGAAGCTCGTCCCAAAGGAAGAAAAGAAGTGGTTTGAAAGTGCGCGAGAGAGCTGCGCTTAGGGCGCATACTATGTTTGTGAAGCATAAAAGTCGCCGTGCACACTTTACATCATTCAAGATTCTTTACATCAATATTGCACAAGATAACAAACTTTTCCTACCTGCATGGGATCGGCGGCCATCTTGGTTGTGAACTCTTTTGAATCAAACTGGGGAAGGGGAGGTGAGTCACTCCCAAAAAACAAGGCTGTTATGTTTCCGTCTCAAGCGAAAAGCTCTTTATTTTTTTCCGTACGATCATGCC
Source organism: Gila orcuttii (assembly GCA_026230005.1). Taxonomy (NCBI): domain Eukaryota; kingdom Metazoa; phylum Chordata; class Actinopteri; order Cypriniformes; family Leuciscidae; genus Gila; species Gila orcuttii. The sequence goes on along the minus strand of JAPDVR010000008.1, from coordinate 27,008,216 downwards.
CGGGAGGCGGAGGGGGTCCCATGGTTGAGCTGAGGGTTTGTTGTAAATGTAGGGGTTTAAACCCAGAGATCCGCGCATTTGGGGTGAACGTTGATCTCTGCTGCTGCTAATATTGGAACAAGGGAAGGGGAGGCGGGTGGCAGAACGACCCAAGTGCAAGTTTCTGTTCCCGCACCCAGTTCAGCCACTGCTAGTCCTCCCTCGATCATGTGATCAATAATATGGAATGCCAAAGCTGACTTAATTAAAAATAAATAAATACATAAATAAATATGCAAAGAAATGTAAAAAAAAAGCAAAAATACATAAATACATAAATAAATATACAAATGTAAAAAAGTACAAATAAATGAGTATTTATAATTTTATTTCCTTATTTATGTATAATTGTATTTTTTCACACATTTATTTATTTTTTTATTTATACATTTATTCATTTATTTATTTCCACTTTTATTTATTTCCACATTCATTTATTTCTACATTTATTTATTTCTACATTTCTTTGTCCGTATGCTAATGAGGGGGCGTGTTTAACCTCAGACATCAGCAATCGAGCTCAGAGTGGCAGTGCTGAAGCTTTGAGGCCACAGTGACACCTTGTGGTGTGTGACCAAACGAAACGCAAGAGGTGTGCGGACAATAGGCCTATCACATTTTAAGTCATGTATATCACCCTAACTGTATGTAGGGTAGGCTATATAGGGTTAACACACATAGCACACATGAACAGAAACTGCACTTCAACGGGTCTGATAGCAGACACTTGGACATGGAAGCGCATGAAAGTATCCACTATTAATAAAAGTGTAAACGCGGTGGATAGGGCTGATAAGAGCTTGCGTTTATTGTCGACGAGACTCGCACACCAGCGCAGAACGCGGAGAGAAACCAGCGCACATTTCACTGACTCCTACGCAAGCATATTGATCAATGAGTTTGAAACACGACTCAATACATGGTTTACATTCGCGTTTCATAATTTCGTATGCATAACAGGTGACAATTCAAATGCTTAAAACACAACCCATATTTCATAGATGCTGCTCTTAGATACTGATTAATAACAAGTCATCAATTTGGAATTATTCTTAAATCAAACAAAAGGGGCTCAAGTAAACGCAGCTAGTGATCCACGCATCTCACCCCATGCAGTGGAGGACAGAAGCATCATCATGCCCATTCAAACAGCACCTGTCGTGCCCATGCTCGTGGTGATATTTCCCCCTATAAATTGATTTTATATCTACCCAAACCTTATTAAATAGGTAGGCTATACATCATCATATATGTCAAGTTCTTAATATTAATCGATAAACTACTCAGTTATAATTATAATAAGGCACTATGGCTGTTATCAGTAAAATAAAATTAACAAAAGTCATTAAGTCATTAAAAGTCAAAATCTTAATACAGAGGAGAATGCTTTTACACTGCAATTACAATTTCATAAAAGTCGTTATGAGATTAATGATATGACTCACTCGTTTAAGACAGTGACTTACCGCCACCTACTGGCTGTTTTAGTTTCATATTTAAACATACAATTTAATTGGCTTTATGCCAAGCTGCTCTACTTCCTGAACTTCAGCCAGCTCCTTGTTTCCTGTCTGCCATTATTGGCCAAATTGATTAATTCAGGTGTGCCTGACCTCAGTAGTCATGGCAACAATAATCAGACACACCTGAATTAATCAAGTTTGCCCAATAATGGCAGACAGGAAACAAGGAGCTGGCAAGAGTTCAGGAAGTAGAGCAGCTTGGCATAAAGCCAATTGATTCCATCATTTCATATTTCTATATTCATTTATTTTTAACATTAATCTCATAACGACTTTTTAATTAATTTCTACCTATTTAATAAGGTTTGGGTAGATATACAATCAATTTATAGGGGGAAATATCACCACGAGCATGGGCACGACAGGTGCTGTTTGAATGGGCATGATGATGCTTCTGTCCTCCACTGCATGGGGTGAGATGCGTGGATCACTAGCTGCGTTTACTTGAGCCCCTTTTGTTTGATTTAAGAATAATTCCAAATTGATGACTTGTGATTAATCAGTATCTAAGAGCAGCATCTATGAAATATGGGTTGTGTTTTAAGCATTTGAATTGTCACCTGTTATGCATACGAAATTATGAAACGCGAATGTAAACCATGTATTGAGTCGTGTTTCAAACTCATTGATCAATATGCTTGCGTAGGAGTCAGTGAAATGTGCGCTGGTTTCTCTCCGCGTTCTGCGCTGGTGTGCGAGTCTCGTCGACAATAAACGCAAGCTCTTATCAGCCCTATCCACCGCGTTTACATTGTTATTAATAGTGGATACTTTCATGCGCTTCCATGTCCAAGTGTCTGCTATCAGACCCGTTGAAGTGCAGTTTCTGTTCATGTGTGCTATGTGTGTTAACCCTTTATAGCCTACCCTACATACAGTTAGGGTGATATACATGACTTAAAATGTGATATTGTCCGCACACCTCTTGCGTTTCGTTTGGTCACACACCACAAGGTGTCACTGTGGCCTCAAAGCTTCAGCACTGCCACTCTGAGCTCGATTGCTGATGTCTGAGGTAAAACACGCCCCCCTCATTAGCATACGGGCAAAGAAATGTAGAAATAAATAAATGTAGAAATAAATAAATGTGGAAATAAATAAATGTAGAAATAAATAAATGTGAAAATAAATAAATGTAGACATAAAAACATATATACATAAATGAATGTGGAAATAAATAAAAGTGGAAATAAATAAATGTATAAATAAAAAAATAAATAAATGTGTGAAAAAATACAATTATACATAAATAAGGAAATAAAAGTATAAATACTCATTTATTTGTACTTTTTTACATTTCTTTGTATATTTATTTATGTATTTATTTATGCATTTTTGCTTTTTTACATTTCTTTGTATATTTATTTATGTATTTATTTATTTTTAATTAAGTCAGCTTTGGCATTCCATACAATAACAGCTTCATAAACACAGAGGCTTCAACACAACAGTCTGGTTCTGCAGGAGCAGCAACACTAATTATAGGACTTAATCTACTGTATTCAGGTCTAATAATATCTAATAACTGTATTCAGAAATAACACTTATTTGAGCGATTTTACTGCGATTTATTTCGTAGGAGCAGAACAACAAACCAAGCTAGGGCTTCTTTTATTGGAGAGGTATTATACACAGACTTTTTGTGTAGAAGTAATAAAAAATCAAGACGTATTCTATCGCAGTAACACATTATATAGGCTATAATGATTTTGAAACACAAATCATTCTGTTTTAAAAAATGATTCTATATAACTTTCTATAATGACTACTTGTATCAGTGATTCTCAATTTGGGGACCAGGGTCCACTAGGGGGCCCCCCATCACAGGATGACTTTAAATAATTAAAATATTAAAATAAATTAAAATACACAAAAAAAAAAAAATTCAAGCAAGATGTAAATTAAAATCCTATTTCTTTTCAACGTTTTTCACCCTCAATAACGATTGTTATTATTCAAAAACGTACAGTTCTTGAGACTTCTGGAATTATGTATGTTGGGTGGGGGTGTCTTTAAATATGTGTTAGACTTAGATTTGACTCCTTAAAATATTTATTTGTCATAACAATATTCATTCTATTGTGATTTCTTTTCTGTAGTAGCAACACAAATAATTGTATTGGGATTTATTCTATAGGATTAGCAATACTTATTGCATAGAGACTTATTCTACAGAAGTAGCACAACCGTCATTCTATTGTGATTTTATAAGGCAGGGCCACATTCTTTTATTAGGAATTATTCTTTAGGGACTTATGCTTTTAAAGCAGTGCAACTCATTCCTTCGTGATTTATTTTTTTAGGTGCATGAACAACATTCTGTATTATTATTTATATTATTTGACAGGTAAATTAATGACAATATATTCAGAGTTACTATATGCAGGAGCAGCAACTTTTATAATGCTTCAATTTTATAGTAGCAACCAATTTATTTTAGTTTATGGGCAGAACATATAAACTCATTTAAAGGACAAATCCTTACTACAGAATAATGAATCAATAATACTCATCAGAAATATGGACTGGTTAAGAAGGCAGAAGCATAGAGAAGTACATCAGTCATTCTTCTTGGCTGCATGAGTCACAAAAAATATCCATATTACAATAATTACAGATAAGGACATGATGGAATGGTCCTAAACGTATGACACGTCAAGCCTTTAATAATTTATGGTGTTTTATTTATTTTGCTGTAAACATTAATAAAAATGTTCTCACTGAGTATTTTTTTCTGAATGCATAATTTAATGGATTAATCCTGCACATAGCTATCATGTTAATGGTTGCTTTTACTGGAAAATTCTCTTATCTTTTACCAAAGGCTTATTTACAGGCATTTCTAAAGTTACAGAATGTCACTTCAGCCAACAGAGGGTGGTGTTCTCCATGAATTCTGTCAATTATGTTTTGTAGAAACCATTTCAAATGAATCATAGTAACTTAAAACACAGCTTATATCACTGAAGAGATCCTTAATGGAGTTTAAGGTTTTTAATTATTCTGAACAAAGCAAATATTACTTCACAACACACTTTAAAGATTGGTACTTTATAGCAAGCTTAAAATTAATTTAAAAAACAAACAAACAACCCATTATGCTTTCCAAGAGATCATCTGGAGTGCTGTTTTAAAGGATACAGAGAACATGGGCTCTCTGGATGCTGATTTATGGACAGGTTCATTGCAGTGATACTGTAATTGTAGACCAGGAAGAATATCCGTATCATTACAAAAAGATAAACTTCACTCACATACACCAGTGGAGGATGGTGTGTTTTCACTGCCTGAAAGTGAAGAACACATCACTATTTCAAAACTAACAAACACCGAAACTAAATTGCAGGTCCACAACATATAAGAAAGGTCATTCTGTGCAAAACCAATTCATAATTGATTATGATACGCAAGGATGCTCGCTGATATTGCTTCATAGCTTCAATGGCTAACCTCATTTAAACTGCCAGATATTACCATACATGTTGAATTTCCACAATATTAGACCTTCACAAAATAGACTGTAGCTGACAAAGCAACTACTGGGTTATATGAGGTCTTGAATATGAAACTAGGAGCTCCATTAGTATCTCTTTCTCAGAGCTCAGCAAAAAGATGAGCTCAGGACTTCTGTTCAGATATGTTGTGCTCCCTGAGTGAATCCAAGTGGTCGTTTCTGTGCACACAAGCTGTTGGCCTGTCCTGTTCACAGTACAGTTTTCCATTCGCATAGTGAAAGCGGTCACCAGGTAGTAGCTGGTTATGGCAGATGGAGCATACAAAACACTAGAGCAAAGAAAGAAATGCAATGAAGAAAACATATTACAAGGCACCCCAAAACACACTTCAGCATGTAAACTAGGAGTAAAAATGTAGATCATTTATGAATTAACTGTATTTAAATAGGTCAGTTTAATGGAGTAAATTACCTTGACATGGAAAACATTGCCCTGTGCTCGCATAACCATTTCATTTGCTGGGATAGACTTGCTGCAAGCCCTGCAGGCTCCGCTGCTACCAAATAATCTGTAGTGAATATCATCACAGATGTATTTTAATAAGCAAGTCATTAGTCTTTTTTCCTCTTTCACAAACTCATTTACTCACCCCACTTGGAACAAAAAGGAAGATATTTTTATTTTTCAATATCATAAAAGGAAAGTAAATGGGGTCCAGTATTGTTTTGGGGACCCCCATTTTCTTCAATCGTATGGAAAAGTATTTTCAAATTATGTGTTCCCCTTAAAGGAATAGTCCACACAAGAATGAAAATTCATAATTTACTCACTATCATGTCATTCCACACCTGTATGAAGTTTATTCTTCTGTGGAACACAGAAGACGATATTTTGAAGAAGTCCCATTGACTTCCATTGCATTTTTTGCCCATACAATGAAAATCAATGGTAACCGAAACTGTTACTGTATTTTGTGTTCCACAGAAGAATGAAGCTGATACAGGTTTGGCACGACATCAGGGTGAGTAAATGACAGAATTGTCATTTTTGGGTGAACTAACCCTTTAAGTCCATCATATTTTATTTATTACTGTGACAGAAGACTATATTAGACATACAAAATAACTGCTTTCATTTAATCTAGTACATTTGTCTGCTCAGGATGTGAATGATGGTAAATTATTAAGGATGAAGATAGAGTGTTGTTCCTGTAGTCTGACCTTATATAGTCACTTTTGCAGAGGATCAAGCCACGCTTTGTGAAACACGATGAGCCGATTTCTGCCAGCTGGGCTTGGCAGCAGGAGCACTTGAGACAGTGGCAATGCCAGTATCCATCCAAAGCAAACAGGAGGAAGCGGTCCAAAATCTTGCATCCACATCCAACACACCTCTTCCATGCCAGGGCCCCCATTCTGACATGAGGCGGTTGTGTATTACAAGCAGTGTTTACCATAATAAATGGGTCATTACCTATAGAACAGAGTGAATGTAAACTGAACAGATGTTTCAACTATAAAACTGCACAAGAAACACAGACTGTATTCAGTAGATAAGTAGGCAATACATTTATTTAACCAATGGGCCTCTATCTGTATGACACAGATAAACAATCTTCCTAAAGTAAACACACACTTATACTAGTTTGGCACAAGCATTCGCACTTACCTGCATCACAATTTCCAGATCATTTCACAGGCTCATACAGAACAGAGGATCGCGTTCAGTCTGTCAGCTCGGATAGACGCAGACGCTGGACCATAACTTGTCTTTAGCCCCCCCAAAAAAATGTCACGAATAAAACTTCATTTACCTAACGTTACATTTAAACTAACTCTCGTTGGCATATCAGCATTAGGTCTGAGCATTGTAAGTTAAGGGCGCTGTTTACACTGCTCGGTTAACGTTACCAGACTTCAATCCCCTTTAAACATCCGTGAGCTGACGTCAGGCGCACTTCAGCCAATCAGCAGTCACTTAAATTTTGGTCTCGCGGTGAAGCAGATGCAATATTTAAATGCTGCATTATTGATGCTATCTGAATTAGGTCGATCGTCATTTGACTATATGTAATGTACTATTTCAATTTTAATAGTAAATTACAAAATTATCTCGCAGAAATTGAATTGTCAAAGTGACTTTAAGTTTAGGAATGCCTCACATTTCTTATTCGGAGTCATTTAACTCACAATGGAGCCTTAATCACCCAACACCGGCACACACACAGCGTCATGGCCAAATCACTATGAAAAGAAACCTTGACAGCAGTCTGATTGGGAGATAATAGAAAATCATCCGTGAGAAAAGGATCCTGCCTTTCTTATCATCTGTCTGTCATTTAGCCATGATTACCATCAGATTAAATACAATCAAAGCAGTTTGGTTGAAAAGTGGTAGTCATGGGAACCAAGGAAAACTGTTTATCTTAATTCAAACATGCGCACTCTAGATTACAGAGATGTAGGAGCTGAGAGGGAGGAAAGAGGGTTGTGTTTGTTGGCTTCTGTCACTCATTATGGTGTATTATGTCACTATTCAATGCAGAAAATTAGTCTCTGATGACATGACAAAGCCGTAAGAGTAGCTTAGTGTTGATATATGTGCTGTTTGCTTTGAGGAATTAAAACCTTAACTTCAGGTTTGCTGCTAATATCTGTAAACTGCAATCTGTTGTATTAGAAAAGTGCATTACACTACCATTAAAAAACCTGTTTAATTCACATTCTAAAAAAATAAATGCACAAAGTACAGTGACAATGTTTTAGGAGTTACGGGATGGCATATTGGTGCCTGTATATTTTACAATTTTAACCATGATACATGTTATTGAGATATCAATTTAATATAGGAATCTACTTGATCTGCTTTACCTTAACATGTTTGTTAAAACAGGTGGCACAATAGAAAGCCATATGATGAATTCAAGTTCATTGTCAGTACTCTTATATAGACGGTCATATACAACGACAGCACCATCAGGGCAACACACATGACACTATAATGAAATAAACAATAACTGAAAATGTAACACAAAAAACAACTTATGTACAATACTGATATCAAAAATAAGAAGAGCAAAAATTATATACAATATAATCATACACTGTAAAAAAAAGTCACTGCCCTTAAATGTTTAAGTTCAATCAACTTGATGTTTAAGTCATTTCAAAACATTAAACTGACTTTTAAAAAAATTGTTGAATCTTGTATAACATAAAAAATAGAAAATTGCAGTTAAAGCAATGTACAAAAAATGTTTGTCATAACTTATTGATCAATTTTTTGCATGCAGGGACTTCTGGGAATGTCCTTTTACTGTTTTTCACTGTAAATTATAATAGTAATTCATAGTTTTTAGTATTATAGTATTTTACAGTAAAATTACATATCACGTGATGTTAAAACAATTTGATTTTCAAGGTCACTTACAATTCATCAATTAACCTTCTTTCTTTTTTTTAATAAAACTTACAAACATTTTTTAACAGTGTACAGTAAAAAAGAGACATGACACATTAACATGAATTTGCATGAAGCCAGACTAACATCAGCACAATTGTAATTATCAATGTTCTGCATGAGCTATTACTTTTTTCAGCCCTTATGTTGGTTTTGCCTGTCTAGATTTCCTGTAAACAAGACTAGCCCCCGCCCCCTTCCCCGCCTGATCATTATGTTTATGTAATGAGGTCACAGTCCTTGATCTAATGGCAGAGTTTGTGTGTGTGTGTGTGTGGGGGGGGCTTAATGGAAAAATAAGTCATTTTCTCCACATCTCCATTACTTTAATTGTGTACTGAGCAGAGGCATGTTGTGATGTTCCAGGTAAAGCACAGGAGTCACATTAACAAAGAGTGTGAGCTGTCTGAACACATACAGTTAGATAAACATCGGATGGAAACCGTGAGACAGAGGCCTCATTATTTACAGCTGAAGCCAACCGATGTCTTTATAGCAAAAGATTTTCATTATTGCTCAATAATTAAATCTGCGAAACATTTGTCAATTATGTGCGTTTCTGTCCTGGTGATTAGAAGAACATTTCCAAACAAATCTACCAAATTACTTTAGCTGGTTGTTTTAACGAAACAATTTCCTCTAATTAATGTATCCTTTCCCCACTGACTATAGCCAACAATTATGACGTTCATTAAAAATGAAGGGAAGCTGGACTGTCGATCAAACACAGAAAGGGATTGTTTGAAAGGCCCTTTATTTGTTGCTGTGACAGCTCAATCACCCATCATGATCTAACCGGGGGAGGTAAAAACCGCCAACAATGACCATCAGAGGCTACAGACAGCCCCTCATTTGAGTGCTAATTAGAACAATTATATCTCTGAAAGGCAGCCTGGTATCTGTTCCCAGTGTGTTGAGAGAGACAAGGTGAAGAGACAACAACGAGTTAATAGAAAAATTAATTATTTACACTATTATCTAGGCCATGCCATTGAAAGAATGACTCAATAATGCTTTAATTGTGTTGCTGATTACATTTCCACCCAGATGGACTCAAAAGCATATCACCCCTCTGACGTTTATTAAATGTATGTGCTCCAATGAGATAACAGGGATATTGCACTGCACATCACTTCTTGAGCACATCTCGTGTGTTCATGTCAGCGGTGAGCTCCTTTGTGGAAGAAGAGAGGTTACAGACCATTGGGTCACACAGTTATTCTAGATCAAAGAAGTTTATGCTGGTTAAAAAAAAGACATGCATACACCACTGTGCAAAAGTTTGAGGTCAGTAAGGTTTTTTTTTTTATAAAGAAATTAATATTTTCATTCAGCAAGGATGCATTAAAAATATTGGCCTTTGAATCTAAAATGACCTTGATACTGATGTCACTTTCAGATTTAATACATTTGCTTGAGTGTGAACATGAATATGATTGTCTTAGTCTGTTTTCATATGTGTTGAATAGTCATACGCCTTGAGCAGAATGATGGTTATGTTGAACACTACCATTCAAAAATTTGGGGTCAGTAAGATTTGATTTTTTTTTTAAAGAAATATATTCAAGAGCGATGCATTGAATGGCATCAATAGTGACAGAAATGACATTTATCATGTTCCAAAAGATTTCTATTTCAAATAAATCCTGTTCTTTTGAACATTCTATTCATCAAAGAATCCTGCAAACAATGTAGGATGGTTTCCACAGAAATATTAAGCAACTGTTTTTAACATTGATAGTAAGAAATGTCTCTTCAGCAGCAAATCAGCATATTCAAATGATTTCTGAAGGATCATGTGACACTGAAGACTGGAGTAATGATGCAGAAAATTCACCTTTGCCATCACAGGAATAAATAAAAATTTAAATTGTAATATTTCACGATAATACTTTCACCACATTTTTGATCACATAAATACATGAGACTTCTTTAAAAAAACATTTAAAAAAATAATACCAATCCCAAACTTTTGAAGGTTTAATTTGTTTTTATTTAAAAAAAAGGGAAAGCATATTAAAAAATATAATTTTCTCATATGAATGCTGATGGCCCTCCATATCTTTTAGCTTCTCCTTTGTTTTTTTTAGTAGAGAGAAACAGACATATCAAAATTATAATAATAACAGAGAAGAAAAAAAATCTAAACAAATCAAGCTCTTTTTATTATAGCTGACATATCCAAAATCAATCTGTTTCCAAATCTACCTCAACACTGTCAGCAGAAAAGAGCAAAGTTCCTGAAGTCTCATTTATTTAAAATGAAAAAAAGAAAAAAGAATAGAGCAAATACAGGCTCACATGGTGGCACTGTGAAAGAAAGATAGTAAAACTGATAGCTATAGCTAGTGTTTCATATACAGTACAGATTGGTTTTGATTATCTAAACACATTCAAAAGATCCTGTGTAAAACCTCAAAATATATATTTTTTAAGTAGCAAGTGATCATTTGTCACAAAGACCATATTGTTCTACTCATATTTTGTCTTGAAGATTTTAGAGGGAAATGTGCAATGCAACACCCATTCCATGCACAACCGTGTGGATAATAAAGATCATGTACATAGAAAAACTGAAATTGTTTAATAAACTCGGGAGACAAATTTCCATTTTCAAAAAGACATCAGTACCTCTTGTAGTACTATTAACAAGGCAAGCAATTTCATATGATGGTTGCCTATTTCCACATTGATGTTGATAATGGAATCTATGCAACTGTACCAACATTTCACCATGTAAAACAATTCTTCACCTTTTTAAATGCCGAGATGTCAAGTCATAATTACACTGGCTGTAATAATAGCTCTGTGTCATAGGGAAAAAAAGGCACAGTCTCCATGAATCAGTCCCAATCAGTTCAATTAACATATTTAAAGTCTATGATCTTTAAATCACAAAGCAGCAAACTAATGGTATGTTGCCATAAGAGGCTTGACAAGTCTTTGAAATGAAGTATGTTTGAACAATATGTATAGACAAAAAAAAAAAAAAGATAATTCAGTCATAAAATAAGTAAAATCAAATTTAAAGTCACAAAATTGCTGCTTACCAAGAACTAGTAACAGTACAATGATCCACATGCAGATCTAGTCATTTTTGCGTTTGTTTTTATCTTCAAATTCTTTACCCAACTGGATCCAACTGTAACTGTAATGACCAGTATTTACATACATATTTGATAAAAAAATATATTTTCTGAAATTGCTGAAAAACTACAGGGATGAACACCAGGCAGAAGGTTCTGATTTAAAAATGGCAAACCGCAATTGTGGATACATTTTAAAACAAAAATCTGATCTGCTATATTAAAGGCAAGATATATTATGTTAACAACGTAAAATACATACATCTACATCACATCTGTGTATTTCCAATAAATTCCATAAACCGTATTTTAAAAGTCCAAGAAAAAGTACTCATTTTACTATACTAAAAAAAATACTATACTTTCTCAGCTTGATAAAGAACTTCAAGAATGTTTAGTAGTCATCTGTACTCTTTTTACACTTTAAAATAAGATGTAAAAAGCCCCAAAACAGCATCAAACGGTCAAAAACTAAAAAACGAATCAAAACAATAAAACCATTAATGTATTAAATAAGGATCAAAGAAAGAAATGTGACAGCACCTGTATAAAACGCAAATGGCAGAAAGGTGGAGGTTGTCTTGAATAATGACACGAACAAGATCTGTCACCTTTAATGCACATTTGAGAGCTTTTAACCCTTCTTTGAAATGATATGTATTGGGGGGATAATGCTCATGACAGCTGTTTGGCCCAAAGACTCTTCCGTGTGGCACATACTAGATTCAGCTGTTTGAAATGTACACATCCAGATGGAGAAGAGTCAGGCAGAATGCACATATCAATGTACAGTAATGTGTCCTCCTCCAGTGTTTCCGACCGCAGCATACAGCGTTTATGGTCTCAGGTAGTCTTTGGGTAGATTTTCTCGTAGAAAAAGTTCTGTGCCAGTAGGTAAAGCTCTCCATCTTTTTCTCTCACTGCATGAGCCCGAACGTACTGGAATTGCTCTAGTGCAAACTCATAAAACTCATTCTCCATTTTCCAGATGTCTGACTGCTGCAGTCTGGCTATAGACTCTTTAGTGGGTGGCTTCTTCTCACTCGTTTTCCTTAGATGCGATTTCTTCCCTTTAAAGATGGAAAAAATAAAAGTTAAGTGAATATGTAAAACATTAAAACTAAAATTAAGAACTTACATTGCATCATACCTGTCCGAAATCGCTCCGTGGCCCCCTTAAAAAAGCGAGGAAGTGCCGCCTCCAACATCATAACAAAGTCTTCCAACTCCTCTGTCACCCCAACTAGCATATATTCATTCACCAGGTTGTATTTGGCTTGCTCCAAAGCCCATTTGCTGCCAATGTTCCTGTAAAAAAATAATTAAGAAGATGTAACAAGAGTCCTAAAAGTGATATAACCGAAATAGGCTTAAAGACACTGAAAGGCCTACCAGCACTCAGAGTAATGACCACAGAAGAAGGGAATCTGAAGCCACAGTTTCTCTGGAGCACAGTCTGATCCTCCGGCAGCAACACACTCATCAAACGTCTGAAACACACACAGATCGTACAGTTAACAGTTATCAATATTTGATGAGACCAAAAGTTAAGCTCAATTGACAGCTGTGACAAGCAGTGCGGGGCCGAGAGCGGTGGGAAATGAGCGAGTGCTAATGAGCGTCACCTGCGCGCCACACCGCTCTCCAGCCCTATGGAGGAGCTCCAGAAGGATAAAAGGACGAGTGACGACAGAGGACCAGGCCTAGGACATTTATGTTGTTTTATCGTGTTTATATGCGGCAGTCGTCCGTGAGGGGCTGTCGCTTTACTTTCGCTTTGTTGTTTGTTTATTTTTGGGATTTAAGTTTATGTTGAACGTTCACCGGTTCCCACCTCCTTTCCTGAACTTGAACATTGCTACACCAACAGCAAAAAAACAAACAATTGTGGTAAAAATCATGGTTACAGTAACGCACTTAATATGGCAAGTAAAAAACAGGGCCAGCGTTAAAGAAAGTTTAAAAGCACACATCTGAATATAATTTTTTGTATTCAAAAAATATTTTATAACTTTATATTATTTTAAATGGTATTTATGAATCTTATATAATAATATATAAATAGATAATACTTATGTAATAAATATTAAATTATATTTTAAAATATTTATTAATAACATTAATATGAACTATATTAATTAATAATATATTAACATTATTTTATCATATTCGTCACCATAGCTTTTGTAAAAAATAGAATTTATAATAAACTAATTTTATAATTCAATAACATTTTAAATAAAATGTATTAATATAATCTAAATGTTAGTGATATTTAATGTATTGATAATATTATTAATATAATTATATTTATAATAATAATACTATTATTTTACAAAACATTTTTTTGTTGTTTTGTGAACTTAAACCTCAGTACCTTATAGTCTTGAAATTCAGAAAAATTAAAAATAGACAAAACAACTTTAACACTTGAACTCCCAAACCAAATACACCAGACTCACCTTTTTGTCTCCTTGCTTTCTGCGTCGTAGGCCAGGTCTGTAGTCATCACCAAAGCGCAAGAAATAGTAGTAAGACACCAGACGCTCAATGGGGTCCCGGATAACATTTATGTAAACAGGCTTTTTCTTCACTCCAAATCTGATGAAGGGATGGGAAACTGTCAAGCTCTGTATTTCATGTATCATTCCTAGTAAATACATTGTATTAGTACAGTAGGATTAACAGATGTTTATGGCATCAAGGCATGATTAAATATTTACTTTATCCATGCAGGTGCATAGAAGTATGTGAATTTGATAAGATTTGTAAAAGGTACAGGGAGACCTAGAAAACAGGTAACTAGTAACAATATGATTGTTTCGTTCAAAATCAGATGCTAGAAGCAATTCTTTTCATAGCCACCAGGAGTCAGCAGGATACTTTTTTTATTTTATTTTTATTTTTTTACACTTCATTGATGTTGGCACAGAATGTAAAACCTGAAACCACTCTAAATAGCATTTTTCATGCAAAATACAATGACCCCAACAGACTGAGGGAATTTGCACAGGGAACGACGAGAGCACATAATACACACTTGGTGAAATCCAGGAAGGAAACATGTCCGTGGTAGAACGCAGGCTTCATCTCCTTCCATAATGTCACATTCTTTACAAACCGTACCTGAAACATTCATAAATAATGTTAAAAAACAAAATAAATGACTTAAGAACATGCTCTGGGAAAAAAATAATAATCAAAAGGTCAACCTTCTTAGAAATTCATGATAGAAATGTACCCATTTTAAGTCCCCTAATACCATAAAGGCACCATACCATAACATCTGCTGACTGTATTGCTCTATTAAGGAAATGCTTTGTGTCATTTAGAAGCTGTTTGGAGAATTTGAGTAAACATTTGGATCCTTCCAGCATTATAATCTGTTGTTTGGATGGCTGTAAGCGGGAGGCACAAACAGTGAACATGCACAAAATGATACAAAACTGACCTGATCCTGAAGGGACATGACAGGATTGTTTTTGGTGGTATTGATGTGCAGCACATGGTAGTGGTTCTTGTTGCACAGGTCATAGGCGATGTTGGTGAAGGAGGTACTGGCTGTTTTGGGCACTCGGTTGTAGATGACCACCAAATCGTCCTCCTTTACCATGGCCTCCTTCGCCCCCTCTTGAATGTGCCGTTGCTCAATCTCTCGTACCTCATGTCTGGCAATGGCTCGTTCTGAAAAGTATGGGGAGAGATATTTAAACCAATGTGTTTAGCCTCCAAGATCAAAAGATTTTTTGCATAATTCATTTAGAAAAAACTAAAATACTGCAAATAAACCTGCCATATACCAGATTCATACAGGAATACTCCAAGTACTGTATGTTGAGGGAACAGAACTGCAAAGAATACTAGATTAATAATTATATCCTAAAGGAAAATATGTCTTTTATTATATTTCTGCACAATTCATAATAATTATAAAATAATATTATAATAATACTACATATAATCAACTAGTAAGGGATTCACATTTGATAATATTCTTTTTTTTTTTGAAATAGGTAAAATAACACTTAATTTTCCAGAATGGTCTATTTACAGGTCCTTCTCAAAAAATTAGCATATTGTGATAAAGTTAATTATTTTCCATAATGTAATGATAAAAATTAAACTTTCATATATTTTAGATTCATTGCACACCAACTGAAATATTTCAGGTCTTTTATTGTTTTAATACTGATGATTTTGGCATACAGCTCATGAAAACCCAAAATTCCTATCTCAAAAAATTAGCATATTTCATCCGACCAATAAAAGAAGTGTTTTTAATACAAAAAAAGTCAACCTTCAAATAATTATGTTCAGTTATGCACTCAATACTTGGTCGGGAATCCTTTTGCAGAAATGACTGCTTCAATGCGGCGTGGCATGGAGGCAATCAGCCTGTGGCACTGCTGAGGTGTTATGGAGGCCCAGGATGCTTCGATAGCGGCCTTAAGCTCATCCAGAGTGTTGGGTCTTGCGTCTCTCAACTTTCTCTTCACAATATCCCACAGATTCTCTATGGGGTTCAGGTCAGGAGAGTTGGCAGGCCAATTGAGCACAGTAATACCATGGTCAGTAAACCATTTACCAGTGGTTTTGGCACTGTGAGCAGGTGCCAGGTCGTGCTGAAAAATGAAATCTTCATCTCCATAAAGCTTTTCAGCAGATGGAAGCATGAAGTGCTCCAAAATCTCCTGATAGCTAGCTGCATTGACCCTGCCCTTGATAAAACACAGTGCACCAACACCAGCAGCCGACATGGCACCCCAGACCATCACTGACTGTGGGTACTCCAGTGCTGCTTATCTGTAGCCCAGGTCAGGCACTTCTGCCGCTGTTTCTGGTTCAAAAGTGGCTTGACCTGGGGAATGCGGCACCTGTAGCCCATGGTGGCTCTGGATGTTTCTACTCCAGACTCAGTCCACTGCTTCCGCAGGTCCCCCAAGGTCTGGAATCGGTCCTTCTCCACAATCTTCCTCAGGGTCCGGTCACCTCTTCTCGTTGTGCAGCGTTTTTTGCCACACTTTTTCCTTCCCACAGACTTCCCACTGAGGTGCCTTGATACAGCACTCTGGGAACAGCCTATTTGTTCAGAAATTTCTTTCTGTGTCTTACCCTCTTTCTTGAGGGTGTCAATGATGGCCTTCTGGACAGCAGTCAGGTCGGCAGTCTTACCCATGATTGCGGTTTTGAGTAATGAAACAGGCTGGGAGTTTTTAAAAGCCTCAGGAATCTTTTGCAGGTGTTTAGAGTTAATTAGTTGATTCAGATGATTAGGTTAATAGCTCGTTTAGAGAACCTTTTCATGATATGCTAATTTTTTGAGATAGGAATTTTGGGTTTTCATGAGCTGTATGCCAAGATCATCAGTATTAAAACAATAAAAGACCTGAAATATTTCAGTTGGTGTGCAATGAATCGAAAATACATGAAAGTTTAATTTTTATCATTACATTATGGAAAATAATGAACTATCACAATATGCTAATTTTTTGAGAAGGACCTGTATATACTGTATTATTTTTTATATATCTTTTTATATATTATACACAGTAACACTTAAAAATGTTAAGCAGCAACAACTGTTTTCAACATTGATAATAATAATCAGAAATGTTTCTTGAACAGCAAATCAGCATTGAATGATTTCTGATGGATCACGTGACATGAGTAATGATGCTGAAAATTCAACTTTGCCATCACAGGAATAAAGTACATTTCTAAATATATTCAAATAGACAACAATTATTTTAAATTGTAATAATATTTCACAATATTATGGTTTTTACTGTATTTTTTATCAAATAAATGCAGCCTTGGTCCCATTAGAGTAATGCAAAATACATTGAATTCATGAACAAAACGTAGAGGTTGAAACAGAAAGGTCCTATGGCCTTGTAATTCTCGTGAGATCTTGAGATAGAACTTTGACAGTATACACGATGCGGTGACAGAAGTGTGTGAATGTGAGCTGGAGAACGGGCAGCTGCTACTGTGAGGTGATGATGTCAAGCCAACCACGGCACATTCCCGCTCAGCTCTCGAGTCTCCAACCATCACATGTGGACAACTGGTATCGCCCATGACAACAACTGTTACTATGCCACATTATGACGTCAGACTCTCCCACGACAACAGAGAATATCTTGTCACTCATGCAAAAAGCATTTTGTTATTTTAAAATTGTGAGAAAAAAACAAAGACTAAACCTAGATAATAAGAAATTTGTCTCTGACCTCCCTTTTTTACTTGTTTTTGTGTGCTGAGCTGTAATGGAAAACGTTTGACTGAGGTAAAAGAGTCGTCAGGGTTCAAGCATTTATGGGTAGATGTGACTGTTTCACCATCTCATTACGGGTGCAATACCCAGCCTAATGTAATAATATAATTGCACGTTAATGAGAAAAACACCCTGAACCATTGCCTTTTTCCTACATGGACACACAACTGCTACTTTATGCTGAATGAAATCGCTCATTTAAAAACAGTCAGGCGGCAAGAGGGCCCTCAGGCTGACTGTGTGTAAATGATGCTATGGATGACTGCAGATATTCACTTCTATTGGCCTTCACACACTGCCTTCTCTAATAAACACATCTTCACAAGTACAATAACTTATTAAATCTTACTGTTTTTTCTTGTACCCTGAAAACATTACTTAAATTCACATCTACACTTTCCCTAAGAAAAGTAATAAATATGTAACAAAAAAACACCCCCAAAAAATCATATAATAAGCATTTATTAAAAATGCTTATTTTTTTGGTCCAGATCTATTATGTTACTCAAAAACACATGAAAAAATTATGCAATTCATACATACAATGTTTTGAATACATCTCTACTAAGATGATTCTCTTTATAAATTCTAAATTATTTATATTTTATTGGGGACATAATTATTCATGATATTTGTGGGGGGAAATGATTATTCATTAAAATGTAAACTTTTGTCAAAAGATTAAAAAAATCATATAAAAATATTACATGTGTAAGCAACGATATTTAAAGCCTTTTTAAAATAAAAAAATTGTTGATTTTGTCATTGACCCAATCATACATTTACAGACAATACAAAGATCTAAAACAATTCATGATGTGAAATA
Source organism: Gila orcuttii (assembly GCA_026230005.1). Taxonomy (NCBI): domain Eukaryota; kingdom Metazoa; phylum Chordata; class Actinopteri; order Cypriniformes; family Leuciscidae; genus Gila; species Gila orcuttii. Next base: position 26,989,551 of record JAPDVR010000008.1, on the reverse strand, counting down.
ACAGTGCAAAATCTGAGTGTCTTGTTCCAGTAAAGGTAAAAAATAATAAGATGAGTGAATGAAATGTAATATCTACAAGTGTCAAGCTGCTCAGGAGGGGAGGAGGATTTATGGCAGTCAGCTGCTAAACCTGACGAGTTATACTCCGACTGATGTCTTTTCAATAGGCTACTTCAAATCAGGTTACAGTCTTTCCCTAGATAGAACAAAATAAATCCAGTCAGATTTGTCTCTGAGAGTCTCTACAACATGGAGGTCACTGTGGGGTCATTTTTATGTTAAAAAAAATTATCATGCCACAACAACATTTACAGCGTTGGTAGAGTGAGAGAAATGAAGTGTGTTCCAATTCGCATACTATCCGTCCTAAATAGTATTCGAAAATAGAAATAGTACGTACCAAATCGTAGTATGTTGAAATGAGTGTTCCAAAGATACCCGGATGGTCTACTATATCCGGTCAGAATCCGAAGTGCAGATCGATGCGCACTTTAACGGCTAAAGCCTGTTTTATGCTTCTGCGTCGAATCGACGGCGTACCCCCGCAGACCCCTCTGCGTCGACGCGAACCCCTCTCCGACCCCTCCGCCGTAGCTCGACGTGCACCTCCAAAAAATTGCAACTACACGTCGAGGCGACGCAGACCCCAAGGGCTGTGATTGGTCAGATGCACCGCGATGCAACGCAACCTGACGCAGAACCATAAAACGGCCACGACGCCGTAGGAGTGACGGCGTAGCTACGCCGTGGAGTTGACGCAGAAGCATAATGAGGCCTTAATATTGCCCACAACCCATCGCGCGTTGGACAAGGATTCGGTTAGAACGACAAACACGAGTAAAATGTGTTAAAAAAAAAACTACAGACAAGGAGGATGTGCGAGTCCTCTCTTATGTAGATGTAGATAGGTTTAGATAAAGGGGTTTGAGAGTGATTAATTATCAGTATCTAACCTGACGAAAATGTATTTATTCAATGTTGTCCACATTATATTTCATCTACAGCAGCATTGTGAACTTTTGCAAAGATACGTTGGTTTAGCCATTACCTTTGAAATGCATCATTATATTAAAATTGCAAACACATGAGGAGAGTCTCTGCATGAAAGACCACGACTGGCAGATCAACGTGCTACAACATTTCTCTCCGAAACAGTAGGAAATTAAATTAGATTGAATGGAGGATTTTAACTGTGACAAGATGATTGACAGGGCAGTTTACGGTGACAGGATGCACGTAACTAAGCGACAGATCTGTCCGTTAAAGATGACGAAGTAATATGTCCCAAAGCTTGCCTACTCTTTTGCTACACACTCAAAAGTATGTACTTTTTCTTCACAAAAAGAGTAAATACTTTTAGGGCGTAGTATAAGTAGGCGAATTAGGACGCAGCACCGGAGTAGTGCAGTGTGCTTTCACATTTGGCTCGACTGCCTGGTCCGGAACAGAGTTCGATTGCTCCCCGCTCCCCCACTAGATTGAGTTCACATTATTATTCGGGTCTCAACCGTGGTATACGTGCTTCAAAGCAGCAGCTGTTTACCCGTGTTGCATGATGATGACGACGCAGGAGAAGACTGCAAAATGCAGCGTTGCTCACCTCACTTTTTTATTTTGGTTTTTGAACATTTGGATATGTTTTCAAATCGTCAGAACATAACGGCACCTGCGTCCATCTACCACGGCGCAAATGTACAGCAAATATTTTAAAGAATGCAGAAGTCCAGCAGAAATGAGATTCTTTCAGTTTGCAGTGAGTCAGTCACGCTTGTCAGAAAAGTGACACAGAGTTTTAATCGAATCATACGTCATCAATAGCTGTTCACTTCCATGATTTAGTACGATTGCGTTCATATCAGCAGCGGAGCATAGAGGAGTTCACATGAACCCTACCTATTTATGCGGATTCGGGGTACGGTTTATCCAGAATAGTACAGCATTCACAATCACATCATGCAAATGTACCGAACTCTGACGTCAATCGAACCCGGGTGCATGCGCACTAAAAGTGCTAGTGTGAAAGCACTCTTAAAGCTACAATATGTCATTTTTTTTTCGCAGCTAGGGGTCGCTAACCTCTTACAATAACAAATGCGTTGGTTGATGACGCATAAGCGGAATTATGGAACTTGTCGTCATGCCGATAGATCTAATAATGTTTATGGATGAGTGAAAGTGAATACATTGATGTTTTTAAACATGACTGTGGTATGAAGCAGGGAGCGATTGCTAATAAGAGACAGATATCAGCGCTAGGGATGCGCGGTATACCGGTACTGCAAAAATACCGGTATATATTATATTTCAAACGGTACATTATCATAATTTTGTTCAATTCGGTATTTGATGCGCTGCTGTTTCGAAGTTCACCGCTAGGCGGCAGTGCGCTACCTAAACTGACGCGGGTCATGCGAAACCGGCAAACGGTGACAAAAGAGGAACACGATGGATCAAACCGGATCAAACGAAGCTCATTCGAATTTCTACACGCCCGAAATTAATAAATAGCAGTATGAGTGAAATAAGGCATTACTTTGCCTACAAAAGTCATGAGAAAAGTAAAGAAACAGATCTCAATGCACCACTCTGCAAACGCGGAGGCAACACATCAAATCTGCCTCACTTGACTCGTCAGTTGCTCATCCTGACTTGTTCAAAGAGTTCAGAGATCGACAGGTTAGTCCATCATTCAACTGATTTAATTTAGGCTTTTATTGAACACTGAACAGCGCACATACATAAGAGCTTATCAATTATATATGATACGATAAACACGAAAGCTTAAATCTGCTTGCATGACACGCTAGAACAAATGAAGTTTAGGTCTCATAATTTTTGCACTTTCAAACAAACATATATTAATTGAATTTGAATGAATAAAGAATAAAAATTTGAATAATATTAATTTTAGTATTAGTGATCATAAAATGAATGGTATATTAGTGCCGCTGTGGCGACCCCTAGAGGAATAAGCCGAGAGAGAGAGTAATAGTAGTAATATGAATATTACTAATATTACAATTAAGCTACATATGTCAACATTCATTAGGTAACCTGACCTAACAGTATTATAGCATTTATTCATCTATATCAATCAGTAATTAAATGACCTAGAAAATTAAATATACTAATACATGTTTAGCAATGCAATAAACTAATATGAACAGTAACCAAACCAAGATGAATAAATGCAATAAATGTTGATAATTCTCTGTTGATGCATGACAGCTAATGGTTTACATGTCATTTCATTATTCTATTATTATAGATATTAACCTATTTTAATTGTATAATTTCAGGGTTTTTTTCTAAATCAAAATTTAACCTACTGTATGTTCCCTGACTGAATTATTATTATTTTATTTTACATTTTGATACCTTTTCTTAGCACATTTGGTAGTGGAGAGTTTCAAGCAGTGTTTTTTAAGTGTCACTTACATTTTGAGAATTTTTTTTTTTTTACCTGTGGTATCGATTTAGTATCGATACCGAGGTATTAGGTTCTGGTATCGTACCGAAGCCAAAATTGTGGTATCGAGCCATCCCTAATCAGCGCCACACGCGAGTCCCGCGGATATAAAGGACAAGGGAAATTTCATTCTACCGAACTAACCGCAAGTGCAGAATTACTACTCACACAGGTCAGTTTATTAGACGAATAAAACTTGTGAGGTAACTCAGCGCTGTTTCCCTTGGTCTACACTATATCACACTAAACTGCATTTGAGTGTGTTGAAAGTTATAATGGTATTCTATGTGTTAGTTTTTTTGGCTGTATGAGACTAGCAATAAGCTAGATCAACATTAGAATAACATCTAACAAACAACAACAGCGTAACCGTGACGCTAGACGTAACCAGAGCCCGCCTAATGGAGAGCCTTAGCACTTCCTATTAGCCCCATTGTATATAATCTTGGTTGCAGTTCCATTAGAATTCCACTGGAGGTGATCGCGGGCGAGTCTATGGAGCAAGACGGCTAAATGTATCCCTTTCTCCTGCTTGTCGCTGAATCAACGTAGATTTTATTGTTGATTCCGCAAGTTCAATATAGATTATAGTCCAAAAGTCGAATGAACGAGTACTTATGTCCTTTCGATTTCTTACAGGTTAGGTCGTTGTTGGCCGGAACACGCTAGCATTCTGCTATTATGTGACGTCATCACATTTTTGAACGGATTTTTAGAACAGATAAGTGAACTTAAAAATGCAATTTTCTGCTGAGTGTATTATCTTAGCCCCCCCTTTTGAATGTAACTTTCAAATTACTTGACAAAATATTACATCCTGAGAAAAGTGAATTTCTGGGGGTGAAACCCCATAGACTCCCATTCATTCTGCACTCGCCTGCGAGCGCCCCCGCATGGACAGACACGTGTTACTGCAGCCAGTCCAGAAACCGGAAGTAACCAGACATTGCCAATTCTTAGACATTCTCTAACGTAACGCAGTTGTGCACGCCATGGCTACTATGGCAATACAAGCGGACAACCAGGGATAAAGCAATATCTGCTTTACTTCAGATGACAAGCCATTATTTAAAATTGGAATTTCTCTAAAATGAAAAATCTTTGGGAATTTTTTGGGATATTGTACACAACTGCAGGAAATATATCACACTGTGCAAGTGATTTTTTGATATTTTATTACAAAAATCTTACATATTGTACCTTAAGAATAAGTACATAAGAAAAACAGACATGAAGTATGTCCTGTGTACAAAGAGGCCATAAAAATCGACTAAGAAATGCAGGCAGCTGTATGCCTCTAGTATTCAAGGGGGCTTTGAAGTTTTAATAAATAGTTAGTAAAGCATTAAGTTTAGAATTTGCCCCAGGTTATTTACCATCTGGTTATACTTAGTGAGATTTGCTACGCATAAGTAAGATTAGTATAAAGTGTGAGCACATTACCACTAATTTTGCAATTTGTTTGACCATTAGGTTGAAATTATCATCATCACATGTAGACTAAACGGTATTGATTTGTCTTTCAGTTGACTCATAAAATTAATTTTTACAATTTACATCTAGATGTATTAGAAAAATGTATGCAACAACTTGTAACCCTGACAAAACTTAATGTCACACATATTTTAGGTTTAGGAAAGATTTTTCTTTATTGAAAGAAATTAATGCTTTTATTCAGGAAGGATGCATTAAATTGATCAAGTGACACTAAAGACATGTATAAGAATACAAAAAATGTATCACGGGTTGCCACAAAAATATTAAGCAGCACAACTGTTTTCAACATTAGTAATAAGAAGAAATGTTTCTTGAGCACCAAATCAGAATGATTTCTGAAGGACCATGTGACACTGAAGACTGGACTAATAAATGCTGGAAATTCAGCTTATCCATCATAGAAATGAGTAGCATTTTAACATATATTCAAATAGAAAACACATTAGTCACATTATTACTGTTTTTAATTTTTGATCAAATACAGAGACTTGATCAGCATAAGAGACTTATTTTGAAAACATCTTACCAACCCCAAACTTTTGAACGGCAGTATATGATTACTTTACATTAGGGATGGGCATTCGATTAAATGTTCTTAGTCGATCGTCGGGAGAATTAACGATCGACTATCGATTAATCATTAATATTTTTATATACAAATTCATTATTTATTTAACTTTTTATAAATTAAAAATGCAATAGATACAAAAATACAGCGTGTTTTTCCTCAATGAGATCTTTATTACAAGATGATCAACTTGTGGCAGTTAAACTGGACGTTCGGTTAGGCTAAACTTGAAGATATGCGCTGCGGTGCTCTAAAGCAACGGAACCTGCAGCTGCGAGTTGGCGTTCATAAACAGAGACCATAGTTTGTTCCAAAATAATAAATAAAAAACACAATCATGTTAAACAATAACTTAACCAAAAACATCATAATAGTTAGATCTGACAGGTTTTGTCAAAATGTAACTCAAAACTATCCAAGGCACGTAGTCGAGAAAGAGGGTGAGAGAGATTAGCCTAACGTTACCTAACAATCAATTAGGCTAGGCTACTTAACAAATTAGGCAACTTAACAAAGCCTCATAAAAAATAACTAGTAACTCACATACAACTTCTGGACCAGTCTACTGATTTTTGTTAAGAAAGATAAGCATGTTGATGACATGATCTGGGGTCAGACGCGACCGCAACCTGGTGGCCGTCAAGCCTTGTTTATACTTTCGGCTGGCTCTGCAGCGCGAATCTCCCCAAACGGACGAGGCGTTTATACTCGACGCGCTCGCCTGTGAAACACCGAATACCGCAAAGACGTCATTTTTGCTTCACGCACCTTCGCGTCGAGTGTAAACAAGGCTTCAGTCCAGCCGCCGAAAACACCCGCTCTGAGGGGACTGACGTTGCCGGGATGCACAGGTACCTCCGCACTAACATGGCCAGCCCGGGGAACCTTATTCCGTTCACTTTCCACTCACACTACGCAAAGCAACCAGCACTAGTTTAATCGATAACAAATTAACGTGATCGACGAAATTCTTAATGATCAATCATCGATCGTCGATTAATCATGCCCATCCCTACTTTACATATAATATTTATTAGTTTGATAAATAAATGAAACATCATAAACACATACACTTAAATTTTACATAAATTTGTAATATGTTTAGAGACTACAATAAGTATTTGTTTAGTTGGTCATCCTAGCTCTGAAAGCTTTTCAATAACAGTGCTTTCAAAGTCTTTAAGCTTCATAAACACATGGCTATTTTGGATCTAAAAATGTACAATAGTCAATGTGTTGGTGCCAAGCTATAAACACATGGGCTTATGTTCTTTCAAAGCCTCATCAGGGCTAAAAACAGTACCAATTTGAAGCGTGTTTATAGGGAATCCCAGAACTTCCATTAGCAAACTACTATCAGGTTAGATATCAAATAACTTTTCCGATGTTGATGAACCGTGAAAGTCTATGTCAACTGCCATCATTAGAGAGAAACGGAAAGACAATAAATCAACATTGTGACACATGAAAAATCGTCAGAAAACACTCCTGAAATTGAGGCACATAAAACAGTTTACACTAGATATGTACTAAAGACCTTTGTTCACAGTCAAACAAGATGTGCAACAGGACAGATTCAAAAACATCATCAATTTATGCAGTGCAAAGACTGACAGCTTTCTCCGGGTCTAACCAGATGGAAAACCTTCCTCACACCTTTCTGCCTGTTAACGGCTCTCTCATATAACTATTCATAGAGCAAAAACCTGTTGGTTGGTGTAACTCAGCGTGGATGGTGGGAACCAGCTAACCTAAACAACAGCTTGCCAATTTTTTAGTGGAAAGAACATAGCTTATTCAAACAAACAAAGCATTATAAAAACTTGAGTATAGCACAGATATACCTCTGTGAAGGTGCTGTGAAACGGATATGATGCAGAAGTGATGTGTTACAGTCAAACTGGTGTAGCATTCAGAATAGCCTAGAGGACATGAAATAGCCCATATCTGATCGCTCTATAGGCATGTGCGTTTGACATGTCTCACTAGTTAGACATGTGGCCTGTGTTTGGAATTACAGCAGCACTCAACTAAAATACAAAAGCCCCGTATTGACAAATGTACTCACAGATTTTAAAATAACTGATCTTGTTCTTTTCAATTGATTAGTTGTAATGAGCACAAAACATGGATTGCAAAAGGGTTTTAAGAATACCAGGCTGAAGGTATTCTTATTCTTCTTATTAAGCGCTAATGTCTATATTTTCTCTGACACACACAGCCATGCTGTGCAAGCTCTGTTAGGGTGACCACCCGTCCCGCTTTGCGTTGTACACCGCACAGCATTTTCACCCCTTGTCCCACACGTCGCATATAGAGAAAATGTCCCACATTTTAATCAGTCTGTTGGTTTTTGAATATCATATTAAGAAAACGTGCATGCACTATTTTGCCTTTTTAAGAAAGCATTTTATTTATTCTTTTTGCGGCGTAGTATTTCATCTATATTCAACAGCGCTTCGTCAGAAGTAGGCCTACAAATACAACAGCCGTTTTTAAAATCCTATCCAATGGTTGAAAAGAAAGGAGTAAACATGGTCACTAGTAGGTTGTGACAGCTGTCAATCGAAATGTGGAGCTGTGATTCGTTCCATGTGTTCCCTGTCAGAAAACAAATGGATAATTCGGTAAATTAAATTTTAAATTTAACAGAATTTATCAACTTGTTGCCTGCTGTGGTTGTTTTAATTCACATCCTTTCTAAAAAATATGAAAGTTTTTGGTTTAATATATTCTTAATATATAAGACTGTCAATGATCTAAATTCATGTTGGTTTGTATTTTATTTGTTCATTATTTATTTTGTTGGATTTTAGTTGGACTTGGTCAGAACTGTTTCAAAAATAGTGATCTGCATGATGCCTGCTGCCTTTGTGCTCAGTGATGTTGAATTTAAATGTCATGTAAAATATAGACATGTTATGTTACATTGTGATGTAATGGTGTTTTCTGGAAGGGACTAAAGAACAAAATATTTTTATCAGCTCAAAGGCAGAATACAAATGTTTTTATTAAGTTAGATAACATTATATAACAGTTTCAGGTTATGTTTTAGTGTTGGTAACATGTCCCACATTGTCCCACACAAACTTATAATCGTCCCACATTTGGTTTGTATGATGGTGGTCACCCTACATCCCATTCAAATTTTTGAGGTTAATAGTTTTAATGTTTTTTAAAAGAAATCTCTTATGCTCACCAAGGCTACATTTCTTTAAAAAGTAATATTGTGAAATATGAATACAATTTAAAATAACAGTTTTCTATTTGAATATATTTTAAAATGTAATTTATTCCTGTGGTGGCAAAGCTGAATTTTCTGCATCATTATTCCAGTCTTCAGTGTCACATGATCCTTCAGAAATCATTCTGATATGCAGCTCAAGAAACATTTCTTATTATTAAAAGTTTTAGAAATAGCTGTGCTGTACATTTTATAAATCTTTAGTAACACATTTTTACTGTCAATTTTGGTTTATTTAATTCATTCTTGTTGAATTAATTTCTTTTTAGAAAAATATTACTGACAGGTCCACTCATTTTACGCAGGTCCTGTTAATAACAAGACACACCAGAAAAACTAAAGAGCTATTAGATTTAATATGCCTTTATGGTGATTTTGTCAATACTGTAAGTTCTTCTGGCTGTTGTGACAAGATGGTGAAATCAGTTTGAAAGCAATATGTAGTCTCAATTCATTCATTCATTGTCAATATTTATAGTGCTGTCATGTTGTTATAGCCTAGGCTATCTTACAGTGTTATATCTGACCCATATTGAGTGACGGGCAAGGGAAAAAAACAGTAGCTCTAGCAGGAGAATCCTGCCAAACATGTTGAATAAATGAATTTTCTTCAGTTGATTAATAGCCTGTTTTGATCCAGTCCTTAGAATCTGTTCTGATGCAGTAGTAAGTCAAGAGATACATGCCAATATACTGACGTAGGAAAAAATCCATTGCACAACTAGGTGAGTCAAAACTGATATTGGATCTTGCTTGACTGAAAATGCAGCTGCTGCCTGAGACATGATGGACCATGTAGTCCAAACATACACACGAATGCCCATTACCTCCCTCAAAACAGTACTTAGGACACAAATCACACATTTATAAAGTTGCTTAATGATCATGTTAAGAAATTGGAACAATACGACAGACTACGCTGATACTTAGTCAAGAAATTATTTCAAAATACTTCATGGAAAGACTCTTACCCAGTTTCCCCCGTGACTCCTCAAGCTTCTGAATTTGGTTTTCCAAAAAGATCATGGCAATGGCGAAGGCCAACAGAGCCAGGAGCTGAAACTTCGGCGGCATCTTTAACCTTAAAAGCCCCATCAAAAAATCCAGCACAGGGAGGACATACCGTGACCGAGAACTTTATGACACAGTTCTATGGATGCAACGAGCAGTGCTGTTATTTTATGATCCCCATAATCAGTCCTCAAACATAAACACAGCGAACTACACTACAATGGACGCTTCCTAACCCAACAAAAACGATTAGGCTTATATTGTATACTTTGCTGCATGAATCAGAACAGCTCAGACTCTACAGTACTTGAGTAGCAGCTGTAGTGTACGTTCAGTTGTTGTTAAATCCTGGGAAGTAAAGGCACGTTGTGTCAGTGCGCATGCGCAATCGCCGGGTGCGTTTGACGTCATGCGGTCAGCTGTCGCTCACTTCACTCCTCTACATAGACTGTCTTTACAACAACACGTCATATTTACCTACATTATATTGATATATTTACATATACCTGACCGTGTATACATGCAGATATTTTCAATTAAATGTTTTAATATTTAGTGCATTTAAATAAGCAAAAGCTCACCTCATAAAATAAATCCCCATAAAGCTATATTTCATCAATCGTGTTATTTCATACACTTAAGTCTTTCGTCTTGTGTGGAGAAACAAAATATGCATATAACACATCTTTCATGCCATACGGGCTTGTTGATAATATTTAGAAATTACAGTAATATTCTGGGGTATATAAAAAGAAATTGCAGTCAGGTTTGTCCACACAATTTTGCAATTAATCCATTGTACTTTTAAAGTTCAAAATTCAAATAAAAAGAGGTTCCAATCTCCATTTCTTCCTTAATTAAGGTAACACCTATTATTATTAATAATAAACTGATATTATTTGGTTATGCTAATACTTTTATTTAGCTGTCGGTGTAGCGGGTGTGTTTGACGCACTTCCTGTTGCTGCTGAACCCATCGAGAGGAAGAGAAACACTCATGGCGGGGGAAGTGTACCTGCTTTGGTTACTGCCGTTATTACAAACGGTAGGTTAATGAAACACATCTGTACACTTTCATCTTTGAAAGTAGATATTCAACAGTGACAAGGAATCCACGTGTGTTTGTAAAATCTGGCTACTTACGTTAAGTCGATGGTTAGCCGGCTCGCTAATTTTAGCTAATGACGTGGCCCAACTGGCTGATTATGTAAATAATGTAAGGGAAATCTTCACAATATCGCAGATATTTTTCTACCCGTGACATTGACTAACTAATCACCTACCGCAAAAATTGAGAATGTTTTTTTTTGCATAATCTGTAATGATTCGATTTTAAAGCTGTTAACTAACGTTAGTTTAAGTTACCTGCAAAAAAAATTAACGAGTAACGTTACGTTGCATACAGTAGCATGGTTACTTAGCTTTAAAAATTAACATTACAGTAATGTAAAATATGTATTCCTTTATGTTTACACAATTCTTCCCTCTCTTGGGGATTTCCCGAGATCAGCTGGGCTTGCATTCGTCGTAACTAGGAAGCAAATTCACCAAGTGATATTCCACAGATTTGTCCTGTGTGGAGAAAAATGCCTTAAAGGGCTTGTTGATTATTTTAAGAAATGACCATATTATGGGGCATAAAAATTAAATTCAATCACGTTCCAGTTCCAAACTATTCTTAAGCCTTTGCAATTCAAATAAAAATAATTGGAATCCTTGATTGGTTGTGCTTTTTCTTTAATATAAACATAACAAAGAAATACATTTTTATTGATTTATTTATAGTTCATAACTAGGAAGCAAGTTCACCAAATGTAGATGTGTCACTCACCAACTATAAACGGTACACTCTTGTTATCATAGCTGTAGCCAAAGGTTGCAAATTCATGCACCTGTCCTTTACCCTCCATTTGCCTTTTTCTTTGACATTGCATCTGACGGCCATTAAAATCAAAGCGAACAGCTGAGAATTTCCAACAGGTTTAAGATGTTGACATAAAGGTCAACTGCTGTTAGTGCTTAGAGAATTACATCTACTGCTTGTTTTCAGTATAAAGTGTCTACATTTTGGTGTCGTTCCTCTTGGCTCAGCTGTCGTCTTATGGAGCAGAGCTGTCCTCCGAGGCGTGCAGGGAGTTGGGCTTCTCCAGCAATCTCCTGTGTAGCTCCTGTGACCTCCTGGGTCAGTTCAGCCTGAACCAGTTAGACCTTCCATGCAGCCAGTGCTGCCAAGAGGAGGCTCAGCTGGAGTCTAGGAAGGTGAGTTCTGCTTCTGTGCCCAATGACAAGGTCATTTCCAGCAGTGAACACAGAGTGCTGTTAGCTTTAATGAAGCTTTTTACCCCCCCAATGAAAAATTGGTGAAACTTTTTTTCACAGCACAAACATTTAGATGCAATGAGCTAAAGGCCGCGGTTTGCTCTCATATCACTTGACTTTAAGTCATTATATATTTACCCATATTAATGTGCATTTTTCATTGATTTTTTTGACAGCTCTACCCAGGAGCCATCCTTGAGGTCTGTGGATGAAAATTGGGGAGGTTCCCTCAAGTCCAAGGTAGATTGAGGATTTGGGCTCAAATATGTGTAACTGCTACTTCAAACTTAATATTTCTTGTTGATGATTGTTCAAAAATGGCACAGCTATATATATATATATGTATACTTTTTTTTTTTTTTTTTTGGTAGCAGCTGTTACAACAGTTCAGCTGTTGTGTAGCACAGATTTCCAGAGTGTTTGCTTTTGCACACTTGTTACAAAGCAGTAATTTTTGTGACCATATTTCCCTTCAGCTTTTGTCAGGAGTGACAAGCCAAAGATGTTCAGGGGTCTTCAAATCAAGGTAATTATTTTTTGCAAAATATTTTAGTTATTAAACATGGCCATGGACACTACATATAAATTGTTGTTCAAAAAGTTTGGTGTCAGTAAGTTTTATGAAAGAAGTGAATGCCCCCCGTCCCCCCCCCCAGGCAACTATACATTGCATTGATCAAAACTAAACTATAAAAGATAAAAAAAAAATCTATTTTAAATAAATGCTGTTCTTTTTGGACTCTATTCATCAAAGAATCCTGAAAAAAAATGTCATGGTTTCCATAAAACATATTAAGCAGCACAACTGTTTTCAACATTGAGGATAAATGTTTCTTGAGCAGCAAATTGGCATATTAGAACCATTTCTGAAAGATGCTGAAAATTCAGCTGCGCATCACAGGAATATGCCTAAATTACATTTTAACTCTTTCCCTGCCATTGATGGAAATTTTCATCATTTGGGAGATCAAAACTAGTGTGAAGAAGCAGCAGAAAAAAGCAACATGAATCAACATTAAACAGCAGCATGATATCAAAACTGCCTAATGTTACTGAATGAAATGTTGAACCAGGTTGAGGTATAGGACTGTGAAAGCTTAGGGGTGTTGAATGACTTGATCTACTCCATCTATATTTTGATCATCTTTCTGAATCTGATCTGGATGTAGTCAAATTATTGATTTTCTCAGCTATTTGCTCAATGTTGCTTTTTTGTAATGAAACTTACCCACATTCAAGTGTTAATAAAAAAAGAATGCACCAAGCTAGAATAAAACAGTTTTTTTTGTTTCGGTTCTTTCTTTTGATACATTGCATGTTCAGGTTTTCATACAACAAAATATTCCGAGGGCCATGATATTTTTGTGAAAATGTAAAAAAAAAAAAAAAAAAGGTGGTGGCTGGCAACTTAAAAAAACCTGCTGGCAGGGAAAGAGTTAAAATGTATTTAAAAAGAAATTAGTTATTTTAATGTGTAATATTTTAGAATATTACTGTTTAATGTATTTTTTTTAACAAGTAAATGCAGCCTTGGTGAACATGAGTCTTCTTTCAGAAACATAAAAAAATCTTACAGACCCTAAACTTTTGAACAGTTGTGTTTATATTATTTGGTGCAAAAATAACAATATTTGTCAGGAAAAGAATATTAATATTAGACGTGGCTTCAACACTGGTTAACTCTTGATGGCTTTTTTTGCATTTCTTCCAGTATGTGAGAGGCTCGGACCCTGTTCTAAAGCTGCTGGATGATAACGGGAACATTGCTGATGAGCTCAGCATCCTCAAGTGGAACACAGACAGCGTTGAAGAATTTCTTAGTGAGAAGTTAGATCGAATTTAGAGTCCCTGTTTCATATTTAAATTCAGATTTTGCTTTTTTTTTTTTTGTTATTATAAATTTCAAACTGAATCAAAGGACCACGAATCATTTTTGTGCTCAATAATGGACGTTAAAAAACATACATTTTGAATTTGTTTTTGTTTTTTTTGTAAAAGCCGTAGCGTCTGGTTTGAGTTTAATTGATCAGGACATCCTGTACTTATTTTGAGTTGACGTTTCTGCTAAAAATGTTTTTTTTTTTTTGAATCGGTTGATGTGCTGAGGCTTTTTATACATCTTGTGTCTGAGTGAAAGAAGTGAAGCGTGTTGAATGTGCTGGTTTGGTAAAGCTTGTCTGACTCCACTTAGCTCATGCTTTTGTAGATTTGCACATTAGTGAAGGCCTGACAGTAAACCAGTCCCTGGAATGTGAGGCCTGAAGACCCCGTGTATCTCTCTTAGCATGCTGTTATGGTGGAAATCTCCAAGATCTACCCCAGTATCAGAAGGTTGAGTCTGTTCATTAAATGTTTCATTAGTGCACACACAAATAAACCTGTTTTTCATATTAATGTTTTTGTTTGACTTTTTACATTTCATAAGTAAATGTGTGAATGGTTTAAGTGATATTGCTGTTCATGATAAACAAATAGATTTAATACTTAAATCACTTCAAGTGTTTTCATTTCAGGGCACTTTGGGGAGGTGTTTAGGTAAATCTAAGAGTTCTACTGTTCAGTGATAAATGCCAAAATGTTAGTTAACTAGATTTTATTACAGTGTTAGTTAATTAGTATAATTCTTTGTCAAACCTTCCACATACAGGTCCTTCTCAAAAAATTAGCATATTGTGATAGTTAATTATTTTCCATAATGTAATGATTAAACTTTCATATATTTTAGATTCATTGCACACCAACTGAAATAGTTCAGGTCTTTTATTGTTTTAATACTGATGATTTTGTCATACAGCTCATGAAAACCCAAAATTCCTAAAATTTTTATCTCTTTTAATCTAAAAAAATTAGCATATCATGAAAAGGTTCTCTAAACGAGCTATTAACCTAATCATCTGAATCAACTAATTAACTCTAAACACCTGCAAAAGATTCCTGAGGCTTTTAAAAACTCCCAGCCTGTTTCATTACTCAAATCCGCAATCATGGGTAAGACTGCCGACCTGACTGCTGTCCAGAAGGCCATCATTGACACCCTCAACCAAGAGGGTAAGACAGAAAGAAATTTCTGAACAAATAGGCTGTTCCCAGAGTGCTGTATCAAGGCACCTCAGTGGGAAGTCTGTGGGAAGGAAAAAGTGTGGGAAAAACGCTGCACAACGAGAAGAGGTGACCGGACCCTGAGGAAGATTGTGGAGAAGGACCGATTCCAGACCTTGGGGGACCTGCGGAAGCAGTGGACTGAGTCTGGAGTAGAAACATCCAGAGCCACCGTGCACAGGCGTGTGCAGGAAATGGGCTACAGGTGCCGCATTCCCCAGGTCAAGCCACTTTTGAACCAGAAACAGTGGCAGAAGCGCCTGACCTGGGCTACAGAGAAGCAGCACTGGACTGTTGCTCAGTGGTCCAAAGTACTTTTTTCGGATGAAAGCAAATTTTGCATGTCATTTGGAAATCAAGGTGCCAGAGTCTGGAGGAAGACTGGGGAGAAGGAAATGCCAAAATGCCTGAAGTCCAGTGTCAAGTACCCACAGTCAGTGATGGTCTGGGGTGCCATGTCGGCTGCTGGTGTTGGTGCACTGTGTTTTATCAAGGGCAGGGTCAATGCAGCTAGCTATCAGGAGATTTTGGAGCACTTCATGCTTCCATCTGATTTCATTTTTCAGCACGACCTGGCACCTGCTCACATTGCCAAAACCACTGGTAAATGGTTTACTGACCATGGTATTACTGTGCTCAATTGGCCTGCCAACTCTCCTGACCTGAACCCCATAGAGAATCTGTGGGATATTGTGAAGAGAAAGTTGAGAGACGCAAGACCCAACACTCTGGATGAGCTTAAGGCTGCTATCGAAGCATCCTGGGCCTCCATAACACCTCAGCAGTGCCACAGGCTGATTGCCTCCATGCCACGCCGCATTGAAGCAGTCATTTCTGCAAAAGGATTCCCGACCAAGTATTGAGTGCATAACTGAACATAATTATTTGAAGGTTGACTTTTTTTGTATTAAAAACACTTCTTTTATTGGTTGGATGAAATATGCTAATTTTTTGAGATAGGAATTTTGGGTTTTCATGAGCTGTATGCCAAAATCATCAGTATTAAAACAATAAAAGACCTGAAATATTTCAGTTGGTGTGCAATGAATCTAAAATATATGAAAGTTTAATTTTTATCATTACATTATGGAAAATAATGAACTTTATCACAATATGCTAATTTTTTTTAGAAGGACCTGTATAGGGTGTGCCTCCAATATACAGACATTTGGAGCAGTAACATTTATCCTGTGTCATTTGTATGTTCACCACTAGATGTCAGCAGACTTGTTGGTTGTATTCTCGTTGAACAAAATGAGATTCCGGTTTCACAGACGAGGCTTAAACCTAGTCCCAGATTAAAACGTTTTAACTGAAAGCAACTTGTATTGACATATCTTACAATATGTCAGTGCCTTTGCTTTGTCTCAAAATGCACACCAGTAATGTTTTTTCTCTAAGGCACGTTCGTATGTTGCACTTAAACGTCCTTATTGAACTAAGGTTAATTGTCTTGTCAAACCAGGCCAAACAGTCTAAACTAGCATCTAATTATAATTTAAAAGTAAATTTATTTCACATTCAATGTTAAAGAAATGTCAGCCTAATCTAACAAACTAAAGCACTAATTTAAGGACAGAAAATATTAGAACCTTTTCACAGTGGATAAAGTTTCTTTGTCAGTTAGAAAGACTGAAAGGCAATAAAATATCTTTTTTAAAGATATAGGTCTGGTTTCACAGATGGCTTAGATTAAATGTATAGTATAAATGTATTTGCAATTCTATAGTGTGTGTTTATAATTGTTTAATTAAATAAAGTCATATACACTGCCGTTCAAGAGTTTGGGGTTGGTAAGTTGATTTTGAAAAGTCTCTTATGCTCAGCTGATTTAAAAAAAAAAAGTTAATACCCAGGGGTCAAAGGGGGTTTAGCAGACATGGGCTGCTGTAAAAGTTTGTCATATAAAAATGAAATCTATGATGTCTGAGGATCACAACCTGGGTGGACAACCCGGTCAACAAGCTGCTGGAAACTTGTAATTAGGGTCAAAACAATGCTACCTCAAATTCTGCTCCCCGGAATCACCCAATAGTCCAGTCATTTTATGAAAAAAGGTTGAACAAATTGCAACTGAAGCAAACTCAACTGATTTTGTATCCTCAATATGTCCTGAGTAAGGAAAAAAAGCCCCGAAGAATCCCATTAGGGGAAAGTTTCGAAAAAGACCCAAATATAGTCTATTCATTCGCCTATTCATTATTTTTCTCACGTGAATAGGGTAAAAATGTAAAAAGACTTAATGTTAAGGTCTGAATGGAACCCATTACCCATGAACATTAATACATAGAGGCAGGAAGAAGTACTTTAGAAACCAGCCTTTATTAATTATTATTGCAGAGATGGGGTTTGGGGCTGGGTCCGTGGGACTGTTTCTGGGGGATGAGTCTGAGGGAAGAACAGGAGACAAGGGTAAGGAGAATGCAGAAGACAAAAGATGGGTAAAATAAAAAGTGTCTGGATCAAAAAATCTAGTTACGTACACTATGCACTCAATGCCCAAACCCCATCTCAGCAATAATAATTAATAAAGGCTGGTTTCTAAAGTAGGCCTACTTCTTCCTGCCTCTATATATGTATTAATGTTCATGGGTAGCCTAAATGTGTTCCATTCAGACCTTAACATTAAGTCTTTTACTGTTATATGTCAACAAGATTCAACAAGACATTTTCACCTGCTATACCCAATGTTTAGATTTGTTGTGGTATTTATGCAAATTAGCGCATATGTAATTAGATTATGCACCGTTTGTCCATGTTAAAAACCATTTAAAAAAAACTTGTAATACATTTTTTGTTTGTCTTGATGTAAGTAATCAACTCAGTAATTTTCATGGTGATATCTAAAGGTTAAAATTTTTACCCTATTCACGTGAGAAAAATAATGAATAGGCGAATGAATAGACTATATTTGGGTCTTTTTTTAAAACTTTCCCCTAATGAGATTCTTCTGGGCTTTTTCAGGACATATTGAGGATACAAAATCAGTTGAGTTTGCTTCAGTTGCAATTTGTTCAACCTTTTTTCATAAAATGACTGGACTATTGGGTGATTCCGAGGAGCAGAATTTGAGGTAGCATTGTTTTGACCCTAATTACAAGTTTCCAGCAGCTTGTTGATCGGGTTGTCCACCCAGGTTGTGATCCTCAGACATCATAGATTTCATTTTTATATGACAACCTTTTACAGCAGCCCATGTCTGATTTCCTAAAAAACAGGTGTTTTGCCACCTGGGTATAAGTAAAAATAGTAATACTGTGAAATATTATTACACTTCAAATAACTGTTTTATATTTTAATATATTTTCAAATGTATTCCTGTGATGGCAAAGCTGTATTCATCATTACTCCAGTTGCTGCTCAAGAAACATTTCTTTATTATCAATGTTGAAAACCGTTGTGCTTAATATTTTTGATAAAACCGTGATAATCTTGATAACTCTTACTTTTGATCACTTTAATGCATCCTTGCTGAATAAAATAAATGATTTCTTTCAAAAAAAGTAAATCTTACTGACCCCAAACTTTCGAACAGTAGTGTACATTTCTTGTAAATAAAGTAAATTTGTATAGTCTGCAGATGTCTGCAAATGGAAAGCTCTGAATCACTGATTAATGCCGCATGTTTGGCACATCATGCTGCTCACAGATTTACACAATGTATTAAGAGTCAATTTTTTGAATGGGTCCTAACAGTATTAGTCATCAGTTAGTCACCAGTTAATAATGAAATTACAAGCACATTTTGATAGCCTGGTCTTGGACAAATTGCTGAGCCATTCATCTATTTCCAGAATGTACGATGACATCTTTGTTTTTCTAAATCTGAACTTTAAAAATGACTCAACATCACAGTTCCCAGTTTAACAGCACACCCTTGTGGAATTTACTGATAGCGAGTGCTTTCTGATCTGCTTTTTACTTTATAAGGTTTCATCTACTTTAGTTAACAAGAACTAAGAATGAACAATACTTCTACATCATTTATTTATCTTAAAGTTAATTTCAACATTTACTAATAGACATTAAAATCAAACGTTGTAGGTATTTGTTAAAGCTGCAGTACTTAACTTTTTGCGGAAGAACATTGTAGCTGGAGCTACTTCTCTCTGTTTATGTCTATGACGAGTCACGCAGATTGGGCTACTCCGCAGAAGTACGACCCGAAACAGTCTAAAATAGTCCGAATATAAACACTTATTATAGGTGGACCGTAGTGATTCAGGATAAGATAAAAACACGGTTTGGAAAATGGATTCATGATGTTCTTGCTCATTTTATAATTTTTGTCCCTAAGTTCAATATTGGCAACCCCCTTTTTCCTGAGCATGTTATTAGCCAAGGCTTTCCGTCCCGGACAAGAGCTTCTCATCTATTACAATCCTCTGTAATACACAGAAGATGGCATCATGAAGCCAAAAGTTTTTTTTTCCACGGATGATTGCTTTTAAAATATATTACTTGGGGTTTAAACCATTTTGCTCAAATAGAAGAAAAAGTATTAGGTAGGTCTACAGTCTACCTGATATTTTTTTCATCTATTTGGGCGAAATGGTTTAACCACCTTTAACATAAGGCTAGTTAAAGCACAGTGAGGACACAATCAACGGCTGTATTTTTATTAACTAACATTAACAAAGATTAATACAGTAATAAATGTATTGCTCACTGTTAGTTCATGCTGGTTAATATATTAAGTTAACAAATTAGACTGTATTGTAAACTTTACTATAGCCTTTAGTCTAATTTGTTTGCTTAATATATTTATCATATTTTTTTTAATTAGGGGTAGGGTGTTACCGACTTCTTGTAGCTACCCAAATTAAAAAAATATGAGAAACTTTGTTGTTATCGAGTCCCATAAACAGGTAATGTCTACATAACACTGAACGTCATCGTCGGTAGGATGTTACTAAAGTTGCTCCAAAAGCAATACGCTGTCTGTCACGAATTATCAGTGTGCGTGGGAAAATTTAACTTATTTTTACTTTTTTCCCCCCTCTCAGGATAAGTAAAAACATACTAGCTCTCCCGGGGTCCAGGGGCAGTAGTTGTGGCAGATCAAGCAGCACAGGACTGCATTCTCCTCCTCATCTCTGATGAATTCCATATGCGCTCCGCCTGCAGTTACTGCTTCTCTTCAACATCATAGCACATTTCTTCCAGATTTCACCTCATTATATACTATGCCCCTATCATCCAAAATAATAACATATGCAAGCACACACAAGATGTCATTCTATCTGTAACCATTCACAGAACGTTTTGTGGGGTATTCCTGTATTTCAGTTATCATAATCTATCTATAATCATTTTTTGTTCCCAACAAAATTAATCATTTTAAGGATTTTAATGGCATTTAATGATTTTACTCCAAAAACATATTAATACATAGGGTATTATTAGGCTACATATATATTTGGCTTTAATATTTGTATTGTGTGTAATCATTTTATAAAAGCAATAAGAGAGGTGTGCTGTATAGCCTATATTATTTCTTGTCCACTTTTTGATAATTCACTCATTATAAATTTTGCGATAATGTTAATGATAACATTCAGCTGCACAACTCTTTTCCACTGTGATAATAAGAAAAGTTTCTTGAGATGATTTCTGAAGGATTATGTGACACTAAAGACTGAAGTAATGATGCTGAAAATTCAACTTTTGCCATCACAGGAATTAATTACATTTTGAATAGAAAATAGATATTTTAAATTGTAATAATATTTCACAATAGGCTATTACTTTTTTTGATTAAATAAATTTAGCCTTGGTGAGCATAAGAAACTCCTTTTTAAAACCGACCAGTTTTGAAATTGCGATACCTGGAAAATGTTTGTGCTTTATATGAACATTGAATGGAACATTCATACAAAAAAGAGCTGTTTCCACCCCAGTTGCTCATTGCACAAATGTGGAGCACGCACATCACAGCCAATTCTCGGAGCGGGTTTCTCTCAGATGAACATATTGTAGGATTAAGCTACACAAAAACAGCAAGTCCCTCCAACTGATATTGGCAAAATATCAACACCCCTTTGACCTCTTTACACTGCGCTGTGAGCATAACCCGAAAACGACCTTTGTTCAAAACATCAAGTGGGGCTGACTATATTCACTGATTCTGATTTTTCCTGACAAAGCCTCGCTTGTCTCGGCCAGTGTCCATCGAAGTGATGCAGATGCACAGGATAAAAGCTTTTTTGTACTCGGTATCGCTGAATAAGAAATTCTGACTCTCTCATCCCTCACTTTTCCTTTTTCTCTATCCATCTCTGTATTTCATTGGACTGTTTCAGTCTCCTGACTATGGGCTGCTGTTTCAGATAATGCTTCCTTCCTGCATGATGAAGGCTTGTCAGTGTTGTCTGATCAGTGCTGTTATGAGAAATGTGAAATGGAGCAAAGCATAATCAGTCAAAATGAGGCTTTCTGTCTCTAGAATGCTCTGTAGTTCTTCCCATTCCCCGTTATGGTTCAGTTCAGGTCTTGGTTACCTTTCCCTCCTGATCTTGACCTTATGCACATTTATTTCTTGTTATGTCCTCAGATTCGAGGTCCTATTTTTTTTTTCATTACAGTTGTGGGAGCGGTTCAACATTGAGCTCTAGCTGCAATCCCTTTGTGTAATGAGAGCAAGATATTTTGTGGATGTGCCAGTGCTCAACCAGTCTTTATGGAGGGTGGTGGGAACTTGACCTACATAGTGTTTTGGATTGGTTGCAGATGCTGCCTGTTGAAAAGGGATCTTGCAATTGATTCAGCAAATGCTGAAGATCCAGCAAGCTTTGTCTGTCAGACCTTTAAATGAATCCCAGAAGTCATTATTGACATTGATTGTTCAACACTGAGGTAGAAAATGTATTTAAAATCATTTCATTGAAGACTGCATATAAACAATTAAGCTGAGGTTTGGTGGCTTTTGCAGACTAAAATGCATCATTTCACCAATATCATGTAAAGTACTCCAGGGATGCACAGGAGCAGACTGGTGTAGAGAATCAAACCAGTCAGTCTGCATAGCAAGTCTGCATAGCTCTGGGTCATTCTGTGGCCCAGAAGGTGGAACAAAAATTAAGCAAAGGAAAGCCCGGCTCCTTATGGATGAAAACATTGTTCTTTTCTCCAAATACATGACTCAGTGAGAAACTACACTTTTCCACTTTTGTGGTTTTCCAGCGGATTTGTCACTCAGTCCGTTTTGCATGAATACATTTTCCATGGATTAAAATCACATGAGTATGACTGTTGCTGTGGTATATGCACTTCAAAGTAACTTGTAACTCATCTTAATAATCAGATAAATTGCCTGATAAATAAGGTTTTATATATTGGACCATTCTTTTTATATATTTTTTGTGTGCACTAAATCGCCCTGATACATCTGTTTTTTTCAAATGTTTTTTTGTTCTGTTTTCATTTTATTATTGTAGAAATAAATGTAAATTATTTTATATTTTTTCTCACTCTGTGTTATGTGATGATGATGCAAAGCTATAATAGTGTATATATATATATATATATATATATATCAATCATGTTCTGTTGGTTTTTCTGCACCATGGTTTTTTATCAGTTACTCACCTGTTTCCTTTTAGTTCATTAACTTGTGTATATTGCCCCAAGTTAATTGAGTTTATTGTCTGGTATTGGATGTGCTTTTGCACACTGTTTGGTTTACCTTCATTTGTGGAAATCACTCTTTTGTTTTAATTAATAAAATAACTGCTGCATTTAGATCCGCTTCACCTGCCTCATCTTCTTCTTCAGCCTGAAATGTTGTAATATTTATATATATATATATATATATATATATATATATATATATATATATATATATATATATATATATATATATATATTGCATTATCATTCCATATCAATTCTTTTATGTTTATATGTGAATGTGTTTCTATTTTAAAACATACATTTAAAATGTCCTAACATTATTTCTGCAATTGTAATTTCTGCTCAAGTGCTTTTATGCCACATAGTGCAGCATTAAATTGCACATCCTTTTCCTGGTATATATGCCACTTCAGATGGAGTTTCATTGCCTTACAGTGTGAAGATAAACTGCAATAAACGGATAAAACCGTGTTAGACCAAATCAGCTTAATCTTAAAAAATCGCACTGAATTTCAGGAGCTTGGAGTCAAGCATGTGTGATAGAACTGGCGTCTGGTTCAAGAGTGGGTCATCTAGGGCTTTGCCTCATGGGACTGGAGTCTGAATGTCACTTGTAATCTGCTCTCTCAGTGTCAACACAATGTCTGGCGGCTCCTTCAGCGCAGAGTGTACTTCTCTTGGAACAACAAACCCACATATGGAGAGCATATGCTAATGCATCACTCAGCATTTCCAATGAGCGTATTGATGATTCAAAGCCTGATAAAGAAAGAAAACATTAAGTGAGTAAAATGAAGATACATATGGCATCATTCCATATCAGTTCTGATCTAAACTCATACAGTGACACTTTTGAGATGAGGATAATTTAGTTTTGTGTTTAATTAAGCATATGCATTTTTTCTTAAAAATTACAGCAAAAGGATTTCACACTCTATGAGTTCAGCAGTTCTTGATTTAGGTCTTGAATTTAATGATGTAAAATGATGTTGAGTCTGCCTCTGCCTGACAACAAGAATTCCAATTTTCAGCTCAGTTTAGCTGTTGCCTGGTAACAGGAAGGTCTGTGAAGTGAAACCCCTCAGAAGCCTGTGCTGCCAACAGTCCCCCTTTGAGAGGGAAATATCACTAATATCTCTTAATGTCAAATGTTTTTCCTCTTTGAACATGATAAGGGAAAGATAAACGATTAATTATAAAGAGATTTGTTTAATGATAGTCATATGTTACATGTATTGATGATTGAACTGAATGACGAATAACCACAATTTCAAGGACTTTATTGAGCAGTTCTTCAAATGAGCTAGTTAAAGTGTGATTGGAACAACAGTAGCAAATGTTATATGACAACATTATAGATTCTGATACATTTTTCTTTTTAATGAAATAGATTTTTTTTAGTAGTAGCCGAGAAACGAGTAGAAGAAAAAGATGCTCAGTCCTCTAAACAAGTTTCATTATTCAGACAAGTGAACAGAAATGTTGTAGTACTTTATCTAGTCATTCCAAAATCAAGCTTTACTTGAACTTTTCATATTAAAGAGTTTATCACATCCAAACCTATAGGTGGCGTGACTCGTGCAATGTGTCTTATAAGCTTTATGCCAGACACATTACAGAAATTAATGTTGACTCTATATTGACTCTATATTAAAATAATATTAATAATAATAAAGTAGCATTTTCCCATTTGCAATTTCATGTTGAAATTGGCAATTAAACCAGGCGTAAGTTAATAAAAAAATAAAAAAATAGTAATTAAATAAATAAAAGTAGCTATAGGTAACTATAGGTATAAGAATTAAGGAGTAGCCTAGTAGTAGTAGCTCTATTAAATTAATAACTCTCATGCAAGTTTTCTTTTAAAATTTTAATTTTAAAATACAGTATTAAAATACTGTAGACAGAAAACGGAAACACCTGTCCAAAACATTATTAGGTTTAACACGAATATTTTTACCCAGAGGTCAAGTTCATTATTTATGCTTGACATTTCATGTAACGGACCACAAACTGCGCTCATCAGCTGAATGTGGTAAACGTAGCGGTCCCTTTAAGAAAATCGGGCAGCAGTATTTTAAAAACAGGGGTGAACTGTTATTTTAAACCTGAAAAGTCACTGAACAAAGGGTACATTTATTGCATATGTAATCTATTTGTTATTGAAATTACTAATTTTCCCTTTACTGTAAAGTGGATGATCAGCTAATTAAGTTAACGTAAAATTATATAGTGCGTTTGACCGTCCACCCCTCTTTCGCACAACGGTCTATTCTGGATCCAAGGCTCATGATGCAGTAGGATTCAATAAGCTGGTACGTTGCTGCCCAACGCAAGGTTTTCAGCTCCAGTCGACTGTGAAAGAGCACGGAAATATACTGCAGCATCCTCATTCATTTTGAGTCTTCACGCGCAGATCATAAAGGTAAGTTCTTTGTAGTCAGTATCATTTTATTTCACGCTGTATTTAATATGCGTCAGTCTCTGTTTAACGCTAGACCCCATAACAGCCCATTCAATAACAGTCTAGCATCCCTCACCTATTGTTCAACTCCAGACATCCAAATTCCATGGACATGAACACTGCCAATGACATGTTGCATGTGGTTGTACTGTGTTGCGTTTATCTTCAGGGAATTTGATATATAAGCAGCATATCTTCAGAACCATTCGCTCAATATTGCTAGTGTTTGCATTAGAATCTTCCTCCTAACTGCATTTTGCAGTCAAGGTGGAAATCTAGCTGTTGTCATGAAACCGCATGTATTACAGAGCTGACAGACAATACGCTTGAAGTAACAGCAAGCTTTCTCCACCATATATGACTTTATTTTCTCTATTGTAACTGTCTGGTAATGTAGGCTTTATGTATGAGTCTGGCTTCTTGTAATGTGTTGGGCAGTCTAAAATGTGGCACTTGACCTGTTGTGTTTGTAAGTAGGGGTACTTGTATGAAATTCAGCTGCTCAAACCAGATTTAAAGGCTGTTTGACTGGAGTATGCTGTCTGTTTGGATTAGCATAGCTGCTTAAGGGGTTGGTCATAAGGTTGGCTTACACTTGCATCTCAAAATTCTTGTTTTGAGCATTAGTCATTAGCCAAAAGCTCACTATATTATGTCGTTCTTTTTGAGCAAGAACAGACTAATGCTTGTTTTGAGCACAAGAAACTGCCCGTCACTTTTAAATACCATCTCTGTTGGTTCCCTCAGTAAAAATAGTCAGTTTAACTCAACTGGTGGCGGGTCACAGGTCGTGGATAGCAGGGAAACAATGCTGGCATAGTTAGGATGAAAACATAAATGCATGAAATGGAAATTCACCCTATCTGTTTTCTGAATGCATGTTATTGAGCTTATTATGAATGATTTATCAATACGTATGTTTCATAGGAAAAAAAACTCATAATTCTTAATCAAAATGTTGATCTTCTGTTGAAACGTTGATCTTATCTCTGTTGAGTATGCTAGACTTCTCCAATCATTTAGTTTGCTTAAATCCACCCCTTTCCTACAATCAACTCGAGCTCACATTCAATAAACAATAGAACCAAGCCCCAAACCAATTTTTTTCTTTTGCGATAAGCCGTTTCAATTGGATGTACCTCACAATATGGAAGAAACAATCTGTCAATATTCACATTACATCGCAACTTTAAAAGGGAAGAGAAAACGTTTTTGAATGTGTCTTATCTAAAAGAATGTGTGTCCAATCAGACTGGTATTTTGTCAGAAATGTCATATTAATATTTGTACATATTGTTGGGCTTATAAAGTTCCTGCTAATATTAATATTTTACGTGTTTAGTTTAAGAATAGTTTTGTTATTTTATTTTATACGATAAACAATTTTGAAGTGAATTAGGTCGCCAAAAGCTTTGAAACAAAACCACTGGTTTAGGTAATGTAGGGAGTGTCTTGCACAATTCTTGATTAACTTTATGCCATTAATTAGGCTGTTTGCTCTTTTTAGCCTACATTTTGATTACAAGCTGCATTGCATCAAACCTATAGAATTTGGTAATAACACAACAGAAATGTTGTGCACTCTCCTTCGGCGGTGTAAAGATGGGATGTGGAATGAAAAGCTCAGAGCTGGAACAGTGTCATGGGATTGTAAAGCCATGATTATATGAGGAATGCCATGATGACTTCAGCAGAGATGCGGAAATGAACTGCGTTTAGAGGTAACAGATGAAAATGCAGTAAGAGTTTTTTTCTCAGCACTCCTCTCAGGGCTTGAGGAAATCAAGGGCTTTAGTACAGTCTCCTCTTTGGCTGAGGAATTGTCTTAAAAACAGCTGAGCAGTCTATGAATAGCTGACAGATTTTGACATCATATTGGTATCTTGCATTACGTGGTCGAGCCAGCTGCGATTGGATCATAATTTAAGCGGATGATCCAGTGGGTCATTCAGGGTGAGTTTTGTTGTTCACATGTGGAAAGTCTTGGGCTTTTTCAGTCTTCTCACAGTATGAACAGTGAGTCACAGGATAAATCATGAGAGTAATTAAATCCAGTAGGTATATCAGCTTTTCAAATGCCTTCCTCTTTTTTCCATAGCAAAAGAAGAGAGTGAATTCAACCATGTTTTCTTGAAGACTCCCTTCATGCAGCCCAGTTCATTTGTGTCTGTCATGCAGTCCCTTATATACCTTTATATATGTAGGCCTATTTGTTAATATAAAAGCTTAATAACAGTTTACTATAAATCTATAACAATTTAAAAAAAACTTTTACAAAAGGAAAACACTTTCAGCCAAAGCTGTCCAAGTCAGTCCATTATAAAGAGTAAAATCTTGAATGCACTGAGCCACATCCATGAAGACCCCTGTCATGATGTTGCGTCTGGTTGATCTGAAGAGCAGAAGATGGGAAGGAAGTGGACATAACCATGTGGTCACGTCTCAAATCATAATGATGTCTCAGATTAGATTAATTTCATGTCATGAAAGAACTTAACAACACTGTGTTATTAATATGGTAAAAGCATTCAAACTTTCAGCAAGATATTATGAATTCCATAAGTTTTGAGAACAATCTAATAATTTGGACTGTCGAGTGGTATTTTTAATAATATCGTATTAATTACTTGATATGCCAATTAATTAATCACAATTAATCTGTTGATTTCATACCTTTGTATTCATATTTCCTATAAGAAAAGTCACAAAAATCCAAAGGTTACATTATTGCGGCCACAAAAGCACTGAAAACTCATTACAAAGAGCCAGTATATTGCTATTATTGTTTATTTACATATCATTGAAAATAACACCTCAGCAATTAAAGTCAACATCAGTCCATTTTGAAAATGAGTTTCCAATCTATCCGAGGTAGAATTTAAAAGTAAGTGATTTTCAGCAAGTTTGTGTACAATTCACTTGTCTCATATGTTTAGCCGAGTGCTGCTGACCCAGATTTCCCAGATCTAGATTTCATAACCAATTTTTATTTTTACCAATTTCAATACCACAAAAACAAAAACAAATACTAGCCTACTTAAAAAAAAACTAATTACAAGCAATAGGACAACAAACTACAATAGAACAAAGCAATAGACCTACCTGAAACAGTTCAAGCACTAGAAATAAGAAATACTAGCCTATATAAATTGTATAAGTAATCAAATGTATTAAAAAACACTCACTGCATATCTTCACTGTGTAAATTAAATATACATGTATTCTTATTAAAGTGAGACAAAAGTGATTCAGTCAAGAGCATTGAGAGATTTTCTCTTTTTTGTTGTTTGATTAACATTAATGACACTGCTGTCACTTTAAGATCGAATGCACGGTTCCTGTTACATGCATTTTCCTTCTCAACTGTTTATGTTCATTTAAGACATAAATGACTGTTTATGAAGATTCTTGCATTTTGACACACAAGATTTGTGTGTAACTGTTGAAGCCCAATTAGGCGGCAAAAAGAAGTCAGTTCAGTACTCGCGTGCTTTATGAGCGATTATACTCTTAAATTAATGTGTGCGAGTCTTTCAGACAGTGCTCAGAAACCATCTTTTTGTCAGAGCGCGCACATAGCGAAATTAGTTATCTTGCAATGATTTAAAAAACCTAGTGCAGTGCTTAAAAACGCATTCAAACGATAAGCTTTCATGATCACGCAGCACAGCAATGTCACGTGAGCGTAACCACGATAGAGATGATAGTCCAAAATTTCTACCGGTTAACCATGTCTACCAGTATATCGACGACCACCCTCACACTTAAATGATGTTTTGATGAGATTTAAGC
Source organism: Gila orcuttii (assembly GCA_026230005.1). Classification (NCBI taxonomy): domain Eukaryota; kingdom Metazoa; phylum Chordata; class Actinopteri; order Cypriniformes; family Leuciscidae; genus Gila; species Gila orcuttii. Next base: position 26,960,456 of record JAPDVR010000008.1, on the reverse strand, counting down.
CAAATCAATATCTTTTTTACATGGCCTGTAGCTTGACTGATTTCACAACAAAACTAAGTGGTTTGGATGCCCCCTGACCGAGTAGTTATTAGTGGTGATGAAACACTTTTGTGCCCAGGTTGCGTTATTGTGGTTTCATGTTGCCTTTGTATTGTTTATTCTCCAGGGGTGGTTTAGGCCCATCTGTCTGATTCTTCACATCAATAGGAGCCGCAGATGCATAGCCTGACCCCCAGCAGGCCTTTATAATGTACCCAGGCGAGGCGTGTGTTTGTGTCTGTGTGCATGTGGGTACATAGGCTCCATACTCGCTGTTTTGTTCAGGACGTGCCACCGGTCTGTTTTAAAGGGTCCTCAGAGTAGGTTGCGTGTTAGTCACAACAGACAGGTGTCCTGTCAGCAGAACCACTGCTCTTTTGCCTGGATGCATTAGTATCCACGCTCTGATTTTTCAGAGCTTGACTAATATTTTTTTTCTGCTGATCCAGGTAGGTCGGTAGTTTAGATTAGTACTTGACTTGATATTTTCACTAGCCTCACTGCCATAAATTATACTTTTTATTTTTAGCAAAATATATTTCATGTATTAGAAAGAAATTTATTTTGTTTTTTTATTAAATATTAAGGTTTATTTATGAATCAAATCGGGGTACACCATATATTTGTACTATATTGGTTATTGGCTGATTGAATTAAAGGGGTACTATTATGCTCATTTACAGGTTCATCATTTTGTTTATGGGGTCTTCAAGAATATGTTTACATAATTTAATGATAAAAAAATTAAATTTTCTTACCTCTTACCATAAATGGCGTGTATCAGGTCCGGATGATTCCTGAGGTGCTGCAAACCCTACTGTAACTACGTTAACTATGGCGTCAGTTTTGCCATATCAGTTCGAGCCTGAGCCCGATAATGACAGTCAAAAAAACCAAGTTGATTGTGGCGAGCAGGACAAGGCCGAGGGCCGTGAGAGAGCGGCACGAGGCCGGTGGCGTGATTACTGATGAGCCGGTGGCCTGATTACTGATGAGCGTGTCGCTCATCAGTAATCGCCACCGGCCTCGTGTTTCAGAGCGTGAGAGATCGGGACGACTGCTGTCATATATAACAAAACAAACACAAGTCCAGGCCTGGCCTCTCTCGATCTCCACTGTCGTCACTCCTCCTTTTATGCTTCCGCTCTAGGGATGCACCGATCCGATACTCAGTATCGGTATCGGCTCCAATACTGCCATTTTTGCCGGATCGGGTATCGGTCAGACGAGGCCGATCCAAATCCGATATTGTGTTTACTATTCAGTGGTGTTGTTAAGCCCCACAAAACGCACACAAACATTATAAAACACCATGAGTTTTCGTGCACAATATTATAAGTGTTCTGAAGCCATTATATAGTATAATGTGAGATAGAAATTAATATTTAAGTCGTTAAATTCAAGCTCACGTAAACGTTTCCCTCAGCTGCGGCTGTCAATCATTCTCCATTCAGCATTTAAACAGCGCGTCGCGTTCGGTTACGACAGTTAACACGATGAAACTCTCTGTAAGATGATTCAATGTTACTATTATTATACTGGATCTGTAGATAAAGGTCTATGGTTTCGCATAAAACAACTTTATCTTGCTGGACTTTATTGCTGTACCTTAATCATGTTACTTTCTACCGGGTGTGTAGATCACAACACTGCAGTAAAGTCAGAGCACTATTTGTTCTTCACGTGCACAGTTACTGAAATTTAAAACTGTTAAAAGAAAATGCTGAAAAAATATTGCATAGATAGATACTGTAGACTACGCATTAATATGTATTTTCTTTGTGCTTTAAACTTTTCAATGCGGACTCGACACGCTGCGCGCTGTGACTCATGTTGCTTCAAGCGCATCATTCTGCGCTCGTGGTGCGCATAAGCGCTTTGAGCCGCACTGTATTGGAGACTTTCATATCATAATACAGTAACGCAATGAAAGATTATTAATAGCAGTTATTGTTCTGTCCTATCTATCATGTTGCTACCTCATTAAACAGCTGTGCTATACATTTAAAAAATGTATTTAAAAAAAAATATATATAGTAGGCTATATATAAAATAATTGATATTTTTGATTTTTGTTATCTTGTTTTTCATGAATGTATTTTACAACAATACAAAGAGCAATGTGCAGAGTTTAACCAGATTTAGTGTTACACTTAATGTCTCTAATTTTTTCCCCACTAAACGTTTTTTTTTTTCACTAAATGTTCAGATTTTATACAATTATTGTGATTTTCCTAGACTAAATTTTACTGCTGAATTATCCACTAATCTAGTTTATAATAGCATTTATGTCAGATTATCATCATATATATTTTTTGTTGTTGTTGATTTTCTTTATAATGAAGTTGTCTGTATTAAGTAGATTGTGTTTAACACACAAAATAGTGATTATCAGTTCAACACAGAGTTATAGAAATTCTACTTGATTTAAAAAAAAAAACTGCACTGGTATCGGCCGATACTCAGAATTTTTGGGATCGGATCGATTCTGAAAAAATGGTATCGTTGCATCCCTATTCCGCTCCTCCGTGAGAGATAAGAGACCGGTGTGTCGTGCAGGTGGCGCTTATTAGTAATCACGCCACCGGCTTCGCGCCGCTCTCTCACGGACCTCGGCCTCGTCCTGCTCGCCACATTGATCAAAATGAAACAACTTTCACAACCACGACTTGTGCTGGACATTTCAGAGTGGTAATTCTTTATTTTATACCTCTCTTGCATTTCAGATGTGATGTTATAATTGTCATCTGACCTGCAGGGGCACAGGAAGTAGGGGTGCTGTTTTCACAGGTTTATAAATGCACGCAGCACAATGTTTATAAAGAAATCAATACATTTTGAATCCGTAAACTCTTTAGTAAGGAATTTAACTATGAATTGTTAGTGGGCTACAAACCTTTTCTCTTATTAAACTGTTTTAATCTTACATAGGCTAGTTGACTTTCTCAAAGTGGGATTAATCTATTATTTCATTCCACTTGGACCTTGATTGACACACACCAGGGACTGAAATTAACGGCTGCTTGTGGCAAAAATGGCATGACAATGAACAAAAATGCCCCCAAAAATTAAGTTATGGTGGAAAATGCCCCAATAACGAGTTCTTTTAAAGATATAGGCTAGTTAAGCACTAAGCTGTCAAATGAGCAAGAGTGCTGTTTTCCCCAAATAGCATATTGCAAATATTATATTGCATTTTAGACAGATACATATTGTCTGTTTTTTTGTGCTCCTTCAATGAAAGTATTTCCAAACAAAGCCACATCAGAACCATCTCTGAGCAACATGTTTCATTCATGAAGGAATCAACATTTCAGAACAAGTTGATTTGAATGAATGATTCAATGACTCACTCTTTAAAACAGTGACTTGCTGCCACCTACTGGCAGGTTTCCTCTTATTTATTCATTATTGTTTATTTCCTGTTGCTGCGCAGGCTCGTTTATTGCCTGCAAAAAAAACCTCAATAGCCCTTTTTTGAAATGGTGGATTACACATACATTCCTTGTTGCATACCCAAGTATCATAATGTTCTGTCAAAAAACGAACAAAAACAATCTTCCCGTGCCCCTGCCTGCATCAAACAGCATGGTTCAGAATGCAGTCGTTATAAAAATCTTGAGACATGTTAAAAATTTATTTTAACTACTGTAATTTCATCTGCCTTAGGAAGGCCGCAAAAAAGAGGTTTTGATTCGGGGTGGAAAAAACATGGTGGACATGGTGACAACACACTACTAACGCAACTAAACCAGGCCTTGCGCAAGCTTGCAAAGATGTTTAATAGCAAAACATGAAAATAATGTGGCTGCAACCCCAATTCCATTCATCTATTACTATGGTTTATTGCTTTTCTAATGTCCTGTTTTAGGCTGATAGATTTTGCGGCCCTATACTTACATAACTACTGCAGACATTTTACAGGGCCTGTTACTAAATATTGCTTTGATATTACAGAATGCATCAACAAATAAAATCCTTTCGCAAGCACAGCAGATCAGGCCTTTATTGAATCTCTCAGCACTTATTCCAGCTCAGGCCTTGGCGGCTTATATCATAGAGAAATGTGATTGCATCTTGTCTACAGGCTCTTGAGAAATATTTTTGCAATTAAAGTGTCCCAACGCTGGGTCAGCTGAAGGAGGATTAAGGCCACACTGCTGCGAGTGTGAATAGCTCAACAGAAGGTGTTGATGAAAGCAGCCCTATGGAGGTGCTCCACAGCAGATGGCACACACACTGGGAACTGGTGTTAGGTGCCAGGTCACATTCCTTCTCCCACTTCCGGAGAATTATTAGAAATCATTCAATATGTCTATGCCTGGGTGATTATCTTTATTTGAGTCAGAATTATAATATCCTGCTTTTATTGGCTAAGAGGTGATGGATATGGAGCAGGGAATAATTGTCACTGTTATACTCTCAATAATCAGTATAATGAATGTTTGTATTGCCATTCACATCAAACCCTTCCCTTCCACAGCAGTTGCTTACATATTGGAATTCTTTCTAATATATGACAATCACAAATAAGGATGTTCCTTCAACTATGGGCATTTTCGACCTTTGCGGACTTTTAGAAACACACTTCTCAAACTAAACTTATTTAAATGTCAACTAACAATGTCTAAAAATTCTGTATTTTGTTCATTGCAATTCAGGTAGAAAATATTTTTCAAAATGGATTTTCAGAATTAAATGGCTTGTCCTTTTGTCTTCCGAATGATAATTTCATTGCTGAGATTTTATGAATCCTAAATACACACAATTAAATCCTATTTCCACACCTTTTGCATAATTTGACAAAAGTGAAGCTTGACTGGAAATGATATGCAATAAAAATGTTCAGAGAAATATTCACGTGAAATATACTTTTTTTTTTTTTTGGCTCATATTTCATTTTAGGCATACATTGTAGTTTCATTGATGCAGAATTGTCTTTTTGGGTCTGTGTTGAACCTTGGGTTAAAACATTGATAAATAATAGTTTGTTTAATTCACCCTTTGTTTAGGTTATCATAGTTTTAAAAATGTTAATATTTTTATGATGTAAAGGTTTAGTGTTCAGGTCTGGAGAAAAATAAAAAATAAAGCCGTTTGAAAAGTAGCTAAACAAAAGTTGTGATATAAATCAACCCCTGGGACCTTTAAGTGTCTGTATTAAAGAAGTGCTTATAAATGTTTAATCATCAGTGAAATGTTTAATTTATCATTATACATTTGAATGGGAATTATGTAAATAAGCAGAGTGCATTATGTTGAGTTAAAGTAATTAACTGCTAGACTCTAAGGTTTGTCTGACTGCGGGATTAAAATGTGACCCAAATCCTCTGGACAGGATGAAAAGCATGCATGAACCTGTGATTTGTCTTTGTATTTTGGGAATGGGCTCTTAATTACACAGTTACACATGCCATAGTGGTGTTCTGTTCACGGTATAAGATCCAAGCAATTTCTGTGATGTAGGAAACCATTTGGTATTGTGAGGATTTTTAACCTGTTATTTCCCATATTCTTTCATGTTTCAGTCTCCATTGTGACATTATCTACAATAACAATAGGATTAGCCTTACATGTGTTAGAGAAGCACAGTCGCCCTCCATTTTAGGAATACTAAACTTCTCAAGGGTTCATCCTAAAATGAAAAATCTTCCCATCACTCAGTTATTAGTGCTGTATGTCTAGCAGAATGAATAAAATGTCTGCAGTCTACATCATCTGCCATCTTGCATTCACATGACTGCTTTGACAGAGATCAACAATAAAGGAATTTAAAAAAAGAGAAGAGGATTGGCGAATAGTTGGGAGCATTGGCAGAGGGCCAAGCACGACGCTCAAACGGTGACCTATTTCATGTCGTCCAGAGTGTGCTAGACTAGAGAAGAGATTAATTACTGTCTCTGTTGCCATCTCATTTCAGGTGCTTATTTATTTGTGCTACATTTTAGGAATATTTCTCTTTCAACAATGGTTACGTCAACTAGTTGCTAACAGCTGCTGTACATTATGCAATGTACAGTATCCTTTTGATGACCCTCATGCTATGTTATGGGCTGTTATGTGATGGGGTGAGATTGTTAAAGTGACTACTAGTTTTTCCGCTGGGCATCTAGTAGCAAATACATCGCGGTACAGTTAATATACCCTGGAGTTTGTGTAGATCCTGGCCAGGGTAAAATTGTGCCCAACCCCCAGGGTTGGTTCAAGTGGCAGTGCAATTAGCACTCAATCCAAATGCCAATTCTCATGGTGGCACATCCAGTTCTCTCTGGTGGCACAGTATTGGCAGAAATGAACAAACATCCTTTTTATTTTTATATAAATTTAGGAACTTTCCTTTTTATTTTGAAATTATTAAATATCCTATCCCCAATCCTTCGAAAAGAACTTGAATAGTCCCCCCCAAAAGTAGAATGGTCATAATTTCCTTCCCCCTGATATTGTTTCAAACCAAGTTGCATAAACCTCTAAGACCAGTCTTACAAGGCAGACATATATATATATATATATATATATATATATATATATATATATATATATATATATAAAATCTTTAAGACTGTTCATAGCTTTTTAAAATCAGTTATATAAAAACATAGATTTTCATAGAGTTGGCCTAATTTGATTCCGGAAAGTAAGTCAGCCCCTGACTAACTGCTAGTGGGCCATTCTAGAACTTAAGACACTGTCTTAACATAATGGCTTTGTTTATGCAACCGCTCTATGACTTTCTTTCATGAGTAGAACTCAAAAGGAGATCATTTAAAGGTAATTTTGCATTTTGCGAAAGAACATTGTTTCATTGTTGTGATTCGGCTCTGCGTGACTGTGCGGATTAATATGGTTATCCTACTGTTAAAAAACATCCACTACTAGGCATAAGATATATAATCAGTTTAGATGGTTTAGATCTCAAGCTGACTAGCTGAAAACGTTACTGTAGCTATACGCATTTCATAAAAGATAATGCTTCGTCATCTTCGAAAAGCCAAGAGAATGTTGACTCTCGTTTTATTACGAGCTCTCCTTGTGTTTTCTTTTTGCAAGCAGACTCTCTTCTGTTCGCTGTTTTTTTAAACGGGTGATTCCCCAAAGGTTCAAGATTTAGCTGCTCCATGTCAACCCTTCTCGCTCGTTGTCTGCTCATAAGAAATATTTTTCAAATATCCGACTTTCTTTTGTTATTGAGAGTGTTTTGATATTTGCATCGATAAGGTGATCATCTGTAACCATGGGTATGGTGCGCCTCAAGCCATCCGATTCATCTGTGCAGAATAATGGAGCCAAAGCACAACTTTTACTAAAACAACGCAAGTAACGTGTACACTGTAAACCCGAATAAGTTGGCAAAACCCAATCAGTTGCATACATTTTTAGGTAAAGAAGAAATTCAAAATTTAAGTAAGGAGAATTGGCAGATTTTTAATTGCTCTTAACTTGAAATATTTGAGTAAGCTAACTCTTTTCACTTAAAAATATGTAATATCAACTCAATTATTTTTAGTAGTAGAAACTTAGCTAGCTTTAACTAGCTAATTCAGTAAATGCTAACTTGCTAATTAGTAACATAGGGTTTTGATAGCATTAGCATAGTATAGCAATTGCTGAATGAGTATGGCTATATATGAAAATGCTCCACTCATGACCAGGATGGTAACCTACATAACAGAAACTCTTAATTAGCATAACTAAACATTAAACGCTACTAAATCTCTCCCTCTACATTAATCTTGCACAAAAAAACATTATTTAACTCTAAATTTTTTGCATTTACTCTCCCTTTTGAATTTCATGACATAGAAGGCAATAGAAATCCCAGCCCAGTTTCAGTTAAATTTAAGTTTGTCAAAATTTGTTTGTCAAAAAGAAACAAATTCATAAAACTTAAAACAATGAAACAATTCAGATTACTTAAAATGTGTCAGTTTTGTGAACTCAAAAGAAAAAATGTTCTATATACTCATAAAAGTTAATTTGATTGAACTAATTTGTTTAATTTAAGTTTACCCTTCTCAAACCAATTAATTATTTTGATCGTTAGGGTTTACAGTTTTCTGCTTTAACCGCTAGAGGCCCAAAAATTACATAGTGTAGCTTTAAGCAATTTTAATAGTAAAATCGTATGCCAGTGCTTTCATGTGCTTCATCGTGTATACAGGTTTGAATTGGTGTGTAAATGATGTCAGAAGTTTAATTTTTGGTTGAACTATTCCTTTAAACAAACCATTTTGCATTTCCTATTCTCCCATTATGTACAATATAAGGGTGTCCAAAACAAAATAAAAAAATAAAATCTGTTAGTTAGTGGCTTGCACAAGACACTCTAACTTTATAACATGTTTGTTGGATGTCTAGTACACCATCATCACCTATCTCTGATTATTTTGTATTTTTATGAAGCCATTTTTTCTTGTTGGTTGGTCATTAAGATGTTTGTGTGATATGTAGACTTTACTATTCTTTTGTAAACATTTGGTCGGATCTAAGGACATTACAAAGGCCTCCAGGGAGTCAGGCTATGCTGAAAAAGAGACTGTACTGACAGATATTATAGGTTTCACTCAGTTTTGTTTCACAAACAAGACACTTTACAATATTTGGATTGGTTCACAAAATGGCCAAATTCTCAGTTTTCAACACAGCTCCAAGTGACTCACTAGATGTTGTTAAAACATTGCATGTGAATCACTGTCTTTGATGCCAAATTTTTTTTTTACTCTTAACCAAAATACTCCTTTTAGTGCTTTACCTTATATAACATAAAAACCTAAAGATGAAATTGCATAACGATTCATCTCAACCTGATGTTAGCGTATCTTTCCTCTCATTGGTCAGTCGTCGTTACCATTTGTCCAAAGGTCATTAAAAATGTCCATGTATATCTGTGTTTTTTTTTTAAACTGAACTCTCTGTGGGCAGTGAAAGCAGTGATGAGACTATAATCCCATTGAAATCTGGCCTACAATCTCCACTGATGCGATTAAGATGTTTCTCAGCCCTGGGTGGTAGGCGCTGCTTCAGAGCTACAAATAGGCAATGTTTCTGTGGGCCTAAACATGACCTATACATGGTCCTGCAACAACATATTTCACTTTCATAAAGTCTTCGTTATGACAAGAATGTTTTTTTTAAAGGGAAGATTAGAGTCTTCCCACTTAAGGAAAGAGGGTAAGCAGTTCAATGTTGGCCTGTGATTAAGGAAGGCAGTCAGATTGTATTAGACTAATAGCATTTGATTGAGGACTAACTGCCATTCTGGCTGGTCTATCCAGTCATTTGTAAGATTTAGTTAAGTTGGAAGGACACTATCGTTCTGCTGCCACTGTTACGGGACTAAACCCGGCAATAAAGTATGTCGAAAGATGTGTACTGTGATTCTGTGCTTCCTTGTACGCCAACTCTGGAAATGTGTCATCTCTGTGTGGATTTCAAAGGAAACTTCATCATGTGAGTATCTTGTGGTAGTTTTTGACGATGGTACTTTAACATACTCAGTTCTATAGTAGTATTATTACAAATGAACGCAGAGTTCCCAAAGGTGTAATTTTTTTTTTAAAATGGCAAACAACTGAGTAAGACTGCTTTCTCTTTGTCATTACCTACATTTGTAGTTCAGCCGTACTAAATATTAAGGACTTTGTGATTCAGGGGTGGGCAGCAGAGATGCCTGTATTATTGTCTGTCTGGATGGATGACTGCCAGAATTAATCTCTCTTAAAATGACCATGAAAGGATTATTCAGATTCAGACCCGTTTCATATGGAGAGCAATAAATCACCTCAGCAAGCGATAGGAGTTTAGCATTGACGAGACCCAAATGATGAAATGCAAAGTCTCTTAATGATGTATTGGGGATTTCTTTGATCGAATTAGCAGCTTTTGGTTGGGGGAATGAATATCTTTCCAGATTGCCTGATGTAAATTGTTGCTAGGGACAATGATGTTCATTTTTCTTTTGTCCAGATCTATTATTCATTACATTAATTTTTTAAAAGATATTATTAAAATATTAAAAATGTAATTCAGTGTAATGCAGTGACTTGAATGCACCTCTTCTTTATTGAGCATGTTTTAATCTCCAAAATAAAATTAATTTTGTTTATTAATATTTTAATTTTTTTTGTCACTTTTGTTGCACAAAATATTCTGTAAAAACTATTTAAAAATATATTATTTAAAAACTGTTTTTGAAAATGACAAATGTATACACTCTTTGTACATGTTCATGGTGTAAGGAAAATATGTTTTACACTAAAAGTTTGTGGTCAGTACGATTTTTGAAAGAAGATTTCTTTGAAAGAAATTAATACTTTTATTCTGCAAGGACACAATAAAATGATGAATATGTATAAGAAAATGTCAGTAAAGACTTTAAAATTGTCAAAAATAATTATATTTCAAATAAATGTTCTTTATTTTCATTAAATAATCCTGAGGGAAAAAATCCATCACAATTTCCTAAAAAATAAAAAGCAGCACAACTGTTTTCAAAATGGATAAGAATGTTTCAAGCAAATCAGCATATTAGAATGATTTCTAAAGGATTTCTGAAAGATCATGTGACACTGAAGACTGGAGTAATGATGCTGAAAATTCAGCTTTAGGAATAAACATTTCAAATATAATAGAAAACATAGAAAACAGTTATTTTAAATTGTAATATTTCAAAATATGACTGTTTTTACTGTATTTTTAAAAAAATAAACACAGCCTGGGTGAGCATAAGATACTTTTTTCAAAAACAATAAAAAAATCTTACTGACCCCAAACTTTTAAATGGTAGTGGATTTTCCTTTATCTTGTGCAGTCTGATTTGTCATTGACCCACTATTTCTACTACACTGTAAAAAAATTACTGTAAAATTTACAGCAACTTTCTGCAATTTTGGTTGCCAGTAAGCCTGTAAATTTACAAGATTACTGTAAATCATCAGCTACAATTAAACTGTAAAAATACAGCACACTTGTAAAAGCAGCAAATCAAGAGCTGCTGTGAATTTACAGTTATTTACTGTAATCTTTACAGTATGAATTAAAACCTGTGTAAACTCATTTCATTTGAGGAAACCGATTATCTTAAATTGGTCAATTGCCATTTCATATTTATACTGTGATCTTATTTCATTTGAGTCCACTAAAAAAAGAATGTTTCTTAAAATAACATTAATTTAAATGAGTTAGAACTAAACATCAATTTAACTCAATCCTCTTGCAGATAATTGTTAGTTAACAACAGCACACATGCATGAGATGAAGAACTGAACCAAAAGATCATCACTGCATCAGCAACTACACAGTCACTGTCTTTATATAAAGCAACATGCAGCATAACATCGGTGTGTCTCTGCTCATCCCGGACTGAAGCACATCAGGCTCTACTCTCCAACACAATAGTAACCCACAAAACTCAACAGAAACCCTTTAAAATCCCAACAGAACATTAAACACTAACAGATATCCACTATATCATTATGTGCAAAAACACACAAAATCACAAAGTAATTCAAAGAATTTACTTATTTTGTTTGGTAAATTTGACTGTGAGATTTTACAGTAAACTACTGACTTCCTGCCACAGCACTAGATGAAATCAACTGAAGATAAAAGAAGACATTAAATCTCTGAAGATCTCAGCAGAGGATTAAACAACAAAAACAGCATTACGAGCTTTACTTATTACTAACCAGGTTGACTGTTTTTCTGTCATAATCAGAAGTACTTATTCAGAAATAACAGGTTTAGATGGTGATGATTTATTGAAAATATTTCATTTGAAGTTACCATGATTGTGATCAGTTTTTTTTAAAGATTATTTTTTCTTTGGCTGCTATAACCATGTCTTTATAAGACAAATTTGTTATGACAATAAAAGCCAAGAAAAAATATGATCAGGTGTTGATGGTTGTGTATTGATGTTGGCCTTATCAACATCTAGTGGCCTGATCCTCTGAATAGACCAGAGTCTATTCTCCGATTATGAAGGTGAGGTGTTATCAGTTTCACCTTATTGATTGTGGTAGTCCTGTGATTCTACAGCATTATGTTCAGTTGTAATATTTACAGGTAATTTGGGTTTTAAATATATTCTATTCACAAAATCTTTCAAGTTATTAGAACACACACATATATCAAGAATCAGCATATGAACCTCAACAATGGTGACAAACAAAATATTCAGATAAACAGATCAACTCCGACCATCACAAATCAAGCTACTAAAAAGTCACATCAAAAACAACAACAAAAATTAAAGCACACGGTAAGAAAATAAGACAATTCCGCTGCATAATTTATGCATGCCGCAATGCATGCTGGGAGTTTTGTACTATGGTGGTACACAGCATGCATACACAGAATGCTCTTCATGTACACGACATGAAGCTTTTTATTTGAGTGTCACCATTCTGATTGTTGATGTCTGTGTGTGACGAAATGTGACAATTTAAAACTTTGCATAATGTTTTTAAAATTGTTCAAATTATAACAATGCAATGTAAAATCACAGGACTTTTATAATCAATCATATGGAAAGACCCAAACAAAAAGAGATTAAACTCTGGATGAAATGAGGTGCTACTGATTTATAAGCTCTATTGATGACATCATCAATACACAGCCATTGTCACCAGGTCACTTTTCTCTTGTTTTTTTTGCTGTAACAATTGTGCCTTATAAACACACAGGTAAAGCAGCCAGAGAAAAACTAATGTTTAAATGTCAAGGACAAGAGCCCAACTGAAGCCAACACTTACAATAAATCATCAACATCTAAACCTTTGTTCATTCTCAAAAATAACTTCTGATTATGACAGTCCATCTGGTTAGTAACAAGTGAAGCTGGTAATGCTGTTTGTGGAGTTGTTTAATCCTCTGCTGAGATCTTTATATATTTAATGTCTTCTTTTATCTTCAGTTGATTTCATCTAGTGCTGTGGAAGGAAGTCAGTAGTTTAGTTGCTGATGCAGTGATGATCTTTTGGTTCAGTTCTTCATCTCATGCATGTGTGCTGTTGTTAACTAACAATTATCTTAAAGAGGATTGATTTAAATTGATGTTTAGTTCTAACTCATTTAAATTAATGTTATTTTAAGAAACATTCTTTTTTTAGTGGACTCAAATGAAATAAGATCACAGTATAAATATGAAATGGCAATTGACCAATTTAAGATAATCGGTTTCCTCAAATGAAATGAGTTTACACAGGTTTTAATTCATACTGTAAAAATTGCAGTAAAGAACTGTAAATTCAAAGCTGCTCTTGTTTTGCAGCTTTTGCAGGTGTGCTGTATTTTTACAGTATAACTGTAGTTTATGATTTACAGTAATCTTGTAAATTTACAGGCTTACTGGCAACCAGTAATTTTTTACAGTGTCAAGCAGTCATACAGTCTTAATGCATTTATCTTGTGGACACACCTGAACATTTTAAATGGAATTCCAGCCTTTTCCAGGTGCGTTTCAAAACCACACATGAGTACCGTTGAGTTTAGATCGTTTCTATTAATGATGTAGCTCCTGTGATGTTGTGGAAACTTTGAAACGGCATCAAACACATCAGCAACGAGCTGCATGGTCTTTCTCTGTGGAAAATACATCCCATGTACAAACGCTTTCTGTACTCTCAGCATGTTCACACAGTGTTCAAGAAACACGACTTGGAAAAAGGTGAAACTGCGCTTATGGAGGGATTAAGAGCTCTGACTCACAGTGGCCTTCCTCTGAGCCGACCTTCCCCCATACTGAGACGATGCGAGAAACTTCCACAGGCCCATGCACTTTATATATGTTGTTCAGCTCTAGTGCTGGATTGTTTACATTTGAGTCACAAATTAGTTTTATGTAGCCAAGTAAGCTAATAGTAATTGATAAACATGCCTTTATGATTTACAATTCACCATTATGAGCTGAAGTTGTAGCTTGAAATCTACTTTTTAGCATGTGTGCAGGAGTAATGTCGCATGATGAATTTATACTTTGTTAACAGGATTATAGTGTGTGCTAATTTAGTCAGACTCATTTAAAGGAGCTGTAAGCAATATTAACTATTTTGCTAACCTACACCAGACTTGGCCAAAGAGTGGAGGTTTTGGCTGCCTAGCATGGTTGAGTTAGCCCACGCTGGTAGATGCTGTAGCTACACCATCTGGACCCAAAAAACTTTTGTTTTCCACCGACAGCTATTTAAAAGTTGCCATGTGCACTGACGTTTTCCCAAGCACCATCAAAATTGTAAATATTTCATTATATTATATTAGATGTTTTGAGAGTGACCAAATTGCTGCTATTTTTGTTACAGCTTGGGATAGAAGTGACTCATTGAGATGAATGGCAATGCTAACGGATGGCTGCACAGGTATTGCTTATACTAGTGTTCTTAGGGGAGCTAAGCTCTCTCATCCAAACACTCTCCTTTCCATTGAAATCACAAAAAATAAAATATCAAATATGCCTCATCTTTTTGTAAGTCGAGCAAGATTTCGGCTCATGATCTCTTGCACTTAAGGCATGAAGTATACATTGGCTCATGCTTAGGTGGCGGGACTCTAGTCTTAAAGTGACCCAAGGATACTTTTATCACAGACCTCTTTGGACTTACCCACTGAGTTACCCACCCCCCTCTCTCCAAAATCCCTCCCCGTTAAGACATGTTAGCAAAACCGTACAAAATGACTGTCAGGCACAGAGCACCACATTCTTCTGATTGGCCAAACAATAGCAGTCAGATTGTTTTTGATGTCATTCGTTGAAGCTATGATGCTTTATGCACTGGTGCAATTTATTTATAACCTTTTTCCTTCTATAATGTTTTTAGCAGCATAAAACATCAGTGTCATCATGGAATTATGCTACCAGGACAACCAAGAATGCCTTATAACAGTGACTGGTGGTGACTTGCTAACGGGTTTTATGCACGTCATGACAATAATTAAACAATTTTGAAGGGATAGTTCACCCAAAAATGGAAATTCTGTCATTTTACTCACCCTCATGCCATTCCAAACCTGAATAACTTTCTTTCCTCTGTGTAACATAACAGAAGGTATTTGAGAAATGTCATATTTTTTTCTCTCTCGATGCAATGCATATCAATGGTCCCCAATATTGTCTGGTTACCAACATTCTTTAAAACATCTTCTTTCGTGCTCTGCAGAAGAAAGAAAGTCATACTGGTTTGTAACAACTTGAGGGTGTTTAATTGACAGAATTTTATTTTTTGGGCTGAACTGTCTCTTTAAATCCTACTGTTGACAAAAATGTGACAAGAAAAAAATAACACCACTAGATTGTTAATAATGCATCATCAGTGCTTTTGAAAATGAAACATTTTAAAGAAATATGATAGTTTTAAATAATCCAATCATAGTGAATAATGTCGGGCATTGCCGTTTGACGCTAATTAAGTCACTCAAATGTACCTTATATGACATTTAAACAGATATATGCACAACATAAACATCATTTTAAACTTGCATCTGCACAAAAAGAAGCAACTGAACAAGTACTAGTCAAAATGTGCAACTCTTGTCGTGAATACGCTCCTCCGTAACAACATGGTAAACCATGGGCAACTAAACAAAGAATTCAAAACAATCTATTACAATAGTGTTCTCATTACAATGTTATGTATATGACAGATTTGTGCTGCACATTTTGCACCTAACTGTATATTCATTATCAAAGTGATTCCAGGGACAGTTTCACTTCAGTTCTTCGTTCTGGTCCACATGCCATTGCTATGCGGACCTCAAGTTACAGCACACAGTAGCGCCATAACCAATCAGAAAAACATTTTTTAAAGTCACATGAAAAAATTATTCATAAGTGCTCATCGCTGTCTGTCGAGTACTAAGTACTCATGCCATCACCTACTAGTGACTTGCAGCAACAAAGTTGGAGATGGTGTAAAGTGGGCTGAAGGAGTCAGTGCACTTGCTCCATGAGGTCATGGAAGAGGCTATCTGACACCGCGGTTCATGTTTATTGTTCCTACCATGGATTTTTAATTGGCCAGAGATGAGTATTCATTGTGTTTTCCATGACAGTGGTTTGCTCAACTGTGTTCCTCCACATTCAGGGAAGAGTGTGGTGTTGTGCTGAATGCTCTAGTTTTTCTGTAAGAAGGCATATTGAAGGTAAGGTTATGATGATGACTGTGGTTTTAGTGAATAGACTGGATGAGGTCTGAATCCACAGTGCCTTTGTCCAGCCGGTCCACTTATTAAAAGAACAGCAGTATCAGGTTGTCTTCGAAAGATTTAGTTTATGAAAATTTAATATGGCTGTTACATGGCACCGGCCTGAGTCCTGCCGCTGCTGTCTGCCTACACAGGCAGCTGGTTGAGGGACTGTAATTAGATTAGAGAGAGGAGTGGGTGGCAGTGGGCAGACGTGTGTGTGTGTGTGTGTGTGTGTTTGTCTGCTGGTGTCACAATCACGCACATGGCTGATGTCACGACTGGCTGGCTGTAATCCGGCACTCTGAGTTGTGCGGCCCATACTGCTGATGGAAGGTGTGTGATACAATCCATTACTCTTGCCCTCTCCCTCTCTCCTTTATCAGTTTTTGTCTTTCATTCGATGCATATGGTTGTGTTTGGATCATTGCTTTGCATTTATAATTTTCTATAAGCAAACACAAGCTGAGGAGAGATCATTTAATTCATGACCAGGGCCAAATGGAATCCGCAGACCTTTTATCCACACTTTCTGCAGTTTTTACATTTTTCTGTTTTTTTTAATACTCCTTGATACTGATTAATTTTGTATTATATAAGGTGAATTAGAGTTTGTATCATGTACTCTCACATTCTTGTTCTTTCTAACCTGTCATATTATATTATATTTGCATTTACTGTTTTGATCTTTTTCACTCTTGTCAGGGCTTAGCAAAAAGCAAAAAATATTATTTTTAATGATATTTATATTTATCATGGTGCTGTAGCATAATAGGAGCTGATGTGGATAACAAAACTAATTTTTTTTGTAATTTATATAGAAAAAAAGGTTTATTATAGCCATTTATTATTGTATACCAAAGGCATCATATATTGAAATAAATAATATGCTAATTATAACATGCATGTCAATAAAAACTTTTGTTTCTATACTACAACATTATTTGAAATAGCACAGCATAGTTTCTTGCACTTTAATATTCATGGTATGCATTCATTTTTTACACAGAATAAATAAAATAAACATTTAGGATTGATATAATGAAAGTATTGACCAAAGACTGCATAAATGCCGGATGTATATATTTCAAGATTGATCCGCTCATCCCTATTTCATGTCATCTGATAATTCACATGTATAAGTATATCAGATAATTTTATGTGATGCAAGCTGCACTAGTGTTTACATCTGAGACTCAATTTCTTTCTTTCTTTTTAACCTGTCATATTGTGATTTCAGTGGGTGTTTGTGTTTCTCTCTCTCTCTCTCTCTCCCTTTTGATATGTTATGAGACATTTTGGGTAGCTGAGAGGGCGAAGCAGGGATCGGGAACATGTTGAAGAGTTATTTTTAAAAACTGCCAGGCAAAAAATGCTCTAAGTAGAGTACAATTTCAATGCACTTAATTCCCATTATTTTACCCAGCATTCCTCAGTAATGATGGCACAAAGCATGATGAAATATTGATTAGATGGTTTATATGATGCAGGACTCTGAAAAGCTTTTGTTTCTAGTAAACAGAGACCTAAGTGCCATTATTCATAAGAGGATATTATTCACCACCCAAAATATCTTTCAGTGAGTTCTTGAAATCAGCCTGAATGGGCAAACTCACTGAGGATTATACAGGCACACATGCGTCTCAGCGTGCACACGTCGCTGTTGCATCCGGATTGTTTTGTTTCCGTCGAGTCTCCAGCTGCTTTTCACATGGCATGGCTATTTGATATTCCATCCATCATTGATTTATCACAGCTTTACATAATACCGGCACTGTGTATGCTAATACTTCATCAAAAATGAAATACATTTTACAAGCTTAATGTTCTCTTTGAAATCAGAGATACAGAAATATATTTTTTTTTTACTGTTTTAGCTCTTTTTCACTCTGCACAGGACTTCTATTATTATTATGATTATTACAGCTCAGAAAAAAAGTATTATTGTTATTATTATATTTATCATGGTACTATAGCATATTAACTAATAAACATACTAAAACTAAAGTATTGTAACAAACATTTAATGAAAAATGTAATGTAATGTATTTTATTCTGCCATATTTAAAGGTAGGCTACACTATGTAACTTTAAACTTTAACTTTTTGTGTAAAAACAAAACTACATGCATTTTGCGGAAGAACATTGTTTTAGTTGTGCTTCAGCTCTGTGTGTCTGTGTGGATGAATATGGTTCTTTCCTCATAACAAAAAAAAAAAAAAAGAGAGATTAGCCTACTGCTCATAAAACTTTCACTATCAGGCTTAAGAGATATAACCAGTTTAGATGGAAAGGATCTCAAGCTGAAACGTTACTGTAGCTATACCCATTAATAGACATGGTACTTTCTTGAAAATAAATTCCAGCACAATGCATAATAAAATGACCCGGCTTCACAATAGATAATGCTTTACAACGAACTCCGTTAGAGATCTGCATATGGCAATTTATCTGTTAAAAAAAAAAATGTAAGATATTATGAAAGTATTGTCCAAAGACTGCATAAATGTCGAATGTATACATATTTTAAGATCGATCCGCTCATTCCTATTTCATGTCATCTGATAATTCATGTGTATAAGTATATCAAATAATTTAATGTGATGCAAAGTGCACTAGTGTTTACATCCGAGACTCAATTTCATAGTTTTTTTTATCTGTCATATTGTGATTTCAGTGGGTGTTTGTGTTTCTCCCTTTTGATATGTTATGAGACATTTTGGGTAGCCGAGAGGGCGAAGGAGGGATCGGGAACACGCTGAAGTGTAAATGTTTTATTATAAAAAAAAATACTATACTTAGGTATAGGATAAAATACTATACCTATACCTTTTAAAAAATACCTACTCACCTGTTGATGCCATCACAGCATCCCTTGTACAACATTTCAAATCCCTCATTTCTCTCATTATTTCCAAAAAAAAACAAAAAATGTTGATTCTTATTTTATTACAAGCTCTGTCACGTTCTCTTTTTGCCAGCAGCGACTCTCTGTTTGGCTTTTTTTTTTTAAATGGGTGATTCCCCAGAGGTTAAAGATAAGTAAGATTTAGCTGCTTCAAGTCAACCTTTCTCGCTCACACACCATACGTGTCAAAACAGCCGGAGCAACTTTTCTCTAGTTACGGATAGGGGTGGGTATTGGCAAGGACTTCACGATACGATACGCATCACGATACATGGATCACGATACGATTACATCACGATACATCACGATACGATAAATATTGCGATATTCCACACAGTTAACTAAAAATGTAAAAATAAAATACAAGTTACGATGTGCCATCTGAGTAGTCTTACATCGGATCGCATTGATAAATGACCTAAAATAATACAAAAAATAAAAAATTTCCTTTCCATTTTATTGTTTAGCTGCCATAACAAAATAGACTTGCACTTTTAACAATGGACACACTGATATTGAAAACATTAAAATAAAGTGCATTGGTTGACTTACCAAAAAAGGCCAATCAGGATGCTCTCTGTCTTTCATGCGCTGTCTTACATGCACTTCACACGCACACACATGCACGCAAGGTCTCTCGCTCTCTCCCTCTCCGCCGTGCGTGCGCTATACGGTTTGGAGCCGTTTGGAGCTCAGTCTCTTCTGTCTCGCATACGCGCTCTTTCTCGCTCGCACTAGATTCCGGGAGATTTTAACTAATTTGCGGGCATCAGGGAGCCGCTATCAATATGAGGGAGACTCCCGTAACTTCCAGGAGACTTGGGATGTCTGCAAGTCCATGCTCGGTTTGTTTTAAAACCGAAGTGCACCCACACATCGACTTTATATTGTGAAGGGGCCGAAGTAATTTTGTCGGCTGAGTCTGCCATGCCGCTTCCAGCTTTCACTACCGAAAGTGGCGCTCTATGGTGGCAGCCAGCAAGTTGGGGAAAACTAAAGCCGCTGTACTGCGACATCTGCAAGACGGAGGTTGTAGTTCAAAACGTGATTTTTTTTGTAACATCGATTTTTTTTTTAGCTGGAAATCGATGTAGTATATCCTGAATATAAAAATCGCGATGTATTGCTGTATCGATTTTTTTAGCACACCCCTAGTTACGGATATGACTAGAAACGCACAGACGGGTGATGCATGTACGCAATTTCCTGTAAAAACCATCCCATCAGGTCTAATAATATAAACACCTATAATAGGCGTATAGTTGTACCATAGTGAAACAGGGTAAGACAAAAACACATTTTGGAAAATTGATGTATTGACTCATTATTTGAATTTTGTTGATATTGAACAAAAAGTGTTACATTGTGTACAATTAATATACACTCACCTAAAGGATTATTAGGAACACCTGTTCAATTTCTCATTAATGCAATTATCTAATCAACCAATCACATGGCAGTTGCTTCAATGCATTTAGGGGTGTGGTCCTGGTCAAGACAATCTCCTGAACTCCAAACTGAATGTCAGAATGGGAAAGAAAGGTGATTTAAGCAATTTTGAGCGTGGCATGCCAGACGTGTTGGTGCCAGACGGGCCGGTCTGAGTATTTCACAATCTGCTCGGTTACTGGGTTTTCCACACACAACCATTTCTAGGGTTTACAAAGAATGGTGTGAAAAGGGAAAAACTTCCAGTATGCGGCAGTCCTGTGGGCGAAAATGCCTTGTTGATGCTAGAGGTCAGAGGAGAATGGGCCGACTGATTCAAGCTGATAGAAGAGCAACTTTGACTGAAATAACCACTCGTTACAACCGAGGAATGCAGCAAAGCATTTGTGAAGCCACAACACGCACAACCTTGAGGCGGATGGGCTACAACAGCAGAAGACCCCACCGTGTACCACTCATCTCCACTACAAATAGGAAAAAGAGGCTACAATTTGCAAGAGCTCACCAAAATTGGACCGTTGAAGACTGGAAAAATGTTGCCTGGTCTGATGAGTCTCGATTTCTGTTGAGACATTCAGATGGTAGAGTCAGAATTTGGCGTAAACAGAATGAGAACATGGATCCATCATGCCTTGTTACCACTGTGCAGGCTGGTGGTGGTGGTGTAATGGTGTGGGGGATGTTTTCTTGGCACACTTTAGGCCCCTTAGTGCCAATTGGGCATCGTTTAAATGCCACGGCCTACCTGAGCATTGTTTCTGACCATGTCCATCCCTTTATGGCCACCATGTACCCATCCTCTGATGGCTACTTCCAGCAGGATAATGCACCATGTCACAAAGCTCAAATCATTTCAAATTGGTTTCTTGAACATGACAATGAGTTCACTGTACTAAAATGGCCCCCACAGTCACCAGATCTCAACCCAATAGAGCATCTTTGGGATGTGGTGGAACGGGAGCTTCGTGCCCTGGATGTGTATCCCACAAATCTCCATCAACTGCAAGATGCTTTCCTATCAATATGGGCTAAAGAATGCTTTCAGCACCTTGTTGAATCAATGCCACGTAGTATTAAGGCAGTTCTGAAGGCGAAAGGGGGTCAAACACAGTATTAGTATGGTGTTCCTAATAATCCTTTAGGTGAGTGTATATGGTACAAATATTTGTGACATTATTTGATGATTTAATTTATAATTTTTTGTGTGTGTGGTGGGAATAGACTGGGCAAGCAGAAAAAAATGTTGAGCCCTTCCTGGATTTACCTTTATCCTTCTGTCTTTTGACAAATCTGAAAAAGGTTATTTTTGCAGGAGTGATAAGGATGGTGTTAGGGTTTTTTTTCTGAGTTACTGGAGCACTGAACAGCCCTTTAGCTGAGTTTACTGTGGAAAAGCTTGTGCTGTAGTCTTTGCCCTTGGCCTGTGCATGAGAGATGAGTTGGGCCGGCTGAGCCTTGACGAAAACTTTAGAGATCGTGAGGCAGCAGACGGGCACTGCAGCGTTCCTTACTCAGCACATTGTCCTCTCTCTGTCTCTCCTCCCACCCTTACATTTCCAGCATCTACTGCTGTTCTGATCCTTCCCCATACTCCTGTGTGTCCAACCTAATAATGAGGGGACTGCACAACCTCGTTCTCTGTCTAAAACAAACAGCGGCTTACCACAAATTCCTTCACTGCCCTACTGCATTCACATGTCAGTCTGATAACGTTTTGTATTGATGCCATTCATGATTTTGATGGATAACAATGTATCTTCACAATTTTAAAGATGTGCAATGACACAAACACTGAAAATGGCTCAACTCATATACACGCTACCATTCAAACATTTAAAGATTTTTTTTAAATGTTTTTGAGTAAAGTCTCTGATGCTCAAGGCTGCATTTATTTGATCAACAGTACACTAAAATGTGATATCGTGAAATATTAATACAATTCAGAATAACTGATTTTCCATTTTAATATATTTTAAAATGTAATTTATTCTTATGATGGCAAAGCTGAATTTTCAGCATCATTACTTCAGTCTTCAGAAATCATTCTAAAATGCTGGTGCTCAAGAAACATTTCTTATGTTGAAAGCAGTTGTGCTGTTCAATATTTTTTTTGGAAACCGTGATATAATTTTTTTCAGGATTCTTAACTAAATATAGTCCCTTTTCCACGGGAACAAAAATATATAATTTTAAATGAAAATGATGAAAATACAGTTTTTCCAAATTCGGCATTGGCGTAAAGGTTTGTCAGAAAGTAAATTTTCGACCTTGTGTGCCAGAAGCGTGTGTGTTTGCATGTATGCTGTTGCCTCCCTCTCAGTGTGAGCTCTCATTAAGCTGTTCTGGGTGCCGGCCCATAGCTTGGCCTCTTTCTCAAAGCGGACCTGCTACTTAGTGAAGAAACGCTTCTTGTTTTCAGCTTTTAACATACTTACAACAATCTTATTCATCTCCCTCCTCAAAGGAGGCCAGCCTCTCCCACACTGGCCTTGTTGGTAAACAAAAGATCCTGTGCAAAGCCACCACACCAACCTGTTTGTCCCCATCATAAACCTCGGTGTGACTGTGTGGTAATGGGTATGTTCCTTTAGTGGATTGGGACAGTCCAGCTTTCCTGTAGGAGAGCTTGAATTAAAGAGAGTCTCTGTAAGTTTATAGTATTCCTTTTTTCCCAACCATCAGATGTCCCAAGCGAAGCAGGCATGGATTCCATATGAATTGCTGAATGGTTCCTTTTATGTTTTCACTGTGCCATTGGATGAACCTTTTTGTTTCCTTGTTGAAGTTACAACAGCCTCTGCAAGGTGGAGCTTCTGATTGGCCCTCCAGCTCCATTCAAACCATAACTTCCTCTCCTTTAGTGAAAGATCTCGTCCGACGTTCTCTGTATCGGTCTCAGCTTCTAGATCTGTACACTGTAAAAAATTATATGATCAATAAGTTATGACAACACATGGTTTTACATCACTTTAACGCAATTTTGAAGTTAAATATAATTTAAAGGGTTAGTTCACCCAAAAATGAAAATTATATAATTAATGACTCACCCTCATGTCGTTCCAAGCCCGTAAGACCTCCGTTCATCTTCGGAACACAATTTAAGATATTTTAGATTTAGTCCGAGAGTTTTCTGTCCCTCCATTGAAAATCTATGTACGGTATACTGTCCTTGTCCAGAAAGGCAATAAAGACATCATCAAAGTAGTCCATGTGACATCAGGGGGTTAGTTAGAATTTTTTGAAGCATTAAAAATACATTTTGTTCCAAAAATAACAAAAAACGATGACTTTTTTCAGCATTGTATTCTCTTCCGGTTCTGTTGTCAATCCGCGTTCACGAGTCCAGTGACGCTGCTGACGTAAGACGCTGCTGACATGTTATCTGGTGCGTCCGTGTATTCGGGTTCAAATAAATATGTCTGGTTAAAAAAAAATGCAAGTCTTCCCCTGTGTCGAAATCCTTAGACATGTTTGCAAAGATTTTGTTTACAGCGTGCGTCTCCCTCAGACTGTAAACGAAGCTCGGGCGCACCAGATAACACGTCAGCTCGTCTTACGTCAGCGGACTCATGAACACGGATTGACAACAGAACCGGAAGAGAATACAATGCTGAATAAAGTGGTGGTTTTTTATTTTTGGAACAAAATGTATTTTCGATGCTTCAAAAAATTCTAACTAACCCACTGAGGTCACATGGACTACTTTGATGATGTCTTTATTGCCTTTCTGGACAAGGACAGTATACCGTACATGGATTTTCAATGGAGGGACAAAAAGCTCTCGGACTGAATCTAAAATATCTTAAACTGTGTTCCGAAGATGAACGGAGGTCTTACGGGCTTGGAACGACAAGAGGGTCATTAATGACATAATTTTCATTTTTGGGTGAACTAACCCTTTAAGTTGACGACTTAAAGTTTTTAAGTACAATCAACTTAGATGTTTAAGGCTGCACCTTTTTTTTGTCAGTGTAGATCAGTGGTTTTCAACTGGTAGGTCAGGTCACAACCTAAAAATTATTTTTAGGTTCTGGTATGGACAACAGTGATAAAATAATGATAAATGCAAATGATAATTTTTAATAATTTTATTTTTATTATTATTATACATTAATATTATTATATTATTATTTTTAAGATAAGTATATAATATTTTTAAAAGAGAGGATAGTATCCAGAGGGGACAAAAGTAAAATGTTATTATTTACATTTAGAATTTTTTTTTGTAAATATAACTAACAATATTATCATTCATAATCATCTGATAGCAAATTAAACGGGTTTAAAAAGGAGAAACTGCTTCCCATATTTTTTGTTGTTGAAATTAAGCTAAAATATGAAATTAAATAATTTTTATTGAAACTCATGTCATTTAATAATTTTGTATTGTTAGGTCTATAGTTTTGTTCACTTTTACACGATAAACAAATACTGTATTGGGTTGCCACATGATATCCAGAAGTAAAATCTGGGTTATGAAGCAAAACCATTTGCCAACCACTTGATGTAAAGTCTCCCTGCTGTAGCATGTTTTCTCATTAAAACTGGATCTTTGAGAGAGACTGATTCTGCTGCTGCTGGTGGCAGAAAGGCATGATGGGAGTGCCATCAAAGACAAGTAGCATCCAAGGTGAAGGGTTTGTGTGTGTGCATGAAAGAGACCCACTAAACATAAATAGCACTTGCATTCAACAGTATAATGTATTCTTGTGTCTGGCAGATAAGCGCTTCACGGAGCTGTTGTTTTATGTCTAGATTTTTAGTTTCCACTGACGTCTACAGATCGTCTGTAGTTTCAGAGATGTTACTACGATCGTTTGTTAGATCTTTGTTCTTGTTTCGCAGCATTTCATTCTCTGTTTTTCTTTAGTTTCATGCTGAAGTGGAATAGTAAGTGAGTGTTGTAGTAAGTTAAGTTGACACTGTTGGCTGTAGATTTGGGAACTGACTCACCCACATGCTGTTGTATGTGATTCATGGCTCGGGACTTGTTTGGAATGATAATGCAGGCTTTGGTGTTTGCTCACAGATAAATAAAGCTGTGAAAGTCGGCGGTTGGCTCTGTGAAGAGTGCCGTCTGCACGGAATGCCAAATGACCACGTGAAAAGCAAAGGCTGTCTCTGTGCTTGAGTAGTAAACCAGCTCTCAGCGGGATTTATGTTCTGCTACTAGAAGTTTCTAAAACATGGTCACCCTTGATCCTAATGCATGACTAAAAAAAAAAAACCTATATGAATGCATAAATAGGGTCAAAAAGTGACCCCTGTTAGATTTGCTGGTTTTCTTCAGTTTAGAAGTGAAGGCATACTGGTTTTTTGTTTGTTTGTTTTTTTCTTCAATGAAATTACCAAAGTCAGCAAAACAGTCATCTTTTCTTCCATTTTGTGACGTATATCCGAGTAAAACTTCTCTAATAAGGAAATGTAGGGCAGGACTTGAATTTGTCCATTGGGAATTTATTGGAGTTGTTGGATCATTGGTGCTTGCTAATTTTCAATTTTTAAAAATAATGATGTGTGCATGGATAAATTAATTATAATAAGCACTGCAATGAAATAAGAATTGTCCATTTTGATTTCATGGTGACTTTAAATGTTTCAGTAATGTTAATTTCCAGTTCCCATGTACATACAATAAAAAAATACTTATTTATTTGAAAAAAATATTATTAATAATAATTATGAATGATGATGATTATTATTATTGTTATTTACATATTGAAATAAAATCAATAAATACATGTATAAAGTATAATATTTAATTCAATTCTTTAAATAAACGCGCACACACACACACACACACACACACACACACACACACACACACACACACACACACACACACACACACACACATATATATATATATTAGTCATAGATCGCTCATCAATGTCCCGCTCAGGTCATCAAAGATCACCCTCACCTGAATATTAAACTTCATTTCCCATCAGTCTCATTCTCACTCCGTAATCACCTGCACAGGTGCAACCACTTCTCGTCTCTATGTAAACTGCCTTCCCTCAGTGCTCATTGCGAAGTCTTGTACCAGCTACGGCCTACATCTCTGAGTGTTTGATTATCCACTGACTTTCCTGGTTTCCTGATCACTGCCTGGTCTACTGGTTTCCGTGTTATTGTCTGCTCCCTGCCTCGACCCCTGCCTGGTATCGTTGCTGAGTTTGGATCTGCCCTGTTTTCCAGTTTGTCTTTATTGAATTCTCTCTGCCCGCTTATCATTAATAAAGTCTCTGCAAATGGATTCGCACGACTCTGTCTCTGCATCACATATATATATATATATATATATATATATATATATATATATATATATATATATATATATATATGTATATGTATATATATGTATATATATATTTATATATAATATAATATAATATAATTTTGTATTTTTTTTTGTTGCTTACTGATATTAATTTATTTCAATATCATTTGTTTTTTAGAGCTAAAAAAAAATCTGATTACATTTTTTTTTATTACAGATCCCAGTCTCAGTCTGGACGCTCCGGCTGTTCAAATCGGATTTCAAATTGTCTTTTGCGTCACTCTTATTGCCGGAAGTATTTATACGGTTTTCAAATGGTACAAAGAGTTCGGCTGCATGTGACTAGAACACAGACTATCACAATATACCAGTTCGGCACTGCAACTCAACAGGGCAATTATTTGGAGAGCGAGATGATGCACCTCCATTTTTCTCCAATTCCTAGATCCATTGGTTATAGGCCTACTCTTAATTGTTTTTATACGCTTCTCAAAGTAGATGCCTTTGGGTTCAGTTGATGTCGGTATAGGCAAGGCAAGGCAAGTTTATTTATATAGCACATTTTATACACTACCGCATTCAAAGTGCTTTACAGAAAGGAATTAAAATAATCACAAAATAAAAGCAAGGAAAATTAAAACAGTTATTAAAGAAAATTATAGTTATACAATTAATTAAAAAAGTAAAAAGATGATACATAGATAAACTTCTCATTGGCAAAATATTTTTCATATTGTATAATATATTTCTCAACTCCTAGTTTTACACTGAGATTTTCCCATGGTGATTACACTGTGTCTGTGGTGTTCTTTCGGCAGTCTGGTATAGTATAGTTTGCTCAAAGTGCGTGCAATGTGAGGGGGATCCAGCTGACTAAATGTGGGTTTTGCTCCTTCATATCATTGATCACATGAACTGTGCTGCGTTGAATTCTCTAGGGAGGGATGATATAATGAATATGCCGGTTTGACATCTCATCTCTGTGTCTTGATTAGTCTGAGGAAAGAAAAAAAAACATTTTGTGAAAAATATCACCAAAATGGATCAATAATGAAATGATTCTGTATTTCTAGTTTTGCTGTCAGGTTGTGTTCTCTGACTGAGGTGATAATGTGGTTACTGCTTCATTAAAGTGCTGAGCCCCGAGCAGCGAGTTTATACCAGGATTTTCTCATTACTTAGATGTCCACGTCTGGAGGAACTTCCCCATAAAATGATAAACTGTAGCCATGAGAGCCTGCGAAGCTCCAACATCTGCTGCTTTCTGTAGTGTCATGATGATTCATTAACACAGTAAGAGGGAAGGAACACTGTGAGCTCAACATGCAAACACTCATCATCCATCCACTCTCTGTATTTATGCGGCTCACTTATGTCCTTACAATCGCAGTCTTAGCTGTCTTGAAATAAGAGATCGCAATCCAGGCTGCGCTGCTCAACATCTTATAACACTCATTTGTTCGTCTTTGAAAAACGATGCCATGCTAGATATTGGCAACTTTCCATGAATCAAATAAAATCAAATTTTATTCGTAGAGCATTTTTAAAATCAACCTTGGTTGATCAACCAAAGTGCTGTACATGAAAGTAAAAGGAAAAATAAGAGCAAGAAACATGTAAAAGTTACAGAAGATTAAAAGCACAAGAAAAAAGAAGAGTTTTTAACATGGATTTAAATTCAGCTAATGTAGGAGCTGTTTTAACATGTAGTGGTAGGTGTTTGCACAGCTTAGGGCCAGCCACTGCGAAAGCTCGATCACCCCGGCCTTTTAGGCGAGATCGTGGGACAGACAAGAGATGCTGATCTCTTGCTCTAAGTGATCTGGATGGGTTGTGGGTGACAATTACGTCAGAGAGGTATTTGGGGGCTTGGTTGCTGAGAGCTTTATTAATGAATAATACAATTTTAAAATCAATTCGGTATCGGACTGGCAACCAGTGCAGGGAACGTAGAATTGGGGTGATATGATCTCGTTTGCAGCTGCCAGTCATTTTTAACATAAACTGTTGCTCAACAATCTCAGCAGATCACTGGATTTTCCAATTTTGCAACACTGAAAATAACCGAATTTAGGGACATGTGACACTTGATTTGTGCAGTTTTCAAATTAAAAGATATATTTAAAAAACTACACAAGAATAAGTAATGTGTTGCAAATTTAACATAAAATGTGCCGCCATTGAATTTTTGAGGAAATTTTGCAATAATTGATTAACTATGTCTCTATTTTAAAAAAATAAAGAACATTTAGGGCCCTATTTTAACGATCTAAGCGCATGGTCTAAAGCGCATGGCGCAAGTGCACTTAGGGTGTGTCCAAATCCACTTTTGCTAGTTTAACGACGGGAAAAATGTTCAGGGCACCCGGCGCATGGTCTAAAAGGTGTTCTCCATATTCTCTTAATGAGCAATGGGTGTGTTTTGGGTGTAACGTGCAATAAACCAATCAGAATCTCATCTCCCATTCCCTTTAAATGCCAATTGCGCTCACGCCATGACGGATACGCTATTTACATGGCGGAATTTGCAAGCGGAAAAACTGAACGCTTCTCTAGCGAGGAAACGGATCTGCTTGTGCGCGAGTTTAAAGACAAAGTGTACGTGCATTGTGGATCCGCCTATAGGCGCATATTACTAATGCACTCTTTAAATAAGAAAAAAAATATTGCGCCATTGACTTTAGACCAGATTTCATTTGGTCAATGGTGCAGTTGCCTCAAAATAGCAACTCGCCAACAATGCGCCTGAACACACCTCGTTTTCAGAGCAGCACACCCATGGGTGCACAAATGGGTGCAAATGCATTTGCTATTTAAACAACGTGGCGCAGGACGTGAAAATGATAACTGCGTCGGGCTGAAACTAGCAAAAAACACTTGCGTTGCACCTGGCGCTGCATTGTGCCGGGTGTATGATAGGGCCCTTAATCTAATAAATAATAAATAATACTAATTTGTGTAACAAGGTTAGAATGAAGACTGTCGAGCAACAGTAATATTTGTCAAAATTCTGAAAATATAATAAACTAATTTACTTAGTTATTTTTCCACCATGCTATAGAAATTGTTCTAACTTCTAATGTAATTTTATTAACTTTTTATTATATATAGTTTGGTTTCTACACAATTTCTTAAACTCCTAGTCCTCATTCCTTAGAATTCCTATTTGTATAAAAGCTTTATTTAAGGTGTACATGTCACACAAAAAATCCCTTACCATTATTATTATACAACAATTTTCTCATTGCTAGTGCTTTGGTAATAAAGCTATCAGGAAAAACATTGAGTTTACTTCACTGATTTGTGATGGCAGCATCTTACCTGGTGTTTTCTCTTTCCCAGGCGTCACCCCCACTGATAACCTGCAGCATCTGGAGGACAAGAGCGGCTCGGACAGCAGCTCGGAGCCTGTTAAAACCTGAGCCACACAGAGGTTGGTTACTTCATCTTTCATCATCTTAAATGCTCTTCCATCCAGTATAACTTATAGAGTACTAGTTAGTTGTAAAAACAATACTTTGAACAACACTAGCCAACCAATTGTCAATTCACCATCAAACATTTCATATGATATCTGCAGTGCTGGGGGCAGAGAGTCTGTTTGCATTCCCAGGTCCTGCTAATGTGTTGTGTTTGTTGTTGTGTGCGTTAGCAGATGTTCCTTCACAGAAAAACAAGAGGTACCTAAGGGAGCAGCTTTTAGTGCAGGAAAAGTTTTTCCCATGTCATTTCCTCTTAAGCGAATGGGTTGTGCAACCTGACACATTCCCTTTGATCATTTCCAACCCTTCAGAAGTGCGTAACTCAGTATGTTCATCTGGGTAAAGGCTATGATGAAATCAATGTGTTCCAGAATCCAGACTCACTAACAAGCCGTTAAAATGTAATCACGTGATGTTTAGGATGCCATTTTTTCATTGTCCATAATCTGTTAACACAATTGATGAAAAAGGGAATGAGAATTTGGGTGCTCGAGTCAAGTCATCTGTGGTGTCTAATTCTCAGCAGTTTGTTTATTACAATTAACCTGAGAAGATGATCTTTTCAGACCGACTGCCTTACAAAACACACCTGAAACGGTCTCCACCTACAGTCATGTTAGGAACAGCTGTCCAAGACTGCTAAACTATCACATTCAGTCACACTGGACCTTTGTAAAACAATGTTACTTTATTTTTGTTTTGTTTTGTTTTGTGTTTTGTTTAAATTGTGCAATTGCAGGCTGATGTAGTTAGAAAAACATGTCAAGAGATCCTTCTTTTCTTTTCTAATCCGTTACTATCAGTCTTTTTTTGTTTTTGAACGCAAGAACATGTCCCGTGTGAACAACTTCTCACTTATTTCTGTTTGTTCTCGGTAAGTGAGGCTTGGTGAGTCGAGTTTCCTTTTGTCACAGATGATACTCGCATTGTTCTTTTTTTTAAAAAGCGTTATTTATTTTTTATTTTTCGATAATTTAATTAACCGCCCTTATAATTATCTTTAGAATATAATACAATATCATGATGAAGCATGTTAACACATATGCTGAGACCGTAAAGTGATCCAATCCACAGCATCAGGATCACCAGCCAACTGAGACCATCCTCAGTTCTCCGTCACTGCTGTCCTCTCGCTGCTCCTTGAGTAGCACTAACAGGATTATTTCCTCTGCGTCCGGGACAGATAAAGCATTACGTGCACGAGAGCTTAGGGTCTTCGCTGTGGACACCATTTACTTTTTAATGGATGAGTCTGCTGTGGATTCCCGATAGTTAGTGTACAGTATAACTGCATACATATGCTCATCATTCATTCACTATTATACGGGTGATCAAAGCCCGTAAGCTTTGGGTTGATGAGGCATGAGTAAAGTCATGAGTGGAGAGATTTGTCCCATGAGCTTTAGTACAGGATAATCTGGGTCATGGCTTTGCTCTTAACGAACCTCAGTCTGGGTTAATGTCCCTTGCATCCGTTTACACCAACTAGATTAACTTTGTTCTCATTAACTCAAAGAGCTGGTTAGGTAGTGATTGCTGCAAAAAACACACACAACAAAGCTGTGCTAGAATATTTATATTCTCCCAGGACATGTTACTCCAAGCGCTTGAACTACTTCAGATTTGTAGAACAAATAGATTTGCAACGGTCGCTTTTTCGCATCCAGTGTGGACAACATCTAGCTTTTACCGCGCAATGCGGCGGTGTTGCTTTTATTCTTGTGATCTTATGCAACCAGGGTCCAAAATTAACACTCACTGAGTGTCAAACGCTTCTCTGTTAGCATGGCCTTTGAAAGTAGTTTAAATGCGATTCCTAGAGTGTGTCCCAGAGGGAATGGAGCATATTTAAATGTGCTTAAAGTCGAAGTTGCTCTCTTAAGAATACAGACAAATGTGCTTGTGCTTTGAAAGGCTCACCTGCAGTCTTCATGAGCCATAGAAGGTCATATTCTGGTTATGTGCACTTGTAATTTAGTGCGTTGTAGACCTTCTCAAAATAGATGCGCTGTTGCTACCTGTGCCTGCCAGGTAGCCCTCGACAAAGCACAGCACGTCCTGTGTTTGGTCTGGATGTCAGAATGATGCCTTTTAATAGGTTTGCTATTTACCTTAGGCCTTATTTTCAGAGCCTTTCCTCTATCACAGAGCACCTTTGATTTACTGCAGCGGCATTGAGATCACGAAATATCCTTGAAATTGCTGTGGGCCTTCCAGTGCCAGTATCACAAATAAAATTAAAGTGTCTAAGACAAATATGTCTTCTGTCTGGATATTTTGGCAAAGAATATGTCAGATGGGGATGATAAACGGGATGTGACGCCAAAGACTGATTTGTGGCATTTTATGTTTGCCACATATTGACATTTCTTCTAACTTTTAAAGTTTTTGTTTTTTTTGTTGAGTTTTTGTAATGTCTGGTAATATTTTCTTCTGCTCTTGATAGCTTTTGAATTTAAGCTTATATTTAATTTTTATGTGGATAGTAGACTCTAAATGCCTGACCAATTTCAGACTGTTCAGACCAATGTGTAAAAACTGCAGACAGACTGAATAAAAATGCTAATTCACTCTTTGACAGTAAGGTAACACTTATAGAAAAGCAGAAATGTCGTGGTTACCCTGGTACACAAAGCGCTGAGTAACTTTCCTTTTCTGACGCAGAGAATAAAGAGTCAAACAATATTTACATGTTTCCAAATAGGCATTCAGATTTTGTATTCAATATGGTGTTTATCAAATAACACCTAATATAGACAAGAGGGCTGGTTCGGAATTCTTCCTCTGATATTCACTGTTGCTTAGCAAATTACTCTGTTCGTGAGTGCCACCAATGTAGTTTTATGTAGCAGCAGCATCTCTAGGCATGTGACCAAAAGCACAAATTTTACTGCACTGAAAAAGATGGTATTGGATTTGGTGTAAAAATTGCTAGTAAATTTCACAAATAATTACAAAAAAAGGCAAGTAAAACTGAATTAAATAATTAAATGTGACATTTTGAAGTAGAAAGTGTGTGAAAGAAAGTTTTTTTTTTTGTAAAAAAACTATACTATTTCGACGTTGCAGTGCGAAGGCAGAATTTTTTTTTTTGCATTTACGGCATGTGAGTGTTCGTGTTAGTATCAACAGATGCATTAACAGCCATTCATTAAAAGTAATTTGTTTAAATTTGTAATGTTTATTGCACCAAATTTTTGCACTGAACATTCATTCACCCTTTCTACATTAGGTGCAAGCAGCGCAACACGTCACGCCAAAAAGAACATACCTGTAGAAACTAGAGATGCACCAATACTAAATTTCTCTGTCAATACCGATAGCCGATTATTCAGAATGATATCTGCCGATACCGATAGTTAAATGTTCTTAAAGAGGACCTCTCCCAACTAATGCTGTGTAAACTATACAAGGAACCCTCTCATTTGGTAAATTACTATAATATTAGAAGTTAAAAAGAACAACAGAGCTCAAACTATTATATTCAAACTTATTTTCAGATCAAATATACCTTTTGAGGTAAAGCATGTTTTTTTTTTCAAGCAAATTTTTGTTTTATTTAATGCATTAAAATGGAAGAAACGACATGCACTCCGCACTGCCACTTGAACTGTGGGTCTACAACAATCTGTCATGTCCCGTTTAAGAGCGTCAAAAAATACATTTATTGTTTGGATTTCTTTTATAAAATTTGAAAACGTGATTTTGTGATAAAGGTGACAGAATTCGAAAGCTTTTTGTATTGTCTTTATTGTATGAGTATGCGTTATTGTTGCGTATGACCTAAATTCAACACAATACATTTTCTTCACATACAGTATGAGTCCTAGTCTGACACGTTTTTCCGCCCACCCTTTGATTGACAGGATATCATCGGCCCTGATCATTGGCTGTTTTAAAACAACCGATTAATGGCCGATTTTAAAAATAATGTGCTACTTCCAATAACAGGACAAATGGATTTAGATAATTTGCTATCATGTGTCCATTGTAGACAAGCTTCTACACAGTTGAACAGACACTGTGTGACACTGCGACTGGTTTGGTGGCTTCTATATATGATATAATTATGTAACAAGAGCTCTGGCACATTCTCTCTCTCACACACACACACACACACCTGCTGTGACGGTGGGCCTATGTCTTGATGAGTGACAGGAGGGCAGAGCCAATGAGCTGCTCTCCCCTGAGGGCCCGGGGCTCATCTGCTGGCTCCATGAGTCACTAGTCCAGCCCACTGCTCACAGCACACAACCAGCTCTAATGTCTCAGCCCTGTGCTGCTGCTGCTACTGCTGGTGTGAACAGATAACATATGCAAACCAGAATCTGTTGCTTATATAGCAGTTCATCAACAGTACAGCTGCGGTGCAATCTTATGAAACTATTGCGAACATATGAATATTTACAGTCGGGTCCAAAAGGCTTGTTTCCATTAAAGCTCAAAATGCTCTGAAGATAATCCCAAATCAACCTCCTCTGCATATGTGCTTTTATGACACTGATAAGGGTTGTATATTTGTTACATATTATATATATATATATATATATATAAATTATCGTGTTTTTTTATGTAAAAATAGGATTTTATTATTTATAAAAAAAATATTTATGGGTTCTAAATAATGGTAACAAATAATTTTGTTTGCATGTTTTTCATATATATGAAATATTTAGTAAAAAAATGACGTAAAAACTAAAGCAGGTTTAATAAAGCAGTTTTGCTGTTAAGGAGGATCATACTGTAGTTCTTCTCACCCTGAGAAATGTACCTAGAGGATGAGCCTTTAGGCAAATGTAATAAAAGGATTTTTGCTGAAATCCAATCTTCTCTTTGTTTTATACATGATTTTGTAACCCAATACACCCAGTGGGACACTGGTGCTTAATATCATCTCAGAGTTGATAAACGCAACAGACTTGTGAATCTAGTAACGTAACTCACATCTACGAGCAGGGTGTTTTATATTGTTGTTTGAAGTAGTCATGTGGCCTTAAAGCCGCAGTTTTCTTATCTTTTTTTTGGTCAGTTTTGGTTTTAAACTGCCTGAGTAAAATTGTTCACGTGATCATCATGTGTTTAGAATTAAAAGAAAAAAGTTTGGCCTCTCAGACAACAAGATGGTTTTAATGGTGGTGTTGCTACATTGCCAAACGGCTCAGCTGATGTGGCGTATTTTCTGCACATTTCTGTGATTTTTTTTTTTTATGACCCGAGGCGGACTGGAATGTGGCTTACGTGGTCATAGAGTATAACACTGGTACAGCTGAGAGAACATTCCTAACATGGGAAACGCACTCGTTGATACAGATGTGCTTTATGATCTGCTAGCTGTATGTAAGAAACCATAAAGATCTCATGAAATAACAAGCAGTTTTCTGTCCTTTTGCTGAGTGCTGACATATCCTTGCTCTGTGCTGACTTGTTTCCTAAACAGCAAGTTTGTATTGGTTATTAGGTTGTATCGGTATATGGATTTTTTTGTTATTAGCTTTTTAATTTAGCTTTTAGTTTGCCACAGCTGTGAACTATGATTAGCAGTTTGCTAGCCAGAAACGCTGATATTCGGAGAGACTTTCTCATTCTAGAGTTTTTTGATCTGACAAAAATTGTTTACACCTCGGAGTACAAGATCAATATTTTACACTATCAGTATTTATCACTATCACTAGACCTTGCACTTTCTTTAGTTCCACTGACCTGCGTCTCACGATTTTAACTAACAGCATACTAACAGTATATTGTATTCATGCATTAGTCTTAAAGTGACAGCAGCATAATAAACTATTGTTAGACCTACCTGAAAACCTGAAAAACTCTGTATATTTCATTTGTATGTTTGTTCTATTGTATTTATTTATTTGTGCTATTGATTGTAGTTTTATTATTTGTTCTTTTTTTATTGATGGCCGTTTACTTGCCTTTTATAATGTTCGAAATTTATATTAGTTAGTAGTTTTAGCTGTGGTATTAAAATTGGAATCGAAAATTGTATTTCACAAGGATACATGTGTCAAAAACAACACAAATAATAATCGAAAGTATATATAGTAATATTAGTATATATTAATATATAGTATAGTATATATTATAAGTAATAATAGTTAAATCGAAAATCGAGAATCAAATTAAGATCAATCTGTTTCGATACCAAGCCCTGTGTATATATATTTATATGTAATGTATATTTAATTAAATCAATGTAATAATGTGTGTGTGTGTGTGTATATATATATATATATATATATATACACACACACACACACACACACACACACACACACACACACACACACACACACACACACACACACACACACACACACACACACACACACACACATATATATATATATATATATACACACATATATATATATAGATAAATTCACACTAAATTGGATTAATAAATGCTGTAACATATTGCTTATTTGTTCATTATGCAATAACTGATGTTTACAGATTAAATCTTATTGCAAAGTGTTTACCACTAAAGCCACAGAGTTCATTGTGGTCTTTTAAGACCAGAAAGGAATATTTACTGTAGTAAACACATGACCGGTATGTTTCTGATAAGGGCATACGATAACATGTGCAGGGAGGCCTGCATGTATTACTGATCGTGTAGCAAGTCGTTCTAATATCCGTTTTACAAATCGCTGTTTCATTTCAGCAGGCCAACTCACAGGGATGGTGCGGTGAGGTAAAGTGTTATTCTTACATGGGTGATAAGGGTGAGCGGGTGCGTTGAGAAAGCCGTGGGGATTGTCTTTGGCTCTGATAATTCAGAAGGGCTTTGGAGGGAGATGAAATGATGTGAGATGGCTCTTGGCTGGAGTCCCACAGCTGGGCTTACTCTGTTTTGGGGGAGGGGGCTACAGCGCTCAACACAGAGGATTAAAGGCGACTGGGGTTTTTTTTCTTTGCGGGGGCGTTTGGGAAGATCGTTACAATTATTACTCTCTACATGACCCGTGTTTTAGTCTCCTCTGTGTTCTGTAATTATGTTTGAAGAGAAAGGCCCATTCCCCATATGCGGTTTAGGTTTATAATCATTGACCCCTTCCTGAAACGGTATGATGATAAACGGTCATTGTTGATAGCGTTATTAAAGAACACAGTTTTCATCACAGTCTGCTCATATTATGTCTAGCTAAATCATCAATAATGTGACTGCAAAGTTGTTTGCTGTATATGTTTGTTCTTGTCCCGCCAATGTCCCGCAAATGGCAAAATAGGTTAGTTTAGATAGTATTACTCAAGGTTACTCCAGACCAGTGCTTATATGTTTTGACTCTGTGGCTGGTACATAATTCACTTCCAATTACTAGTAGAAGTTGTTTTGTATGCGTGTATTTTTGACCAGAAATATTTTGATAAGCTTTATTAAGAACATCTGTGACATGTTGGCAATTGCCACTGAAAATAAATTTCAACTTATAAAAAGCACAATACTGCCGTGCAAAGGCAAAAGACCTTAACTTCAATTTTGGTCAGAATGAGTTATTGCCATATTTGGAACAATGGACATATCAGTTTTATCATGTGGACAAATATCTTGCGTCAATTTTGTTCTTTTCTGCTAAAAATAAGATGTTGTTTTTGCCATAACTTCCAAAAGCAGAGGGAAAGCAAAGGCAGAAGTCTTTAACATCAGTTACAGTCTTTTAGCTTTGTACCGCTGCACTCTAGAACGCTGTTATTATAAGTTAACGTTACAGTGGAGTTAAGGCACTCTGCCTTAGTTTTACCCACCAGCAACGCGTTTGCCGCGCTGAAGTTACGGTGTTATGCCTATATGTAATTGAAGCACTTTTGCCACACGCATTAAATAAAGTGAAAATAAAATTGTTGCAGTGGTTGTTTTCTATCTAGCATTAAGAATTTCCTAGCCTGGGAAAACCCAGACAACTTCCGGCAAATTTAGATTTGCTCTGAAAGTTAGTCTGGCAAAGAGCTCATTCAAACCCATTTCCAATCCGTCGAAATCGAGGCACCAATCAGAAACGTTGGGGCGGGCTTTACACGATGACGACAGCGCTGGGATTTTGAAGCAGATTTTGTAGCCTACATTACAAAGATGGATGCCGCCGTCAAACATCACTCGTTCGAATCAGCTATCGCGTCTGTTTTAAGCGATTTGAACGTTTCCTTTTTGTTTAAAACCGAGCAAAGAACAACACTCTGAGATTTTTCTCCGCCGCTCTGCATACGTCATCTCCTTAATCGCTCTGATTGGTTTTAGGTCTATCCGCGACGTCCGTTGGTGACGCCCCTCTGGAAATGATTTGTCTATGACGCTTTGCCAGACCCTAACTCAGTTACAACTGAGAATGGTCTGGTTTTAACCAGGCTAAGAATTTCCTATTGTCGCGGGAAAACTATGGTAGAGATGGCTTTGAAACTCAAACACCAAGATCAATATGAATGATATGGTTAACGTTACATGAAGAAAAAAATATTCTACTTCAGATTTTGTGAAATTCAGCTAGGATACTGGTAGCCTAGTTAGCTAGCTAGCGATGCAAACTTGGGCTAAACTAGGCTAACGTAACGTTACTGGACACACAAAACACAACTGTTCCTGATCCACAAATATAATTGTGTGCCAGCTAGCCTGTAAGACACCATAAATCAAAGCCTGGATACTATTAACTAGTACTAGTAGTAGGCCTAATGTTACAAGTTTGCTCGTGCCATACAGGGTGGCTACTAGCTGCCTGCCAATCTGACACTCACTGACAGAAAACAAACAATGCGAGTGGGTTGGGGACGCCTCACGATACGCCTCACGACACACCTCCCCTGGTGAGGAGAAAACATTACCACGCACACAAACCAACCCAGCAAATATAACTTAGATCGCAGCTTACCTTTTTATTTTAAACATGGTCAAAATCCATGGAAAACAACATCCATTGAGAAGACAAATCGACTCGGTTACTAACGTAACCTCGGTTCCCTGAGAGGAGGGAACGAGTATTGTGTAAGTAGCTTACGCAATACTCTTAAAACTCCTTTTCTCGAGAATATTGAAGTCTTTATGTAAAACGCATTGCAGCTGCACAGCTGACAGCAATGAACGAAGGAGCTCGGTCATTGGCTGTGCTGCGGCAACTTGCTCGAACCAATGACGGGGCGACTCTGAATGCGCGACCAATGAGCTCGCTTCGCGCCCGCGCGCGTCAGAGCCCGCCAAGATGGGCGTGGCCAAGAGCTATATACTGGGCGCCCCGTCATGAGAGTTCTTTAGGTTAAAACGACTGAAGCGAACTAACCAAGCACAAGCACGGCAGCTTACGCAATACTCGTTCCCTCCTCTCAGGGAACCGAGGTTACGTTAGTAACCGAGTCGTTCCCTTTCGAGAGGTCTCTCCTATTGTGTAAGTAGCTTACGCTATGGGAACACCATGCAAAACGCCGTGCGTGCTGAACTTCGCCTTATGATAGCCGGAGGCAGGTGCCTGAGCTGAAAAGCAAAGTTATCATCCAACTAGCCGGCAGAGGCGAGCTTTATATGTGGGAAAAAATACAGAGTGGCTAGAAGGCGCTCAGTGTGACACAAGCACATACATAATCTAGATACGAACTCGTAGTTCAACTAGCATCATGCTGATAGTACATTGGAATGCAATGTCGGGACCTGTAGGTTGTAGAACCTGATAAATGTGGACGGTGAGGCCCAGCCTGCCGCCGCACAAATATCCTCGATCGGTATCCTGCTCGACCATGCCCAGGAAGAAGCCACACTCCTGGTGGAGTGTGCTTTGACTCCCCAGGGGCATTGAAGCCCCTTAGCTTCATAAGCCAGCGCTATAGCTTCAACTATCCAGTGAGAGATTCTCTGCTTTGAAACAGCGGAACCTTTCGTACGGCCGCCAAAGCATACAAACAGTTGTTCTGTCTGTCTGAATAGGGCAGAACACTCCAAATACACTCTGAGAGCCCTAACGGGGCAGAGTAGATTAGCGTCGTGTTCGTCTGCTTGAGACGATAGCGCAGTTAGGGAGATAACCTGTGCTCTGAAGGGAGTGGTGAGCACTTTAGGAATATACCCATGTTTCGGCCTAAGGACGACCCTGCAGTCGTTAGGTCCGAATTCTAGGCAGGCAGCGCTTGTCGAAAGCGCGTGCAGGTCGCCCACTCTCTTGACCGAGGCGAGTGCCAGCAAGAGCGCAGTCTTGAGCGAGAGCTGTTTAAGGTGCACGGTTTGGAGTGGTTCGAACGGGGGCCCTTTAAGAGCGTCTAGGACAGTAGCTAGGTCCCAGATCGGCACTGAGGGGGGGCGTGAAGGGTTCATCCTCCTAGCGCCCCTTAGGAAACGAATAATTAGGTCGTTTCTTCCCAATGGACGTTCCATTACAGGGTCGTGTGACGCTGTGATGGCCGCCACATATACTTTGAGCGTGGAGGGGGTGCGGGCCGCCTCCAGAAGCCCTTGTATAAAAGCGGATTGGAAATGGGTTTGAATGAGCTCTTTGCCAGACTAACTTTCATAGCAAATCTAAATTTGCCGGAAGTTGTCTGGGTTTTCCCAGGCTAGGAAATTCTTAATGCTAGATAGAAAACAACCACTGCAACAATTTTATTTTCACTTTATTTAATGCGTGTGGTAAAAGTGCTTCAATTACATATAGGCATAACACCGTAACTTCAGCGCGGCAAACGCGTTGCTGGTGGGTAAAACTAAGGCAGAGTGCCTTAACTCCACTGTAACGTTAACTTATAATAACAGCGTTCTAGAGTGCAGCGGTACAAAGCTAAAAGACTGTAACTGATGTTAAGGTCTTCTGCCTTTGCTTTCCCTCTGCTTTTGGAAGTTATGGCAAAAACAACATCTTATTTTTAGCAGAAAAGAACAAAATTGACGCAAGATATTTGTCCACATGATAAAACTGATATGTCCATTGTTCCAAATATGGCAATAACTCATTTTGACCAAAATTGAAGTTAAGGTCTTTTGCCTTTGCACGGCAGTATTGTGCTTTTTATAAGTTGAAATTTATTTTCAGTGGCAATTGCCAACATGTCACAGATGTTCTTAATAAATCAAAATATTTCTGGTCAAAAATACACGCATACAAAACAACTTCTACTAGTAACTGGAAGTGAATTATGTACCAGCCACAGAGTCAAAACATATAAGCACAGGTCTGGAGTAACCTTGAGTAATACTATCTAAACTAACCTATTTTGCCATTTGCGGGACATTGGCGGGACAAGAACAAACATATACAGCAAACAACTTTGCAGTCACATCATTGATGATTTAGCTAGACATAATATGAGCAGACTGTGATGAAAACTGTGTTCTTTAATAACGCTATCAACAATGACCGTTTATCATCATACCGTTTCAGGAAGGGGTCAATGATTATAAACCTAAACCGCATATGGGGAATGGGCCTTTCTCTTCAAACATAATTACAGAACACAGAGGGAACCCGTTGAGGGGCCATGCATGAAGGGCCCACAGATTGGGGCGGGGATGAAATATCATCCCGCTGGCCTGACTGAGGAGGTCTGGCCTCAGTGGAATCGGCCGTGGTGTAGATTGCATTTGCATCAGATCTGGAAACCATGTTTGGTTCTTCCAGAGTGGGGATATCAGCAGCACTGCGTTTTTCTCCTCTCTGACCCGACTGATGACCTGTGGCAGCATCGCGATCGGGGGAAAGGCATATAAGGGGCGGCTCGGCCAGCTCTGGGCGAGCGCGTCCGTGTTTTTCGTGAAGAAAAGAGAGCAGTGCGCGTTCTCCTTGGAGGCGAAGAGGTCGATCTCCGCTTTGCCAAAGGTTTTCCATAACCACTGAATCGTCAGCGGGTTGAGAGCCCATTCTCCTGGGAGAATCTTGTCTCTGGATAGCATGTCTGCCCCCTGGTTCAGGGCGCCTGGCACATGCGCTGCTCTCAGCGAGCGCAAGTTGTGCTGGGACCATAAAATGAGTCTCCTGGCCATTGAATGCATGGAGCTCGACCTGAGTCCACCCTGGCGATTTATGTACGACACTACCGTCATGTTGTCCGTTCGGACCAGGACGTGTTCGTTTTTTAGATGTGGGAGCAGGGCTCTGAGAGCCAAAGCGACCGCTTTCATTTCCAGACAGTTTATGTGTAGGCGCTTCTCCCGGTTTGACCAAAAGCCGGAGACAGGCCTGCCCTCGTAGAGGGCCCCCCAACCTATTTTGGAGGCATCTGTCGTTATCATCTTTCTCCTTGTGTTCACACCCAGACTCACGCCTGACTGGTACCAGTCGGCGGCTTTCCAGTGCGTCAGGGCTTTTATACAGCCGTGGTTCGCTCTGATTAAAAAGTGGCCCGAACGCCACGCGTGAGTAGGGACGCGGCTCTTGAGCCAGCGTTGGAGAGGGCGCATATGCAACAATCCTAGCTGGAGTGCGGCTGATGCTGAGGCCATGAGACCGAGCATCCTCTGAAACCGCTTGACGGGGGCGCGCGCGCCCGCCCTGAATGATGTTGCAAGGCGCCGGATGGTGAGCGCGCGCTCTGATGAGAGACGCGCTGTCATTTGCATCGAGTCTAGAACTATTCC
This sequence comes from Gila orcuttii, assembly GCA_026230005.1. Taxonomy (NCBI): domain Eukaryota; kingdom Metazoa; phylum Chordata; class Actinopteri; order Cypriniformes; family Leuciscidae; genus Gila; species Gila orcuttii. The sequence continues at coordinate 26,917,566 of JAPDVR010000008.1, read as the reverse complement.
CAGGAAAGAAATCCTCTGGCTGGGAGATAGTATGCTTTTTGCAAAATTGATTCTTAGACCCAGGGATTCTAAATGGCTGATAATCCAAGATCTGTGTGTTATTAACTGACTTTCTGATTGAGCTAGAACCAGCCAATCGTCGAGATAATTCAGTATTCGCACTCCCCTTCGCCTTAGGGGGGAAAGTGCTGCATCCATACATTTCGTGAATGTACGGGGAGCCAGGGACAGGCCGAACGGAAGTACTGTGTACTGGTATGACTGTCCCTTGAAAGCGAATCTCAGAAACGGTCTGTGATGAGGCGCTATTGGAATGTGAAAGTAAGCATCTTTCAGATCCACTGAGAGAAACCAATCTCCTGGGCGTACTTGCGCGAGGATATGCTTGGTTGTTAACATTCTGAACGAGCGAATCATTAGTGCTTTGTTCAGGTGTCTGAGATCTAGGATGGGGCGGAGACCGCCATCCTTTTTCGGGACGAGAAAATAGCGGCTGTAAAAACCTGCCTCGCTCAGAGAGGGGGAAACAGTTTCCACAGCGCCCTTTTCTATTAATTTGCGCACCTCGGTGCGTAGAACATGTGAACACTCCTTTCTCACTTTCGTCTCGACCACAGTCGTAAAACGTGGTGGTCTGCGAGCGAACTGGAGCGAGTATCCGTGCTTTACTATATTCAATACCCATTTCGGCATATCTGGAATGTTTTCCCATGCCGCTGCGTGTACAGATATGGGCTGAATACAGGCTAGGGGCGGGCCGCTGTGACGTAGGGACCCGGCCAGCGAATCGCCTGAGCTCGTAGCTCTCAGAGGCGCGGGCGCGCGCTGAGCAGCTGAGTGAATGGGCGCGTGTGTGATTACAACAGCGCGCTGGTGGAGATAGGCGCGTCGAGAAATGGCGCCTTATCCGCGTCCTTCATCTCAGTCAGAGTTAACCACAGATGGCGCTCGAGAACAGTCAAATTAGCCATAGCACGGCCAATAGACTGGGCGGTGGCCTTCGTGGCTCGCAGAGCTATATCAGTTGCGCTGCGTAGGTCCCTAAAGGCTTCGGGTTCGGGGCCAGACTCGTCCATAGAGCGGAGAAGCTTGGCTTGGAACACTTGAAGTACCGCCATTGAGTGAAGCGCTGATGCAGCTTGGCCCGCGGCGGCGTAGGCGCGACCGGCGAGAGCAGAAGTAGTGCGGCAGGGCTTCGAGGGGTGGGAAGCTTTTGGCTTTCCATCCGGTGGTTGAGGGCGGGCAGAGATGATTGGCCACGGCCTCCTCGAGGGGCGGCGTTCCCTCGTAGCCTCTTTCCTTCGCGCCGTCCACAGAGGAGAGCGAAGAAGAAAAAGAAGGCTTTAGGCGCGCAGAGTGGGGGGCTTTCCACGACTTGGTGAGTTCGTCGTGAACTTCCGGGAAGAAGGGAGAAGGCCTTTGCCGAGGGGCCTGCTGGCGCCCCTGCAGAAACCACTCATCCAGTCGGCTCCGGGTTGGTTCTTCGGGAGAAGACCAATCGAGCCATCTCTTCCACGGCCTTAGAGAGGACACGGATAATCTCGGTATCCATGGTGGAGCCCCCGCTCGTGCTAGCTAGCGTCGACGGAGCGGGGTCGAGAGTGGAGCCCGGCCAGTCGTCCGATGCAGCGTCGATGGACAAGCTGTCATCCATTCCCCCGTCGTCCTCGGACGCGCCGAAAGTCACAAGGCCCACAGCTCTACTAGAGGGGTGTGGGTCCGGCTGGGTGAACTGAACCGGCGGTGGGGAAGGCAAGAGCGGCGGTGAAGCACGCGGAGACTGGCTCGGCGTGACGTCACTGAGCTCAGGTTCAGGAAGCCTCTGTGAGTGGCGCTTTTTCTTAGTGCGCGGCTCAAACAGAGGGGTGGCGGCGATGGGCTCGCTCACGGCGAAAGCGGCGAGGCGAGCCCGTAGTGTGGAAAGACCCAGGTCATCACATTCCGGGCATCCGCCCTTGGTCAAAGCATTTTCTGCGTGGTCCCGGCCCAGGCAGCGAGCGCAGATGATGTGACGATCCAGGTCCGGGAGAAGGTCTCTGCACGACGCGCAGGAAGGCATTTGAAACAACGCCTCAGAAAATTGCTCTTTTACAAGTGTCGCGGGGCGAACAGATGTAAAATACTTTACGGATGGCTCAGTAGGATGGCGTTCGAAGGCGGCTGAAGGTGCCGACGTCCTCGTAGCAATCCCGCTGGTATGCTTTTCGACGGCGGCGAAGATTCAATAATCCGGAGGATCCAGCGAAGAAGGTGTTCGCTGAAAGAGATTAAATCTAAAGAACTCTCATGACGGGGCGCCCAGTATATAGCTCTTGGCCACGCCCATCTTGGCGGGCTCTGACGCGCGCGGGCGCGAAGCGTCCTCATTGGTCGCGCATTCAGAGTCGCCCCGTCATTGGTTTGAGCAAGTTGCCGCAGCACAGCCAATGACCGAGCTCCTTCGTTTATTGCTGTCAGCTGTGCAGCTGCAATGCGTTTTACATAAAGACTTCAATATTCTCGAGAAAAGGAGTTTTCCCATAGCGTAAGCTACTTACGCAATAGGAGAGACCTCTCGAAAGGGAACCATTGTTTAAATCCATCATGTGCCGGCTGGCTAGCCTAAAGTGCAAAGTTGTCCGGAGGTTGACATTCAATTTTAAGTGTCGCCCCACGTCCGGTTTACACCAACCACTATGAAATTGTCCCGGTTAAACAGGTTACTTTCCTACCTCTTAAAATGTTATTTTACTTAAATTAAGTACAATGATAAAGTTTTAAAATTATCCAGTACAGATAATAGCCTTCATTTTATTTTTTATTTTTTAATATATATTGATGTAATATTAAGCCTTATTAGACAGAACTCACTAAATGTTATTTTAAGGCTATCATTGTTATCATAGAAATGTTTGTATAGAGTGATAAAAGTCAAAATGGTCAAAAAATTTTAAGTTAAGGTATTTTGCCTTTGTATGACCCATGATTGTTTTGCAGATAATGCAAAGGCAGAATACAGTAATTCCCAATAAAGGTCAAGTTTGAGCTCATTTTTTTTATGTAGATAAATATATTCATTATGACAACTACTTGGCAAATTTTCAGTGTCCTACCTATCATACAATTGGCTGGACAACAAAAAAACTTTAAACTCATTTTTCTCAGTTTCACACTCTGGTGAGTTAAGGTCTTTTGCCTTTGTAGGGCAGAATACATGTACACATTTTTGCCTCATAGACTTCAATTATAAGTAGGCCTGTCACGATAACAAATTTTGCTGGACGATAAATTGTCCAAGAAATTATTGCGATAATATTGATAATAAACGATAATATTGTCGTTCTGAGACCATTTTCATCTAAAATAATGATAATGGCATAATAATGCAGGTACACCTTTTCAAAGATCAAAAAACTTTTATTTCTAAAGACTTTTTAAATGAACAGAACAACCAAAAACAATAAAAGCAATGGACAAAAAATGCACTTACCAATGTGTGACTTCCGTTCACACTGAGAATCATACCATATCGTCTCATGTGAGTGTGCGCGAGCTTGTGTGTGTGTGCGCGCGTGTCTCATATGTGCGTTGAGAGTTTTGTGTGCGCACGCGTGTCTCATATGAGTAGGCTATGTGCGTGGAGAGTTTGTGTGTGCGCGCATCTCGTGTGTGTAGAGTTTGCGTGTATGTGCGTGAGCGACTTTAGGTGTGTCGTTGTGCATTTCATATGTATTTGTTTGAGCATTCAGCAGTATACATGTATGTTTGACTACTTAATATATGTGTATGCAAGTGTTTCATATATGTGTGCGTGAATGAAGTTTAATTTAAGCCCTAGACGGCGCCTCATATGAGGGTGAGAGAGGGACGCGCTACGGCGCTCTGCAATCAAATACGATTGTGAATAGGCTCAGTAAAATAAAACAATAATAATAAAAAAAAAACATTCGAAAATCAATGTGTGCCGGTCAGCGTTGATATTGTCATCCAGTCTCTTTGGTAGAGAGAGAGAGAGAGAGAGAGAGAGAGAGAGAGAGAGACGAGGAAAACAAAACAAGCATGCAAATGGAAATTATCGCGGCCAGAAAAATTATCGAGCTCTTTTTTTTTTTATCGTGCGATTGATTTATTGATTATCGCGACAGGCCTAATTATAAGTACATAACCTTCAGTGGGTTTTTCAAAATTATTTTTGAAACAGTTGGAGTTTAATTGTCCTTTTAAAAGGCCATCTTATTCTGTTTTCTCCAATACTTCCTCCTCTGACTTTTCTAAGACTTTGCAAAGTCTCTATCTAACCCAAATGTGACCCTGGGGACGTTTTAAGTGCTTGGACAGAAAAAAAGGGCTTTTGGGTCCAGTGAGGTTCACTTGCTTATGGGAGTTTTTATATTTAAATTATATGATATTTCTGCAAAGCTGATTGCTATACAACAATAAAATCCCTTGTGATCTTGTAATCAGTGGATTTGTATGCCAGGATGCACAGAAGTAAAGAACTGTGTGTAATAACTCTGATATGGGTGCGGTGCCATTGTAAGACAATGTTTTACACAGGTTTGAAGTTAACTAGACCTTGTAATGGTCAACATACATTATTTGAAATAACAGACCATTTTCTTCACTACAAAGTGGTACAGATAAATAAGTTTTATAATATAAATAAGTGTGAAGCTATATAAGCAAGACAGCATAAACCTATTGAGCTAAAGACCCTAGGCATGTGAAGGCTTAAAATAAAATAGGCCTGAGCTCAAAAAAGAAACTCACTTGCCGTCTCAGTAATGGCTATGCTGATGTTTATTTATTTTTTAATAATCTCTGCAGCCCTTAGATTGAATCAGAAGATTGTCACAGACTGTTGTGCCATAAACTGCTGTGTCATAGCAGTTTCCAGAACTTTTGTGGCCACCGCCAACACTGTTGTCGAAGAACCTCTGTAATTACTTTTATTTATGAGACCAGGAAAGTTTTCCACCATTTTGTGTATCTCTTCCTCTCTTCAATGTATTTTTTTCTTGTCCCCCTGCAAACAGCCTCAGGGTTTTGGCAGGAACACGAATCCTGATCATACGTCTATATTTCTCTTTCTGCAAAAAGAAAACATGCACACTCACACTTAAATTGCTGAATCATTGTTTCTTTGCAGTTTTATGAGAATAATTTGCCTCTCTTGACTTATGAGAATATATTCATATAATTTTGATATGAAATAATTATAAGCAATATATAAAAAATATGGCTTATCAAATTCTCTTTTGATGAACGATGGTAACATATATAAATGTATCATATAAGGATAAACATTGCAGTTATACATAAGGAACCACGGTGCACTAGTGCATATAGAAATATTTATATTTAAAAACTTTCTCATACACACCCACCACCACCCAAATGTGTTAATTCCACTGATATTTAGGTGTGCATGTGTTTTCTATTAGTTGTTTTCTCGTGATTACATCATCAGCCAACAGCATGGCAGAGTCGCAGCTCTTCCTGTTGTTGCTAGGAATGTGATGTCACCTGCTCCTTTAACACGGTTGGTCCTTGTGTGTTTCAGGTCCTCAGCCTTGGCAAAGAACAAATGAGCAGCGACAAGGCTTTTCCCCACAATCCTCTGGTGCTCCCTCCCAGCTGGCTGAGCCTGACAGGTTGTGCTGACACTGACTGGAGTTGAGTGCTCTCTTTTTCCATTGTGAGGGGCCTGGCTGCGTGGAGGAAGCGGGGGCTAATTAATGAGCTGTGAGGTATGAGGCCTCACTGCTGACAGCCAGTGGAGACGGGATTAATAGTCCGGTCATCTGGCTTGATGTGTGTGCCTCCAGGCTGCCCCTTGACGAGAGTCCACTGCGGAATCCACCACGGCGGCCGCCGAGAGACCAGCAGAGATGCCCACCGAGACGCTGCAGGCAGATAGCAAGCCCGCCGTCCAGGGTGGGGCCTTTGCCTCTGCTGTCCCACTCCGCATCCTCAACAAGGGGCCCGACTACTTCCGACGCCAGACTGAGCAAAACCCGAAGCGGTTGAGTGCCGTGGAGCGTCTCGAGGCCGACAAGGCCAAGTACGTAAAGAGCCAGGAGGTCATAAACGCTAAGCAGGAACCGATCAAGCCACAGGTACTGGCCAAGCCCCCTGTCTGCCCAGTTCCTGTCAAGAGGAATGGCGGTGTGGGATCTGGCTTGAAGGCCTCCAATAACAATGCCAAGTCGGACACCTGCGCAACCACCACCAAACGGGAGAATCTCAACCTGGAGATCCTGAAGAACATCTTGAACAGCTCCTCCTCATCCGAGGGGCCTGCCAAGGGGACGTCTTACAAAGTCGGGGCACGTAGCTGGGCGCCGCATCGCTCATCCGAGCTGACGGAACCTGGATGTCGTTCTTTTACCGACTCGCTCAAGGTACCGTCTTCCACGCAAGGTCGACACAGTCCACAGGGAGGCAACTTGAACCTGAGTCGCAGGCTACTGGAGGAAAGGTCGTGCGAGGCCGTTGGTGAGCGCTCGACGCTGCATGCCTCCCACAGCTCCTCGGACATTCGCCGCATGTGCAATGGCAAGCCACTGAGAGCGGCCCGTAGCAGCAGCTCTTCCGCACCACCACTGCCGCCCAAGCCTAGCGCTAAGGCCTTGGCTGCTTGTGACAATGCACCCCGCTCCCCTGAAAGAGAGACACTGGCCAGCACTGCTACAGAGTTGGAGTTGGGCAATTCTGTGGCCCGCAGGCCCTCTCTGCACCGCTCCAAATCAGACCTGAGCGACCGCTATGCTCGGGCCGGCGCAGACGTGGAGCGCTTCTTCAACTATTGTGGGCTGGATCCCGAGGAGCTGGAGAGCGTAGGTGTGGAAAGCTTTGCCCGAGCGAACTCTGACATTGTGTCGCTCAACTTCCGTAGTGCCAGCATGATCAGCTCGGACTGTGAGCAGTCACGGCATAGCAACGACGACCTGACCGATGAAGAAGACGATGCCGGGGAGCGTGTTCCCTATGGAATTTCTGCCGTTGAACGGAATGCCCGGGTCATTAAGTGGCTCTACAGCATCAAGCAGGCGCGGGAGTCTCAGAAAGTCTCCCATGTCTAAAAGAGGGAGCAGACCTCCCCAACCCAATCTAGACTTGGTACCTGCTTATTTTTGCAATCCATGCACTGTCTTTGAAATCTCTAAAGATTACATGGCAAAGCCTTTTGAGTTGACGGCTCTTTTTAGTCACTTTTTTGCAGTCAGTGTTCGCTGTCTTCTGAATCTGCATGACTCCTTAGACACTCAGCCTCTTTGCGGCCTCAAGGTAATGCAGCTCATGTAGGAACCTCTTTAAAGATGGTTGCGTCAATGCCATCTCTGTGCTGAAAACAACTCATATTTCCTTTTTTCTTTCTGCCTCTGTCTATCAAACATCTTTGATGCCAGCACTTTTCATGTGCTTCTTATTTCACTTGGGCGCACTGAGCCAGGAAGCCATATTGGTATGAATGCAGAGCTGCAGTGTGTTTAGACTTCTTTTGATCCTCTCTCTCTGTCACTTTTTTTTTACTTGTTCTTATGATGGATATGAGCTGTATGTATATAAACCTCTGTGAATAGGCGCAGCAGAAGCATGTTTTAGTCTATTCTCGAGATCTCCCCCGCCCGACTTGTCTTGGTCAGCCTTGCACTGGTCATATTGTTCCAGCAATATCAGACATCATTCAGCTTCATGTGGTTTGTTTTCACTTTGTCTGTCATCCATAAATTTCCTGTTTTATTTTTGTGGAACAATTGTTTCGAAAGGTGTAAATGCTGTAAGAATATGTATATCATTTTCAGAGTTGTCTGAAAAACATTGTGTGATGACGAGTCTGCTATGTTCCTCCGTAGCTCCTGGTCTGTTTGTTCCCCCTTTGGGCTTGCATTTCGAGGCTGTGTGAGACTTTGTCCATGAACAAATCTGTACGACACTGTTGTTGCAATGACATATATGTTCGGTATATTGAAGTTTGAGCTGTTACTTAAAAATTTCATCAAAATGTTTGTTCACATTTAGTTCTTTTTCATTTCAATAAATGGCTGATTTTGCCAACTTTTGTCATCAAACTCAAATGTTTGAATGTATTTATCTGTCATGTATATAGTTATGTATATGATATTTTTCTTGAAGTGAAGCATAAACATTCTTCAAAATATTTAAATGTGTGTTCCACTGGGGAAAAAAACCTCATACTGGTTCAGAAAGACATCAAGGTGAATGAATGATGACAAAATCTTTCTTTCAAAATTTTTTTTCTTCTTTTTTTTAACTATCTATCTCTTTAAGCAATAATAGAATGCTTTTTGAACTAGCTCAGACATTGGCTAGATAGGGAAAAAATAACAAAGGCCAATCATGTGCTCTTCCCATTGCTGACCCTGAAAAAACAGCTGTCAAGTCTTGTATTCTCACAACCCTATTTTTGCTCTCTCATTGTAGCCCTTGTCTCTTTGCAGAGCATGGCTGTCTGCAGGAGGGTAGGTGCCTTTTAATTTAGTCATTTGTGCTGCTTGCTTTCTCAGGGCAAGAGGAAATGATCTAATTCATCACAAATGTTTAGAAAGTCCAGACAGCTGCACTAGAGGCCCTCGGTCCCTGGAGCACCTAACTCATAAACAAGCTCAAGGGATCCATGGGTCACAAGCTGGAACACTTGCGTGAAACCTAATGTTTTCACCCACTTTTCTCTGCAGTTTACAGAAAAGACTCAGTTCAATCGAAAGCACTGAACTGGTCTTTGTGGTGATTGCTAAGGCAAGTCTCAGTGTAACTATTTCTCATACTTATTCAACTTTGGTGCACATGTAAAGTGCAGACATGAATGATGCCTTAACCTGTGTGCCTTATTAAGGAAAGGTGTTTTTGCTTCTTTATTCTTGAACACATACCTGAGCCACTGACCCGAATGCACACTCAAAGTAAAAGGTTCTTTATTGGCATCTATGGACCTTTAACATCCATTAACCTTTCCAATGCACAAAAGTTTAATTTTACTGGAAAAGGTTATTTAGATTATTAATATGTTGATAATGAAAAAAAAAACATTTTTAGGAACTTATCACTGAAAGGCTATAATTATCCACAAAAAACACCATAGCAACGCCCTTGCAACCACATAGCACTGCATTAAAATACACTTAAAGGGACATTTCTTAGGTTATGCTGTTATCTTGAACAGCTTTTATAAGAGGCTCTTGATTTTAGTAACCAGAATAAGGCGTGTCTGTTATTTAATATGTTTAAACAAGTTGTTGTGTGCACATCCCACCTTCTGGCAGGTGCAGGACAAAAAGGACTACTGAATTGAAAAGATTATAATGTCCGCAACACTGCTACTTACTCCCATATTTTAATAAAAAAGGCAACATTTCGACCCATACTGGGTCTTCTTCAGGCAATTGGCAAAACACATTTGATACAGAGTTATATAGGCCTTACAATCTGACCCACCCCGTGATTTCAATTAGCTTGATTGGGTCTAAACAAGCCTAATAACCTCACTCATTAATTAATTAAGAGAACACTTGCATGGAAAAAACAATCAACATACACAAGAATCAATTCCATATGTACATAACTTCCTAAAATGTAGTCAGAAACATGCAATTAACTACCAAGAAACAGTGCATACTCACATATACATGTCATATATATATAAATCCACAACCAAATACATAGGCTACATAAATACACGTTATATTATGACATATACATGACACAAAGCCATTCATTATAAGAATGGCTTTATGTCAAAATCTTCATTAAGACCATAAGGAGACATTGTGTTCAAATAGTAAATCCAAAAAGTTTCCCGTTGGAGAAGCCTTTTACCATGATCTCCTCCTCTAAACGGTTTATTGACCCGCTCCACCCCGATGTTATTTAATCTGTTATTTAAGCCACAAAATGGCTGCCAACTCTTGCTGTTCTGAAATTTAATGTGTTTTTAGGGTAATTATAAATTATTTGTAATAGCATTTGAGTGCCTGTTAAACAATATTTACACAATGCACACCCCCTCCCCTACTCCCCTTACCACAAGAAATGTAGGATTAGCGAATCCTCCCTCCGGCTTTGCATGACATGAAGATAATTTCTCAGTTGATCTAATGACAAATGGGAGGGTTTATCTGTTCATGTGAGGAAAGCACAAGACTGTCGAGTTGTGGCGGTAAAAATGCCTTGCTTTTTCCTGTGAGGACCTGGATTGAAACAAAATGGCACCCCAGGCAACAATAAGGAGGTGAATTTAATTTTCCATTTTGTTTCCTGAAGTTACACTAATAACATCAGACCCTCTCATGAATGCCTTCATTAATTTCCGTCTTGCATGCCTGACAAAAGAGGCATTGATGAATGCCCTTTCTATAGTGCCTCTCTCTCTCTTTCCCTGGCAGGAGTGGAGCAGAACATTATGCTATGAAAGCAAGCCATGTTTGAGCTCTGTCTCTCTCGCTGGAGGGATGCTGCGACATGGTTGTGGGGTTCATTGGCTGTAATCATTCCCCCTGCACGCCTCCCTTCACAACACAAAGGCAGCAAGTTTCTTTATCCCTTTGACTCATGCTTTTCTAATGCAGCGGTTTAAGCCTAGCGCTTTGCTACAGCTGTGAACTAGCATGACATTTACCACCGATTGCCACCTCTCTCTAAGGCCAGAGGCTCACAGTCATCATGTGGTGTCATAACAGGCTGAATGTGGCCTCCTTGTCCCTCTTTTGTTTGTTTTGCTATTGTTTTGTCTGTAGCGCTGCAGCATAAATAACCAGAGATTTCATCAGCACTATATCTCCATATAGCAGTATTGAAAGTGTCATGTTCATTAAAGGTGAAGGGCACTCATTTTTAAACCAAGTTTTGTTTTAAACAAACAAACTAAATATTTTTGAAGTTGCATTATTATTGTAGAAAAAAAAAACAATGGAAATGCATCTGAATCTGTTAAGTTCAGTTGCAATTTAGCTTGGTAAATAACATTTATTATAAAACAGATAATAGCCTACTGGACTTTTGCTTTTTTTACACTGTCCTTAATGTGTGTGTGTAACCTCTCTTGTCTGGGGCAATTGTGGTAACAATCATTATAATTTGTTCATTAAGTAGTGCAATTTTTTTCAACACTGATAATATTAATATATATACATATATATATATATATTAATTATAAAAAACATAATACTGGACTTTTGCTAAGAAGCCTGATCTTTATGCAGTCTCTATGCATTGTTTTATCACATAAATCAAGGAAAAATTGGGCCAAAACCTAAAATTGAATAAGAATGCTGAAATTGAATGTGATAAGACATTGTAATACTTTTTTTATATCGTTAACTTACTTTAATGAGTGAAGTGTAAAATTACTATTTCTTACACCAATCCCTTGTATTTTCATTTAGATTTCTCAAATCAAATCTCAATTTATCTGTTTCAACAAAAATGTTTTATTATGTTTATTTAAATGTCACATCATGGTGGTTTAGGGCTTACTTTTGTAGGACTTTAGGTTTCTCCTATACTTTTGTCAGCAGTTGTTAATCAGGTTTTACCGTGTCAAGTATTTGAACAATACGAACAACCCGTCAGAGCAAAATATCATTAGAAAGCATGTGGCGACAACTTCGTTAAAATTCCAGTAGCTTGGTAAAAGCTTTGTCAACAACCTGCATTCAGTTGTGTTCAGTCAGGAGAGTAAGAGGGCTCTGTGTGCAATGAATGCTCTTGAAATTGAAATTCAAATGGCAGCCCACAGCTAACCATTATCAGCTGCTCTAAGATTCCTCTAGCCTCAAATAACTGATGATGCTTAAAAGAGGGGGAATCTGAATTATAAAACATAAATTGGGCTTATAGATTTAAACAGTGTAGATTCTCATGTATTTTATATCGGTCTGATAAAAGTGTGTTTTTTACATATTCCATTCACAGAATGATTTCTAACATCTATAGCAGATTGTCCTAACATTTTCCCCTTAACTGAGGGGCAACGTGTATGACCAACAACCATAATCATCTGATTGAAGGGCTTTTTTATTCTGATAAGAAATGCATAAGCCATCCATTTCTGAATACCTTTAATGGACATAATACTGAGATGGCATGAAGATGGGGTCATTAGTGTGATGCATGTAGTGCCTGCATTCAGTATGAAATGGAGATTAAGTAAAGCTTACTTGGGCCGTGTGTGAAGTGTGTGTAACCCTTCTTATCTTGGGCGACTGGAAACTAACATCATTTGTTCAGTTGTTCAATTTGTTAAATGTTAAGCAACACAACTGTTTTCAACATTGATATTAAGAAATGTTTCTTGAGCTGCAAATCCGCATATAATGATCATGTGACTGAAGACTGGAGTAGTACTGAAAATTCAGCTTTGCCATCACACAGGAACAAATTACGTTTTAAAATGCAGGCTATTCAAATAGAAAATGTTTTTAAAATGTTGTAAAAATGTCAAAACATATCAGTGTTTTTGGTCAAAAGCAGCCATAAAATGGCGCTTTTCCACTGCATGGTACGGTACGGTTCGGTACGGCACGCTTTGGCGCTTTTCCACTGCATGGTACGGTACGGTACGGCTCGCTTTAAATGTTACCACCTCTGTTGAGGTTCCAAGGGTACCGTACCGATACTAAAATGTGACGTAGAAGCACTGTAGATCACTGATTGGTCAGACAGACAGAATCGTCACTACCAGCGTCATTGTATTTGCGAGACATCAAACCCGCTAGATTTAAATAGCCAGTAACAGCCACCGCTGTAGCACCTGTTTTAAAACTACTTGCTTGACTTGCTTGAAGAAAAAAAACATCCAAAAAATAAATGGCTAAATCGTGGTCAGCGGACGAGAAGCACAGACGTTCCTCTTGTTGGTTGCCGAGGAGCGGATAAACTATAACGATCAGTCAATCCACCCACTTTGAAGCGGTACTAAAACTGCAGTGAAAAAGCAACAGAGCTAAAGCGAGCCGAGCCGTGCCGAGTCGTACCACGCAGTGGAAAAGCGAAGCGAGCCGAACCGTGCCGCGCCGAACCGTACTGAGCCGTACCATGCAGTGGAAAAGCGCCAAAAGACTTCTTTCAAAAACATTAAATTACTGACCCCAAACTGTTGAATGTTAGTGTATATGTAGTATTTTGAATAATGATAATCCATTTGCATTTTACACATGCTTGATGTTTTGACTGTTCCGTAATAAATATACTTTTTCTTGCTATGTGTATCTCTATGCCTGATATTAGCCAGTTGTCTATCAGAAATTCCTTTGATATGTTCTTTCAATGACTTTCAGAACTATTTCTCAGGGACACAACGCACAAGTAGGTTTGTAGTCACAGCACAGAAGATAGAAGGTCAGTCACGCAGGACTAATTGACCTAAAAGCTTTTATTTCAGTTCCCAGTTCTGCATCAAACTCTTGAAAGTGAAAGTGACGGCCAAGTATGGTAACCCATACTTGGAATTTGACCTCTGCATTTAACCCATCCAAGTAAGTGCACACACATCAGGAGCAGAGTAGTGAGTAGTGAACACACACACACACACACACACTGCAAACGTGGATACACACACCCGGAGCAGCGGGCAGCCTTGAGTAGCGCCCGGGGAGCGATTGGGGGTTAGGTGCCTTGCTCAAGGACACCTCAGTCATATTCCTGCCAGTACTGGAATCGAACCAGCAACCTTTGGGTCACCAGTCCAACTCTGTTACCATTAGGCCATGACTGCCCAGCTGGCACACAAAGAAGGAACACAAACCGTATCTGGATCCTTTGATTGTAATGATAAACATTGTATGTGTGGTGCTAAAATCGTATTTTAATTATTTGCCCCAAAGCAAACAAACACATAAACAAACAAGCTGTTGACTGGTTCATTCTAGGTGCTTGGATGTCTGACGGATGCCATTCGTGCAATCATCATGCAATAACTGCATCATGATGAACACAGACTGTCTCCTAGTGGTGCTTTCTGTTTCCTACATGGGTGAAAATATAAATAGAAAAGCCTTTTACAAATCTAATTTCACATTACTAAACTCCAATGTTTTTATCCTGTGTTTAATGTTTTTAACATTATATGTGTTCCCTTGTGAGAACAAAATGTAAAAACAGTTCAACAGTTTGATAGTCCATTCAAAACATTACACACAGGGCCTAAAGGGGGCAGCGTACACACAGAGATGATCCTCAACATGCAAGAAAGACACTGTACAAATGACAAGAAAGATGCTCTATGTTTTGGCGATGTTCACTAAGTAATATTAGCTTACTGAAAACTGTGCAGCATACGGTTCATAAAGTATGTGTGAATTATGCAAATAATAAATGTATCAAACAGTAGTATGCAAACATTGTTGTTACATGACCTCATCAAGTGGCATGACTGCAAAAATTAAAATCTCAGCTGATTTTATTTTTGGTCTGATCAGCCCAGTTTTGTTGTCTTGGTGCTCATGGTTTGTTTTGACAGCTCTGGCATTATCGTGGCATTATCCCCTCCCTCTTGTTATTCCATTAAACATCATTGCTCACCTGTCATCGATTGACTTCCTAATTTATTCCTGTATTGATCCCTCTCTAATTCGCTGTCTTGTGCCAGAATGTTTGTGTATGTTACCTAGCGCTCCGGCCAGCTGTAATACCTTGTCTTGTCTAGTTAAATCGTGTTTGTGTCCCGTTTCGAGGCTCCAGTGCCTGTTTTGTTTCTTTTAGTTTTGTTTCTCTCCTCTCTCATACCGTCTACTGCATTCCTCTGCCCTGGCTTGCTTCCTGCTCCTTGGAATTGACTTCACTCACCCCAGCCTCTCATTCCTCGCCCACCAGCGATCTCTTCATCGGACGCCGGGTGCCGTGGTCTATCGGTTCCTCCAGTTCTGCTGAAGGCTATCTGGGAATTGAGCTGTCCAACGCCCTCTGCTGGATTTAATTATCATTTTTCTGTTTAATGCTTTTGGCCTTGTGTGCTATTATTCTAGAAATAAACTGAGTTTTGTTGTGCCCGCAACTGAATCTCATCCTGATTCCTGACCGAACAGTCTGGCAAACAAAGGTTCAGACAGCACTCATCCAGCAGACGCGCTCTTGGGCCAGTGTGCCACCCAGCTTACCACCACTTCACAGGAGGTTGAATTTCCGTCAGCTCAGGTGGCCGAACTCAACTCAACGCCTGTATTGAGGGGCTCCAGTGAGATGCCCTGGGAACCAGACCAGTCATTCCTTCTGCCCAATCTCCTCTCCACCACAAGC
This sequence comes from Gila orcuttii, assembly GCA_026230005.1. Lineage (NCBI taxonomy): Eukaryota > Metazoa > Chordata > Actinopteri > Cypriniformes > Leuciscidae > Gila > Gila orcuttii. The sequence goes on along the minus strand of JAPDVR010000008.1, from coordinate 26,902,332 downwards.
CCGAACCCCATGCCAACAGCCCACAACCTTACGATGGGGACCCAACTGAATGAGGGGGCCCTGCATTCCAGGTTTCCTGAGGAGCTGGATGATGACATCCATGATGAGAACGGCACCTATGAGCTGCCCCGCGACCTGGAATCCTCAGTAGACCTGGCTCTTCGTGTGGAGGGTCGGGTCCTTTGCCGGCGCCAGCATCGGTCTGGAGGCTGGGGGAGGGCTCCTTCCCCCAAGTCAACCCATCCCGTCATTGCCTCTTCCAATGGGCCCCGAGCCCATGCAGATGGGGCGTCTCCGTCTCACGCCTCAGGAGAAACAAGATCGCCTGGCACAAGGTTTATGCTTTCTCTGGGAAGCCTGGGCACTTCGTCATCAATTGCCCTTTAAAAGCCAGAGGACCAGGGAATCCTGTTGGGTGCCTCTCCCTGTGTGAAGCACGGCTCCCTGCGCACCTGCATTGACTATATCTTGATGACATTCTTATCTTTACTCCTTCTCCACAGGTTTACATATGAATTTAGCGGTTTAGTCCAAATTTTCTGAACAGGCACGATCGCTTTATATGATGAACTGATTTAATTTAAGCTTTTATTCACATATAAAAATGTACTCTTCAGTTGTGGTAAATGGAAGCTTAAGCTTGTTCGCTTCATGTGCGAGAACCAATGAGATTTGTTCTCGCGTGTCAAGCAGGTTCGGTTGAGCTGCTGTTTATGTCCACTGATATAAAAGCGGTCTCTTCAGAAAATTTGGACTAAACCATTAATTGATTAATTTTACGATCTCTTTATGAACTTTTTGAAGCGTCAAAGTGGTAGTTTACGTAGCTGTCTATGGAGAATACAGAAAACTCTCAGATTTCTTAAATGCTAAATAAAATGCAGAGACATTTTGACTGATTAAACATGAAGATAATTAACACACCATATACACAGTATATGGTTTATCTGTGTTCTTCAATGTATATTTATAATGCAATGCTAACAGTATAGAATATAATAAAATAATATAATTTCTACCGCATTCTGTGATAAGAAGCCGCGCAGCATTATTTTGATAGAATTATTTGTTTTTGTTTTCTTTCACCGCATTGCGACTCGACAGAGTCTTTACTGCATCCATTTTGAAAGCCTTATCACATAGGGCCTACATGGTTACGCCTACATCATTACCAAAGCAAGTAAGCAACTAGGGCTGGACGATTTTGGCTAAAATCATAATCGCGATTAATCAAACAAGTTACCTCGATTACGATTATTGAACGATTATTTAAAAAAATTCTCTCTCATGTGTCACTGGCAAGGCTTATACTGTAAATATGTTCACGCTTATTTTTTTTAATGAAAGAATGCATAATCCTATCTTTGTCATAATCCTATCCTTATTCTAAAATAAGGAAACACACAGATAGCTTTTAATGCTTACTTATTAAATATTTCAAACAATTGTATCAAACAAAGCATACAATGCTTGAAATAAAAACGTCTTATAAAAAAGTAATTAAGTTTTAATGTAAAAAGAAAGTTTCCTAATAATGTAGAAAATAGTCATTTTTGTAAACAAAATAAATTATTGTAAATATTGCCATCTTAAAAGTAAAATATAACTTGTATAAAACTAAAAAAACTAATCCTTTTCATATTGTGTAGCATTTGTAAATGCTTGTGTTATCGAAACCTGCTTTGTGGAGTGGAGGCACTTGTTGCTGGGCGTTTGTCAGTCTCTCTCTTTTTTCGCGTTTTTCTTTGGTACAAGCGGCTCCTGTTGCTGAGTTGACTCAGTGTTTGAGTTCCCTTTCACACAGAGATTCCGGAAAATACACGGATAAAGTGGCCCGGGATTTGACCCGGGTTTGTTTGACTTTGGTTCATTCACACTGCCAGTGATTTTCCGGAATCAAGAGAGTGTGTTCACACAGACACACAAAACCCGCAAAGACAAGTGACATGTCCCAGCGGCGTCTGTAGTTTGCTTATGAGCTGCGATTTCTCTATCGAGAAACCACGCTTGTGCATTTTTTCTCTCTGATTCGATCATAAACTAGAGCATTACGAACCGTTTCACGCTGGCGAACGATCCCGGCTTAGCGCCATCATTACGACAGGGTGTTACGGACATAGGCGGAAATCGCGGGGGGGGGGGATGGGGGGGGGGGGTCGGGGGGGTCAGGACCCCCCCTATCTGAGGGTTGTCCCCCCTAAAATATCATTAAAATATGTGTGTTGTAAATAAAATAATGATATATTCTTAAAATAATTGTTTAAGAAATAAAATAATACAAATGCAAACGGGGCAACAACAAAAAACCGTTTTAAACATTTTGAGTCCCCCCTCCCTTGCCTCACAGTGCTTTGGTCCACTGCCTCCGCCCCTTTTACCTCACCACCGACACACACACACATTCCGGTGGCGGGAGAGATGAACTAAGTTTTTGAGTAGTTGTGGAACTCCAGTAAGTCAATGTTTTATTCACTTTAAACATCGGATGAAGTGATTATTTTCTCTTTAATATAGATGATGCTGAGTCATTAATAAATCATGTCAAAAAACAAATATATGATTGTGTACAGTGTAACGTTACCAATGCACTTTTGTCACTGATGTAGTCTGCTATGTTAGCGATTATAACGTTTAACGTTAACTTACCCTTGTTTAATACAGTCTTCGTTTACCTAGCTTGTTTAATACAGTATATCCACCCACACCCATAGAGTTTACGCACTACGTGATGTAACGTCAGTCTTGTAGATTAGACTAGTCCGGGTGCGCATTTAGATTTTAACCCTTTCACTGTGATTTAGTCGGTTTATATAATTTAATATTATAGTTGATAATATGATATGTTAATCTAATATAATATCACACGAAGAGTGCAGTTTTTCTCCAGATATCAGCATGATAACAAATGTGATTTTGATTTATACAAGTTTAATAAACAAGAAGTTAATATTAAGTGATGTACATTTTATACACCATATTACCAACGAAAATAGTTGAAAACTAAGCCACAGCACTGAAGAAACACACCGAGGTGTTTCCTTACTGAATGAATCAGCTTTTTGAACAATCAGTTGAATGAATCTCAATGACTCACTCATTAACAATGACTTACTGCCTCCTACTGGCGGTTTTAATTTCACATTTAAAGTATCTTTTCATGTTTTAAATCATTTCAAATATAAATATTTAACATTTTATTTTTAAAACGTCATAATATTATTTATGTCTGTGTAAAAACATCTAAATGCTACTTTAACCCTCATTTATCTTTGGGGTCTATGACCCCAATCGACTTTTCCGTAGTAAATAAAACATGGTTCCCGTCATCTCAGTTGCGTCAAATTGTGTCACTTTTTCTACATCATCTATACACAATATACACTATAGCCTACACTGGGCTTGATTCGGTTGTTCTAAAGGTATGTAAAAAAAATCCATTGTATTTTGGTGGCTTAATGAATGAAAAAGCTAACTAAATTGACCAAAAAATTCTTCAAAACCATACATTTTTTGTAAATAAGTTGTTTACACAAAACAACTTATTTACAAAAAAATGTATGGTTTTGAAGAATTTTTTTGGTAAATTTAGTCAGCTTTTTCATTAAACCAGAAAGAAACTTTGAGAAGAAGGATCCTGGGACGGTCTCCATGCTACACTAATAATAGTACTACGTTAAGGCTTTCCTCGGTGTACACGTATCCTTGCAAGTACAATTTTGCCTGTATTATTGGTGTCCCCTTCAAAAATTGCTCTTGAGAATTGTTATGTTTATTGTCCCCCCCAACATTTTGATGAAATTTTCGCCCCTGGTTACGGATCAACTGGGGATCATGTTAACTGGGGAAGTGCGCGTGCACGCAGACAGTTTTACCTGGATTTCCAGCAGATGTTAAACGGTGACAGATTCGTCACAGCTAATTTTTCACTGAGCAGATTTAAAAGCTTTCCACGTTATTGTTAAATGTTTGTATCATATTAGGGCTCTGTTGTTTACTTTGTCGCTGCTCCGCTGTATGTTTCAGACGCCTTTAAGGGAAGTTTTAATGTGCTTTAATTTCGCGACACACAGACCACGCCCACATTATTTTGTTACATTCGTTTCAATAAAATTTGTATCTGATGACAACTGTAAATATATTAAATAAATTATACTATTGACATTGTGTATTTGCAGTGCGTGTGTATTCGCAGATTATGGTTATGATGCCAATTTGTGGCTTAATTTAAATTGAGCAGCAATACTGCTGTGGTTAAAGGGACATGTCAAGCATTTATTTATTTATTATTTATGTATTTTAATGTTGCTGAGGAATGAGTTAAAGCGTAAAGCATACACAGTACACTCCATAAATGTTCATAAAGAGAGGTGAAAATTGTTAAGCCATAGCTTATGGATCCAGTGATTTACCCACAGCATTTATATAGGGGAATGTTCAACAAACATATTCATTAGCTAACAGGTATGAAAGCAACAAAAGAAAAAAAAAAAATAGGCAAATGTGCATGCATGCAGGACATCTGTATTTGCCAACTGTGAAGGTCTGACCACACAGTCTCACCTTCTGAACATTCAATCTAAGGAAGGACTAACAAACTATAGAATAAGTTAGAATATATCTTACATGCTAAGGAAGAACAGTTACTTGTTTTGCAATGTGTATACATTTTTCTTACCCATTGGCCAGTTTGGCCTTCATACCTACTGCTCTCCATCTAATGTAATCATGTTATTAGAAAATAAATGTCACAGTTGTATTACCTTTTTATAGTAAGAGCAATTTAACACACAATCACCCTTCATTGTGAAATTTTCACCTCTTAGTGTTCCTTTATTGAGCAGCTGCCAGGATATTGGTTATCCTACAAAGTTTTTGATTTGTCTAACTTTAATTGCATCAATTTGCTGTGGTAGTCTATGGCCTAACAACAATGACACCAGTAACAATAATGACACTTAATTTATAGACCTTTTTTTTAATCTGTTCCTAACAGATAGCAGATGACAAACAAGAATGCACATGATGTGATGAATAACAAGTAAAGAGAATATGTTCAAGGATTAGTTCACTTTCAAAAAATTTTTTTGCTGATAATTTACTCACCCCCATGTCATCCAAGATATCCATGTCTTTCTTTCTTCAGTCGAAAATAAATTAAGGTTTTTGAGGAAAACATTCCTGAGTGAGTAAATTATTAGCAAAAAATTGTTTGAATGTGAACTAATCATTTAATGAGTTTCATGGTACCATTCAAATGAAGAGAACTGGCATAATTTATATTACATAAAAAGAGGCCCAAACACATTACATTTTATTTATAAAACTCATAGACCATTGTGTAATATTTCTTTTGTTAAAGAGGTCAGCAAAAAAGTAAACAATAAAGCATTTCCTATTGTTTTAGAGAGGGTCATGCTATTCATGTGAGGTGACAAATGATTAAGAGGTTAGTGATGTAGGTGAAAATTAGACATAGAGAATATCAGTAGGCCTATATATTTGTAATAATTCATCATCATCACTATATCATATGTTCTGCTTATTTCAGTAATACAATTTGTGGTTGCACTTTCCACTCTGTGTTTTTCACAGGACTTTAATCACTAAAGACAAAGTGTTCTCTAAATGTCCAAAACAAGACATTAGATACACAACATTCAAGTTCATGCTACTGAGCATAATGTACAATGTTTGAGGGACTTACATTGCATTTCAAGGTACACATTTTAAAATCTTAACAGTTCTTGCTTTTCCTGGGAATCGAACCCATGACTTTAGCGTTGCAAACACAACACAACACTCTACTGTTTGAGCTACAGGAATACTTGATACAATGGTTTGATCACTTGGTTGATCAAATGATTAGCCTATATGCTTCGAAGAAGATGCAGTAGTAAATACAGAATTGTTCTGAAAGAAACAAAGAAATTCTTTATTTTATAAATCTTTTGAAAATGTTACAAGTTCATGAGATAATTAACTTCATGACCCTATAAGCATTGCTGCTTTATATCCAGGGAAAATGATACGGACGCGTCACAGCTGGTTGTTCAAAAAAGAGATCTAAATATCATAGCAGAGTAAAATAAGCTGATAAGTATTTTTATATAAAAAATAATTGATCCATTATAAAATTAGGCTATATGCAGATCGATAAATGCAACTTGTTGAAAAAATGTAAATGACTTTGCAATTTATGTTTCTTTTAGGTAGCCTACCTCTGTTGTTTAATCTACATTTAATCTACATTTGTGATTAGAACTCATGACAACACAAGTGCGCTGACAAGTCTGTTCATCCAATGAAACCGAATGACCCTTGTTAACATGGGCGTGGTTTCTGAGCTTGACACTAAAGGATGTTAAACTTCTTTGAAAATGCGTCAAATACTAAGGAATGTCATACACTGCAAAACAAAGCGCTTTATTTGCATACCGTGTATACAACTGGTGAAATATTCGTTTTTAATCGGTGATCCGTAAAATAGGGCATGAATCTGTCGCTGTTAAAGGGATACTCCACCAGTTTTTCTTATTAAACTATGTTATTCCCTTAACTAAGACGAGTTGATACATACCTCTCTCGTCTCAGTGCGTGCACTATATCGCTCTGTATTGCCGCAAAACTATGTTAGCTCTTAGCTTAGCCCATGCATTAAATATGGGCCAAGCAGAGAAGCGACCAAACACTTCCACGTTTTCCCTATGTAAACACAGTTACTAGAGTAGTGTAACTTGACCTGGGCTGGTGACACAAAATAAACCGTTGCGCTTTTCTAAGCGTTTAAAATTGATGACTATATTGTATGGCGGAATACCATAACAAGTGCTTTTGAGCACTTCGACTTGGCGCAATAATATCTTCACTCGTGAAAAGTCCTCTTACCGGCTCCCGCTTCTTCTCCCCCTCCCTCTGACATTTCCGTCAATACAACCAACGTGACTTTTACTACCTGTGCTATTAGCAAACTGCAGATCATTTGCAATGGCGGACTTTGTAGATGATTATGACTTCTTTGTAGCAGACCCAGAGCCATATCTGTTTGAACCCGAGTACACGGAGGAGGAATTAGCTCTTATGGACCGTGAGAGGCAAGAAAGATATGATCCAGAACAGACCGGAGCTGGCGAAAGACCGGTGCATGTCACGTTGGTTGTATTGACGGAAATGTCAGAGGGAGGGGGAGAGGAAGCGGGAGCCGGTAAGAGGACTTTTCACGAGTGAAGATATTATTGCGCCAAGTCGAAGTGCTCAAAAGCACTTGTTATGGTATTCCGCCATACAATATAGTCATCAATTTTAAACGCTTAGAAAAGCGCAACGGTTTATTTTGTGTCACCAGCCCAGGTCAAGTTACACTACTCGAGTAACTGTGTTTACATAGGAAAAACGTGGAAGTTTTTGGTCGCTTCTCTGCTTGGCCCATATTTAATGCATGGGCTAAGCTAAGTGCTAACATAGTTTTGCGGCAATACAGAGCGATATAGTGCACGCACTGAGACGAGAGAGGTATGTATCAACTCGTCTTAGTTAAGGGAATAACATAGTTTAATAAGAAAAACTGGTGGAGTATCCCTTTAACATCTGCTGGAAATCCAGGTATTGGTAAAACTATCTGCGTGCACGCGCGCGTCCCCAGTTAACATGATCCCCAGGTTGATCCGTAACAACGGCATTGATTACGGCTTTTGTTCACACAGCGCGCGTTCCGGGACTGAACACGGCAATGTTACTACGTCCCCAACCTGGCATCAATCCCGGTTCGTGTTTGCGTTCACACAGAAGGTGTTTGTTCTGGCAATTGGCTTTATGCCCAGCTGCACTACTTCCTGAACTTCAGCCAGCTCCTTGTTTCCTGTCTGCCATTATTGGGCAAACTTGATTAATTCAGGTGTGTCTGATTATTGTTGCCATGACTAATGAGGTCAGGCACACCTGAATTAATCAATTTGTCCAATAATGGCAGACAGGAAACAAGGAGCTGGCTGAAGTTCAGGAAGTAGTGCAGCTGGGCATAAAGCCAATTTCCCGGGATCAACGCGCTGTGTGAAAGGGGCTCATGTTGCTTCAATGTCGCAGACTGGACGGGGCGGAGTTACGTGACTACACACGCGGTAATATGTTTTAAGGGGAAAGTACATTAACACACAGTGGGCGGAAATATTAATAGGATTAAAAAAACGAAATAACCGACATGGTAAAATTACGTCGGTTATAGGCTCTGAATTTCGGTTTCGATTATTTTTCGATTAATCATCCAGCCCTATAAGCAACTATGTTCAATGTGGATATGTTGGTAAGAAAACAAGTTGACAAAAAGATTGAATACAATATTTGATGATAATATAACATAACAATAGATTTACAAGCAATTTTTAAAAGGCCGGTCATTTTTGACCAGGAGCACAAAAGGTGTTACAGGGTTTTCAACACCGCATAAGGGTTAACTACCTAGAGCTTTCAAACTTGAGCTTCCAAACAAACTAGACCAAAGACCAATCCAATCCAAACAACTGCAACCATTCAGAGCATCTTAGCACCCTTATAGCAAAGTCTAAATCTTTTCAAACTTTGTAAATCTCACTTTAAATGGCCACAGTATTTACAATACCCAAGACTTATAATCTTCAAACTTCAAATATCTCTGCAATCTTCCAAATTATTAGAAGTACATAGAGACTAAATAACCTTCAGATTTCAAACTAACTTTCATACGAGGCTTTGTCGAGCCAAAATTCAAAGTTAGCCTTGACAGACTATCTTTTTCTTGTTTATTTTGAAGATTGTTCTGCTTGGAGGACTTGCAGATAAAATGACACAATGTTCCCACATTAGGCAAATCTGCATACAACAGTACAGACTGACATATCTCTCCCATTTAGCATCGAGGGCTCATCGAGTGCTACATTGTGTTCTCCTGAGGGACTTGGCTTTCATGAAATGCATAGGATTGAAAATACATGAGGGTGGATGACAGTCAGCAAACTGTGTAGACAGATTGAGGAGAGACTAAAAAGTAATCACACTGAAAAGGAAGTCATTCAGAACCTCTGTACCATTAAACCAGGTGAGTTCAGGATAAGACTCATCGGTAATGATGATATGACAGTAGTCGTGCTAAATAAGAAAAGCAGCAGTACATGCATGCAACACTCAAACAATAACTTACGAGTGTTTTAAAATAGATCAACAAGACTGAAACGTAGTGCTGTAAAAGGACTTATAGGCCACTGATTGTATATTGCGCTGGGATGGTCAATTTTTTATGTTAACCAGGGATCCGGTTCATGGTCTAGTTCAGTGGTTCCCAATCCTGGTCCTGGAGTACCCTCAACTCTACACAATTTGTTTGTCTCTTTAATCAAACATGCCTGATTCATCTCAGCTCGCTAGAGACTTCAAGACCTGAAATGGTTGTGTCAGATTAGAGAGACATCCAAAATGTGTACTGTTACTTCAGGACCAGAGTTGGGAAACCACTGGTTTGGTTATTGTGTGCGGGTGACGTGAGATCAAATCAAGCCTATTTCCTGGACCCCATTGACTTTCACTGTATGGGGAAAAAATTTCTAAATCTGCAGAAGAAAAAAAGTCATACTGGTTTGGAATGACATGAGGGTGAATAAATGATGACACAATGTATTTGTTTTTGATGAACAATCCCTTTAATTTTGATTTATTTAATTCGATGAATTTTCAATAGTTTTGTATTTAATTTTTAGTTTTGTTTTCTTCAGAGTTATTATTTTCATCATATTATAATATCCATTACAATCCATTTAGAAGAATTAACAAATGCTAAATGAAATGTAAAGTATTGTACAACTATACTTCTATGTATGTATGTTTCATTAATTTAATTGTTAGGCTTAATTTAATATATTCCAGCATGTTGCATTTATAATGAGTTTAATGAATGTGTGGTTTAAATTTTTTTTTTATCCATTATAGCTGGCTAAATGCAGTCATAAATAGGTATTTTTTCATCTTACATTCATTTCTTTTTCCTGACCTGTGTGATAACTTCTGTTGTAATATAAGATGTGTGAAGTAAACAGACAAGTACAATGGGAGAAAAGGGGAACAAGGCTGAGACATGGCCCAAAACTCAAACCCAGGTCTTCATATATCAGGAGCAGCATGCAACCCAGTGTGACACAGCTCTGACAAACTCAACTGCTTCTGACCTCCTTCACCTTCCTCTTTTGCATCAGATAGAGTTTCATCTGGTGATTAATTATGTGTGACATAACATAAACATTTAATTATACTGGATCGTACAGCAAACCTATTGGTGTCGTTGTGGATCATTTTTATCCTTCCCACTGTTGTAGTGACAGTCCTGCTGAAATGTCCTGAAGAATATGACATTGTATGCTCAATTTATTAGGGTCTAGCCTTGACCTAAAGTGACAGATGCACTTAAGTCTGTTGACTGATAATACTGTTGCTATAGGCAGCAATAAAAAATAATACAAAACAGAGCAACTATGAGCAGATTTTTAAACGGTTTAAAAATTTTGAATCGCCAGTGTGAAGGATGACAGGATAAAAATCAAATAAAAATTCAAATAAATCAAATCATTTTGCTTTCATATTCCTCTGTTCAGTGCCCGATAAATGCATTCATGATCTTCTTGCCAAAGTTAGATTGTAAAATCTGAGACACTGCTGTCATGAGTGTCTAACAAAATAGTGGTACACTAGTGGTATACTAACTGTCAGAATAGGAACTGGAATCTCTAAGTTTTAGAGATTCCAGTGACTTAGAGATTTAGCCCTGTAGTTGAGTATTTTTGAAGAGGTTAGGGTTTACCTTCACCTATCTGTCTCATTTCATAGTTCAAACAGATAACAGTATTCTGACGTATATACTGGATCATGAATTCAACATACAACATAGCCAGGAAAAATCAATGCTTGTGCAGAAATTCTCCAAATGTCTCTCTACTATATACTAGCATGTCACTGTGCACTGAGTGCACTGAAATAAAAAGCAAACTGACCTTTAACAGATACACGTGATATGGTCCGCTTTGGTAAAGAGAGTTGTTTTTGAGGCGATACGTTTGTATTGATTGAACATTTGGAGCACAATAAAATACAACTGATGTAACTGTTTTGGTGTTGAAAATTGATTTTGCAAAATGTACAAGCCTCCATAGGTTGGCAAAAATGTTCCTTATGTGTGTTATGAATTATGAACGCTGATGTTGGAAGCAGGTCTTTTCGCTGATTTCAGCTGAGTATTTTAATAGGTTACAGGTGACAAATGTCTTTTTATCTACCATTCCAACTTCAAGGTTAGATATAGTTTTGCTTTAATGATGTTTTCCTTTTATGGCTCTGTGAGAGTCAAAGTGCATGTGGATGTATGCCGACACAGACATGAGCGCCGTGGTACATTTACGTTTTTTTTCATCCAGGAGATGCTATTATCCAAAGCAACATACAAGTGAGGAACAGCAGAAGCAGTTTATCATAAGAGTCGATAAAATACAAGTTTCAAGTATAAGGTCGATTAGAACGGAAATTAAATGCGGAAAAAGAGAGAGATAATTTTATATATAGTTATAATTATTAAGTGCCTTTGTTTATGGTTGTGGTTTAGTTAAGTTCTTGCATTACAGAGCCTTCCTGTAGCTCAAAGAGTAGAGCATGGCACTAGCAACGCCAATGTCATGGGTTTGATTCCCTGAGAATTCATTGAAAAAATGTATAGCTTAAATGCAATGTTAAGTCACTTTGGATAAAAGTGCATAGGCCTATGCATAAATAGTAAATGCAAAGTAGGACCTATAAGACATTGTAAATAATGCTCAGCTTATGGTTTTAAATGAGTTCAGTGATGTATAAATATCTGATCAAATATAATTAAAGTTAGCAAAAGCTTAAACAACAAATATTTTGATTCTGATATTGATTTTGTTGATCCTGTTCAGTTTTTTCTGCACACTTGCATTGCAATTCATCCAGCTCTTTTTTCTTTTCTTTTCTTTTTCTTATTTTCACTCTATCCTATTGTAGTTTGTATTTGGTGGTGTAAGAAATGCTAATGATTAAAACTTTTTCATGTGGATAATAAGCTGCAATTCTGAAAATATCATAAGCCAAGAATTTCTTCAAAACAGGCTCCCTTTCATTTTACAACATTCCTTGGCAGTCATCCCTTCAAAGTGACTGTTAAACGCAATATAGAGTTTGTCTGGCTGTCTCATCAAACAACAGACACATATTCATGACCATTTGACAGGACAGGTTTATTATACAAGTTGGAGTGCCAACTGCAGGACAAAACTATTGGTGCTAGGAAGTATGATGCTTCATATTACAGAGATGTTGTTCTTGATGTCTTGCCCTTGAGCCATACATTCCATACAGAAGTTACAGGTCATATTCTGGAGTACATGTAACTTCATGTATACCGTAAGTAATTATTTGAGCAAGCCTGCTGTATATGTGTGATATTAAGTAGCAGTCTTTTCCTGTACTTGCTTGTATGAAATACCATAACCACAAACAATGTTGGTGCCAACTAAAGTTGGGATAAAATCCAGTGGAATGTGCTTCTCTTCACAGTCTCTGATGTTCTATTTTCATTAATGTGATCCCAGCGCTATAGTTTCAAGTCAGTTGTGGGTATGGATAGACATAGACTTGTATTCAAGCTAATAATTTAATACATTTTTAATTCCAGGGAAAGGCTTTTCTCAGCCTTTGGGGTAAATATTCATTTTCAAACAAAGTCTTACAACTGGCACTAACTGGTGGTGCTTATATATGATAGAGAATCTTCTACTGTCACCTAATTTAGCTAAACCAGGGGTTTTCAAACATTCCCTTATTTATCAAAAATAGTTCAGGCCTGGAGTCTTTGCTCAGCTTCACAAGCAAAAGTTTTCTTTTCAAACAAATTTACCCTGCACATTAAGTTTGTGTAAATAGCCAAGACTTGCCATGTTGGATGGGTACTAATATTAAACATATTCTTCTTTCTCTTCCATTTATCTTACCTGTATTTTACCATTATTGGCCCTTCAGTGATGGAAAGTAACTTATTACATGTAATAGGGATTACATAATAATATTCCAAAAATTGTAGTGAGATTATATTACATTTTAAAATACTCGTAATCAGACTACAGTTACTTTTCTATTGATTACATGTTATTCTCCCAAAAGCAGTAAATTATTCATAATTCATTGATTCTATTTGTTTGTTATATTTAAAATTTTTCTTTCTACAAAAGTCTACTGCTTACATACGTTCAGAAGGTCTTCTAGGTTTATAAAATCACACACACACAGACCACTACTCATGTGCTGATCACTGAAAACTGAGACCCACACAGCATTTCATCACTGCATTTACAGAAATCATTTCACTTTTAAGAAGAGTTTTCTCAAAATTGCATATCAGCTTCTGATGAACAATTATCATTTGAATTATCACTCAGTGAGTCATATAAGTAGCCTATTACGGTCTCTGGAAGGCTTTTGTCTTTCAAACACATTAAAATGTACAAATTCACATCATTTCATATTTACATGCAATGCAGGGTGTGAGGGACCGAGAAGTTAGGAACAAGGAACACAAGCTTTTTACTGAAAATGGGTCTTTATTTAACACCCAAGAAAAATCAAAACTCATAAATTTCTTACAACAAAAACAAAATAAACAAACAGAAAATAAGGTTTCTCAATGTCAAGGAAGGATCCTCGGAAGCCGTTATTTCGAGGATGCTACGTCATCGACATCCGTCGAAGGACTGTTCCAATGTCGAGGATCCTCAGAATTTCAACCAAGGACTTATGCTGCGTCCCAATTCGCATACTATCCGTCCTAAATAGTATTCGAAAAAATAACTAGTACGTCCCAAATCGTAGTAGCCTATGTTGAAATGAGTGTTCCAAAGAGACCCGGATGGTTTACTATATCCGGTCAGAGTCCGAAGTGCAGATCGATGCACACTCTAACGGCTGATATTGCCCACAACCCATCGCGCGTTGGACGAGGATTCGGTTAGAACTACAAACACGAGTGAAAAGTGTTAAAAAACGACTCGGTTACTAACGTAACCTCGGTTCCCTGAGAGGAGGGAACGAGTATTGCGTAAGTAGCTTACGCTATGGGAAAACTCCTTTTCTCGAGAATATTGAAGTCTTTATGTAAAACGCATTGCAGCTGCACAGCTGACAGCAATGAACGAAGGAGCTCGGTCATTGGCTGTGCTGCGGCAACTTGCTCGAACCAATGACGGGGCGACTCTGAATGAGCGACCAATGAGCGCCCAAGATGGGCGTGGCCAAGCTATATATTGGGCGCCCCGTCATGAGAGTTCTTTAGGTTAAAACGACTGAAGCGAACTAACCAAGCACAAGCACGGCAGCTTACGCAATATTCGTTCCCTCCTCTCAGGGAACCGAGGTTACGTTAGTAACCGAGTCGTTCCCTTTCGAGAGGTCTCTCCTATTGCGTAAGTAGCTTACGCTATGGGAACACCATGCAAAACGCCGTGCGTGCCGAACTTCGCCTTATGATAGCCAGAGGCAGGTGCCTGCGCTGAAAAGCAAAGTTATCATCCAACTAGCCGGCAGAGGCGAGCTTTATATGTGGGAAAAAATACAGAGCGGCTAGAAGGCGCTCAGTGTGACACAAGCACATACATAATCTAGATGCGAACTCGCAGTTCAACTAGCATCATGCTGATAGCACATTGGAATGCAATGTCGGGACCTGTAGGTTGTAGAACCTGATAAATGTGGACGGTGAGGCCCAGCCTGCCGCCGCACAAATATCCTCGATCGGTATCCCGCTCGACCATGCCCAGGAAGAAGCCACACTCCTGGTGGAGTGTGCTTTGACTCCCCAGGGGCATTGAAGTGAGTGCCAGCAAGAGCGCAGTCTTGAGCGAGAGCTGTTTAAGGTGCACGGTTCGGAGTGGTTCGAACGGGGGCCCTTTAAGAGCGTCTAGGACAGTAGCTAGGTCCCAGATCGGCACTGAGGGGGGGCGTGAAGGGTTCATCCTCCTAGCGCCCTTTAGGAAACGAATAATTAGGTCGTTTCTTCCCAATGGACGTTCCATTACAGGGTCGTGTGACGCTGTGATGGCCACCACATATACTTTGAGCGTGGAGGGGGTGCGGCCCGCCTCCAGAAGCCCTTGTAGAAAAACGAGTACATTCATAATCTCGCATGTCTCAGGGTTCAGGCCCTTGGCATTACACCAGTCACTGAACACTTTCCATTTCTGGGCATATAAGCGTCTCGTGGAGGGCGCCCGCGCCTCAGCGATGGTTCTTAGTGCTCCGCTCGCGAGGTTCCTGGGAACCCGTTGAGGGGCCATGCATGAAGGGCCCACAGATCGGGGCGGGGATGAAATATCATCCCGCTGGCCTGACTGAGGAGGTCTGGCCTCAGTGGAATCGGCCGTGGTGCAGATTGCATTTGCATCAGATCTGGAAACCATGTTTGGTTCTTCCAGAGTGGGGATATCAGCAGCACTGCGTTTTTCTCCTCTCTGACCCGACTGATGACCTGTGGCAGCATCGCGATCGGGGGAAAGGCATATAAGGGGCGGCTCGGCCAGCTCTGGGCGAGCGCGTCCGTGCTTTTCGTGAAGAAAAGAGAGCAGTGCGCGTTCTCCTTGGAGGCGAAGAGGTCGATCTCCGCTTTACCAAAGGTTTTCCATAACCACTGAATCGTCAGCGGGTTGAGAGCCCATTCTCCTGGGAGAAACTTGTCTCTGGATAGCATGTCTGCCCCTTGGTTCAGGGCGCCTGGCACATGCGCTGCTCTCAGCGAGCGCAAGTTGTGCTGGGACCATAAAATGAGTCTCCTGGCCATTGAATGCATGGAGCTCGACCTGAGTCCACCCTGGCGATTTATGTACGACACTACCGTCATGTTGTCCGTTCGGACCATGATCGTTTTTTAGATGTGGGAGCAGGGCTCTGAGAGCCAAAGCGACCGCTTTCATTTCCAGACAGTTTATGTGTAGGCGCTTCTCCGGGTTTGACCAAAAGCCGGAGACAGGCCTGCCCTCGTAAAGGGCCCCCCAACCTATTTTGGAGGCATCTGTCGTTATCATCTTTCTCCTTGTGTTCACACCCAGACTCACGCCTGACTGGTAAAAGTCGGCGGCTTTCCAGTGCGTCAGGGCTTTTATACAGCCGTGGTTCGCTCTGATTAAAAAGTGGCCCGAACGCCACGCGTGAGTAGGGACGCGGCTCTTTGAGCCAGCGTTGGAGAGGGCGCATATGCAACAATCCTAGCTGGAGTACGGCCGATGCTGAGGCCATGAGACCGAGCATCCTCTGAAACCGTTTGACGGGGGCGCGCGTGCCCGCCCTGAATGATGTTGCAAGGCGCCGGATGGTGAGCGCGCGCTCCGATGAGAGACGCGCTGTCATTTGCATCGAGTCTAGAACTATTCCCAGGAAAGAAATCCTCTGGCTAGGAGATAGTATGCTTTTTGCAAAATTGATTCCTAGACCCAGGCATTCTAAATGGCTGATAATCCAAGATCTGTGTGTTATTAACTGACTCTCTGATTGTGCTAGAACCAGCCAATCGTCGAGATAATTCAGTATTCGCACTCCCCTTCGTCTTAGGGGGGTGCTGCATCCATACATTTCGTGAATGTACGGGGAGCCAGGGACAGGCCGAACGAGGATATGCTTGGTTGTTAACATTCTGAACGAGCGAATCATTAGTGCTTTGTTCAGGTGTCTGAGATCTAGGATGGGGCAGAGACCGCCATCCTTTTCCGGGACGAGAAAATAGCGGCTGTAAAAACCTGTCCCGCTCAGAGAGGGGGAAAACAGTTTCCACAGCGCCCTTTTCTATTAGTTTGCGCACCTCGGTGCGTAGAACATGTGAACACTCCTTTCTCACTTTCGTCTCGACCACAGTCATAAAACGTGGTGGTCTGCGAGCGAACTGGAGCGAGTATCCGTGCTTTACTATATTCAATACCCATTTCGGCATATCTGGAATGTTTTCCCATGCCGCTGCGTGTACAGATATGGACTGAATACAGGCTAGGGGCGGGCCGCTGTGACGTAGGGACCTGGCCAGCGAATCGCCTGAGCTCGTAGCTCTCAGAGGCGCGGGCGCGCGCTGAGCAGCTGAGTGAATGGGCGCGTGTGTGATTACAACAGCGCGCGCTGTTTTTGTAAAACTCGCAGCCTGAGCTGAGGTTGTGTTTGACACTGTAAGGACAGTGTTTATAAGTGGGGGTGCATAAACAGTGGTAGGCACACGCGTCACTTTTATAATGTTTCCCGCTTTTACTGGGGATGAATTTATAACTGTGTGAACAGTGCTTGTGTGTAGTGGTGCGTACATGACCGTAGGCACGTGATCTACATTCATGGGAAGCGCAGCCTGAGCTGGGAATGAATTTGGCACTGTTTTGACAGTATCTGGGAATGCACACTTTGTGGACATGTGAACCCTTAGTGACGCAGGCAGAAAAAGACTATTTTTTTTGTGTTTTCTGTGTGTCGCCGTAAAAACGGTGTTTGTTTGCAGGTGAGCGAGCTCTGTGACTGGCCCATTGACTGCTGTATGGACATATCCAGCCGCCTGTAAGGGGACTGGGTAATGTTTGAGCTTTTGCAGAGAGAGTGGTCCGGCTTTTGCGAGACACGCACTCTCTCTTCTCATTTCTGTGGCTAGGACGGCTTTCGAGGCTCAGGGTTCAGCACAATCTTGGGCCGAGGAACCCGTCGCTCAGAAGGCGGCTTGCGGTAGTGAGAGCGCGAGCGGCGTCGAGCGTCAGCCTGAGGCGCGGGCTGAGAGGCGGTGGGAGCTGTTCTAGCCCGCTGCGGCTGTGGCGGTCTCTGTCTGCTCTGCGATGAGCTGGAGCGCTTTGGCAGGAAATGACGCATAGCTTGTGAAGCGTTCTGGGCCTCAGTGAAGCGTTCGGCGAAACCTTTAACCGCCGGTCCAAACAGCCCGCTGGTGGAGATAGGCGCGTCGAGAAATGCCGCCTTATCCGCGTCCTTCATCTCAGTCAGAGTCAGCCACAGATGGCGCTCGAAAACAGTCAAATTAGCCATAGCACGGCCAATAGACTGGGCGGTGGCCTTCGTGGCTCGCAGAGCTATATCAGTTGCGCTGCGTAGGTCCCTGAAGGCTTCGGGTTCGGGACCAGACTCGTCCATAGAGCGGAGAAGCTTGGCTTGGAACACTTGAAGTACCGCCATTGAGTGAAGCGCTGATGCAGCTTTGGCCGGCGGCGGCGTAGGCGCGACCGGCGAGAGCAGAGGTAGTGCGGCAGGGCTTCGAGGGGTGGGAAGCTTTGGCTTTCCATCCAGTGGTGGAGGGCGGGCAGAGATGATTGGCCACGGCCTCCTCGAGGGGTGGCGTTCCCTCGTAGCCTCTTTCCTTCGCGCCGTCCACTGAGGAGAGCGAAGAAGAAAAAGAAGGCTTTAGGCGCGCAGAGTTGGGGGCTTTCCATGACTTGGCGGAGAACACCAATCGAGCCCGAGGTCCTCCACGGCCTTCGAGAGGATGCGGATAATCTCCGTATCCATGGTGGAGCCCGCACTCGTGCTAGCTAGCGTCAACGGGGCGGGGTCGAAAGTGGAGCCCGGCCAGTCGTCAGATGCAGCGTCGATGGACAGGCTGTCATCCACTCCCCCCTCGTCCTCGGACGCGCCGAAAGTCACAAGGCCCACCGCTCTGCTAGAGGGGTGTGGGTCCGGCTGAGTGAACTGAACCGGCGGTGGGGAAGGCAAGAGCGGCGGTGAAGCACGCGGAGACTGGCTCGGCGTGACGTCACTGAGCTCAGGTTCAGGAAGCCTCTGTGAGCGGCGTTTTTTTTTTTATTTTTTATTTTTTTAAGCGCGGCTCAAACAGAGGGGTGGCGGCGATGGGCTCGCTCGCGACGAAAGCGGCGAAGCGAGCCCGCAGTGTGGAGAGACCCAGGTCGTCACATTCCGGGCATCCGCCCTTGGTCAAAGCAGCTTCTGCGTGGTCCCGGCCCAGGCAGCGAGCGCAGATGATGTGACGATCCCCGTCCGGGAGAAGGTCTCTGCACGACACGCAGGAAGGCATTTGAAACAACGCCTCAGAAAAATTGCTCTTTTACAAATGTCGCGGGGCGAACAGATGTAAAATACTTGCGTGTGTGGCGCGCCGGATGGCTCAGTAGGATGGTGTTCGAAGGCGGCTGAAGGTGCCGACGTCCTCGTAGCAATCCCGCTGGTATGCTTTTCCACGGCGGCGAAGGCTTTCAATAATCCAGAGGATCCAGCGAAGAAGGTGTTTGCTGAAGGAGATTAAATCTAAAGAACTCTCATGACGGGGCGCCCAATATATAGCTTGGCCACGCCCATCTTGGCGGGCTCTGACGCGAGCGGGCGCGAAGCGCGCTCATTGGTCGCGCATTCAGAGTCGCCCCGTCATTGGTTCGAGCAAGTTGCCGCAGCACAGCCAATGACCGAGCTCCTTCGTTCATTGCTGTCAGCTGTGCAGCTGCAATGCGTTTTACATAAAGACTTCAATATTCTCGAGAAAAGGAGTTTTCCCATAGCGTAAGCTACTTACGCAATAGGAGAGACCACTCGAAAGGGAACTACAGACATGGAGGACGCGCGCTAGTCCGGCGGTTGTGTAGAGAGGTTTAGTAAGTGATTAATTATCAGTATCTAACCAGACGAAAATGTATTTATTCAATGTTGGCTACGTTATATTGCATCTGCAGCAGCATTGTGAACTTTTGTAAAGATACATTTATAGCCATTACATTTTAAATGCATCATTACATTCAAATTGCAAACACATGAGGAGAGTGAGAGTCTCCGCATGAAAGACCCACGACTGGCAGATGAACGAGCTACAACATTTCTCTCCGAAACGGTAAGAAATTATATTAGATTGAATGGAGGATTTTAACTGTGACGAGATCATTGACAGGGCAGTTTACGGTGATGCACGCGACAGAGCTGTCCGTTAAAGATGACGAAGTAGTATGTCCCAAAGCTTGCCTACTCTTTTGCTACACACTCAAAAGTATGTACT
Organism: Gila orcuttii; assembly: GCA_026230005.1. Lineage (NCBI taxonomy): Eukaryota > Metazoa > Chordata > Actinopteri > Cypriniformes > Leuciscidae > Gila > Gila orcuttii. Next base: position 26,882,300 of record JAPDVR010000008.1, on the reverse strand, counting down.
TTTTCTTCACAAAAAGAGTACATACTTTTAGGGCGTAGTATAAGTAGGCGAATTGGGACACAGCACTAATCCTTCGTTCGAAAAATATCCCATACACAGGAAAGGATGCATATGTGTAGCCTTCACGCACTCAAATCACCCACAATCCTATCCGCCAGCTTTGCTATCTTGTTCAAAAAATAAAAAATGACGGACGTGAGCGGAGTCGGAGCAATAACGGGGCAATATGCTTGTAAATGTAAGTATATACGTTACCATACATTTGTTATAACCTTTATACATATAAGTAAAGTTTAACGTTTAAATGCCAGTACAAATTACTACCGTATTGATATTACAAAGTATACAAATATATACAAATTATGTTATTGATGGCTAACTGAACCGGATCTGTCTTATAACATCAATCAATTGGACAAAAACCAACCAAACAAACAAAACTAACCTGCTCAAATGAAAAAAGCAACAACTTATAAATGAAAGGATGGGGCCCATTACAAATTAGCAGGGAAAACAATTCAGCTTTACATTCAACATAACCTTAAGTAAATCAAAATTGAATCAAATAGAGATATATATTAAATAAAGATAGAGGAAAGCAAAATGTAATTAAATACCATAAATGTATACAACTAAAATAATCAATTAATAAAGACATCAACTTTTTTTGTCAGCTGAAACTCTTTGACCTAATATTTTTTACTTGAAGTACCCCCTGAGAATATAAGTTAATACGTTAGGTCAATAATAATAAATAACAACAAAATGAAGTTCACAGTTCTCTGATGTCAGATGGTCACATTTTAATTTTTATGTAATTACTTAATAGCTTTTTATTAAACTCATGAACCCCAGTCTAAGGAACCCTGATGTAATACTTAATGCACTTTATGTTGTAAATAACGAAGAATGGCATTTAGTTTCTTTCTCTTTGTATTTTTATATCAATATGGTACAATATTTTCCTATTCAAATCAATGTGATAAGTTTTAAAAGCTTAAAAGTAATCTAAAAAGTAATCAAAGTCAGAATACATTACCTATCTAGATTACATTACAATTTTGTCATGTAATTTGAAATCAGTAACTGACAACAATTTGTAAGTAATCTACCCAGCACTGATCAACATTCCAATTAGACGGTGGGCCGAACGCGTTTTTCGTGTTGTTGATCGATCTCCATCGATAGAGTATACGCTTCTTTTATGTACGATATTAAGTCATTATATGTAGTCAAATAAAATTTGTTGGCAAGTCTGGTTTGATCATATATTTTCACAAACGTTTGATTGTCAATCTTCTTAGGCAAATCGCGGGACAGCTCTATTAGCTGAACCAATCGGATTGTAGTTTTTAACGTCCTTAAAAATACTAACCAATCGCAGTCGGCCAGACCCCGAAATGGGCGGGAGTAATCGAGTAACATAGCGGTAATGCTTTATTGTAGGCCTATATTTACCATAGACAGTAAGATATTTACAAATGAAACTCGAAAAATTAGAATAATGTGCAAAAGTTCATGTATTTCAGTAATTCAAATTAAAAGGTCAAACTAATACATTTAGTAAATATATCAATATATATTTTTATATAACAAAACACGTTTTGTTATATATATATATATATATATATATATATATATATATATATATATATATATATATATATAACTATATACATATGCATGATCATACTTTTCAGAGGGCCGACATTTATGTATTTAAAATTCTTTTTTTTATTGATTTTGTGTAATAATGTAATTTTCTGAGATTTTGAATTTGGGTTTTTCATAAGTTTTAAGTCATAATCAACAAAATTATAACTTTTGCACGATATTCTAATTTTTCGAGTTTCACATGTATATATCTAACATAAATAAGACACTTTATCTTGGATATGGAGTGTTGTGTGCATGTTACTAGCTGTACATCAACAAACATATCCTTTTCACTAAAAAGTTGGATCAAGTTAGTACAATGTTTTTTTAGAGTGGGTGAATTTAAATACAAAAGAAAGCCAAATCGCCCAAAAAGCTGTGGAAAAATATGAAATCACAGGCGGCCACATTCCAGATGTGCCAATTCTTGTTGGCTACCATAGAGAATGCTACATGCAGTATGCTAACAAAATAAATATTGAGAGAGCCAGCAAGAAGAAAAGACAGTAGGAAGTTGAAGGTTTGTAAGTGGCTTTATAGTGGTTAGTGTAGTTGTTAGATCTCATGCGTTTGGATAAATCATGGTATAAATGCTTAGAATCCTTTTTAACCCCAAACAAATGATTAAATTATTGATATTTACATCTCAGAAATAGTGAAAAAACATACAGATATAATTATATAATGTAATAATATATTAAGTTAATTATTATATATTTATTCTTATAAAAGTTGAATATGTATTATCTTAGCATGACTATATTTATAACTAAATGACACTTCAACTGTTTGGTCAAGCAGGCTTTAGTAGTAATATATGGCAGTAATATAATGGTAGAACATTTAACATATCATATTGACAACAATAAATAGATCCATCCGAAACTATGCACACAAAAAATAAACCCTGCCCATGTAAACCCTGCCAGGCCAGACCATGGATTTATTAAGAGAAAGGCCAGGCATAGCCCTGTGTCTTAATTGACATTTTAGTCAAGGTAGACTAGGTAAAAGGCTTCTATAGAAACAGCGATATGGACACAAGTGGACACAATTTTCAACATATAGCGACTGAAAATGTGCTCCACCAATCAGAATAGCAAAACATTAAAAGGGTTTTATGATGAACCGTGAAAGACAAAGGGCATTTTCATTGTTTCAGCAGAATAGATGTGTCAGGGCTTAGTCAGACCAAGTCAAGAAGATGTCTCACAGCAGGGCTGAGGATCTGGGATTACCTGGGGAAACAGATTAGCAAAGTTGTAAACAGTGTAGTAAAATTATAAGAAGGGTCTGGCTGCTGAGCGTGGGCTAGTGGAGCTCCACTTTCGAACAGGAAATAAGTCACCTCCACTTGATAATAAAAGAGGGCCAAGATGGTGTCGCTGTGAGCTCTTCGAATTATAACTCAGGTCATTGACTGACGCTGTCGTAACGTGCAATGCAAGCAAAACGCATAGGGCTTGCGTGAAATTACTCACAAAAGGATGAATAAACACAATGGATTGATATTTCTGACGAGCATGGTACTAGAAAGGGATCGCGATACCCAGCTATTAAAATCGGTACGATACTAAATTTTATTAGTACCGGTACTTTAAGAGTGACAGCACTCTAAATAATAAGAGCAGTATTTCTTTAATTTGCGTCGATGTGTGACAGCCGGAGTTAGGATGTGTGTGCAGGGCTCTGCTTCCACTGTTTTCATCCACTAAACAACGGAAGCAGAACAGTAAAATATATACGCACAGCGAAACATACATGCATGAGAAAATAAAGCGCGGGACGTGCTCGAGCTGTCGGCTCAGACCTGAAGCGCACTCACACACACGCCTTTCACACAGCATGCGCTCGCGACTTCAGTTCTCTTTCGTGTATTATTTGGATTGAATAATCACAATTCTAGGTAAAAAATGTACGTCCTGGCAAGTATTCACGTAAACACAGTTGGGTATGTGTTTAGTGAACGTAAACCGTTTGTAAAAATAAATCGTATGTGTTCCATTGAGTAGCCTACGTGCAGGTTTTAAAGGGCCAGCAGCCTAATATTCTGTGTAACAACAGAAAATAGACAATCACCAATGCTTGGCTGAATAAATGTATTTATTAAGAATCAGTCTATAGTTCATTTATAGAGTGAAGACTATTTTTTCAGCTACAGCACTAGATCTATTTAACAGTAGCATTCAAAAAAGAAATGAAGCACTGTTTATTTTATTTGTCTCTTATAGTCTTTTTCATATTGTTTGTAATTTGATGTTTGCTTATTTTTAATAACAAAGATACAATCAAATTAAATATCTATATTGTAATTATAAAATTACATTTAAAAAATATTAAATAACTCATTTCATGAAATAAGATTTTGGTCAGGGGCGTCGCACCCGTGGGGGATGTGGGTGTTTTAACACCCACACTTTTCCCGAAGAGAGGGTTCAACACTAGGGATGGGCGTATCGATACAAAGTATCGATATATCGATACTGACAGCGAGTATCGAAAGTATCGATACTCAAATAAAAATATCGATACTACAGTTTTTTTTTTTACCAGTGATTTTGTTTATTTGACAAGAAGTTTAATGCGTACAATATTCATTGAATTGGATGAATAACCTGTTTAGTAAATAATTGTGTAGTATAACTATTTTCCTGCTTATCTGATCACACGCAAATGCTGCAAGTCAGAAGCAATCAATCACAGAGAGAGTTCACACACTGCCGACAATGCATTCAAACAGGGCTGCGTTTCCCAAAAGTATCACAAGAAACCATTAATGCTTTGGGAAACGCAGCCCAGAACAATGCTTAACAGAAGACAGAAAAACATCATATGTTTGAGCTATTTCACAATAAACTAATTTAAATTGTAGCCTACATTGTTTGTGCAAATAAATTATTTTTTGAATGTTAAAAGTTCATAGTTCTATTCTGTAACTAATTTTAATATAAATCATACACTGTCAGAATAAAAAGGTTGCATTTTATGGGTGCAACAGCCAGTCACTGGTAGTCCCCTATGAAAATTAACATTAAAATGATCATAGTTCAACTAGGCCTATAATATTGTGTAGATTTCCATGGTTACCACTACAAGTAAACATTGTAACCACGTGTAAATAAAAATATAATCTAATAAATTCCAATTAAGGTGTATTGATTGTTAAAATGCCTTTAAAATAGAATGTTAAGTCGGTATCATTACCCATTTTAATTTTAGTAATTCAATAATTTAAGAAATTTTCAAATTTAAAAGTTCAGTTTAGAAGTATCGGTATCGATATCGGCGATACTGGCCTTGAAAGTATCGGTATCGTATCGAAAACAAAATAAGTGGTATCGCCCATCCCTATTCAACACCCACACTTTTTCTGCAGTTTTGCACAAACACCTTACTCCCGTCGCTCCTCCGTTTCTCTGGCCACTCTGTGTGTCCGAGATCGCGCGAGAGACCGAGTGTGTCTGCGCTCGCGACAGTGCGCGAGAGATACTGAGTGTCTCTGAGCATTATTAATGTGGTAACGTTACATACTAAATAGTAGGCTAATATATACCGCATATGTATGTATATATAGGCCTACAGTGGTTAAATTTGGCCGGGGCTCAGCCCAGGCACATAAGCCTGCTCGTTTGTGTCCTGATGTGTCTGTTTGCAGTCAATTGCCTACTGGAAATTATGTCACATAAAATGTGATGAAAGTGATGCTTTTGAAAACATATTTCTGACAATAAATGAAAGATTTTTCAAATGGCATGTCTATTTTGTCTCGGCGGAGCTGAGATGAGAACAATCGGAACACGGCGTATTCTTGTTCAGCTGCTTAATCTCGTTGTCAGTCGACTATGATCGTGCACCGCACGCGCATGCGCATCTAGGTGACACGGATAAATGTACGCAGCAATAATGAATGTTCCTGGGAGATCCGTAGTTGCGCGGGATGTGAAAGCGCGCAAAAGTTCCAGAAATGTACAAAAAGTGCCCTGGCCTTGAATGACAAGGTAAGGAAAATAAGACTAAATCAAAATTAAATAACCAAGACTAGGTTGACCATGTGATTTTTCTCAGGAGATGTTTTGAGCATTTTACTTCAGACACCAGATTATCAGCAACTGCCAATAGAACTGCTAGCTGGCTACTCAAAATAAACTAGCAATCTATTCAGTCAGCATATTTGTATTTGATCTGTGTGAATTACAGAAATATAAGACTTGCTACACCTACTTTTAGCTACCAAGCAACCTTTCCACAAGGATAGATAGATTTTTTTTTATTTTTGTCATATGCTGCACTGTCTCTTTATGTGGCACATTATGTTTGGCACATTGTATATACAATACATATGGGTCACTATATCGTAATCAAGTGATGACTGATTAACAGTAATGTAAATACTAAATGTCCTAATACCTGTTGATACTACAACAATGCAAAGTATATGCTCTTAACCTTGCAATTTTTCACATATCATGTAATACTCAACTTCTCAATTTCTTTGCACAAAACTCTCCAGAAAGTGCCATTTAATGGTTTATTTAAAAAAAAAAAAAAAAAAAAACATCCCCCCTAGGGAGAGCACCGGCCCCCACATAATAAATCCCAATTTAACCCCTACATATTGTTCTTAATATGTGGTTTGTATAATATATGTTGTGCCAAACCACATCCATCCCCCGCACTTTTAAAAAGCTTTCTACGCCCCTGATTTTGGTCATCCCAACCTGTTCAGAACTGTGAAAGGTTAGCAAATGTTAACATGATTGATAATAATGTCAATGTTGCAAACATCTTTGTAAGGACGTACACACTGGCACTTGCTAATTATTATTATTTTATTTAATAAAGGGGAGGGAATGGTCAAAAAGCAAGGAAGGAAGTTTTTTTAAATTAATTTATAAAACAATGAATTGTAAGTTGTCATATTTTTCAGTTACTTTTACTCTTTTCGTTTTTTTTCCCATGGTATCGAGGTATTTTAGTCTGGTATCGAAGTCATAATTTTGGTATCGTGACAACACTAATGTGTTATATGATTAGAATGTTGTGCTGGTTTTAAAATAAAGCACAGCATGATATTTGAGAGTGTTTCTCCCTTTTCAGGAAAAGTATCAAAAAAGTATTGAAATCGCAATTCTTGACTTGGTATCGGTATCGAAACAATAATTTTTGTATCGTGACAACACTAATTCACACCATTTTGAATGAGTGTAAAAAGGGTTATAAAACATAAATATGTAATTTGAAAGTAATTTTGGTTTCATCTGTGATCTATGAGTTTGGCGATGTGCCTTGTTGAACACTAGGGGCAAAATTCACGGGTTTTTTCCATTCCACATAAAGCTTTAAATGCAAAATTCTGAAATTATTTTTTACTATAATATTTGATTAAAAAAGTAATAAAATGTTAAAGCTTAGTATACCGCTTCGATATTTTGCTTGAAGATTAGGTCAGGTAACGTATATATATGCGCTCCGGCGCAGTGGCAGTGACGTATTTTCGCTTTCGAGTGGAGCTCCAATCGCCCCGTAGGTCTGCAGCCAGCCCCTATTGAAAATTATTGGTTCAATGATGATTTACATTTATGAGGCACTTAAAAAAAGAAAAAGAAAAAAGTGTAACTAGATGAGCCCAGATTAAAATGCATACAGTAATCTGACCTTGTGTCAATATGAATAATAAAAGCATACAGGTGAAACTCGAAAAATTAGAATATCGTGCAAAAGTTATAATTTTGTTGATTATGGCTTACAGCTTATGAAAAACCCAAATTCAAAATCTCAGAAAATTAGAATATTACATGAAATCAATAAAAAAAACAATTTTAAATACAGAAATGTCGCCCCTCTGAAAAGTATAATCATGCATATGTATATAGTTATATGTTTACTTAATGTATTCGTTTCACCTTTTAAATTGAATTACTTAAATACATGAACTTTTGCACAATATTCTAATTTTTCGAGTTTCACCTGTACCATTAGGGCTCAGCAGTAACTTTGCTGAAACTGAAAATAAGGGTTGACATTTTTAGAAAATTTGTCATGAGTAATTAATACACTAAACAAAAGAAAATAAAGCTTTATTACAGTAAACAATTATATGTCGTTAGTTTTATTTGACAATTTAAAGAATTTAAATCTCAGGTGTTGAAGCATTACTACTACAATCCATGCAGTCATCACATTTTTCTGTTTTTCCCTTATCTTTTCCATTACAATATATTAGACGAAGAAGCCTACCCTTTAATTTTTTTACACTTTTTTTTACCTTTAATTACTTTGTTGTGTGATGATAAAATGTATAATATTAAGGATAAATATTGTAATGTATTGTTATTTAATACATGGTATCTCTTCCATGACTAGCTATTAGGATATCTGCTGTTGATGTAAACCTATTTAATACATGTTATCTCTTCCATGCCTAGCTAGTAACGTTAGGTTGTGTGTAGTTGATTTAATCGTTTGTAGCTAGGTAAATAATAACGTTACATGTTATCTCTTCCATGACTAGCTATTAGGTGATGTAACGTTAGCTAGTAGATGTAAACTTATATGATTAATGTTATCTTTTCCAATTTATTGTCTGTCTAGTAATCGTCTTTCATATCCTATTTTACGGGGCTACAGCCTGATAGAATAACTGTTTTACGTTAATGTTAACATGTTGTCACAGTGTCTGGTTGTTCCCTGGGTTAAACACTAGAGGTCCTCAGTTTTCACGGTGTCTATGCATTCTCACTACAATTCCCATGATCCCGTCTGTCACTGATTGTTCATTGCCTTACAGCGAGAGACTGTTCACGCCACGTCTGCCGTCTACCCAGCGAGAGACTGTTCAAGCCACGTCTGCCCAGCGAGAGACTGTTCACGCCACGTCTGCCCAGCGAGAGACTGTTCACGCCACGTCTGCCCAGCGAGAGACTGTTCATGCTCCGTTTGCCCAGTCAGAAACTGTGCACCTCCCGTCTGCCCAGTCTGAGACAGATCAGGAAATGCCCATTCGTGTGGCCGCCAAGGCACTTATGGACTATCTGGAGCGTCTGGCTCGGATCCTGGACATGCCCATGTCTGCTGTTCCAGACCCGGAGCCAGTGTCTGCTGTTCCAGACCCGGAGCCAGTGTCTGCTGTTCCAGACCCGGAGCCAGTGTCTGCTGTTCCAGACCCGGAGCCAATGTCTTCTGTTCCAGACCCGGAGCCAGTGTCTGCTGTTCCAGCGCCGGAGGCAGAGCCAGTGCCCGTTCCAGCGCCGGAGGCAGAGCCAGTGCCCGTTCCAGCGCCGGAGCCAGTGTTTGTTTCTGTGTTTGTGTCTGTTCTTGTGGCTGTTACAGTTTTGGTGTCTGTTCCCGAGCCGGTGTCTGTTCCTGAGCCGGTGTCTGTTCCTGAGCCGGTTGCTGTTCCTGTGCCGTGGTCGCCCGAGGGGTCTTCTCCGCCCTGGCCGCCCGAGGAGTCTTCACCGCCCTGGCCGCCCGATGGGTCGTCTGCTTCGCCCTGGCCGCTCGATGGGTCGTCTGCTTCGCCCTGGCCGCCCGATGGGTCGTCTGCTTCGCCCTGGCCGCCCGATGGGTCATCTGCTTCGCCCTGGCCGCCCGATGGGTCGTCTGCTTCGCCCTGGCCGCCCGATGGGTCGTCTGCTTCGCCCTGGCCGCCCGATGGACTGTCTTTTCCGCCCTGGCCGCCCGATGGACTGTCTTTTCCGCCCTGGCCGCCCGATGGACTCTCTGTTTTGCCCTGGCCGCCAGCTAAGCCGTCACCCCTTGTTCCTATTCCCCCTTCATGGACCTGGCCCACCATCCCTCCCCCTGGTCCTCCACCATTCCACCTCCCTCCTGGACTCTTTGTTTTGTGTGGTGTCTTGGAGCGTCTGGTAGCCGCTCCGTAGAGGGGAGGTTATGTCACAGTGTCTGGTTGTTCCCTGGGTTAAAAACTAGAGGTCCTCAGTTTTCACGGTGTCTATGCATTCTCACTACAATTCCCATGATCCCGTCTGTCACTGATTGTTCATTGCCTTACAGCTGTTTCTCGTCACCTTGTTTGCACTTGTGTATATATACCCTGTCTGTTTCAGTGTTTGTCACGGAGTCCTTATATTATGTCCCCACACTGCCATTATTTGTATCGTACTGGTTCTCGTTTGTATTTTATGTTTTGGATTGCCTGATTGGACTTTTGACCCCTGCCTGGATGACTACTAGTTTGGATTGCCCTTTTATATAAAACTACTGCTTTTGGATTTTCTGCCTCCTGTGTGTGTTCCGTGACACATGCACTGCTGAAATTACATTTAACTAACGTTTACATGCTAACACGTTAGCTCTGTAAAACGGAATAACGTTATGTTAACGGTTTACAGAGTTCATGCACTAAGCTAACGTTATAAGACAGGTATAAACAGCAGTATTTACTGGAGCCATTAACTTACACCTGGAATCTTGGATGCCGCTGTTAATGTTTCTCGACTTCGGATAGGATTCCTGCTGGAAAATGTTTGATTGTGTAGATTTCGTTAGAGAAGATTTTATGGTGTGAACTCATGGATATGGCTGGCTAGCTAGAAAACACATGTGCTACGCTACAGTCGTGATAATGGCACTATATTTTGAACCAATATTATTGGCAGACGTTAGTTACGTGACGGTAGAATTCGTTTTTTGATGGGTTAGATGTATAGTACTCCCTCACGTTTGCCTAGTCCGTTTATTAAACGTAAATTTAGTTTTCAAAAAAAATATGATCGACTTGACACTGCCAACAAACGGATACGTGTTCAGAAAAAAATTATTTAGTTTATGTGAAAAAAGCAGCTACTCTATCCTCGAGGATCTATCATTTAAAAAACTAAAGCAGATAGCAGCGTTGGGCCCACCGTCTAAATCAACCAATCAGATTTGAAGGACAAATTTACAGTTTATGTCAAGTTTAGGCTTACAACCAGGGTTAGGCTTCTACATCAGTGTTATTCATAATTTCCCTCTGGTATTAGGGATAAGTTATGGGTAGGGGTTGGTTTAGGGGAAATTTTGGACAGTAATTGTGGTAGATTTTCCCCCTACGCATCTGACTTAGGTTGAACCTGGTGTCCTTGACACCTGAAAATATTATACTCAGTTGCGTTACCTCTGAATGCGCGAGTTGACACAATCTAACCCCGCCTAAGTGTCTCACAAAGAGTCGAACAACGTCTCGTCCCCTATCGAACACTATCACTTGGGAATAAGGTCTCTAGTGTTTCTAACACGCTCCACACTATCACTTGGTGGCAAGGTCTCTAGTGTTTCGCTAAATAACTTGTTCCACTAACTAGCTTACTTCCTGCGCAGAAATAATCGACAAACAGACTTCAGCAAATGTCCTCTAAATGCTTTAATCACGGCCGGGAGAGTACTCGAGCAGTTCTCAGAGCATCTCTCCCAAGAAGTTTTACTGTATGTTCACACCGCCGCCGACTTGAGCGACAAAGAAGCTCTGGCCGCCCTGCCAAGGACGCTTGACAAAAAGTACGGGGAAGCTTGTTGACGCTTTGGCCGCTCTGATGTAGCAGGGAGAAGAGTGTCACAACATCAAATGTAATAAACAGAAAAAACGAGCAATACATTGAAGAAACCTTTTATAATGACAGCATTTTTATAACCGTTTTGGTCACATTTGATCGGGAGAAAAAAAGAATAATTAGCTATTATTATTTGCATTATTATTTGCATTAGTGCAATTGGTCAAATCGGTGTTACCGTGAGCAAATGAATTGCATTCCCGCTTGAAACGAGCGTTCGTAAATATTTCTAATAAAAGTTGCGCTCATTCTCAAACGTGTAACAGTTATCACTGGATCATGGATAATCGCGAAGTTGTTGTGTTTGGTGCTGCTGCATGTATTTGCGGATTAGACGTCGGACTCTGAGATTTTGGGTTCATGACCTACATGCAAACAACGTCATATCATAAATGATAGGAAATCCAGCAACGGTGATGATTAGCTTCTCCTCCATTTCCTCGGAACTAACGTTTTAGTAGGAACGAAAGTTTACTTGGTATGTTTCTCTGGAATCAGCCAGCACGGGGGACGTCTATATTCCGATTGGTTGCTGGCTTTTGCCACTGCTTGCCGCTGAACCGCGTCATAGCTCATTACCATAAAGTTGAGCTACTTTCAACTTTCTGATTGACGCTCAAAACGCGACGCCGATGGATTTGACGCTCCTTGCAGCTGAGAGAAGCCAGCTTCCATTGAAAATGAATGACTTCCGGTAGCTTTGGAAGCTCAAGTCGGCGGCGGTGTGAACGTACAGTTAAGCTAGGCCGGAGGATCTCAGACAAATTCCATTCAGAATCCCACCAGTTAACACGGATACAACTGTTTTTATAGAATAGGGAGGTATGGCAAAATTACATGAATTTGATTGGTTCTTCATATGCAAACCTTTCTGTTACTAGGTAAAGCAAACTTTGTTTTAACTTTTGTTACTCTCAAGGTTCTAACCTAGTCATATGTCTAGTTTCATTTCCCATATACAGGTCCTTCTCAAAAAATTAGCATATTGTGATAAAGTTAATTATTTTCCATAATGTAATGATAAAAATTAAACTTTCATATATTTTAGATTCATTGCACACCAACTGAAATATTTCAGGTCTTTTATTGTTTTAATACTGATGATTTTGGCATACAGCTCATGAAAACCCCAAATTCCTATCTAAAAAAATTAGCATATTTCATCCGACCAATAAAAGAAGTGTTTTTAATACAAAAAAAAGTCAACCTCCAAATAATTATGTTCAGTTATGCACTCAATACTTGGTCGGGAATCCTTTTGCAGAAATGACTGCTTCAATGCGGCGTGGCATGGAGGCAATCAGCCTGTGGCACTGCTGAGGTGTTATGGAGGCCCAGGATGCTTCGATGGCGGCCTTAGGCTCATCCAGAGTGTTGGGTCTTGCGTCTCTCAACTTTCTCTTCACAATATCCCACAGATTCTCTATGGGGTTCAGGTCAGGAGAGTTGGCAGGCCAATTGAGCACAGTAATACCATGGACAGTAAACCATTTACCATGGGTTTTGGCAATGTGAGCAGGTGCCAGGTCGTGCTGAAAAATGAAATCTTCATCTCCATAAAGCTTTTCAGCAGATGGAAGCATAAAGTTCTCCAAAATCTCCTGATAGCTAGCTGCATTGACCCTGCCCTTGATAAAACACAGTGGACCAACACCAGCAGCTGACATGGCACCCCAGACCATCACTGACTGTGGGTACTCCAGTGCTGCTTCTCTGTAGCCCAGGTGAGGCGCTTCTGCCGCTGTTTCTGGTTCAAAAGTGGCTTGACCTGGGGAATGCGGCACCTGTAGCCCATTTCCTGCACACGCCTGTGCACGGTGGCTCTGGATGTTTCTACTCCAGACTCAGTCCACTGCTTCCGCAGGTCCCCCAAGGTCTGGAATCGGTCCTTCTCCACAATCTTCCTCAGGGTCCGGTCACCTCTTCTCGTTGTGCAGCGTTTTTTGCCACACTTTTTCCTTCCCACAGACTTCCCACTGAGGTGCCTTGATACAGCACTCTGGGAACAGCCTATTTGTTCAGAAATTTCTTTTTGTGTCTTACCCTCTTGCTTGAGGGTGTCAATGTTGGCCTTCTGGACAGCAGTCAGGTCGGCAGTCTTACCCATGATTGCGGTTTTGAGTAATGAAACAGGCTGGGAGTTTTTAAAAGCCTCAGGAATCTTTTGCAGGTGTTTAGAGTTAATTAGTTGATTCAAATGATTAGGTTAATAGCTCGTTTAGAGAACCTTTTCATGATATGCTAATTTTTTTAGATAGGAATTTTGGGTTTTCATGAGCTGTATGCCAAAATCATCAGTATTAAAACAATAAAAGATCTGAAATATTTCAGTTGGTGTGCAATGAATCTTAAATATATGAAAGTTTAATTTTTATCATTACATTATGGAAAATAATGAACTTTATCACAATAGGCTAATTTTTTGAGAAGGACCTGTATGTTATTTTTACACTCAACAGGGGAATGGCAACATAGGCCAACAACATTCAAAACAAAGTTTTAGTACATGGTGTTTCAAAGTGTTAGTATGTTAGATAAGGTTAGATGTTAGAAACATGGTTAGTTTAATATTCAGTTTAAAATTTCCACCACAGTTCCCCTCTCTGGTCGTAATCATATTCCATACCCGCATGATTTACCTGCTCTTTTCCAAATCCTCCCATAGTAAGTAAGTGACTTTACGTGTACCTGTAAAAAAAACAGGTTACATGTAAAAAAATAAAAATAATAATAATAATAATAATAATAAATAAAAATAAAAAAATAGAAAAAAACCACAGCAAACAAACAGGGTAAGCATGGTATGTGTGTGGCAGCCGGAGGTAGAGAATGTTCTTGGGGATGGGGGGCATGGGCCCTTGGCCCCGCTGCGCCTCTTCTTGGTGGCCCATTGTAGTGTGGTGTGGGCGGGGGTCTAACTTATGCCGTGGCCAAGGAGGAATCAGAGGAAGCCTTTTAATACCATATTAGTAATTATCTTGTTATTGTTATTATTATTATTATTATTATTAGTCCTCTTCCTTATCCTCCAGCCTCCCCCTCATTCCTGATGAAAAGTCTAGTTGCTATTATTGCTATTACTATTACTATTCTTACTCATTCATTCATTAATTTTTCATTTAGGTCCTTAGCGTCGAGAACGACGATTGGCATGGCGCTTCAGTCTTCTACTGTTAAGAAAGTCTGTGTACTGCTGGCAAGATCTTTTGGCTCCGGATCTTATGGTGGCGTGCCACAGAGCTCGGTCGCCGGCAAGTGTTTCCCAGGTTTCGCTTGGGAAGCCGAACGCCTGAAGGTCGCGCTTCAGGACATCCTTGTAGCGGAGCTTCGGCCGTCCAACTGGACGAGCTGCATCAGCAATTTTGCCGTACAAAATTGCTTTTGGTAAACAGTTGTCATCCATGCGGTAGGTGTGGCCAGCCCATCGTAAGCGGCGAGTGCGCAACATAGTGTAGAGGTCTGTGCTCTTGGTCATGGAGAGGATAGCTAAATTTGGAACATGGTCCTTCCAAGTTATGCCAATAATTGAGCGCAGACAACGAAAATGAACGGTGTTCAGGTGGTGTTCATGTTTGCGGTAGGTGCACCAAGTTTCGCTGCCGTACAGGAGAGTGCTGAGACAGGCCTCGTAAACTTTGATTTTTAAGTGGAGAGACAATGAATTGTTCTTCCATACTCTCTCGCTAAGCCTGCCGAAGGTTGTTGATGCTTTCCCAATACGGATGTCTAATTCGCAGTCTAGACTGTTGGAGGTGTTGACTGTGGAACCGAGATAGGTAAACTTTGTGACGTTTGACAGTAGGCTGTTGTTGAGAGGGATTGTGGGTGAAAGCATAACAGGTTGGGCAAAGACTACTGTTTTTCCCAGGCTGATCTTCAATCCAAACTCCTCGCAAGCAACAGCAAAAGAGGAGCACATAGCCTGCAGCTCAGTCTCAGAGTTGGCAATGAAGGCGGCATCATCAGCATATAGGAGTTCCCGGATGTGGACGCGGTTGATCTTTGTTTTTGCGCATAGTCTTGCCAGGTTGAAGAGATTGCCAGAGCTATGTGTGTGAAGTAGCACTCCAGAAGGAACAGGGAAAGCTCGGCGCAATACAGCGGAAGAAAATATGCCAAAGAGAGTTGGAGCTAGTACACAGCCTTGCTTCACGCCACAGAAAATGGGAAATTCTTAGAGAGAGAGCCCTTTAACTGTATTGTTGCCTTCATGTGAACATGAAATTCTTGTATGATTTTCAAGAGTTTGGGTGGACAGCCCAGTTGACGGAGTATGGTAAAGAGGCCAGACCTACTGACATAGTTGAAAGCCTTTGTCAGATCGACAAAGACTGCATAAGGAGGCCGACCTTGCTCAATACATTTCTCTCAGATTTGGCGAACTGAGAAAATCATGTCAATGGTAGAGCGACCAGGCCGGAAGCTGCTTTGGCTCTCCGGGAGTATCCTGTTTGTAATGACCGTGGAAGGACGAGGCGGGCAAGGATCTTGCCAGGCTGAGAGAGTAGAGCTGTGCTGCTGCAATCGCAGCGATCCCCTTTATTCTTGTACAAATTAACTATGGTAGCGCTACGTCATTCGTTGGGGATGGTGCCTTTGTTCCAGCAGGTTAAGAACAGGTGATGGAGTTCCACGGCAATTGTGTTGCCACCGCTTAATAAGATTTCCGGTGGAAGCCCATCCACACCAGGGGCTTTGTTGTTCTTCAGGAGGCTGATGTTTTTTTTAACCTCATTTGTCAAGCTCACACAGGATTGGAAGTTGGGGAACAGCAGATATTATAGCAACTTCACTAGCTGTTACAGGCTCAGCATACAGTGAGCTGTAGTGTTCTACCCAGCGTTTGAGCTGATCGTCAAGGTTTGTCAGTATTTCTCCTGTTGAAGATCGTAGAGGGGAGGACTTTTTCACCAGAGGTCCTAAAGCCTGCTTTAGAACCTGGTACATACCACCAGTATTACCGGTAGCAGAGCAATCTTCTACACGTCTACAGATGCTTTCCCAGTAGAGGTTTTTTGCCTCCCGAGTTAGGCGCTGCAGCTCTGAGTGGGTCTGCTTCCAGTGAGCAATGGTACGAGGGGAGGAGTCTTTTTTTTGACAGCCAGTCGTGCCGCACGCTTATCCGCAAGTAATGGAAAAAGAGTGTGTCTGCGTGACACCTGAACCAATCAGGCTGTTTTTGAGTACGTCTACCGAAGCTGGAAAGTGCGCAATCGCTAACTATGTTACGAAAGCGCAGCCAGGCCGATGTAGCATCCTGGGTAGGGGCAGACAGAACAAAATTGGCTTGCAGCGAAGCCTGAAACAGTTGGCAATTTTTCTTTGACTTGGTTGCAAGAACGTCAAGCGTTGGAGACGGATTTGGACGAGACATGTGGATCCTCTTGGGTTTGAGTTTAATCTTCCAACGCACAAGTGAATGATCTGTGTTGCAGTCAGCAGAGTGCATTGATCTAACATGTGTGAGATCCTGAAGGTGGGTTTTTTGGATGATCACATGGTCCAATTGATGCCAGCGTTTAGAGCGTGAGTGTTGCCATGTCATCTTGGACCACATTGAGCCTTCAAAGAATGATGATGGGAAGCACAGCTTATGTGAAGCGCAAAGCTCAATGAGGCACTGTCCGTTATCGTTCATTGCGATGTCCACCCCAAGTCGTAGTAGTTCCTTGTCTATAACAGCAGACTTCCGTGGATGGACTCCATCGAGACTGGAAGTCACCCCAAGAGAACGGACATTCCAACATGCCAAACGCAGTTGGGAGGCAGTAGTAGGATGACAACCGGGACGCGCCTGCCGAGAACACGAGCCCTGCCGAGCAACGACAGCAACCCTGTTTAAAGGGGGCTCCCGAGTTGCCAGTTGCTGAGAGTTTACTCCAGACAATTCCATCGTAGTTGCTTGAAACGTCAAGCGCCGGGGCAAGAAAATAGTGGAAGAATGCATGCCCAGAACAAAGCATCTACCTCTGGACCCAGCACTGCAAGCACCAGCGGAGCACAAATGTGCGACAGCTGGAGCAGTGATGGATTGCCCAGCAGTACCCGCTAACTGGGTGATGATCCCTGACTGTTGATCATAAGATGGTTCTTCCGCTCAGTTATCTGCCATGGGAGACATTATAGCAGAATCCTTCGGCCACGCTCACACCGTGACTGACAACTCCTGCTGCCAAGATGGCATATTGCTGTTTAAACCATAGCTGGGGTCTGGGTTGGTGAGAGCCAGGGCATGTCCACACACCAGTGGGCCATGAACTCAACACCTCTGGGGCTCCAGACTGCTCCGAGATCCTTCATGCACTTAGCCTGGGGCCGCAAGGTACCCAGTTTACCATGGTGCACCACGTGGAGGTGGCATGAGAGTCTTGGCCGACAAGACGCTCTAACCATCAGTGAGTTGGACTTACGTAACTGCCTCCCCTTCACTCTCACGAGTATAGATGGCAGTTGCAGCTGGGAGCGAGATAGACAAAGCACCTGAGAGTCAAGCAGCTAAGCGCTCAACGCAACTACGCTGCAACACTACATGCACAAAGGCCCTGTGTGACCAAAACACACCACACCGCTATTCTTACTGTTATTGTATTATTATATAAGACTATATTATCATATCTTTCTCATCTTCCAGTTTTTATTTTTTACTATTTTTGCTATTATCATCATCATCATTATTATTATTGTCATCAATGTTTTTTTATTTATTATTATACATTTTTCCATTTTTATTACATCTGTTGTACATATAAGTTGTTCCTCTGTTAAGATACTTCCACTCACACACAGTTACACTTGCACATATGCGTGCACACACACACACACACAATGGCTGTTGTTATTCTTTGTTGGTATTTGATTGCATAATAAAAAAAAATCAAATTAATTAAATAAATCAATTAAAAAAAAAGATTTTAAATACAGAAATGTCAGGCCTCTGAAAAGTATAATCATGTATATGTATATAGTTATACTGTATATAGACTACTAAATATATTAGTTTCACCTTTTAATTTGAATTACTGAAATACATGAACTTTTGCACGATATTCTAATTTTTCGAGTTTCACCTGTACATACAATCAAGTTGTAGCCAAATCATTGCCTTATAATTCACAGGATGACTGCACTTCTGTTCATTACACAACTTCTATTACTCATGGGGCTATATGCACATTGTATTAATGTGTTAGGCCTATTAAAATGTCATATAATAATGTTTTATAGTTTTTCCTCCTGCAGATGAAAATCATGAATCTGTATTCTCATTTATAAGCTGATCCACTTGTCCGTGCGACACTTCTGTCGCGCCGCGCTCCGCTTTCCAATGGGTGACGTCACGCGACTTTGTCGCGCCCGCAAAACATTCCGGGAAGGCGGCGCTTCATTTTGAAAATTGTCGCGCGTCAAGAAGCTGGCCGATGCCCATCTTTATGCAAATGAAGTCCGTTGAACGCGAGGCATCTATCCAATAGAAGTAGAGCATATGGAGACGGGGGAAGTCTCTCGCAGCTCCTCTGTTCTGATACGCAACATTTCCTGCTCGGTCAAAACCACGCCCATAGCGGTAAACAGATGAACGCCCATCAACGTACAAATGTAGGGGAGGCGTCGCGACACCACACGACACACAGTCGTGTTGGACAAGTGGATCAGCACCGTTACAAAAACACATTTACAGGTAAGCTACTGTAAAGGGGAACTTGAAGTAACTTACTGGCAATAGTGCTGCCAGTAAGTTACTGCAAAAATACAATAAAATGTCTAACAGTGCACTCAGTAGTGTCAACTTCCTCTTTCAGGAGGGGAGCTGAAGGCCCCACTTCCTCTCCAGTCATCCCAGTTTTTCAGCTTCCATTTTTGTCAAGGCAGCTGTCTGTAATCTTGAACACTCAGAGAACCGCAAAACTCAAATTAAATTTACAGTTTCATTTTCAAATTCTCATCTGGTTAACAACAGCAGTTCTTCATTTTATTAAAAAGCTTGGTCCTTCATTGCGGAAAAAAGCAAGCATTCTTCATTGCAAAACACAGAGAAAAGCAGGAAAACTACTTTTATTACAATACAGTGTAAAATCTAAACGTAAATTTCTTTGTCTTTTTATTCTTTTTTTTTTACAAGAAACCAAAATAAAATGATTAAGATGTCTGTTATGTGCCTGTTCAAATCACAATTTCTATTTCTCTTGGTCACACAATCTCATTCTCATACTGTCAGGCGGTTACAAGCTTCACATATTAGAAAAATAGCTACAATAATCAAAAAACAAATTTTTTAATGGCTCATTGTCAAGGTTGTTTCAGATCAACACCTGCAAGTGACCACTAGGTGTCACCGTTGAGACGGGTGTCGGATTGATTCGAAGCCTCGACACAATATGGCACATTTGGTTCAACTGTTTCATTGCTTCACGAAGCCTCGATCTGCCCACCACTACTTATCGGTAAGGGAGGTTTGATGGCTAAACTTAATAAAGTCCTCTATGTAAGATTCAATCTTAAGGCCATTTTGGTAGAGAGAGCACAAGATCAGCCCCGCTTCGTCCATCTTTTGTTTGGTCGGTTGTTCTGTCAGGCGTTGTGCAGGATGCAGAAGACGAGGACGAAAGGAACTCAATTTAGATGCTTTATTTACACATTTAGCTTACAGAGATGAAGGGAAACATTCCAGGATTTCAGTTCACACAACTAAACAAAGACGACAACCGACAAAGACAAACTGAACTGAAGCAAACTAAATACAGAGACTGATGAACAATAACGAGGTGAAGACAGGTGAAACAGATGATGATTAACAAGACACAGGTGACAACGATGATGACGGGCAGGTGTGTAAACATGAGGGATGCTGGGAAGTGTAGTGCAGAGACAAAGACAGACTGGTGCAGACGAAGACTGTGACATTACCCCCCCCTCCCAGTAGGCGTTACCTCACGCCGTAGAATAGGGGTGGGAGGGTGGGCATCCTGGTGGGTGGACCGGGTGCAGTAGGACGGACTCTAGGATGGTCCAGGCGGCCCTGGCGGAGCAGGACGATGGGGGCGGCCAGGGCGGAGCAGGACTTGCAGGCGGCCTGGGCGGAGCAGGACGTGCAGGCGGCCAGGGCGGAGTAGGATGAGCAGGCGGCCAAGGTGGAGTAGGACATGGGCGTGGCCAGGGCGGAGCAGACGAACCCTCGGGCGTCCAGAGCGGAGCTGTTGGACCCTCGGGCGTCCAGGGCGGAGCATGCTGTGGGCGTGACCACGGCGGAGCAGTCGGACCTTCGGGCGACCGTGAGGACCCTTCGGGCGGCCGTGGCGGTGAGGACCCTTCGGGTGACCGTGGGCGCTTGGGCGAGGGCCTACTGCCCCCCCCCCCCCCCCCCAAAAAAAAAAATACTTGGGGAGAGTGACGGCCTCTGGACAGGACGGACTCAGTGGTGAAGAGGACTCTGGACTGGTCGGCGCCAGCGGTGAAAAAGTCTCTGGGCTGGACGGCGCCAGCTGTGAAGGGGTCTCTGGACTGGACGGAACCAGCGGTTAAGGGGTCTCTGGGCTGGACGGAACCAGCGGTGAAGGGATCTCTGGACTGGACAGAACCAGCGGTGAAGGGGTCTCTGGGCTGGACGGAGCCAGCGGTGAAGGGGTCTCTGGGCTGGACGGAACCAGCGGTGAAGGGGTCTCTGGGCTGCACGGCATCACCGGCGAGGGCTCTGGCGCAGGATCAACGGGCTCTGGCACAGGATCAACGGGCTCTGGCGCAGGATCAACGTGCTCTGGCACCAGATCAACGGGCTCTGGCGCAGGATCAACGGGCTCTGGTGCAGGATCAATGGGCTCTGTGCTGGATGGGACCAGCGGTGAAGGCTCTGTGCTGGAGGGACCAGCGGTGAAGGCTCAGTGCTGGACGGGACCAGCGGTGAAGGCTCTGTGCTGGACGGGACCAGCGGTGAAGGCTCTGTGCTGGACGGGACCAGCGGTGAAGGCTCTGGGCTGGACGGGACCAGCGGTGAAGAGGGCTTGGTGCTGGACGGCACCAGCGGCGAAGAGGGCTTGGTGCTGGACGGGACCAGCGGCGAAGAGGGCTTGGTGCTGGACGAAACGAGCGGTGAAGAGGGCTTAGAACGGGCCGTACTGACCATGAACGGGGAGCCAATCCATCTTAATATCGCCTCGAGATACCGTTCAATGGTCTCACCGGGACCTCCGGGTGGAATCAGCGCATAAAATTGTGGATCCAAACCACTCCAAAATAGATCCATCAACTGCTGATCGGTAGGGATGGCTGACTTGAAACAGTCGTTCCGAAGCGCAGATGTTTCGAAACACTGATCCGAAGCGTGATTCAAAACACCCATGTCACGTGACTATGGCTAAATGAAGCTTCTGAGTGTTTCGACAGGTGGCGTGCTCCACCGATTCAGTGTTTGATTGACAGGGTCGGGAACAGACCACACATTCGCACATCTGTATAAAAAGTGAAGTCAACTCATGTTGACCTCGTGGGTTTTTGTGAGAGGATTTTTTCAAAGACTGGAGAAATGATCTGTTAAAAAAAGTAGGCTTAGTCCTTCCAAAGAAGAGAAATTAATATTTTCAATAAGAATCTCTAAAAAAGTGAGACATTGTGGCTTGATGTATTTTATTAATATTCATTTTTCAGGACCAAAATAACATTCTGCACAGTGAGGAGCCTACAGGTTACAAGCTTCACATATTAGAAAAATAGCTACAATAATCATAAAACACATTTTTTAATGGCTCGTTGTCAAGGTTGTTTCAGATCAACACCTGCAAGTGACCACTAGGTGTCACCGTTGAGACGGGTGTCGGATTGATTCGAAGCCTCGACACAATATGGCACATTTGGTTCAACTGTTTCATTGCTTCACGAAGCCTCGATCTGCCCACCACTACTTATCGGTAAGGGAGGTTTGATGGCTAAACTTAATAAAGTCCTCTATGTAAGATTCAGTCTTAAAATTAAATCATTTTGGTAGAGAGAGCACAAGATCAGCCCCGCTTCGTCCATCTTTTGTTTGGTCGGTTGTTCTGTCAGGCATTGTGCAGGATGCAGAAGACGAGGACGAAAGGAACTCAATTTAGATGCTTTATTTACACATTTAGCTTACAGAGATGAAGGGAAACATTCCAGGATTTCAGTTCACACAACTAAACAAAGACGACAACCGACAAAGACAAACTGAACTGAACTGAAGCAAACTAAATACAGAGACTGATGAACAATAACGAGGTGAAGACAGGTGAAACAGATGATGATTAACAAGACAGGTGACAACGATGATGACGGGCAGGTGTGTAAACATGAGGGATGCTGGGAAGTGTAGTGCAGAGACAAAGACAGACTGGTGCAGACGAAGACTGTGACACATACACTGCTCAGTGCACAAAAATTATCTTAGTTAACATAAACCAAGAATTTTAGAATCTCTGCAATGGATCAGTTTTTTCACACTGTCTCCCAGGGATAACGGGAAAGAAATTCTAGACGTCTTCAGATAGAAAGTATAATATTTAAAAACGTGCAGTTAATATCTTATTATTTTATAATAATATCTTATAATGTTCTAGGATCAACCAAATATGTCCATGTCTTACTTGACAAAATCACAGTGGCCCAATAATATGGAGAATTTATCTTAAAAAAAAAAAAGTATGTACTTTTACTGTTACTGTTTCAGCAACAGAAACTTGAACAAATATGGTATTTCCAAGACTTTACATTTGGAGTAATGGCTAATGTTTAATAAAAACCTATTTTCAGTTCAATTCAATCTTTAAATGCACGTGAGAAGTAACAGCAGCCATAAAGCTTTATGAATGCCTTCATGCTATATAGCTGAGCCCCCTCACACTTTTTATTGGTATGTACATATGATGCTACATTACACTTTTCATTTTACATTTTGTAACGGTTTGTGAGCTAAACAAACTATGGGGAAAGAGGCTCTCTGAGAATACAGTATAGTGATTTGATTGCAGCAGATTGTTTGGTTTATCTGCAGTTTCAAGGTCAAATGAATGTCTGGCCATCACAGTGTTAATTATTAAAGTTGATGAAGATGGCCTTCATCTGGACCTTATCAATAAAGTTATCTCATTTCAGTGAGACACGTCACACATATTAAGATTCAAATGGTGCTTTTGATAAGATCAGCAATATATTGGCACTTAAAGCTGATAATTGATCTTTTGGTAACATTTTAAAATAAGGTCTCATTAGCTGCAGTTCCATTAAATAATATCAACAAATATTGATTTGATTTTAATAATGCATAAGTGAATGTTGAAATTAACATGAACTAGGAGCTTTTAAAGTATTTTTTCATTGTTACTTCATGTTAACTAATGTAGCTAATAATATGAACAAATGAAACCTTATTGTAAAAGTGTTACCGATCCATTCAGTTGCCAAAAATATCTTAATAAATAATTAAAATAATAATTTTAATCTTAATTCTCAGACTGCTACATGCAGGTGTAATAGATTAAATGCCCAAAGGTAACAAAACAAGGTGTGTTAGTAATTATCTACTCCTAAAATCATGTCTATGCTCATCTCATTCACTCTGACTATTTGTCTGATGCGTGTAATTATATTAAACCAGCCTGAACAAGGCTGTTATGAACATTTTACTTACTAGCTCATGTCAGTGAGTTTTTTAACAGTATGTCTGACTCTGAACTGACTGAACTTACTGATGCTTTTAGGTTTTCGGGCAGAGCACCAGTTACCAACGATCAGTGACCATTTATCCAGAAGTGACCTGTCACATTAAGGTTGCAATAGTATAAACTTCTTGCTTTGCAAATAAACACTTTGCCAATTCATACAGCTTTTTGACCTTTCCTCATCACCAGGACAGGGAAATACTCAGAAAACCTCTGCTGAAAATATGCCTAATCATTCGCTACACTTGCTCATCTGACACAATCAAGCTGCAAAAAACAGAATATAAATTATTTTGGACACAACTGGTGTAGCATAAGAATGATATCATTTTTGTTTAAATATAATAAATGTAATGATGGATGAGATTGTTTTTTTTTTTGTTAAATTTGTGACACTGATGCAACCTCAACCTTTTAGTCATCAATAGATTTTGTGTCGCAATCAAAACATTGACTTAAAAAAAATTGTATAGGTGTGCGCATTCATTGTTAAAAACTAGTTTTGTTGTCTTTAGTTGATGTTGTCTGAAAGACCTGTGGTTGTGAAATATGGGTTTCTAGCAATACATCCACAGAAATGATTTTGCATATTTACATAGCAAACTGACACTTAAAAAGCATGACTTAATCGACATGTTTAAATTTTTTAAATGAGTTTCAGCGAGTTTACACCAAAGACCTTGAAGCTGTTTCCCAACTTTGCAGTACTATCAAAGTACAGTCTACTGGCCCTCAGGTGGAGGTGTCCATGGACTCCGTTCAAGGACAGACACACAAACACATATACACCTATCCAGGGTTTTTTTCTTAAAGGCATCTGGCACGTTTTCAGAAAAAAAGTGTTGGAGGCGGTCATTAGTTGGTACATTGGTTACGTCAGGGGCTGTGGGTTGTGGTGAATCATATAAAAACAGTGCTAAGAGTGTATGAGTGCATCTTCAAGGATTACAGCCACACTCTAGTTCCTCCAGTTTTTGTCTCTCCAGCAGTTATGATCCTAAGCATTGCCCTCATTTGGGCCATAGTGGTTGCGCTCTGTTGCTGTCTTTGGCTTATCACAGGAATACGCAGAAGGTAAATACCCACAGATCTGTGACTAAAAGCTTCACTGATCTTAGGAAGATCATGGGGATGGTGGGATTCGAATCTGTTTGACAACTGATGTTACGTAATGCTTACTGACTTAAACTTGCTGGGTACTTCTTTAAATTAAAGATGTAAGGTATTAAAAAATATATATTTGTATGGTATTACATAGAATCAAGAGTAAGTTCTTTTAAATTATTTAAAAACTAAATGATAGAACTTGTTCTTAATGATAGAACTAAATGATAGAACTTGTTTCTTGTTCTTAAACCCTATATTTATGAGCTGTTTTGTAATTGTTTGACATTGTGGGTGTTTCAGACAGCCTGGGGAGCCTCCAGTAGAAAATGGCTGGATCCCTTACCTTGGCTGTGCTCTTCAGTTTGGGGCAAACCCTTTGGAGTTTCTTCGCAGCAGACAAAAGAAATATGGTCACATTTTTACATGCAAGATCGCTGGGCAGTATGTCCATTTCCTTTGTGATCCATTCTCCTACCACTCCGTCATCCGCCAAGGAAGGCATCTGGACTGGAAGAAATTTCACTTTGATGCCTCTGCAAAGGTACAGGAAATAACTTTTTGATTATTTCAGCAATCTAACTACAAAATGTACTACTTAAGTTGGCATGTAATGACGTGAATTTGTTCTTGCAGGCATTTGGTCATGAGAGCATGGATCCAAGCCACGGTTACACCACCGAAAATCTGCATCAGACCTTTCTAAAGACCCTGCAAGGAGACGCCTTGTCTTCTCTAATTGAGACCATGATGGAAAACCTTCAGAGCACCATGTTGCAGTCAGGCATGCTGAAGGCCGAAACTTCCAAGTGGCAGAGCGATGGTATTTTTGCCTTCTGCTACAAGACCATGTTTGAAGCTGGCTACCTGACTCTCTTTGGAAAGGAATTGGATGGGGACCAGAGCATTGCACGTCAGCAAGCCCAAAAAGCTCTGGTGCTCAATGCTCTGGAGAACTTTAAAGAATTTGATAAGATCTTTCCTGCTCTGATCGCTGGCCTCCCCATTCACGTTTTCAAGAGTGCCCACTGTGCTCGCGAGAACCTCGCCAAGACTATGCTTCACGAGAACCTTAGCAAGCGTACCAATATGTCTGACCTTGTATCCTTGCGCATGCTCTTGAATGACACATTATCTACCTTCAATGAGCTGAGTAAAGCCAGGACCCATGTGGCCATACTTTGGGCTTCACAAGCCAACACTTTGCCTGCAACCTTCTGGACCCTGTTCTACATGATCAGGTACAACTCATACTCAGCCTGCGTAAAACTGCACAGTAGTCACTCCCAGAGTTATAAACCAGCATAGATAAATACAGTAATTGTAGTATGGAGATAAGCATTAAAGTGTTAATGGAAAAGACTTTTACTGTACCCATATGGAAGCGTTAAACTGTGAAACTGATCTATATTATTGTATGCAACAGAGAACAGCTCAATAATGTACTTGTTAGGATGATGACAAAACTTCTGCTTGGTTTCAGGTGCCCTGCTGCCATGAATGCTGCTAGCGAGGAGGTGAGGCGAATGTTTGAAAGTTCTTATCAGAAAGTCGATCCCCCAAATTCTCGACTTGTACTAACAAGGGAACAGTTGGACAACATGCCAGTTCTAGGTGGGAAACAATTTGAAAATATTTCAACATTTATGTATTTAACATTCTTAACAAAATAACCTACCAAAAGGTCATGTGGAGTAAAGCTTCCCTGCAATTTCAGACAGTGTCATTAAAGAGGCGATGAGACTGTCCAGTGCGTCCCTGAATGTGAGAATGGCCAAGAGTGACTTCCTTCTTCACCTGGACAACAAAGAGTCTTACCACATCCGTAAAGATGATGTAATAGCTCTATACCCTCCGATGATTCACTTTGATCCTGAGGTCTATGACAATCCTCTGGTGAGTATTATGTTCTTTGCTGGTGTTTAATAGATAAATAGCAGCTTTCACCTGAGAAAAATATTTGAATTAACCTTTTTTTTTTTTTGCCACAAACAGACATATAAGTATGATAGATACCTTGACGAGAATGGGCAGGAGAAGACCAGCTTTTACCGAAACGGACGCAAACTTCGGTACTACTACATGCCCTTCGGCTCTGGGGTGACCAAGTGTCCGGGCCGTTTCTTTGCGGTGCACGAGATTAAGCAGTTCCTGTCTCTGTTGCTAGCGTACTTTGAGATGGAACTTTTGGACTCTGATGTGAAAGAACCACCGTTGGACCAGTCTCGGGCCGGACTGGGTGTTTTGCAGCCCACCTATGATGTTGATTTTCGATATAGACTCAAATTTCACTAAATTTCACTAAATCTCACACTTATTTATTGACTGTTGTCTTAAACTGTAAATAATGTTCATTTTGCATCATGTCCAAGTAGACAAATGTGAATAGGCTTCAATTGTGTTTCTTTCTATTCAACTTGATTAGAGAGAGATTTTAGGAAGTTTGAAAGGAACTTAAGAGCTCTCCTTTTAAAATTTTCAGTAACATTTACTGCACTTGTGCTGTGTATTCATAGTATTCTTCTCAGTTCTTAAACTATGGCAGTATTCTTAAAATTATATTGCACGTTAATTTCACCTTTCACTGGCTGTTCATCATTTTTGTAAAGTTATGTGCTTTGTGAATTTTATTTTGAATGTACAGAGCAATTTTTTTAACCAAATACCTGAGTGTGTCTTTTTCACCCGCCGTTGCTGTAAAAGTGCTGTAAGCGATTTTAAAAGGAATTATGTGCAGATGATCCTACCCCTTGAAATATATCAATGAAATAACTGTCCTGATCTGATGCATCACAATGATCTCTGTAACGGCCTCTGTAAATATTAAAAAAAAAAAAGTCTGAATCTAGACTAGCCAGTCAGAGGTTTTTTGAGAAGCTTTCACGCGTTTCATTTAAAATTATATTTAAATATGAAACTTAAACCGCCAGTGGCGGCAAGTCACTGTTAAAAAGTGAGTCATTATCTACTACTGGCTTTATCGACTTCGGGCCGAACGGATCTAAGAATGGCAAAGAATGATTCTCAGGGGCGTAGAATTTAGCAGGGACGCTAGGGACGTGATTTGTCCCTAGCAATAATTTCAATCAAAAATTAAAATATATTTAGGCTATATATAACCACTGTACCCTGGTTGGGTCTTGTGGGTTTTATGTATTTCTTATTTTATTTAACCAGGAAACATCTAATTTAGATTAAAATCTCATACAAGAGCGTTCTGAGAAAAATGCGCAAATCCTGGAACACAAACGGTTAATAGATCTAGGTCTCGCCTGCTTAACACACATCGCTAAACTGATTGGGTTTGTGTTTTCTTTCTAACTTATGAGAGGCTGTAGCTACATTTGGTTGTGGGCGAAGCGGCAAAGCTCCTCCGAAGGAAACCTAGATGCGGTAAACTAGGGAGTAATCTACAGTTCTGTGCACAAAAATACGGGGCAAATTGCCACACGGAGCTCCCGGAGGAGCTCTGGGTCAGAACCACCCTCGTTCATGTCCATGAGCGCCTGGGCCTGGTGGACCTGGAGAAGTGCTATCGCATGGAGGGTGGAAGCAGGCTTTGTAAGCCTTCGCCATGAGACCGGACGAAAATGTACATGGGCAGGGCAGGGAAGCCCTCATGGTCAGTGGTGTATTCTAGTTTTTTGTAGTGGGTATACTGTGATATACCAGCACCGCCCCCCCCCCCCCCCAAACCTCCTTCTGAGCTTCTGTGTTTTAATAAACTATTATTATTATTATTATTATTATTATTAGGCCTACTTGAAGTATACTCTACTGTGCAATAGTAATATATTTATGTTATATTTTCTTCAAGTTATACAAAACTTTGATTTTGACAGGTTGTCATGAAGACTTTAAAGTTTGCGAGTGTGTATATGATACGAATGAATGACGATAGTTTTATCAAATGAAATGGTAAAATTCTTGTGAAGTGACTCTCATATAAGCTCTGCAATGAAGTTCAAATGTGTGCATGTCCTCCTCATAGACGCTGAAAACACCACGAGTGTCACGCGCGCGTCAGTGTGTAGTAGAGCACACATTGAGCGCTCATTCACAGAAACACGCAGAACATTCAGAGTTTATTTCTTTTTGAGCTTTAATATTCATAGACACTTAGTACGTATCGAGATTTGATTCATTGTATCATTACTTTTGATTTATTCATTCAAAAATGGCCAAATTACGTGACGTTCCGCTTTACAGTAGGCTAAGTTACATTTGTTGCTGGATTCCGCGATTCGATCCGTGTCGCTGCGCAAACACAGACGTCACGGCGGGGTGAATTTATGAATGAAAGTTCTTTCACAAAACGATGTTGTTACGAATCCTCACGCTTTTTAAAGTGGGTATACGGAGATCTTTGTCATTTCCTAGTGGGCATACGGAAATCCTTGACATTTTCTAGTGGGTATACGGCGTATACCTGCGTATCACGTAGACTACACCACTGCTCATGGTAATCCTCAGATCACCCTGACCATGCACAGAAGTAGGTCTATTCTGAGGGACTGCACCTCCCTTGAGGTAAGCGAGTCTCAATCTCAGCGCTGTCATAGTCATATTCCCATAATGGGAACATGAACTATTCACAAAAGCTGCCTCAGCGTGCTGAATGCCCAAACACGAGAGGCAACTATTGAGGCCGTCTGCTGGCGCCAGGGAACAACCGCACCCAGAAACGCACAAGCAGAATGACATCCTGAAAAGGACGCAGGGTCACGCTTGTGTTGCTCTTTTAGTTGAAAACAAAAAATATAGAAAAGAAAAAAATAACTCTCTCAGTGCTGAAGCACCCAGGGATAGCCGCGGTGTAATCGGGGTACACACTCAAAGAGGAACGCCCACCGAGACCGACACATACAGACACACACACAAGAAATGCTGAGCTGTAATGCTCGCAGCCACTGCTGATCGCGCCTTCACACCATGGTTTTATTTCAGTTAGCCTAATAGCTGGTTTGATTTGCATTGAGAGATTATCTTATGGAAAGTACACCATGCCAATCTCTAGGTATGGTGAAGGGTATGTGATGATGTGGGGCTTTTTAAATTCCAAAGGCCAAGGGAACTTTATCAGGATGCATATTATTCTGGATCCATGAAATAACTGGCCTTTAAAAATAAAAATCTGCCTGCCTCTATGGGAATTTAACATAGGGGTGTACTGACTTATGCACCCTGTATTTTAAGGAAGAACATTTATTTATTTACAATACATTATTCATTCACAAAGAAAATTGGTGTAATTAAAGGTTGGATTTTTCCTCTTTTTTTTTTTATTAAGTCATTATGATCAATTTCCAAAAGATGATTTTTTATTCCTCTTTTTAGTCAACTTTAGCATGGGTGTATTCAATTATGCTAAGCACTGTATAATATATACAGGCACGTGCACACATAGACATCAAAGGGGGCTTGAGCACCTGCCCTTTTTATTCCTGGAGAGAAAGTGCCCTTTTTTTCTGGGGTGCTTTTTTAATTTTTTTTAAAAATAATATATATTCCTGTTTGCGCACAGCTTCCCTGTCAAACAAATATATTTATTGAATAGTGTATCTAAATATCAGGTCAGGAGTTCTGAAGCGCTCCCTCTCTCTCTCTCTCCCCCCCCCCCCCCCCCCCCTCTGCGTCTCTGCGCAGCGGCGCACTTGTATATTTTTACGTTTCTGTCAGTCTGAGGTGTCGTTGCCATAACGCGTTGCTATGGGTTGCATCACTTGCGTGTGACTGTCTTGCTTCGGACTTGACTGAAGAGGTCAGTCTCCCTTCTGGGGTCAAAAACTCCGGAGTAGTGTGTGTGGACAGCAGGCGCAACCGTAGCGAAGGTTATGCGTTTTAAAATGAAAATGCACTGTGTAAAACGTATTCCACAGACTGCTCGGGAAACGATGCTCTCGAGCCAAATATGGTTCACGAGTTCACACTTACAAATAAGTCAGATAGAATAAATGCGTATTTGGCGTGCTGTCCGAGGAGAGGGCTCCGAGTTAGGTATTCGGCCCGAACCCAGAGCACTCCCCCGTATTCCTGGCTGTGAAATAAATAAATAAGATAAGCCAAGAGTGAGGAGTCGGGGTGGTGGAGGGATGCTGAAACTGTCAAGGAATGTTAGGTGAGTTGACAGAGTGAATATTTATATGCTCCTTCTCGTGCTGATAGGGTAGACGTGGTAATTGTTTGATGACCAGTTGATTGGAATGATTATTTGAACGTGCTCCTCCCGAACTTTGTTTATAAAACATCATTTCTTTCAGTGAGTAGGCCTATGGCACGACGGCAATTTTTAAACTTTTATTTTCTCAATAATAAAAGGTAGTGTGTCAATTCAATTAAAAATCAACATATCACATATTTTAAAATATTACATAATTCATTGAAGCCTGTTTTTCAACAGCCATAACTCCAGTCTTTAGTGTCACATGATTCTTCAGAAATCATTCTAATATGCTGATTTATTATCAATGTTGGAAACAGTTTTTTTTATTGAACCTGTGATACTTTCAGGATCAGGATTCATTGATGAATAAAAAGTTAAATAGAACAACATTAAATTAAAATAGAAATTCTTTTATAAGTCTTAATTGTCACTTTTTATATCAACTTAGCACATCCTTGCTGAATAAAAGTATTAATTTATTTTATATAAAAAAAGAAAGAAAATGACTGACCCCAAACTTTTGAACGGTAGTGTATATTGGTACAAAATATTTCTACTTTCTTTTTTTAACTAAGAATCCTGAAAAAAGTATCAAAGGTTAGTATATTTTAATAGTATAAAGTATATTATAATAGAAAACAATTATTTCAAATTGTAGAAATATTTCACAATATTACTGGTTTTTTTTCTTTATTTTAGATCAAATAAATGCAGCCTTGGTGAGCATAAAAGACTTCTTTAAAAACATTAAAAATAGTACTTTATACTTATAATACTAATATATATGCCCCTTTTTTACATTTGAGTCCCTGCCCCTGAGGAACTCTCTGCACGTCCCTGAATATATATAAATATAATAATATATACACTGTGATAGAAATATTTTATGTAATAGGTATTTTCAACATTAAATGTACAGAGAGATGCAGACTAAGGATGCTCAGGTCAAAGATCATATATACTTAACCAAAAATTGCTTAACACAGTAGAACTAACAGTCACATGATTAGCTTAGATCATTACAAACCAATCACCAGAACAAATCACAGTGAAGAAGACTTGAGTGACATTGATTTTTACTCAACTGTATGATATAAATGTACATGTATCTTTCTATTCAGGAGATTCACTTGGTTGTTGTGGCCAGTGATCTCCCGGCCGTGAATAAAACTTCATTTCTACAAAGAGCAACTTGGAAGTCGTGTCAGGTATATGCGGCGCAGCTGAGAAATAGATTCTACGCTCAAAAGACAACAATAGAACATCCAAGTGTGATTGAGGCAGTAATTGAAGTAGGCCTACTAAAGATTCTACACTCAAAAGACAACAACAGAACATCCATGTGTGATTGAGGTAGTAATAGAAGTACTAAAGATTCTACGATCAAAAGACAACAATAGAACATCTACTGTATGTGTGATTGAGGTAGTGATAGTAGCTTCTTGACTGGACGCCGTCACCTTACTTCAGGGAAGTATTGTATTTTATTGTAAGATTATTTTAACAACTGCAAGTTGTTTAAATTGTCTGTGGTGAAGAAGTCAGATTAAGTAGATTGTATACGTTGTATACATAGAAATAATTTCCACGACAACACACATATATTATGTAAACAAAAAATGTTATGTTAGATGTGATTAATCGATTTGACAGCACTAATTAATATAACATATTAATAATTACTAATAATGTAATCTAGCCAATTGGTTATTCACAATTCCAATGAATGTTTAAAAGCCCACAATTTTTTAAGCAAGTCGATGTTTCTTAACCGGTTTACCTTTTCCTTAGCATCTGTTAGGTCTAAGAATGCCAAATAGTCAGAAGTAATCCTAACATAGACCTAAATTTAGTTGATAAACACATGGATTGTGTTAGAGATTTGTGTCAAGGACGATTTGCAACCGCTTTCTGTTGATAAGCTAGACACAAGGTATGCAAATATTAAAGTGACTCTTAGTAAACCCGGGCCGACGATACATCGGCTCTCTTCAGGGAACAACGTGAAAGAGTGTACTTGTGCACACTGCTGTACGCTTTGACCTTGAGCTGATTATGTAACAAACATGCCAACACTAACTACAAAAAGATCAATTTACTAAAGGATAGGAAGTTCAGATTAAACTCAGCATATAATGTCTTCAGTTTTTAATTAATTATGATTGACATACAGATCAGTGTCTTGTGATTACATTATACACCAACATTATATAACCAACATAAATCAGATTGGTTTTACTATTGGTCTCGTAGGTGATGTGCAATAGCTGTATATGTGTTAAATTACATTTCTGAAGAAGCGGGATACTGATGTCAGAGATGAGTCAGCAGACAGATGCTGTTTCCCAGTGTAAATAAAACATCCGAATTAGTTGTATGCCTGTAATCTGGATAGCCTTATCTTACAGGGCTAGAGTTGTTTGTGCAAGACAATAAAGGGGAAATGTCTGTCACGATATTATAGGTTATTATCAATCATGCTGAAACTTATATTACATGTTAACTTCAGACTTTTAGGCTATAGGCATTTGGATGGAGTATCATTAATTGATAGAAAAAGCATATATGGTGTAATTGAAAAGTGAAGGAGTTCATTGTTTTATATTATCTTAACTGCTTCATAAAGATTAGCTCAAGGTCACTGTAATTTAGGCTAATGCTTTAGATGATATGGGGTTCAGATATGGAAATGACCCATCTAGAAGCAAAGTTTCTGCTGTAGCTGAAGGCTGGCCATTTTTACAGAGTGTTTAATGGATTTGCTCGCCTCACTTTTTCAATACCTGAAGAGACAGATAAATCATTTAACATGCAAATGAGACTGAAGCGTTCTGTGTGAAGTAGAATGCGGCTGCAAAAAGGGATTTAAATGTTTGAGGGGGAAAATCAGTCTCATCTGGCACAGGCTATATTGTCCTTTTGTTTTCGCGTACATAGTCATGTACTGTAACAATGAAACAGAAACAAGTGTATAAATTAGAATGACTGTAGACTTCAGTGTCACATGATCTTTCACAAATCATTCTGAAATGCTGATTTTGTGCTCAAGTAACGTTTCTTATTATCAGTTGCTTTGTGATAGCTACACTATACATATTTATAGAAGGTTCAAGAACATAATTTAATTAAAATAGAAATCTTTTTGTAAAATTATAGGCTAAATATCTTTTCATCAATTGAATGCATCCTTGATGAATAAAAGTATTGTTTCTTTAAAAATGTCCAAATTGGTGTATATTTCCCACATGGCGTGGTTCCTCATCTGATCTTACAGTGTTTTTGGTCATGCCAATTTTTTATATTAAATGAGAGTTTGTATCAATGAGCTGCACTGCTGCATGATTAATCAGTAAAAGATCTGCGTTCGCGCTGCCGCTGCTTGACCCAAAGAGAGCAGTTGTCATGTATAGGTTGCACCAGTAGGTGGCAAGAAGTGCGGTTAAAAAATGTATGTCATTGAATCATTCAGTCCAGAGATGTTCAAAAAAGCTGATTCATCCAGTAATTAATCAAGTTAATTCTTTATGAGCGAGTCATTGAATCATTCATTCATTAAATTATTAATTAAATATTTTTAAAATATATATTTATTGATTTTTTTACATTTTGTCAGAACATCTTGCATTATTTTGTTTAGTTGGCTTTTGAGAATATTGGGAAAATAGGGATCTCTATTTATCCAGAATTGTGCAGCTCTAATGAATGAATGAATGAATTAGGTATTTATATAGCGCTTCACAATTAGGGGAATCTCCTCAACCACCACCAGTGTGCAGCATCCAATTCTTGGATGATGTGACGGCAGCTACAGTACACCGGCGCCAGTGTGCTCACCACATGCCAGCTACAGGTGGAGACGAGAGAGAATGATAGAGCCAATTCAGTTGATGGGGATTATTAGGAGGCCATGATTGATAAGGGCCAATAGTGAGAATTTGGCAAGGACACCAGGGTTACACCCCTACTCTTTACGAGAAGTGCCATAGGATTTTTAATGACCACAGAAAGTCAGGACCTCGGTTTAACATCTCATCTAGGGCTGGGTATTGTTCAAAATCTTTCGATCCGGTGCCAATTTCGATACCTCAGTTTCGATACCGGTTCCTAACGATACTTTTTTCGATACCAATTTTATGAAATCCATTTGAACAAGATTACATAACAAATTACCTCAGAAAAACTTTGGTTTTATTTTTTCAGTTTGACTCATGCTCCTAGCCAGTGCAAAAAGGAACAAAAAAAGCACAAAGGAACAAACATTTTTTATAAAGAGCTCATGCTCACCAAAGCTGAATTTTTTTAAATAAAAAATACAGTAAAACTTGTAATATTGTAAAATAGTATTACAATTTAAAATCTTATTTGAATATATTTCAAAATGTAATTTATTGAAATGAATTGAATTCAAAGTTGAATTTTCAAAATCATTACAGTGTCACATGACCCTTCAGAAATATGAAAACAGTTTGCTGCTTAATATTTTGGAAAGTATGATACATTTTTTCATGATTCTTTGATGAATAAAATATTCAACAGAACAGCATTTATTTAAAAACTTTTTAAATATAAAAAATATTTTGTAACATTACACATGTTTTAATGTCACCTTTGATAACTTTAATGCATCCTATTCCTTACTGAAAAAAAATTCTGACTAACCAACCCATGTTTGAACGGCAGTGTACATTCAGTAGGTTATTATTTATTGCAATATAAACACTGTCAGAGTTATCAACAAGGTATCTCTCTATTTACCAGTCGAAGACGCAGCAACTTTTATGTTTAGCCCTACTCCGTGCACTGTCAAGGTCTTCATCATATTTGTCGTGGTATACCGGTCTTTGCAGCAATTATTTTACCGCAAATACTGCATCCCGTGCTGTTGGCATCGAGCCTGGAGAAATGGACCCACACTTTTGATCGACTTTTCCACATCTTTAAGGTATTATGTGTGTGTGCACGCGTCTCATATGAATATGTGCGCGGAGAGTTTGTGTGTGTGTGCTCGCGTGTCATTGAGTTTGTGCGTGCACGCGCGCGTCTCATATGAGTATGTGCGCGGAGACGGTTCCGCGCGTCTTGTGTGTATAGAGTTTGCGTCTATGTGCATTTCATATGTATTTGTTTAAGCACTGACCTTGACTAGTTAACTCCTTAGGGATCGAAATCTGGAACCGAACAACATGTCATTTTTCGATACTCGATAGTATCGAGGCAATTCGGTCGGTACCTAAAAAGTATCGAACTCGGTACCCAGCCGCCCTAATCTCATCTGAAGGACAGTGTTTTTTTTTTATAGTGTCCCCATCACTATTCTGGGGTGTTAGGACCCACATACCACAGGGTGAGACCCCCTACTGGCCTCACTAACACCTCTTCCAGCAGTTTTCCTTGGAGGTCTCCCTAGGAGGCCTCCCAGGTACTGACCAGGCTCAACACTGCTTAGCTTAAGTGGGCAACCAGTCTTGGACTACATATGGTTGTGGCCATACTCTAGGTTTTCATATGCAGGCATCCCCCCCCCCCCCCCATTTTTCTGTCTGTTTTTTTTAATGATTAATAGGCAATGTTAAAAACCATATTCACGTTCAGATTTATTTAGTATGAAAATAAATAGCAAGCTGTCATTTTGCAGATGCTTTCATCTAAAGTGATTTGCAGTACAGTAATTACAATGGTAGGCCCACTGGAGCAACCTGAGGTTACACACACACACGCACACACACACACACACACACACACACACGCACGCACACACACACACACACACACACACACACACACACACACACACACACACACACACACACACACACACACACACACAGACAGTACAGTGTGTATCCAGGCAGAGTGTACAAAATGTGGTTATTGTAATGCATTCGGAGAAGTTTTAGCAGAGTGTTAGAGTGTTAAGTTGTTGCACATGCTCTGATGAAACAAATGACTTACAGTTTTTTACAATCACTTTGTTACTATTTTCAGAACCTTGATGTCATTTTTCACAACTCTAGACACAAAACTCACAACCAATTATCAAAATGCACATTTTTCAAAACTCTAACCATTTTCTCAATTGTTTGGATACAATACACATAAAACTTAGATCATTTGTTCATTCAACAAAAATCACTTGTTCAATATGACACAACTTAACATCAAAGTACTACTATTTCAAAAGGCAATTCACACATTACATTTCAAATGAATGTCTATTCATTTCCTTACACTGATCTAACTATCAATTGATACAACTGCTCAAAATGATAAGTAACTTTTGCGTTACTCTTAATGTATAGTTGTATGGAAACAGACAAACAATCTTCCATGTTTACAGTAAATCATGAAAGTTTCAAGATAACGAGATTCATTGTCACCAATTAGCGTGGAGCATGAACCAATTAGACTACAATATCCATGGATGTAGCCTAATATTTTATATCATACTGTAATGCTTCATCAGACACTGTGTCTATGGTCCCAAATACTGTACCACCTTTTCAGACTATTTAAAGTATTGACAGTACTGCACTGTAGAGATGCAGGCCCTTGGAATTGCTTGTCCAATTCTGCCAACTCGTTACTGATGATTGAGGGCACATTGTGGAATGAGTATATAAAGAGTTGATTGGGATCCAATTGCAAGAGCATAGTGATATGTAACATGGAGCCAGCAGGTGATCCAGGTCACAATGGAGGTCAAGCAGTGGTGGGAGGAAGACGAGGAAGACGTGTTGGTCAAAGGAATGGTAGGGGACAGGCAGCCCTTCTGAGAGGTGGTCGTGGGCCTCGTTTGAGAGGTGTGGGGGAACGTGGTAGAGGACAGGCACCCCTTCTGAGAGGTGGTCGTGGGCCTCGTTTGAGAGGTGTGGGGGAACGTGGTAGAGGACAAGGCCACGGACCAAGACAGCGGCAGCAACAGCATAGAGTGTCCAATGAAATTCGGGCAATAGTTGTAGACCATGTCATAAATCATGGCATGACAATGACTGAGGCGGCTACAATGATACAACCAAACCTGAGAAGGTCAACCGTGGCCTCAATAATCAGAACTTTCCGCAATGAGAACCGGTAAGTTATCAGCATGCACTAAACATTATGCTACTCTCAATTGTCAAATGACTGCATACCAATGTGTATCACAGAATAGGTGATGTGACCAAGTGTCTTCTTACTCTAATGTTCCCTGTAGAATTGTGACTAGGCCAAATAGTGGAGGCAGAGGGAAAATTCTAACTGACCAGCAAGAGCAGGCTGTGGTCGATTTGGTTCGGGCCAGAAATGATATTCGCCTTACAGAAATTCGCCAGCATATCTTGGACAATGAAGACATGTTCAACAATGTGGGATCCATAAGTTTGCCGACCATTGCACGCATACTGAAAAGGCACCAGGTATCTATAAAACAACTATACCATGTGCCTTTCGAAAGAAATGCAGACAGAGTGAAACAAATGAGGACTGAGTATGTTCAGGTAAGTTCAGTTTCAAGACGGCTGTTGTAAAAACATTCCCAAAAATTCTACATTGTACGGTAATCTCTAAATCTCTTTCCAAAATGTATTTTTAGAGGGTGATGGAGCTGGATGCTGATGACGACCATCACAAATTCATATATTTGGATGAGGCAGGTTTTAATCTGGCCAAGACAAGGAGGAGAGGTCGGAATTTCATTGGCCAGCGGGCAACCATCCAAGTACCTGGACAACGTGGGGCCAACATTACCATGTGTGCGGCTATATCAGAAGATGGTGTGGTGGGACGCAGACCTCATATTGGACCATATAATGCAGCTCTCCTTGTCACCTTTCTTGATGAGCTCGAACAGGTTTGTAGAGCTGAAGGTGTGACCTATGTCATTGTCTGGGACAATGTCAGGTTCCATCATGCTCATGTGGTGCAAGCATGGTTTCAGGCCCATGCACAATTTACCACCCTGTATTTACCCCCATACTCCCCCTTCCTTAACCCGATTGAGGAATTTTTCTCCGCATGGAGATGGAAGGTTCATGATAGGCACCCTCATGAACAAGTCACTCTTCTCCAGGCCATGGATGACGCCTGCAATGACATCACAGCAGACCAGTGTCAGGCCTGGATTCGCCATGCCCGAAGGTTTTTTCCAAGATGTTTGGCTAATGAAAACATCCATTGTGATGTAGATGAGAACCTGTGGCCAAATCCACAACACAGAGTTGATGACAATGTAGAAGTACAGTAATCACTGCTGTTTTATTTCTTACAGTGCAAGCAAGTTGAGGAACACTGCATTTGATGGTTTACAGTACTGTCTTTTCTTTTCTATTTCATTGCATTTGATGGTTTACAGTACTGTCTTTTCTTTTCTATTTCATTGCATTTGATGGTTTACAGTACTGTCTTTTCTTTTCTATTTCATAGCTAATTACTGTATTTTTGCTTTGATTAAAATAAACCAATGTTGTGATTGTACTGTAGTGTTTTGCATCAATATATTACAAACTTTGTTCAATGATTCCACTTTGTCTGTATTCTCTCTACTACTGCAGTACTTTACAGTAACAGAGGTATTTACTGTACATGTAGTACCATAATGAAACCTGTATCACCTATTTTGTTCTACAATAGTTAATGATTGTACGAACAATGACAGAGTGAAACTATCGGTTGCTTGTGTGTGGGTGATCTATAGTTGTGTTTCAATGGTATTTCACAGTAAATTTGTTTTTTGAACCAATGATTGTGCAAGTGCAAGATTTCTTTAAAGATGTGAATGCACAATGCAATGTTTTGAACATTAGACAACCTGTGTTACAAGTGATAACCGTTTTGAGTTTTGTGTCTAGAGTTTTGAAAAATGACATCAAGGTTCTGAAAATAGTAGCAAAGTGATTGTAAAAAACTGTAAAGGGGAACTATGCAGTTTTTTTAAGCTTAACTAAACAGCTTCGGAGTTATTGGAATGGTTATATGACTTTTTTCAGGTTGAATGGTGGCCGTCTCGCACCCCCTGGTGCCTGTGAGTGGAAAAACCACACTTGCAACTTTGGGCCGGCGGGCTGCCAGCCTCAGCGTCAGGAAGTATTGTGTAATATCAGCTCTCGCAATGTGACGAATTGCTTCACGGCACTGTACACATATAAGAAGCAGAAAGCTAGGAAAACATTGTCGGAGGAACAGAGAAAGAGGAAATGGCAGACTGACCGAGCGAGGAGTCAGACATGAGTAAACATCGGACCTGCGTTTTCAGAATGGCGAAAAAAACTGAGAAAGCGCGGTCGGAAGAGTCTAGAAAAAAGAAAAAGAGGATCTGACAGCGTGAGGAACAGGACAAGAGTCCCACTCGGCCAGGCTTTCACTGTTAAAGTTGATTCCTGCGATTATCATGAGAACAGTTGTCAATATCTCACATAATTATCAGGACATAAATAAGCCTACACGTTGTAAATAGTGTAAATGAGCGCAATTTGCAAACTATTATGATAAATTGCAATAATCATGTCTAACGACATCATAACGGACATTGTTACAAAATAATGCGACGTACATGTAACTTTATTGATGTCATCTGGCATTTTGTAATGTTTACATTACACTCAAAAAACACAAATGAAATTATACAGTAGGCCTAGGCTATTTATTTGTAATTTAGCTGCCATCATGCAAAAACGTTATAAGCCATCAAACGCGGTAGGCTACATTATTATTATAAAGTGCAGAGGCCGTGAGTGCAGAGACGCTCTGCGTGAGTGGTATTTACGACAGTAACGTTAAATACAAGTAGGCTACTCTACAGAGACTCTAGGGGTCACTTTGACAAAAACGGAATTCCTGCATAGTGTGCCTTTAACATGCTGCTGCAAGATTGCAGCATTGCAACATTGGTGAAGACAACAGAATTACACAATATAGGCAAGCTCAAACAGGTTACTATAATAATAAAAAACAGTCACCTCTTACAAAGCCAGTCAAATAAAGGTCAGAACATTGGCTTTATGTCTGTTATTTAAACATCAGAATTTGTATTTTTTTTAATAAGTTTAAGATGGGCCTTAGAACTAGGACATAAAAGATACCAATTCAACTGTTTCTTCCACCAGCACTTCCAGAAGCACTGCTGGCTCATTCTCAGAACACGTTACCATTTGCGCTTAAAGCTTGGTGACAGTTGTTTTATTATAATTAACCCTAACCCTAAAGCACTACAGTAAAGTGCAGTAGTATCAGGGTTTTGCCATGTCTTGATAGAAATAATTTGTTAAAGGTACAATATGTAAGATTTTTGTAATAAAATATCAAAAAATCACTTGCACAGTGTGATATATTTCCTGCAGTTGTATACTTACAATATCCCAAAAGTTCCCAAAGATTTTTAATTTCAGAGAAATTCCCATTTTAAATTATGGCTCACCCCTGGTCATTGTCGTCTGTCAATGACGTAATGTCTGCGTTATCCCTGGTTTCTGCTTGTACTGCCATAGCAACCATGGAGACAGACGTGGACAACTGCATTACGTCTAGCGGCACGCTCACGCTGTTGTTGTTTCGTTCAAACATTATGGACCATGGCAAGCAGACTTTAGGACAAAAGGAGAAATAAAACGAGGATCAATATCGGGTGTGGCATTTTCGAGATGCCGAGAGCTCCACGTCCGCAACTAACTTGACAAAGACGCCGCTCTTGCATGTACTTTATTAGACAGGTGTGCAAATGTACATAAAACGAATCAGTGTTATATAGCTCAACATGATGAAATGTTAGAATATGATCAGTATGTTATTCTAATGTTGATCTAGCTTACTGCTAGTATCATACAGCCAACAAACTAACACATAGAATACCATCACAAGTTTTATTCGTCTAATAAACTGACCTGTGCGAGTAGTAATTCTGCACTTGCGGGTAGTTCGGTAGAATGAAATGTCCTTATTCCTTTATATCCGCGGGACTCGCGTGTGGCGCTGATATCTGTCTCTCATTAGCAATCGCGCTCCGCTTCATACCACAGTCATGTTAAAAAACATCAATGTATTCACTCATCCATAAACATTATGTTTATGTTCCATACAAGTTAGATAATTCCGCTTATGCGTCACCTACACCTACGCCTTTGTTATTGTAAGAGGTTAGTGACCCCTAGCGGTAAAAAAAATATACATATTGTAGCTTTAAGTTAAGAGGTGTAGGTAATGGCTGTTTAATGACCTTTAAGGCACAACATGTAAGGTTTTTGGATTAAAATATCCAAAAACCACTAGAATAATGTATTTAGTTGATTTGTGGATTATCCCAAATGTTTCAAACAATGTTTAAATCCAGAGTATTCAGCTATTTTAACCAGTGTAATGGCCAGCGTTATTCGGTCGCCTGTCATTGATGTCATATCTGTGCTACCCTTGATTTCGCAGAAACCATGAAAACACCAAAAACGCTTTAATATATTTTGTGTTTTATTAGACAGGTGAGCAACTGTTTGGATACCTTTATCGACATAAAACTAATCATTGTTATCTAGCTCAATTCAGTTAGTCTTATTGTTTTGTACCATGCCTCAGAGACAACACTATTATGTCAAGTGGCTAACAGCAAAATCAGAAAGAGCTTTATAGTAACAGTAATACTGCATTTTCACCACCATACAATATATTTTAAAATGAATTGCATGCCATTTACCAGCACAGTCATCCAGCTTTTATTAATATGATAATCTAATATCGATCTAGATTACTGCAGTGTGCAACAAGTGTCTCATTGTTACGAACTACTCTGAGAAGAGGGTTGAGATCCAAACGCAGCTTTATTTGAGGGCAATCCAGAGGCGTAATCCAATGTACAGGCAAGGGTCATACACAGACAGGCAGTCCAAAACAGATAAACAAAGAAACAAACAAAACAGGCAGGGACCAGAGGCAAGAGAGTAATCCAGGGAACAGGGCAAGATATCCAAAACCAAGAGACAAGAAAACCATAAGAAAGCTCAGAAATGCAGTGTAACACTTAAACAATACTTCGCGGTGAGTGAATGAATGAACATGGTATAAATAGACAAGGACTAACAGGGTGATGAGAAACAGGTGAATGCAATCAGACACCAACCAGGTGATGAGACACAGGTGAATGAAATGATGAATGCTGATGAATCCGGGGAGTGAATTATGGGAAATGTAGTTAGTGAGGAAGTGATGAAAGTCTATTGTGGAGCGCCCTCTGGTGGCTCTCGAGGGCACTCCAGCTGGTGATCGTTGGATGCAGGATGTGCAGGCGACCAGGGGGGAGCAGACGACCCATCGGGCGGCCAGGGCGAAGCAGACGACCCATCGGGCGGCCAGGGCGGTGAAGACCCCTCGGGCGGCCAGGGCGGTGAAGACCCCTCGGGCGGCCAGGGCGGTGAAGACCCCTCGGGCGGCCAGGGCGGTGAAGACCCCTCGGGCGGCCACGGCGGTGAAGACCCCTCGGGCGGCCACGGCGGTGAAGACCCCTCGGGTGGCCACGGCGCAGGAACTGAACCCGGCTCAGGAACAAACACAAGGACAGACACAAACACAGAAACAAAAATGGGTTCAGGAACAGACGCCGGCTCAGGAACAGACACTGGCTCTGGCTCAGGAACAGACACCAGAACAGTAACGGCCACAAGGACAGACACAAATCGGACTGGATCGGCAGGCATGACTTGAACAGTCTCTGGATCGGCAGACGTGACTTGAACAGTCTCTGGATCGGCAGGCGTGACTTGAACAGTCTCTGGATCGGCAGACGTGACTTGAACAGTCTCTGGATCGGCAGACGTGACGTGAACAGTCTCTGGTTCAGCCATCTTGTCCGTAGACACTGGCTCGGAGGAAGTGACGTGAACAGACTCTGGATCGGCCATCTTGTCCGTAGACACTGGCTCGACGGCAGCCATCTTGTCCGTAGACACTGGTTCGGAGGCGGCCATCTTGTCCGTAGACATTGGCTCGGAGGCGGCCATCTTGTCCGTAGACACTGGCTCGGAGGTGGCCATCTTGTCCGTAGACACTGGCTCGGAGGAAGTGACGTGAACAGTCTCTGGTTCAGCCATCTTGTCCGTAGACACTGGCTGGACGGTCTCTGGCTGGACGTGAAACTCTGGCTGGACGTGGCTGACGTGAAACTCTGGCTGGACGTGGCTGACGTGAAACTCTGGCTGGACGTGGCTGACGTGAAACTCTGGCTGGACGTGGCTGACGTGAAACTCTGGCTGGGCGTGGCTGACGTGAAACTCTGGCTGGGCGTGGCTGACGTGAAGCTCTGGCTGGACGTGGCTGACGTGAAGCTCTGGCTTGACGTGGCTGACGTGAAGCTCTGGCTGGACGTGGCTGACGTGAAGCTCTGGCTGGACGTGGCTGACGTGAAGCTCTGGCTGGACGTGGCTGACGTGAAGCTCTGG
This sequence comes from Gila orcuttii, assembly GCA_026230005.1. Lineage (NCBI taxonomy): Eukaryota > Metazoa > Chordata > Actinopteri > Cypriniformes > Leuciscidae > Gila > Gila orcuttii. The sequence goes on along the minus strand of JAPDVR010000008.1, from coordinate 26,837,770 downwards.
CTGGACGTGGCTGACGTGAAGCTCTGGCTGGACGTGGCTGACGTGAAGCTCTGGGTCTGGCTCGGCAGGACTGAACCCTTGAACGATGGCCCTCTTGGCAGCGCGTGCAGACATAAGCGGGGGATCGGCCACGCTGGAAACCGGTCCTGTACGTCCATAGACCGATCCAGTGGCTGGCTTGATGGTTAGCAAGACGTGATGATTCCCAGGCCAGGCAGGCGAGACGTGAACTGACTCTGGTTGGGCAGACTGGACGTGGAGCTGTGAAGACCCTGAACTGGACGCGGCCAGCGGTGAGGGCTCTGGGGGTACTGTGAATTCACGGAGTTCCTCATCTACCACACCCACCGTACACACTGAACCGCTAAACAGAAGGGCCAGTTCAATATAGCTCTCCAATGTCCCGTGAGGCTCATGCAAGGGCATGAATGAACTGAGTGGTTCTGATAGCCCTCCTCGGAAGAAAATCATCAGGCATTCCTCGCTCATAGAGGTGAAAGGTGCCAGCTTGATAAAATCTTCTACGTACTCCTCAATCAAACGATTCCTCTGACGGAGACACAGGATTTGGACTGCTGTGTCCATGGCTGGTATTGCTGCTGGATCTGGGTGTGGCGAAGTCTTCTGTTACGAAACTGCTCCGAGACACGAAGGTGGAGAATCCAAATGCAGTTTTATTTAAGGATGGCTGGCGCGAAACAGACGTTCCGAAGCTTTGCGAGATCCCGAAGCAAAGATGATTCGAAACACTGATCCGAAGCGTGATTCAAAACACCCACGTCACGTGACAACGGCTAAATGAAGCGTCTAAGTGTTTCATCAGGTGGAGTGCTCCGCCGAATCAGGGTTTCATTGATTGGTCGGTTCGGGAACAAATCACACAATCACACAGTATAAAAGTTTTGTCAACGCATTTTCATATCGTGGGTTTTTATGAGAGGAGTTTGGTTTTGAGATAGCGGATTTTTGGTGATATAGTGACATTTATAGTGCGATTTGTTTAGTTATATTTAGGATTTAATTTACATTTACACATTGACTTAGAGACACACAGAGTACATATAGTGACACATTAATAGATGCATTGATAGAAATATATATATATATATATATATATATATATATATATATAGATTAATAGATAGATACATATATTACAGATACATATAGATTATTAGATAGATAGGCTACATATAAAATAGATAGATAGATAGATAGATAGATAGATAGATAGATAGATAGATAGATAGATAGATAGATAGATAGATAGATAGATAGATAGATAGATAGAAATGGAGGCTCCACAGAAGAGATGCCGTACATCTGTGGTGTGGGAGCATTTCCATTTGGAAACCCCAAATAAAGTGAGATGTGTGTATTGTGATCGGCAGCTAGCCTACTGCAACAATACATCATCCATGATGCGCCATTTGAGGAGCATTCATCCTGCCATTCTGCAGGGTGCAGAGGATGGTAGTGTTCCCCCTGTACCAAGGCCTGCTACTGACACTGCTGGGCCATCTAAGCAAGGTATGCATTGTTTGAAATATAGGCTAATTATAAGTGAAATATAATAACTAAGTGTTGGGCCATTGTTTAGAAAGGCCATGGACTAAGACATGCCTAACATCCCAATCACAACTGCCAATCACTTTAAAAACAAATGTTGTCAATATAATATTATACTTTGTGAATATACATTTTATATGTCTACATATGAGTACCCAATCTACAGCCAAGACATCATTTTGTTTTTTTGTAATTGTTGTATTTCTATAATGCACTTTATCTTTCTCTGCACACTGAGCATAAATATTCACAACATAACTTTGTTTAGGAAGGTTTCCAAATGAACCAGTAGACTACTTTCACGGTAGGCTACTATTTTTCCAATATATTTGTCTGAAAGTATGTTTTATCTTCTCTTTTAAAAGGCAGACAGAGGGAATTGGATGAGGCTCTTCTGAACATGGTGGTGAAGGATCTGCAGCCCTTCACCATCGTGGAGGTGTCACGGTGGGTAAATCCTATGTCTCATTCATGTCTCGTGTTTCTGTTGTTACATATGTGTGTGTGCTGATTAGAGGGGCGTGGCTGCTCATCAGAGCTCATTCAGTATCACTCATCACCAGCTGCAGTCTATCATCCCGGTCTATTTAATCTCACCCATTTCTCATCTCCATTGTCAGATCGTTGTTTGTGATGTCCGGTGTTTGATCCCTCTACGTTCCAGTATCCTTCGTTGTTCCTGTTTGTTCCCTGTGGATGTTCTGGATTCGTCTTGTTGATCGTCACCTCACTTCACCTGCACTGTATCCATCTGACCATCGAGTCCCTGCGCCACTTACCTGCCTGTCTGTGAATCGTGTACTGAGTTCTCAACCTTGCCTGGCTGTGGACTGTGTTCTGAGTTTTCCAATAAATATTGTTACTTGCAATTGCTTCCGTAGTTCCTACGTCACAGAACGATCTGACCAGAAATGGAAGCAGCGAGTGACAATCCTGAGACGTTGGAGGATTTCGTCAATAACAGCAGACGGCGGATGGAGAATCAAGAGAGAAATATCAACGACACCGCTCGTGCTGTTCAGGCGTTAGTGGCGCAGGTGTCCGGGCTCACCCAGCAAGTCCAACAGCTGCGTATTCCCGCTGCGCCGGTCCCACCGCCGATTCCCCAAATACCACCAGTGGACCCCTCCCAGTCGGAACCACGATTACCAGCCCCAGAGACATACTCAGGTGAACCCAATTTTTGTCGAGCTTTCCTAACTAGATGCTCCATGCATTTTTCTCTCCAGCCCAGAACCTTCCGGGAGGAAAGAACTAAAGTGGCGTTCGTGCTAACGCTGCTGACTGGGAGAGCGGCACTATGGGGAACGGCGGTGTGGGAAAACCAGGAAGACTGCTGCACCTCGTTCCAAGCGCTCTCCGACGAGATGAAACGGGTCTTCTCGACCGTGCCTTAGGAGGCAGAGAAGCGGCCAGATTGCTGGCCGAGTTACGCCAAGGACATCGATCCGTGTCGGACTACTCGATCGAGTTTCGGACCCTGGCGGCGGAGAGCCAATGGAACGAGGAGGCGCAGTGGGATATGTTCCTGCATGGGTTGGCTGACCGCGTCCAAAAGGAGATTTATGCCATGGACTTACCACCGAAACTCAACGATTTAATCGCGCTAGTACTGAGAGTGGACGCCAGACTGTCTCGTGTGGAGCGAAGAGGACCCAACTACCGTTCTTCGGCGGAATCGGAGGGTCACCGTGCTGGAGGTGGGGACGCGGTCAGCCCCGTCTACGATCCCGAGCCCATGCAGGTAGGTCGAGCCCGGCTTTCCCGGGAGGAGAGGGAGAGGCGGAGATCCCAGGGCCTTTGCTTGTACTGTGGAGGAGCGGGACACTTTGCCTACAACTGCCCGTTAAAAGGCCCAGCCCGGTAGTAAGTATGAGGCTACTATCGGGTGGGATCTCCGCCGAGAAGACCTCATCGACATCGACTCTCCTTCCGGTTAGACTCCGATGGTCCAACCACCGTCACGATTGTCATGCACTTCTGGACTCGGGCGCCGAAGGTAACTTCATGGATCACAACTTTGCACTCAAGCACCAAGTTCCCCTCAAACCACTCACCCATCAGATTGCAGTGCACGCCCTCAACGGTCAGAAACTCCCCACCATATCTCTGGTTACTGAAGATATCATCCTCACCACATCAGGCAATCACTCAGAAACCATCTCATTCTACATCCTGGACACTCAGCTTGCACCCATAGTTCTTGGTCACCCATGGCTCACTCGTCACAATCCCAAAATAGACTGGCAACTCAAATCCGTAGCGGCTTGGAGCAGTTTTTGTCATAAGTCCTGTCTTGTCTCTGCTTGTCCGTCTGTTTCTGTTCATGTGTTACAGGAGGAGACCGTGGATTTATCTAACGTGCCCACGGAGTATCGGGATCTGAAGGAGGTGTTCAGTAAGTCTCGGGCTGATTCTCTTCCTCCACATCGTCCCTATGACTGTGCTATAGAATTATTGCCAGGTACGTCTCCGCCTAAGGGCAAATTATATTCACTCTCTGTCCCAGAGAGAGAGGTCATGGAGAAATACATTTCTGATTCTCTAGCAACAGGGTTCATCCGCCCTTCCTCTTCTCCTGCGGGGGCGGGGTTCTTTTTTGTGGGGAAAAAGGATGGATCGTTGCGACCTTGTATTGATTACCGGGGGCTGAACAACATCACGGTAAAGAATACATATCCTTTGCCATTGATGTCTTCAGCTTTCGAGAGGTTGCAAGGAGCATCCGTCTTCACGAAATTGGATTTAAGAAATGCTTATCATTTGGTCCGCATTAGGGAGGGGGATGAATGGAAGACCGCATTTAACACCCCTAGGGGGCACTTTGAATATTTGGTCATGCCTTTCGGCTTGTCCAATAGCCCAGCGGTCTTCCAAGCACTTGTCAATGACGTGTTGCGAGACATGATCGATCAATTCATATATGTCTACCTGGATGATATATTGATTTTTTCATCGTCTCTCCAGGAACACGTGCAACACGTACGACAGGTGCTTCAGAGGTTGTTAGAGAATGGGCTTTTTGTCAAGGCGGAGAAATGCGTGTTTCATGCACAGTCTGTTCCTTTCCTAGGTCACATCATCTCGGTTGAGGGAATGCGCATGGATCCTGACAAGGTTAAGGCTGTGGTAAATTGGCCAAGTCCTGATTCCCGTAAGGCCCTACTGAGGTTTCTGGGGTTCGCCAATTTTTACCGGCGTTTTATTCGCAATTTCAGCCGACTAGCCGCGCCTCTGACTGCCTTGACCTCCCCCAGAACGACGTTCAGGTGGTCAGACGCAGCAGAAGCTGCGTTTGCCAAACTGAAGAGCTGCTTCGTTTCAGCTCCCATCCTGATAACCCCTGATCCATCACGTCAGTTCGTGGTGGAGGTCGATGCGTCAGAGGTGGGGGTAGGTGCAGTGTTATCCCAGCGCTCTCCTTCAGACGACAAGATGCACCCTTGCGCGTTTTTTTCCCATCGTTTGTCCCCTGCCGAAAGCAATTATGACATTGGCAACAGAGAGTTGTTGGCAGTCAAGTTAGCATTGGAAGAGTGGCGCCACTGGTTAGAAGGGTCGGGGGTACCTTTTATCGTCTGGACCGATCACAAGAATTTGGAATACATTCGTACGGCTAAAAGACTCAATTCCAGGCAGGCTCGGTGGGCTCTTTTTTTCGGACGTTTTGACTTTACTCTCTCGTACCGCCCGGGTTCTAAAAACATCAAACCCGATTCTTTATCGCGCATTTTTGACCGTTCCGATCGCCCGTCTACTCCCGAGTGCATTTTACCTGAGAATCTATTCATCTCTACACTCACATGGGAGGTCGAATCGAAGGTCAAGAAGGCCTTAGAAGGGGTAACGCCTCCGACTCGTTGCCCACCGAACCGGTTGTTTGTGCCGGAGAGTTTACGGTCCAGCGTTATTCAGTGGGGTCACTGTTCCAATGTGGCTTGTCACCCAGGAGTCAATCGTACTATGTTTTTAGTCAAGCAACGATTCTGGTGGCCTCTCATGGCTTGTGATGTTCGCAGTTTTGTATTGGCTTGCTCAGTTTGTGCCACAGGTAAAACTTCCAATCGATCTCCGGACGGGTTACTCCAACCGCTGCCGGTGCCTTCGAGACCCTGGTCCCATATCGCACTAGATTTTATCACCGCCCTCCCACCCTCCCAGGGTCACACGGTAGTTTTGACCGTGGTGGACCGGTTCTCGAAGGCGGCCCATTTCATTCCCTTGCCCAAATTACCCTCAGCCAAGGAGACAGCGGTCATTGTCGTTGACCACGTCTTTCGGATTCATGGCCTCCCGACAGACGTGGTTTCTGACAGAGGACCCCAATTTGTATCCAAATTTTGGAGAGAGTTTTGTAAACTTCTGGGGGCGACTGTGAGTCTGTCCTCTGGGTTCCATCCCCAGAGCAATGGTCAAACTGAGCGAGCCAACCAGGATTTGGAACGAACGTTGCGATGTTTAGTGTCCAAGAATCCTTCCTCGTGGAGTCAGCAACTTTCTATGGTGGAGTACGCCCACAATACGTTGCCAGTGTCATCCACGGGCCTATCACCATTTGAGTGTAGCGTAGGTTACCAGCCACCAATTTTTCCTAGTCTGGAATCCGAAGTCGCGGTCCCCTCCGCCCACGCCTTCGTCCAGAGGTGTCATCGCACTTGGACGAGAGCCCGTGAGACTCTACTCCAAGTGGGGGCGCGCACCAAGGCCAAAGCCGATCGCCACCGGCGGAAGCCTCCCGTATACGTCGTCGGTTCTAAAGTGTGGCTTTCTACCAAGGATATTCCTCTCCGTTCCGTTTCGAATAAACTTGCACCTAAATTCATTGGCCCGTTTGCTGTCACCAAAATCATTAGCCCGGTGACAGTCCGCCTGAATCTTTCTCCAGTGTACAGGAGAATCCATCCCGTCTTTCATGTTTCCAAAATTAAACCCGTCTTTTATGCTCGCATTAATCCGCCAGTCCCGGTTCCCCCCCCGCCGCGCCTCGTAGATGGGGAATCCACATATTCGGTTAATCGTATTCTGGACTCGAGACGGAGGGGACGCGGATTACAGTACTTGGTGGACTGGGAAGGTTACGGTCCGGAGGAGAGAAGTTGGGTGCCAGCTAGAGGCATTCTGGATCACTCCCTTATCGATGATTACAATCGACAGGTAAGGGAGTCTGGGAACGCCAGGAGGCGTTCCTAAGGAAGGGGGTACTGTCACGGTGGGTAAATCCTATGTCTCATTCATGTCTCGTGTTTCTGTTGTTACATATGTGTGTGTGCTGATTAGAGGGGCGTGGCTGCTCATCAGAGCTCATTCAGTATCACTCATCACCAGCTGCAGTCTATCATCCCGGTCTATTTAATCTCACCCATTTCTCATCTCCATTGTCAGATCGTTGTTTGTGATGTCCGGTGTTTGATCCCTCTACGTTCCAGTATCCTTCGTTGTTCCTGTTTGTTCCCTGTGGATGTTCTGGATTCGTCTTGTTGATCGTCACCTCACTTCACCTGCACTGTATCCATCTGACCATCGAGTCCCTGCGCCACTTACCTGCCTGTCTGTGAATCGTGTACTGAGTTCTCAACCTTGCCTGGCTGTGGACTGTGTTCTGAGTTTTCCAATAAATATTGTTACTTGCAATTGCTTCCGTAGTTCCTACGTCACAGGAGGATGAGGGTTTCAGGGCCTTTGTGAACAAGCTTGATCCAAGCTATGTCCTCCCATCCCGGAAGGTGCTTAAAACAATGGTCAGCGAAAGGTACAACACAACCAAGGAGAAGACAATGGAGGACCTACAAAAGGCGGAATTTGTTAGCCTTACGGCTGACATGTGGTCTTCCATTAATATGGATGGATATCTTGGTGTAACATGCCATTACATAACACCAGAGGCAACAATGGCAACTGTTTTACTGGTTTTACCAAACCCACACAGCCCAGCATCTCATGGAGGCTAAAGCCTTGCTAATGGCTGAGTGGGGAATAACCTCCAAAGTTCACTGCATGGTGACTGACAATGCATCCAACATGATCCTAAGTGCCCAGCTACTCAACCTTCGCCATGTCCCATGTTTTGCTCATAATTTGAATTTGATAGTGAAAAAGGCCCTGGATCAAACCCCAGTCATCAATGAAATTCGCCAGAAAGCCAGAAAGATAGTGGGGTTGTTCAGATCCAGCTGCAAAGCAAAGGACAAGCTTGTGGAGATGCAGAGCTTGATGGGCAGACCAAGTCTGAAAATGATACAGGAGGTTGAAACGAGATGGAACAGCACATTCGACATGCTACAACGCTTGTATGAGCAACGTGAGCCAGTGGGTGCTGCACTTGCCAATTTAAACAGTGATACTGCTCCCCTGACAAGTCTTGAGTATGACATTATTCAACAGTCATTGACACTTCTTCAACCATTCAAACTAGCAACAACAGAGATGTCAGAGGAACAAGAGTGTCTGCTTCAAAGCTCATACCATTGTACAGGATGTTGCAGCACAAGCTTGCACAGAAAAAAGGAAATGCAACGCAGGAATCAACTGTACAATTAGGTAGGACACTATGACCATACGTGTAATTGGCCATAACTCTCATATTGTTGTCATTATTTTAATTAATATGGTTTTCTCTTGTGTTGGCTCATAGGCTCACATCTACAAGAAGGTCTGCACTCCAGATGTGGAGGGTACGAGACTTTTAGAGCCTTGGCACTGGCTACACTGCTGGACCCAAGGTTTAAAAATGTGGCTTTTGGAAATCCTGCCAAAGCCCTGGATGCTGAAAAGCACATCACACTGGAGTGTGCTTCACTGATGCGTTCAAACACAACTCCTGGTGAGTTTCAGTCTATGTTATCTTATGTAATGTGATTCATGAAATTTATACTTCATATGTGTTGTCAGTTTATGATTTGTTACTAATTGCCGTTTTCTTTTAATTCAGAACCACAAATGTCAACATCAGGCCCATCATCATCAACACCAGTTGAAACACAAGACAGTTTATGGGAACATTTTGACAATCGTATCCGTGAGACCCAGATGATACACAATCCTACAGCTGATGCCACAGTGGAAGTGAAAAAATACAAGTGGCAACAAGTGTCCCTTGTGAGAGAATTTTTTCAAAGGCTGGAGAAATTATCTGTAAAAAAAGAAGTAGGCTGAGTCCTTCAACAGCAGAGAAATTAATATTTTTGAATAAAAATCTATAAGAAAGGGAGACATTGTGGCTTGATTTATTTTTATTAATATTCATTTTTCATGACCAAAATCACATTATGCAATGTGAAGAGACTACAGGTTACAAGCGTCATATATTACAAAAATACAAAAAAAAAAAAAAATTATACTTCATTTTTTTATTAGCTCTTTGTAAAGGTTGTTTCAGATCAACACCTGCAAATGACCACTAGGTGTCACCATGGAGACGGGTTTCGGATTGATTCGAAGCCTCGAAACAAAATGGCACATTTGCTTCGACTGTTTCATTGCTTCACGAAGCCTCGATCTGCCCATCACTAGTTTTATTAAGGGGTAATCCAAAACAGGCAAGGTCAAACACAGGCAGGCAGTCCGTACAAACAAACACACAAAGCAGGCAGGGGTCAGAGGCAAAAGAGTAATCCAAAACAGGCAAGAAATCCAAAAAGACCAAGAGACAAGAAAACGGGGAGAATGCTCAGAATTGCAGTGTGACACTAAAACAAGACTTCGCGGTAAGTGAATGAATGAACATGGTATAAATAGACAAGGACTAACAGGGTGATGAGAAACAGGTGAATGCAATCAGATACCAACCAGGTGATGAGACACAGGTGAATGAAATGATGAATGCTGATGAATCCGGGGAGTGAATAATGGGAAATGTAGTTAGTGAGGAAGTGATGAAAGTCTATTGTGGAGCGCCCTCTGGTGGCTCTCGAGGGCACTCCAGCTGGTGATCGTTACACTCATACAGCCACAGAGAAAATGCACAGATTAACATTATAACAGGTTTCGACACACTCAAATTTATTTTTAGTATGATTGTTTTGACCAAGTAACAGGGCTTTCCCACAATTTTAATTAATCAAATAAAGTGACCTGTGTAGTAATGCAGCATGTATGACTGTTTTATTAGAATGAAATAAAATATTGTGAATTTAAGTGATCAAACATTATGAAAATGAACCATGGGTTTATTTAAAGTGTAGAAATCATGTTGTTGTTTTTTTGTTGTTGTGTGGATTGATTACCATTTGTATAACCACGGTTTTACTACAAATACCATGGTTAAACTATGGTTAGTGTAGCAAAACGAGGTTACCATAGTTTAACTACAATAACCATGTTTTTTATTTAATGGATAATTGATGTAACAAAGTTCAAGTTCAGGGACGAATGAGGCGTAACTTTAATCATATAAGGCTGGTTTCACAGACAGGGCTTAGATTAAGCCAGGATTAGGCCTTAGTTCAATTAGGACATTTAAGTAGTTTTATATAAACATGCCTTAGAAAAGAAACATTACTGGTGTGCATCTTGAGACAAAACAATGACCCTGACATAATATGATATGTCAGTGCTAGTTGCTTTCAGTTAAAACAGCTCAAACATACATTTTAGTCTGTGACTAGACGTGGCAAAGTGTGAAAATGTGCATGAACAACGATGCGAAACGAGCGTTAGCGACCGACTGCGGCATATAAGCATAATAAAAACAGTAACTTAAAATGTCCAAGTCTCTCGGCCCCACCCTACTTCTTACCACAGTAACGTTAATAAAACTTCAATAGATTATATCATCCATGAACATGATTTCTGCCTGAGTCCGGCGTCCGCCTGTCCGAACGGCTGTGGAGGTAAAGATGACAACTCCCATGATTCCACGCTCATTCACGGCTTCGTTCATCAAGCTATGCCTTTGTTATTTTTGTGAATAAGCGACCTCTAGCGGCGAAACTTACACACTGCCTTTGAGCAGTACAACCGTGTTCAACATTGATTATAATAAGAAATACTTCTTGAGCAGTAAATGAGCATTTAAAAATGATTTCTGAAGGATTATGTGGCACTGAAGACTGGAGTAATGATGCTAAAAATGTAGCTTTACCATCACAATAATAAATTACCTTTGAAATATAGAAATATAAAACTATTGCCCAAAACCTTGTGTTACAGAAGGAAATTAAGTCCTGATGATCATAATACATACTGAAAAATACTTTTTAATTTCAGTATGTGCTTTTTGTAATTAGTGGAAAAGTATGTGAGATTCACTTCTTCTAATTTTTATTGTTAGAATTATATATTAATTCGTTATTTTAACTTTCATTTACATGAAGAGCCAGGAAGCATGTACAGATCTTCTGTTAAAGGGGAACTATGCAGTTCCCTTTCGAGAGGTCTCTCGTCTTGCGTAAGGCTAGCTTACGATATGGGAAAACTCCTTTTCTCGAGAATATTGACGCAAAATTTTTTAAAACGCAGTGCAGCTGCACAGCAGACACAGATGAGCGGCTAGCATGGTCATTGGCTGTGCTGCGGCAACTGCACGAACCTATGGCGAGGCGGCTCAGACCCGGAACCAATCAGGCTGCTTCGCGCCTTGGCAGAATGGGCGTGGCCTAAGCCCTTATAGTGGCCCATTCAGCCAAAGGACTCCAGATTTTGTCTCCTTCAGCGAACTTCCAACTTTGCTGATCTCTGGATAAGAAGCCTTCGCCGCCGTCAAAAAGCCTTCAGCGGAACAAGCCACCTGCCTTGCAGCTCTGAGGACGCCGGCTTCCTTGTTTTTCAACTGGACGCTGCCTTCAGCCTTCAGGTTCTACTGTGCCATTCGGCGCTATATCCTTTTAATGCATTAGTGTGTTCGCCGCTGCGTCACACTTTTTCTGAAAGAGCAATTTCCGAGGCGTTGTTGCAAATGCCTCGTGCAGAGGCCCTCTCTTCGGCGGAGACCGTCACATCCTCTGCGCTTCCTGTCTGGGCCTCCGATTGGTTATTTGAAAAACGAAGGGTAGGTTTTAGTGCAGATGTGAAGAGGGAACCAATCGGAGGAGAGCCCTTCTAGCCAATCAGAGGCGAAAAAGGCGGTACCTTCCCCTACCATCCTGGGAAAAAATATATAATATCGCGGCCAGGACCACGCAGAAGCTGCACTCGCTAAGGGCGGCTGCCCTGAGTGTGATGACATGGATCTCCCCACCCTGCGGGCTCGACTGGCTGTTTTCGACTACGATGATCCTGCTCTTCACACTCCCTCTCTCCCTTTGATCGAGCCGCGCTAAAAGAAGCGATGCTCACAAAGGATGCCAGAGCAGACAGACACGAGCGAACGCATGCAGGGCCAGTCCCCGCGTGCCTCGCTCTGTGTCGCGCGTCATGCAGAGCCCTCTCGAGCTCTCTGCATGACCCAGATGGACACTATGAGTGAGTTTCAGCCTGGAAACCAGCCACGCTGAAACTGCATCTTTCACGACGGCTTTTCTCGGATGAGAACATGCCTCTCTGCTATGTGCTCGCGCTAACTGTCTTACGTCATTCCCGCCCCTGTGGCTCAGTGGTGGAGTCGAAGACTTCCGTGCCAGAGACCTGTGTTTGAATCCCGGCTCTGACAGTTGAAATGGGTACAGCACATTTTAACGTCCGATTTGCACATCATGTATGAACTGTCTACATGACTCGGATGGACACAATGAATGCGTTTTCTTGCCTGGGATACAGCCACACTGAAACTGCATTCACTCACAGTCATGCTGTTCTCTTCACTGCGTTGGCGGCCAGCTTCCTTACGTACAGAAAGCGACCTCGCCCCTCGCGCCCTCCCGTTTCACAACGGCGGGGTTAGAGTATTAATGAGCGCTCAAAAACAGGTGAGCCCACGCTGGCTCCTCCCCCGCGTGACTCACATTCTACATAGAGAGACTTTTTTCTTCTGTGCTTATGCACCAAATGGACAAGCCCAAGCCGGCCCCCGCTCCCGCGTGACTCACTCTCTTTGGCAGCATCCCAAGACGGGGATTGGTCGGGCTCAACTTTGACCCCACCCTCCATCTAAGCGCAGCATAAGTGCGATTGGACTAAGCATGGACAGCAATCCTCTCTAGCTCAAGCTAGAGGTATCCAAAATGCAGGTTATGAGCCCACTGTAATGTATGTTCCCCTGCAAACATACGCTGTTCCACTGTCCCAATAGCAACACAAGAAATGAAAACAGCTGGGCAGCCGGGTCCCGATCACGAAGCGGCCCAGCCCCAGATCAAAAGCCTCTCACACATTTCCCAGTCCCCTCTTTTCAGATGACTGGAAATACCAACATGCAGTAAATGGGTCTGTTATAAAACATGCACACCTGCAAACATACACCGTTTTTACGGTGACAAAAAAAACTATCCACTGTAAAGTATGCACCCCTACACACAAGCACTGTTTCCACAGTCTTAAATTCTCCCTTGATTCACGCTGGAAATGCATTAAATGTAGGTCATGTGCCCACTATGAAGTGCTCACTCCTACACGCAAACACTGTTAAAACAGTATCAAGTTTTCCTCCAGCTCATGCCGGGAGCATAATGAATGTAGTGCGCGTGCTTACTATGAAGTATGCACCCCTACACATAAGTACTGTTCCCACAGTCTCAAATTCTCCCCCAGCTCATGCAGGGAACGCATTAAATGTAGATCATGTGCCCACTATGAAGTATGCACTCCTACACACAAGCACTGTTCACACAGTATCAAGTTCTTCAGCGGAGAGTGCAATGAATATAGTGCGCGTGCCCACTACGAAGTGTGCACCCCTACACAAAAACAAAGCCACTGTAAAGTCAATTCTCCCCCCAGCTCATGCGGGAGATGTAATAAGCGTGAGTTGTGTGCCAACTGTGAAGTTTGCACCCCCACATGCGAAAACTGTTCATTCAGTGATAAAGGGTGTGCTAGCTGTAATGCACGTGCCCCCGAACAGGAGCACGCGAACATTAAGCGGCTGGGCGGCTGGGTCCCTATTACACAGCGGCCCTTCCCCAGTTTTCATTCAACCCCTAGCTATGCGGGTCGAGGCCTGGCAGGCCATCCCCGGTATATCAGAATGGGTGATGAACATAATAAAATAAGGGTACTCGTTACAGTTTGCTCGCAGACCCCCGCGCTTTTCAGCCGTGGTCAAGACGACGGTGAGAAGGGGTGTGGCTCACGTCCTTCGCACCGAAGTCTCGAAACTGTTAGAGAAGGGAGCTGTGGATACAGTCCCACTATCCCAAAGCGAGTCGGGCTTTTATAGTCGTTACTTCCTCGTTCCAAAGAAGGATGGCGGTCTCAGACCCATCCTAGATCTCAGACACCTGAACAAAGCGCTTATGACGCGATCGTTCAGAATTCTGACCACCAAACAAATCCTTGCGCAAATCATTTTTGTGAAAATATTTTCACATCCAGATATCGCCCCATCACAGGCCATTTCTCAGATTCGCCTTCGAGGGGCAGGCTTACCAGTACACAGTACTACCGTTCGGCCTATCATTGGCACCTCGTACTTTTACTTTTACCCCCTTGAGACAGCGGGGAGTGCGAGTGTTGAATTACCTCGACGATTGGCTGATTATAGCCCAATCAGAGGAACAGTTGATATCTCACAGATCTCCTGGCTCCTCAGCCATATAGAAAGCCTGGGACTCAGGATCAACGTTTCCAAGAGCAAACTGTCTCCCAGCCAGAGTATCTCTTTCCTGGGTACAGTGATAGACTCTATACAAATGAAAGCGTGCCTCACATCAGAGCGCGCCCTCACTATCCAGCGCCTAGCGGCATCTTTCAGAACAGGCGCGTGCGCGCCTCTCAAGAGATTTCAGGGGATGTTGGGTCTAATGGCCTCAGCATCATCAGTACTCCAGCTCGGACTACTGCACATGCATCCTCTCCAGCGCTGGCTAAAACCCTGTGTACCAACTCACGCATGGCGATCTGGCCACTCACTAATCAGAGCCAACCACGGCTGTATCAGAGCCCTGGCTCCCTGAAAAGCAGCCGTCTGGTATCAGTCAGGAGTGAGTATGGGTGTGGTTACAAGGAGAAAGGTGATCTCAACAGATGCCTCCAATCTAGGTTGGGGGGCCCTTTACGAGGGCAGGCCCGTCTCTGGCCTATGGTCAAGCCTGGAGAAGCGCCTACATATAAACTGTCTAGAGATGAGAGCAGTCGATCTATCGCTGAAAGCTTTTCTCCCATACTTAAAAGGCCACCACGTCCTGGTCCGGACAGACAACATGGCAGTGGTGTCCTATATAAATCGCCAGGGCGGTCTCAGGTCAAACAACCTGCACACCATGGCCAAAAACCTAAGGGTGGCGCATGTCAGAATCAAAATCAGAATCAGAAAGAGCTTTATTGCCAAGTGTGCTTGCACACACAAGGAATTTGTTTTGGTACTGAGGCTTCCAGTGCACATATACAAATACAGATACAACAAGTAATAGTAATACAAATAGTAATACAAATTCTACGAATAAAATTATAAAAAAATTAGTGCTGGGCAACGATTAAAAATTTTAATCGTGATTAATCGCATGGTTTTCTTGCGATTAATCGCATTGTTATGCGCAAAATTGAATAATGACTTCTAAAGTAGTGTATTGCGCACTTTTGATTTAAATGTACTGCTATATACACAAAAGTGCAATAACTTTAAACAAATAAGGTGCTTTTATACCAGCAGTATTCCCTTTACACAGTAATCTCAAACCTCAACTTAAACATTAATGTAATCAAATCAAATATTTAAACAAAGCTATTTGCCACTGCCAAGGCATTACCTTTTATCTAGTTTGTTAAAACGAGTCCAGTTTTCTTGTTTTTTTTCTGAACAGGTATCAACAGGTATCTTTTATCAGGGAGCAGCAGAAACAGTCTATGTAGTAGTCAGAGGTCATGATCACTACTATATAAGTCGACCAACGTTACTTATAGTAGCTTAGGTTTGGTCATGCCATGGTTTCCCAGGTAAGATTACATTAAACAGAGTAAAAAAAAACAATTTATACTTTATACTCACGCTGTTGCTGTGTAGCGCGCGTACACTTCGGCGTACCCTGACGTGCACCTCTCCAAAAATGTAACGTCAATTCTAGGCGTACCGCAAGCGCTGTGATTGCTACAACCGCTCCCCGGGTTTCACATGCTCCCTCTGCATGTGTAATTGCGCGTCAACGCGGACAACGACGCAGAGATATAAATGAAAACCAACGCATAGTTTATAGCGTATTGTCTTCGGCGTAAGTCCGACGCAGAAGTATAAATCAGCCAAGAGTGAGGTGAAGTGGTCGAGCACAAGGTGCAGCGACAAGCGGGTGCGTTCCTGTGAAACTGTTGCGGTCATGCTCGCCTCACGCACGCGCCCGCGCCTGCTCGTTGCCGAAGTTGAATTGTCTATAACTTTTTATAAAGGACGCGCAGCACAAATCATTAGAAGAGAGACTGATCCTCGGCTCGCTGTTAGTGAGTTTCCAGAATCTAAATAGTTATTATCTAGGCTATAGGTTTTATAGGTACTATCCATAGAGCGCCTGTCATTCACTCGGGGAGCGCAACCCTTTAACTGTTCACCAGAGAGAACCTGCCTCTCTCCACTGCTTGTTTGGGTGGGTTATTTGCTGGCTGACCAACATCCCACCCCTCCTGTGATCATGGTTTGACTGTAGGCCTATGTGTATTCAGAGCCAGTGAGCAACGGACTTTCAAAATAATAATAATAAAAAAAACTGCGTTAACGTGCGATAAAAAAATTGCCGGCATTAATTAATAAATGCGTTAACGCGATAATAACGCGTTAACTTGCCCAGCCCTAAAAAAAATATGAAAGTACTATAAAAATATATGGTCACAGTTGGGTTTTGTCAGAATAAACATTTACAGATAATGAACATATTTACAGTATTTTGTATAGTATGAATAAATATAAATATCACCTGAATTTTAAAGATATTGCACTAAACAGTGGGAGTATTGCACTTCAGGCATATGCCTTGGGAGATATGTTAACTGTTCAGAAGGGAGATGGCCTGTGGGAAGAAACTGTTCCTGTGCCGAGATGTTCTTGTGGCCAGTGATCTGAGTCGCCGTCTTGACGGTAACAGATCAAACAGGAGGTGTCCAGGGTGAGTGGAGTCTGTGATGATTTTACCTGCTCTCTTCCTCACTCTGGAAGAGTACAGGTCCTGGAGGGTTGGCAGGGGGGCACCAATGATCCTCTCCGCAGTCCGGACTGTCCGTTGTAGTCTCCTGATGTCTGATTTGGTAGCTGAACCAAACCAGACAGTGATGGAAGTGCATAAAACAGACTCAATAACGGCTGAGTAGAACTGAATCAGCAGCTCTTGTGGCAAGTTGAACTTCCTCAGCTGGCGAAGGAAGTACAGTCTCTGCTGGGCCTTTTTCACAGTGGAGTCAATGTGATTTTCCCACTTCAGGTCCTGAGAGATGATAGTGCCCAGGAACCTGAATGACTCCACTGCTTCCACAGTGCTGTTCATGATGGTGAGTGGGGGGAGTGCTGGGCTGTTCCTCCTGAAGTCCACGATCATCTCCACTGTTTTGAGCGTGTTCAGCTCAAGGTTGTTATAACTGCACCAGACAGCCAGCTGTTCAACCTCCAGTCTGTAAGCAGACTCGTCACCGTTTTGGATGAGACCGATGACAGTGGTCTCGTCTGCAAATTTCAGGAGCTTGACAGTGGGGTCTTTAGAAGTGCAGTCATTTGTGTACAGGGAGAAGAGCAGTGGGGAGAGAACGCACCCTTGGGGGGTGCCAGTGCTGATTGTGAGTGTCTTGGATGTGTGTTTCCCCAGTCTCACTCGCTGCTGCCGGTCCGTCAGGAAGCTGGTGATCCACTGACAGATCGAGGATGGCATGGAGAGCTGGGTCAGTTTGGCTGTGAGAAGACCAGGCATGATGGTATTGAAGGCCGAACTGAAGTCCACAAAGAGGATCCTTGCATAAGTCCCTGGTCTGTCGAGATGTTGCAGGATATAATGCAGTCCCATGTTGACTGCATCATCCACAGACCTGTTTGCTCTGTAAGCAAACTGAAAGGGATCCAGCAGGGGTCCGGTGATGTCCTTCAGGTGGGCCAGCACCAGTCTTTCAAATGACTTCATGACCACAGACGTGAGAGCGACAGGTCTGTAGTCATTAAGTCCAGTGATTTTGGTTTTTTTGGGGACAGGAATGATAGTGGAGCGTTTGAAGCAGCAGGGAACTTCACACTGCTCCAATGATCTATTGAAGATCTGCGTGAAGACCGGGGCCAATTGGTCAGCGCAGGCTTTTAAACAAGCAGATGAGATGCCGTCTGGGCCTGAGGCTTTCCTAGTCTTCTGTTTTTTGAAGACTCTGCTCACGTCCTCCACACAGACCTTAAGCTCAGGTTGGATGGCAGGAGGGGGGGGAGTGGGAGTGCAGGAGGTGATGGTGAATGTGTGAAGTGCAGATCAGACCGGGTGTGTGGTGTGAATGAGGGCTTTTCAAACCGGCAGTAAAATGAATTTAAATCGTCAGCCAGGTGTTGATTGTCCACAGATCGAGGGGATGGTGACTTGTGGTTGGTGATGTCCCTCAGGCCATTCCAGACTGATGATGGGTCGTTGGATGAAAACTGGTTTTTCAGTTTATCAGAGTAGTTCCTTTTAGCAACTCTGATCTCCTTTGTCAATCTGTTTCTGGCCTGGTTATACAAGATTTTATCCCCACTTCTGTAAGCATCCTCTTTGGCATGACGAAGGTGTTTGAGTTTCCCAGTAAACCATGGTTTATCATTAGTGAATGATAAGAATGTCCTGGTAGGAATGCATGTATCCTCACAGAAACTTATATATGATGTTACAGTATCTGTGAGCTCATCCAGATCGTTGGTAGCAGCTTCAAAAACAGTCCAATCAGTGCAATCAAAGCAGGCCTGTAGATTCTTCTCTGCTTCATTAGTCCATCTTTTTACAGTCCTTATTACAGGTTTAGCTGATTTCAGTTTCTGCCTGTAGGTCGGTATGAGATGAACCAAACAGTGATCAGAGAGCCCCAAAGCTGCCCGTGGGACCGAGTGATACGCATTTCTTATTGTGGTGTAACAGTGGTCCAGTATATTACTGTCTCTGGTGGGACATGTAACGTGCTGTCTGTATTTTGGTAGTTCACGGGAAAGATTTGCTTTGTTAAAATCCCCAAGAATGATTAAAAGAGAGTCTGGGTACCTTTGTTCCGTTTCAGCTATTTGTTCAGCCAGCTGTTGTAGCGCCCCGCTCACGCACGCGTCTGGAGGGATGTAAACATTCACGAGAATGAAAGAGGAAAATTCCTGAGGCGAGTAGAAGGGTTTACAGTTTAAGAAATGTGCCTCTAAATTAGGAGAGCACATCTTCTTCAGTGTTGTTACATCTGAACACCAACTTTCGTTAATGTAGAAACACAATCCACCACCTCTCGTTTTCCCCGTTAGCTCCGCGATGCGATCCGCTCGGAACAGCTGGAAGCCCGGCAGATGTATTGCGTTGTCCGGTATGGCTTCACTCAGCCAGGTTTCAGTGAAGCACAAAGCAGCAGAGTTTAAAAAATCCTTGTTAGTGTGGGTGAGGAGAAGAAGTTCATCCGTTTTGTTAGGAAGGGATCGGAGATTCGCGAGATGAATACTGGGGAGTGCAGTGCGCAGGCCGCGCTCGCGGAGTTTAACCAGCGCGCCGGCTCGCTTCCCGCGTTTGCGTCTGAACGCGCGTTTGAACAACAACGCTGCCCCTCCGACGAGAATGTCCTGCAAGACGTCCGAATAATCAAAAACTGTAGAAAAGGTTTCTGGTGTGTGTTTCCTAATGTCCAGTAGTTCGTCTTTGGTGAAACTGATTGGAAAAGAATGACTAAACGCAGAACAAACGAACAAAAACAACACAATAGCTGGAGAGCTCCACACCGAGGCAGCCATCTGCGGCGCCATCTTGGATCCATCCAATATGTGCCAGGCATTCTGAACCAGTGTGCAGATATGTTATTCAGAGACAATGTTCCACCAGGGGAATGGTCTCTTCACCCACAGACGGTTCAGCTAATATGGATCATCTTCGGAAAGGCAGAGGTCGACCTCTTCGCCTCAGAAGGCGCTAGCTAGACCCTCCCTCCTCCTCATCCGCGCACTAACACCCCAAACCCCACCCCTAAATCCTTGTCGGTTATTGGCTGGAACAGTTTGTTATGTTTCGTGGTGCGGGTTAGCCCAGTTTGTTTTTGTTGCCGTTTTTGGAGCCTGGGGTGTCTGCAGAAACCGCGTTTTTTTACAGTGTGTTCAGGGGACAGGCAGCTAGCGGATAGTGAGGAGATGTTTGCTGCATGTGACAAAAAATGTTTTGGTCTACAAACGCGTGACATCGCTTAGAGCACCTTTAATGCATTAATATTTGTGTAGATTGTGAGACATTTAAGAGAGAAGCAAAGTCTCGCCTTGATATTTTACATTATAGCAGTGATCAAGGGAATTACAAGATAATTGTGGTTTAAAATGAAAGGCAAAGCATTTGTCCTTGGAGACTTTATTATCAATTAGGCAGCCATCTGCGGCGCCATTTTGGATCCATCCAATATGTGCCAGGCATTCTGAACCAGTGCGCAGATATGTTATTCAGAGACAATGTTCCACCAGGGGAATGGTCTCTTCACCCACAGACGGTTCAGCTAATATGGATCATCTTCGGAAAGGCAGAGGTCGACCTCTTCGCCTCAGAAGACAATGCTCATTGCCGAATATTTTTCTCAAAGAGCACGCGCTTGCCCACGATTGGCTGAGCCGCTCGCTTTATGCATTCCCTCTGGTCACAATGTTACCACAGGTCATCGAACGGATCAGGGAGAGCAAGTGCGCAGTGCTACTGCACCTCTGTGGAAGACCCAATTATGGTTCTCCAAGCTGGCACAGCTACTGGAAACAGCCCCGTGGCCGGTTCCGCTAAGGAGAGACCTCCTCACGCAGCCAAACCGATTAATCTGCCATCCCCGTCCCGATTTGTGGGCCCTTCATGTATGGCCCCTCAACGGATACACGGGTGTATTCCGGAAAGGGTGCTGAAAACAATCACTGAGGCAAGAGCGCCGTCAACTAGACGCCTCTACGCTCAGAAATGGGTGGTATTTTCTGGCTGGTGCGCTGCACGGAGCCTAGACCCCTATTCGTGCGAAGTATCGAGTGTACTCGCCTTCTTACAAGGGCTTTTGGACGAGCGTCGTACCCCTTCCACACTCAAAGTGTATGTGGCGGCCATAACAGCTTCTCAGCAGTCAGAACAGCTCTTTGTATGCTTTGGCTGCCGCACCAAGGGGCTCGGTGTGACAAAGCAGAGATTATCACGCTGGATAGTAGATGCTAGCACGTTGGCTTATCAGTCTAAGGGCCTGCATTGCCCCTTAGGTGTCAGAGCTCATTCCACAAGAGCCATGGCCTCGTCATGGGCTTGGTCAAGTGGAATACCCATGGAAGGTATTTGTGCAGCGGCCGGCTGGGCCTCGCCATCCACATTTATCAGATTTTATAATCTGGAAGTTCCCGCTTTGCAAGCGAGGGTTCTTTCAGTGTAAGTGCAAGCACAAACCCCCCTAGGCCGGGTCCTGGTGAAACTCGGACAACAGTCCTTATATATATTTATATACATACATTATAAGGATTTGGCCCTATTAGCCCCATTTCTTTGTTTTTTCCTATACGAGACTCGTCAAATGACCGGTTTCTATTGGGATTCATAAACTTTACTCATCTATGAGCCTCAGGCATCTGGCTTCGGCTTACTTTATGGAGCGAAGTAAAGCACGTTTTGAAGGGGGTTCCTATAGTGTAAGCTAGCCTTAAGCAATACGAGAGACCTCTCGAAAGGGAACGTTTCGGTTACTTACGTAACCTCGGTTCCCTGAGAAGAGGGAACGAGTATTGCGTAACCCGCCGTGCTATTGTGCTTTGATCAGGGGATCGCTTCAGTCGACTTAACCTGGATTCCTTTGGCTGAATGGGCCACTATAAGGGCTTAGGCCACGCCCATTCTGGCGGGCTCTGACGTGCCAAGGCGTGAAGCAGCCTGATTGGTTCCGCGTCTGAGCTGCCTCGCCATAGGTTAGTGCAGTTGCCGCAGCACAGCCAATGACCGTGCTAGCCTCTCATCTGTGTCAAAAAAAAATTTGCTTCAATATTCTCAAGAACAAGAGTTTTCCCATAGCGTAAGCTAGCCTTACGCAATACTCGTTCCCTCTTCTCAGGGAACCGAGGTTACGTAAGTAACCGAGACTTTTTTTTAGCTTAACTGAACAGCTTCGGAGTTATTGGAATGGTTATATGACTTTTTTCGGGTTGAATGGTGGCCGGTCAGCCTTTCACTGTTAAAGTTGATTCCTGCGATTATCATGACAGTTGTCAATATCTCACATAATTATCAGGACATAAATAAGCCTACACGTTGTAAATAGTGTAAATGAGTGCAATTTGCAAACTATTATGATAAATTGCAATAATCATGTCTAACAACATCATAACGGACATTGTTACGAAATAATGCGACGTACATGTAACTTTATTGATGTCATCTGGCATTTTGTAATGTTTACATTACACTCAAAAAATGAAATTATACAGTAGGCCTAGGCTATTGACTATTTACTTTTAGCTGCAATCATGTAAAAACGTTATAAGCCATCAAACGCGGTAGGCTACTTTATTTTTATAAAGTGCAGAGGCTGTGAGTGCAGAGACGCTCTGGGTGAGTGGTATTTACGACAGTAACGTTAAATACAAGTTCTCTACAGTGACTCTAGGGGTCGCTGTTTGACAAAAACAGAATTCCTGCATAGTGTGCCTTTAACAGTTAAAGGTGCTCTAAGCCAGTGTTTCCCAAACCTGTCCTGAAGGACCACCATTAAACCATGTGATAATGAGCTGATGAGTTGAATCAGGTGTGTTTGATTAGGGAGACAAAGAAAACGTGCAGTGCTGGTGGTCCTTCAGGGCAGGTTTGGGAAACACTGCTCTAAGCGATGTTGGGTGACGTCAGTTCTTGTTGACGTTCGAAGTATTGTCAAACAAAACGGAGGCTAGCTAGACCCTCCCTCCTCCTCATCCGCGCACTAACACCCCAAACCCCACCCCTAAATCCTTCTTGTCGGTTATTGGCTGGAACAGTTTGTTATGTTTCGTGGTGCGGGTTAGCCCAGTTTGTTTTTGTTGCCGTTTTTGGAGCCTGGGGTGTCTGCAGAAACCGCGTTTTTTTACAGTGTGTTCAGGGGACAGGCAGCTAGCGGATAGTGAGGAGATGTTTGCTGCATGTGACAAAAAATGTTTTGGTCTACAAACGCGTGACATCGCTTAGAGCACCTTTAATGCATTAATATTTGTGTAGATTGTGAGACATTTAAGAGAGAAGCAAAGTCTCGCCTTGATATTTTACATTATAGCAGTGATCAAGGGAATTACAAGATAATTGTGGTTTAAAAGGAAAGGCAAAGCATTTGTCCTTGGAGACTTTATTATCAATTGTTTTTGGACATTGAGCAAGTAGGAAAGGGTGTGGTTTCAGGGGGGGGGGATGATTTCTGTTTTTCTTTCTTTGATTCTTTGTTTTGGATGAAGTGATAAGGATCAGTACAGGGTAACATTAGTCACCTATTGCACCATCTGGTAGTCCCGCATAGTAACCTTGGTAAATCAAATTGTTGCTCACAGAGACAAATGAACTGTCAAAAAACAGGTTTACCTGGAAAATGAATAATTTACTGGAAACCCCATACATAGATCTTTGTACTCACACCTAGATCACATTGCCCGCTGCTATTCTGGCTTTGGCCACGAGATGGCAATATTTTGCCATCACTAAAAATGAACTACACCGAGCTATAGTTTACAAAAACAGCGAGGTGTTCAGATTCAGAATACAGATTGTCTATTAATCCGTCTTTAGCTTCCAGTGAGACTCCAACACAAAGTCCAGTGAGGCTGGACATTGTCCACCAAATAGGGTTGTAGGTCAAGAGGAAGTTCTTATTATGAAACCTAACTTTGACCTTGCTTTATCCTAAACTACAACTAATGAAACACTATCAGCTGTTCATACTTGTTTTATGATTTGTACTTTCACGATTCAGACTCTTTTAACAAGTCCCTACTATTCAAATAATGAACCTACTATTTCAGGTCTGTTAATTTGAGTAACCAACAGTGAAAGACATGAATAAAATACATGATATTGTCAGGAAAATATACTGACTCCTCTCATTATCCCATATACAATATGCATTAGGTTGAGTATGTAGTATGCAGCAGCTATATTATATACAGCCATTTTGGAGACGTAAACATAAATAGGACAATATTCAGATGTCCCATTAGGGATTTCTTTGCATAATGGGGACTTTATAAATACAGTTTGTGCAGGAAAAAAGTGATTTAAATGACACTAAGGAACCATTTAGAACGAGATAAATATGTAAAATGCTAAGTGATTCAGTCTATGGCAGCTGTACGGCAGGAGAGGAATGTGCTCTTGACATTGGGAGGTTTATTTGTGCTGTGTTCATGGTTGGAAAATGGATTGTTGTTATTACATTCTGTATCAAACAGCACTGTGACCCAGTTATGAGATATGAGTGAGGAAGAGAATTAGTGTTCATTATACATAAACTTAAGCTTGACCTTTCTCTGCGGAAAGGAATTATGAGGTTAGAAATGTTTCAAATAATATTCAATACAAATATTATGCCCTGAATTCCTTGCAATGAAACACTCGTGACACTTGTTGATTAATTACTGCACAAAAATGCAGGTTTGCCTTTATTTATTTTCAAACACAATAAAAACTAAATAAGAATTATTCACATTGTTGCCTGGATCAATTCTGTCAAAACAAATGAACAGAAAAACATCCCTGGAACTCTAACATAATTACTCAAAAAACACCTACAGTTATTTTTTTTCCTTCATAAATAGGCGCAAACAAGTACCATAAAAAGATCTCATATAGACACAGTGTAGAGGAATAGTAAATGATCAGCCATATGCCAGGGTTATACAGCAACTCTCCAATCTGCCACTGTTTCTTCTAATTAACACCATATAAGCATCTGACAGTTTCATACACATAGTTTGGATGAAATTAATCAATATGCCAGAAGTGATACAAAAGAATTATTTTGTGTAATACAAAATAAACTTTTCTTTAGTACTTTCCTTAATGAATCATTTCATGCCACCTCGCTGGTTGATGCCATCAACCTTTACCTTTTTAAACTTGGGAAAAGAATACTTCTTCAGTCTCTTTTGTCGGTCCAATCAATGGCGACTTCCAATGCCAAGAAACTACTCATCTTGGCTAATTATCCCTTTTCGAGTTTTAAATGAACTGGTGTGGTCCAATTCAAAATCACATTGTTACTAGAAAAAAAAAAGTTGAAGTCTTATACTCTAGGAGTAACACAGATTCTATTTACAACTTGAAACGAGGGCTGCTTGAAACAACCCGTCTGGTCGTTCATAACGTTCCTATGAGCGACTGTTTTATACTTACAACAGAACTCTGTTTCTAAGGCAGTTGACTAGAAAAGATCATTACAGAGAGGAAGAATGATACGACGAGAAAGAGTGTGGAAAAGAGAGGGGCGAAAGCAGGAGTCATATCATCCGCATTCTTTTTTGTTGCTTTTTTTTCTTCTTTTTTTTTTCTTCAGATTGTGATTTTCCTCTTTGTACAAAAAAGAAGTTCTGTTTTGGTTCTCGTTCCGCCGTTTGTCAGCGAGAGCTTGGAGTCTCCGACACGCAGCGGTAAGTGCTTAGGAACTGATGGATTGACAACCTTCCTGCGAGGCAAATTGACCTACGCAACGTCTTAAAAACCATAAACAATCTCCAATAAAACACACGTCTACAGGGGGTTTCCATACATGACCTCTTATTAGGTACGCAATGAGGACGCGGAACAGTAGAGGTAAGTCAATATCATTAGAGAAGTGATTGCATTTAAACAAATTTTAGCATTCAATTTACATGTTCATGCTTTTGATGATTTAAACTCTATTTTAAAGATCCGAAAGGTCTGAATGTCAGAAGCTAGAAGGAAATTGCAAAGCCACCACGGTAGGGTGCACTAAAGTGTGAGCCATGAGAAAGAAAACATTCAAACGTTGTTTTGCTGATGCGTGGATTGTGTCTAGTCTAAAATAAGGCCTGAATAATTATTCAGGCCCTGAATTGCTGTACTGGGATGAGGAACTGCCTTGGTCCTGTGAGTGTGAAGGAGCGTGAGGCTGGACATGTCGATCAGGTCAGATACAGGGCTTTGTCCCTCTGCAGAGCCCTGCGAAGGTAAATATGAACAAGTCAAAATGGCTGTCAGAGAAATTTGCTTATTTTCCTTAATGTTTGTGATTGATCTCGCTAGTGTCCACTTACCCGTTGCCGCAGTAGTCAGGGGTCCAGTCCAGGCCCTGGGTCGGTCCGTTCCTGCAGCCGGTGCGGTAGTCCATTGAAGGGGACAGGCCAGGTCCGGCGGAGGATGTGACATTTACCATGTTCTGATACTCTGCCTGAAGGGGGAAACCCTGAGAGAGAGAGAGAGAGAGAGAGAAGAACACAATAGCAGATTACATATGAGATCTTACACGCTGCAGGTCCCACTGAGACAAGGCTCACACTGCAGAGGTATGAGAAGCAAGCTGGATCTGTTATATAATAATTATTATATATATGCTAGAATAAATTATTTCAGCACAAAATGTCATGCTGTTATTTTTGTCTGGAAAACACAAAAGTAGACATTTTTAAGGAATGGTTACACAGCTTTTGCCATATAAGAACAGCTTGTAGTGACCAGGGACTGTTCAGAAGTTGTTTTGAAGCCATACAATGTGTGGGGATTTCAAGTTTAAGTTTGTTACTTAAGTAATAAGTGGATTTAATTTTTTTAGGATTTAAAAAAAAAAAAAAGCCTACATAAGAATGCCATTTTTGGGTCAGTAATGTTGTCATATGCTACGCATATGTGACTAGTAAGATCAGACTGCATCAATTTGGTCAAAAATTCAGTAAAACAGTAATATTGTGAAATATAATTACAATTTAAAATAGATTTTTTTCTATTTTATTATGTTTTAAACATAATAACATGTTTTAAATAAAGTAATTTATTCCAGTGATGGCTAAGCTGAATTTTCAGCATCATTACTATGATACTTCAGAAATCATTCTGATATGCTGATTTGCTGTTTAAGAAATGTTTCTCATTATAACCAATGTTGAAAACAGCTTAATTTTTTTGTGGAAACCGTGATGCAGTTTTTGTTCAGGATTATTTGATAAATAGAAAGTTTAAAAGAACAGCATTTATTTCAAATATTTATTTTTACTGTCAGTTTTGATTAATGCAATGCATATTTGCTGAATAAAAGTATTAATTTGTTTCAAAGAAAAAAAATCTTACTGACCCCAAACTTTTATTTATTTATTCAGAATGCTGAACTGGCCTTACTGTTTTTCTGAGAGAAACCCAAGCGAAGCACAAAACAGCTCGTTCAAGTCTAATTCCAGCAAACATCCTACACGATCTGAAGTGGACATGATGACAGTGTAACGCAAGCAGCCTCAAATGAGCATTAATGAGCAACTGCATTCGGTGGTCGACGAGACCGGTGGGGGTAGCCGAAAAATAAACGAAGCAGATATTCTAATTTGAAGACTTCTTCTCTGTTCTTAGCCTAGGAAAGACTGCATGTGAAAAGGAAGTTAATCTCAGTGGTACACAAGAGAATCTGCCTGAAAGAGCAAGACAGCAGGTGGCTGCGTTTTTTCCCCCTCCAGAGATTCTACCTATTCATGAATTGTTCCTCAAATTCTTCTCCTTCATTCGATCACAAAGGCTCCATCTGCCCCTTTGTGTCCCTCCCCCCCCAACACCGCCCCACCTCCCCCCAGCCCGCCTCGGCTCACCGAAAAAGTTGAACCGCGCGTTTTTGTTTGCTCTCCACAAATATGCAAAAATGAACGAGGATTATTACTCCCCTTTGGATTTAAAAACTCTCCCATAAAGGCAGGATCTGCAGAACAGGCTTAAGAACTCCCCAAACGGAGGAGAGAAAGCCAAGTTTAAGCATTCGTACTCTCCTCCAAAAGATTGACAGAGCTATACAAGGAGCCCTGTGGTAATCTAAAATTGGACTTCAGACAAATTCACACTATAATCTGCATGAAAATTAGACACTTTTTTTTTTTGCCTTATGACGATGATCATCCACAGCAATAGTTAATTTTCCTGCTGAGGACTGATAAAAAAGAAGCACATAAAATTCAATCAAGTAGTTGCTCTTTTAAATACAACGTTTCCCAGAAGGCACAGGAAGGGAAACTTACAACAATATGCCTTTCATATTCAAATGTGGAAGGCAAACTTTTTTGCGGCAACAGTTTGAATTAGACGAACGGTTTCGTCTTTGATGGAATCCATACATTCCTTAATGATTCCTATCAAACACACTTCAATTCAAACGCGAACAGCTCATCACTCAATGTCGGCGTGGCGCATCCCTCTGTGAAAGATCAAACCGCTGTCATTGGATAGCGCGTCACCTGTTCTCCTGACCACCTGATTCATCTCTCTTTATGAAGCTAATCCCTGTTTACCCCAAGACAATGTGATTCTCCGCCCTCTCCTTCTCTCCAGCACCAGCCAGTCCTGCCTCCCAGCTGATGCTCATCTCTTAAAGAGCTTCCAGGCACAAGGGTGCTATTCATTAGGACCTCATTACAACCTCATCTCAATCCCACTGAAGTTCCAGCACAACTCAGGGCTATTAAGACATGAAACAGATCAACACAGAACTCTTAACGGCGTTGTCGCCGTCACCACGAGTGTTTAAGGAGACTCGGGCTTCAAACCTCTCCTTAACCACCTCTGTTTGAGATCTCTATTAGGGAAAGGAGGGTTTAATTAGCACTGATGCTAATAATGAGGCTAGGTGTTAACGTAGGGCTGCGGTTGAAACACGCTCTTCTTCCTCACACGGTAAAACAGGACAGGCAATAAACAGTGAATGTTATTTCAAAAGAGGTCGTTTTCTCTTTAATTAGATTTTTTTGGGGGGGTTGTTTGAGTGCGAATGAGTAGACTAGAGCCTTTATTTGCTTTCTCTGCTTTGCTGTTGTCTACGTCCTCAAAAAACAACCTTCTCCTCCTATACACTTTAGCAGAGAACTAATTTCATTTCCTTCGGCCCAGTCTGAAAAACTGTTTTCATCAGATAGCTGAGGCGTTTTGTCTTCCACACTGATGTATTCATCAATCTCAATGTGAGTTTTTCTGTGCAACCTTAAGTCACATCCAAATCCTAATGCATCTGTTTATTACAGAGAGAAAATTGAAAATCTGTCTATGTGATACGCTGGGATTTTTTTTTGCACGGTGTGGACATAAAACAAGCTGGCAGATATTAATGGTTCTTCTCTTGACCTCATTCGCCGGTGCGAGAGATAGGCTGAAGGGGCCGGAAATGATGAAAAATGAAACGGTGCAGCATCTGCTGCATAAACAGCACTTCCTTCACTCTCACATTCATACACACACATATACTCTCTGCTATCTGTTCCACGATAATGTAGAATGGAAATTGGAGAAGTATGAGACAAGGCGGGTTTTTGAAGAGGTTTATGGAAAATAGATTGGCTGAGGAGCAAATCCTTTAATTGGCCCGGCCTGGTGTCTGTCATCTCTTTTTAGTCTTGCTTTAATAACAGTGAAAAGGCTGCTAATGTCTTTCTTGATTAAAGTCAACATGAAATAGAGTGCACAACCCATTTTACATCCTAAATGTGACATATTTCACAATAGAAGAAGGGGACCCTCCAGGGAGGGTCTTGATTCTATCCATTAGGAATTGACCGGATGGTGAAAAGTGCCCTTTACATGGTTAGATGGGTGGGGTGAATTGGGTTACACTTTATTTTAAGGTGTCCTTGTTAAAGTGTAATTACATTTAAGTACTGAGTAAAATTAATAACTACGTGTACTTACTATTTAGGATTAGGTTTGTTGTAGGGTTAGTTGCATGTAATTATGCATAATTTATAGTTATTATTATAGTAATAATAATAAGTAACGTGCAACAAGAACACTGTAAAATAAAGTGTTATCGTAAATTGTTCGCATTAAGTCCAAGACAACATATTAAGAAAGCGAATTTTAATCAGTTTAGATTAAATTAAATTAAGTCAATTTCATGCTAACTTTAAAATTGTGTGAATGAATTTATTTAAATATTTAGGTTTTTGGATGTGGGGACTAGTGGTCAACTGATATGGCAACACAAATTGTGTATGTGTACACTGTACAGTCATAAAGAGCTAAATGAATATATTACATAAATATAATTTTTTGTGCCATTGCCATATTCATTTTTTTTTTCTTTTTAGGACTTTTTTATTTAAAGATGTCTCTTATACTCACAAAGGCTGCATTTATTTGCTCAAACATACACTAAAACATTAAAAACTGTAATTACAATTTAAATTTGTAATTTAATGCAATTTTTTGTAATTTATTCCTGTGATGGTAAAGCTAAATTGTCAGCATCATTACTCCAGTCTTCAATGTCACATGATCCTTCAGAAATCTTCCAATATGCTGATTTGCTGCTCAATAAACATTTATTATTATTATCAATGTTGAAAACAGTTGTGCTGCTTAATATTTTTTTGGAAGCAGTGATACTTTTTGTTACGATTCTTTGATGAATAGAAAGTTCAAAAGAACAGCATTTATTTTAATAGACTATTTATTAAATATTTTGTTACATTATAACTGTCTTAACAGTCACTTTTGATCACTTTAATGTATATTTGCTGAATAAAAGTCCCCAAATATTTGAACAGCTGTGTACATATAGAAACTTACTTTAAATGTACAAAGTTTATCCAAAATTCAAAAGTATCAGTAGATGTCTGACCTGGGCCATGGATGGGGAGTGCAGAGGCAGCGGGTGGCTGCTGAGCTGCTGCTGCTGGTGCTGGTGTTGGTGCTGGTGCTGGTGCTGGTGGAGACTGAGGTGCTGGTGTAAGGGGGGGCTGATCTGCAGCGGAGGGGGGGACGAGCCCGTCATGCTGCCCATGCTCATGGGCGCGCTGGGCCGGGATGTGCCACCTCGGGCTAGGCCTGGCTGCATCGTGGGCAGATGGGGACTGAGTCCTGGCTGCTGGTGGTATGGAGAAGCCATGTAGAGACCTGGGTGAGACTGACCTGCCCCGGAGAAAACTGATGGCTTGGGCCCGAGCATCTGAGAGGCCTGTGATACCTTCACATCGCCTGGGTCATTGTAGCTCTAGAGAAAGTTATGAAAATATTTTAGTTGTTGGTTGCATTGTTATTTTATAGAGTTTTATTTTTAAGCATGTATTGTGTCATTGTCTGCTTTTAAATGCCTGATGACTGTTTAATGTCTGAAATGTTGCTTTTAAATATGTATACATACTATAAATATATGTATATTTAAAATTACATCAAATCTAAATTCATATCAATTTTAAATGTACACTGAACAAAATTATAAACGCAACACTTTTGTTTTTGCCCCCATTTTTCATGAGCTGAACTCAAAGATCTAAGACTATTTCTTAGTTGTACAAATGTACACAAAAGGCCTATTTCTCTCAAATATTGTTCACAAATCTGTCTAAATCTGTGTTTGTGAGCACCTCTCCTTTGCTGAGATAATTCATCCAGGTGTGGCATATCAAGATGCTGATTAGACAGCATGATTATTGCACAGGTGTGCCTTAGGCTGGCCACAATAAAAGGCCACTCTAAAATGTGCAGTTTTATCACACAGCACAATGCCACAGATGTCGTACGTTTTGAGGGAGCGTGCATTTGGCATGCTGACTGCAGGAATGTCCACCAGAGCTGTTGCCCGTGAATTGAATGTTCATTTCTCTACCATAAGCCGTCTACAAAGGCGTTTCAGAGAATTTGGCAGTACATGCAACCGGCCTCACAACCGCGGACCACGTGTAACCCCACCAGCCCAGGAGCTCCACATCCAGCATCTTCACCTCCAAGATCGTCTGAGACCAGCCACCCGGACAGCTGCTGCAACAATCAGTTTGCATAACCAAAGAATTTCTGCACAAACTGTCAGAAGGAACCTCATCTGCATGCTCGTCGTCCTCATCGGGGTCTCAACCTGACTGCAGTTCGTCATCGTAACCGACTTGAGTGGGCAAATGCTCACATGCGATGGCGTCTGGCACTTTGGAGATGTGTTCTCTTCGCGGATGAATCCCGGTTTTCACTGTACAGGGCAGATGGCAGACAGCGTGTATGGCGTTGTGTGGGTGAGCGGTTTGCTGATGTCAACGTTGTGGATCGAGTGGCCCATGGTGGTGGTGGGGTTATGGTATGGGCAGGCGTATGTTATGGACAACGAACACAGGTGCATTTTATTGATGGCATTTTGAATGCACAGAGATACTGTGACGAGATCCTGAGGCCCATTGTTGTGCCATTCATCCACGACCATCACCTCATGTTGCATGATAATGCACGGCCCCATGTTGCAAGGATCTGTACACAATTCCTGGAAGCTGAAAACATCCCAGTTCTTGCATGGCCAGCATACTCACCGGACATGTCACCCATTGAGCATGTTTGGGATGCTCTGTATACGACAGCGTGTTCCAGGTCCTGCCAATATCCAGCAACTTCGCACAGCCATTGAAGAGGAGTGGACCAACATTGCACAGGCCACAATCAACAACCTGATCAACTCTATGCGAAGGAGATGTGTTGCACTGCATGAGGCAAATGGTGGTCACCCCAAATACTGACTGGTTTTCGGACCCCCCCAGACCCCCCCAATACAGTAAAACTGCACATTTTAGAGTGGCCTTTTATTGTGGCCAGCCTAAGGCACACCTGTTTAATAATCATGCTGTCTAATCAGCATCTTGATATACCACACCTGTGAGGTGGATGGATTATCTCGGCAAAGGAGAAGTGCTCACTAACACAGATTTAGACAGATTTGTGAACAATATTTGAGAGAAATAGGCCTTTTGTGTACATAGAAAAAGTCTTGAAAAATGGAGGCAAAAACAAAATTGTTGCATTTATAATTTTGTTCAAAACATATGTATAAATACTTTATATGTATAAAATCTAAATTGTAAATACATTGCATGAATGTATAGATAAAAATATTAAATATATCTCTCTGTGTTCCCCTTAGTCTAACTCGTAATATTTCCATTCAGGTTATATGCCTCAAATATTGCAACATTTATTAAATAATATTGGATTTCTTGCAAGCTACAACAGCGTGAGATGTTTTCATTACGCTCTCTTCATAATAGTGTGTAATTCATAGTAATAGTAATTAATTCAGGTGTGCGCAGGAGGACTCTCAAAAACATCTCTAAGCTGCCAAACAAGAACATCTCGAAATCTCCCTTCTCAAACGTCCCAATTTTAAAGAGCGTACGCATATCAATAACCCAGAGTCATTTACGTACCTGAGACACGAGGCTCGCTCTGTACGCAGCCAGCTGTTTAAGGTACTCCTTCTTTGCGGTTTCTGTTTTTTTCTTGTACACCTGCCATGATAAAACAAACAAACAAAGAAAAAATATATTAAGAGGCCAAAGCTGTTATTCATGTTCCTGTGCACAATTATTCTTAGAAATGGGATCTAATGGCAGTCCATTTATGAGCCATAATGCGTAATTGTTGTTGGAGCGCTGAAATGGTGCTTGAGTGCAGCCCACTTTATCCATCGCTTGTTCTTCTGCCTTTATGGACTGTCCATATTTCCCTTTCAGTTGGAGCATATGTGTAATTATTTGCCCATCAATACATCTGTGCTGTTATTACATCAACCAATAGACCTCTACTAAAAAGACAAGAGCAAAAGAGAGTGATAGAGAAAGACAAAAACAGCAGAGAGACATGATGTTCTTTTATCAGGCAAACATCCTCTCCTGAGGAAAAGTACTTTTAAGTGTTTTCATCAGCTTCACCGGCTGAGTGTTTTACATAGTAAAAAGAGAGTGAATCAACGACTACAAAAAATAAAAGAATGACTGTAGATGCTATCTGGTGGCTTCGGTGAGAGAAATGGGTACTTTCAGTTGTGTTTATTCTGAAATCAGAAGCAACACTGGAAGTCATGTCCTTCTTCAAAACCTAAATTCACACCCTAAAAAAAGAGTATAGGTGTTAACATAAGTGCTAATCCTTTTCATCACCACTGCTCTCAATCTTAAAAGAAACCTTGATTATTAAACAGTTACAAGGGTATTTACTGTACTACGTAAGGTCCAATATTTCACTTTGATATACACATTTGCTGTAAAGCACAGCAAAAAAGTAATTATTAACTGACTGCATGATCTAATGTGTACCTTAAAGGGATAGTTCATCTAAAACTGAAAATCCTAATGTTACTTCAAACCTGTATGGCTTTCTTACTTCTGTGGAACACTTTTTTTTAAACTATTCATTATGCTGTTGTGAACTATGCTGTAAATAGCCATTTGGTGGTTAAAACAAACTCAACATTACTGTATTCCTGCTAAATATGTACTGAAACTTGATAAAGTGACTAGCAGACCCCACAAAACTTTTCTTTGTTATATTCCAATGAAAAAAAAAACATATCTCACATATTGCACTGTTTTCACACCTGACTTTAAGACTTCCCCTACATGCACAACCGCGCTTGATGTTAGACCACAACACCACTTCGGAGACAATGTTATTCTGTGATTGCACAAGGGGAAATCAGCAAATGTTCTGGCCAACATGTGCGTCATCACACCTGCTGTCATAACAAATCGTTATGCGGACATACTATTGTATATATTATAGATAATACTTTAGATAATAAACAAAACGTGTGCTGTGTATATAGAACCACTGAGTAATTTAATGCCTGCTACATTACCTCAGTCTTTATGAGTCAGCCACAAGATCACAGCAAGATAAAGCAACTTTTACAAATTTGCACACAAGCAAGGTTTATTAAAGAGAGAAAGTCACCTGTTTTTGTTCCTCGCCGAGACCGTCCCACATGGAGGCCACAATTTTGGAGACCTCTCCAAATGTGGCATTAGGATTTTGGCCTTTGATAGCTGCCTGTGTGTCTCTGAAGAACAGGGCATAGGCTGACACTGGCTTCTGAGGCTCGTTGGGGTCTTTCTTCTTCTTCTTCTTGGGGGTTTTGGGCTTCTTGGCCATGTCTGTGGCTGCTCTCTTCTCTGCCCCATTCATCTGAAAGGAGAGGAGCTCATTATAGTAAACAATGGATATCCAATTAGATTAAGCCATAATAACATCTTTATGAATGAATCATCTTCCTAAAGCTAGTTAGTGAGCCTTGTCTCAAAAGCCTGGAGCTATTTTTTAAATTTTAATGACTTCCGCGCTTTAGTCGTATATACTCTGTTCCCACGCGTTTTTACCAAAGAATTTTCAATGACGTTTGCAACTGTTTGTCATCTCTCAATAAGGATATTTTAAAATATTTTTTTATAAGATTTCACTGATAAAGAGATATTTCTAGCTAATTAAATATTAATTTTAGAACTGAGGATAACTAGAAAAATTAATTTTGACTATAGGGCATAGTGATTATTGCATAGTCATCTGTTCACAATTATCATTGATTATGGATTGTGATCACTGTACACATTAAAGGCCTTATCATATATGACTATCCAAATAAGGACATTTTATTTGCATGTATAAGTACATTTTATTTTAAGATAGTACTTTTTGAATCAAGAATTAGTTTATATTAAAAGAAAATTATTTAAAATATTATTTTCTACTCTGTGCAATATATATATATATATATATATATAAAAAGCCTTCAAATAAATCATACATTTTAAATTCAGTGTGAATAAATGATTTCTTAAGGTGCATGTGTATTAAGTTTACACTTTAATACTGTAACTGTTAACGCCATCTGTCATACAAAACAGATATTTTATTTAATTACTTGAATGACAATTAATCACCAGCCAAAGCTTCATACTTGTAACAGTCCTAACTATATAAATGTCCATGATATTTTAAGATTGAAACGTGATTCAAATATCAGATATGATTGTGATATGACTTGATCTGGAAACCACAATTTTAAAATTTCCTGAAATTTGTGACTGTGAGACTTTACATAAATACGAGTAGCTCGTAATTGTGATGGATGTATGTCTCTTGTCTTCCGTGTTAGGAAACAAGACAAAAATATCTTAGCAGAGCACATAGACGGCCACACTTTCCAGAGGATCAGTATTGATGTGGAGTTTTGGAGAAAATGTGCTGTATTTGGGCTGTAAAGAACAGACTTGAGGCAGATCAGTGTCTTAGCAAATCTGTGTTTAAGGAAACATGGCAGTACAACTTACTGAAAGGTCAGCAGTGACTCATTCCTTTTAATACACAGTATTTTGCCACAGTGCATAAAATAGTACCTGAGCGTGTGCGTTTGTATGAGGAAGATAAGCTTTTATATTTATGAGATCATAGAATGGGTAAAGCTCACTCTCTCACCTTGGCAGCATCATCTGCATCGTCCTCATGCACGGAGCTGGAGGGGGAAGGTGTGGCGGACTTGCTCTCTGGTGGAGATGGGGATCCATGGGTGCCATTGTTGCTGTTCAGACCCAACTGAGTATTGAGTTGTGACTGGTTGATTGTGGTCAGCTGACCTTGAGGAACCATGCCAGGTTGGATCCTGGGTCTATGCGTATCCACCTGAGGATGGCCACCGTAACGCGAGTCAGAGTTGACCATCTGCTGCATCTTGAAGAATAAAAGAAAACTTTATTTTAAACAAATATACATAGATTTTGAAATTAATCTTTCAAATAACTAATCCAAACAGAAGTGAATCTCAATTAGCAGCATTTGTAGCATGATGTTGATTACCACAAAAATAATTGGAATAAGGAATTTTTCCATTTGTAATTTTTTTAATTAAAAAAAACAAAAATGGAGGTTACGGTGAGGCACTTTGCATTGAGTTGTCGACCAAGCACTATTTAATATTATTACTTATTAAATTAAATTATTATTTCTTATTAAAACTAAGCTCACAAAAATGTTGAACTCATGAAAGGACTACCTAAACATACGAGGATAATCCTAATGTTAACTAGCACTTAATGTCTCCATCCATACCTTATGACAGGTTTATATTTTCACCTTCCTGCTGCTGTGAATGCTAGGGTGTATAAAACATTGCTTTTGTACACTGTATCTGGGGGATAAATCACTTCCGACAAGGACAAACCCTGTAGTGGTAGTCTGTCACCTGATACTGTCTGAAGCAACAGGTGACCTGAAATGTACCCCACGCCCACCATTGTATGCCGCACAATGCCCCCGACAGGTGGAGCTTTGGGGTTAGAGGCCACAGGCATGCTCTAAAAGACAGGTGACTGTGTCTCCCTCCCCACATAAACACTTCAGACACTCTGAACACTCAATACACAAAATATACTGAAATCCTCTTCTAACAGTCTATTATTGAGTGGTGCTTGTCCAAAAAAGTCACTGCCATGATATTAGGGTGTTCTGGGTGGTTTTCAATTTTTTAAATGTCAATTAAATTATTCAAATTAAATAAAGTTTTACATTGTGTGTGTATATATATATATATATTTGAGTTTATACAGTTTAATTTATATTTATTCAATTATATATTTTATACTATATATATATAGTTTTTACAGTTTAATAAAATATATATACTGTATATACAGTTTGATTTTCAGCCAATAGCACTTTCATATGTTCAACTTATTCAGTTGAATACATGAAAGTGCTTTTATGTCATGTCATGAAGCATCTGATAAACTATTAATTTCTGAGAATTCAGCATATCCAAACGCAATTGATTTGGTTGCAAAGGACTAATGACATGACATTAAACAGCAATGGGGAGGAAAACCTCCAATCCATGCGGTATTAGCGGTTAACTGACTAATAAACTGACACTGGTGAAAATGTCAAGTTCTCATGAAATAGCTGGTGGGGGGGCTGGGTTGCAGTGGAAATCTGTTCAACTTTTTAGTGTATAACCATTACAATGTTAATGGACAGGAGAAAGTTTCGTTTTTCAGCGAAATGCGTTCACCTTCGTATACACACCTCGTTAATACGCTAATACGCGTTTCCAATGTTTTACCTCATCCCACTCGATTTCTAGTGAAACATCTGTCTTTTCTTGAGGGGGACTTTTTTCAGTTAACCCAGACAATACCCACCTTGTGTGGAGTAATAAGACAATGTGGTCAGTTTTGGGTAGAAAACACACTTCAACTTGAAAACCACACACGCTATATTAAAGGTCACCTTTCTTTTTCATGGTAAAACAAAACTTAGAGGCAGGACACGCTTTCTGACAGAAACTAAGAGTGAAATCAAAGAAAAATTGTTTAATCATACTGCAATAACTAGAGAAATTTCCCAATGAGAAAAACTTTATGGCAAGAGGATCAACATGGCTGCAGAAAAAAACCCTCAAATCGTGTTTGTCAGAGTGAGGTTGTGATGGTATTTATCATCTGAGCTCACCATTAATCTCTACCACACAGAGGACAAAGGCTTGCCAGGGATGAATAGAGGTCACGTGACGAGGTCACAGACAAAAGCCCTAAAGGTTGCCTGTTCTGCACTTTTTAAGTTTTAAATAACAAATGGCTGCCTGGGCTGGCTGTTTTTTCATCAGATCCACTGACCCGTGCTGCAAGGGAGGTCATACTAATTTGATATCAATTTCCTTTAAATCACAGGGCCAATTGTAATCACACGTACAGTATGAGACTATTTGCATGCTTATCTTCTTATAGTGCATGACAGAGACGTATGAAAGGGACGCGAGAACCCCAGCTTTCCATGGAGTCCAATGACATTTTAAAGGGAGGAAAATAATGTCTACTTTACTCCGGCTGTCACTTCAGGGGCACTTTCATGTCCTTCTGTTTCCATTAAAAAGGTATAAATAGCTTAAGTGCTGGACTAGATCAGAGCCAATTGTTTGCTCTGGGTAATAAAACCACAGCCCAATGATAAGGACTTTTTCAGGCAGAGTAATGAGGGTGTATTTCATGTCCTTGTGTTACTGTAGATCTTTATAAGCCAAAACACACACTGGCTTTTTGTTTACCCTTTCGATCGTTCGAATGAATTTGAAATATATTCTGGCATAATCTTAGCTATTAATATCTTTCCTCTCAAGTTAATCCGCTTCAGAATCGCTGTTATTATTTATTAGTAATAATAGCTTGTCACAGTCTACACGATGGAAAACACCCAATATTTATGACATGCAGGAGTACATATGAGAAGTGAGGTAATTTGGAGTATAAAAGCTTAAAGCCATATTACACCATCTGTCATTTGGACATGCCAGTGTTTAATTGCTTTCGCTTGAATTTTACACAACCGCATGCAAATACCTGTCTCTTATTAAACTTCACTGTAAATGATCTATGCAAAAGCAGTCTAATAGAAGTAGCTTGTCACGCTGCACTTTCAAGGTCTCGAATGTTTTGCAGTGCACAGCAAAGAGCTGCAAACTGTAGGCTTTGCTGCAAATTTGCAATAAATGGAGATTTATGTCCATTACTGTTCCTTTTTTTTTATTTAGGCCACTGCTGGTGAGGATTTAGTGGCTTTTGCGCTGATGATGGACGATCTCGAAGCTTTTTACCGCTCACGCCCTCTCTCTCTCTCCTCCGCTGTCAGCTCTGTTTAGATTTGCACATTTTACACACATCAACTTGTGCTTATTTAAGCGGACATGTGGCTTTCTGGAAAGCAAACTTCACCTGAGCATTTCCAATAAATTCGTCGCGTTTCATGCGAATCACCGAGCTCATCAGAACGGCCCGATGAGATCTCATCTCTCACATTATATGTTCAAAAAGAAGCCTTCCCTGTTTCTCAGAACTAGGGGATCCATTTAGCTATTCTCTGGCATTTACTTTCATTCTTTTTAATGGAACGAGGGGGAGGGATGGTGAAACCTTAAGAGATAATTTTCCTTTTAATCTAATAGTTTTTAAGGTGAAGCACATTTCACTCAACTATCTCTGCTGGCTAAACAATGCAAGCTCTGAGACCTATACAATGAATGCAAAATGTGAGAGGCACATAAATGCACTCTCTGTTCCACCAGAGAAGGCAGCTCCAACAGGCTAATGCTGAGAGAAAATTAATTCCATCAGCTAGCTCTTTCATTCTCCACTGCAGCTACAAGCTCTCTGTCCCGTTGCCTGGCAACCATAATTCATAGCCGCTCTAAATGGATGTTCTCCAAGCACTGAGAACATTAAGGTGAAAAGAACAAATGCCTTTGTGAATCTCAATATATTTCAGTGTGTGTGTCATTCTGTGTGTTTTTTTTAACCACCCATGTGTGTTATTCTTTAAAAATCTATTTGATGTAAGTTTAAGAGGGACACTACGAAGGTGCATTTTCCCGAAAAGAGTAACAAAGGAATCGAAAATAATAGAAGGAATCCATTTTTCTCTCTTACGGCAGTTGTAATTTCGCCTTCATGTGCTCATTTCCGATAAATCATTTGTGCGAATATCAAATAAATAAAGGTCAAGATTAAAAATAAATAAATAAATAAAAAAGCACAAAAACAAGGCTCAATATTTAGGTTTGGCCCCCAAACATGATGTATGTGGAAAACAATAGGTGAGAGATGATGAAGAGGAGAAGTTTCAGTTTGACTCGAGCGTCAGATTAGCAGCACATCTTACATTCATCTTCAACCACAGTTAGTCACAGCTCACCAACACTTCATATGTGTCATAATAACATTATGAGGTTTCTTGCACTTAGCCAAAATTTAAGGTTTGGGTTTCATTTCTGCAGAAGTGGCAGCGATTTGTAGATGTCTGTAATTAATATCAATATAATCTAAGAAAAAGACAAGAGATGCATAAGGGGAAAAAATAAGTTAGCCAAATACCAAATAAAATAATTTTTATATGTAATCTTTATATAAATAATGTCATGCACAGATATTCTAATAATGAATTATATTGTAATAACCATATACTTCTGATTTTTTAAATTATTTCTAGGATTCAAAAATATATTTTTTTAATCTACAGTTTCTGAATGTACTGTACAACTATCTAGTACAGCTACATGGCAAGCAGAATGCATTAGGAGGAGTGCCTTGATGCTAAATTATATTTAATTAACTTAATCCAACAGGGAATTTGGCATTGTTTCACTGTGCGTTAAATCACATTAGCTCTCATTTGCTGGGAGCTATCTCAATCATTCTATATGCCGCTCCAACCTCTTATAATCTCTGTTGAGGTGTTTCATTGGTGTCAATTAAATCATTGTTTGGGCACTGAAACGACTTTGCTGTTGCGTAATTCTGTCATGCGAAATGCATTAGTGACATCTCAAAGGAGAGCGTGTGCATCTTACAATGAAATTTCCTCCATTCACAGAGAAACAGTATTTTTGGTACCTTTCCATACTATATTATATGGAAGCACATTTCCACCTCAGAGTACAAAAAATGTAAAA
Source organism: Gila orcuttii (assembly GCA_026230005.1). NCBI lineage: Eukaryota > Metazoa > Chordata > Actinopteri > Cypriniformes > Leuciscidae > Gila > Gila orcuttii. The sequence continues at coordinate 26,796,628 of JAPDVR010000008.1, read as the reverse complement.
TAGGTAACTGCAACTGCTTTTTCTTGATGCGAAAACCTCTATGTTTGTCTGACATTTTTCTGACATTTTCTTTTAAATGAGCATATTTATGTTTTTAATTTTACTCTATCAGTGACATTTTTGAAAATACCTAAACATAGGAGCCTGATAAAAACGCTCATTTAAAAGAAAAATGACAGACGGATTTTTGCATCTGAAGTATATATATATATATATATATATACTGTATATAAATATATATCTTGCAATGTAATAATTGCTTTTGTGACATTTATAAACTTTGTTTCTCATAATTTCATCTTTATAAATTACAATGTGATTTATCTCAAAATCACTAAATGTGACGTTATATTTCACAATTGCTGCTGTGTCACTTTATAACAATATGACTTTATATGCCGCAATGTGATTTTAAATCATGCAATTGTGACTTTATTTCTCATTATTTTGCCTTTGTATCTCACAGTATGACAACTACTTTTAAACTGTATCCATTAATTACCCTTTTAGGCAGAAACGGGCTTCCATATGCCTCAGGTCTTAGACAGAGAGCACTGGTACTCACCACTGAGAGGGAGTTGGTGAGCAGACCACCATCTTGACCCAACATGTTGGGGACCGACATGCCGGACAGGTCCATTCCTTGCAGGTGAAAGGGGTGCATTCCGTTCTGGGAGACAGGGGAGCAAAGGTGATGGTACGTTCCGGACTCAGACTCGGGCAAGTGTGCCAGCATGTGTTCGGGGAGGGTGGGGGGAGTGATAGGCGGGATGTTGAAGTCTTCGTCCCCAAGACTGGGCACTGGGTAGGACTGTTGGAATGAACAGAGACACAGCACACAAAGTTTACATGTCCTGTCAGAACACTGATTGTCTGATTACAAAACCACAATCTAATTCAAAAGATGATTCTGACTGGTCATTAGTGATGATGAATACAATGTATTTTTCATGTCTATTATCATTTATTCAGAGGTAAATACAAAATAACCTGATAAAGAAGGTATCAAATTTGAAATCTCCCAACATAAAAATGACATTGTAACTTTAAAATGGAAAAGCGAGTGAATAGATGGTGAAGTGCAATGAGCATTCTTGTCAGAGAGTCTCCAAAGGCAGCATGAAAAGGCTTTCCAAACAGTTAGTTTGAAATACTGCACAACAGGGGGTCACCCGTAGGCTAGAACAAGGACAGACTGTCCATTTGATACTTATAAATAAGAGAATGAAATAGGTTACAGCACGAACAGAAAAATCTTGTTGAAAACCAACATTCTTTGATGTTCTATATTTTGCCACTGAAGCGATCCTGCTATGGCAATGATTCACGCTGTATCAATAACAGAAAAAAAGACTAATCACAACTATATACGCAGCAAATCAAATGCTGAATAAAGTACATCAAAGTGCACTGCACATTACAGTGATTCATTCATACTATTTGAGCCTTTGAGGAAGTAAAATTATATGCAAATGGTCAATCAATCTCATTAGACTATAACAAAAGGCTGCTTTTATGAGGCTGAACAGTCAGATTGCGCTTGGCTGTGAAGTTTGCTTTGGCTGCCTTAAAACAGCCCGTCCTGCACGCTGCCTCCTCCAGCCCCTGTCAGTTTAGACTGTGATGAAAAAGATGTAAAGCAGATAAGGAGATGAAAGGCTGTACAAATCCAAGCAAAATCATAAATTATTCGGTAAACACTCCCTTGGAGTAAAATACTGTAGAAAAATATATACAGTTATCAGAAGGCATAGAGATTAAGTTTATCATCAGTACCAAGGCAAGCCGGAAAACACATTGTGGAGAACACTTCACGAAACACTAACTGTAAATATGCCTTAGCCTCTGATTCGACTAGAAATGACTCAAACGATCCCTCTCTCTCTCTCTCTCTTTTTTTTACCTTGTAAGGGGCTTCTCTTTTCTGCTGCTTTATTATCTCTAATACATTGCTTTTATTTGCAGCAAACTAAATGAACCTGTCAGACAGCCAACTACAGGCAATTAGGTATGAAATTGGTTCCAAATTCAAACTTAACTCAAATAACGGTCCAACTGTTACTTTTAAGGATTGCAATAATCGTTTTAATGAGCTTCCTACTTCTGCCTCTAAAAGCCAATGTATCATGCTCATTTGCATATTTGATTGTGTTGTGCCTCACAGATGTCTGCGTTTGTTTGTGGGAAATATGCTGGCATAATTCATACAGTAAGGCCCTTAGAGGAATGATTTGACTGCCAAATGAAAAAAAATAAATCACATAGAACAAGACGACTGTTTGCAGTGGCTTGCATTGCTGTTGATACATGCGAGTAATGTACTCATTTGTGTAATTATTGTCGAAAGAAGAAAAATAAATGAATATTTTCAGGTAAAAATTATATAAATAAATAAGAGCAGGAATGGATAACAGTTTTGTCGGCTCGAGTCGAGGTGCGATTGTTTATGTGTTCTAACGGTACGTGATGTTTATTGGTATCTTGTCTTTCTTTTTTTACACTTTCCTTTTTTTGTGACACTGAGGTGCGTAAACAGGCAGCCAAGAAAGAGAACACAGGAAATAAATAACCCTGTGCTGTGGTGTGTGGCTCTGAAAAAAAGTGAAATGCACAAAAATTAAGAGACATTGCAAACATTTCCTACATCTGTGTGTTTTTGGTGTGAAATAGAAGACGTTAGACGAGGCCGCGCATACAAACATAACAAAATATGGTGTCTGATGCTGATCTACTTATTGAACTGGAAACTGAAAAAAAATTCCAGCTAATCTAAATAAATGCGTTTTCTGAAGCAATATGTGCTACGAGTAAGTTTATTTTTCCAATTCCAACCTCTTGTTTAAACATCCTTCATTTTTTCAATCTGTAGTCATGTTGTTGGTAATTGAAATATGTTTGTATCATCTGATGGAACCTGAATCAGATCATTCGAAATTAACTAAATTAACTTTTTAAATTCTGAGTCAGGATTGTGGGAAATTACCCGCACAATGTCTGTACATTCAGTTCAGTGTTTACTATTCATAATTCAGTTACATTCAGATCGCTACGTAAAATTTTAACATAATTTAGGTGTGCGGTTTTCCTCTAAAAGGCTATCTTTCATTTAACAATAAATGGAACATAGAAGAAAAACGACAATTTCTGTGTAAATGAGGACTTTGGATGACACATAGTTTCCCAACAACCCTCCTTCGCATTACATGCAAAGGAGGGGAAGGAGAAGAAAATGACAAGTTTTGAGATCCACAACGTGCAAGTCCTTGTCCATTTCATGTGACATCATTTCGACTGGACAACAAATCTCTCAGGGTGGTGATTGCCTGTCAAATAGCACAAGGGTAATGGGACTGGTGGGAGATGAATGGCAAATGAGCAGGAGAGTCATTTAAATCTACTATCAATTACTGATGATGGTCATGATGGCTCTATGGAATCATTGTCTATGACTTCACAGGAAAGTGGAATAAACTGGGGGAAAAGTCATGTATCTGATGCGGTTTACTGACAATAAGGAAAGAAAGGAGAGAGAGCTCTTGTGTTTTTAACATTGTGTAGTGAATGAGAGGCAGAAATGCTTCACCAGCAGAAATTACGCATTAAATTACTGCAGCCTCACAATGGAGATGTGAATTGTTTGTAAGCCTTCCATCTTGACAGGCGTAAATCAGCTCGTCATTATGAAAGAAGAGCACGTGTACTGAGATATGAGGTGGATGTGAAAAAGTGCATTTTGAGATAAGATATACAAATTTAGGAGATGATTTCTGACGATTTAGAAGGATGGGTGAGACTGAGGCTAGTTGTCAACTGGGGAAGCTGTATTCCAGTTTTTAAATCAAATGGTTTTTTTATCTCTAGCTGTGGTTTTGTATGTTGGTTTCAAACCCCTAACCACTTCAATTTTGAATAATAACTTTTTGATCATTTTAGTAATAATAAAATACATTTATAAACATCATAAATGATATGAAAAAGAACATAAAAACATTTTAAAAAAATGTAGAAAAATAAATGCATTCTATTTTTTGGGTTATTATTATTCAAAATTACTGGTAAATCAGTTCTGACCATTTACCAGTATGAGAAGTTGTACCATTACCAGCAAATTACTGGTATAATGCTGTATGTGAACAAAGAATGAAGATTACCGGTATGAGTATGTACGAGATCCGAATGCACTGACAAAAGAAGCCTGCTTTGGGCCAATCATAAAGTTCTTGTTGAGATTGATTACTCCGCGGCATTTACAGTAAGCACCGCTGCTTTTTAATAGTTTTTCTATGTAAATATTCACTAGATGGACATCTTTGACCGTTGCGCCATGTCTCGCAGCTCGAGCCTTCTTTTCATTCATTAGCGCTGCGGCTCAGCAAAAACGTGCTTTGTGTGATCATCCCCTTATGCCTGTCAAAAATAATGCTGTCAAATTGAACAGATAGTGAAACGAAAGCGCTTCTCCTCATGCGGCTAATGATGACCATGGCGCAGAGTTTAAAGATCATTTTCCGATGACTGACATCACAGAATTTACCGGTATTTTGGTGCTGATGTGTGAATGGTCTCTTAACTGTAAAAAAGCCAGAACGCCGTTGCTTGTGTGAACAGCATTTTTGTGTGTTTACTGGTAAAGTCGTTCTAGTAATTTTATGGTAATTTACAAGCATTTCTGTGTGAAAGGGGCATTAGGTGCAACTTTTCAAAAGGTTTTTTTTTCTGGGCAACACTTTAAGGTATTTGCCTTTCGCAGAAACAAAACTACTCTATTTAAATGATCATTCCAGGATTGGCTGTGGATCATTACCCAGAGCTCCATTTGGCACGAGGAGTGCTCCAACATGTTGTCATGCCCTTCCACCAATTAAATTGCCAAAGAACGGCAAAAAAAAAAAAGTAAACAACAATAACCTGCACCTGCAGATGAGGCAGCTTTTTTATAATGTAATTTTGAATAATGAAGATGTCACGTTAAATGGTACAGTAGTTAAACTTAATAAAGTGCCCTATTTTTTTCCCCAATCGGCTTTTCATTTGCCATCTAGTCTGGGATTGTGTGAGAGAGGCAACGAAAGCAATTCAGCCTGTAATGAATACCTCTGGGACCCAGGGGCAGTGATCATTTGAATGCAACATTCTTTGGCCGGGCCCCCAAAACAACCTCGGACTCGCTGAGCTGCCGATTACTGTTGAGAGCTTCTGGATAAATGCAGAAGGGCTTGTCTGTCTTGTGCTAGCATCAAGGTCAAGCATTTTGGAGGAGGTTTCTACTTTGTTTAATGGAGGTGACATGAGAGTGTGTGAAGCCTCGTCTGACCCGAGCTGCGGCATCACACCGGGCGTGTCTTTCTTATAACCCGAATGGGATCAAAGCATACAGGAACGGTCCACGAGCGACCACTCCCTGTCCGGCACGCTGAATCAGTGCCTTTGAGCAGCTTAAAGCGCATGCATGCATGAATATGCAATGCAGGAATATCTCTGAATAATGCATATTATGAGAAATACAATGCTAGAATTATTTGAGCGATTATTTTAGATATACTACTGTTGAAATATTTAATAAATATGTTGTATAGGAACATTAGTTTGGCTCAAGAGAACATTTCTGAAATACACTAAAAAAACACATGTAAGAACGGGCCTCTTCATTCCCAGGAGAGAGCACAAGGTTAGTTTATGCATGTTTAAAATGCACAGCTTTCTCCTGGTCCCCCAAGAGCTCTGCAACATCTGGGGGGAGGGGGGTGGGGGATGGATACGAGCAACTCTATATAAACCCACACAGAAATCTGACAACCCCCCTCATCAGAGACTATACATGTCAAACCATTGCGGCGGGCAAATACATTCTGTGCAAGAAACAAACAAATAACATATCGTAACTGTCTCTGCTGCTCTTATAGTTAGGGATAGTATTAACATCAAATACACTTCCTGAATGCAGCATTGCATCTTCTATAACACAGATAAGACAATTTCACCCAACCAAATGTGATTGTTAAACACTCATCAGGTTTAAACATAAACCAAGAGTTGTTAAGCGAACATTGCTCACTCTGTGAGTCAAAGTGAGCGCTTTCACAATTAGTGTCTTTGAGCGTAGTCCAGAAATATGAGAAGTGTGTATATTTTTAGTGTTCGCTGAGTGTATGCTGTAGTCGGCTTTATCTAGCATCGCTGGCACACGCTACTTCATCTTGCTGCTGCATTTAAAATAAATAAACGTTGATACAGAGCGCTTGTGGGCTGACATGCGCTCAACACTCCGCCATTTTGGGCTAATAAATGTGGCTTTTATTTAATGGCCAAGAAACACATGGTTTGGGGTTGGAAGAAGGGGGAATGAGAGGAGATTGTAAGATAGGAGAAAACCTGTGTGCAGACAGTGCTGAGCTGCAGTCTGGTCTATGAATGCTCTATGTATTTTAACATTTCATTGATTCAGTTTATTTTTTTTCTTCTGGGTTGTTATAATTGTTATGTCTCTCAGAGAGGAACGGACCTCCACGTGCAGAGATGCTCAGATGAATAACAGTATCACATTTTGTCACTTCAAGCAGCTACGAGGCTTTCAAAAGTGTTGTCAGTCAGTGGGAATGTTTTGATGGCAAAAAAGCAGGCAGATTTCAAAGAGATTAACAGAAGTTTTTAAATGTCATTTTAACACATGCCCGTTTCCTTTATAAAAAAAAGTCCCTCTCATCACCAGCTCTGTTCTCAAGTTAAAATTCCAACAACTAAATCTTTTGCATTATTTAAAGCCAATATGCTCAAAAAGAAATGCTTATCGGAATGTACCTTATAATATAATATCATATTTATAATGTTTTTTAATATTTATCATTATTATTTATATTATTACACAATCTAGAGTGACAACTTTTTTTTTTGTCCATCAAATACTAAAATTGCAACAGAATGGTTTTTCAACACCTTTGAAAGAAGAACAAAAAGTTAATCAGTTTATTTGTCTATACATTCCATTTTGTATGTTTGATCTAGACCAGTTTTTGCTTGCTCCACTGCACATATTTTGGTTCAATTTCGTAAGAGCAAAATAGCTTTAAAGTTCATTACGAGATCTGAAGGTTCCCCCACCTCCAAAATCCCAATTTAACCCCAGCAAATGTGGTCTGTGATGCTTTGCTATTCCAACTGCAGCGATGTGAAGGGCCACCTCTAGTTTCAGTATCTATGCACATAAATTACATCTCTAACGGTACACTCAACATCATTGATCTCAACCAATCGCACTAAGGACCGGTTTATGAAAGTAACAGTGTTGTTCGTACCAGTGCACAGACCACGGCAGCATTTAGATCTTTAAAATCAACCTAAAAATGAACAGATCAAACTAAAAGTACTTCAGCAACCATTCATTTAAAAACCATGATACTTACACTTGGCCTTGGCCACTTTCCAGGTTGCCTTTGTTTCGTATTATAGACCAGATTAAAAGACGCAATTGCAGTACATGTTTTGCCTTCAGCGCTGGAGCTGCGGATGCTTTTCAGCTTCAGTTTTAGCTTCCTGAGTGTGAAGTTTAAAATAGGCACAGGGGTACACTTCTCTCTAATTCGGTTAATGTGTGTTTAAAAACAGGAGAAAGCTTTGTGGCTACGTACCACACACCGAGGTCAAGGTGAATTCAACTGTTGTTGCAAATAAAAGTAATTACCTGTTCCCAACAGAGGGAAAGAGAGAAGTTGAGAAAGAGAGAGAGGGTGAGAGATGCAAGGAAGCACGAAAACAGCAGCAAATAGAGACTGCAGCTCATAAGTAAAATGAAGTAATATCTACAAAGCGAGTTTTAAGATTCAAAGGGAAACATAAAAGTAGTGCTATACTCAAAGCAGCTCTAAGATTACAGCAATCCTATTCATACATGTGAAATCAATGTGGAGCTCAATGGCAAATAAAAGTGTGATCTACACAACAATGAAGTGCAGGATGCAGGGACAGACATCGTCTAAAGACTGTATAAAGTACAATGGACCCCTTTTCACAGACTTTGATATATTTTCCACTTTAATTTAGCAGGTTTCTCTCTCTCTCTCTCTCTCTCTCTCTCTCTCTCTCTCTCTCTCAATGTGCATAATTAAATGTAAAGTTAAAATAGCAGGACTCTTTTGTCATATAACTCTGGTATTAAAAGAAGAAAAATCTACCTAACTAGTATGTACTGCTGCAAAGGAGTTTAAGGCGTCACTTCACAACATTCTTTAAATTAGCATTAGCGACCAGAATAACTAATAACATTTCAACTGTGAAAAAGATGTGTACAAATTCATTTAGAAGCTATATCTCTTCAAGTAGTAACTGTGATTATTTTCTTGTTTTATTTGTAGTTAGTTAGTTAGCAAGCTAGTTTCATTTTCATGTTGTGTAAGAAATTTTGATACGCTAATATGCCATGTTATACTACAGCGCCTTCACAGATGGTTTGCAGCTGCTGAAGAAGTGACAGCAAATTGTTGTAATCTATCTCTCTATTAATTTATTAAAGGTCCCATATTGTATAACTTTCTAAAGTTTTATTTTAGGTTTTGATGACCATAAGAATATATAAGTACCAAAAACCATCTCAATATATTTTTACAGCTCCTTTCTCAGGAGCTCTGCCAAGAACAGGTCGATTTTGGCCTGTCTACTAAATATTCATGAGCCTCTCTTCTGATTGGCCTGTTGTTTTCTGAGTGACCCACCATTGGTGTCTGTGGGTCGACTGTTTTGAAACTTATATGGTAGTTTCATAGCCCCTAGACCTCTGTTATTATGACAAAAGCCAGGAAATTTCAGTTTTGACAATATGGGACCTTTAATATTCATTTTCTTTTGATTAACTCTTTTAGAAAGTCAAAAAACGCAAGAGATTTATTAAATTTACCGTTATTGGTCGATAATTGATATTTACTTGTGCTGCTAATTTCCTCAATTTTTACATTATATTAAATGTCCTTTGCTTAATCTAACGCTTGCTTTAATTAATATTTAAAAACTCTAATAATTTAATAAAACTGTTAAATGTAATCTGTAGCAAATCTCAAAATGAATATTTATTTTTCAAACTGTACATTATAATGTTGTGATGCCTAACTTCACTTGTAGCCTTTAAAATTATTGATTTTAATTGAAAGTGTTTTATTTTTAAATGACTTATACAAAGTAGTGTTTTTCTAGTGCATAAATAATCATCAGCCACTTCCATTTTCCAAACCCGTAAATGTAAAAAGGGTCCATATGGATGAGACACACACAGTACGTAACACAAAAATCGTCAGTTGATGTTATTTTGCAATGATGAGCGTCTGGTTGGCATTGGTGTGGGGTTATTTACCCATGTCAGACGGTGGCCGTCCGTGTGTGTTGGAGTCTCTCTTTTCCAGTGGCTGCCGGCCTGTTTGTTGCTGTGCTGCGTCTGGTTAGGACTGGCAGGTACGCGGAACTACAGTGGGATGCAAGGCCAAGGGGTCAACCGACACAGCAGGATAACAAGAAAACATGCACATTCAAGACTCATCGCAACTTTCAACTTTCATCACTCTTCAATCCATTTTTTGGCTCTGTGTTCTTTAGATTCTCAATGCATCTTTCATCTCCACCCACATTAAAGCTGTAGCAAACATGCAGCGTGAGCACCTTAAACACCGTGACCAGGGATGTACAATGCAGACAATGCACATTTTAAACCAATTTCAGGCTATGTTGGCTCAATAGGACTGTATGCAGCTTTTCGTGTTAAAAGAAGTAACTCTGAAACAAAGAAGTGCCCTGTAATTTCCTTTCCTTTACATTCTCCTGAATGCATTTGCTACACTGTGCTGAATAATTCATGAGTCAAATATCATTTATTTATTTTTCCTCTTCCTATTGAGAGCCATTACACCACTGGGTTTAGTCTCTACAGCCTACAGGTTAGACTGTAATTCCCACTAATTCTCTATATCACAATGTATTGTGAATGCTTACTGTACAGCTTTTAGGACTCACATAAGATATGTCATGTGCTGAACATGAACATGACATTTCAAGGACAAAGCAAAGCATGTAACCTCAACATAACATCATAATTAGGCAAGTCAGTGGAAGCCAACTATTAGCATTTAGTTTCAGTTGACTATTAACTAATATATTTGTCCACTGATATTAGATTAGATTACACTGAATAGTTTCTTTAAAAAAAAAAATCAGTAACACTAATTTGCTGTTAAATTACATTATTATTAATTTATTATTTTATTATATTATATTATATATTGTAGTTGACTAACTAGTCAGTTGATTGACCATCATGCCCCATGTTTGACCAGCAAACTTAAATATATTTTTTGTTATTGCACAAAGAGCTACAACTTTGTCAAACTCCAAGCGAATGTGTTCATGATTAAGTTTAAATATACAATTTTCGACATGTGTGAGAAAGGTGTGAATTGCACCTTCACACATTTCATGAGAACAGAGACCTGTTAAACGTTACTTATGTCAAACTAAAAGACAGAAGATGTTTTGAGCAGGTTGCCAAACCATATGGACAGTTTTTTCTTAAAACGTGTTTCATTATTAAATTTATTATATCAAATGGAATAATTATTCATAACACTTTTTTAACTTGTAATGAGAAAAACACAAGTGAGATCCGGAGGGAGGGAGTTCTTTTAGAGCGGGAGCTACTGCACATTACATTCTACATGTCTTACATTAAAGGCCAAACTCTGTGATCCACAAACAGATTGAATTCAGCGCTTTCATTGTGTTTACTGCGTCGAGGCGCTTTGCAGAAAAGTTGTTTTTAACCTCGAGTATTATTCTACATCACATTGTGTATAGTCGAAGTTTGAAATGTCAAAATGTAGCTTGCTTAAATTTAATAGAATACAAGCACAGTTCAGATCAATGCGTCTATAAAAACAGGCCAAACCCAAACAGCTCATGACAAAAGCAGGAAGGAAATGTTTTAATAGAGCAGCAGCATCATACATAGCCTGCTGCCGGCTGATAAAACTAGCAGGGAGAAAAATCCTAAAGTTCGACTCTAAACGTACTATTTTGCATGTGCACACATGATCAGTCTATCTACAGTGCATCACATTCACATTAACTTCCCTATTAGCAGAATGTGGCAGGTATCCTGAGGGGCGCTAATTAACCTGTAGCCTTAATTCATTAGGCAAACATGTAGAAGGTCCCGTAAGACAACCTGCACTCCTCAAGAAAGCATGTTCACCCTTGACCTTAATGCACCGAACTGCATGTTTTAGTTTTAAAAATGTATCAAGCTGTGCTTTTTATAATAAGATGTGCTGAACTATCTAGTCAGCAAAGCTTGAGTCACTGATGAAACAGCCTTTTATCTTGGTTGTTCGAACTAGTGCAAGTATCCTGAAATAAACTTCCCTTTCGTTGAGTAACTAGAGGAGAATCGCACTGAAGTGCTGCAGTCTGCCGTTTATAAACCCACGGCCTTGTGTGGAGTCCATACTGTGTGTCGTTTTTAATGAAAGTGTAAATGGAGGAAATGAAAGCCTGCGACAATATGCATTAAAGCTTCATTTCATTAAGCTTTAAATGCTTTGTTTACATGTTATAATAGCCCCTGATTATGGTGGCGACTGATAGTGGCTCTAATTTGTGATGCGCCAGCTTAAATTTGTTTAATTACGACTTAAAACAAAAGGAGTGAGCAGTAATTAACCCACCTGGTTCCCTGGCACAAAGTCCTGGCTGGGCTCTGGCATACTCATGAACATGTTTTCACTGTCGTACTGCAAACAGACAGAGAGAGAGAGAGAGAGAGAGAGAGAGAGAGGAAAAACAATAAATAAACAGTCAGAAATGTTAGCTTGACACATAATATGAGCCACAGAATGAGACAGAGCCACAGAACATGCGGTTGGTATTTCTGTTCAGTGCTTTCTTCCCAAAACGCAGGGCTCGAAGACAATTAGTCTTTGAAGTCCCTGCCGTATCAGATGGAGATGTCAGTGATTTGATGTAATTAGTACAGTGGTAATTAAAGTTGCTGGTTGAGGGGGATGAATGAAATGCTTTCATGTGTGCAGTGGAATAAAACAGAGGGAGTTTGATGAACCCAAACAAGGATATACTTGAGCCTGTAGGAAGGGTACAGGTGTCTCACCGCAGATATAAACGTACAAAAACCTGTTAAATTGACAGTTTGACTTATTATACCATCAACAGACAGATTAATACAATATGAAATGTAAGGCTGGCTGATAATCAAATAAAAAAATAGTTTTTTACACTACGATTTTATAATTGGCTTAGCACAATTAGGATAAAATGAAGTGTGTAATTTCTACACTGGCAGCGCCAAATTAGAGTTATTAGAGAGTAATTTTGCAATTCTTATGCTGCTATTGGCACCGAAAATATGTACTTCACCTTTACGGTCAACATGAAATAAAAATTGACAATATTACTTCCTTAATTTACGTTCCTGGTCTTCTTGTGTATGATTCAATAGTGCATATTATTCCAAATAGAAGAAAAGTTAATCTGTTTTTCTCTTGTAGCCTATTTAAAAAAATTTTTTTTTAATTATATTATATTTTGTAATCTTAATATTATTAAATATATTCATATAATTGTAAAATATTGAATATAAATTTAACAAAATTAAGTCAAGTCACCTTTATTTATATATCGCTTTATCTGATACAGATTGTTTTAAAACAAATGCTCCACCTCTGAAACAACTCGCCTTTTTTGGCTGACGTCATGTATTCCCTCATACTTTTTTCAACCTCTCCATTCCAACAATCCGGCTCTATTCTGCCACGTAATCTGCATGTCAATTTATTCCAGATGGATGAAATCAAGCCTTTTTTTCTCATTAAATGTCCCGTTTCACTCAGAAATATGTCAGATTACAGAAGTAAAATGAGTTGCACATGCATGGTATTTCATGTTGACTTTAAAGAGTTTTACGTTTTTTCCCCTTGAGATTTAATAAGAAAACTTTATGAAATAAGAACTGGTAATGAATCTTCTATACCTCCATGACAAAGAGCAATCAGTCAGTTCAGCCACAGTGTCTTTTACAGTACACATGCAGCTTGTGCATTCACCTGCTGAAGATGCTCAAAACAGCTTCAGCTGAGTCAGTGCAGGTTAAATGTGTGATGAAGGAGAATGAGCCCGTGACCCAGCTGTGCAGCACACCTGGGAAATTACAGGAGCCCACACTGACTGCCTACTACAGTCCACTCAGCAACACACACTTGCACACACAAATTCTGCTGACACGACTTCCTGACAAATACACGCCAATTTACATCTGCTCCACTTCTTTAAAACCCATGAAAAATGACTGATTAACATCAAAAGCAGAAATCAGATATGTTTTAAGTTGGCTGTGAGGGAATGGCTTTCTCACCAAAAGGTCCCGACGGCGTTGTCATTAACACAGATCCATGACAATTATTTGAGTGTTACGAACGAATGAGAGAGGGCGTCACGAAGAAGAGGAGATCGAGTGAGAGAGGAAACTCATGGTTGATGCCTGTCACTGGCTGAATGTTTATATTTCTGTTCATCCGAGCAGCACATCTCATTTCATTTTGCTTGCTCGAGATAATTCTATGGAAATGAAATGGCAATAATCCTAATGAAAGCCTATCACATTGCGACCTTTTAAGTGTGTGAGTTGATGGCTGATCTGATTGGTTTTTGCACACGGGTGACAGTTAATTTCATGCTAGCTTATTGATTGTGATTAATGTGATCAGGCTGATCTAAGATTTGGCTACTCTTAAACTATGAAATTTGCTGTTTTTAAAACAACATACAAGATAGTCATGAGTGTACCAAAATCAATTCACAAGAAGGAGAAAATGTTGAAAAAAGCATCTAATTTTTCAGCTATGCTGCAGTTATTGCAGTTAGACACATGCTCTGTTACAAAACTAAGAGCTGCCTTTCAGTTTACTTACATAGGCAGCAGCTTAATAGAAATGGGACCTAGTAAGCTGCCTTAATAGACAGCCAGTTATTTATAGCAAGATTTGAGACGCAGCCATTCAAACCATAGCCTATCCATTTTTATAAAGTTTCTCTCTGGTTTCTCACTGTTATGACCTTTAACATGGCTCTCTCAGTGTGTGTGCGCTGTTCTATCTACTTAGCTCTTACCCTATCAGACACTATTTGCATATGAATGTGCCAGTGGAAAGTGTGAGGTGGCCTTAGCTGAAAAAGTATACCTCAGAGTTAAACACATCAAACTGACATCAAATCCATCCAGCAACAGTTGGCCAACACCCTCCCTCAACTATACGCCGACTGCACTTTCGAAGCAAACCCGGCAATGTGCGAACTCCATTTTGCAAGCTGTACAGGCCGATTATGACTGAGGGTTTCCTTGATTCGTGCAAACTAGCATTTCTCAATCTTGTGGCAAGCAGGGAGCCATTTTGTGTCATTGCAGCTTTTCTTTCAGAGCCTGAGGTGCCATGACCAATAAAACCACACCTAGTGCAGATTGCCATTCTAAAATCTGACAGCTCAACTGCATGCACTACACAAATTATTACATTATTAGCAAAAAACACCACAAGAGTCCATTATCAAACTACAGGGCTGCAGGCATCAGCTACATCCTAAAATAAACAAGTTTTAGTGTGAAAAGCAAGAAAGTATCTGTGCGAGCAGGTCAACAAACGACTACAATGTGCGTTCAGCAGCTGCCGTGCTGATGCAAATGAGGTATCAAATAACAAAAACAAAACAGGGCCTAATGGCTGCGGGACTGTAAATCGATCCCTTCCACGCTCCGCCCCGAGCGTCTGGCAGCTTCATAGAAAGCTTAGGTAAAAGAAATTGATCCCAACTGACATGACCACATGCTAACAAATTCCTCATTATGATTAATAGGAAGTGTTCCTTAGGGGAAGGAGGGTAATGACATGCTAGTGTTCTCCCAGAATAATTTTAGAAAGTCTGTGGCAACACTTATTAGCTCTGTAATTAAACTGTTCATCCTTAAATGACTCCCCTGGTTCAGAATGACGAGGCCTACGGGCCAAAGTGTGTGTGTGGGGGACTGAACTGTGGCCAGGGATATGTTCATTCGCTAATGCCCGTATTTATCTTACAAGGGGTTTTCTGTTAATTTATTCTAATTAGTGTCACTGGAGGGTCTCGGAGTTGACTGTCGATCAGAACGAGGTGTTTAAGAGAGCTGTATTTGATTCTAATTCGACGCTAGCTTCAAAATTTCCTCAATTAGCGTGTGTGAATAGGGCCACCCCGGTCTCACAGGAAAACTTAACCATCTGACAAGGTGGTGATTTTGTATGAATTAAAGGTAGGGTAGGCAATTTGTTTTATAAACACTTTTTGTTATACTATTGAAACATCCTGATAACAATCAATAATAGAAGTGGCCTAAATATTAAAACATGTCTTACCTTCCTGTCAACATATGTGACACGTTACTGGCAAAATGAGTTGGAATGCGCACAGGCTAATTATGACCTACAGGCATAACAAGAACAAAATGTTTGAGGATTTCGCAAAAATGAGTTCATTAAGCTCTCATCTAGTGATCCCAATGCTCCAACCTTTGCCTTGTCCATGAAAAATGCTGTTTTTCTCTGATCGCTTCTCGGCGGCTGTGCTTCCCCTCAGCACAAGTTTTAAAAGTTTTAAAGTGCAGCATTCCAACTTTGTGAATATTCATAGCGAATTCTCAATAGCATGAGTCTGAACCGATGAAATGTGATTTTCAAACACATGCTGATGTTAAACAAAACAATCTTACGCGCACTGACTGAGAACTGTGCGCACAAAGACGCCTCGGAGAGTGTGCAATCCCGATTAACACAGAATTACAGTATTTCAAAATATCTGTCTTGGCTAGTATTCAAGTAGTGCTGGGCGGTTTGACCAAAAATTTTTATCACGTTTTTTTTCAAAATTATGCCGGTTTTCCGGTTTATGACGGGTTTTTTTTCATGCATAATCAGGTGTTCAAATAATTTTCTACTGGTTGAGAGAGGAATTACTGCAGTAAATTGACTTAGGATGGTCTATTTTACTGTCATTAGTGAATATTGTAGAATAGAATAGCGCCCAGTATAACCTAAAATTGTTATTTCTTAACGTTCTAATTACGTTCTTATAACCAGGAAATAACGTTAATGCAACGTTTATATAACGGGAGAATTGAACGTTCTAATGACGTTTGAATGATGTTCTTATAACCAAGAAATAACGTTAATACAACGTCTAAAAAGACTGGACGTTTTGAATGTTCCTAGAACATTCAGAAATAACGTTTTTATAACTTAATGGGAACGTTATGAAAACGTTCTTATAACCTAAAATTGTTAGCTGGGGAAGAGGAGAGATTCGCGATTGCACTGAACACGTTTTAAGTGCAGGATTCTCTGAGCGAGCCCAGAGAAAATAGATCTATTCTAACAAGAGCAGCGTGTATCTGAGAGTGTGGCACATTATATTCCGCGCGCGAGCAGAGAGATTCGTGCTCGCGCATTATATTAATGTACCGGTACTTTCGCGCTACAATAATGCGCTCTCGACATTTGACAGGAAAATAACGCCATAGTTCTGCAGCATCCATCTTCCCTGTAACGTAACACCAGAGCACTGCTGTTTACCCATAGACAGTAAAAAAAAACTGCTGTTTACCCTCGCCTCTTAGTCGTTGCTTAGAAGTGCAACATTGTAAAGGGTCCGTCTGAAACAGTGTCGCACGGCACAGCGTAACGTTCGTTTCTAACGTTGTGTAATTAAATACATCGGTATGGCGGTATATTAAAAATTAATATCATAACAAAAATATACACTGGTTTTCGGTATGAACCGGTATACCGCCCAGCACTATATTCAAGCAAACATTATCTGTCATGTCTTATGTGAACGTTTAACTGTTGAGGAAAAATATCTGATGTGTAACATTATATTAGATCCATGCAGTACAGTAGGTCTTAATATATGGGCTGTCTGTTTCATTAATGTTAATCAAACAATTGTGGTATCATGGAATCATCAAATATTTGGTTTTGACTTGGTGTGTGCTAAATTTGATGTTTTTACCAGGGATTCCAGCAAATCATATATCATTTTGAAGGTTTTTAATAAGAGAATGTGAAAATAACAAATTTTTGAATTTGTCTCGTCTCGTGACGCTTTGCAGACTCTGCTGTGTGTGTTTTGAAGGCGTGGCTTTGGAGACGCTCTGAAGGGAGGGTTGGATCTTTTGCTTTTAAAGCTATGCTTTAAAATTGCTAGCCTGTCCGAAATTGCCTACCCTACCTTTAATACGATGTGAATCATAAAAAAAAAAAAAAAAATTGTCAACACTATATAGTATAGTCAGTATTCTTTGACTTTTATGAACATTTTTAATAAACGTCAAAATGAATCAAAAACTCGAAACGACTCATCCAAAACCAATAACTGTTACTGTTTATGTTTACGTGCCTACAGTTCATGAGAATAAAACCAAAATAATTATGCACCGATTGTTCATATTATCAGATTGTTCGATTATCATGAGAACAGTTGTCAATATCTCACATAATTATCAGGACATAAATAAGCCTACACGTTGTAAATGGTGTAAACGAGCGCAATTTCCAAACTATTATGATGAATTGTAATAATCATGTCTAACGACTTCATAACGGACAATGTTATGAAATAATGCAACGTACATGTAACTTTATTGATGTTATCTGGCATTTTGTAATGTTTACATTACACTCAAAAAACACAAATGAAATCATACAGTATGCCTAGGCTATAGGCTATTTACTTGTAATTTAGCTGCAATCATGTATCATACTTTATTATTATAAAGTAATAAAGTGCAGAGCCTCTCTGCTTGAGTGGTACAGGTCCTTCTCAAAAAATTAGCATATTGTGATAAAGTTCATTATTTTCCATAATGTAATGATAAAAATTAAGCTTTCATATATTTTAGATTCATTGCACACCAACTGAAATATCTGATGATTTTGGCATACAGCTCATGAAAACCCAAAATTCCTATCTAAAAAAATTTGCATATCATGAAAAGGTTCTCTAAACGAGCTATTAACCTAATCATCTGAATCAACTAATTAACTCTAAACACCTGCAAAAGATTCTTGAGGCTTTTAAAAACTCCCAGCCTGTTTCATTACTCAAAACCGCAATCATGGGTAAGACTGCCGACCTGACTGCTGTCCAGAAGGCCATCATTGACATCCTCAAGCAAGAGGGTAAGACACAGAAAGAAATTTCTGAACAAATAGGCTGTTCCCAGAGTGCTGTATCAAGGCACCTCAGTGGGAAGTCTGTGGGAAGGAAAAAGTGTGGCAAAAACGCTGCACAACGAGAAGAGGTGACCGGACCCTGAGGAAGATTGTGCAGAAGGACCGATTCCAGACCTTGGGGGACCTGCGGAAGCAGTGGACTGAGTCTGGAGTAGAAACATCCAGAGCCACCGTGCACAGGCGTGTGCAGGAAATGGGCTACAGGTGCCGCATTCCCCAGGTCAAGTCACTTTTGAACCAGAAACAGCGGCAGAAGCGCCTGACCTGGGCTACAGAGAAGCAGCACTGGAGTATCCACAGTCAGTGATGGTCTGGGGTGCCATGTCAGCTGCTGGTGTTGGTCCACTGTGTTTTATCAAGGGCAGGGTCAATGCAGCTAGCTATCAGGAGATTTTGGAGCACTTCATGCTTCCATCTGCTGAAAAGCTTTATGGAGATGAAGATTTCATTTTTCAGCACGACCTGGCACCTGCTCACAGTGCCAAAACCACTGGTAAATGGTTTACTGACCATGGTATTACTGTGCTCAATTGGCCTGCCAACTCTCCTGACCTGAACCCCATAGAGAATCTGTGGGATATTGTGAAGAGAAAGTTGAGAGACGCAAAACCCAACACTCTGGATGAGCTTAAGGCCGCTATCGAAGCATCCTGGGCCTCCATAACACCTCAGCAGTGCCACAGGCTGATTGCCTCAATGCCACGCCGCAATTACTTTCTGTGTCTTACCCTCTTGCTTGAGGGTGTCAATGATGGCCTTCTGGACAGCAGTCAGGTCGGCAGTCTTACCCATGATTGCGGTTTTGAGTAATGAAACAGGCTGGGAGTTTTTAAAAGCCTCAGGAATCTTTTGCAGGTGTTTAGAGTTAATTAGTTGATTCAGATGATTAGGTTAATAGCTCGTTTAGAGAACCTTTTCATGATATGCTAATTTTTTGAATTTTGGGTTTTCATGAGCTGTATGCCAAAATCATCAGTATTAAAACAATAAAAGACCTGAAATATTTCAGTTGGTGTGCAATGAATCTAAAATATATGGAAGTTTAATTTTTATCATTACATTATGGAAAATAATGAACTTTATCACAATATGCTAATTTTTTGAGAAGGACCTGTATTTACGACAGTAACGTTAAATACAAGTACTCCACATCGACTCTAGGGGTCGCTGTTTGACAAAAACGGAATTCCTGCATAGTGTGCCTTTAAGAGCAGAGTTTTGTATAAATAGAATGACAATGTAATTAGGATCAATTATCTGGTACTTCCTCAACGATATTAGGAAAAAGGAATCATTAAGCGAAATAGGAACCAGAATCATTAAATCCTGAGATTCCCATCCGTAATCAAGAGAGTAATAGCTTTCAGCACCTGCAGTCTGAGAGGAGCTGGTATCAGTGTACTGCTCTTTGAGCTCTCCAGAGGTCAGCCGGATTTCTGCAGAGCCCCCCTGCCCAGTCTCATCATCCCAATGTGTACACAGATAAAATGGAAACGTTCTGGCTAAACCTATATAACCCCCACCCTGAGCTCTCCCCCTCCTCTTGACAAACTCTTTTTCCTGGCATACACTATTATATAAGAGTACCAGCTATTGAGGAGGAAGGTACCAAGGCACCCAGCCAATCTCAACCAGCTCTGAACAACTCTCTATTAAAATATATGAGGAACTTCTGTTCCTCTAATCTTAAGTGTTTGCCACTTAGCTGGGCCGGGACGGACTTCTGAAAGGTTCTGGGATGAAAACAAGCTGTGAAGCTGGGATGATGTTAAACCCTTATGTTTTATGTTAGGACCAGTCTGTACCCTTGAGCGAAGTACTTGGCCACTCCAGCTAATTATATTGTACTGCATTCACACAAAAAACTCCTCAAACATCCATATTTGACAGCGTGCCACTGTTTTTCCAAAACTAGAATTATGGGCTGTAATATCAACATGATACGCTATTCATTTATGCACAGCGACAATTTGAAAAACAGACACAAATGAAGGCCTTTCAGATCACAGCA
The DNA here is from genome assembly GCA_026230005.1 of Gila orcuttii. NCBI lineage: Eukaryota > Metazoa > Chordata > Actinopteri > Cypriniformes > Leuciscidae > Gila > Gila orcuttii. Next base: position 26,776,315 of record JAPDVR010000008.1, on the reverse strand, counting down.
AAATATTGCATATGTAGCAATTTGGTATGTTGGCATTTGGTATGTTCGCATAGTGCGTGTAATATAATAAAAGCTATGAAATGTTGCATTTGTTATATGAGCAAAATACATCTTCGTGAGGATTTGTAAATGAGCGTATTATGCAAAAGAAGGTGCAAAATATATGCATGTGTGGAATTATGAAACAACTTCATTTTGAAAAGTGCTAATGATGATAAAGGTCTTCCAGAAAAGTCATTCTATCTGAAATGTGTCTAAAATTTACAGCTATTAAAATCAGATTTTAAGGTGCTGAATTCCAACTTAAGCATCATAAATTTCACATTCGAGCCAATTTTATGTAACTCAAACCTAATCTTTCTCACCGTAAATGAACCCAATAAATCAAATTGTGAAAGAAATGCTCCCTCTCCCTCAACGAGAGCCATAATTTTATGCAAATGTTATACAATAATCTGTATTCTATATCTGAGCATGGTAATGAGATTGGTTGCTCTACATTATTCATATTGTACAGATCCAATATAAACAGATATCATAAGAAGGGGGAAGGGAACCTAGGAGGGACACATCCCAGTTTACAGGGAACATTTCCATAATTTTCACTAAATAATAGAAATAATAATAAATAATAATAGAAATAATAGAAAAAAAAGTTATCTGGTCTTTAATAATGTTCTCAAAATTATTTATACAAAAGCATTATTTGTTCATGGAACATATTTTTTGGAATGGTTTAGTTGGACGTTCATCTATAATTTTTAAATGCTACTACTTGTTTGATCAAAAAAGAGAATTGAAGAGAACATGAAGTAACAAGACACGTGCATAAGGAACAAACAATGAATGCAATTTGTATATAAAATATATAGGCAAGCAGGAATAATACACTGACTTCATCCCAGCAAAAAATATGTTCTTAGAATGTTCAGCCAACATTCCTATTAAGTTATGAAAACTTTATTTCTGAATGTTTTTTAAACATTTAAAACGTCCAGTTTTTTTAATGTATTCAAAGCGTTTTGTCTTGATTTATGTGAGCGTTAAAGGAACATTCCACTCATTTGAAAATGTTAAGAAAAGGTTATTTCTGAATGTTTTCTGAATGTTCAAAACATCCAGTTTTTTAAACGTTTTAAGAACGTTTTGTCCTAACATTTAACTTTTAGTGAAAGTTATGGGAACATTCCTTGTTAGCTGGGATTGAACCTAAGCAATCAGGATTTTGAACTTCCCCTACTGTAACAGCATTTCATCTGATTCTGAACTAAATTAATCTCATTATCTTTCTATTACTCACAACTCTGCGCATGCGCTTCATTCCACGCCATTTTAAACCAAACATCGAGAGTCTGCAGACAGCCGTTACACTCTAAGGTCTCTCTTCAGCCTGAAGCATCACAAAGCATTTTGTTTGAAACTCCGTATGAAACAGTTCATATACACAGAACACAAATTTGTGGTGTTTTCTTCTTCTATAGTGTTGTTTTCCATGTCTTGTTAGATTTGACTTGTGTGCTGTCTAGTCGTATGTTTGAGTTTGTGTACTTTTTTCCCTTGTCTAACTTGGTGGGGTTGTGTTTTTGGTTTAGAAATGCTCTTTATGATTCCATGTTTTGGACTGTGTACTTCTCAGACTCTTACACAGTTTAGTGTATTACTACAGTAAAATGTGAATCCTAAAGTAAAGTCTTATCTGTTATTTTTGTATAAATATTTAATGCACTTAACCGTATTTGGTACTTAAAATCTTGTTAATTTGAAATCCATACTTGCGGCTTTAAGAAATTAATTTGCTACATTTATCTATTTTTATCACTTAAAATCATATAAACATAAATACAAAAAGGGCGGCACAGTGGCTCATTGGGTAGCACTGTCACCTCACAGCAAGAAGGTTCAGAAATAACGTTTTCATAACTGAATGGGAATATTAGCACATATAAGAACATGTTTTTGTTAGCTGGGATGATGCCACAGACATATTGGTGACAGAACAGATTACAAACAAAGGACATTTCGAGGTCTTTTTGGTGAAGCTTCACAGATTATCATGCATTTCCTGTGGAACCGGAGGCTGATGGCACTCTCTTGTTTCAACAGTTCTCTCTGCTGTAGCAGCACCCAATCAAAATGGCCGCCGTTCAGGAAGAGGGGTAATGAGATATGAGTGCAACGGAATGCTTTGCGCCGAACATAATCATGCAACTTGCGTGCAATCAATGAGCCCCCACATCATCTCCCGTGATTGCCTGTTGTACAGACGCGGCTAATGTTTCACCGTAGAAGACGTGGCATACTTTCCGCCGCAATGCATCATGTTTGACTTCTACGACTTTGTAAATGGCAAAAAATATAAAATGATCCAAGAAACAAATAAGAAAAGAGGAGCCAATTGAATATATGTGTTGAACAGTGGGGCCATTATTTTGATGTTTATAGCTCTTGGCAGATCTTGTAGATTTCTTTTTTATTGGATGCTGTATATTGACCCCTTTGTCAAATTGGCTTTATGCATTTGCTTCTCTGGCACTGGATGATATGTCTAGAAGTGACATCTCTCCTGCTCAGTGATACATACTGTAATCAAATAGAACGAATCCTATTTCTGGCGTTGCACCTGTGCTCAGACTTTATTGCTGTGCTGTACTCATCATTTCATGTGACGCAGATGTGAATGGCATCATGTTTTTTTTTCACAAATGTTTTAGTGTGGTACAGCTTTCAGTCATTAAATGCAGTTGTTTGGCAGGAATGCACCATAGGCCTTGATTGTTAGTATGACAGTTTTTCACATTGTCTGAAAGTAAGGAACCATTTTTGCTGCACCGACTAGGACATTTTGAGCGTCTCTCTCTCTCTCTCTCTCTCTCTCTCTCTCTCTCTCTCTCTCTCTCTCTCTCTCTCTCTCTCTCTCTCTCTCTCTCTCTCTCTCTCTCTCTCTCTCTCTCTCTCTCTCTCTCTCTCTCTCTCTCTCTCTCTCTCTCTCTCTCTCTCTCTCTCTCTCTCTCTCTCTCTCTCTCTCTCTCTCTCTCTCTCTCTCTCTCTCTCAGTTGTCCAGATGTGAATCAGAGCTTTTTTTCGCGAGACTGGAACCAATTTCATTCCTCATCAGTTTCTTATGGAAGGTCAGAGTATGGGAAAATCAAACTGCGAGTGTGTATTCTTTCCACACCCTGTGGTTTAAATGCACTCACTACTCAGCACCATGCTCATTTTCGTCCCCTTTTATGTTAGACTAGAAGCCGCTGAAATATATGGGCCCCCTAAAATATCTATCATAAAACCTCTTGAACTGACAGAAATGGATATAATGCATTTTTCAAAGCTAATGTGCTTTTTAAATGTGAAATACTTCACAGCTGTTTTATCTCCAGCGTGTTTTTATTTTGAACATCTGAAATGTTCAGATTAAGGGTTTTATTAATAAATTAACTTAAGTTATTTTATTTTGTTTTCAATAAACTGCAATAAATTATGATGTTTTAAATTGTATACAGGTAATGCAGGCAAATGTCAATAAGCTTTAAAATACTACACAATGTAAAATAAATAAAAAGAGTACAATTATTATTATTATTATTAATTGATAATTTTTTTTTAATGCAGGTGATGCAGACAATGCAGGTAAATGTGAATAAGCTTAAAAATACTCCAAAAAGCACAATTATTTAAAAAAAATATATACTTTTTATATTTATTTTTAAGGAAATTTATTTGATTAAGTAACGAAAAGCAACCAAATTATGTCTTCTTTTTGATACTTTATTTTACAAAAACACTAAGTAAGTCAAACACAGGCAGGGCAGAGAAAAATGCAAATGTAACGGTATACAAAAAATTTATATTTTGTTTTGACTCCAGTCATGTTCTTTGCATATATTGCTATGTCTGAGGTCAAATCCCCAAACACAAAACCCCAAACCTGTTTAAATTCAGTTCCACTCCACTCTTTCCTCACACCCATTTTCACAACATACATGAGATGATATATTATATGAACACATTTTGCTCCGGCTGTATATACATGACTGAATTAGAGACTGTTGGCAGATTGAGGGAAATAATTAATCCCATCATCTTGTTATCAGCCGCTCTGTATCAACTTGAAGGTACATCTGGCCTTTCAGACCTTCTGCCGACCTTCCTATGTCAACATGTGTGGACCCTTAAAAGCAGCCTGTCAGGTAATAAAATATATTCCTCTGCCTTCTCGCAAGATGCTAATGCTGTCTTGGAGATGTGCCAGAAACACTCTCCGTTTCATTTCTGATCAGCAGATGCTCGAATAGTATCAACATCCAAATGTACACCTTTGGTTTCCCCTGGTGTAATTAGTCACCGGTGAAACTTCACATTCTAAACATGTCAACGTTTATAAAACACTGAGAGGGCAAGAAAAATGTGAGCATAATGGCACGCAGTGGAAAGGAGGACGTATGGGCGAAAAGGAGAGGTTTCCTCATGGTTTAATTTCAGCTGAAATTTAAAGGTCAAACGCTGTTACTAACAGCAATAGTTCTGCGCGAGACGCACACTCGAATGGTTCCCGTGCAGAAAAGTATAGCTTATTCCCCAGATATGCGTACATTATGATTTCTTTTATATTAAAATAAAGAAATAAAAAAATTACTCGATACGAGTCGCTGTCGATAGCAACCACTTCTCTGAGAGGAACACGCAGGGGTTTGTTGTCAAACCAAATTATACACATTCTTTCCATGGATAAACCGTAGCCTGAATAATAAGCAGCCACAAAAGTGGGTCAGGGTCGTCATGGAGAGAAATAGAGGCAAAGGGAGGGAGAGAGAGAGAGAGAGAGAGAGAGAGAGAGATGGGGGGAGTGTTTCTCTCTTTGCTCCCTAGCATTCAATATCAAGAGTGGCAGTCATCTTTGACTTCAAATCATTCCTCTGATGAATAACCTTTGTCTGTACTGCATTACAGCACAAAGTGATTTCTTTTTTCACCCCCAAACCCCCCCCCCCCCCCCCCTCCTCAAAATGGCAATTTTCTGAGAGCCTGAAGCTGAACTGAAAGCGTCTTCATTCGTGTTCCACCACTGTAATTTATTACAGTGAGCTAGAGTGACTTTCATGACTACCTATAGAGGCACTCTGATATTAGGCCCAGAGATGAGGATGAAGTATAAATCACTGGCTGGCTCTTATTGAATTGGTACGATTTCATGTCGAGCTGAGAAACCAAGTTGGGCTTTTCCCTTTTGCGCTCTGCCTCCAAGACGTTGTGCGGAATTATTTCTGAATATATCGCGATGTAATGCACGTATTCATTTCTATCAGTTGATTGGTGAAAGCCCCACACTGAGAACGAAACCAGCCTCCAATGTTACAATTATCTTCACAATGGTCTGACATAGATCTGTGAAGAATGGCAATTTATATAAGGGGGAATAACGTGATGACGCAGCTTTGCCGTTGCAGTCTGGTCTGTAAAGTGACAGCCGAGCTTCTGGGAAACATTTTGACTTCATTGGTTTAATGATTCATGAATGATGACATATTGCTTTTTTTCCCTTTTCTCCTTTGCTCGTATTGTTGCCGTGAAGCGATTTATCGGTTCCTACGGCTCATGGTTTTTGGTCATTGGTGTCTGCGCAATTAGCTTAAATTAAACCATTAGAGAAATGTAATGTCTGTTTCCCCTAACTGAATCCTTAGATATGCTTCAACACTGACCGAATCTCATCTAAAGCAGAGCTGACCTGAAAAAGACGGGGGATAAAAATGATTAAGTTTCAGAGTGAGCAGCCAGTGGCTTGTTAAATATCCTTTCACAGTGAGACAAAATTACAGTGTATCATAATTTACTGCTTCAGGAATCCCAATGGAGGTAAATGAAGGCATATTTCACTGGAGACCAATAGATGGTGACACGACCACTTAATTGCTTTATTTTACGATTGGTTGAGGGGAAAATTTGGTTTGATAAGGGTGTTTGAACAAGTGTTTTCCAGCACCGAAAGCCCAATGACAACATTTATTCTCCTTGTTTGTCTTCGGTGTCTGTTTCATTTCTGTATTTTGATAAATGGTGCAGATTTTGGTGCAGCTGTGCGGGGTCAACAGTGTTTAACTCGTGTGGGAGAGTGTTTAAGCGTATCTGCTCACTTGAGGATGTTTGCAGCTGAAAGGTAGGTCACGTTATTTTTATCTCAACAGGAGTGGTGTGTGTGTGTGTGTGTGTGTGTGTGTGTGTGTGTGTGTGTGTGTGTGTGTGTGTGTGTGTGTGTGTGTGTGCTACTTTTGCTGTCCGGGATGCAGTCCGACATATGTCTACACTAATGTCCCACAATGCACTTCAACCACAGAACAGCTATTTGAAGACATGAAACCTTCTGTATGACATGGTGACCCCTACAAATAACCACATGAGACCACTGTCACCAGCACAGAGGGTTACACAACACATACACAGTGTTGCAGTGCACATTCCTCATCATTGTATTGAGAATATTTTGGACATGCAAGTCACACTTAATGTAAAATGTCATAATAATAATAATAGATTCACTGAATTAGATACAAAATATTGAACTAGGCTGTACTTCATTATATCAACAATAAAAACAAAGTTTCACAAGTCTAAAGTAGAGCCCGACCGATATATCGGTCCGCCGGTATTATCGGCCGATATGAGCCTGTTGCAAATATATCGTTATCGGCATATATGACACAGATATGCCGCCGATATGAACTTTTTTTTTTACAGAACATATAACGTGGATAAAATGCTTGTAAATTGTGTTACTTGTGTTACAAGTTATTTTTTATATAACGTGACAAAATAAAAAGACAAAGTCATTAGTGAATATTATGCAACAGTATTTAGAATATAATTTAAAATAGAACATGCAATGCAAACTAGTTTGGTTCCAGCTCAAATGTATCATTCTCATTCTATCATTCACCTTGCCTCCATTACACATCTTTGTCACACAAGTGTTTGATCACAACATTTGAGTGATCATTGCAAAAAATTTGTTTACACCAAACTATAAAGAAAACTGCAACGATAACTATATTAGCGTCCACACCAGCAGAAGATATCGTTCTGTTTATTCTAACCGCGTGCTTGTCTGCCGCTTTAAAGGTTTGAGTTCTTTATAGCTCGATTGATTCTGATTGGCTGTCAGTGTTTTTATTGTTCATCAGGATAAAATCATACTGAAAGTGACTCCAACTATATCGTTTCTTTGTGCTGTTATCGTTATAGTTGTGGTGTGGACTCTGCTATTCTTTCATATTGAGAACGATTTTTAGAACTACTGTATATCTTTATCGTTATCTTTATAATTATCGTCCTTGTTGTGAACGGGCCCTGAACTTTTTGTTATCATTTTGAACAATATATAATTTGAAGCAATAGATATCAAAATATGAAGTTATTTTTTCAATGAAATGATACTCTAAACAAAAAACTAAAACTGCCAGTAGGTGGAGGTAAATGTCTAAACTAGTAAGAGATTGAGTCGTTCATTCGTTCAAACGACCGATTCATTTAAGAATTAAGTAAATGGCTCTCTTTATGAATGGACTATTGAATCATTAGTTCACTCGATTGATTTGTTGAAAACGCGGATTCATTCAGGAATGGAGTAAATAGGTGTGTTCGACTTGAAGCGGTGCTGCGCAAACCGATCGGTGTATGACATCAAAGTATCATTACTCCAGTTTTCAGTGTCACATGATCCTTCAGAAATCATTCAAATATGCTGATTTGCTGCTTGTTGAAAACAGCTGTGCTGCTTAATGTTTAAGAGGAAACTGTGATACATTTTTTTCAGGATTCTTTGAAGAATATAAAATTCAAAAGAACAGCATTTATTTGAAATAGAAATATTTTCTTTTGCAACACTTTTGATCAGTTTAATACATCCTTGCTGAACAAGAGTAATAATTTCTAATAATATCACATCAGCCTATGCATATATATTTACCACATCAACCTTTGAACAGGGAAATGGCTGATGTGTTCCAGCACTGGCAGCCGGTCCCTAAGCCCATGAGAGAAGAGCATGAGTAATTTATGTAGGGTAGTGTTTCTGAGACAAGGACCCTTGAGAAATCTAATCACTTTCAACAGACTCAAAGAATTTATCCTGGTGCATGAGGAAAATGGACACAAAACCCCCCAGAACTCTATTGCCGTCCTTGTTGCAGGGAGGTAAGCTACATTAAATCACACTAATCGCAAAACCGATAGACCCCAAAAAATGTCAACAGGTGCGACGCACTGAAAGGATTAACATTTTTCTGCCTGTATCTTTATACATAGGGGAGAAAAAAGAGACAACAAGAAGCAGGAGTCAGAATGACCTGGGTGGACGTGGACGGCTGCCAGCAGCCAGCTGAAAGGGCTGCAATTTCAGCTATTGTGCGGGGAAAAAACTGTGCCAAGTCCCATTACGTGAAATTGAATTTAACCTCCAACGCGATTAATTCAGATGTTGCCTCGTATTTTTTCTAACCTCATGGCTGAATGCCACGCACAGTGGCTTATTAAAATATGAATCCACCTTCCTCTAAATTAGGAAGTGCCCTCGTCACACCAGATTGACATGGAGAAGTGACTCGGTACATTTGGGCACAATTAACAAGCTATTTTTATCAACTGCAAGAGCTAGTAAATGAAAACGTAATAAACTGCTGTTTACATTCATTTAAGCCCACCTTTTGTAATCAATAGCAGAGCTCTTGCCATCTGGTGAAAACACAGAAAGCCACAAAGAGAGTCGTGTTCAGTCATTTTTTCTGCTAATTTGCAAAACATGAAAGACAATTGAACGGAATATCCAGGAAAATCAATCCGCTAATCTATCATTTAATCTGACACTACGATGACAGAGGGGTGGCGTGCGGCTTGTCGCGGCCAGTGATGGCAAATCAGAAGGGCTATGTTCATGACGACAGGCCCCTCCCCGAATCTTCCACAGAAACGTACGTATTTCGGGGGAAAAAGCGACACCCTTGAGCGAGCTACTCCGCTTGACAAAAGCTCCCAGCAGGAGCTGACCGAACTCACACATCAGGCTCGTATCTGAACGCAGTACAATGGGCCACTGTGTTCTCATCCTCGGCTCAGCTTCAGTCAACAGAACAGCAGTGCTTCACATCGCCGGCGCTGTCCGGCCTATTACAGCAACACGACACGAGAGACCAGGAATGCTATCAGCAGTGGACATACTTGGGGGGGAAAAAAACAAAACAAGCATTCCTTCCACATTTGTTCCATTCAATCTATGGCTTGAATTCATACCACTGCACTATTGTATTGTGTTTGTGTCTGTCAATTTAAGTAATAAAATTTAAGTCACTGAAGACCATGAGTTACTGTGATTGTACCAGGTCTGACAGGTAGATATCAACCAATATAGCCTTTGCCTAACTGTTATAATTTTGTTTTTTGACTAATAATAATAATGATAAAATAATACTTTAACCCCGGACCTTGTCATTGCTAGCACTATTCTCTTTGGTTTGAGCAACAGAAAGAAAAAAACAGTGATAAACTATACATTAAAAGTTATTTTACCTGTGAATTTTGGGTGCTATTCTTTGGAAACCCACCAAATGGTGGCAGTTTCTGTTTTTTAAAGTATTTACTCTATAACCAATTAAACTAGTGTGAATACTGGTTAAAAAAAAAAATCATTAGTTACACTGATTTTCATTAGTGGCTTATTGTTTTTATAATATTATAAGACATCAGTGTTCAACAAAAACACAAATTTATTTGTGTAATATATTTGATCATGTTTATCATTTTATCATGTGTAATATATTTTAACATTTTTATCATGTAATATTTTTCACCATACCAACTTGCCAAAATAAAATATTATCTGCCGTCCCAGATATGCAATTATAGTTATTTGACAACAAGCTTTGAACATGACTCATCAGAATTTAGACTCAGAACTATCCTTTGTATAATGCTGCATCTTCATTTTCTCTAAGAGTAAATGTTTCAAACAGGTGATTTCACAGCCCTGTTTTGTGCGGAGTTGAACCAGAGACATTTTTGTGAGCTTCAGAGCGGATTCTCCTCTCTTGGGCTGTTGCTATGGAGCTATGCACTTCCTCTGCAGCTGCCGCCCTGGTGTGGTGGGTGATAAGCATCAGGGATGCTGGGACACAAGCTCCCTTATCTGGACGCATGACCACAATCACTTCCTGTTCATTACCTCTCCTGCTAGGAAAACACATAGGAATTAATGCGGCCTGACCAATGAGCCGCTGCTAAAAACATACACGGAAAAACAAGCTCGGACACTACAGGGCACAAACATCCCATTATGTGTCAATCATCTAAGCCGGTTGTCTGCATTGATACATTAACAGCAGAACGTATGGATTAACTAAAGCTAGTTTGACTGCAGCGTTTATGCCACAGTGCCGAGCTACGACGCAATAACAGCCCCTCCATTAGAATGCAGGTCTCGTTCCCTGTCAGGAAATAAAGATTACTTTATTGATACATGCTGTTGCCATGACAAGCATCCACAAGATCCGTTTGGTTCGAGATTTCGCCATCCTTGGCAATCGCACAAATTTGGCCTGGCTAATGAGTTTCAGGCTGATCAGGATCACATGGGTCTCCATGGCATCCTCAGATGAGCCTTGAGACTGCATCGCTATAAGCAGGACCTACTGCAGTTCATCACTATTGTAGTTTTGTTTACATAAAAAAAACATAACTATTGATTAAGGAGTATAACCTGAGACCAAAACCTGCCTTTATGACTCATTCTTCTCTTTCTTGGATAATGGCGCCTGAGAAGTTATCTCTCGAACTGTAGTCTGCAAATCACCAGCATATTTGCTAAGAGGACAAAAATATCTCTATCATATTACAGTATTGATTGCGGGTGAACCTGAGCTGCAACTTTGCTTTGAAGTTTCCTTAGAAAAACGTGATGTGTAATGATATTAATTAAATAGAGTGATGCTACACATGCACTTTAAAAAAAGCATGATGACATGATATTATAGTTGCTGCATTACAATCACATCCATAACAATGGCAAAAGTGATTTTAATCTCTCAAGTAATACAGATTTGTTTTTACTTAGGGACATTTCACACAAAAATTTAAATTCTGTCATTGCTTTCCCCTTAAAGGCCATGTTGCAGGTTAACCACCACTGTCGATTAATGGGTACATAAATCACTCAAGATATGTATATCATTTTTAAAATGTCTCAAAAGTGGCCTTAAAGACCAGTTTTTTACGTTTTTGGTATTAACAGGTTTTTTTTAAGCAATTCAGTGATGACGTCACTTTGGGGAGAAGTGGATGAAAGGTAGCCTCAGCGTAGTAGAACTATGGCGACTGACTGGGATGAGGAAGAGGTGGCAAGAGCCAACATGTATAATTTCGAACCTGCCAGACGTGAGAGGGCAAATGAGGAATTGCCAAGAACTGATGGCCGTCAAAGCCAATTAAATGCATGGTCCGAGGAGAATGAGTGGAGAGTTGAAGTGTCCTGGTGAGTTGCTATCATTTACCAACGCAGCAATGAGCACTGGAGCTAGTCTACGAGCAGCAGTGCACAAAAACGACCTAATATATATATTTATTTATTTTTACTGTCTTTTTTTACTGTTCTTAGTTTTTACGAGTGAAAAATTAACGTTTTCTTTATATCTAACTGTTAGTGGCAGTGATCATGACGTTAGTTCAGATAAGTACCGGTAACCTTTGTCATAGCGTCGTAGTACTGGTAAACTTTGTCTTTGTCATCTAGAAATAGAAGGCATCATGCTAGCTATATGGGCGTTTCTAAGCGTTTATCTCTTCCTCCTGTGAAAATGTTGTTGCAAACGTAGCCGCCGCGTGTCTGTCGCTGCGTTTGGCAGGTGCTTGTGTGGGCGGTATAGAGAGAGATAGGCAGACAGCCAGATAGCATAACGTTAGCATAGATAGCTAGCAGCTAGATAGATAGATAATTAGACAGAAATATATAGTAGGTAGATTGACAACGTAGAGTTGGTCGCACGTCAGAGGTGCCCGCGCCATTGGATGTGTAGTTGCCGCATATATTAGCCTATCTATCTATATCTATATATCTGTCTGTCTATCTATATATTTAGTCTATCCATTTACCTATATCTATGCATTTATCTATTGATCTATAATCTGCGCTATCTGAATACTCTCGTCTACTACTCGTCTCTCTAGTCAGTCTCAATGCTCTCAAGGCGGGCTTTGGTAAATTCTCTCCCCAAGGTGACGTAATGCAATGTATTGTGGGCAAAAGGAGAATCGTTGCAAACCGCTGTAAGATAGTACCTACTTTTTCGTATTATATTACGTTTTGTGATACCCAACAACATATAATACAATGGATAACAGTTTAAATGTTTATTACCAACAAGCAAATTGCACAAATTCGTTAAAAAATTAACCCTGCAACATGGCCTTTAATGTTGTTTCAAACTGATATATTTTTTAATCAAACAAAAACTTTTTGTTGAATCTTTATGCAGCTTCTGTCATACAACCGACCAAAAAAGAAAAAAAAATCCTAAAAGATTTCATAAAAATCTGATCTGTCCATATTATGATATGTGTACATAACTTTGTGCTATATGACTGCTATGATTTTGGTCTGTTTCTCACGTAAATTTATTGTATAGGTTCAAAACACACACACACACACACACACACACACACACACACACACACACAAATGTATATATATATATATATATATATATATGTCAGTATAACATACAAGTCAAATGAAGCACTTTTATGGAGCTTTTATGTTTTTTCTTTCCTTTTTGAAACTTGACAGTTGTGGTCACTTTGATTCAAACATTAGAAAATTTGCACTTTCATTTTCCACTGAAAAAAAAAATACAACAACAGCGACAGGTTTGGAGCAACACGAGAAAAATAATTAAAAACAGATATTCATTTCTTTGCAGAACTCTTTTTAATCTCATTTATATTTAATAATCAGTTAAATACAAATAACATCATTTACAGCTAAGTGGAAACACTCTGATTGCTATTTGTCCATGATGTTCATTATAACATCATATTAGTGTGATAATGTTTTAAAATAATATTTGGCATAATCTAACTACAGCTGAGCACTGTGAGTTTACACCCAGTGAAACGTGTCAAATGCGAATGTGGTTGCCTGATCTCCGTTAACAGCACTAAAAGCATTAACTTCCTATCTGACAAATTTAAAGGGTGCTTCATTTGTCTTCCAAGAAGCAATTTCGTGTTTTAACCACCTGTAGGAAGCTTTGTGACTCTCCCTCTCCCTCTCTCTCTCTCTCTCCCTCTCCCTCTCTCTCTTTAATGTGCCTCAGGACCTACGGCTGTGAGGTTCATTTGTTTGTGTAGTTTTTTTGCCCATGTTTAATTACAATGGTGCAGCTGTTCCTCATTTACACTGGGGTCATATATTTGAATGTGTGTGTGTGTGTGTGTGTGTGTGTGTGTGTGTGTGTGTGTGTGTGTGTGTGTGTGTGTGTGTGTGTGTGTGTGTGTGTGTGTGTGTGTGTGTGTGTGTGTGTGTGTGTGTGTTCATATCTCTCTCACTCTCTCTTTATCTGTCTCTCTCTCTCTCTTCAGGGCCTTGTTTGCAGAGAGCAAAAACAGTGTGTCCACCGCTATCAGACTCAGAGGTACTGAAACAGGGATGATTTTGTGGTTCAACTTATAAGCCTCGACCGTTTGAATTGCAAGGTTGAAAAAAACTTGTTATTAAAATGACAAAGGAACTATTTCCATCTTTTAAAACACATATAACACCTGTGTAATACTGCTTTGCATTTCCATGAATTGGGAAGGTATGAAACTGAACGCCCAGGGGCTTCGAAAATTCATGAATTGTTTTATAGATCGGGTTTAATATTTCTGATGACAGACTCATTTGCACTCTTATTCAAAAGAGGCTAGAAACATGCCCCTCTGGACAGATTTTAATATACTGTCCCTTTTGTCTAGCACAGTGAGAATCATATTTTACTAAATCAGGACCACAAGATGCAGTTTCATGCGGAAATTAATGTTTGAAATGACTTTAAAGCTTCAAATTTTAATGTTTAGTGTTTAAAATAATGGTAGAGGATGAAAGGCTGTTTTGATGGCAGACAGTCACATATCCCAACTAATCTAATGCTAGCCTCAACCGCAAAACTTTTCAAAGTGCTTCTATAAAACAAATGGGTTTGGAAGCATTTTTGACTCCATTTTCTATCCTTTCAGCGGGAAACCGCAAAAAAGGTATGACTAATACAAAACAAAATTGAGTATGACTTTCTGCTGGTTTCCTGTTGAAATGAGCTCCTTGTTTTCTCTGTCCACCGCCTTTCATTTCCATTTCACTTGTAGCTGTCCTGATAAGGTTTAAGTCTCTTTGAATTACCTTCTCTTTTGCTTATGAATGGCGTACAAACTTGCGCACTAAAATTAATTGCTCTCTTGTGCGCCGCAGTCAGAGTAACGCATATTTTCATGCCTAATTTTAGGCTCGCGAGTCGAGTTGAGTTGGCCGAGTGTGTCCTCTAAAAGCTTGAATGTGTAAACACCCAAAATATGGAACATCGATCAGCCTCAACCCCTCAAATAATAACTTGGGCAAATGACTTGCTTCAAAGCTTTTCACCAGACCATGAACAAGCAATGAGGGGAGTTTCTCTGAAAGTCAAGCGTGCAATTATAACTTTAAGTCTGTTATTTTGGGTCGATTTTGACCTCAAACACAGCTGCTCGCAGTGAAGACAAAAAAAAATAAAAAAAATAAAAGGGATGTTTTTTGAAAACATCTTTTTCTTCTTGCTCCTAAATTTTACATGCAGAGGAAACATCCAAAAGACTTTCATGTAAAGTATAAACATACTGCCATAAAGACAAACATACTAGCTTTTTACATTTGGACATAAAAAGCATGTTTCAAAGGTTTTCGAAAAGTCCTAAGCAGGAAGACTTTTTAGAGATTTTAGAGAAATTCAAAATAGGCAATGCATTCTGGGAAATTAAGTGTTCTTCCACTCTAGTCCATCAATCTACCCATCTCAAACAAGCCAACAGAAGACAAACTTTACTTGTCTAGTTAAAAATTACAGTTATATTTGAATTAATTTTAATAGATTAAAATACCCCATTTTCAGAAACTGCTGTAGATTTTCAAAATTACATACATTACTGTTTGGGGTCTGTAAGATTTATTTGAATCTTTTTGAAAGAAATATCTTATTTTGACCAAGGCTGCATTTATTTAATGCAGCAGTAATATTGTGAAAAAAGTAATTTAATTGAATTTAAAATGTAATTTAATTCATTCCTGTGATGGCAAAGCTGAATTTTCTGTATCATTACTCCAGTGTCACAGTGTCACATGATCATTCAGAAATCAGTCTAATATGATGATTTGCTGCTCCAGAAACATTTCTTCTTATTATCAATGTTGAAAACAGTTTGTGGAAACCATGATGACACATTCCTTTTCCAGGAATCTTTGATAAATAGAAAGTTCAAAAGAACAGCATTTATTTGACATTTTCTGTAATAATGTACTCTTTACTTTCACCTTTGACCAATTGCATCCTTGCTGAATAAAATATTAGATTCTTCCAAAACAAATGTACTGACCCCAACCTTTTGTATGGTAGTGTACATCAATTCTATTTTATACTATAAAACAAGGCATCAGAATGCTCTCATCATCTTGAAACCACATCACGGTTAATGCAATATTGATGTTTTGCGCACCTCCCTACTTTTTTGCACTTATAGGTTTTGATTACAGCTAATGATAAGCCTCAGAGCGAGTCCATTCTGATGATTATGTTCCAGAGGAGAAAGGTGTGGGGCCCACCTGTTCTAGTGCTGCTGAAACATGATCTCACACTTGTCACAAGACAGCGATCGGGAACTCGCAACGTGTCCTTCCTGATCGCAGGAGAACAGAGGGCCAGGCATCAAAAGGCTGACAGGTGCCACTTAAACACCAAAGACTGAGCTGAATGAGGGGAAACACAACAGGCTATTAGTTCACCTACAGATGGGCCCACAAAGGCCAGGGTGTGCTCCTTCACAAAGCTGCTGTGCGCATTTAAGTCCTGACGTGTTGCTGAAAGTCCACCACACAATGGAGAGGCTGGCACTATTGTTGTGGCCAGAATAACACTCCAAGCATGCAAACAAACAAACAAGTGTGTATTTAACAGATGCTGGACTCATTGAAATCATGCATATGCCATGAAAAAAATAGAGAAAAGTTTGTGAATTAAACAGAGGATTACAGTTGTGAGACACGCCTTGCATGTTATTGACACACGCACTCAAACACTACAAACAATATGAATTATTCTTATGGTAAGAGTCCTAAACAGATATTAGCAATTAGACTGATGGCGGAAGAGGATGTTTGGGATATTCTCAGGCTGCTCCAAAAATCCTGGATCCGCACCATAACTTTCATTACATTCTGCGACAAAAAAAAAGTCTTTATGTGAAAATGATTGCAATATGTTTCATAGTGAGATTAAACTAAACAATTAAGCTATTCTGGATTGGTTTTCACAGAGCCATCTGTTTGGATGTTTCCTCAAACTGGGAGCCTAATCAGCTATTCATATGTAGACTGTCATTGGGCAAAGCAGACCCAAAAAATGAGATGCCGCCAATGAATCGCAATCACAGATTTGTGCCAGAATTTTCTTGACGCGCATGACGGCCCAAAAAAAACACAAAAAAAAAACATTTCCCCAGCCAAAATAAAGCGAACACATGTCCAGATTTTATGATCATTATGTTCATCTACTTAATGAGTTGATCTTTTGGCATTTTCTGCATCACACTAAACTGGCTGATATGCTAGCAGAGAGAGAAGCTAATTATATTGAGAAAATAATCTTATTTAGTAACAAACATGGCTGCAGCGCTATGTCACATTTGTTTGAATTACTACGCAAGGAAAACTCAAAAGATTGGAGAGGGCTGAACTGGGACTGACGACCAGCATCGTAAACACAGACGCAGACGACGTAAATATGCCACTAGAATTCAAGGCCGTAAAATGCAACTGAACACTGTCTTTCTCACAGGAATGCTCGTGTTTATGGCCTTGCATTTTCTACAGTGACAAAGACAAAAATGGAACATACCAAGCAAGCAAAATTCCCTCTTTTCTTCCCCAGACACAAAGTGATGCCTTAGCACTTCAGCACAGGTCTCTTCTGACTGATTATGACAAACTCTTTTCACCTCTTTACAAAATACTCCACGTATGCAGATGGTTCTTTGTCATTTCGCATTTAATAGCATCACTGATATATTTCCCAGACCACCTTGGCTGATTGTAGATACCACATTATTTTCCTCGATTCTGTTTTTCAGGTTTGGCCCTCTGGGTCTGTGGAACGAGCAATGACAACAATAATCATTCTTCCAGCATAATTAACAACACTTTTGTGGGCTTGGAGATCATGACCGGCAATCATTCTGGACTAGAGGTGTACTGATTACACTTTTTCTTTCCTGATACAGAGTAACAATACCAGTGTGTTTTTATGTTGTTGTTTTCTCTCTGTACACCTTCCCTGGGAGAGAAAACAGAACATAAATATGAATGAAAAAACAAATTTGCAGCATGTGACGAAAAAAAGGTTAACTGGACCAAAGGCTTTTAACATTTTAATGCGAAGGACCCCCAGATATAATTTGGACCACCTTCATTAAATATGAAGGCAACTATATACTTAATATACTTACTTATGGCTTATCATTTAAAACATGTAAGTAGCAACTTTACATGGCTGCTCGCTCTAACGTTAACCTAGATAAATGTATGCTATTATTAGGTGCATATCCAAGTGTTTGTGCGAAGTGTGGAAGATAAAGTATAGCGCATACTGCATGACATGAAGGTGCTGGTGTGATCAGCATCACACCAAGAGCTTACATCAAGAGTAGCCTAATATGTAATTCGAAACTGACTAATTTTATTTATGTGCACTCAAAATAACTAAACATTGTGCTTTTGTAAAATAAACAAAACAAACAGAATGCACTTTCTGACGTCTCGGCCTCTGTGAAATTGAGTGTGCCAAAAAATAAACCGAAACTCAGCGTGAACTTTCCTCACAGACATGAGAAATCTATCAAAAGCTTGAAATGTCTATTTTTAAATGAACCGATTCAAATGGATTTAAAAAGATGATGTTATGAAACATGCATATAGGTGCGTGCACTATTCTGCGGAGATGACGAGTCAGCATTGTCGACTTAATCTCTGCAGCCGAAAACACAGAAAACATTATCAATAAATTATTAAAATGTCCAGACAGACTCCTTGCTGTTTTTTCACGACACATTCGGAATCATTACTTTTGCCGGTGGGCTATGGCAAGCTTTATGTGTGCGCTTGAGTGCTGATTAGGCTGTTTAGACAATTAAAGGCTCTCATTATGATTTATGCCTTTTTAATATACACGTGCGATTAGTCGACCAATCGCGTAAATGAACAACTAATCGTCGACTAGAAAAATATTTAGTCAAGGGCAGCCCTAATTTGAAGTGTGATATAAAAATAAATGATTGTTTTAGTCAACGTACTAAAGCTAAAATAAATATATAAAAAATATTAAAAAAATAATAAATAAATAAATATACAGTATATATATATTAGTGCTGGGCAACGATTAAAAATTTTAATCGCGATTAATCGCATGATTTTCTTGCGATTAATCGCATTGTTATGCGCAAAATTGAATAATGACTTCTAAAGTAGTGTATTGCGCACTTTTGATTTAAATGTACTGCTATATACACAAAAGTGCAATAACTTTAAACAAATAAGGTGCTTTTATACCAGCAGTATTCCCTTTACACAGTAATCTCAAATCTCAACTTAAACATTAATGTAATCAAATCAAATATTTAAACAAAGCTATTTGCCACTGCCAGGGCATTACCTTTTATCTAGTTTGTTAAAACGAGTCCAGTTTTCTTGTTTTTTTTCTGAACAGGTATCAACAGGTATCTTTTATCAGGGAGTAGCAGAAACAGTCTATGTAGTAGTCAGAGGTCATGATCACTACTATATAAGTCGACCAACGTTACTTATAGTAGCTTAGGTTTGGTCATGCCATGGTTTCCCACGTAAGATTACATTAAACAGAGTAAAAAAACAATTTATACTCTATACTCACGCCGTGGCTGTGTAGCGCGCGTACACTTCGGCGTACCCTGACGTGCACTTGTCCAAAAATGTAACGTCAATTCTACGCGTACCGCAAGCGCTGTGATTGCTAGAACCGCTCACCGGGTTTCACATGCTCCCTGTGCATGTGTAATTGCGCGTCAACGCGGACAACGACGCAGAGATATAAATGAAAACCAACGCGTAGTCTATACCGTATAGTCTTCGGCGTAAGTCCGACGCAGAAGTATAAATCAGCCAAGAGTGAGGTGAAGTGGTCGAGCACAAGGTGCAGCGACAAGCGGGTGCGTTCCTGTGAAACTGTTGCGGTCATGCAGGCGCCCGCGCCCGCTCGTTGCCGAAGTTGAATTGTCTATAACTTTTTATAAAGGACGCGCAGCACAAATCATTAGAAGAGAGACTGATCCTCGGCTCGCTGTTAGTGAGTTTCCAGAATCTAAATAGTTATTATCTATAGGTTTTATATGTACTATCCATAGAGCGCCTGTCATTCACTCGCGGAGCGCAACCCTTTAACTGTTCACCAGAGAGAACCTGCCTCTCTCCACTGCTTGTTTGGGTGGGTTATTTGCTGGCTGACCAACATCCCACCCCTCCTGTGATCATGGTTTGACTGTAGGCCTATGTTTATTCAGAGCCAGTGAGCAACGGACTTTCAAAATAATAATAAAAAAACTGCGTTAACGTGCGATAAAAAAATTGTCGGCATTAATTAATAAATGCGTTAACGCGATAATAACGCGTTAACTTGCCCAGGCCTAATATATATATATATATATATATATATATATATATATATATATATATATTAGTGCTGTCAAATGATTAATAGCGATTAATAGCAACTAACATAAAAGTTTTTGTTTACATATGTATATATATTATTATTATATTTATATATATTGTATATGTCTGTGTGTATGCGTGTAATATGTAAACAAAAACTTTTATGTTAAATGCGATTAATATATATATATATATATATATATATATATATACATATATATATATATACAGTATAAATAACTTGAGGCCAACTGTGCATCCCCGAACTCTAATTTGTAAACACCTGAATCGACTGTAACTGTGAAAATCCAGTGAAAATCTTCAGTCCAACAATAATTTTATAAAATAAAAATACCCATTTAATAAACCATTTATTGGAAAAAAGAATACTGCTAAAAAAAAGTTTACTGCTAAACCTGGTTCAATTTGTAACCACACGTGACACACCGGTTTGAATATGCAGAATGAAGAGGAAGAGAAGATTTTCTGTGAATAACAACTCCACTTTTAGTCTGTTCCTCACAAAGCTATCAAATGACTGTGAATACATTACACAATCGTACGATAATACTTTTTTTATTAATAATACTTTTATGATGTTATTTTTTTTTTGGAGCTTGGCAGGAGTCACGTCCGAAAAGAAATGTGTCTGGTGGAGTTTGTGTTAGCGTCATTTATGGTCTGCAAATAAATTGGTGATCTGCTACAGTTCCTGTGCGAGTGTTTGGACAGTATATTATGTATTTAATTTCCACACAGGGAAAGTTATATGTGGACATGTCCGTAAAGCCAAAGCAAATAAACTGAGCAGATATTCTACCACATAATGGAAGAAAGTGAGAAGAAACAAGCTCACATGTAATGGTCTTATATAATGAGTGCGTGTTTGTGTTTGTGTTGTTGAGTTGTACGTTGACCTGTAGAGTCGTAATGAACAGTAGCCCGAGCCACAGAGCTTGTCTCTTTAGATATGCACACATGATATGCAATTAAAAACTCCATTCACATTCCAGTGAGGCTGTCAATCAGAAGCAAATCCTTTTTGACAGAAGCCAGTGAACCGTGCCAGCTAGCCACTGAACAGGAACTCAAACAGTAATGGCTTTTGTTACCAGCAAGACCAAAATTTGGATGCAATTAAGTTGACCTTAAATGAGAATATATTGATATTGTGGAGACGAGACAATAATTGGATCTCTTCTTTCAGCAAATGTATATTTTAGTTCATTAACTGACAACTGGTTTAGCATCTGCTGCAAAGATAACAGTAAGAAGTTACTAGTTATATTACTCACAGGGCACTGCGGTGACTACTGCCAACCATTCTAACATGTCAAAAAGTGTCAATCATCTGTAAAGATATTTGTCAAGCGTGGTTGGTGTAGAGACGTCATCGTATGGAAAAGCATCAAGTAAACAAAGTCGCATCAGTGATGTGCAGCTCTTCATTGTGCTGTTGTGCTTGGAGCTTGACCTAGGCACAACATGAGCAAAGATCACAGCCTATGTAAACATCTCACATTTATGACGATCCACCCATGTGTGGCCGGCCGGTGTAATGTTGACATATGATGTTGACATAGGAAAAACTCCCAGATATCCGTCAGTGGAAGGACATCTCTGTTTAAAGGGGGAGAGCAAGCCATTTTTGGAGTTACTGTACAATGCTTTCAAAACGATTAAAACATGGAGGTGTTAAAGCCCTAAACACTGACACCTGGTTGTGCATATTGACATCAACGTAACTTTTAATAATTCAGCAGAACTCTAACCATACACTTTTTGGTAGGGATGCACAGATATGAACATTTTGGCTGATACCGGTTACCGATAATTCTTAATATTTTAAAGCCGATAACTTATATATTTTTGAGAGCCTGATTACAAAAACAAAAGTCTCACCATTAAAACCCATAATCCAAACTCATTATCTCATTATAATTTTATGTAGCCTATATGACAGACTTGCGCTGAACATGTTGCACTTAACTGTATTTTCCTTTTTGAAGTGATTCCAATCATATTTTAAGCAATTCCAAACCATCATGGTGAACAGTGCGCATCTTGAAGTGTTTCAGCTGAAGGTAACGATAAAATTAAAAATGAACACATATCGGCCGATACCGATATGGTAGTCTATATATCCTGCATCCCTAATTTTTGGCTTTCATATTCTAAAACCCTCAGTCTAAAACTCTTTTTTTTTAACAAATGATCAGTTAAAGGATGTGCTTCACTTGCTTAAATGTTGATCAATAAATTAAACATTATATGAACTTTTTTTATTTACTGTGCATTTCAAATGAGGTTTGTGATGTTTGCAACCATGTTAACAAAATTTAGAGTTTAAACTCAGATTTGTGAGATTTAGTGATAAAGCAATTCAAATTTAAAAGAATAAACAAATAAATAAATAAAGATAAATTCCTTCAAGACCTCTAATAGGGGAATAAAGAATTTGATGTGTGTAAAACTATACTTTTCATGCTATGTTAAATTGACAGGTTAGCTTGCCAAACATATCTAATAGATCTCGTGACAAAAAACAAAGTGGAACACCAAAGCGTACCATATTCATGGAAAGTCCCACATGATTTATATTTACATGCCTCAGTTTGAGCCAAGAACAATAAAGATTTTGGATTTTTGTACAGCAAACCACTTACCATATGACATCATGTGAATGATACAGCATCAAATACAAACAGACTGCTGCATGCATTGATTTCCTCTCACATTTAGGAGTGTGGTTTGATCAGTGCTCTAAAAGCCAAGGCAGGGGGGGCATGAATGAAATGCCCTCTCAGTCTCACCCTGTCATCACATCACTCTTTCTAAGAAGCAGTGACCTGGTAAACAGAGATTACCAGAGCTACAGCTCCTCTCTCCTTCTCTAGTCAAATCAGCTTCCACTTTCAGGACTCAGATGATAAGTCCGTTAGCTCCTTTAAAAATGCACATGCATGTGTAATGATCATTGCAGCTGGAGTAGAAGGACTTTGGGTGGGGGTGGGGGGGGGGGGTGTTGGTCAGTTTTAGAGTGGGTTTTGAGCACTGCTCTTGACTAACAAACACAAAAGGCAGCGTATTATGTCAGGGTCGACATCCTGGGACCCTCTGACATCCAGGACCACCAAAGATCTCAGTAATTTCTACTTAATTGAAAATGCCTGTGGCTAAGACACGCACACAGCAGACTTTATATTACAGAGCATGGCCCATGACAGCAATACATATTTGAGATATCTAATTTCTCATCCGTTTTTAATGTAATCTCCTTAAGAGCAGGAATCACATTTGGAATGTACTAACACTAAAAAAACATATACAGAACATTCAGGAGAATATACCTCATAATTGTAATCAAAAGATCTTGAATTTAATTTTCTAGGTTTCTATGACATGTTTATAGGTGTCTGTCTCAAGACAAAATGCTAAATAATAAACATCTGTTTGCTTGGTATAAAAAATGTGCGTCAATAAAAAACCACAGGCCTGTTTTGCTCACCAACTCTATTATTTGCTGTTGCTTTAAATGCAGAGGCAATTAAATCCTCTTGTATCAGCCTATATGATTCATTCACTGGAAAATAAAACTGATGTAGGATTTACTTTTAAAAAATGTTCACTCAGAAATTGCTATGTAAAATTCACAAATAATTACAAAGAAACAGCAAGTAACACACTGAACTAAATGTGAAATTTTGTAGAAAGACTGAAAAAGTACTTTCTTGTCAAATGTACTCCAATCATCTTTATTTTATTGTCAACTTCTAAAAATATATTTTTTTTACAGTGTAAGCATCATTCAAACCTTGTAGGTACAAAATGATTCCAGCTGCCAGTTGCATAAACATAGCCATTATGTCAAGACTCTGGCTAGTCATGGGGCAATTAGTCTTACGTTTTGGTTTCAAATTAGACCAGTCTGCATTTTTATGTAACTGACTTAAAATAGTTATGAACATTCTTAAAGAAAAAAAATGTGATGAATAACTTCTAAGACTAGTCTTAGCAGTTTATGCAACTGGCCCCAGCCCAATTAGTTAGATCAGACTTCTGCTGTCACCAGCTGACAGCGCACAGGACCGTACACAAGCAAAACCTGTGAAATTTGGGGCTCTCGCCATTCCTTAAAACCACATCAACGACAGACTTACAAGACAATGAGTCATGCGTAGTATTAACAGCTTGCTTGCATTATCTCATTGGCTGTAATAACTTTGAGCCTGCAAACTTCATTAATGCGGCGACTTGAGCACCAGCTGAAAGTCATTAGGCATGAAATAAATCATTCGCTTTGATATAGGTCGGTTTCAGCGGAGTAGTTTTGTTGGCCATTAATGGTCAGGGGGTGCATCTCTGCCTGTTTTCATAATCCCAAACAGTCTGTAATCCAATCTCTCCAGAGTACCCTTCAAGACCACTCTCGACTTCCTTAACAGCAGCACTCATGTAAAGCACACATCAGAGGTGCAGATTCAGATTCAGATTCAACGAGTTCTGTACGGCGTCTTCAAATTCAGATTTAATTGCCTTTGCATTTATTTGCTTGGGAAACACTCTCTTAGCAAGCAACACTGTGTCTTGTGTCCCGATCAGGTATATGATAAGCACAGGGCGATAAGAACCAAACTGTATAGCACAGGAAGTGTAGAGCATTAAGTTCAGATAGTGTGCACAAAGTTGCTTCATTTTTTTCTGTATCCTCGCAGCAATAACTTCAGGCTAGAAACGTGTACCTTTCAATGCACAAAAAGCACTGCGCTAGACAAACACAGACTTTCCTGCATTTACAACGTTTTGCTGAACTGCAGAAAATCCACAACAAAGTGCAGAGCAACTGAACGCTTTTAAATCAGCGTATGTCTCTGAGGCTCGGAACTAAAATCCATAGTATATGAATAAAGATACAGTGCTTGTTTTTATATCTTTCTGTCCACATCAAACAGAAAGAGTGCGGACCGCAGTGTTTTGGGATCTGAGCAGAGCAGGTAGGGGAGGAAGGTAATCAGAAGGGGGTCTATGTGCACAGACTGCATCAGTCCCACTGGCACCGTGACCCCCGTTTAGCCACATACCATCAATTTCTGTCTATTTGTTCTGGAGATACCACACACCACTGTCACAATCTCACTTGTTTGCTCTGCTGTGTCCCCCAACCCCCCCCCCCCCCCCCCCCCCCCCACGCCACCTCTCTCTCTCTTTCTTACTCCTCTAACTCCAGCTCCCCTCCTCCCTCTCTTTCTGAATTGCTAAAATGAAAAATCTCGAGTGGAGTTGATATAGGCTGACTTGCCTCTGCAGTAAAATTACACTATATAGATTATATCTGAAAGCCCTTCCCCTCCTTCCCTCCCTCTTCCTTTCCTCCCTACCCCCGCCAACCTCTATACCCTGGTTTTATAAACTCAGCAAAGATATTAACAATTTACTGCTTCACATCAAAATTACATCTAACAAATGAATCAGTGAAACAATCCAATGAAATTGTGCTTTCAAGGATTTTTTTTAAATAAGGTCTGTCACTAAAAATGGGATTAATCCATAAAACATTTCACTGTGTATGTGACTGCACTTAGACATGGATATGAGACCTATGGCAGTGAATCAAGAAGCATTGAAAGGAATAATACAACCCCAACCCCCACTCTATCACCCCACAGTAACCCTACCCCCTCCTCATTCACACACACACACACACACACACACACACACACACACACACACACACACACACACACACACACACACTCTCTCTCTCTCTCTCTCTCTCTCTCTCTACCCCATCTCTCTTTATCCTGCGCACATGCACTAACACACACACACAAACACACAGTAACAGCACCATCATTAGGAGAAATAGAAGAATACAAACCCCCACATATCTCTGTTGTTCCTCAGGGAACTTGAAGGATAAATTAATTCCGTAGGTACAAAGCATTAAACACAAATATGATGTGAACAGCATTAATAAACCTACACATACATATGGTTACTATGTTGTTAGTGCGTGTTGGGTAAAGGACAGTTTGTTGATGCCCATGAGTTTGGGGCTGTGATGATGAGCAGGTGTTTTTGAGTAAGCGAGTGCTACTTCTAGCTACCAACTTATTTAGTGCGATCTAATTATTTGCATATTATTTACTGTCCATAGCGGTCTCTATGACAACCCGTAGAGGCGCTTTTTAAATTCGCGAGGTGAATGGCAAGTGAAAATGCTAATGTGCTCATTTAACAGTTAAATATATACACATTTATATTCAGGGAAAAAGAAATAATAAGAATGATAAAACAATAAACAAAGTCACCAGGTTTGGAAACATTTTGGTCTCGCGCGCTCAATCGCTCCTACTTTCTCCGACTCACTGTGACAGCCGGGTGAACAAACTTTGAACAAGTCCTCGACAGTCGGCATTAAAGTTCAGACAGGCAAAACTCAAACAAAACACATAAATGAAGAGCATGCATCATGAAATGAAGCTTTACCTTATTGCAGTACGGAGAGTCCGAATAATGAGACTGTCCCAGTCGGGAAGGATCTGTTGCTGATGGTGGTGGAGGTTGAGGATAAAATCTCACGTCCATTTCAGTAAAAACATCAACGGCCCCTATTGCCTTTCCACTAGAAAATGTGTTCCTCGCTTACTCAGAAATCGCAACGCAAATAAGAGAAGAAGGTGCCAACTGAAGACTGAAAGAGGCTGTCTATTGCGCCTCACATCCGTTCCGCGGTTTTCGCAAAAACTTTTATATGAACCTTTACCTCAGTCGTCTTACAATAGAGAGATACCGCGGGGGGAAAGTGCTCAGGTTTGAAGAGAACAAGAGCATCTGGTGAGTCTATGTTGACTGCTGTGAGTAGAGATGTGTATCTTCTTGGTGCAGCTGTGGCTCAGAGTAACTGCTCTATGGAGAGAAGCGAGCGCTTTGCCAATGTTCAACACACAAAAGACTCGCAAGCCACGCGGCGGTAGCGCTGAGCGGCCACAGGGGGCGCTGCGATGTGCGCGGACTGCGCTCCTGCTTCAGGATTTGCATCACTTTGCGTATGATACTGTCTGAACATATGCTGACGGAAGATTCCGTTTGGATGTGCCAGTATCGCTCTTCAAAACGAACATATTTTTTTGACAGGGGTGTCTTTCACCACATTAGAATATGTTATCGTGAAATGTAAACAAGAGTCTTCAGCACTGGGTATTAGGCCTGTGCACAACTATATAGCCTACTTCCAAAGAGGAACACAATGACTTAAATTATTTAAAATACGTTATAATAAAACAATCTATCTTACATAAATTCACAATTAAATTAAACTCTAAAACCTGCTGAAAAAATAAAAGTAGGCTAAATCATGTAAACTGGCATCATCTTTCTTAAGCTGTTTTTATTGAAGAGCAAGCAGTTCTTGAAAGTTGTGGAATCATCCAATTCGTTGTTTTAATGTGTTTATAGGCTACTCCTATGTGGCTGAAAACCACTGGTCTACATTTTACTGGCAATCCTAAATAAAAGGAAACTGGAAACTGGAAGTGTGTGTGTTAAGATATCCATCCCTTCATCTACTGCCATATAAACATCCACTCCTGGTTTTTCTTTTTCCCCTCAGTCGCTGCTCCCCACACAAACCCTGGTCTGGAAGTCTGTCAGACAACAAAAATAAAATAGGTGCAATATGTGTTTAAAAGTGAAAAATTCTAAAAGATTAGTTTACTAATTTAAATTTGACATTACATAACACTGCATCACCTGGGTATGGTTACCTAACCTAACACTGGTCATAAATTATAAACCTTTTATGGTATTTCACATGCTTTGTCCAAGGACTTCTAAAGTTTTTGTTTTTATTTTTGTTGTTGTTGTGTATTGCTTTTTATGATAGATTTGATTCTCTCTTAATAACCAGGCAAAATAGTAATTGACTTTGTAAATGTGACTGCTGTTTATATATTATTATTATTATTATTTTATTAATGCATAAAGATAGAGTGATTGCCTTCACAAAACAGATCAATAACAGTTTCTGAAATCTTTTTCTCCACTGCAATTAGGAGAAACAGTCTCAATTGGCAGGAAATCTCAAGAAATATATAGGCTAATCAATGAAGATGAGTTATTAGCAACAACCAAAGCTGCTTTTACAGAATTAAAATAGAAAGCTGACAGACGTTACTATTCGCTTCAGACCTCAACACATAGTCTATTAAGCAGCTCTGTGCACAGGCATAAATAAGATTGAGCTATGCCAGATTCTACTTATGCTCTTAAAATTCAAGATATGCATTCTTTGAGACATTGTGCGCTGGGTCATGTTGCAAAATTGCACAACGTAAAAAAGGCTATTTCAGGGGGGGGACTATATAGCTACATGATATTATTTCGATCTATCTATCTATCCATCTATCTATCTATCTATCTATCTATCTATCTATCTATCTATCTATCTATCTATCTATCTATCTATCTATCTATCTATCTATATCTTTTTCTCTATCTTTCATTTGTTTGGGAACTAGGTTATCAAAGCTTGAGAGAAACACAAAAAACAATGCCGTCTATGACAGAGCATAATGTTTTCGGCAGAAAATGAGTAGCCCATGTTTCCTCAGACAAATGGAAATGAAGGAGGTGCAGGTGGTCCTATTTCTTGTCAATTACATTGGAGAAATTGGTAATATTCATCATTTCTCATTGATGATTATGATGATGATGGTGAGGTTGATGATGATAGAGACACACAGTGCTGCTGTTGGTATAATGTTTTTGGCAATGAATGCACCAAAGCAGAATGTATTATTACAGTGGCCTTTCTGCATCAAAAGCCACAGTAAAAGAAAGTCTGCTTTGGTTCTGTTTGGATACAGGCCGTTGAACGTTGAATGCTAGTGCACACAACAGCTCGCTTTTTTGTGGTCAAAGTTGTGTCAGCATTTTTTTCAAAGGCTGTTAATCTCTGAACAATGTGTGACTGGCAGCCAAAAAAAAAAAAAAAACATTATAGCTTCATGACATTCTCAGCCATAAAATCTAACTTTATTCTTTTATTATTAAAAAGATGGGCTACAATAGTCTAACATATGTATCCAAGAGCTAAAAGTTGAGTTTAAGAGTTGACACTTTCACAACAACACATAAAGGCATGCATGTATGAATCTCATAAAGTTCTGTTGTAGGCTACAGTGAACAGCTAGGTAGCTTGATAAATATGGCAGACAATTTCAAAGCTGAAGAAATTTGAGAAATCATTAACATTTAAGCTATGCTGACATTTTGTTAAAGAACAATATGGTGCCCACATCGGGTGAATAAATGTACAATGAGGTTTCTATTCCATTAACCTTTGAGTATCAGCTGGCATTTGAAGCATTGTGTTGGCAGACTAGCACTCAGCTATCACATCACGAAAGAGCTCGTAAATAGACTTATTTCAATCGGATGACACAGTGTTAATTTATCAAATGTGGAACAAGAGGTGAACAAAGGAGGACGACTAGGATATTAGTTGAAGAATTTGTTCAGTTTTACTCCCCATACACTGCCAAACTATTTGTGGATGAGGCTTTCTTTTGGGAAGGGTGTTGGGTTGGAGGTTGAGTCTATGGGGAAGTTCCATTTTAGTCAATATGTTATTTCAACGGATGTACACAGAACCAAAAATCAATAGGATTTCACAATGTGAAACATCTGATAGCTACAAATATTATCACCAGTGTTAAACCAACTTCCTCACAGCTGAAGTTCATCAGAATTCAGTGAATCGGGTCATTTATAAAGTGCACGTTCATTCACTCTGAATTTATTTCAAAACACGCGTGCCAGCCAGAGTTTGGGTTTGACCTGTGGTTGAATAAAAAGATTCAAATTCTTTTTTATAATTGCAAAACCTGTCTGTTCAGAGGTAGTTGTGTGTGTGTGTTCCTAATTGTGTGAGCAATGGTTACTCTGATTGCCTATTGTTTTGCCTCTTGTGTATTTGAAAGCGTATGAGCGTGTGCCGGTGCTGGATACTTGGAATCATAACTTTACCTCAGAAACAGGCATCTCCTGAATGTTAACTTCCCATCCCCCACCATATTACCTATTAAGTACATTCAAACAACCCCCCTGCACACACACCCTTCCCCCATAAAAATGTAAAACCTCCCCCATGCACTGTGCAGTTTGATTTGTGTGAATATGTATACAGTCACAAATCTATATCTAGCACACACTGCACACACACCCAGTGGATAGTGCAGTTTTTAGTTACTTTTACTTGATCGAATCCTTAAAAATGTCTTTCATTGTAACCTGAAGTATTCAGGTTGATTCAGTCATATAAATAATATTGTTGGCTCAAATAAAACCAGTTACTTTAGATGTTACCGCATGAAGCACATTTTTTAGGTTTCCTGACAAAACATTTTTACAGTGTACCTGCTGTCTTAAACTGTACATATAATAACTTCAAGATATAGCCAGATAATCCTTCAAAAGCACATAGATTATTTTTTTCTTTAATAAATCATAAACATTTGCACATTGTGCTTATCTGTTCGATTTCAGGAAACTTCAGAAAATTTTCAGCAAATGCTTTTTGAAATCTTTTTAAATTGTCTGTGAGATGCATGGAAAGGTATTAAAATGTATTGGTGCTGCCTGGATTAGTATAAATAATAAAGAAACAAAACTAAAACTAAAATCAAACATTTTAATGCTAAAAGTAAATTTAGGTATCACAATATGTACAGGAAGGAAATTTGATTCATTTTAAGATTTTCTAAATATTACCTTTAACAGTGTTATTAAATTAGTAGTGTTTTTAAAGATCAACTGTAATTGAACTTAATTTATGTATATTTCCAAGACCTGATATAGCCACGGCCCTTTTCAGCATGAAGGGAAGATCTTACAGATTTATAAATGAACCGCTTGTTTTAAAATCTACTGACATTTGTTATGACATCCGCTTTAAACATTACAGTGCTCATTTCGATAGCTCTACAATAAGTAAATCCACTGCACCATGCTAATTACTCTTCAACAGCGATGCCATAGAAATATACAGAGCTACCGCAAAAACAAAGTGGCTGTGCTTGTTTGTCTGGTGCATACGGTCTATACCCATACTGCTAAAAAATTATATCTTGACCATAATACACTGTAAGCACTCAAAAAATGAATTCATTACCCTTAATTTAATTAAAGAAAGTTTTTACACACAATTTAATATAGTTCATTCAAAAATAAATCAGTTTAGTTGGGTCAACACAATTTGGTAGGTTTAGGATAATTTTATTTACTCTAGTAAGTTAACCTTAACTTTATAACATTAGTAGAACTAATTTTGTTCACATTAGTGTAATTTTTTTTAAATAATTTACTGAGATTCAATGTTCTTGTGTTCAATCAAGAAATGTCATTCATTATTATTCTCTTAAGTATTTTAGGATCAAATTTGATCATATACTAATGTCAGGCAATAGCTCAGATCAATGAGTCACCACAAGCAACACTCTTCTGCATAATGGTAACCACAAAATTCAAAAACATATCAGAAACTCCTCTAAATATCCAACATAACTGAACATTAAACACTAACATAAATTACCAACATCTTTTTCTTTACTGAAAAACACCACAATATCACTTAATTGCTTAATTGCTAAACTTACTCTCCTACTCTAGTCCCTAGCAAAGCATGCTGGGAAATACATATCAACTGCCCAGTTAGTTATGTCAACAAAAAATGACTCATGTATAGTTTTAAAACACATTAATTAAGTAAAGTTCAATTTTAAATATATTGGGATGATTGAACACAATTAAAGTAAATTGTGGCAATAAAACTTAACTTTAGCTCATTTCAATCAATCAAATTATTGATCGAGTGTATATACAATATTCAGATTGGCTGTCAATATGAATTAATGCATTTCAAAGTGTTACCCTTAGTATTCCCCCTTATATTGAATATTTGATTAGATTCATGATTTCCACAAGACTTTTAAAGTGAGCATTAAGCATTGCGTATGAATTCTTACAGTGTCTTGGAGCAGAATTAGCAAGATAAGCATTTTAGCACTAAATCACTGACAGCCGTAATTTCACCATGAAATCACAGAATGCCCGCTTGCTGCCGCAGAGACATTATGTAGGGTCATGTTTTCATACCGACAGCGTCTTAATCCAGTGAAACATTGTATGCATCTCACCTGCAGGCTGTGGGTGAGGTATCATCACTGCATCAGGCTGAATACATCATATCATACATTCAAATTTATTCTCTCCTTCCCTTTTCTTCTGTTTCACCTTCTTCCTATTTTTTGATGAGCTCTGTTACATCAAAAAAAAAAAAAAAATTATCTAACACCAAATGCAATCATCCCCCACTGCTCAACCACCCACACATAACACACACACACACACACACACACACACACACACACACACACACACACACACACACACACACACACACACACACACACACACACAGTGATATGTCTGTCTTTCAATAGATGAATGTCAAGTGGTGTACATTGAATACATTTGCACTTTCATTGCTCAGGGGCCATTCTGCATTCAGGGTTACTTCCATTTTCCTTATCCATAAATCTCATCATTATTTAATGCATTTGTTGCCAGTTCATTTTCTCGTCAATTCATGGACACATTTACATCATATTGGTCTAAGCTTGATTTGGTCCATTTCCTGAAAACTTTCGTTAACTTGCTGAATATCCTGTTAGTGCTACACCAATTCTCTCATTCAGACCTGCTAAATGCATATAAGCCTTGCATTGTGTTTGAGGCCGTGGGAGAAATTCCTGACAAAATGATGTATTATTTTTGCAATGATTAATTTTTGTTTCGAACCCATGACATCAACATCAGTACGTCACTTGTGTGTTTTTTCGAGCACTACATATGTGTTGGAGTGTGCGTTTATGTGCAGTGTGTGTCCGATAAAAACTGATTGTGCCAGAAATGACAGCCTGTCCAGTTCTCTGTTGATATCAACCCTTTCAGACTCCCCTGCTTCTGATTTTCACATCCGTCACCAAGACAACCAGATTATTTTGAATCTATCAGATCAAATTCAATTTTGCTTTTGATTTTGGATCGGGAAGTCTCTTGCCTGTCACATAGTGTAGACTGGAGATAGTGCCTGAAGACTTAAGAATTTGACAAGGCTGCTATTTTACACTAGAGTGGGAAGTACATTTCTGGGGTCCTCTTGTTTTTCCAAAACCTGAGGCCTGGAACACAGAGTAATATATAAAGTGTTAATGGTTTCTAAAATAATTCAAAACAGCAGGAAGCAGCCGGGAATGTGAAGAGTTTGACTTAAGCTCTTTAATATGCCATATGTTTGTAATATTTTCTCTGTTATAAATTTATTTTCGTGATTATTGCTTGGTTCCACTGCATTTCTCTTGCTGTGTTCCACTTCATATTAATATATGTTGCTCAGATATCACTTTAAAGCTCATGAGCCTTATTAGGTGACATGCCGTTATGTCATTGACAGTTTTTGGTGACTGACTTATGTGTGCGCAGCTGTCTACACAAACTACATTGTGTGTAAGTGAAAGGGTGTGTGTACATGTCTGTTTATGGGACTACTTAAGAACCTGTGTATTTTTGTGTGTGCATATACACTCACCTAAAGGATTATTAGGAACACCATACTAATACTGTGTTTGACCCCCTTTCGCCTTCAGAACTGCCTTAATTCTACGTGGCATTGATTCAACAAGGTGCTGAAAGCATTCTTTAGAAATGTTGGCCCATATTGATAGGATAGCATCTTGCAGTTGATGGAGATTTGTGGGATGCACATCCAGGGCACGAAGCTCCCGTTCCACCACATTCCAAAGATGCTCTATTGGGTTGAGATCTGGTGACTGTGGAGGCCATTTTAGTACAGTGAACTCATTGTCATGTTCAAGAAACCAATTTGAAATGATTCGAGCTTTGTGACATGGTGCATTATCCTGCTGGAAGTAGCCATCAGAGGATGGGTACATGGTGGCCATAAAGGGATGGACATGGTCAGAAACAATGCTCAGGTAGGCCGTGGCATTTAAACGATGCCCAATTGGCACTAAGGGGCCTAAAGTGTGCCAAGAAAACATCCCCCACACCATTACACCACCACCACCAGCCTGCACAGTGCTAACAAGGCATGATGGATCCATGTTCTCATTTTGTTTACGCCAAATTCTGACTCTACCATCTGAATGTCTCAACAGAAATCGAGACTCATCAGACCAGGCAACATTTTTCCAGTCTTCAACTGTCCAATTTTGGTGAGCTCTTGCAAATTGTAGCCTCTTTTTCCTATTTGCAGTGGAGATGAGTGGTGGGACCCGGTGGGGTCTTCTGCTGTTGTAGCCCATCCGCCTCAAGGTTGTGCGTGTTGTGGCTTCACAAATGCTTTGCTGCATACCTCGGTTGTAACGAGTGGTTATTTCAGTCAAAGTTGCTCTTCTATCAGCTTGAATCAGTCGGCCCATTCTCCTCTGACCTCTAGCATCAACAAGGCATTTTCGCCCAAAATCACCTTTCTTTCCCATTCTGACATTCAGTTTGGAGTTCAGGAGATTGTCTTGACCAGGACCACACCCCTAAATGCATTGAAGCAACTGCCATGTGATTGGTTGGTTAGATAATTGCATTCATGAGAAATTGAACAGGTGTTCCTAATAATCCTTTAGGTGAGTGTATATATATATATATATATATATATATATATATATATACATATATATACAACTTATCTTTGTTCCACATCTTATCCCTGTGTCAGAAAAACAATAATATAATACATTTTGAAATGGCAGCAAATATATAATATAGTTTAATTTAATATAATATAATATCCTCCAGGGAACCAGGAATAGACTTCTGTCCACTGTATGGACATTATATTTTAGTGACAGTTTTAAGTCTGGATGAGCACATTCAGGGATTTTCAGAGGTTATAAATGTTTGGAGGTTTCAACATGACAACTGCCTCTCCTTGGTCTTTAAAAATCTGACTTTAATTTAGTGATCAAATTTAGCACTCTTATGGAAATATGATCATATTTTGTAATTATCACCTAAATCTGACACATTTTCAAATTGTTTTTCATAAATCAACACCTCACTAAAATGTTATGGGGTTTCTAATCAAAATATGACTTTCTGTTACAAAACAGGGAATTGATTTCATACATGTCCACTGTAGAGGACATCAGGACTTAAAGTATGTTTATCAGGCATTTTGGGAGAGAATAGGGAAAGAAATTATATATCAATATTGCTATGAAATATATATTATTATGAAAATGTTGCCAATTATTACTCCCATTATTACACTTCTTTTTCATTACATGTTGCCTGAAGAACACAATTAATATGCAAATTAGATACAATGTATTAAATGACACTACCCATTTATGGTCATTTTAAAATTGTAAATATAAAAATAAAAACCAGGACCTATTACACAAATGACACATTATTATAAACATTGTTATATAGAGGCTTGTGTTCTTTACATTTAGCAACATTATGAATAGCTGAATAGCAGTTTCAGACATTCAGACCGGTACCCAGCAGAGCACCCTATGTTTCTAACCATAGCTGAAGTTCGTCATTGGTTCATTAGTTCTTATTAGGGAGAGCACATTATCAGCCATCGCTCTCTCTGGTAGGTCCTTATTCATATGTGTTCATAAAAGCCCTGAATATGTCGACATAACTAAGCTAATTTGGTATTCTTGATGTGATTTATCCTTTATTCTAAAGATATCTCGCAATGAAAAGACAATGAAAGTATGCATGAGAAGTGGGTTTTTGCTAGTATTGATGTATTATAGCCTGGGTTTGAGTTATACAGTGAGGGGGAGGGGAGGGGGAGCGTGGCCTCATCAGCAGTTTGTTCCACTGGGTTTCATTCCATTCTCTACAGACTGATTTGACCCCATTGTCACACACACACAATAAAATGAGCATAACACACACAAACCCACACTTACACCACAAACATCAGACCACACCTCATATAGTCATGCATGCACAAACACGCACATACACACACATGTGCACGCTCACACACACACGCGCACACAGAATGAAATTATTGTACTACACACATGTAGACACACAAATAAATGAACATGGTACACACCACACACACATACTCACTCAACGCATGAGCGCTCTAACACAATGACACAATGAGATTGATTCAGCCTCTTAAAGCGGGCACATCATCATTAAATTAAATAATGTCACAGGAACTCATGGAAAATAGATTCTCTCTGGCATCCTCTCTTCATCATTCACAGTCTCAAACCAAATACATTCCAGTCCACTCGGTGTGTTCCTCCTCATCTTCAACTGGAAAATCTTCACAGTGAAGCACACAATTCTGTGTAATGTGAAGTCAAATTCAAAAAGAGGTAATTCAATAAAATAGCCCTGTTCCTCTTTGATAAAATATATATTTTTTGTAAGATTTCAAACATTCTATGAGACAAAAGTATGTGTTTAAGTGTTTATCAATAGCACTGTGCCATCTCATGCAAAGTTTGCACATTTTAATATAAGAGCTTTCAGAAAGTTTATCGGGTTGATGTTAAGAGGGTTGAGAGTTTTTAAAGTTTAATTTGACATTACAAGCCTCAAGAAATTACACGGTGCTCCTAATAATTTTAATGCCAACATTTTTACCAGTATATTCATATTTTTTAATTATGACTTGTTTACACGTAATTGTGTTAACAACGTTGACATTTTAAGATTACCCCTAATGACAAATGTAAAAAAGCAAAAGATAAAGTGATAAGTGATTTATTGAATACCTTATCACTTTAAAAGTGAGAAAATATGACGATATCACTTACAAACACTTGACGCACAACCTCCTTTTTTCTTTTTTACTAATATAAATTTTCAACTTATTAATGTTTTGACTATTGCCTACATTAGTAAAAGTTAGTTAGTAAAGGTGTTTACATGTATGTATTTGAGAGACACAGACTGCACCAATTATGTAGAAAGACCCTAAAGAATGATAAATCATTCAGTGCATCTCAACTATTTTAAAAAATACCCCACAAAACCTATAGTTGTTAGATGAAGAAGACTCTTAGATTGGCAACCATGTGTGGTCATGTTAAGATATCAAACAATAGATGTTTAGAAAAAACAGACCAGTCTAAACTCAGTTCATCGTCTTAACTCTGGTGTTATGCTATTCTTAACCAGGGGGCCGGGGCCCACTAGGGGCCCTCAACAAACTTCTCTACAAACAAATTCAACAAGGGGCTCAAGATGACTTTTAATTATTTCAAATAAAATAAAACAACTAAAAATAAAGATATTTCTCATTATTTGGTCAATTTTTATAACAAATATAGATCTTTTTCTTTTAGTAATGTCAAGGTCTAAAATATTTCATCTGGTAGAAATTGTGAGTGAGGAGGGCCTTCAAATGTTGTTGTGGAGAGGAGGGGGGGAGGGTGAGTCAAAAAGGTTGAGATCCACTGCAAAAAAATACGGGCAGGAGGGGGGGGGGGGATGTCGGAAGAATGGCAGTGACTGCTGCTTACATACGCTCGTAATGATGATTGACAGGACTGAATGTTTAGGCTCCTCCCGAACCTACGTTTGAAACTTCACATAATCTAAATACCATGAATCGATAAGACAGGTAATAAATCCATCAAAGTATAGTAATTCCAAGCACAATGTACAAAAATCCATGTAAGACGGTTGAGAAACAGCAAATAGTAAGCATATGGAGTATAAAATATACTTAGAACAAGGGAAATCTTGAAGATACACACATGCAAGATTTCACAAATAACAAGAAGGTAACTAATTAAACATAACAAGGAACATCTGTAACCAATACCTGAAACCATCATACCACTAACTCATGCAGGCTATAATGACCTCTGAAGTCAAAACTAGAGAATCTTCTGAATTTACCCCAGAGCCGGCTCCAGAAGCCAATCTCTCGCCATAACAAGACCTGGCTCTAGGCCAAAGACAATCTGGGTGGTCACGATGGATGCCGTTAAAAGAGTCTAGAATGTCTGAGCCACATGATCTTTACTACTATGTTCAGCTTGATGTGAAATTTTCTTGTGGATTGATAGAAATCTAGGGTCATGGATCCAGCAAATAATGTGGATGGACAATCCATCCATTCAAAATTCATTGCCAATAAAAAGTCCAATGTCACTGGAAGTCAGAGTGTGCAGGTCCGCTGGGAGACAAAATTGTGTTTACCAGGATGCTACGATGAACCTAACAGGAAGAACTTGACACTGGATTTGTTTTCAGAGTTCAAAGAGTTTTGTCTCCGAGGCATTTATTATTTGAGATCTTTGACTCCATGATGCCATACAATGTACAGAACACAATTAATGTAGAATGTAAATACAGAAAGATGCAATTATGCTTAAAATAATAAAAGGCTCACTGATGCAGTGATAATGCATAAGACAAACAGAATAAAGACTAAAGTAATAAAGCATAACAAGAAACAGGTGTGCCATTACCAGAAATAATGACAACATAACCAGTTTCAATTTAAGTGAGTGTGCTATCGCTTGCACATGTTTTTTTCCACCCACCAAAAATATGTATATAATTACAAAGTAAAAAAAATAATATATTTAATTCAAGCACATACAATCACATTTCAACAGACTAGCTACTCAATTCTTAGTGGCTTCTATGTCTTGGTGTTAAAACATTATCTTAGTTAAACTCTGAACCTGTGCGACGCACCGGTCTCCTATCTCTCACAGAGGAGCGGAAGCGTGGAGATCGAGAGAGGCCAGGCCTGGATTTTATTTTATGTTTTATTTTAATGTTTTGTTTTATTGTGTGTGGCGGCAGTCGACCGTGAGGGACTGCCGTCTTTACTTTCATTTTTGTATTTGTTTAATTATTTATTATTAAAATTGTTGAATGTACCCTCCACCAGCTGGGCGATCTTCTCCTCGGTGCCTGGCCGTGGCGCTGGATAGCCCTCGGTGGACGGCTCCTCCGGGTTTGGGCAGACGGCAGGAGTCCCCCGTTCCCTGCTCCTCCCCATCATGGCGGATGGCAGCAGGCTCTGGCCCATGGCAAACGGCGGTGACTCCTCCGCTCCCTCACGGACGGCAGCCACCCCTCCAGCACCCAGGCGGCCGGCAGCTCGACCACCCCCCCCCCCCCCCCCCCCCCCCCCAACTCACTCCAGCGCACCACCTTGAATGGGACGAAGGAGGCGGGAACCGGCGAACATTTAAACAATTTAATTAAAAAAATAAAACAAATACAAAACGAAAGTAAAAGACAGCAGCCCCTCACGGACAACTGCTGTCGCATAATAAAACATAAACAACATAAATCCAGGCCTGGCCTCTCTCGATCTCCAATATCGTTGCTCCTCCTTTTATCCCTCCGCTCCTCAGTGAGAGATACGAGACCGGTGATGCGATGCGCAGGTGGTGCTCATTAGTAATCACGCCACCGGCCTCGCACCATTCTCCCATGGCCCTCGGCCTCTTCCTGCTCGCCACATTGATAATTACATTTAGAGCATTATTGTAAATATAATACAATTTAAATTTCATTTTTCTCACAATCAGTTTTTGAATGACATCTTTTTGTTTAAGGAGACTCTTTTTTTGAGTGTCTCTCAAATCTATTTTAAAAATGCTTATTATTTTCCAATGCATGTCTCAAACCTTTTTTTTTTGTTGCAATTTTGTCATGAATGTTTAAAGAACGCAGCTTCAGCATTCCCTCCATATGATCC
Source organism: Gila orcuttii (assembly GCA_026230005.1). NCBI lineage: Eukaryota > Metazoa > Chordata > Actinopteri > Cypriniformes > Leuciscidae > Gila > Gila orcuttii. The sequence continues at coordinate 26,736,518 of JAPDVR010000008.1, read as the reverse complement.
ATGTTGTGCTGAAAAAAAACGGTTGCCTCATGTCTGTGGAATGCACAAATGTGCTCTATGGCTCCATTGACAATGCAAAGAAAATATGCCATGAAAATTGCATCAACAGAAGCACTGCATTTCCTGCATTGCATATAAATATACATACATAACACAATACGTACAAAACACATAGGTGTTGTTTTACTCGAGTAGCACTAGAAACAGTAGAATCTCATTCTGATCTCCTCTACAAAAGGCACATTTGCATAAGAAAACCATCTTGCGACTTTTATCTGTGCACCATTAAAACGTTACTGCTGCTGTATGTAACTCATTACTTCACTCGAAAATAGAAATTCTGTCATTATTTTCATGCATTTATATGCCATTGGCTCTCACATGTCACAGGACCAATTGTGACACTGAGCTTGACTGTATCTTTTTAAATGAAAAAAGAGCTATTTTCAGTGAATAACAACTTCAGTTTCTTGCTGCCCCCCCCCCAACCCCCCCAACCCCCCCAACGCCCCCAACACCCCCCCCCCCCCCACACACACACACACACACACACACACACACACAAATCTATCATTTGGTTAAAGAAGATTTGAAAAGTGCCATATGGACTACTTTATGGTGCCTGTTACGTTTTTTAATTGCCGTGGATTGGTGTAACATATGCTCAGTTCTCACATTTGTTTTGCATTATGCACTAGACATGAAATTCATACCCAAGCCAAACTGAATACATTCTGGGATAAAGGTCTTTTTTACTTTTGCTCCATGCGAGGTGAGTCTTGCTCCTAAAACCAAGACAATATACAATAATGTTAGTACAATACTGGCACAATAACTGAAAGAACCATCTGTTCTTTTCAGCTCCCACACTTCACACAACAAATACATATCTAATTATTGTACGACTTACAAAGTTACAGCGGCACACTTACAAATAACTAATTCTAGCACGTATTCACTATGTAACCCTATTTCAAGTTGATCAGATTTTCATTATGCAGAGAAATAGAGTTTTATTTGTGAAGAATAGCCGGCTGCTGAATTATTGTCAGAGTAATTGGGTGTCACACTTTTAACATCGTTCATGAACAAATAGTGGCAACTCATTCTGTGACTGTTATTTTCGTTTCTGCCCAAAAGCCCTATCTCACTGACATTTATGTGTGACCTGAATGCTAATAGACAGCAAAATTGTTTACCCAGGATGCAACTGGAAAATGTATTTGAGAAAGATGAATCCATTGATGTTTGTTTTATACCCAAAGAGTATGTAAACAGAAAATGTGGCATGTTATTAAGCAGGAGAACTTGGTTATTTCCTTTGCAACAACATCTCATAAACTATTCTGACAGACTAATAAACTATATGAAGCTGCTATGGAGAAGAAGAAGAAAAAACACAGGCTTTGAATCTTACAGCCATACAAAGGGGAAAACGCAAAAGAAAACATCAATCATGGGGATTATTATTTCAGTTGCCATGGAAACATCCCTCCAAACCCAATATCTCCATGTCTCTGCTGCTTATTATCATCTGGTTTGATTGTACATCATTGAAACTATAGTGATTACACTCTCAGGATGAAAAAATGCACGCTGTCATGGCAACATAGTACAATGTTCTTAATCATTTCACCTCCTCAATCTGAAATGTAATAGGCTGTCAGCCATAATGGCTTGTGAAGGATGCTTCTGTGAAATGGTTATCTTCTTAACTATCTTGCAAAATTATTCCTCCTGTCCTGGAGACAGCAAAGACACTACAGGGCAGCTTTTATATCTGCAGTATATCTCCTGACTATTCATTTTATTACTAATAGTTCTTTATGTCTCATGTGTTGCAAACTCACTGCTTCACCCCAGTTTGTAGGCTAGCTACGAGTATAGTTTCACTACTAACTAAACCATATTTACATATGGTACTCTTTTCCTGAATGATACATTTTGTACAAATAAATTATACAATTTTAAAATGTGTAAATGATATACACTCACATCAAATAATAAAAAAAACAAAATAAGAAAGGAAATCCACACCAAGCCCAATCCAAGATGACTTCCATATCAGCCAGCACAAGATAAATAAAAAACTACAGAATGCAGGCTACATTATTTAAGTAATAAGAAATAGCAGTGCTATATTGAATATTCAAATGTAAAGAGTGTTGCTAGGCATACAATACAAATTTTATTGAATTTAAGATTAAGTCATTCTAATAGGCCTACAGTCATAAAAATAAAGGTTCCAAAAGGTAATTTTCGCAGCAATGCCATGAAGAACAATTTTGGGTTCCCCAAAAACCCTTTCAGTGTAGGCTACAGTTCTTAAATCATTTTTTTCTAACATTTTAATGGGCCTAATCTAAAGAACCTTTTTCCACAATAAAGGACCTTTTATGCAATGGAAAGGTTTAATATTCCCAGCCGGAATTTTCCGTCATTTGTGAGACAAAGCTTCCCCGCCATTGACGGAATCTTCCAGCTTTCTGTGTTTTCACTGTTATACGGTAGTGGGCGCTTTTACATATCCTCGGAAAGAGTACAGAATCTTCCGATCAAAACACATGCAAAAAAAGAAGCAAAAACAAGCAATAAAAGGATTACTTATGCAAGGTTTTCTTTTGTTCAAATTGTTGCTCTTTTATGAAACTTACCCACAGAGAAGTGTTGGCTAAAAAAGGATGCATGAATGCATGAAGCTAGGATAAAACGTTTTGTTTGTTTGTTTAAAAGCAGAGGCTCTGATCTTTCTTTTGATATACTGCATGTTCATATATTCAAACAGCCAATCATTCTGGGGGGCATTAAATTTTTGCTAAAAATTATCAAAAACGTTGCGGTTACTAACGTAACCTCGGTTCCCTGTGAGTAGGGAACGAGTATTGTGTAAGTTAGCTTACGCTATGGGAAAACTCCTTTTCTCGAGAATATTAAAGCAAATTTTTTATAACGTAGTGCAGCTGAACAGCAGACATACAGCTGAGTGCCTTAGCTCGCTCATTGGCTGTGCTGGGGCAACTGCACGAACCTATGGCGAGTCAGCTAGGATGCGCGAACCAATCAGGATGCGTCAGAGCCCGCCAGAATGGACGTGGCTTATAGCAATATAAGCCCCCATTCCACCATAGAATTCCGGTTAAATTGACTGAAGCGATCCCCTGATCACAGCACAGTAGCACAGCGAGTTACGCAATAGAATAGGAATGGGCCTTATAAGGAGCCATTCTCCTTCTTATATGGTATATAGAGCCGCAGTTCATGTTTATCCAGGACCAGAACGCTCCAAATAGACTCTGAGAGCCCAAAATAGGTATAGAGGGGGGTTGAGGCGGGTCCAAAAGCTCTTGTAGAAAGGAAAGTACCCTTGTTACTCCACATGAGTAAGGGTCGAGGTTCCGCGCTGTGCACCAGCTGGAGAACACTGATCATTTTAGAGCATAAAGATTGGTTGGTTGAAGGGGCTCTTGCTTCATTAATGGTATTTAGCACCTTATCCGGAAGGTTCCCGGATACCCATTGAGGGGCCATCCATGGAGGGCCCACAGGTCGGGATGGGGATTAGAAGATGGATACCCGACCTGAGCCCGACGGGACCCGTCGGTACCCGACGGGCCGGGCCGGGTTCGGACAGATATTTAGAAATTATGTTCGGGTTCGGGTCGGGCTCGATCACATCAGCGCGATATGGCATTGAACATTTTAAATTTAAAACAGCTTATTATGTTGGTAGCCAATGCGCCTGATGCTTTCACGTGATGCAAACGTTCGTTTTTGTGATTAAAATACATGTAAAATATTACCATAACATCTGTCTTCCTGTGTGCGGAAATTTGTTTATGTAGCCGTGACAACGAAACACGTGCATGCGCGCCTGCGTTAAGTGTGCTTGTTTCTCCGTGCGCGCTGATGCACTCATCCTGCTGACATTTCCGAATGTCTTCCTACAGTTACTTAATAAAAGCAGGCTTTCCACACAAACGCACATGTGTCATTAGTATGAGAAAAAAAATGGGATTTTAACTGTCGGCCTCGGGTCGGGCTCAGACATTAATATCTTTATGCCTGTCGGGCTCGGGTCGGGTACGGTTACTGCTCTGTCGGACGCGGGCCGGGCTCGGACAAAAAAATTCGTCCCGATCCGCACTCTAATGGGGATGCCAGATCGTCCCGTTTGCCTGCGTGAGGAGGTCTCTCCTCAGCGGTATCGGCCATGGGGCTGATTCCAGCAGCTGAGTTAACTCGGAGAACCATGACTGGTTCTTCCAGAGCGGGGCTACCAAGAGCACTGCACACTTTCTCTCCTTGATCCGTTCGATGACCTGAGGTAGCATCGTGACCGGCGGGAATGCGTACAGCGGGCGGCGTGGCCAGTTCTGGGCCAGTGCGTCCATGTCTTTGGAGAAAAATGTTTGGCAACGAGCGTTGTCTTCTGAGGTGAAGAGGTCAACGTCTGCCTCGCCGAAGATGCTCCATGTCATCTGAAACATTTGCAGGTGAAGAGACCAGCGGTATGGGCCTGCCCTCGTATAGAGCCTCCCAACCTCCGTTGGAAGCATCTGTCGAGATCACTTTCATCCTCGAAATCACGCCCATACTCACGCTGGACTGATACCAGTCGGCTTCTTTCCAAAGAGCAAGGGCTCTGCCACAGCCATGGTTTACTTTGATGCATAAGTGGCCAGATCGCCACGTTTGAGCTGGTACACAGGTTTTAACCAGCGCTGGAGGGGACGCATATACAGTGGACCCAACTGGAGTACTGATGATGCTGAGGCCATGAGGCCAAACATCCTCTGAAATCTCTTGAGAGGAGCGCAAGCGCCTGCTCTGAATGAAGCCGCTAGACACTGAATGGCGAGTGTGCGTTCTGACGTCAGCCGCGCTCTCATCTGTATAGAATTTATGGCTGTTCCCAGAAAATATACACTCTGGCTGGGAGACAGTGCGCTTTTTGAAGCATTGATCCTGAAACCTAGGCATTCTAGATGGCTGAGGAGCCAGGATCTGTGAGTTATTAACTACGCCTCCGATTGGGCTATAACCAGCCAATCGTCGAGGTAGTTCAACACTCGCACTCCCCGTTGTCTCAGGGGGGCGAGAGCTGCGTCCATGCATTTAGTTAACGTACGAGGTGCTAGGGATAACCAGAATGGTAGGACTGTGTACTGATAAGCCTGCCCCTCGAAGGCGAATCTCAAGAATGGCCTGTGATGGGGTGCTATCTGAATGTCAAAGTAAGCATCTTTCAGATTCACTGAGAAAAACCAATCCCCCAGGCGAATATGCGCGAGGATTTGTTTGGTTGTCAGCATTCTGAACGGGCGCGTCATAAACACTTTGTTCAGGTGTCTGAGATCTAAGATAGGCCTGAGGCCACCATCTCTCTTTGGAATGAGGAAATATCGACTGTAAAAGCCCGACTTGCTTAGTGATAAGGGGACTGGCTCTACAGCCCCTTTCACTAACAGTTTTGACACTTCGGTGTGAAGGACGTGAGCTGTGTCGCTTCTCACCGATGTCTCGACCACAGCTAGAAAGCGCGGGGGTCTGCGCGCAAACTGTAGCGAGTAGCCTCATTTTATTATGTTCAACACCCATTTTGATATTCCAGGGATGGCTTCCCAGGCCTTGGCCCGCATAGATAGGGGTTGAATGAAGTCTGGGGATGGGCCGTTTTGTGATAGGGACCCGGCTGCCCAGCCGTTTTGTGTTTGTGATACTGTGTGAACAGTGCTTACGTGCAGGGGTGCGTACTTCATAGTGGGCACACGATTGTAGTGAGGTTCAGAATGTGTGGGTGTAGGAAGAAGATGAAACTGTCGTCGGCGGAACTGGGACTCGCACTTTATTTACAAACAAATCAAAGAAAACAAAAGGTGCGCTCGTGCGCCTTCACCGTAGTTTGTAACTACAGCAACAGATAACAAAACACTCTTCCCGCTGTACCAGCTCACGCTGTGTGTCTCCAGCTCTCACATTTCAGTCAGGCGACTACTCTTTCCATTTTAGCAATACTCTTTCCACTTGATGCAACACTCTTTCCACTTGAACAAATAATCCTTCCGATGTCAGCGTTCACTGCGTGTCGCGTGCGAGTCCCAAGTCCTTCTCTCTTTTCGCTCTCTCATTCTTAGCAGCTTATATGCGGTCTCCACACCAATCACTGCAATCAAACACAGGTGTTCATCATCTGCACTTGACCTACTTACTCACCGCACAGCTCGCTGATTCCTCTCTCGCTACAGACTTCACGAAACCACGCCCCCCTCGCCACAACGATCTACATTTATTACATCTCCAGTGTGAGCCGGAGGGAAAACTGATACTGTGGGGACAGTGCTTATGTGCAGGGGTGCGTTATAGTGGGCACACAGCCTACATTTATTACAGACAGAAAAGACCTCTTTTCGTGCTTTATTTTGGTCGCCGTAAAAATGGCGTTTGTTTGCAGGTGTGCATGTTTTAAAACAGACTTGTTTACTGCAATGTTGAAGTTCCCAGCTGACTGAACTAAAGAGGGGACTGGGAGATGTGTGAAAAGCTTTTTGGAGGTTGGTCCGGCTTCGGCGGAACTCAAACACTCTCTTTTCCTTCCTGTCACCATGGCTAGGAAGGCTTTCGAGGCTCCGGGTCCAACACAATCTTGAGTCGGGTCCCTGTCGCTCTGGGAACTGCTGTCGCTTCGGTGAGCGAGTGGGGTGATGGACTTCACCCAGCGGGGCTGGGAGACCGGCCGCGCTGGCTTCGTTAGCCGAGAAGGCTGCGCCCTCTTGTGGCGGCCTGAAGCAGGGCTGGATCGTTTAGGGAGGAAGTGACGCATAGCCTGCGATGCTTTCTGAGCCTCTCTGTAATGTTCCGCAAAACCTTTGACTGCTGGGCCGAACAGACCGGTGGTGGAGATAGGGGAGTCGAGAAAAACTGCCCTATCTGCATTCTTCATCTCTGTTAAGTTCAACCAAAGATGACATTCAAGCACCGTCAAGTTCGCCATGCACCTACCAATCGCCTGGGCAGTTGATTTGGTAGCTCGCAGAGCCAGGTCTGTGGCGCTGCGCAGGTCTCTGAAAGCTACAGGTTCAGGTCCAGACTCGCCCATCGAGTGGAGAAGTTTGGCCTGAAAAACCTGGAGGACAGCCATGGTGTGAAGCGCCGACGAAGCTTGGCCAGCAGAGGCGTACGCTCGGCCAGCGAGAGCTGATGTGGTGCGGCAAGGCTTCGATGGGTGGGTCGCCTTAGCTTTCCATCCCATAGCAGTGGGTGGTCAGAGGTGTGCGACCACCGCATCTTCAAGGGGAGGAATCGCTTCGTACCCTTTTTCCACAGCGCCGTCGACGGTCGAGAGTGTTGAAGAGAAGGAAGGCTTTAGACAACGCTTTCCTCGACTTCGTTAGCTCGCTGTGCACTTCTGGAAAGAAGGGGGCTGGTCTCTGCTGAGGGGCCTGTCGGCGCCCCTGCAGGAACCATTCGTCCAGCCTGCTGCGCGTGGGCTCCTCGGGTGAAGACCACTCGAGCCCGAGGTCTTCAACGGAGAAGCTCTACGTCAAAGCTGGTTCTCACGTCGTTCGCGCTGACCTGGAAGCAAATCTGGGCGACACAACCTCTCCCGTCATTTCAGCTGCATCTCCCCCTTCAAAACAATGAAAGTATGGCGAAGCGGCTCTCCACGGCTCTGCTTTCATCGGCGAAAAAGTTAAGGAACTTGACGCTAAGCCCTCAGTACCGAGCCGAGCAGTTCCCACGTGACTTTCATGCAGTGTTTCCCACACATAGACTAATTTGTGGCGGTGCGCCACATTTCACTCACGTGTCTCTCTCTCTCTCTCTCACACACACACACACACACACACAGCTTCTCCCCTCCATGCACACCGCGTCTGTCTATGAGGGGCGCTGTACTGAACAAAAGCGAAGCGAACTCCGCGAGCGACACTGCGCGAGACAGAGTGTGTCCGAGAGTGCGCTCGACAGTGTGTGCGAGAGAGACTGAGTGTGACTTTTATTTAAACTTATATAAACTAATATAATTTATTTTACTGGACAATTTATAGCTCATAACCATTAATATTTTGTTGTTACCTGAAGTACTTCGAGTGCAGTGTTTGCATCATGCAGTATTTGTCCTGAAAAGTAGTAGGCTAAGTGATGTTTGTTACCTCAATAGATTTAGGTCATTCCTGTTTTATTTGTGTACATTTTAATCATTAACATTAAAAGCACACTCTTTTTACGACTAAAATAACAGTAAAGGGTAAAAAAAAACACCTGAATTCCCAAAAATTAAAAACGGAAAAAAAGGAATTTGCAAAATTAAAACGGAAAAACAGAATTTGGGAAAAAATAAAACGGAATTTTGAAAAAAATAAAACGGATTTCATAGGGCCCTACAAACCGGGCAGCCACCCTTAACGAGTGCAGCTTCCGTGTTGTCACTGCCCAAACAGGAAGCGCAGAGGATGTGACGATCTCCGCCGAAGAGAGGGCCTCTGCACGAGGTGCAGGAGGCCAGAGGCATTTGAAACAACGCCTAGAAATTGCTCTTTTAGAAAAGTGAGTGGCAACAGGTGAACACACTATTTGCTTCAGAACAGCGGGCTGAAGGTGGCGTCCAGTTGAAAACCAGGAAACCGGCGTCCTCAGAACTGCTTAGCAGGTGCTTGTTCCGCTGAAGGCTTTTCGACGGCAGTGAGGCTTCTCTTCCGGAGGTCAGCGAAGTGAAACTTGCTGAAGGAGATTAAATCTGAATTCTATGGCGAAATGGGGGCTTATATTGTTATAAGCCACGCCCATTCTGGTGGGCTCTGACGCACACGGGCGCAAAGCGTCCTGATTGGTTCGCGCATCCTAGCCGACTCGCCATAGGTTCGTGCAGTTGCCGCAGCACAGCCAATGAGTAAGCTATGGTGCTCAGCTGTATGTCTGCTGTGCAGCTGCACTGCGTTTTAAAATAATTGCTTCAATACTCTCGAGAAAAGGAGTTTTCCCATAGAGTAAGCTAACTTACTCAATAAGAGAGACCTCTCGAAAGGGAACGCTGTTGGTGGCTGGCAGGCAACTTTTTTTTTTAAATGCTTGCGGGGAAAGAGTTGTAAGAGTGTAAGTGAATTCATGTTACTAGAGTTACATAATACATTTTTATTAAAAATATTTTAAAATTCATTAAAAGTTATATAGTGTAAACCAGCCTTAGTGGCACCTTAAAGGGACATTGTGTAGGAATTTCTCCCATCTAGCGGTGAAATTGTATTTTGCATTCAAACGAATTGTGCTCTCCAGCGCCTCGCTTTTTTAAATGCGTGTTGCATCTACGGCAGCTGTTATGTACCAAAAAGCTATGACAGGATGTCTTCTAATAGCACTTCGTCGAGCTTTCCTTCGGGTGAACAGGTTTGTTATTTCAAACAAACTGCAACTTGACACAACAAACAAACGAATGTTACAGTATGAATAATAACAGTGCAATGCAGCCTTTTAAACTTCCTGGGGCAGTGACAAGCGCCTCTCACTGCTCTGCTCCTCCGTTTCTGCTGCTTTCAGTTACGTGACGCTGGCTCTGAACGAAAACGTGTTGTGGAAACGTGTTGGCCAAGTACTTTTTGACCCTCTCTGCTATTATAGTTTTTCAAGATGGCGGAAGGACATGGAAGCCTCCGTGGACCTACCCGTCACATGTTTATAAAGATAATAAATTCTTCGTTTACGAGGATAAGTCAGATAATGAGGTATTTGTACACCATTCAGGACATATTTATGAATAAAAATATTGATTTTAGATAATAAAATACCTAAAAAACTACACGTAGTCCCTTTAAGCTAGAAGATTTAGTCCCTGACATTATAGAACATTATTTTATGGGAGCTGTGCAATGGTAAACAGGCGTTTCATTATAGCTGTTTCATGGATTTTAGCACTGGAAAACTAACTTAGAACTATCTATTTTATAAAAAACATATAAAGTGGGCAGAAATCAAGTGTAGCCTAACGTTAGTTCTGGCAGGTCATGTCAGTCAAGCTCGCATCCACTGACGCTCAGCTGATCCACGTCTACCTAAATATGACGCCTATCACATGTCCATTCTTTATCTTGTTGCTCTAATTGCTCTCCTCCATCCCTGGCTCTTCCTCTCGTCCAGTCAGGCCTTGGCCTTCTGATATTTCTCTTCGAATCAGACTCATTTTTTAAAAAAGATGTTGCACATAAAATTATTTAACATTAATTATATCTGCAATACATTTATGTTGGTTCTGTTCTGTTTTCCCTAAAGAGGGTTATCGCTGCTCTCATCCATGGCTTGCCCAGAACAGAAACATACCGTCAATCCAACCTGTATGCTAATTGTCTTGACGATAGTGGTCTTGACAGAAACCAAGCTTTACCAAATGTCAACACATGCAAGGGGCTGCAGTCATCACTGGCAACAGAACAAATGGACATTAATAGCCAGTATGATGAATTGCACTCGAGGTCTGCTGAGAACTATTTTCTCATCAATAGGGCAACATGCTCCCAGTTTTATTGACCATCTAAACAAACAGGTTCATGTGATGCACTTTGTTTTATTGAGAGAGGTTGATATATATTTATATTTCTCATAACAAAAAGAGGCAATTTTACTTGTATAAATTGCCTAGCTTCAGGCTTCTGTATTACTGCAGTTCTATTGCGTAAATTAGAAAGGTGTAAGAGAAGAGAAGAGAAGAGAAGAGAAGAGAAGAGAAGAGAAGAGAAGAGAAGAGAAGAGAAGAGAAGAGAGACATTCTTTTTTTTCTATTCATTATGACAGACATAAAGTGCCAACGGCAAGAATGTCCTCATAAGTCAGGAGTTCTGTCTTTAAAAAAAATAAAAAAATAAACAGAGAGCACCCCCACAATACAGAGCGTTAGAAGCAAGTCATTACTAAGCCACAGAAACACTCAAATTACCATATCAATATTTTGCAGATAAGTGTAAAAAAAAGAAATGCAAGACATTTACAAACTTTAATAAGTTCAGGAACTATATTTTACATCATTAACAGATCTAGTTAGAAATGTTTCCCTCAGGATATGCAAAAGCTTTTGTGTTTACTTTGTGACATGCATTTGAAATGAGATTCAATGAGTTCACAACAACAGTTTCTACAGTTTTCTAGTCTAAAGAACTAGTGCATTAGTGTTGGGGATTTTTAAATATTTTTTCCCCTCAAGGTTACATCATTATGCTAGTAGGTGGCAACAAGTGACTCTCATTATGAGTCTTTGAATCATTTATTCAACTGATTCTTTCTGGCTGTATCCGAAATCGCATACTTCCGTCATAATACTTTAGTCACATACTTTTTATCACCTACTATATAGGGAAGTATGCGATTTTGGATACAGCCTCAGACCTGTGCCTCAGACTCATTTAGGACCTAAACACAAGAGTTTGTTGTGATTGTCAGGATTAGTTTTGCAAACAATGTTTGCATTTCAGTTGTGATTTTGTGTCACAATTTGGACTTGGACTGGATTAGCTATTGAAGTGGATATGTGAATATGTGCATCACGTAATATATTTATGGGTAATATAACAGAATCAATGTACTGAATTAGGCAGGTGATGAAATTAACAAAAATTGAAATAAGACTTGTAAATGTGAATAATTAACATTATGTTTATAAATGAGGAAAATAATTCAGTAATGTTTATATCAGGTGTTCTAGCCTAATCAAACACACATAAACAAGATAATCAAGGTCTTCAGGATTACTAGAAAGTTATATGTGAGTTTGATCAATGTTGGAGCTAAACTCTGCAGGAAATTGGGCCAGAGTTGAGAACCCCTGGTTTAGATGCCTACCTTACACAGCTATTATAGTTGCCATTTTGAGCTGCTTTCTCATCAAATGGCATTAAGGCCTATAATGAATGTGGAGCAGGTTGTCAGAGAATCTGTGTGGCAAAATGAGCTTATGGTAGTCGTCAAAGATCAAAATAAATTAACAGAAGTGAGGTGAAAAAATATCATACCACAATCCGCGATTCCAACAGGGACTGGATTACGACCGGAAAAAAACGGTAGGTATTTTGGCCCGTAATTTTTATCAAGGTTATTGAAGGGTGGGGGTGGGGGGGTAGGGACGATTAAAAACGATATCACACTCAAACTGCTGTGGCAATTTACAGTATTCGGTTGGTGGCCTCTTGCATGCTTTTTCTTAATGTTGACTTTAATGTCTTCATTATTAAACCTGTTTTCAAACCAAAAAGTTAGTTTTAGCATTTCCACTCTGCCAGTAATATTGGCTGTATTAAAAGGGAAACAATTGACAGGAAGGAAATCAGAATAGTGACTTCATGTGAATATAATATGTTTAAAGAGGAAAAAAGAACATCAGCAGTATAATCAATAGCACATGAATGAAGCTTCTCCATAATCCAAATGGCAATCATCCACATTCCCTCTTCAAAACTCAACCACAAAATTGGATGAGAAATTCACGAATGGTCGGTTCATTACTTCAACAGGATTTATTTTGGCAATGTATTTTGCTTTTTAATTGAATTCTGTCTTGATGGTGTGTTGTGTATAACCATGAAATGGCTTTTTTTCTCTATTTAAACTCTTACGGTAAGCATCAATGAGATATTTTCAACTTTCTGAGCTCTTGAAAACGCTACAGGACATGTTTATATTTTTTGTGGGCTCCTGCATGTTTTGCAGTCAAAGGGACCTGGCCTTGATAGTATCTGTCATATTTTTGGCTACTAAATGCTGTTCTCAATTTAGACAAAAATGTCCCACTACCACAGCATGTACTTTACCATCTACATCCAAAAAGGGCCAGATTTGTAATTAACCATCTACAATTCAGAAATAATGCTACAGTTTTGTGCTTTGATAAGCTTTGCCTTTATTGATTGTAGTTCAACATGCAGGAATAATGTTTTTGAAACACTCACAGTAGCTTATAAATGTTATTCCAGCGTACTCGACTGTTATCTTTTAGTTTTTTTCTGGATCATCTGCAGCGTTAAAAGACGAGAAAGAGAAGCTAGGATGAACTGTGAAACTCACCCTCCTCTAAATCTATTCTATCTGTCAGTACCAATGAATTACTTTGAATTTTCATGTTGGCAGCAGTCATGTCATTACAGAGAGCTCTGAATTGTTGAACGCCCTGGGCGAAATTTCATGGCTGTTAAAAGTAGTCTGCGTATTAACCTTCATTTACTGAAGTCACCACTTTCAACTTACCCATCTTACTACAGTAAATCTTCAAAGAATTAAGAGTGATATTCCAACGCTGAGATTTCAGACGGATTGTTGCTTTGATTCAGAGAGATGGAGAACAATAAAAAGAGAAGGAGCGGAGTGGATCTGTGCATCTAGACGACCTGTTGTCGACAGGCTAATTTCGGTTTCTCATTCCTTCTCTTTTTTTCTCGTTCTTTCCTCTCAGACAACACATTTAGGTATAAAAATTGAGATAGATGTTTCCTGTGCGGGGTGTCGGTGCGCTTGAACCCCAGACGGGGATGTTATTTGAACGATCCACCTTCATCAGTGCATATATATTGTTTGCTGAGTCTTGGGTTAAGATGGGCTCCTCAGTTTGTTGTGTCGTGTTTTTTGGAGAGGAACGGCTGTAATGCAGTCCTTGTCCCTGAAATAGGATACACTGGCTGTACGTGTCAGAGATTTCACATTCACGAATCGGTTTGTTCTTTGATCAATGACGCTAACCTCCCTGTGCAGCCTCCAGGTGTGTTCAAATGAGGTGCATTCCACCCCGGTTCTCTGAATAAAAAAGCAATCCTCCCTGTCACTCTTTTTCATTAGAGTGCATTGTGGCACTAAAAGAGAATATTCTGAGTCTGGTGGAAGATGTAAGGAATAAAGATGACTACATTGCAAAGAGTTGATGTTTTATTAATACGGCCCTCTCAATATGATAAAAATTCCACTTTTTTTCTCTCGAAAAGGAAGGGCCACGTGAAGCTAGCATTTGCATTGATAAATAATTAATTGCATTTAGAGGTAATGAGGATGCATGCTCACTTCTGCTTTTCTGTGACTCCTCAAACGTAGGGTTAAATCACCAGCACATGCTACTGCCAGTCATCATGCAGATTAGCTCTTTAAGCCAATACGAACACAGCTTAACATTAATGTTGTGAAAGCAGTTTTTAGCAACATCTGTTGGCGATGCCAGTGATGAAGGATGCAACTGCGATGTCTGTGAAGCTGTTTAATGCAGCGACGTTTTGAAACACATCTTCGAAATAGTATAAAATTATGTTATTGTTTCATTGATTGATTTGACTTTATTCAAATCAATCAATGAAACAATAACATGACATTATACCATTTCCTAAGATGTTTCAAACGAACTTATTGTTTCATAAGTACAAGCATTTTCTTTGCACTTCTCCAATTAAAAAAATATAAGTATCCTGTAATAATTAAAATTATTTTAGATAAATTGTCATTTTATTATATTTTTATTTTATAATTGTTTTATATTATTCTATGTATACCAACTGTATCATTGTGCTCTACAATAAAAAATAAACAAAAAAGAGTTATAACCCAGTCTGTCTTTTTACAAATAGTCAAAGTACTAAAGTTCTAGCACAGGAGGAGAGGAAATATACTGTCCAAACACATCCTAAACATCCTGCAGATGATTATGAAATATCTCAGGACTTTATTTATATTGAAAGACATTCAAGTACTTTTTTTCAAGTACTTTGTACCTTCCCAATCAGATAATTGTAATCCTAATTCTTTCTCTTTTTAAAACAGACAGAAAGAGAAACTGTGTGGTTTCACATTCCTCCAGCATTTTTAATAGCACAGCGCACTGCCAAAACCAAAATTGGTGCTTTACTTACATGCCATTGGGTTCAACTCAAATGATGTCCAAAGGCTGTCCTATATACCTCACTGTATCCTGCAATTACCAAAGATTAATATATGACTTCATTTTCCTCTTTTCTTTCTCAGTAATTCTGGGACCAGAGCCAGCAGCACAGTTTCCTTTTGACTCAAAGACATCATTCAGCCTCTGTTTACACTTGTATTATAAGGGGAAAAAAACTTCTCAAAGCAACCATCTCTGCATTTTTTCCTGCTCTCTAACATAATTAATAGAAAATTGCCTCTATCTATCATATGAATGTAATCACATTTGTGAAGGAATTTTTATGAAGATAAATACAGAAATAATTCACAGTTGATCTCAAGGTCAGTCAAAATGACTTGGAGGAAACTTTATAGGCAGGTGAAATTGTCCTCAATTTGCTGTTGTGCGTTGAAGGCTTTGTCTCATGGTCTTTTTCAGTAGCCACGTGTGTGATATTATTACAGTAGACAGAAACATTATGGCCATGAAGACCTGTAATTGTATACGGCAGGGTGTGTTTGTAACAAGCTTACTTTGCATTAGCCAGAATCAAAGCAGACAGCTAAAGGTGACTCCTTTGCAACCAGTAAGATCGAGACTGTAACTGATTACTGAATCCAATACATTTTTAGACAACAATTGGGAAAATGTACAAATATTTTCTGTCCAATAATAATAATACCCCTATATGTTATATGAACATAGAACATACTGACAATCAGATGTTTGCATATGCAAAAGTGCAAGACAAAGTGGGATTAAAGGGGATATAGCCTACATATAAAAAAATATATATATATACATATACAGGGGCGGATTAAGGTTGTCAGGGGCCCCTAGGCTGCTCTTTGTGTGAGGCCCAACCACCACCCCCCCCCCCCCCCCCCCCCCAACTAAAAATGTATTTAGTGCCATATATGGTCCATACGCAACTACGGTGAACTGGCATACACACACATTTAGACAGCTAACACTACAGTGTTTTCTTTACATTCCTTCAAGTGGTGGACCACAACAGTAAGATAATTACCACCACACCACATAGGTAAAATTAAAAATTGAACATTACAAACAAACCACAAATACAGAAAGGCCCAGTGGTTAGAATCAACCATTTAATTATGATCAAGAAACACTGGCAGTACAACCAAAACAGAGGTGTAAGTGGAAAGAATATCAGATATTATTATCTGCCACCACAGCCCCAAAACAAATGTAACTATAAACATCAAAGCAACAAAATACCTTCACATTTCAACTCTCATCACTTGCTGTTGCTGTCTTGCACTTGACCTAACAAATTAGGTCTAGGCCTAATAGCATATCATTGTGCAAATTTACTTTATACCTAGTCCTAGGTCAGACTCAGAGGTCATGAGGGCCAGAATACAACCAGCATCATCATCAAGAATGAAGAGGTGAACATAAAGATTGCGTCATTCACGTGCATATTAAATAGCCACATAATTGGTTTGTTTTGGTCTTGTACATCCATAAATGTTCCAGCAGATGATGGATAGTTTAGCCAGCAGTTCATTTTATATATAAAACTAAATAAGCTATTAATATTAATAATAAAAATTCTCACCATCGGCATTGGCGTGTTCCACCTCTTTAGGTGACGGCTTACAAAATAAATCTGTCAGCGTTCGTTTCATCTTCTTATGGAGACGATCACACGTTCAGGTTCGATAGCACAGAACGAGCAGTGCGCTGCGTTTTTTATGTTGCTAGGCAAACACCGAAACAGCTGTCCTGTCAGTCAAGTATAAACGTCAAATCAGCCTTTTAAATTTCGCGTAGTAGTCAGCACCCAAATATATTTTTAGGTCGCACACAGATTATATTTCAGGAGCATATGCGACCAAAATGGCTTTGATTTCGAGCATTGATGTTAATTTCGAGCCTTGATGTTTCTTGTAATGTTAGCCATAGTTATTAATTTATTGATTTTGGTGTCTGCGTTTTTTAAAGCCATCTCCCACGGACGCAGTGACGTTTTTAAGCGCGAACCCGAATCGCCATTGCTAGGAGGGCGCCAGCGCCTCTGCCTCTCAGCGCCTCTGCCTCGCGAGTGGATGTTGATAGCCCTGAAGACGCCTAGCATCCGAATCATCCCGCGAGCTGTTCGTTTAATAGTCGACTCGGAAGAAAGCGAACATTTTGACAAAAAATAAAAAGCGAGGCGGAAGAAATTTTGCCATTGCGCACCGCCAAAATAAAATAAACATAGAGGAAACACTGCATTGTGGAATAATTTACGTTTTTGTGCTCCACTTTCATGCTTTCTTTCAGCCATTCTGCCGTCCAGCAATAACAGTGACGTAAATGAAAATGATTGACATGATTTGACCAGCAGCAGCTGATTGGATAACCAATTCACGTCCACGGAGAGCGATCGCGGATAGGTCTGTCCTATGCACCGAAACCTTTTTACAATGCAACAAAATGTTTAAAGAGCATCACGCTATTAAAATCTATCTTATGTATAGTCACAGATAATTTAACAGTATATTAGTCAGTAATTTTTATTAGGTTAAACAGTGATTAGATAACGTTTTTAATTTAACGTTCACAAATGGTCTGGGCGTCTGGCCCATCCAAACTGGAATCCCGGTGCCGTGCCTTGCCTGGTTCGCGCTTTAAGTAAAAAAAAAAAAAAAAAAAAAAAAAGTCTGGCCAATCCGAGGCCCCCTGAACACGTGGGGCCCCTAGGCTGCAGCCTATGTAAGCCTGTGCATTAATCCGCACCTGTATATATACTGTATAGCCTTCATTCAGAAACCCTTGATATTTGCGACACTGGTGGCCGTTAAGTGAACTGCAGCCAGCAACTTATTGCTCGTGCTCACAGCCTCGCACTCGGGCACACGTGATAAGACTGAACATAATTCAAGGCCCTGATACACTCACAGGCACAGCGCAGTTATTTCTCGTTCTTTGCTTAGAAGTAAAAGAAAGTTGGAAATAGCTTTGCACCGAAATGTCGAACATCCAGATGACGTCCAGGCTACTGCGAGTGGTTTTAAGATGAATGTAAATATGTGCCACACGCTTTCCCCTTAATAACAATATAAACACACAAAAATGACAGCGGTGAGAAAACAGCATGTAAAAGCATCTGATCATAACGATGTGGATATGTTTGCATGAGCTCTGCAATTTATGTCACATAGGCAGTACATAATACTGTTTACAATACAAATAGAAACTAGAATACAAACTATTTTGGCATTATCATGAACATTGTATACAAGCATGCGTTTCATGCATAGACAGTAGGCTAAAAGAGGTTTCATGTGTCATTGAGCTGAAGAGAGGCTCTTGGGAGCTCACATAAACGTCACACCCTTTTGATTTTACCGGCAAAAGCGTCCCGACCGGTCCCGACTAGCCATGCCGACTAGCGAGTCCTTCATTCTACAGGCTTTCTGCATGGTTTCGTTACAAGCTGTTGTTCACACATTGGCAATTTAAAAAAAGGCTAATTATACATATAACCCCATAACTAGTCTAGTTTAATGGTAGGCCTACAGTGTTGAACACTGCAAAATGTAAATACAAATAAATTACCATGGTAACCAGTTTTAATCGAAATACCATTGCTACAATTATTTTTTACTACTGTAAAACAATAATAAATGGATATTGGGATCTCCTTCAAATTGGTGTAAGATGCTTCCATTTTTCATACTGTGGATTGGAATTAAAATAAAATATAGGACTATATAGGCTGTCAAAGTTATAACGCTATACAAATTAATTTGAATTGAACTCTAAATATATTTCTTTGTGGGTAGGAAAATTATTAAACTTAATACAAAGTATTTTCAGTGTAAATAATTTTGCTCATTACGATGATATAAAATATTAAAAACAATTATTTAATTGTGCAAACAACATCTTGTCTTTATAATATTCTGCTGTTTCTCACACAGACTGGTTTAATACTTGAAAAATATAAAGCTTTATATTTTATAAAGGGGGTCACTTTATAAACTTTCACTTTCTCTTACACACTTAGAGAATATGGTTACCATGGTAATTCCCTTGAAATGGCTGCAACCCCACCTGTACTTCAAAAAGAATTGTGTGACATAAGAAATCAATTTGCAGATTTGCAGGTTTCATTGTGGTTTTATTTCACCAAAAGTTCATCAACATCAGCAAAAACACTTTAAAGGCTCATTCTAATATAACTTCTAGACACAAACTGGAATTTTATGTCATGGTTTCATTTAGGGTAAACTTATAGCTTCATGCTACAAAGGGCAGTCTGTATCTTAATTCAAAATGTCTGCTTAGAATGAGTAGAATGTATAGTTAAGCAGTTTTTGAATGAGTAGCAGACTGAAAGGTCATGTGTCATATGTCACCAATTCATTTCAAAATGTCTAGTTTTATTTGCTAGCTCTTACATGTTTTTTTTTTTATTAACTGATCATTTAGGACATTATCTGGCATTATGAAGCACAAATTAATAAATAAAACTGGTGCATTTCTTTGTTATGATCATCAACTAATCTAATTGTCCATTATTCTTGATCTCCCTTGTACTGATTGCACAGAACCAAAAGCAGTTTTATTTACCAGCACATGGTTAGTGTTTCCAGACTATGACTCAAGTCTTCTGTTTGTTATTCAGTGAAACATTAATGGATTCAGACTTATTTCAACTAAAAAATATTTTTACCATTACAATAAAAAAATAAAATTAAGAGCCAGCATTCAGACAGCTGTTATTGTGTGCTGTCAAAGGTCCTATTTTCACTCTCCACTCTCTTACATTTTCTCTAACTCTGCCTCTCTCTACCACTCTCAATAAAACTACTGCACACTGATGTATGCGTACATGCATCATCTCAGTGTTTGAATAGGCTTAGTCAGAAATGGAAATGAGTGAGTCAGCATTGTGCAAGAAGCTGTTTTTGAATATCAGTGAGGAGCGATATAAAGAACATTAGCATGTTGAGGGAACATTACATTTTGTCCGAACGGACTGTGTCTCTTGGAAACAGAGAAGGATAAACTGAAATGCGGCTAGGGTTATGGCTGTTGTAGAGTATATTTTGAGCTCTGTTATTTTTCAAAAAGTGAATATGCTTGTGTTATGATGTATGGAAGTATCTCTATAAAAAAGCTATAGCTGTCAGACTATAAAGCAGACTCGGAAATGTGCTCTGGTTGAGCTCCAGGGCCTACGTTTTATTAATTATAACTTGATTATTTACACAATGGAAAAATGGCAAGAAAAGAAGTCTTTCAGGCTGGAAGCTAACATGAGATCAAGGGCCAAAGTTAGCCATTGTTCACTGGGGGATTGAGAGTTAGCTTACATTAGGATGTCAACTTTAAGTTAATTTTGATAAATTGGAACCATCTTTGGACATTTTGATCATTTATTTCTACAATTTCATCAAGTGAGATTGATTTATAGTGAGACAAACCAATTAATACTATAAAACAGGAGCTATAAAATGCAAAGGAACAAAAACTACTTATGTTTGTGCTGCTTTTTCTCAACAAAAATATTGCCGTTTTCTGTAAGATGCCATTAACAAACTGTATTTTTTTTTTAAAGGAACTAATGACATTATTTAAAATCCACCCCTATGTTCACTTCAAAATTAAACTTCTAATTTTCAATGTTCAAATTGTACATAGTAAAATCAAATACAGTAATATATTTTAAGATATAATTTATTTCTCTGATGGTAAAGCTGAATTTTCAGCATCATTACTCCAGTCTTCAGTCACATAATCCTTCAGAAATCATTCTAATATGCTGATTTACTGCTCAAGAAACATTTCTCATTATTATAAATGTTGAAAACAGTCGTGCTGTTTAACTCCTTAAAAAACAACTTACAGACCCAGATGAAAATGTGCAGCCAAGAAAACATTTTACTATTGGCATGGAACTAGACCTTGATAGTTGGCCAGAATCGCCCAAAGGAAGTTTGCACATGCTTGCAAGGAACAGAAACCTAAACATGTGAACAAAAGTAAACAGTATATAGTTCGTTCGATACGCCTGCTTTCTGTCTGTCAGTAAGGTACTTAGCTCTTGCTGTATTGTGAAGTGCAGGTGCTGCTGGGCATCTTAAGTGCAGAATGGTTCCATTAACATATTCTAGCAATTTCATGATGCATTTATAGTGTAAAAACAACAATCACACAATTTTTGTTGTTGTTGTAATTTACTAGAGACCATAAATGTTTGGCTATTAACATAGTCCAAAAGTCTGGTTTCAAAAATATATTAGCATACTGTAATTTGAGTAAACTTGTCTTTGGTAATGTATATTTGACTATTTGAAAATGTACTTGGTTTCTCTTTTGCTTCAATGGCAGCAGCACTCCAACCGCATGAACTCCACAAGTTTGTGTAAAACCTGATGATCATGTTCTCTGGCGTGATTTGAGAACGACCCCCATGTGCTTCACTGGACTCAAGAACATCTGACCTTTTGAGTTCACGTCAGTTGATGTCAGTCACAAATTTGCTTAAATTTGCTTAGCGACCTAGAAATAACAATCTTCTTCATTTGACGTCATAGCTTTTCTTTGTTTTACGTTTTCACTATCCTAAAACTTTCTGTTTATTTCTAGGTTAAAATAAGAAATAGTCCCACGATGTGGTCTCAAGCTTTTGGGCCTCCCTGTATATCATTTCTGAACGTCCATGTCCATGGTGATAGAGCTATGACAGCTATGAAATAATGAGATCATGCAAAATGACCTATATTGCGTTGCTAGTTTGTACCACATTCATTTAGCTCACATCCATCCTCTTAAAGCTATACAGGGAATAAAAGCTACAGCCTCACCTTATTATAAATGTGTACATCTGTACTGGAATCTGCTTTAAAAAATGAAGTTGAGAGAGTGCTGAGCTGACGGCACTGCGAATCTGTAAACACCAATGTAAATCAATTACAACGGGAAAAACACAGTCCCATGTATAATTTGATCTGATTATGCTGTTGACAGCAGCGGCGTAATGATTACTTCCACACAACAGAAGCAAGGCACGTTGCTGGCTGTGAGATGTGAATTTATTGTATTATCAGGCCAGAAAATCTTTGATTTGATTTGTCAAGTTGTTAGGGCACCACTAGAAATTCAATTTGATATTAATTAAAGGGAAATGGAGAAAGGGGAAAAATGAATGTGGTAATAGCCTGTGACGACTTCAGAAAAAGAGTTCAGGTGCGTGTGCTTTTTATGTTTGAGATCAATATTAGTGTGCTCGTTTTGATGAGAAGAAACAGTGTGATTTGATCAGTGTAGACCTCAATCTCTTCAGCTCTTTATTGCTTCTGGAGTGATTGCACTCCCACTCCACCTGGGCTCACTCTGGCCATGCATCTGATATCCTCTGTTCAGAATGTTATAGAGCAAACAATGTAAGATGAGTTTTTGGATTTCAATTTTTACCTATTTTTTCCGGTGTGTTTCTGTGATTGAGGGGGTGGGGGTGAAGTTGCAATGCGGAGCGCTTGTATAATAGAAAAATGAATAAAGATCAGACTGGCTAAATTTTGATAAAGAAATTATTTGCTGGGATGTTTTGTGCTGCGTTTCAAACCAGCTGTCATGAAACAGCATATTTCACATATCAACAGTGAGTCTATTATATAAAAGGTTTTTAATCTTTGTCAATTTAATCTTGTGTTGGTGCAGCTCAAACCTAAAAATAAAGAGTAGGCCTATAAACAATGATAAACTGTTTTATTCTACAATCACATGACTCCTGACTCCTTTGAAACAAATTGTTCATAGCTTACTCTAAATAGTTATTTCTACAATAGCATTGATAACTGAAGATGTTAGCTTCTTTTGGTTTTGCTTTGGTGTAATGATACACACACAACACTAGGCGTCAGTATAAGTTCAAGATAATGCCATATTGGTCCGTGCAACTTTAACAAAAAATACTGGGCTTACTATTAAAGTCAGCATTTAACGGAAGTTGCGATAGCCTTTTCTTTCCTTATTGTGACGTATTTCGAGTGAAATGGCTTCTCCAACAAGAAAAAATGTATGGCGGGCCGGGATTTGATTTTGTCCATCAGGAATTGATTTGATGGTTGTGGTTTTCAATTACCGTGATGTCATGTGAGTGACAGATTGCCCCACCCTCAAGCCAGTAAACACGTCATCAGGGAAGAAAAGAGAGGGAGAGGAAGTCATTTTAATTAAAAATAATGAGCGCACATGAATTTAAAAAAAAATGATGTGCAGTGCACAGATAATAATTTATAATAAATGCTGAAAAATTCCATATACATTTTTGGGAGGATTGTGATGGTGACTTTAAGCATATTTTCTAGGAAAAATATGGGCGGAATTCAGAATAGCATACTAGCATGCAACTATTTCTGACATATGGCAAAAATAGTAAGAGTAATATGCTAGTATGCTATTTCAAATTTAGCAATGGTCTTGAGGCTTCCAAACCCAGACGTGCCTATATCTGAAACATCTTTTCAACAGATGGACATCTAATTATGTCTTCTTTCAACTTCTATCAAATTTTCTTAGAAGACTAAGAAGGAACATTGTTGGGCACACAGTAGTTTGACCAAACAACATAAACATTCCCTGAATGGGTTTGTTTTCATGAACTTTATGACCTAGATTTAGCCAAATCTTATTTCTATCTCAAATATTTATCTTCACTCAGTGAAACCAGCTTGCTGGATTCATTGAAAACTACATTCTTGCATATCACTGAGTTTTCAAACGCCTTATGTTATTGTTGCTGAGATAGCATTGGCATTTATAGACTGAGAGAGAGGAGAACAATCAAACAGTATAATTTTTGATAAATGAGGAAATGTCGTACATAACCATTTTTAATGCTCATTATTTACAAGCGAACAGAGAGCCAAGACTAAATCCAAACTATGATGAATTGCTGATCAATACACTGATGACAAGCCACCAGAGCCTCGGACCGTAATGGGAGATTGTGTCTGAGCTGAATATGTTCAATCAAGCTGTTGTCTCACAGTAAATGTTACTATACAATGCATGTTATTTGGCTTGGCACAGCTAGCTCAGTGTGGCATGTGGTTTGCAAAACACAAGGAGGATTTTATAAGGGGCAGCTGTGATTACATTCCTCTCTTCCATTCCTTCTCATTATGAATGTGAAACAGAATACAGCCCAAGCATAACTTACAGCACTTACAGGAGGTGTGAAACTCCACTAAGGTACAAACCACACCAAATAAAATATACATAATGCTGGTGGAGTTTCGTAGTCTGGCTCTCCTGTGTCCAAAGGACTTGTGCTGACTTCTCAAAATGAAAGGAGAGTCTGTTACACTGAAGCTGTTTCTGTTTCTTAGTCTGTTTCACAACATTGACTTTTTCAAGAGGCTGAGAGCTCAGTGAAGGACATGACACAACCTATAGATACATGTGCCCATCATCTATAATATAAAATCATAAAAGGCTTTGTTATATTAAAAGGAATGGAAGCCTATTTCTGCCACATAAGACAAAACATGCTTTGCTAAAATCTAATGATAAAATCAAAATGATAGGGAAAAGGGTCTTAATTAGGACATGAAGGTTAAAATTATGTGGAGACATAATTATGACACAAAAAGTCAAAAAGAAAATGTCATAATCATGACTTTGTGTCATCATTTGAATTTTGTTTCATAATTGTGACTTTTTTTCTACTTTTCATGTCATAATTGTGATTTAACCCAATAAAGCATTTTTTCCAATGTAAAAAAGGGCTTCCATAATAAGGAAATTGCCTGAAAGACCTTTTTTATAACAAATATTTTGATTACTGTCTCGAGATCATGATTATCATACACTTGACACAACTAATGATTCAGCTTGTTACTTTCCCATTTTAAAAAAAAAAGGCCTATATCTATCCGGTGTTATTTCATTAGCTGTATGATTTACATAAGGTTCGATTCCATTAACGGTTCTCGCACCTGTATTCTCTTCTTTAGCGGTTGCAGACATAATGTACTAATCTGAAAGTGTTCCCAGCACCATTCAGTGGAGAACATATTGTACAGCAACCAATGATGTCTGATTCTCCACTGAATGACTCCTGTAAGCTGGTTCGTTTTAGTGAATCAACAACACACAGCTTGACTAGTAAGGTCCTATGCCGAGCAAGAGACTCCTATGAACTGGTTATTTTTAGTGAATCAAAAATATACAGCGTAAGCAGTGAAGTCAGATTTTCAACCGAATTACTCTTAAAGGACAAGTTCGGTATTTTACACTTAAAGCCCTGTTTTAAGATCGTTTCTGATGAAATAGAACGGTTAAGATTGAAATTTGGACAAATGCTGCTGTCCCGAGAATTTTTGGTTTCTGTATTAGCACCCCCCCCCCCCCCACACACACACACACACACCTCCGCAATGGTTTCATAGGGGCACTGGAAGAATCATTCATAAAACGCATTAAACTTAAGTTTACAAAGACGTGAAACTCACCGAGTGGTCTGGGGTGTTCACTGATATGCTCACACAAAAATCGCTGCAAAAGATGCTTTCCTACAGGTTTTATCGTAGTTTTTGTCCAACTCCATTGACTTAAGTCAGGATGTTTTTAAAGGATCAAAAATATAGGCTACAGTGCAACCATTGAAGTTCTATTCATGAAGAAATTACTCTTATGAACTGTTTCTTAGAGTTTATCAATTTATGTGATATTAATTACTGAACCCTAAGTAATTAATTTCCGACTACATGAAGCAACTGATACTGTGTTATGTTAGACTTGTGATACCTAAATCAGTGTGGCTAATGACTGGTTGTTTATATAACCCAAAACCTGGAATATCAGTTATAATGTGTATTTGCTTCATGATTGTGCTCGTATGTTTATACTATCTGCCTTTTGTCTACACAATGGGACGGTTCTTTTTTCATTTAAATGTTTGCACAATTTTATATTACTGCTATATGCGACTGCATTAGCTCTTGTTCTGGACTGGGCAATTTTCATTGTTCATGTGAAATGACTGATTGTTATGTTGTTTGCCTTTGTGAAGCATATTTGAGCTTGAGAAAGGCGCTATATAAATTAATTATTATTATTATTTTAGCAATGTGTAGTTAAAATACACATAATGAGTTTTACATTAATGAATAAAATATTCCACCACATTTATTTGTTTTTGTTTGATTCATTGTTTTTATTTATTATTTGTTTACATTATTATTATTATAATGAGATGATCACATAATTTGTCATTTCTGTTATATCAAAGACTATTTCTTCCTTAATAAAATTAAAATAATCGTTAATGGAACAGTTAAGGACCAGAATCATTAAGAGAAATTGGTATCAGAACAAGAATTGTTTAATAGGGAAGAGCTGCTAAGCTATTGTGGTTTTTGTGGATGGATGAATTGTTTTGGGCACAGATCAAAACTTCTTCAGTTGAGGAATTTGGCATTTTAGTACTCTATTTAACGTCTTGAGTTTTGGTGGTCTGACAGTGGACTCCTTATCAGAGGTTGTTATGAGCTAATCAGCAGGTTCAGTGATGCTCAGTGGGTTCTGGAAGCTTCAGCTTCAGGAGAAAGGACACATAGTTCAGGAAAAGAGGAGAATCTTATACCACTCTAATAGTCCTTTGATTCCACTGTCACAGCCCACTTGAGGGGCAACAGACCTAGTTTGCTCTGATGATCTCTTTTTGCTGGGTCATTGCCTCTGTTAGAGTAGGGTTTGCAGTGACCCCCTTTAGCAAGGTCTTGTCAAAACCCCATCATTTTTCAGCGCTATATATGTTCAGACATTCGAGTTTGAACCTCATTTTAATTTTTAATGTATCATATGCCTAGAAACATAAATTATTCCTGAGTGATGTTTAATCAATGCATTTCTAAAACAGTTGAAAAATCAATATTGATTATCCTCTAGTTGTACTTAAATTACCACTCATTGGGTTTAATTATGCCTGACTCGCTTTCCAATGCTCTTCTTTAATGAGGTATGTTAACAAAACGAAGAGTCTGTTGTGACTGCTATCTTATAATCTGTATGGGAACGTTAACATGAAGCCTGCGAACAAAACCTAAGTAAGTTTAGAGTGTGATGAAATTCCAAACTTGGGTGGCTCCATGCAGCAAATTACCATCGTTTCGAGTCTCTCTCTTTCACATTTCATCATCAACACATGTGTCACATTCACCAATTGAATGGGACATTGTCCTCCCCTCAGAGCCCAGTCTCAATAACTGCCCATTTTCTGGGTCCCTGCCCTCACACAATCACGTATCAACTCCAATCTGTCCACATAATGCTCTGCTGCCTGCCTGGAATGGCTGCTAAAACCTAGTGCCACTCCATTTGCATCCACTGCTACTGGCCATGCTGGATGCGATTCCTTGCGATAATAAACACCCCCCTGTCATGAAGGTACGGGTTTGATCAATTTTGTCACCAGGGGAAACTTGCATTTGCAATTGAGCTTGTGTGCCATGGTTTAACTATTGCTGAGAGGCAGTGACCATACAGACCATGCAGCATGATCTTTATATAAGTAACATAAATTTGTATAAATTATGTCTAATAATATGATAATTTAGGACAAATGCTGAAGTATCTTTATATAAGCTTGACGTCTAAACATTTTTTGTAACTGCATGATTACACTCATCAAGTGTGTGAAAGTCAGCTGCCTGTATCTGCCTTTTCCACAGGCCTGACACTCCAGACAGTATTGCTAACATGACAAAGAGCCTTCTAAAGTAACTTTAGATTTAAAGATTGATAGTAGATAAGTGGTGGCTGTCAAGAAGGAAGAAATCTGATCTGCTATTTGCTTAAAAGGGTCTTATACTAATAGTGGACAAAAATATTTGCATTATACAACAGATAGCTCTGGTACTTGAATTTGATTGGCCGAGCATGCTGATATTTAGTTCAGTCAGTCTGACTGCTCAATTTAGTGGTGGAAATTTTTCTATTCTTTCGGGAGGTACATCATTTCACCAGTAAATGGTGACAATTTACTGTCTTAATTAAGAGTCTTATCATCTGCTGTTCAAATCATTGAATCATTCATTTAACCAATTTGTTTAATAACATAAATTAATAAGAACAAAACAAGTGACTAGGTGTGTTCGACTTGAAGCGTTGCTGAGCAGACCGATCAATCGGTGTATGACATCAAAGTACAGCGAAGGCGAATTGAAAGCATACAGAGTCATCTGCTCTCTAATCGCTCTCGCGGTAACTTGATGTCCTACATCGATCGGTCTGCGCACCGCTGCCCATTCAAGTTGAACACATCTAATGTCTTTGTGAATCAGTCTAAGCATTCACAAGCTATTCATTTAAAACATTGATTCATTCAGGGAATAAACAGGTAACTGCTTTTGAAAATGAGTCATTGAATCATACACTCAATAGATTCAGGATGGGAAACCCCTCTACTGTGTTGCTGGGAGATGCACGGTTCATTTTGTTTTGACGTCATTTGGAAACATTTTCCTCAGCGGAGGAAAAAAAGACAAAGAAACTAGCAATATTGTGACTAAAATGTAAGTTAATCAATATTTACTTTCTGCATATTAAACTATTGTTACTGAAAAGCTGTAGTACTGAATATCAGAGAGCTCTTGCTCATGTGATACTGCTTTAAAACAGAAGTGTAATAAATCTCTGCGGAGATTCTCTTTCACATCTCATCTGTCCAAAACTGCCATTGATGTTCTTAACAGCCTAATTTGCAAACATATCTGATGGAGAACGCAACTGTTACATTACAACAGAAAAAATGTTGTCTGAAAACATAACACCACTTTGTTTTTGTTTTGCCACTGCTAGATTCTGACAACTGTGTAAACTGCCCACACAATCTAATTGCACAGCAAATGGCAAAAAACTATTTGAATATTCTCAAACCGAAATGTTGTTCTCTTTGGAGCCTGTGGGCAGAATTACATGGCCATGTTCTTGTGCACCCCCAGCCCCGTGTTGTCAAGTACACTCAATTCCATTTGGGAGTGAGTGATCAATATCTCTCTCTTTCTTCCCTTCCCCCTCTCTTCTTCCATACTGCACATTTATATCTCCCTCATTGGCATAAAGATATGGACGTTATAGCAACCCACAGCTCATTGGTTAGAAATGATGGTTATTTTTAGAGCAGCTTAATGGAACAATAGTCATTCCTCTCTCTCTCTCTCTCTCTCTCTCTCTCTCTCTCTCTCTCTCTTTCTCTCTCTCTATCTCTCTCTCTCTCTCCCCCCCCCCATCTCTCCTTTTCTGTCTCTCTCTGCACATATTCTCTCTTTTGGGCTCAAAGGTCATGGTGAAATGGATTAGATTTTGTTGTTTGATTTATATCTGTTGTTATTATGTCTCTTTCAGAATCCCATTCCAGTAAAATCCTGATCTGCACCTCATATAAATGTTCTGCTATATGCAGATTATTATGTCCACAAACAGTACAGAAACTATAGTGGTTTATATCTTATTTCTCTCTGTAGCCTTCTTTCTCATTAAAACACCTTATCATTAAATTCGTTTTTTTCCATAATGCTTCTCCTTCTGAGTGTCTGTGGAGGTGTAGCCTGGGGCATTGGGGACCCTTGGGATTTACTACTCCATCCCAGGAATTTCTCTCTCTCTCTCTCTCTCTCTCTCTCTCTCCCGCTCTCTTTTTTAACTATGGTCCTTCTCTATTCACATGCAAGGGGAAAAAAAAGAAACCAGTGATTCGATATCTGTGCTGAGGGAATGTAAAGGGACCCTCTGTCTCCATCGTGGCATACAGTATATTTTTGTTGCTAAAATGAGTAGTATTGCGGACGGGAAATGCACCAGCTTTACATGGGCGTTGAGTTGTCTCTCAACCCATGAAGCAACCATCTGTTTGGGCTTTAAGCTCTTTTGTATTAAAGCTGTAATAGCAAAAGGTCATTCCAGGAATGACATCAATAAACTTGTGAATTAATGCAAAACAAAAGGGGGAAGCGATACCTCTGTACTCAAGGGTACATCTGGGTCCACCTAATCTTCTGCTATGGAAACAAATCAATTAAAGCCACTGCAATTATGTCTGATGTGTACAATGAAGAACTGAATTTTGCCCCAACATGTTTTAATGCTTAAACATGTTTAACTGGAACTCATGAAGAGGACAGAACATTCATGTAGCAAGTTGCACATCTTATTGTTGGCTATAGATTAAAAATCTGAAGTGAAACTCTGTGAAAATAGTCCCATACTTTTCTGGTTCAAAATCTGCAAGATAAAACTTAATCATCCATGTCTGAAATCCAAGCACTATAGTGCTGTTGGCAACAAAAACAACAAATAAACTATCCATGTGAATATTGGAGGAGAATAATAGAAATGTCAAATGGAATAATCCTTTGTCATTGATATTTTCCCTCTGACCATGAAAGGTCATGGCAGATCACTCAATTAGATGGCCTGTGGCCTGAAACCTTTCTATCCTCCATTCGTACATAAAAACTTGCATACTCAGAGCTCCCCCTGCTGTTTCTTCAAAGCAGCTACAAGTGTGTCATCAGCCCCCTGGGGCCAGGAATCATGTCAAACTAGACCACCAGAATAAAGCGGCACTTATCTGAGAACAAAATCCTATTAATCAAAATAAATCTGTATCATCTTGCATTAAGTTTGTGTTCGCTGGTACATCACATTAGGGTGGTCACTTGAATGTTTTTTTCTGAACCATTTAAAGAAAACACATAAAACATATTTTCCAGCTCAAATCTATATCTTCTTTGCGTCCAAGCTGATAAAATGATTTCAGGTTACACACTTGAGTCATTTCTGTTCCCGCATGGAAGCACAATGTTTGATCAAAACAGGTTTGGGCAGATTTGGGACAGTGACATTCAGGCACTGTCTGATCACTGCTCATACACCCCCGTCTGTGTTCACAATCAGTTTGTTTACTTACAGGTATGTGCCACATAAAAGAGCTCTGGACTATTCATACACATGCCAACTGTACAGAAGCATATTGAGAATATGTTTATTTAAAGCACGTCTTTGTGATGCCACTGAAGTGAGCAAAGATTGAATGCACATATTTGGTCAAAGAGAACAATGTAGAAAGCATATGAGTGTGTGAGTAAGTAGGGATGCACAATATATCGGTACCATAGTTGTCAACTGCTATTAGATATAATTTATTTCTATTGTTTGAGCTTGAATATTTAAACTGTTAAATGTAATCTTTAGCAAATCTCAAAATGAATATCCAATTGTGTGTGTGTGTGTGTGTGTGTGTGGTGTGCGTGCGTGCAATATATTGGTACCAAATCAGTTATCGGCTGATATTAGAGATTTTACAAATTTATTGTTAAAGATTGAATATTTAATTCAATGCTTATTTCCCATATTTGTACATTTAGATTACCTTTGCCATCATCTCTCACTTAAATTTAATCTTTAATGCAAATGACATGAAAATAACTATTTTCAGAATTTAATCATTTGAATATTAATTTTAGTACAGTATATACCTAATTTAACAGTAAAAACCTAATAAATAAACCTATTGTCTTTTGGCTTAGGGGTATGATGATAGAAAAGCAGTAGCTCAGTATAAAAACAATAGCAGTCAATGCATAGTCCCCATCATGATAGAAAAACAAACGTGTGTGTGCATGAATGCACGCTTGTTGCTCATGTTTGTAATTCTGTTTTAGACTGATAGGATTTGTGAATGATTGTTATAATCTGCCTGTTTCAGGGCCAAGGGAGAGCTATTAACATATTAACATTTGTATCTTGTTTATTTTTCATGCTATAATTTTCCTCTAATCAAGTCTTAATAACGACAAGAGGATTGAGGAATTAGCTGTCTGATGGGCATTGTGCGAATCTTCTTGCTGATTAGTGGAGTGAAACACTTCATTTAGTGTGTCACACTAGGTTGACTACCTCAATTAATTTGGGGTTAGAATTGTTGCGTTATTCCAAATAAATAGATTGAGATTCACAAATAAATGTAAATAGATTTACAAAAATGAATCAAATTCACAAATAAATAGATTAAGATCCAAAAATAAATGTAAAGTTTCACAAAAATTTATAGAATTCACCAAAAAATATATAGTTGCAATCGAAATTTTTAAACCCCCATTGCAAATCAGGTTTATTGGCAAAGTTTACAGACTTTCAGCTGTTGCATTGACCAAATCAAACAAAAGAAATTGAAATAGCTCAACACAAAAAATGTTTCAAATGGTTTCCCCAAATTCAACAGAAAATGCAACTTTTAATGACTTCTGCATTCTCAAAATTATTCAACCCCTTCATGGCAAGCGTCTTTAGTAGCCTAATAAGTAGAACATATTTTTGCTGTTATGGCCTGCTGTAAACGAGATAACCAGACACCAGCTTCTGGCAGCGTTTCTGAGGTATCTTAGCCCATTCCTCATGAGCAATGGCCTTCAGTTCAGTAATATTCTTGTGTTTGCATGCTGCAACCTTCTTCAAATCCCACCAGAGATTTTATATGGGGTTCAAGTCAGGTGACTGTAGAATCTTGTAGAATCTTGTGACCACTGCAGAATCTTCCAGGACTTTTTCTGAAACTAAGCCTTGGTGGAATTTGAGGTATGCTTGGGATCATTATCCTGTTGGAAGGTCCAATGACGACCAAGCTTCAGCTTCCTCACTGACGGCATGGCGTTTTCTCCTAGGATTTCCTAATAGCCTACTTCAAGAAAACCATCTTGCCTTCCACAGGTTTCCAGTGCCAGAGGATGCAAAGCAGCCACAAGAGCATCACCAAGCCTCACCATGCTTAACTGTAGACAGTGTTCTTTTCAGCATATGCGTCAGTCTTCTTCCTCCAGACATACCGCTGATCCATAGGGCCGAATAGGGCTGTCGCGGTGAAGGATTTTCCCTTGCGGTACTTTTTGAGTGGCTCAAATATGCGGTATTATTGCAATTTATTTATTTAGATTTATTAGTTGCTATATAAATAAGTGTTACGATGTGGTCAGCAAGCACAAAAATGAACAGTTTGTTATGTTTCGTGGTGTGGGTTAGCCCAGTTTGTTTTTGTTGCCGTTTTTGGAGCCTGTGGTGTCTGCAGAGGCCGCGTTTTTTACAGTGTGTTCAGGGGACAGGCAGCTAGCGGATAGTGAGGAGATGTTTGCTATATGTGACAAAAAATGTTTTGGCCTAAAAAACGCGTGACATCGCTTAGAGCACCTTTAATAGAGACCAATGGCATTGATTCAATGCGGACTCGCTGACTTTTGTTTCCCGCGGCTTCCTCGTGCTGTGGAATGCTGACCAGCACTGTCGCTGATGCCATTCATGGTAAATACCCATAAACGTTAAAAGGATTATAAGACAAATATTTCGCTTTCCTTGGACACAGCAACCTTTTCACGAATATGACTTGCCTCCAGCGCCGCCACTCCCACCATGCGCATCACGCGCTGTGCGTAGGACCGTGTAGCGCGCGCACGGCAGAGAGGGAGAGAGCGAGAGACCTTGCGTGTGTGCCTCATGAAGCGCATGTAAGACCGAACAACCCCCCCCCCCCCCCCCCTAACCCACCCCGTCATCAAAACCGAACAATCACCCCCCTCCCCCCACAAAAAAAATAAATAAATAAATAAATAAATAAACGGGTGGGGGGCATCACAAAAGAATTATGCTTAGGGCACCAAAATGGCTAGCAGCGGCACTGCTTGGCACAAAGACAGACGCAGGTAATCGCACGCGCTCAGTCGATCCCTCTCATTCACTGTCTGTTTTGACTTAAGTGCAAATCCACGAACCCTTGGTACAAATCACCATTATAAAAACAGTCTGGTTATCATTATTAACGTATTTAACATTCAATACACGTGCACAAAGTTCAAAACAAGAAGGGTATAGCCTTAAAAAAGAAAACACGCTATATCGCGGTTGCTGCGGTTACTTGCATTCCTCTGCGGTTGGCTTGTCAGTAGTGTGGTACTACAATATTGCGGTTACAGCCCTAGGGCCGAAAAGTTCTAGTTTTGTTTCATCGCTCCAAAGAACAGAATCCCAAAACTTCTGTGGCTTATTTGTATGATTTTGAGCAAATTGGAGCCGACTTTTCTTGTGCTTTTGGGTCAGTAATGGTTACGTCATGAAGTTCGCCTTACTGTGCACTGAAACCTCAGTGCCTGTTGCCACCAAGTCTTACTGCAGGTCTTTTGAAGTCACTCGAGG
Source organism: Gila orcuttii (assembly GCA_026230005.1). NCBI lineage: Eukaryota > Metazoa > Chordata > Actinopteri > Cypriniformes > Leuciscidae > Gila > Gila orcuttii. The sequence continues at coordinate 26,702,431 of JAPDVR010000008.1, read as the reverse complement.
GTTTTTCTGAACCTGCCTTCTCAGAAATCTGGTTGCAGCTGTTGATTTCTGCCTTTTTCTGCCACGTCCAGGTGTAACAACTGTTCCTTTAACTTGGAACTTGCAAACTTCCAAATGTTTCCCTAGGAACATTTAGTGCCTTCGCTATCTTTTTGTATTCCTTGTTTGTGAAGGGCGATGAAATCTTCTTTTAACTTTTTGGACCATTCTTTTGACTTATTTCTAACTTGCAGTCAAACATGACACTCAACAAACCTAGCCAGTTCAGATATTTTGTGTGTTCTAGCTCAAGCACACCTTGTGCAACTAATGAAACTCTTAATTAGTTGCATCAGGTGTGCTTGAGACAACACTTTTTTTGCAGATTTGTGCTGTTGTGAGGGATTCTATTCAGGGATTTATTTTGAAATGGCAGAAGTCATTAAAAGTTGCATTTTCAGTTAAATTTGGGGAAACCACTTGAAACATTTGTTGTGTTGAGCTATTTTAATTACTTTTGTTTGATTTGTTCATTGCAAACAGCTGAAAGTCTGTACATTTTGGCAATAAACCTGATTTGCAATGGGGGTTGAATAATTTCGATTGCAACTGTATATATTTACAAATGTGTTTTATGAGACAAACACAGCTCTGATATATGTGAGATATAGATAGGTGAGTTCTTTTTAAATGTGTGACTGGTTGTTGCATTCCAAAGAGATCATATCATACATTTAAAAGTGAAATGCCCAGCAGATATGCATTTTTATTTATCGGCTAAAATAAGTGATATGCATATTTATTTATCGGCTAAAACATTTGATCACAATAATAATATTTCTTATGAAGCCGACTTAGGGTAATAGTTTTTAATTTTAAAATGTACTTACAGCATCCAAAAATGTATGCAAAGATGTATTTTTCACCATTGCAAGATTTTTATTTGCATTATCCACTCACAACCACTTACAACTGCAGTGATGCTGAGCCTCGCACTGTTACGTCACTGATGGTCATTTCATTTGGGGTCATATTTGGTATTATACATGATATTATGTCCTATGTTTGTCACTGCGATTGTGCTTTAAAAGGCTAAATCAGCCATTGTGGCATGTCTTACATCGCGTCTACCCTGTGCGACCTATTATCTTAATGGGTGTGTTTTGGGCGTAACATTCAATAAACCAATCAGAATCTCATCTCCCATTCCCTTTGAATGCCAGTTGCGATCACGCCATGACGGATACGCTATTTACATGGCGGAATTTGCAAGCAGAAAAACTGAACGCTTCTCTGGCGAGGAAAAGTATATTTTATATAGCGCCTTTCTACAAACTCAAGGTCGCTTTACAATATGATACAAATGAACATGACAGTAGACAAAGAAATAGACCAGGTTTTTGTTGGTCAATGGCGCAGTCTATTTCAGTTGCCTCAAAATAACATTGCGCCTGAACACAGCTCATTTTCAGAGCAGCATGCCCATTGGCGCACAAATGCATTTGCTATTTAAACAACGTGGCGCAGGACGTGAAAATGATGACTGCGTCGGGCTGAGACTAGCAAAAAAAATCCACAAATTAATGCGGGGATCCACAAATGCACAAGAATGCGTGCCAGGCAGAATTGTGTTTGTGACATAAAACATATTTGTATTTTTTTTTTCTCATTTTATTTAGCTATTTGTGAATTTATTAATTTTTGTGAAACTCTTTACATTTATTTGTGAATCTTAATCTATTTATTTGTGAATTATATTATTTTTTGTGAATCTTTTTACATTTATTTGTGAATCTCAGTCTATTTATTGGAATAATGCAACAATTCTAACCCCATAATTAACCATTCACCCTGATGTCAGAGCATGACGATTTGTTCATCGAGTGTGTTTGAAGATGAAAGGCCCTCTCATGCACTTCACCCACAGCTTTAAATGTGGAGCCAAGGTATATGCTCTCATCCTCATTAGAGATTTGATGATTCTGCTCTCTGATGTGATACTATCAGCTTTCCATAAGCGATAGAATGATTTTAACAAATAAATATATATATTTTTTAAACTGACTATAGTGCTATATTTGCTATATTACCTCACAACGCCTTTAAATTGCGCTCATTTCGTGTGCTTCTAATGAGCAATCGTATTGCTGTTGGCTGTTCTTTTTCAGACAGCTGAGGGCGCTGTAGCGTGTTTCAATCGACACATTTCAATATACAGCCGTCTTCGGTTGCTATAAGTGATTTGATAACACCCATCTAAAAGTCATAAAGTGATCTGATAACCACATTTGTTTGTTCTGTTGACAAAATACAGCTAATTTGGTCCAAAGTCCAATTATATGTCTTTCTTCTGTGGTAAAACACATTTTTTGACCCACAGCACCAACATGCCTTTGCAGTAGGCTACAATTGCTAATATGACCCTCACAAAAATGGAAAGTGATGGTAAAACCATTGTACTGGTACTGAACGATTATCTTATTTATGTGCTATTATAGTAGGATGTTACCATGGTATTTTTTTATAGTGGTTTAATCTACACAATAACAGGCCTTTTGAAAGCAAACAAGCAAATATGAATTTAGAGCACTTGAAAACTGAATTGTCACAGATGTGGATCCTCTGTATTCAGAAGACAAAACAGCAGACAAAACAGGATATTCATTATACTGTTTTAGAAGCTTTGAAGCCGCTGGGTGGAGTTGCATAATTATGCTAGTGCTATAGGTGATGTTAACATTTCCTTGCGGACCAGTAGAATAGTTCATACAATTATAATTAAAATTCAGTCCGTTTGCAGTTGGCATGTCAACACCTTAAATGACAACATGCTAACATCATAATGGCAGATACACAGGGTGCGTCAATTCGCATACTATCCGTCCTAATAGTATTCGAAAATAGAAATAGTACGTCCCGAATCGTAGTATGTTGAAATGAGTGTTCCAAAGATACCCGGATGGTCTACTATTTACGGTCAGAATCCGAAGTACTGATCGATGCGCACTTTAACCATAGACATAATAAATATGTCCATGGCCCAGTCACAATTCGCATACTATCTGTCCTAAATAGTATTCGAAAATAGAATTAGTATGTCCCAAATCATAGTATGTTGAAATGAGTGTTCCAAAGATACCCGGATGGTCTACTATTTCCAGACAGATTTTTTTACAGTCTATGTCAGAATCCGAATTGCAGATCGATGCACACTCTAACGGCTAATATTGCCCACAACCCATTGCGCGTTGGACGAGGATTCGGTTAGAACTACAAACACGAGTGAAAAGTGTTAAAAAAAAACTACAGACATGGAGGACGCGCGAGTCCGGCGGTTATGTAGAGAGTTTTAGATAAAGGGGTTTGAGTAGGGTTGCCAACTTTCTGAATTAGAAATAAGGAACGGGGGGGGGGGGGGGGGGGGGGGGGGGGGGATTTTGGAAAAATAACCCCTGAAATTCATACATTTTATAGCACATTATAATGCAACCTATTAGGCAAAGTTGCATTATATATTTTTTTAGAATTTTATAAGTTGCACTAAAATTTGAATTACAAAGTAGGCCTAATCAATATACAAGACTTAACCACTCAGAAAGGCTATCATGATCATTTTGCCAAAAATTAACCATCTATTTGTTTAGTTCATAATACGTTTTATTTTTAACTGAAACAAATACAACATAACATTCAAAACTCATAAATATAAAGGCTATCATGATCATTTTGCCAAAAATGAACCATCTATTTGTTTAGTTCATAATATGTTTTATTTTTAACTTAAACAAATACAACATAACATTCAAAACTAATCGGCTTAGACTGCATTTGAAGAAAAATAAACACATCAGTTTTCTGTAGCCTTGTGCAAACTTATTCAATAGAATTAGACTTCTAGAATGTTTTTTCCAGTGCAAAAAAATTATATTTTTAATGTAGTAGTTTTTCTTATCATAGCCTACAAATGTCTCATTTTACTCGATTTACTGAAGCCTGTAAAACGCATTTGCAGCTGCACAGCCGTGTGTATATCTATGCTGCAGAGCGTCTGGCTCGCTCATAGGCTGTGCTGCGGCAGCTTCACATCCAATGGCGCGGGCGCCTCTGACGTGCGACCAATGAGCCAACTCTACGTCATTACACGTCAGAGCCCGTCAAGGGGGCGCCAAGTCCCCGAATTTGCCATTATAGCAGCGGGTCTTCGTTCATAGTCTGTCTGACATATATATTAGAAGGTATGCGTCTGTCATGGATTTACACTGAATTGATTTTCAAAAATACGGAACAAAGTGCGTTCCGTATCAGTTCAATACGGAACAAGCCTTTTATGTGTCAAATACGGAACGATTCCGTATTATACGGAACGGTTGGCAACCCTAGGTTTGAGTGATTAATTATCAGTATCTAACCTGACGAAAAGTTATTTATTTAACGTTGTCTACATTATATTGCATCTGCAGCAGCATTGTGAACTTTTGTAAAGATACGTTTAGCCATTACCTTTTAAATGTATCATTATATTCAAATTGCAAACACATGAGGAGAGGCTCCGCATGAAAGACCCACGACTGGCAGATGAACGTGCTCTCTGAAACGGTAGGAAATAAAATTAGATTGAATTGAGGATTTTAACTGCGACAAGATGATTGAAGGCAGTTTATGGTGACATTAACACGCGACAGATCTGTCCGTTAAAGGTGACGTGATAGTATGTCCCAAAGCTTGCCTACTCTTCTGCTACACACTCAAAAGTATGTACTTTTTCTTCACAAAAAGAGTACATACTTTTAGGTCGTAGTATTTAACGGCTAATATTGCCCACAACCCATCGCGCGTTGGACGAGTATTCGGTTAGAACTACAAACACGAGTGAAAAGTGTTAAAAAAAACTACAGACATGGAGGACGCGCGAGTCCGGCGGTGATGTAGAGTTGTTTAGATAAAGAGGTTTGAGTGATTAATTATCAGTATCTAACCTGAAGAAAATGTATTTATTCAACGTTGTCTACATGATATTGCTTCTGCAGCAGCATTGTGAACTTTTGTAAATACACATTTAGGCTAGCCATTACCTTTTAAATGCATTATTATATTCAAAATGCAAACACATAAGGAGAGTCTCCGCATGAAAGACCAACGACTGGCAGATGAACCTGCTCTCCGAAACGGTAGGAAATCAAATTAGATTGAATGGAGGATTTTAACTGTGACAAGATGATTGACAGGGCAGTTTAGGTAACAGGATGCACGCGACAGATCTGTTCATTAAAGATGACTTGATAGTATGACCCAAAGCTTGCCTGCTCTTTTGCTACACACTCAAAAGTATGTACTTTTTCTTCACAAAAAGAGTACATACTTTTAGGGCGTAGTATAAGTAGGCGAATTGGGACAGCAACAGTCATATTTTTGCTGTAGTGTTGTGTGTAGTATAATGTTGCTCAATTGAAGCAAACATTCAGTAATGTTTCTTAAAGGGTTAGTTGACCTAAAAAAAATGAAAATTCTGTCATCATTTAGGCCTACTAACTCACCCTCAAGTTGTTCCAAACCTGCATGAGAATCTTTCTTCTGCTGAACACAAAAGAATAATGTCACTAAGCAAACAGTTGTTGGCAGCGCCGGATTAACATAAGGGCTATGTGGGGCTGAAGCCCCAGGGCCCGCGGGATTAGGGGGCCCGTGATTGGCTGGAGGAAATGAGATTGTCAAATCATAGGTGGTTGATTTGTGTATAATAAAATAACAAGAAGTTATTGGAAAATGATCCTGACTGATATAATTCACCGCCCAATCAAATTAACTCAACAATTTGCGCCATAATGTTGGGAAACGCCTCTTTTCGTTATGCTTTCATGTAGATAGAACATGGGTATAAATCGCTCGCTAGAGTGCAAAAATGATGAAAAAAGTGATAGTGGTGCACAAAAAAGGAAAAACAAACTCGAAAGACAGAAAAGGGATGCCAAAATTCCTAAACTAACTAAATACTTTGGTTCACTTTCATCCGTGCCCGTGGAAGACCCCGAGTGCAGCGGCAGCAGCGACAGTTAGCTTCACCCTCCTGCGTCGTCACCGATGTGCGTGTTTTATACGTCGAAGAAGGTAAGCAAGCAGCTGAAGTAAGTTAATGAGTTAAGCACTATTTGGATGTTAATTCTTTCTCGTGGAGTCGTATGGTATTTTCAATATTTGGGGCTAGTAGTCGGTGATTTTATTGCAGTCTGAATCCAGAATGTCAGTGTTTTTTTTCCCCCACCACTCACCCGTGTAAAAATCCTTGGCCGAATTAGGCCTACTGTTTTTTTTTTTTTGCCCCGATGACTTTTTGTCTTATTGTAATATTACATAATATAAAATAAATATATCACAAGTAAAAGTGCAGTTTCCCCCAAATATCAGCATAATTGCTAATGTGATATATGTTATGCAACAATAAATGAGTTGACCAATAAGTTATCATTGAGAGTTACGTTTTGGTTTATCGTCACTTCGCCGATGAAAATTCCAAAATGAAACCACAGCAGAAACAATCTCTGAAACTGATTGTGTTAATTCGTTACTGAATAATCTGCGTTTTGAACGAATCCGTTCATTTAATGATTAAATGACTCTTCGTTTGCTTCGTCGTTGAATCAAACAGCCGTTTGAACAAATCGGTTGAATGAATGACTCGCTTATTAAGACAGTGACTTGCCGCCACCTACTGTAAGTTTTAGTTTCATAAGCGTCAGGAGAGCGCTCCTTCTCAAAATTATCTTTCATTAAATCTCGATTGCTGTCAACAATGGCACAAGAAAGACTGAGCCATCTAACACAGATGTCCCTGGAATGCGACATTGTTAGAACCATGGATTTTAATGATAGCTATCAAAGGATTTCTGCTCTGCTAAAGCTAGAAAAAAGACTATTTAACTAAGACCATATTTAAAAGGAAAGTTCACCCAAAAATAAAAATTCTGTCATCATTTACTCACCCTCATGTTGTTCAAATTGAAAGAATTTCTTTCTTATGCTGAACACAAAAGAAGATATTTTATATAGTGTTAGTAACCTGACAGTTTACGGTAGTCATTGACTTAATATATATTTTTCCTACTATGGAAGTCAATGGGTGCCGTCAACTGTCTGGTTACCAACATTCTTTAAAATATCTTCTTTTGTGTTCAGCAGAAGAAATAAATTCATACAGGTTTTGAACAACATGAGGGTGATGTTGAACTATGATTCATGGTTAAGTACTTATTGAGGAAGTATGACTGAAGTATGAGTAATGTTTTTGCTGATTTTGGCAACCTTTATGTTTTTGAGTTCATATCTGGAGTAAATGTGTCACGGTAGACGCATTCTCTGTTCCTTCTTGTCTCGTGTTTATGTTGTGGTATGAATGCACGTGTGTAGTGGGCGTGAGTGTATGACATCACCTGATCCGCTTCAGCTGATCCCCATTCACTTCACCAGCTGCAATCAATCTCACCACTCTATTTATACTTACCGCTGTTCTATCATCCTTGTCAGATCGTTGTTTGACGTCGTTCGTGTTGGTGTTCCGGTGTCCAGTTCCTGCCTTGTGTTCCTGTCCTGCTCTTCGTCTTCGTCACTGGGTTTCGTCTAACGTTTCACCGTCACCGCACCTCTTCACTTCATCATCGGATCCTGACCACCGAAGTCCCAGTGTCACCGTTCCATCTGCCTGTACTGCTTCACTATTCATCTAATAAATATCCTGTTCACTTGCTATTGTTTCCCGTCGTTCATCAGTCAGCATGACAGAACGATCTGACCAGGAAAGGGAAGCAGCGAGTGCGTCGCAGAGATCATTGGAGGATTTTATTCATCATAGCATCAGGAGGATGGATTCACAGCAGAGAGAGATCGGCGACACGGGCCGCGCAGTACAGGCTTTGGTGACGCAGGTGTCCGAGCTCACCCAGCAGATCCAACGCCTACAGGGTCCCACTGCGCCGCCCACACCGGCCTTTCCTCCCACACCACCAGAGAGACCCTCCCAGTCAGAGCCCCGTCTTCCTGTTCCCGAACATTATTCCGGTGAGCCTGCCTTCTGTAGAGCATTCTTGACTCGCTGTACTATGCATTTCGCTCTACAGCCCCGCACGTTCGACACGGAACAGGCAAAGGTGGCATTCGTCCTCACCCTGCTGACTGGGAAGGCTGCGCTTTGGGGAACGGCGGTGTGGGAGAATCAACACCCATGCTGCGCCTCGTTCCAGACCCTCGCCGCCGAGATGAAGACGGTTTTTGACAGGGCTGTCTCTGGAAGAGAGGCAGCCAGAAGACTGGCGGAGCTGCAGCAGGGAGAGAGATCGGTCTCTGATTATTCAATTGAATTTCGAACCCTGGCGGCGGAGTGCGGCTGGAACGAGGAGGCGCAGTGGGATATGTTCCTGCATGGGCTGGCTGACCACGTCCAGAGGGAGATCTACGCCCTGGATCTACCCACCACTCTCAACGGGTTGGTCGACTTGGCTCTGCGGGTAGACGCTCGGCTGTCTAGGGTCGAGCGCCGAGTCCCGTCCACCCGTACCTTCGCAGGGACCGACCCTCCACGATCCAGCGGCAGGGACGTGGTCAGCCCCGTCTACGATCCCGAGCCCATGCAGGTGGGTCGAGCTCGGCTTTCCCGGGAGGAGAGGGAGAGGCGGAGTTCCCAGGGCCTTTGCCTGTATTGTGGAGGAGCGGGACATTACGCTTACAGTTGCCCGGTAAAAGGCCAAGCCCGATAGTAAGATTGAGGCTACTATCGGGTGGGATCTCCGCTAGGAAGACCTCATCATCGATTACATCTACCTCCACACTCCTTCCGGTAAGACTTAAGGTGGTCAGTCCAACAACACGACTGCCATGCACTTCTGGACTCTGGGGCTGAAGGTAATTTTATGGACCACACTTTTGCACAGAAGATTCAGATTCCCCTTAGACCCCTCACTCACAGAATTGCTGTTCACGCACTTAACGGACAAGAACTTCCTACCATTTCCCTTTGCACTGAAGACATCACTCTCACCACTTCCGGCAACCACTCTGAGACTATTTCATTCTACATCATGGACTCACCTCTTGCACCCATCGTCCTCGGACATCCCTGGCTCATCCGTCACAACCCCCGAGTGGACTGGCACCATAGATCAGTACTGGAGTGGAGCAAGGAATGTCATAAGTCTTGTCTCGTGTCTGCCTGTTCGTCTGTGCCTGTTTCTGTGTTTCAGGAGGAAGCAGGGGATTTGTCTAACGTGCCCGCGGAGTACCTGGACCTGAAGGAGGTGTTCAGTAAGTCTCGTGCTGCTTCTCTTCCTCCGCATCGTCCCTATGACTGTGCTATAGATTTACTGCCAGGTAAGTCTCCGCCTAAAGGCAAGTTATATTCACTTTCTATTCCAGAAAGGGAGGCTATGGAGAAATATATTTCTGATTCTCTAGCAACCAAGTTCATTCGCCCTTCCTCTTCTCCAGCGGGGGCGGGATTCTTTTTTGTGGGGAAGAAGGACGGTTCTCTGCGACCTTGTATTGATTACCGAGGGCTGAATAACATCACGGTAAAGAATACTTATCCTTTGCCGTTGATGTCTTCAGCCTTCGAGAGGTTGCAGGGAGCGTCCATCTTCACAAAATTGGATTTACGTAACGCTTATCATTTGGTTCGCATTAGGGAGGGGGATGAATGGAAAACTGCGTTTAACACCCCCAGGGGGCACTTTGAATACTTGGTCATGCCTTTCGGGCTGTCCAACTCCCCAGCAGTTTTCCAGGCACTGGTCAATGACGTGTTGCGAGATATGATCGATCAGTTCATATATGTCTACCTGGATGACATATAGATTTTTTCTTCTTCTCTCCAGGAACACGTGCAACACGTCAGACGAGTGCTTCAGAGGTTGCTAGAGAATGGGCTTTTTGTCAAGGCGGAGAAATGCGATTTTCATGCACAGTCGGTCCCGTTTCTAGGGTACATCGTCTCGTCTGAGGGAGTGCGGATGGACCCTGAGAAGATCAAGGCTGTGGTGGATTGGCCAAGCCCAGATTCCCGCAAGGCCCTGCAGAGGTTTCTGGGATTCGCCAATTTCTACCGGCGTTTTATTCGCAATTTCAGCCAACTAGTCGCACCTCTGACCGCCTTGACCTCCCCCAGAACGACGTTCAGGTGGTCAGACACAGCCGAAGCTGTGTTCTCCAAACTGAAGGGCCGCTTTGTTTCAGCCCCCATCCTTGTCGCCCCTGATTCCTCACGTCAGTTCGTGGTGGAGGTCGACGCATCAGAGGTGGGAGTAGGCGCAGTGTTGTCCCAACGCTCTTCCACAGATGACAGGATGCATCCCTGCGCGTTTTTGTCTCATCGTTAAACCATGCCAATCTCTACGGGAATTTAACAGGGGTGTCCTGACTTATGCACCCTGTATTTTAAGGAAGAACATTTATTTATGATAATGATAATGACATGATAATGACAGCATGGCAGATGTAGTACTTCCGAATCACATTCATACTACAAGCATTCATACTATATAGAACATACTATTTTTAGTGGGTGTGAAGTAATTACATATTCAAAATAATGACCTACTCAAGAGAGTAGGCTATGTGATTTTGGACGCAGCCAATAACTTTCCTACAACACAAACTGGCACACACACATAGCAAAAACGAGAATTTTGAAACAATTATGTTTATTTTTGAAAACGTATTATGTTTTTAATAAGTTACTAAATTAGACCTTTTGGGGTGTGAGAGTGTGCAGTTTACGTAGTAGAGCAAAGCGTTAAAAGTATCGTCAAGTTATGTTTACTACAGGCTTAATGACACAAGTATGCCCCCCAAAATATCCAGTGAGAAATTACAGTGAGAATCTATTTAAAATGACACTGTGATTTCTACTGTAAATGTCAGGCTGTACCCTTACTTCTATAAGACAATCATTACGATGACAAGGGACTTTTCAAGGTATGCAAAAGCAATACTTTTCACCTGAACGTGGTTTCCCACGAGAACAGAAGAGTCTGTGGCTTGTCAGGTTTCAGAAATAATACAGACATCCATATCTTTTAATGAATCACGTTTCCTTTTTTTGCAGGACTAGAGATGTACCACATTGTTGAAAAGTTGTGTAAAGCAAGATAATAAAAAACAAAAGACCTGTTATTGCCATCTGCAGAGACGGAAGCACTAAATCTGCAGATGTGAGCGGTAACAGCAATCTCCACACAGATTACAGACTATCAATACAAATCTAAAACAAACATTAAACAGAGGCTAATACACCCTACAGTCCTTCATATTCTGATCATTCAACATAGAGCATGTAAAGAAAAAAAGGCACCCATGAAGCCAATCTTGGTGTCTTTAATCAGTTCATTCAACAGCATACATTTATTTCAATTCGAGTATTTAAAAGCCTTCAATGTACCGTCATAAATACCTTCTAATATGACTAAACTTATTCTGTTCATGTCATTATGTTGTATCATATTATCAGAGATAATCAAACATAAAACTGTATGGAATGGGTCTGCCTACATCATGTATCAATCATGTACATTATGATCTTCCTATAAAGCCACATTTATAGGATTACACACATGCTACCTATTGTTAAACTGCAGTGTTCTAACAATATTCATCAAGCGTTATGGTCCTTCACTCTTTAGCTTATCACACGGGGTGTCTCTTCATACTGAATGGCTTCCTCTTTTTTACATGAAATTCAGTATAATTTTGTTTCAAATGAAAGGTAAAAGCAATATCTGCACAGACCAGGGCCATACTGAGGACATTCAACTACAAAATGATGCCCATGCACGTCTACAGGAAGTGATGAACTTTCACTTTAGCCAGGACATTGTAGAGCCCTTTTCTCTATTTCTTCATCATATCTAATTTCTGAAAGATAAAAAATGGTTTAGATCAAACTACATGCATGGAAGTAGTATATTTTTAATACAGAGTGTAATATACAGTATATAAAATGTATAATAAATACAATAACAGAGCTTTTATCTTCTGCTTTTGGCTTGGTTTGTGGTCTGAACCTCACAGCAGAAAGCATTATTTCAAGGGTCCTATACAGATTGTAAAGACAACAGCTATCATGCCTATGACTGGACATGGACATTAGCTAATTTTTTTAACACTGTCTAATGATGATGTCGAGTAAAACCAGTACCATATAACGTCCCACACATGCACAGAACAAATCCATGCACCGAAAGAATGCACAAATAACACAGAAATTGTGCAGTATGTGTTTTTTTTTTATTCACAAATAAATGTATTGTTGTTAGGATTCAGTAGATTTGTCTAAATATGTGAAATTTTTAGCCAAGAATTTTCATTTCGATTGATCACTACTGACACTACATTGAAAACCCTTATTAATAATCATGTAATTTAGCCTAGAGACATGAAATGTAAGTAAGTGTGATATTGTAGTAGATATATCCCAGATATACATATCCTGGCCTCATCTGGGCCAACTATGGCACATATGGCTCAGTTCTGGCAGCGGCAAAGGTCATATGGGCCGTATCTGTGAGTTGTGGCTTGCTGTGTGTGGCCCAGATGTGGCCCATGTGACCTTTGCCTCTGCCAGAACTGAGCCATATATGCCATAATTGGCCCAGATGATGCCCAGCTATGTATGCTATTGCTAGGCACACTAAGTCATCACCACCATTCCATGCGGTGACCCAGAAGAGTGTGGGAGATGTGGGCCACAACTGGGCCAGATGTCATTTGCTATCTGGGATGACTGCGTTCACCAGTGGCTCTTTATGACTAGCATTTTCGGGATTATTTCCCCCCCTAAGGTTTATAACATAAATAGGAAGAGAATAAGGATGTGTGGACCCTCACTTCTCATTCCAACTACACATTGCTGATTTGTGAGGCAGTCACGTGACCATTAGCTATCCATTACATCTAAACAACATCTCACTGTGACTCCATCAGCCTGTCATGCATGTGCTCTCTGTTGCTTAGCACAGAGGAAGTAGTGTGTTCATTGTGTGTGTGTGTGTGTGGTAGAGAGAGGTGGGGGAGAGAATTAAAGATAGAGGTAAGAGCGATGGAAAGTGTGTGTATGTGATAATATAAATATGTACATGAGCCAAAAAAAGTGAAAAGTAGTGAAATATAAGTGAAAGCAGTTTTAACATTATTAATTTGCCTAGTATAATAGAGGAGTCCTTTCAAATTTAAAATGCAGTTAGTGAAGTGACTTATAATTGTTGTTGGCTTTAATAATTGTTCAGCTAATTTACATCCTGACTTTAGTCTGATTTACTGGCAGTTCGTGGCCATGGTTTGAAGACGATTGCAACACACTTGACCTAGTTGGATAGTTTTTTTATATTAAACGTAGGAAGTGGGAAATGAGGTTAACTCCATATTTGAAAGTTTTTTGTTTATTGTGGTGTTTACAGCTAATGGTTTCAGGTTATGTGAATCAAATTTGGGGTGAATAACATTGTCATCATCATCCCAAACAAACTAAGGAAAAAACTTGAATGACAGTGACTGAGAGTGTAGGATCCTTCTAATCTTTGCTGAAATTCTCTGCTAGAAACGTTGGTTATTTATCAATAAAAGTTACATGATAAAGCACTTAAACCTTTTTTTAACAGAAGTATAGTATAGAAGGACAGTATTGCCAAAGTAATACTTTAGATATCTTCAGAATCTTTTAGGTGCACTGCATCATCATGGCCTAAATTATCCTGCTCAAAATCTCATTTCAAAATGAATAATATGCAGGCAGACCCAGGTGTGCCCTTGGGAGCCCTAGAAATAGACAGATCTATACACAATGCTGCAGAAAGTCCTAGATCAGTAGGAATTGGGTTACTGTATTGCTCTAACACTTGCAGCACTCTATTGTATAGTGATGCTAATATTGCTAAGAGAACTTGGCCTATTTCCGTTAAATTAATGCACACTAAGCATGAGCTTTTGTACAGTTATTGATCAGAATTATGGTCATATGGAGATGAATTTTCTGTTTTCTATCATTTTGGAAATAATAACAGTCTTGCACTAAAATCCAGGTGGGCTCTTGCCCCAATCCAGACAATGAGACGTTTAATCAGCTAATGTGAGGAGCCTAATCTAACTCCTCCTTTACAAAGAGCAGCCAAAGTCATACGTAAGCCATGGCATTATGCTCAAATGAGGGTGCTCCGCTTGAATAAACAAAGAACAGAATACAATCTCCTGTAAATTTACCCATGGCAGATTAAAATGGATCCTGCTGTGGGGGTTTTACTGGAAGGCTGCCCTGACCACCCTGTCGCTCAGGGGCTGGGTGGGTCTGAAGTTGTCTCCCAGCATCCCGTCATTGCCTTCTTGGAGCTCTGCTCCTTTAATGTGGGACCTAAGACGACGAAACTCCTCAATCTGTAGCAGAAAAAGAGTTCGGGTTAGTTTACATTTCTCCATTTACAGATGCATTTCCAAAGCGACTTACAAAAGCAGTAACGAGCAAAAGCAATAGTTGAAAAGGGATGTGTGTGTGTGTGTGTGTGCGTGTGTGTGTGTGTGTGTGTGTGTGTGTGTGTGTGTGTGTGTGTGTGTGACCTATATTATGAGGACCCACAGTATGTATTCAGGTTTCATGCCATGTCATCTACATCATTAGGACACACTGATGTCCTCATAATTCAAATTGCTAAATAAACATACTAAATAATATTGTATTAAAATGTAAAAAATGTAGAACGTTTTATGTTTTGGGGTACGGTTGATTGGGGATAGAAAATACCAGTATCATTAGCTAAGTATAAAAAAACATTATGCTTGTGGAATGTCCTCTAGATGATAAGTGTACCATTTGCCTTAGTTTCAGCGCCTGTCATCATGATATTGTTCCTTATATTTTAGTTTAGGTTGTTAAGTGTAAGGAATATTCCACATCTGCGTCCACATGGTTCAATTTGAAATATACACATCTCTAACATCAGCATGAGTCAGACTGTGCTTCTTGCAATTCAATTTAAATGTATAATGCTTAGATGCTTCCATTCAAAATTACCAGCCAACTGGTGGATAACTCCATTCCTTTTACTGGCCAGTGTCACTTTTTGCTCACATTTGGTGTGAGTGTTGAATTTGGACCCCGGGTGTGAACTTTTAGAAACATGAGGAGTATTTTCTTATCTTTTCTTTCTCTGCTGTTATTGAAGTTATAACATTAGCAGGGTCATATCAGTACCACATACAAGTACAAAATGAGGATAACACATTTGAACTTAATCCAAGAAGGAAACAATTTATCATTTAAAAAAGTTATGTTATCAAACACATACAAGACCCTGACCTATTTTCATGTCGTATCTTTGCATCATACTCAATAAATGACTGGCCTTTACTTGAAAGACCCTGCTCTACCAGTCATTGAGATCAAAGATAATCTAAGTTGCAAACAAAAGGCATAAATCGTTCTTCACCTTATCATGTATATTACTGCGTGAAACCCCAGTTAGTTCAAGTCACGTCAAAGTCAGTTTCTGATTTCCCCTTTTGTCTATTCGAATGAATGAGTGCTCTAACAGACCCTACTCTGAAGTGGGAGCTAAATTAGTTCCTCCAAAGGAGTTCCTAAAACTAAAATCGTTCCTAGTTCCTGTGGTGAGAACACACCAAAATCCGGGTATTTCCGCCAATAGTTCTAGGAACTATAAAAAGGTTCCTCATGTGCGAAAGCCCCTTATAATAGTCTTCTTTCAAAAACCTTTAAAAAAAATCTTACTGACACCAAATTTTATAAGTCATGAAATTCTAGAAGACGCAGGCGGATAGGTCCATTACATGCAATCTGCAAGCAATCAGATCATTACTGCAAGACACAAGTTGATTGGCCTCTGCTGATTCTGCAGCCAATGAGATTGCTTGCTCAACATTTAAACAATCTGGTTCATTGACTTCTGTAAGGTAGTCCTGCGGCGCGAGTTCCTCTAAAACCCTCCGCCTCCCCAAGCTCCACCTGCCTAAATCTCCTATGGTATGTATATTTATGCAGCATATCTTATAGCTCACAGCAGCGTGTCTGCAGAGGTGGACAAAGTACACAACTACTCTGTTACAAGAAAAAGTTATAAAGACCGATTTTTACTTAAGTAAAAGTACAGAAGTACTCGTTTTTAAAAGTACTTAAGTATCAAAAGTAAATAGTAAATGTCAATGCATTGTTTTATTATTGTTCCATTGTTGTATGTAATACTTACAGTACCGTATGCGTCTGAATCTAGTATGAATATGTTAGCCTTACTGTTATCTATAAGCTAGTGTGCTCCAAAACAATGATAAAATTTGCATTTAGAAGAACAAACCCAACGTTCAAAATGAAAATGTGGTTGACGTCAGAAACCAACATCAGTCGGTGTCCAACATCAGTCAGGTTCTGAAGTCAAACCGACTTTCATTTCCAACCAAACACACACACACACACACACACACACACACTCACACACACACACACACACACACCCTGCAACCACAATCATCCCCAGACTGACGTTACTACTTTCTACTCAAGGACCTTGACAGAAATGTAGTGCAGTAAAAAGTATGATATTTGTCTTTCAAATGTAGTGAAGTTAAAGTAAAAAGTTTCCAGAAAAAATACTCAAGTAAAGTACAGAGATACTCAAAAAGTGTACTTAAGTACAGTACTCAAGTAAATATACTTGGTTACTGTCCACTTCTGCGTGTCTGTGTATCTATTAGCAGAAGCAAGTCCAAATTTACTCTCTAGCAGCAATAATCAACAGCAGCAGTAGTGTAGCAGATCTAGTCCACATTGCCATATTCAATAACATGCTAAAACTATTAGTTAACTATTAGCAACGAGAGTTGTCATGATTTAAAAATATAAATAGCAACCAAATGAATGGGGTTGGCAGTTTATTCGAGATTTATCATGTACATCTGAGTAATAATAATATTTAATAACAGGTGTAAAGATATTACCTGCATCTGAGAGATGGTAAGGGGGTAACGGTAAAGAATCCAGATGACGTTCTCACTACAGGGTGGTGTGGTTAAAGAGCCCTTATACACCCAGTAATCTCTTAAGAGAGGATCTGAGGAGGTACACAAACCAACGGAGACGGTCAGATACAAACGGATAACCTTTAAGGATATCATGATGTAGTCGGAAAAAATCACACCATGCAAAAAATATACAAATATCAGTATGATAGATTTTAATAAGAAATAAATAATTTACCAGGCAGTAATGTGTTGGGGTTAAAACATGGAATTATTTTTGTTTTTCCCTGTACACACAAAAAGGCATTTTTAGTCACAAGCGTACATGTCATATTTTTCGCTTTAGTCTCTAGTAAGGCAGCTCTTCTGATCACCTTGTACTGCAGGTCCTGCAGGACGTCTGTGATGGCCTTCAGCCCAAGATGTTCCTTCCCAACCTGCATAGAACAAATAGAGCACCAGTGTAAACTGAGCATTATATACTGCAAGATGACCAGAGACATATACATTTGACTTTGTCTCTTAAAAGGCTTTCTATGTTCAAACTACTAATACCATGTTTATTTACACAACGTGATTGGGGATTTTTGTATTTGTCATGACCTCCAATATATGGGAAAGATACCTGCACAAATAAGGCAATGATGAGAATGCCTTTTTTCTTGCCCATGGCCTCCTCCACGCTGTTGAATAATGTAGAGTTCCAGTGGATTAGATGAAGCTGTGAGAGATATTTATTACTAATTGAGGGATCGGCAATAAACTGAACTCTAACATATAGCTACAAAGAATGCAGCATTATGAAGGTGATTATTTTGCCAGTTCCGTGTCCTGTTATAAGACTGGTTTGACTTGCAATTGTGCCAACAACTTGAGGAACAGCAACATGGTAACAGGTTGACAAACATGGTGACACATTGAGAAGAAGGCCCTTATCTTTCTCCTTGTGTACAGAAGACCAGGAGTTGGAGAGCAGGTGCCAGAGACAGGTGATTTGAATAGATGACTTGATGATAAATTCTTTATTGGAGCATATAGTATAGTTGTTTTTGACAGGTTGCCGTTTATTATTTGTTTTGTTGTTAAAAAAGGTACTGTGATACTGTGACCTGTTAATAGGGGTCCCTAAGTACATATGTGCTGCTGTATGTGTGCAGTGTGAAACAGACTTTTCTTAGACATCAGGAAGCATGAGGAACAATAAGAGCCAATGCTTGATATGGACAGAACTGGTGGAGTGACACTGACCTCCATAGGAAAAGCCTTAAAGTTGACAGTGTGTTCAGATCCCCTCTGGTTCTCTTTTCCCCAGTGGAAGCGCACCTCACTCAATTCATACTCATGGTCACTGGGGAGAGGACCCCCAGTCACAACTGAGACAGCATTCACAGGTCACAGGAAAGGGAAGAGAACAGGATGATTTGACAAACAATACAGGTTTCTCACAGACATCAGATTTATGTCTTTTAACCTGTCAGTGACCTAGAAAAGCAAAACATCTTATAACTTTTTTGTGGACTTTTTCAACGGGCTTGTTCACCCCAAAATGAAAGTTCTGTCATTATTTACTCACCCTCATGTTACAAATAGTGGTTAACCGATAAATCGATAAATCCAAGCTGATATATCGGCCGATATTTGCCTCTTTTTTTAAACTAGAATCAAGAAGGTGCTAACATATAAACCTTTTTTATTGTACAGATTTATTTTTTGTCAAATTAACCCCCATACCCCCCCCCCCCCCCAATTGGGTTCATTTTAGAATGATTTATTTGTAATTATTTTTGTGAATATTATGTAAATGTAAAATAAATATACATTTGATTGCAAAAATTGTTATGCATGTGTTATTCACCATTTTAAATGAAAGGGATATTAGGGGTCGACCGATTGTGGATTTTACCGATAATGATAACTAGGTTGGACCACACTGGCCGATAACCGATTAATCAACTGATAGTTTTTAAAAGTATACTAAATGAATACCAACATAACGCATAGAATAGTGCTGAACTTTATTACAAAAATTTTTAAAAAGTACTGAACCATGAAAATGTACTGTAGCCTACTTTTTAAATATAAAAAAATATGAATATATTAATTATACCTATAGGCTACCTTAATTATATAGTTCAAAGTGCATTATCTAATGTTAAGAAATACAACATTAAAATGTAAAAAAAGTATTAGTAAATGTTGAAATTAACAATGAACAATATACTTTTATTAACTTTAGTTAATGCTACAAATGGTCTTATTGTAAAATGTTACCATTTCATATAAATCCAAACAGTCATGCTTAAAGATAGCCATCTTTATATCTACACAAACGCCATATAGCAATGAAATAAGATATGTGTAGTATACTCACACTTTATTTGCTTTTATTTTAGAACACTTGATTATCTGATAAAAAATAACAAAATATGTATTACACTGACGATGAAAAAATAACTAAAATTGAATGTGTTTCTTATTTGTTTATATGTTCTGTCGGCTGCATGACAGTTTCTGTCAGTTTCAGCATATTTAAAGTCATAAGCTTTAAATATGCAACTTCGATGGAGAACGAATGCATTAAAGTGACCAGCTGGATAGACTAATATATAGATGGTGACAATCGGGACATTAAACATTTGGTTTGGGCTTGTGTGTGTTTTTGTCACACAGTTTTAACCGCTTGAGGTAGACCTACGAGTGTTAGCGTCCTCTTAGCCTTGACAACAAACATACTGCAGTTGTCCATTAAAGCAGCATCTAGTCAACAAATTAATTACTTTATAATGATATGAAAACATGCACTGTAGTGAACTGTATACATACCGTTTCATTGTCTGTTTAAAATCTGTATCTGAAGTGTCCTGCACTGTGCAGCGCGCAAACTCGCGTGTCAAAACAAACACCACGAGGCGTCAGTAATATTTTTTATTTCACCTCTAAAGTCCGCTCTCGTACTGTA
This sequence comes from Gila orcuttii, assembly GCA_026230005.1. Taxonomy (NCBI): domain Eukaryota; kingdom Metazoa; phylum Chordata; class Actinopteri; order Cypriniformes; family Leuciscidae; genus Gila; species Gila orcuttii. The sequence goes on along the minus strand of JAPDVR010000008.1, from coordinate 26,682,498 downwards.
TAATGACAGCAGACTACAAAGTAATATTTTAAATGTTTCGTAGCGATTATTCAGAGATAATGTTCACCCCTATACCAAAGACAAGCAACATTTTTAATCTAGACTACTTTTATGGTACTTATTGATGTTTTTCTGTCCTTTTTGGAACTTGAAATTTTTGTCAACTATCAACTTTTTGGTGTTCCAATGAAAGAATTATGACACATAAGAGTTGTGAATGACATGAAAAAATATTGGCAGAATATTTATTTTTGTGACCTATTCCTTTAAATTTAAATACAGAGATACCTTTCAGCATGCTATACCTGATTTGGACTTGAGCATGATCCTCACAGTGTGACCATCGTTAATGACTTCACAGTCCCTGCAAACAACATAGTTGGGGTTAAGCCCCACCTCCAGCAGCCGCGGGTCATAGCGGGCCTCCCTAGAGTTAAGGTTTATGGGGGACTGGTACTCTCCATTTGCCTCAGGAAACAGAAGACCCCATTCAACACCTGGATTCATTCACAAAAGACAAAAAAAAAAAAATGATTCTATCGACCATTGAATGGTGATTACATTTTGTTTTAATGCATTTATCAAAGAACACTTATCTCGCTTTGAGCATATGATAACACTGTCCTTGTTCATGACCCAGACCCACAGCCTGTTGCTCAACCTCGAATTAAACTTTGTAGCTATGAAATATTTGGTGTTCCCTCACAGATAATACAAACAGTGATCCATTTTTATGTCCTAAAACGAAAAAAGGACAGCTAGAGCTTCAGTGCCTCAAAGTCATTACTGAGGGGCCAACAGGACTAGCAGACACAGGGGGATGCAGGATGTGCTCATTCCTCTGCTGTTTTTCATATCACCCTGTGTATATATGTATTACTCAGTTCTCTCTTCTTTTACTCTTCACTATGCATTTGCTTTATTATGTAAAATTCCACTAGAGAAGTAAATGTGTTTCATTGCAGACTAACACTACTAGAAATGCTCAGAAAAATGACTTCACACAAAAAGAAAAATCTTGGTCTAGACACAATTTAAATAAAAAAAAATGTTTCACATACTAAACATTAATTATACAATTATGCTTTAAATATTTTTATTTATGCACTTATTTAATAAAAAAATAATTTTAAGTTAAAAACATTGTGCGCTGATTCACTGTAAAAAAAAGAAGAAGAAAAGAAAGTTGTAAATTAGAAGTGGCCACATGCAGCATTGTTGAAAAAAGGACAGATCACAACTATCTAGTATTGTCTGTGTATTTAAAGACTCAGCAGTGTAGAAACTGCATAAACTCACTATATATATATATATATATATATATACACACACTGTATATTATGCATTTATACTGTATAGTCCATAGGCTAATTGAGACGGGCTTGTTTATCATGGGTGTGACAATAAAGTTTCATGTTTCACAAAGAGGAGGATAAGCAGTGATTCTCGGATTGAGTCCTTACCTTCTTCATAGCCCCATTCCAGCTCATCCTTGCCAGGGTAATTATCGGTCTCTTCAATAACATTATCTGCCATGGCAACTGAATTCCCTCTCTGGCTTTCAGAGCAACTTGCGTTCTGTCCTGAGTAGATGCCAAAAACTAGTTCTTTCTTGCCCGGTTTTCAGGGTAAAGTCTTCCTTGTCGCTTGCTCACTTCCCACCCATAAAACATTAAGAAAGTGGTCTATAACAATACACAGGTGGAAGTGATTGAACGCAGTAGCTTCAAAGACACAATGTCATCCACGGTGAGATTACAACCAGCTGAAAACACTTGTCATTCCATTGAAAATTATGAGTTTTCTTCTTCTGTTCTATTCCAGAAAAGTTGTCCACCCTGTATCAACTTCAGAGCACACCAAAAGTAAGTTCACAAACTCATTCTGTTAGCTACTACAGCCCACACGGTTCCCCCACAAGTCATCTGATTGGCTGCGTGCAGTGACTCTTAAGCCTCTGATGTAGCACCATAGAAACAGCTCAGCAGTCTGTACTGGTTTACAGTCAGACCACGGGAAGCACAGTGCACACAGGCAGGAATGCAGGAGTGATGTTGCTCTTGGACAGTTCCTCCCACAATGTAGGGAATGGGTGTGGTTTAAAAAAACACCCACCAGGAGGAGGGTGAAGAATTAAAGAGAGGAAAGGTCTGTTATTGTTTGCTTGGCACATTACTGATAGGGTTTTGAAGGTTAGGATGAGAGAGGCCCATACTGTGCTTTCCCCTGGCTGATGGTTGTGTTCTTCCGGCATGTTTTTTCCTAGTCACCAGCTAAACAAAATAACATTTTTACCAACTTTAATAAGAAGTTTACAGGTGACCTTGTTTTTTGTCAGCACAGTCAAATTGTATCACTCTCCTCAGTTCAACAATGCTTAGATGTTTTATCAGCTGGACAAATGTATCTTATGCTATCATGAACAATTTGAGCTAGATGGATGTATGAAAGTCTCCTGAATGCACTTAATGACCCAGATAAAAAAAAAAGTAACAACTGGAGGAGGTGAACATTATGGTGCATTGCCTTGAATTCTATCCTAAGAAACTACTTTGACCCTAATTTTCTAAAATTAAAGGCAGCACATTACACAAAAGTGCAATCACTACCTAATTAATTGTAACTAGGTCGTTTTACTCCCCAAAGCTCAGGGACAAGAACAGGGTTGTCACATGACCTCAGCATCCTCTATATTAAATCTATATTTCATTGGCTGTATCAGGAAATCTGCATTCGCTGGCATCAAAACATAAGCACTTTATCAGTGTATCAGATGGTGTGGGTGGTTTGATGTTGGGCGATCATTTGAATACTTTGAATAATTATTCATGAACAATAGATGTCCTGTTTGAGTCCAGGTTCAGCAGATTACAGCACTGTCCTCTAGTGGGCATAACAAGACATGACAATATCCTCAGACTATGAATGCAAGTGGCATTCAACCTCACTTATGGAAAGAATGGGGGCTAATAAATCTACTCTAAAAAACAATGTCATAGTAATAAATAATGTCTAAGATATGTATGCAGAATGACCATAAGGCCTTGATCCTGCTCGGGTTGGGATTCTCAGGCTGGACACTTGGGAGGAGCTTTATGATTGTGAATATGATTAAAGACGAAATTAATATAAATAACATTTTATCAGTATATCACTGCTGCAACAGGTCCAGTTGATTTCACAAATGAATCATTAAATGCAAATTGTGAATTGGTTTAATCAACCAATTAAAAAATGGGCTCAAAAAATATTTGTTCTCAAATCAGGCACTGATATTGGATCTCGGAGCAAAAATGTATTAAAAATACTTAGAATTGCAATATAAATATATAAAGATGATTAGATAAATAGAATATAAGTTACACACTTCACCTTTAACATAAAACTTTTCAGACAATGGAATGATTAAATGTAAAAGTAAGTCAAAGGCACGGTACAGAAGTCTACAAAGAAATTTGCAGGGGAAGTCCATTGAAAGTCATTTATCTGAATAGTTCATCAGTATCTAAGGTCAAGCTCTTTCTCTCATCTCTGATATCTAAACCAATATTCTTTAGGGTAAAGCTCACGTGGTATATTCCTCTCATTAGCTCATTATATACAGTATATGCATTACAAGTCTGGCACTGTCCTAAAAATTACCAAAAGATTGGTAACTGAAGGTTTGTAGACATACTGTAAGTGGGCTGCCCCTTCACCCGTGAAATGGTTTTGTGTCGCTCCAGGACCATCCAATTCTACACCACCACTGTGGCCCAAATAGCACCATTGGCACTGGAGAATGGTTAACCATGCACTTTGATACTCGTGTCCATCTGAACAAGGACAACCATGCAAACTGTGTGCACAAGAAAGAAAAATTAGGCTAAATCATTGCTGGATATGAGGATCGCTACACTTCACATTTATCCATACAAAAAGTAATGTTTATTATTTGCTTCTGTATACTAAAAGTATTTGTCTAATATAGGGCTGGGTATCGATTCAGATGTTCCAATTCGATTTCGATTGGCAAGTTCTCAATTCGATTTTGATTCCCGATTCGATTCTCGATTCGACTCAATGAATATAGATTTAATACAAATTTATAAAAAAAAGAAAAGTGAACATAAGTTTACAAGTGGTTCATTAATAAAAATGAATTAAGAGCCAGAAACCTATATATATTATTATATATTAAACTCTTTTTGGTATATTAAACTCTTTTTATTTTAGATACACTTGAGTAAATTAAAACAGAACCCAACTCTATATTTTAAATGCATAAAATGAATAGACAGGATTTTGATGCGAGATGAAAAATTGATGCTGAAAATTTGACAAGTCAGAACAGTTGCATGCCTTGATCAAACAGGATCAGGTTATTTTATGTTTAAGATAAAACAAACATAAAATCTCACAGCATTAGCTGTAACATGGAGGCTGCAAGCATGAAGTAGGAAAACTAATACTGGCTTTTGGGTGATAGATAAATAAATGTGGGAAAAAATCGATTTGTGGCCTTTGAGAATCGATTTTGAATCGACCACTTTTAAAAAAGACGATTAAATGAAAAATCTATTTTTTGCCCAGCCCTAATAATATGGATACATTTACAGCAAAAAAGAAATTTAGGGTTATGGCAAATGTGAAATATTAAGAAATAGGGTGAGTGATTCTGGAGATCACACCACAATATTTACGGTATACACACAAAAAAAAACTGTTTATGTGTCCTTGTACTTTTTCTGAATATTCACTGTCAGGAAATTGTACCTTAGTGGTATCTTGTCACTAGGCTGGTAACGGTTAGGGTTAGGGGGTTTGACAACTTTGTGCCTATATCTACCCTCTAAAACGCAATAAAAAAAGTAAGGTGGGAACTACATCGTTTGTTGATTGGATTATGAGATGTGGGTGTTGCGCTCAAAATGGAGGCAGATGAACACAAGCTTTTAGAGGCAGGTTTAAGCAGACTAAATGGGTGCTTCTTAGTTCAAAGACTTTGTCCTAGTAGCAGCCTAGAAATGCAGCCTTACGTCAACAAGCTCTGACAAAGGCCATCTCAATTTGAAGGATCTTGGAAGTCTGCATTTCATGTCCTTCATTTTGGTTATTTTGAAGGATGCATCTGGTGTAATCATTCTCATCCTCAAGTCACCCACAATCCTTTGCACACATTCCAATTCACGATAAGGAATTAGCAAAAAATGAGACAGCACTGAGCTCGCCAATTTCATTATGTACTGTATATCAAGACAAAGAAAAATTATATTTTGGAGATGGTGTTATGTTTTCTTTTGTTGTAAATTAATCAGTATTTTAGTATTAGTATTTTTAGTGCCATGACTGCAGGGGTGGAAACCTTTATGACATAGCAACACTTACTAGATGTCTCATTCTAAAGTGATATACCAGGTATGGTGTCCCATACTCACCCATCGAAGTGCGTATACAAAGCAGTGACTATTGAACACACACCGGAGCAGTGGGAAGACATTTTTTGCTGTGGCACCCAGGGAGTGATTGGGGGTTAGGTGCCTTGTTCAAGGGCACCTCAGTTGTGGGTAATGAGAGTGGAAGAGAGCACGGTACATTGAAGCCCACTTACATTTCCTGCGGTCCTAAGACTCGAACCCACAACCTTCAGGTTACAAGTCCGACTCTCTGTCCTTTAGGCCACAACTGCCCTTCCTCTAGTCAAGTCCAGAAGCACCTCATTACAGTACACGAGATCCAGGGGGCGGAGTTGGATCCAGATCTAAGGGGTGGAGATTGGTAGGATTAGGGGTTCGGTTTAGGGATCAGGGGGCGGAGTTGGGTAGGTTTAGGTGTATGTAAGGTGGGAGGAGTTGGATCTGGATCCGACTCCTCCCCGTGGATTTCATGTTCTGCAGTGAGGACCATCTCGTCAAGTCACATTTATTTATATAGCACTTTTTACAATACAGATTGTTTCAAAGGAGCTTTACAGAGATAACAGGAAAATAATGCAAAAATGTTTGTTTCCAGAAGAAAATAGCGTCACAGTCCAGCTTAAGTAAGTTCAGTGATGTTTATTTTTTGTTTTTAAAAAAGTTATTAATTTAGTTCATTTATATATATATATATATATATATATATATATAGCCGCTCTGGCGTAAACCGTTATGTCATCGTCCAGCTCAGTTCAGTTCTTATATAATAGTGTCAATGCAGGCAGATCAATATTATTGTTGAATATTAAATTAAATGTTAAATTTAATGTCCCCAACTTAGCAAGCCGAGCCAATGGCAACAATGGTGGAAAAAGGCGACAGTGGCAAGGAACCAAAACTCCATCAGGTGACAGAATGTAGAAAAAAACCTTGGGAGAACTCAGGCTCAGTCGGGGGGCAGTTCTCCTCTGGCCAATGAACGAACAGTGTATGATTATGATTCATAGGTCAGAAGTCAGATTGGTTTGGAACAATAGGAATGTTATCCAGTTTCTTCTGGTTGAAGATTGGAGTCACGCCAGTATGGATATGGGTTTGTTGAGGATCAGTGCCGATGGCTGTCGTGTCGATGAGGCCTTTACAGGGGAGAGTCTAGTTGACACAATCTCTGCTGACACTTCAGGAATGCGTTATGGTCGTGTCTTGGTGCAGGTCCTCCATCTTGTCTGGATACGGCCCAGATCCGGCTGACTACATCATGCGTTGTGGTTGTGTCTTGGTGCAGGTCCACCATCTGATTTGGATGCGGCCCGGATCCGGCTGACTACATCATGCGTTGTGGTCGTGTCTAGGCGCAGGTCCACCATCTGATCTGGATACGGCTTGGATTCAGCTGATTACAGTAAACCTCGGAATAAGCAGTAGTGTAACATTAGAGTACATGCCATTATTCTTATGATGTAACGAGTACATCGGGTATTATAGGAAGTGTTCCCAATTCTGGCTGACCTAAGTTATGCAGCCTCTAGTGTCTAATGCTATGATGGACTCTAGCCTGCAAGCCTCAGAAGGACTGGAAGGTCGATCTACTAGGATGCAGCCTTCTAATTAAGAAGCACCTGTTGATTGGAGAAGACCTGCATGCGTCTATCGTTTTCACTGCTCTGACATTTTGATTAAACATTACAAAGTCAAAAAAAATTATAAATAAAATAAAAATGAAATGCACAGATGAATGGTTAGCAATAAGATCTATATCCATTTAGAAAATAATGCATGGTTTTCTTTGTTCCTTTTATGCCAACTTACTAGGCTACTATAAACCTTTTAGGGGTAAATATGGAACGAGGTATCCCTTAAAATGTACTGCCCCAAGGACAAACAATTTTTGCTAATTGTTTTCTGTGAGTCCTCAAATGTGGTTGATTAATATTGGATTTAAATGGGAGATTCTTTAGCTTTGCTTTTTCAACATTCAGGAGTTCACTCACGATCACTTTTCGAGAGGTCAAAAGCTTCAAGGTTTGAATCTTTAGAATGATAATTATTCTTCTGTAGTGTCTCTAGCGAAGTATAAAACCTTAAAGTCTAATGACATAATTATCTGTTGGCGAACATTGACCTGACACATAGCGGTTAGGTGAGAGAACTTCCGGTGAAGTCCACAACCTCTTCTGTGTGCGTGGCGAAGGCGGGACGTGTGACGTAGACCGGCTGGAGCTCGAGGTGTTTATTGTTCCTTCCCGTCGAGGAGAGAAAAGGGCTGGCTTAGCGGAGGCATAACGTTATATCACACACGCTTTCCCTGCGGTTTTAGCTTCAAGGAGCCATTTTAGTAAGGCCAGAACAGGTTTATTCAGGACCGGTTGGCCATGGCGTACGCGTATCTCTTCAAATACATCATAATCGGAGACACGGGTAAGCAGCGACAGCGAGTCTGTTATTTCCGCAGTGTTGGAGTCAATGACGTGGTTCAAGCAGAGGCGCGAGGGGTGGGAGGACTGACAGCCTGTGTTTTTACTCTGCCTTTCCCTCCATCTGCCTCATGCTAACTCTTATCACATACATAAAGTTAATTCCTAATCGTGTGCTGCATGTCACGGCAGCGGTGTGTGGTTATGAGGCTGCCACGGTCTTTTGTTTTCCACTGGGTGGGGGAAGCTAGCAGGCAAGCTAAACGTTGCTTCATATCAGCTGTCTGCCTCAATAAAAACAGCAGCATCTCTGCTTTCTATTAGCATGAGATGGTGAGCGAAAAAGCAACATGCTGTGTACGTGTCAGTACGTCTGGCTCAGAGTTCTCTTGTTTTGCTTGCATCTTTTCTAGTCCAGTTAAAGGCCACAACCTGGCTAGTTAGCCAAAATCGCTAGCAGCTAGTTACTCTCTAAAAATGGCGTTGGCCCAGTTGCGTTTTATCAAGAGTATAAAACATTTAATAAGCAATGACTATAAGATAAATTCACTTGTTTTATTACTCAAGTCCCACATTTATCGGTCAGGGTCATACAATGTGTGTTTTAATGCTGGTATCCCCGTATATTTGTGGCCTGATAGTGTTTTCACCAGATTTCTGTCACTGTAACGTTAGGCCTGTCCCCAAGAGATACGGCAAAAACAGACAATGTATTTCTGTGTTTAAATGCGTTTATCTGACATTTAGTTTAGTAAAGAAGTTTTACTTTCCCCAAACAATTAATATTTTGCAAGAAATACATTAATGTAATGCTGAGGAGGGTGCTGATGTTTAATTCAACCCAGCACTCTCCATTTGATTTTGCTTCCACTCAGTTCGTGGTGGTGTTGTTTTTTAATCTATGTATTAACATTAAAATGATTAAATTGATCCCATGCCCTTTGTACATACATATTTTCATGTTGTACTTGTATTTAAAATACATGCATGTAATACTTCATAGCTTTAGTTTCTAGTTATGTCTATAATTATATTAGTCTATATTTATAGTTATAGAAATATAATTTCAATAAACCTGTAAACATACCTATCTAAATAGCAGCAAATGTGTTTTAATTACAACATGAATGCAATAAGTGCATTGTAACTAACAATTTTACATAGTACAAAAAGTACATAGTTAAAGACACCTAATATAAAGTGGGACTGTTTTTTGTTGACTGTGAAGTGTCTTTTCTGCCTCATGTGGAGATGCAGCGGTGGTGCTCTACGTTTTTTGGAAGACTGAACTTTGTAGACTTTATTCTTTTTGCAAGTGCAAAACAGCAGGGAAAGTATTTTTTGATTAAATTAGTTTTAGCCCACATTAAGTGTCTGAGAACATGTTATGATAATCTCATCTCTGAGTTTGTTTTTTTATTTTATTTTTTTAAACATTCTCTGTCTGTGCGCATGCTCTCTGGGACTGTTAACATACATGAGTTAAGGTGATAATTCACCCAAAAAGGAACATTTTCTCAATTTACTCATACTATTGTTCCAGACTTGTATGACTGAGTTTCTTCTGCAGAGCACAAAAAAAAATAATAATAACCAAACACATTGTAACTTCCATTGTATGAACAAAAATCTAAGAGACATTTCTCAAAATGTCTTTATTTGTGTTCCATGGAAGAAAGTCATTTGGGTTTAGAACTATATGAGGGTGAGTAAATAGTGAAAGGATTTTCATTTTTGGGTGAACTATCCCTTTAATTGTCTAGGCCTAATCTAGAATAGTTTGTAGTGTACCATCTGATGATCCAGTTTATTGTGGGCCAAAGTATTTCAACATCTTGTCCAACACTTCCACATGCACAGTGGTCTACAGTGGTTTTCTACCTTTGAGTCAGACCTTGGGCTGTGCTCAAGACAAAAGCAACCATCATATAAACGCCACAATGCCTAATGCATTTCATAAGACTCTGAACCATAGTAAAATTGGGTTTGTCAGACTTAGTTTGATTGTGAAAGTAATGTTAGTATGTGTAAACAGGCTCAAGCCTCTGCACGTTGCTCAACCCAAGTCCGTTGATGCTCATCTGAAACTTGATCTAGCTAGTCAATGCTAGGCATCATGAGATTGCATCTTGCCTTGTGTTCATGATTAAGGTATAAGTTTGCACTTGCACAAGTTTTGTTTGATTTCTGGACAAACTATATTTGCAGTTATTCATTAAGCAGACACTTATCTTAAGTTACCCACAAATGAAAAATATAAGCATAAGTGGTTAGTTTAAAGGGGACCAACTATACAAGTAGTGCTACTTTACATTTCTCTTGAGCACTTCTATGCAAGTGCAGAACAGCAGAGAAAGTTTGCATTCATTCATAGATAGATAGATAGCTATATGAGAACATTGATTAGCTCACCCCTGTGAGTTTGATTTCAGATGCTTACCATGACTATACTGCCATAGATATAACACTACAGGGTTGGATGAAGCAGTAGCATCTCACTGTTACCACATTATTTATGTTGTCACCATTATTCACAAGAGACAATACATAAGCTCAAGTATTTTGTAAAGCTGTTTTTTTGTCAATTTAGTTACTTAATTGTTCTGTAGGCTGTGTAGTGTTTGCTGTTGGTGAGTCTGCTCAATACACATTGTAATTTCATCATTGTTGTTGTCTCCATACATCTCTCTTGTGAGCACTCTTTGAATGCTGCTCGCTTGCTTGGCAACTGCTGTTGCTCATGGTAACGCCTCCTCCTAATGTCATAAGCATTTAACCTGTTTGTGTATCATGGCAGATCCTCTAATCTCATTTTTGTGGATGAGTTTTAGTCTAGAACTGATGATTTTACTCAATTAATGTACTTAGTTTCATATAGAGTCAAGTTAATGTAAACTAGCATGTGACATTTTGGTAATGAGTAATATAGGTAATAGATTAAGTGCAGAGAAAGCTCAAATTGTTGTTGTTGTTTTTTTGCATTCACTTTACACAGTGAATATTGAAAAGAAAATTGTATATGAGAAATGTCTTTGTTTTTGCTGTCAATCCATCAGGTAATTGGTGTTAAATGCCGTGATCTCAAACTAATCTGCCTTAATGTAACTGTTAAATTATTTGTCTTTTCTATTTGTCTGATATTGATCTTAATGCATGAGTTTTTTCTTCTCATTCATATTAGCAGTAGAAAAATAAGAAGGTCTTACAATGCCTTTTAAACCATTTGTTTATGCACATTATTGGAAAATGAGGTAAAAGGGGAAAACCAGTTTTGTCTTCACTACAGAAATCACCCTATCTCTTTAAATGTTTTCAATTAAATCCTGAACAAATGATTTTGATGTAATGGGATACAGCAGATGTATAGGCCTGAGGCTAATTGTGGCCATTCACATGTGACCCTATGTGTTTGCTTTGCAGGTGTGGGGAAGTCGTGCCTATTATTACAGTTTACAGATAAGCGCTTTCAGCCAGTGCACGATCTCACTATCGGTAAGGCACTTTTAACCCAACCACATATTCTCTCATTAATTAAAACAGCAGGAATGGGTCTTATTAGCACATGAAACAGACTGGTGTCAGTCTCCTTGAAGTGTTTTTGGAACTGTATAAAAACACATAATAGTAAAACTTGGTTCGTGTTTGAAGCTGCACGATTCTGGATAAAATGAGAATCACGTTGTTGTTTTTTTATGGCGATTACGATTCTCCCATGATTTTAAATAGGTTCTAAAATGTTAATTGCTGCATTCTATTTAATAAAAAGATATATAATGAATTGATTTGAAATAATATATACTGTGTATATGTATATATATATATATGTATGTATATAAAATATTTTTATTTTTTTAAATCAGTTTGAATGAATTCAATGACTCCCTCATAAAGACTTAACTTGTTTCATTACTGGATGAATCAGTGTTTTTGAACAAATCTTTTGAATTAATTTAGCATTAAGTAGGTATTTTAAAAATGTTTGAGGCTCCATCCACTCTATATGAGCACATTCTACAAACCCTGGGTAAATAAATGTATTTAAAGATGCCATTTGGTAACTATTGTCAAGTTTTATATCACTAATGCTTTAAAATAAAAGATCTGATCCGTGATGTTGATGCAAATCTGAGGTGATCTGTTCGCATGAGTCATGAATCAAGCTCTGCCTTCATTTGTCTTGACAGGTGTTGAATTTGGAGCGCGAATGATCACTATAGATGGCAAACAGATAAAACTGCAGATCTGGGATACGGTAAGATTAGTCCTCTGATTTTTCATGCATTTTATTTGTGCATAAAGCACAAGTTTGTTTCTATGTGTGATCATTTAGGTCAAATTCATGCCCTTAGTAAATTATATGAGTGTTACCATGCCTGATATATGAAACTGACACAGTTGAGACAGTGTTGATGGAACATGTGTTTCCTGATTAGGCAGATTTGGCCATACAATAATGCTAATTCAGCAATATGCCTGAGGCTGCTCATGGGAGCTCAGTTCTGCTGTCAGGTTGCTTTGAGCCAGTCACTTGACATCGAACTTAAATGTCATGGGACTAATAATTTTAGAGACAATGGCATGATAATGCTTATTGGAACCAAAAAGAAATTCATACAGGTTTGAAACGACTTGAGGGTAAATGATGATCACATTTTTATTTTTAAGTGAACTATTCCTTTAAGAGCCCTCCAAAAATATTTAATACAAGTAAATGTTGCTTGCAAAGTTTTTTTTTTTTTTTTTTTTTAAATCCATGGATTTTTTTAACTGCTGTCAATTAATAGAGATGCACTTTGCAGCCAAATGGTATAGTTATGACATGAACCAGCAGGGCATCCCTTGCTTCATCCACACGCTCTCTTTTTCTTAAGCCCTGTCCTTCAAAGACACGTCAACAAACCTGATGTGTTGTTCTAAATTATTGACAGGTCGAAAGTGTTTCTAATTAGTTTTCTAATTTCTAATGTTTCTAATCCTTGCCGTATGCTGGTCCCCTGGCTTTTTGTTGTTGTTGTTGCAGTTTTTAGTTTGCAGCACCTATGTTGCACAGAAACAGGTTTGTCTTCTTAAGATGCCTATTTCACTCATATCTGTGGGACATAAATGCTAGTATGTAGTAATTTATACTGGCTTTAATGTTTAATTTAAAGTCTCTTATGCATTTATTTGATTTAGTAAAAGCAGTAATATCTGACCCTGGATCACAAAACCAGTCATAAGTAGCACGGGTTTTTTGTGGCAAATTATCGATTTTTCTTTCATGCCAAAAATTATTAGGATATTAAGTAAAGATCATGTATGAAGATATTTTGTAAATGTCCAACCGTAAATATATAAAACATTTATTTTTGTGAGTGAATGCAGCACAATCACAAACATAAATGGACAACTTTAAAGGGGATTTTTCTCAATGTTTCGATTTTTTTTTTTTGCACCCTCAGATTCCAGATTTTCAAATAGTTGTATCTCGGCCAAATATTGTCCTATCCTAACAAACCATACATCAATGGAACGTTTATTTATTCAGCTTTCAGATTATGTATAAATCTCAATTTAAAAAAATTGACCCATGTGACTGGTTTTGTGGTCCAGGGTCACATATTGTGAAATAGGATCACAATTAAAATAACTTTTCTATTTTAAGATATTTTAAAATATAATTTATTCTTGTGATGGCAAAGCTGAATTTTCAACATCATTACTCCAGTCTTCAGTCTCACATAATCCTTCAGAAATCATGAAATATGCTGATTTGCTGCTCACGAAACATTTATTTTTTATACTGAATAGAAAGTTCAGAAGAACAGCATTTATTTGAATTATAATATTTTTAACATCCTAAATGTCTTTTGTCACTGTTAATCAATTTAATAATTATTTTTATAGTCTTACTGACTGCAAACCTTTGAACAAATTTTTTTTCCTGTCTTTTCCTTTTTTTCCTGATTACTACTGCAGTTCTTCATAGTGAAAGACCCAAACTAAATATTTCGTTGAATCGTGGAGACTTCAAACTATCAAAATATGCCGCCTTGAATAGAACTTGATTTTTCTAAGCATTCCTTGAAACTGGGGGTATGTTTGTTTTATTTACAGAGCTTTTAAAACTTTGTCTCAATTGACTTGGATAATTTATTTGCCAGCATGTATAAATGTTACATGTATAAATACATGAAATGTTACAGTTATGAAATGTTAATAAAAAAAGTCTTGGCTGCACATAAACATATTGGCCAGCAGAGGGTGACAACATATCAATGGCCATGATGTTTTCATCATAGCGTCAGTATTTGTTGTATATATCAGATGTCTTTTTTTTTTTTTACACTTGTATACTCTCCTAGAAGGTTGCAGTTCTCATAAGAGATGCAGTTATGCATGTGTAAAGAAAACATGAAGAGACATTACACGTTAAAAAGGATGTTTTCATGTTTATAGCCAGTTTGCAAGGGTGAGGCTCTCCAATGAAAAATCTAATGTTGGGATAATTAGAGGTAATCATGCGGTGGTTGTTTGGTGTGGCTTTGAAGTGATGATGTCACCTAAATTGTACTGTGTGTTTAAATGCACCATAAATTTATTTCAAGGTTATTTCAACCAGCTCTGTGATAAAATGAGAGAAGATGGGGATGGGGGTGGGGTGGGTGTTGGATGAAGTAACAGGAGAAATCTGCATGTCTGGCCTTCCTGTAACCTTTCACTCCAGCAGATGGCAGGCATAACAGTGTCATTCATCATTTATTCACAATGGGCTCCATTAACTCTAATGTTAACAGCTGCCCCGGGGAATGGGTTATTGAATTCAAATACGTGCTCCTGGCTTATTTGCCTGCTGTCAAAGGGGCTGGGTGGACCAGAGGCCATCTTATACCATGACACGACGTTGAACGGTGGCCGTACGTTGGGGGCCGGAGGATTCGAGAGGTGTCAGTGATGCTCCACAGAAGCGTTATGGGGTGGAGAGTCGACGGAGGGTCTGTGCATGGGACGTCACAGTGGTCTTTTAGAGCTGGAGTTCCCAGGGCAACACCAGCCTGGAGGGATTGTGGTGAAGATGGTTTACGCACATAGTGTATACCCTGTGGACATTGTTGGCACCTCATTGTTTCTTATAAACAGGCTTTTACTGGTGGCGTGATTCCTGTGTCTTTGTGTTTCAGGCCGGACAGGAGTCCTTCCGCTCGATCACCAGGTCTTACTACAGAGGTGCAGCTGGGGCTCTGCTAGTTTATGACATCACAAGGTGAGACCAAACTCATATGACTGCCATATTCTGTTCTGCTCCACAATATTGTCTGCTCCAGTTTCAAGTCTTGACTAAAAAGATTATTCTTGTTTAATTCACTGTTTATTTTTTTATGTGTGGATGTTTGTTATATACTTGCAGAAGGGACACTTTTAATCACTTGACAACTTGGTTAGAAGATGCTCGTCAACATTCTAACTCTAACATGGTAATCATGCTCATTGGAAATAAAAGGTCAGTGTACATCATCATTATTATTTTTATTATTAGTAGAAAGTCTATTTTTATTATTTATCTAGTACATACTGACAGATTTCTTTTTATATAAAATAGTTTAATTACAGCAAATAAGAGTACATAAAAATTCTAAAATTACTACTTGGATCTAAACCCTGGTGTAAATTAGACCGGTTTACACCACATTTACTCAATTAATTTAAGTTTTCCATTTTCAGTATATTAATGATTTAGTTATTTTGAACCTTCTATTAATCAAATGATCCTGAAACAAAATATATAATAGTTTCCACAAAAATATTAAGCAGCACGACCATTTTCAGGATTGATAATAAGTAATGTTTCTTGAGCACCAAATCAGCATATTATAATGATTTCTGAAGGATCATGCGACACTGAAGATAGATGCTGAATTTCAGCTTTGCCATCACAGGAATAATTTAAACAAAATATTTAAATTGTAAATTAAATATTTTGAAATAAACAAAATCTGATTTGTTTCCTCATGCCAGTGATTTGGAGTCACGGAGAGAGGTGAAGAAAGAGGAAGGAGAGGCCTTTGCCAGAGAACATGGACTGATCTTCATGGAGACTTCTGCAAAGACTGCATCAAATGTAGAAGAGGTAAAACCACTATTGTGTGGCTCAGGTCTTCAATGCCTGTGTCGTGATTTATGTTTGGGTTCTTGTGCGAAAACATGTGTACATACATGCATATAGATAACACCCTAGGGACACAGACTGGGGAGAAAAACATTCGGATCTCTGCGGTGGAAGCCAAGAAGCTAAAGCAGGTCTTAGAGCTGGCTTTAAAAGAGTGGGGATGTTAAATTGTGGAAGTCCCTCCCCCATCCTCCCACCCGAAGTCGCCTCAATGATTAATTTGTCTCATTAGTGTCGTGTGAATTCTCCTGACCCTTCCCCCACCCTTATATGACGTTTCAATCTCCTATTTAAGGTTCATGCATATTCATAGATTCCCTGCCACACACACACATCCGCGAATACGAGCGCACACATCTGTGGCACTTGCTCAGCCATCTCTTTCTCTCTCTGTGGTAATTGAGCCACAGAGGACTGATAGCTCTGGAGAGCTAAGAGGCAGTTGCACCAAAAAGCAAAGCAGCTCTGTTAATTAGGCTACGAAGTGCCGGTGGCAGGTCTTAACACTTTAAAGGTGAGCCATGCACACGGCCGTGTTTATTTTCTCTGGGTGACCAATGTGTGCTCAACTCGAGTAATAATAGACACCATCACTTTCAGCCAGATGGGGGCACCAGCCTTCAACTGTAAAAACCTTGACGGTTTTAACATTTCAAGTTAATCATATCGGTTTTATCTGACTTATATTTATTCATGAATTATATTGATCCGAGTATGCAGTATTGTTTTGATTCCAGTATTGGTTGTTTTGCACCGGTCTCATTTAATTCAGTACGAGTTTATCATCTTAAGCAGTTAAAGAATGGCATTTTAATCACATGGATAAAATATGGTCCTTTTTGTGTTTCAGGCATTTATCAACACAGCCAAGGAGATTTATGAAAAGATCCAGGAGGGAGTCTTTGATATAAACAACGAGGTAACCCATATGACAAGGAAGCACATTCTTTGTTTGCTTTTACAACTTAAAAGTAATTGGGTCAAAAAGACTTCCTGTTGCGTTACACTGAAATCCATTATGTATGGTCTGGTGGGTGGATTCAGAAACTACATTTACAAGCCATTTCCTGGAAGGTGAAATGTGTAATTTTGCTAAAATACTTGCTACTTTCCCTACTTGATATACAGAGACAATGTTCTGTAAGATTTTCATAGGATGAATCCCCCCAAAATTAAACATTGTGCCTCTGTGACCAGTTTAACCAATGGTGTGAGTTTGGGGTTATCCAAACTATAGTTTTGTTAGTTTTTTTTCCCCCCTGGCTAATTTAATTCAGTTTAGTGACATACATTAAGCACTGCACCTTTAACTTTAGTGGAAGCTGCTTATATATTACAGAAACTTTGTCAGATTTTTCCATCAGTAAATGGGTTTAATATAAAAGTAAAGTCATATACTAGAGTCTCACATTGGATGGTTGATGCACTTTGTACTATGGTGATGTTTTTCCACAGTAGCCACATTGTTGTCCTCAAATCTATGCAAACTCAGATCTAATTGCCAATGTAGCGTAGCAGATATTATTGTACTGGTTTGCACAGGCATTGTAACAGCCCATAAAATGTTTAGGAATGTAATGGTGTTGAATACTTGACAATTACATAAACCCATAGGACTGAAGTGAGAGGAGAGAGCAAGGTTTCAACGAACACAGATCTGCTCCAGGGAAAGCTCCACACAAGCCCTCCTGTCCTTCAGTTTCTCTCTACTGGCTGGTAGCCAACACATAAATTCCTCACATTTCGTAAGTTACAGCTGGTTGGATGGAGGTGAGCCCAGTGCAGCTATTTTATTGTAGTAGTAGGAAGAGTTTTTTTTTATAAAGGAAAAAAGTTAAGGCACAGCATCCAAACCACATCAGCTGATAGAGATCCTGGCCAGGAACCTCAAGGCTCACATGTGAGCTCACCCCAGATCACTATAAATCAGATTTGGCGCAGTGTGGAGTTTCCTGAGAACGTTACAAAAGCACAGCTTCGCTACGGCATGTCTGTTTTGAACACAAGCCTGCTTAAGGGAAAAGTTGGCGCGGTGGATGCCTTTGTGTGATGAATGAAAGTGCCACCAGCTTGGGTGTGTGTGTGTTTTTAAAGCTCTGGCAGGTTTCCCTGCGTCTCTGAGTTACCGCTGGAATAACACTCCAGAGGTTCTCCCGCCTCAGTGCTGACAAAAGCGGCCCACTAATTCAGGCCTACAGGGGCTGTTTTTTTCTGCTTAATACAGCGTTATGTGGCAGTACAAAATCATAATTCCTCGTGGATTTTTTTTTTTTTACTTATAGAAGCAGAGGTTCAAATTGTGTGGTCTCTTGTCATCTGAAATGGAAATAAGTGTTTAAATGTCTTGCATGTGTTTTATTTGTGTGTGCAGGCTAACGGCATCAAAATTGGACCCCAGCATGCTGCCACCAACTCCACGATGGGCGGCAGTCAGGGAGGACAGCAAGCCGGAGGGGGCTGTTGCTGAGCACTACCCTTTACCCCCCAGTCTCCTCCACACACCCCTCCGCCCCTTACGTTTCTACTGGACTGGTCGGGCTCACTAACATTTTCTTAACCTCCCACAACCCAGGCCCCGGATTCAAATCATATGTTAGATGGCTGTCCAAAACAAAAATATTTATAAAGTCCAGGTCCTCTTCAAACCTCCTGACAAACTCCTGAAGCCTGTTTGGGCTACAGAAGACATTATATGGTTACTAGTAAGGAAAAAGGCAGGAGCTTTGGAGTTATTATGGTAAATATATATTCATGTTTGTTTCTCAGCAAATTGTTTTTGTTTTTGCCCTTTTGACTTCAAGCTGAACTGTATTAAACACTACAAAGTCATCTATAGTATTTTAATCAGTTTATGTGGGTGAATTCAATGAAAACTGTGGTGAAAACTGAAGTCAAAATAAAAGGAATGGAGAGCTGGTCTAAAAAAAAAGAAACAGCTGTTATCAAAGTGAAGAAGTTAAAAGAAGAAAAAAAGCAGGACTGTTTTAAATCTGTATTTATCATTCACATTCTGTATATATAGTTATCATTTCTTGCTTTGGTGTACGTTGACCGAGCTAGAATTCTGTACTGAATTTGCTTAAATTCTATACTGTATGAATAGAGCTTGAAACTGCAACAGTATTGCGATATTTCCAAAACCTCTTTGACACCATTTTAAGGTAATCTTTTACTTCATTTATTTTAGTTTGGTCCTGCCATCTGCCTTGACCCCTCGTATACGTGCCCCTGATCCTCTTCTCTGTATAGAAACTCTGGCTCTATATACCTATTTTAATGCCAAATTTGTGTTTACCTGTGTTCTAAAATCATGGCTCCAGATATGGATCACCTCTCCAGAACTAGATCTGCTGTTTGCCTTAAAAGATTTTGGGACGTCAAAACAATAACATATTCATGTTACACAGGATCATTTTAGTGATTACGTGCAGTTGTATATTGCATATGATAAAGCTAGACACACTTATCCATTAGACAGACACTCACACATACATGCCTGTACTTATATATCCATACAAGTCGTCACATATGCATGCATTTGTATGCATATAAATATATCTATTTTTTTCCTCTCTTCAAAATTAATTTCTCCGATGCAGTCCGCTGTGTAAAGTCAGTGCAGATCCACATTAATTTAGGTGTCTGAGTGATTGTGTAAAGACTTGCTTTCTCTTGGCACTATGTTGTTAATAGATATATGGTGAACATCTTGTCTGTTGTGAAAGGGGTGTGATAAAGCCAAACCTGGAGTAACTTTGTGACCCTCGACTTTATTTGCTGTGTTCTCAAAATGAAATGCTATCACGAAAAAATATAATAAAACCTTCTAAACTCAGTTTGCTTATGTGCAGTTTATATGTATATATATATATATATACACACACACACACACATATATTTATATATATATATATATATACACTCACACATATAGTTATATATACAAACAAAGCCGGGACTGGCTTTGTGTTGGATTGCATATGAATAAAGTGTCTAAGATAAAATGTAGATTTTGCTGTTTTCTTGCCATAATGTTTGTTTTAGTTTAGAAAATGTGTAAAATCATCCGATAATACATGAACCACAGTGTGTAACCATTGATGATAAAACGTCTGTGAATGCGCCAGAGGCATGTATCAAACCCGAAAGTGCAGCAGGCACATAGACAGAACTGACGTAAAAAGGCAGACCTGAACATCCGGGCTACCGACGCCCACAGGGATTGGTTGTTTTACGATTCAGGTAAATTCCGCTTGTATGTGTATAGCTTGGTTGCGTATAATTATACCCATAATAGTACAGTTGTGAATGGAAATTTCCTCAGATTCAAGAAAGCAAGCACAGCATCTTTAATTGTCGTTTTTAATCCTTCTAATGTTTAACTGTGAAAGACAAAATGATTGACAGCATTCCAGTAATAAAAAACAAATGCTTCATGCAGATATTGTTTACATATAGAACTGCTGTACAATGTGATCTCTACATGAGTTTTTCCAGTCAGCATACAAAACATCTTTAAAACTTAGATATGAGATATCAAGTGCATAATGCTCTTTCACTAAAAAAAATACTTCGATGTAACATGACGAGCGCTAAAAAAGTTTAAAACCCCGAAATATGATATGAAAATATTAAGTAGTGATTTTTAAACGAAAATCTTCAGTATCGAAACAATACGTAATGTTTATAAAGACCTAAAAAAAAGTAAAAGAAAAAAGCGCTTGCGTCACAGCCCGGCGAGGTCACTCACGCGCACGCATGTTTATCCAGTAAGTCATGCACGCGCCCCCTGCCTGTGGAAGGTGAACGCGAGTGTCTAGAGGAGAGGACACGAAAACGCGACTGCCTGGATCGATCGGATTAAACTCGAATTGAGTGAAATTAACACAAAGGAGAGCAGCAGAGTCGGCGAGGACGGGACGCTGAGACGCCGACTTTACCGATAGCATTTGAATTTCGACAGTTATTCACGTTACTTAAACGGATTTTCGGGATAGATGAAGAGGAGTTAATTGGTGAAAACCCTAAAGTGACCCGCGTTGAGTAGGGTAAGGAATAGTCTTTCTTTCTAATGATACAATATTAATCAACAAACTTTATCAATCGCACACAAACTTATCGAGTAGTTCCTAGCTTTTTAAATATTGTTGTACAAATATACCCACACTTTCATTGTGAGAAAACTGTTTTTGAGTGTACATTTAACTTGCTTTGTACCATGGCGGTGTGAACTGTTTTAAAACGGCGAAAAGTTGTTTTAATTCAACTTTTCACAGGGAACACAGAAACCGGAGGTTAGCTTTTCGTTTCTTCACATTTTAACTTCTCGAAGAATCTTAAACTAGCTCGAGCACATGCTAACATTAGCTCGTTTAGCTCACGCGCACTGCATTGTATAGAGCCGCACGGATCCCTATAGGAGTGGAAGCGATAAATATGTTAGTTAAATTGTATACATGCAAATTATGTTCGAGGTCTAGAAAAACACTCATATCCTTTAGATTTCTCACTAATGGATGAAAATATATTTTTCAAAAACCCATAAAGTAAGCGTTCGTTAGCAAGCTAATTGTTGAGACACGAGGTGGTTTGAGCGTAGAGGTGAGTCATTGGCCGAGCTGAATGAGGGAGATCCCCGACCCCTCGTATCAACAATTACGCTCAAAAATAGTTTTCACGCTCACAAAACTGCACGTAAGAATAGCCTTAAAGTTTTATGTTTGTGGATTTCGCTTATAACATTCGATGATGCTTGAAATAGTATCTGGAAACAGCAAAGCGAGCAGGAAAGTGCGCTCGTCCAAAGGACAATATAGATACCGGGGAAGGTTGCTTGAGGCCAGATGGTCAATTCCTCGTTTTCTTTATCTATTCGTTTGTAGAAGTGAAAACTTTAGTGTATTTCACGAATCTTAATTCATAGATGTTGCTTGTGTTCTGGGTTGGGGAAATGTTTTATTTGTGTCGTTTGGTCGGCTGTGAGAGGCGCGTTGGAGAGGCAGGCGTGCGCTGAGGGTAATTAGCTAGTTGGAAGTGGCCGATCTGCTGTAAGAGACGGACAGCGTCGACTTCATTGTCTCACGACAAGCTAACTTGCTAGCTGGACACAACTCATCTCACATTTCTTTTGTCCCATTTCCCCCTCAACAGGTAGAAGGGGTTTAAAGGGAGGAGGGATCGGACGAAATTTTATTTGAGGGGAACTGAAAAAATGCACCTGGTTTATCTTTGGGGGAGTTTCCGTGTTTTTCAAAAGTTTACGATTTTGTTTATGTCGTACTATACATAAAGTCGAACGGTTTTTATTATCCAATCTCCATATTAAAGCCACTCAGAAAACTTGAAAAGCACCTGCTTCATTTACAGCGTTGTAGAGTCACGAATAGGGGAAAATCTCATTTATAATTTATCATGTAGTGTTTTTATGCCATTTTAACCCGTATCTGTATTTTGTCGTTCAGATTAACTAAAACAACTGTCGTTAAAATATTTAGTGTTTAAAAAGTTCTTTAAAACACTATTTTAATCTTGAAAGTCCAACAAAGAATCGTGTAAAGATGGTATCGTCGCTGTCTCTCTGCCTCAAGTCTTTAACCTAAGATGGCAGCTTTTAATGTGTGTCCGTCCACTCAATGAGCAGATATTATGAAGACGGTATGGCGGAGAGACTGCTTTGTAGTCGCTTTAGGCTTTTCATCTCGCTTGCCTTTTCTTGTGGTTGCTGGGGCTTGTTCACTAGTTGCATCAAAATCGAAAAATCAGGTGCTGGTTCCTCTTTTGTTCTCAGAGAAAGTTTGAATCCAACTTGTTGTTGTTCCAGTACACATTTGTATCTAGTGTAAAGTCGCTTACAGTGCATAATTTCGCCCATATACTGCATTTGATCTGTGAGAAAACATTATTTGTATGAGTTACATAAGCTTCAGACTTGCAGTTCAGAGAAATTATTGTCGATTTAGTCTGCTCAACTTTTTATTGAACTAACGAGATTTTCGATTGCAACTTTCTTGTTCAGTCAAACAATTGACACTTCAACAATGAGGTATTTATTTCTTGTTTTATTGATATATCAGCTAAATTTAAGTCGTTTAGATTAGTTTGGTTAATGAGATATAAAATATTGTACCTAACCTAGTTTTGTGACTAAACGCAAGTATGGCATATGATGTCTGATGCATCCTTTGCTAAATGTACTTTTAAAGGGATAGTTCACCCAAACCCGTAAGACTTTCGTTCATCTTCCGCAACGCAAATGATCCTTATGATGAAATCTGAGAGATTTTTACAGTTTTGGAAGGACATGAGGGTGAGTAATTAATGACAGAATTTTCATTTTTGGGTGAACTAAGTTAACCCTTTAAGTACGTTGCATGAGATATACTAGATCCGGTCAGCTTTGTTTACCAATTCATTTGAATCAGTATTAGTGTTGTTTTGATAGTGAAATGCTTTACCCTGGACTCTAGACGCCTACACACTGCAGTTTTAAACCTAATGAAACGTCCGTGGATATGTCTTTAGTATGTGCCTGAATAAAACTCTGGGGGGAGAAGTCTCCTATAATGTTTTTAAATGAATGCAAGCCATCCTGGTACTAAACTCGGGGGCTGGCTATGACAAATTCTGAGACCTGCGGTAGAGTGGGTCAGGCACCCCCTGCATTGACACATGTGCACACAAACACTGATATTGGACAGTGCTTTCAAAGCTGGTATTTCAGATATCTGACAACATGCTTTCAATCCACGCCAGGAGCAGCACCGCTGTGTGCAGGCCCTTTCTCTCCAACCCCTCCTCTCTTGCCGTGGGTTAGCAGGAGGGCTGCAGTGGCCTGTTGTGCTGCAAAACAAGCAGGCTTTTTTTCCCTTCTCACTGACCATCCCCCTCTTCCCTGCCACACAGAAGATGGAGGAACCGTTTCAGATGAATAGCTTGGAATGGATGAGTCCTCTAATATTCAAATGAGAGGTGCTGGCCTTTAATGGATGAAGATTTAGATTTTAATTTTCTAAATTTAGGGGCCTGCTGCATATGAATTTATTTCTGTTTTTCCTCTCTGAAGACCTTATTTTTTCATAAAGTTTCTATAAACTCCACTTTTACATGGGCAGCGAACAAAGTGGTGCAAAAGTAATGTATCTGTACCATGATCTGAGCCTCTCTGTTAGTGCGTGTTTAATCAAGCCTTTCCAAATATCTTTAAAAGCTTTCATAATCACATCCGCTGTTAGTATTGTCGTGCATGCAATTCACTGGTTTTATGTCATTTCCCTTTTTCTTTTTCTTTTTTTTTTGGCAAACAAAGCAGCCTTTTTCCACTTATACAACAACTTAAAACTTGCTTTTTTTCGGTCATAATTTCTTAAAGCCACACATTGTCTGAATTCATAGGCTTTTTATTAGTGTATTTAATGTAGAAATCATTTCTATGTCCCATGTGGCTACAGGCAGTCATCAGAGCCTCAGGATCCTTAAAATCATCAGAGCTGAGGGAATGTCAAAATCAGTGGTACAGTAACGTTGACATTATGATTAGATTAAGACCTTCCATTACTTAATGTATTGTTATATCGTGATATAAAATGTGACAGTATGTATCTGGGATGTGAACAATGACATGTGATTGAGTTAGTTTTATCCAAGACTCAGCTCACTGTATTTATGATGTATAATTCACAGAAAAATGAAATTTCTTTCATCATGGACTCACCCTCATGTCGTTTCAAACCTATAAGATCTTTGATCATTTTCCAAACACAAATGAAGAGGGTTTTTTTTTAGGAAACCTGAAATTTCTGGATTTCTGTCCCTCCATTTAAAGTCTATTCCCTTTACTTAAGTGTCACCGGCCCACTGGTGGGCCCACAGCCATTACATATTTAAAACGGTAATATCCTATACTAAACTAATCTTGACAAACTATATATAATTTGAAAGCTTACAATCTCTAGTTTTCAAAATATATTACAGATGAGCAGTAACTTATCAATTTGCAACAAGAATATTTTCTTTGGTTTGGTTTGAAATAGTGATGAACATGAAAAATCATATTTGTTTTGATTCCAAGAGTTCAAAAGATAACATCCATTTAATTTTTTTAGAAAAAAAGGTCTGAACGTGTTTTAAATAAAAAAATTATAGATTCACCATTTGTGATGCGGCGGCGAGCTATAACGCACATGTGTTCTTTTTATGTGTTTATTAGAGGTTGAATTGATATCAAAATCTGCCAAAATTCCCATAATTCTGAATAGGATGTCTACTTCATAATTTGTATGGAAATTATATGGTTCAGATCACTCGAACCATATGGAAATGGAGGCGCCTTTATATGTTCAGAAATTCAGTAATGGAGCTTGGCTGTCATCTAGTGAAAAAGTTTGGTAATGTGTCCAAACAAAATCTTACTGAAAGCAAATTTTTTGAGATATCAACCTAAAATTTGGAGCACAACTTGTTCAGATTTTTGGCTTTGATTTTTCTTTCAGTTTTAGAGTTTTGAACATGTTTTAAATTTATTTTATATAAAATATGAATAATTACACTTTTACATTGTACATATTCATAAACTCAAACTTCATTGTTTTACCTAGACCCCCCTGCGAAACTACTAATGTCACGGAGCGGGCGTGTTACGGATACGTGGTGTCAATTGTTTTGTAATCAAAAAGCATGTCTAATTAATTGAAAATCATGAAACTTATACAATTATTAAACTTATACAATCAAATGAAGACATAAAACATTTATTTGATTTCTTTGCATTGATCACCTGAAGTGCATACACGCTGGAGCCTTGAAGTGGAAGCACGAACAATTTAAACCACCATATCGTGTTTTTCGTTTTAGTGGTATGATTCAAAGCATTATAGATGATTTATTATCATACAAGCGCTTTAATAGAGGAAGACATCTCATGATAAATACCACTATATGCAAAAATATCTGTGAAGGATTATACAAAGTGCCTAGTCCACTCTGACTGAATTACAGAGCTTTTGCAAACATATCCACATTGCTCAGATGCTATCTTAACTGATGTTTTCTCATTGAGAGGAAAGCTCCCAGCAAATATTCATGTAAACGCTACTCAGAGGTGTGTATATAGCCTAGTTCGTAACCATTTATTTATTTATTGGATCCTGGTTTAAAGGTTCACAGTATAGAAGTTTTTACTTTAACTCTTTGCACGCCAGCGCTTTTCTTTAAGTTGCCAACCACCGCCAGCATTGTTGATCATTTTCACTATTTTCATGGCCCTCAGAATATTTTGTTGTATGAATATCTGAACATGTAATGTAGCAAAAGAAAGAACAGACTTTTAAACAAAAAAATGTTTTATTCTAGCTTAATGCATTTTTTTTTTCATAAAGAAGCAACGTTTTGAGCAAAAAGCTGAGAAAATCAAGTTTTTATCAGACTACATCCCGATCTGATTCAGAACAGTGATCAAAACCAGATGGAATAGATAATTTGGTAAAATTAGGCAGTTTTGATTTGTATGCAGCAGAGTTTCCGCTAGAAAAAAATGGTGCCGGTCAAAGTGACCGGCAGAGGTTTCGTTTTACGGACATTTTGATGATATGCCGGTCAAATATCGCCTATTAATTAGTCAAGTTGA
Source organism: Gila orcuttii (assembly GCA_026230005.1). NCBI lineage: Eukaryota > Metazoa > Chordata > Actinopteri > Cypriniformes > Leuciscidae > Gila > Gila orcuttii. Next base: position 26,655,921 of record JAPDVR010000008.1, on the reverse strand, counting down.
GGAAAACTGGAGGCAGTCTATGTAACTTAAAAAATGACATAATCAGGCCGTATAGAATGAAACATGTTATTATTAGCCTAACTTTCAAATAGACGAAAAAAAAACATGAACGTCCGATTGGCATCAATCAACGCCAATTGTTTTTTACTATGGTTTCACACACATTCACTTTTTGAAACGTTGAGGCACGGATTTACCTAATACAAATAAATGAAACATCTCCGTTAACTAGCAGATCATTCATTTAGTTCGCTATTATTAAATAAGAGATCTAGCGCTAAAATCTGTTGTTTTTGAAATCAAGCTGAGCGCTCGTGTCCGCTGCTATCAGTTGCATGGACGACGCGCTGCGCGAGTTGCGCAATCTTCACTCGGACGCGCGTTTCAATCTATCGCCGTTGCGGAGACTCTCTATTCATTCCGGTGAAATCACAAAATAAAATGCACACAAAGGTTTCCCTGCTTGATATAGACTGTAACCACTGATGAACATAGGCTATTCAGTTTTGATGAGAAAAAAAAAAAAAACTGTACGAGTGCGTGGATTAGAACCACTGATCCATAGACAATAATGAGATGTTCCTGATTCACCATCGTCTGGCCTCTGAAAAAAGCTTTTAAGGCTAGTCTGCCTGGGCCTGGCCATATTTGAAACGTCTCACTCAATCGTTCGTTGTTTAGGTCTATATTACAGCCGTTTAGACGTGCGCTTTATTTGAAATGCAGCATGCGATGTTTCATAACTTTCAAACGGTAGAGCCTGTTCCTTTATATTTATAACATAGCCAAAGGTCGGTGTATTTTTGCTTTATACATTTTAGGCTTATTCTCAAATTCAGCTTGTGTTAGGGGGCGGGATTATTAGGCAATTTTAATCGGACAATTTGACCGTTGAGATTTAATTTTGTCGGACATTTCATTTTTTTCCCGGCCAATGTCCGGTAATTACCGGACAACGGAAACCCTGGTATGCAGACATGACTTGTTGATCTTCTTAGTGGTTTCTTTGTAGTGGAAGCCAAAATGAGTCCAAACTTCAGCTCTGTACAACACAGCGGGAGATGGTATAAGTCTATCGTCTTTTTAGCTGAATTTGCTAATGTTAACGCTAGTGATGCGTCTTTGCGGTTCTTCATGTCAAAGTTTATGTTCTGAGATAACAGTGCCATTTAGAGGTCCGGTTTAAACCCACTTAAACTAATCTTGGATGGGGAAAAAAAAGAGCCTCAAGCGGCAAACAAAGCGAAAGTGCGCAAAAGTTTATCACCTCGGACCAATATAGCCAGTGCTTAGAACGGGAACTCACAGGCCGATCGTTGATTACGCGACACCGTTACTACATAGCGCTGGAAGATCCAGTAAGAAAGCATTGAATTCGCTGCAGAATTGATTACATTGCTGCAAGATCTAGTGAGAATCAATCAAATTAAGCTCAAAATTCAGATATAAACCATATATAGCTATCAGATCAAACAGTGCTGATGTGGAAACCAGGAGAGACATTGTACCATGAACGTACAACTCATAAAATTCAACATTATTCACCATGGGTTTAATGTAGTAACACTAACTGTAACCATGGTATTGTGGCATAAATACTCAAATGTTTTTAAATTTCAGGGTTCATACGAGCTTTTGAGAGAGAAATTCAAGCACTTTTCAAGAACTTCAACGCTTTAAATGTTATTTTTAATGTGATGACCAAAAACATGATTTGATCATCTTTCAAAGATTGTTCCCATGTGTAAACTGTAAGTTGTAGAAAAACTAACTCTACAAACAAACACTTCTATTTAAAAAATAAATAAATGAAATTTCCACTAACAATAGATGGCGGCAGAGGAGCACATGGCTTTTTAGCCATAGCTTATTTGCACGTCACTGCAGTAGCACGAAATGCAGTTGGAGGGCAGGAAGTGATTTTCTATATAGAAAGCACTATCACAAACTCAAAATACTCAAACTGTTTTGCATCGTTTATGGTTGCTCAATACAATTAAACCGAGAAACCACAAGGAACTTTTGACGTAACTGACCATTTTTTTTTTACTTTAAAAGTTATCGCCTTTAAAGGATTAGTTAACTTTAAAATGAAAATCACCATCCTAGGTGTATATGACATTCTTCTTTCAGACGAATACAATCGGAGTTATATTAAAAAATATCCTGGCTCTTCCAAATGTTATAGATTCCTACAGATTGAAGCTCAAAAACGTGCATCCATCATTAACTAACTTTGCACGTTTTAACTTTTAACTTTCCAATAATGGCTGAGTGATGAGTTTGTATAAGAAAAATATTCATATTTAACATGTTACAAAGTAAAATTCTAGCAAACGGCCATACGCAGTCGTCTTGACCCTAATGCACAACTTGCGAAACTTATGACGTCATAAGTAGCGTAATGCGTCATGGCGTAGCTTAAATATCAGCAGTAACGTTGCATTACTTACATAAGTTGCGCTTTACACTTAAGTGGAATCCGTATGTTCGTTTGGTCGGAAGCTAGTTATTTTGCTTCAGAAGGCCTTTATTAACCCCCCAGAGCCATGTGAAGTTCGTTTATGATGGATGGATGCACATTTTTGAGCTTCAACCTGTTTGTTGCAAGCTTAAAACTTATATAATTTTTTTTTTATATATATATAATTCCGATTGAAGAAAGTTATTTACTCCTAGGATGGCTTGAGGGTGAGTAAATCATGGGCTAATTTTCATTTGAAAGTGAACTACTCCTGTAATGGTATTTTGTGAAATTAATATGGATACCTGCTTGCCTTTTGTTTTTAACTTCGTTAAATATTCACATTCTTAAAGGGGTCATATAATGGTACATGCACTTTTACAAGTTGATTGTACTGAAATGTGTGTTGGCAGTGCCTGTACACAACCATCATATAATGATAAAAATCCATCCAGTGTTTTTGTTTTAATCTCCTTATGTGTTTTCCCCTGCCTCAAATTGAGCCGTTCGATCTTGTGACGTCACTAGATCGGATGCCCCTCCCACGATTGATAATTGACAGCAGCGTTTCTATGGTTTCAACACAGACCCGCCCTGAGCGAGCTGTCATCGTAGTCCTGATACACTGGAGCAGAATGTCGTCTAAGCGATTGTGGTGTTCTGTTCTTGGGTGTAATAAGGAACACAAAAGTAATTTTAATCTTAGTTGCTAGTTGCGACTAGAAAAGCAACTAGTTGCTTTTCAGAGAAATTTGGCGTTTTGAATCAAAATATGTCATGTGAATCGTGTAGATCTGAGTTTTTTTTCGGGGCTGGGGTGGGGGTACTATTACTGAATGATTCAGTGTTTTGAACGAATCTTTTGTATCAATGACTCACTAATTAAGACGGTCACTTGCCGCCAGCTATTGGCGGTTTAGTTTCATGTTGCATTTTTTTTTATTTGTATATTCAAACATTTATTTAAAACATCAATCTCATAACATTATTTATTGCAGTTGTAATTTTTCTGTCCAAATTATTTAATTTGATGGGTAACAGCCCTATAGTTTATTATTATTATTATTATTATAACTGAATTTATTGATCAAATGTAAGAATTTGACCTGAAAGATCATACATTTAATAAGGTAATAAAAATTCTCTTTATAAAAATAAATAACACTCTGGGGTAAATATCACAAATATGAAGATTTAAGTATGTAAAATCTGAAAATATTGCTTCAGAATAAATATATTTACACCAAAAAATCCCCCCCTCCCGTACATGATACAGTACAGACAATTTGCTATGTAGGCTACTGTACCTGATAGGACCCAAGTCCCCCCTACAACCCCTAACCATCCAGAGACATGTCACCTTTTTCACCACTGTTGAGTTTACAGGTATGTTTTAATGTTCCTAAATTCAAACCGCTGAAGACGCAGTGGCTGAGTTTTATTTTTGAAGGCAATATTCCCAACAATCAACGTAAATGCTTTTGTTTACGCTAATTTCTCACCAGACTGCTTTATAAATGAGGGTCAGTGTAAAAAAGAATCGGTACCAACTATTCGTGTTCCTGCTGCACCCCCAGAAGGAGTGAGTGTAACGTTTTATTAACCTTTAAATATTAATCTTTGCAAATCGCTTGCACGCTCCACGATTAATGCGTCCTAATTAGGGCTGCACGATTAATCGCACGATATTATGCGCATCTCGTCAGTAAAGCCGGTTCCTTGATTAGTAGTAAATCGCCTTCACCTGCTTTCAGATGGAGCGGCATTTACTACAAAGAGCCGTAGTTAACTGACAAGCTGAGCCATATCGCATTAAATATCGTTGGTGATATGTCCTCGATTTTAACGCGATTTGGCTCAGCTTGTCAGTGAACTACGGCTCTTTGTAGTAAATGCCGCTCCATCTGAAAGCAGGTGAAGGCGATTTACTACTAATCAAGGAACCGGCTTTACTGACGAGATGCGCATAACAATATCGTGCGATTAATCGTGCAGCCCTAGTCCTAATGTTTACACTCAGGGTATATTACGGCATGTTTTAAATGTAACGTTACCTATACCATCAGTAAACACATCGCGTCTGTATCTCACTACTCTACCCTGCCAGTACATACTAAAATAGATCAAAGTGACATTACGTTAACCAACCATTCAGAAACGTCCTGTTCGAGCCTTAAAGGCCATGCTGCAGGTTAACCACCACTGTTGATTAATGGGTACATAAATCACTCAAGATATGTGTATAATTTTTAAAATGTCTCAAAAATGGTCTTAAAGACCATTTTTTTACGTTTCTGGTTTAATTTTTTTTTTACGCAACTCTGTGATGACGTCACGTTGGGGAGAAGCGGAGGAAAGGGCGCCTCAGCCTAGTATTAGAACTATGGCGACTGACTGGGATGAGGAGTTGGCAAGAAGAACTAACATGTATTATGGCCCGCAGCCGTATAATTTTGAACCTGCTAGACGTGAGAGGGCAAATGAAGAATTGCCAAGAACTGATGGCCGTCAAAGCCAATTGAATGCATGGTCCGAGGAGAATGAGTGGAGAGTTGGTGAAGTGTCCCGGTGAGTTGCTATCATTTAGCAACGCAGAAATGAACACTGGAGCTAGTCTACAAGCTATGGCAAGCCGTTTTAACTTACGAGCAGCAGTGCACAATAACGACACATATATTTTTTTTACGGTCATTGAATAGCACCGAGTGAAAAATCAACGTGGCAGTATATGATCATGACGTTAGTTCAGATAAGTACCGGTAACCTTTGTCATTGTCGTAGTACTGGTAATGTTTGTCTTTGTCATCTAGAAATAGAAAGCATCATGCTAGCTATTAGGGGTGGAATTATACATGTATTCGTATTGTGTGTGTGTGTGTGAGAGAGAGAGAGGCGCGATCGAACAGTGGAAACATAAAAACATCGTCATTTTGTTCATACAGGATATCGTTCAAACTGCAAAGTGTTTACTTATATTTGTGTACACTCGCAATAAAACACAACATTGTGCTTCTGTCACACTCAAAACTCTTGTCAAACTGTAACCTACAACTGTATATATTTCTATCTAGCTGCTAACGTTAGCTATATCTGCTAACGTTATGCTGTCTGCCTATCTCTCTCTATACTTGACTATCTATATATCTAGTCTGTCTATATATCTAGTCTATATATATATCTTGTCTATCTATCTCTCTATATCTATGCATTTATCTATAATCTGCGCTATCTGAATACTCTCGTCTACTACTCGTCGCTCTCAACAAGGCTGGCCGTGGGCTTTGGTAAATTCTCTCCCCAAGGTGACGTAATGCAATGCATTGTGGGGGAAAGGAGAATCGTTGCAAACCGCTGTAAGATAGTACCTACTTTTTTCGTTTTGTGATACCCAACAACATAAAATACAATGGATAAGTTTAAATGTTTATTACCAACAAGCAAATTGCACAAATTCGTTGAAAAATGAAACCTGCAACATGGCCTTTAATTGTCGAACTTCTTCGGGGCCATCATCTTGTTCCTTGTCTGACTCCGGTTCAAATTGGTATGGTTGCACAGATGTGTCCTCAGAGACTCCCGCTGCCATTCTTGTTCCAAAATATACTCTCAACTGTTGTCAAGGCAACACTCCACGTGAGTTGTCTCAAAACGCCCCTAAGAACAGAGGGGCGGGGTGAGCAAAGCTCATTATCATTTAAAGGCATATGCACTGAAACGGCGTGCTGAAAACAGAGCTGTTTTAGTGTTTTCTTACAATACTAATGAGAATTTTTAATAAAAGTATATTACAAAGTTTTCATTTAGACCCTAAAGATTCATATTAACTTGTACAAAAATGGCATTATGTGACCCCTTTAATGGTATAGTTTGCAGTGAAGAGAAGTTATTTAATCACATTGCATGATAATTTGGTGTTTTCACTGAAGTTTTTTAGAATTCCGTTCACAATGTTGATAATGCTGGTTACTGTGAAAAGAGATTCATGCGCTGGGTATTCGCTGCTGCTTCAGCCATAATATGGTAGAAATTTCCAAATAAAAATGTTCAAGCTGACAGAAGTCGATCCATTTTTTTGTATGAAAGGTGAAATGTAACTGAAGGTTTATTGTTGTCATTAGTGGTGGAACGGATCACAAAATTCACGGTTCGGATCATTTACGGTTTTTGAGCCACGGATCGGTTAATTTTTCAGATCAGCAAAAAAATTAAATAAATAAATATATAATATTTATTATGTTTTATAAATTTAACTTGGCTTTTCATTTATGCACGGACCGAAAAAACTGACAAACATCCGGTTTCTTTCTCAACTGTTTACTTTTGACAAACTTGTGGGTATTTAGATGAGTATTTTGACAATTTTATGTTTGTGTCCGTTCAAGGGCAAGGAAACGCGAAAGAGGAATCAATTCGGTGTTCGAGCGCTGTCTGAAACGCGCCTCTCTCTCTGCGCGTGCTTCGGGTGCTTGCGGCTATTCAATTCAATTCAATTCAAATTTATTTGTATAGCGCTTTTCACAATACATATTGTTTCAAAGCAGCTTTACAGAAAGTGCATTTCGGAAATGTACGTAAAAAATACAGTTAGTTAATCATCATGTATTAATTTAGGGCATAACATATCGCCGGCGTTGAGTCGTCTCTTCACAGGCGTCGAGTCGTCTCATCGCAGGTGTTGGGGACTCTGAAGTCTCCGTGAGAGGCTGGATACAGACTGTAGCTGAAGAACGCTATTTACCTCGGGACGATAACAGCAGAAAAGCAGATGGGAAATAATTAGCGTAGCTGCTGTTCATAATATTAATGCATTCGATCTGATTCAACAGTAGTATAAAAGGTAAGCATTATGTGAATGCTTAGCTGAAGAGATGCGTCTTTAATCTAGTTTTGAACTGGGAGAGCGAGTCTGAGCAACGAACAGTATCAGGAAGGCTATTCCAGAGTTTAGGAGTTAAATGCGAGAACGCCCTCCCTCCTTTAGTGGATCTGGATATCCTGGGAATGACCAGAAGCCTCGAATTTAGGGATCTTAAAGAACGCGATGGATTGTAGGGCGATAGAAGGTCCATTAAATATACAGGAGCTAGACCATTTAGGGCTTTATAGGTCAGTAATAGTACTTTGTAATTGATACGGAACTTAATAGGTAACCAGTGCAGAGATGATAAAGATGGCTATGCGCAAAGATAACGCGCAAGTCCTGACTTTCGCCGCTTCTGCGTTTAAAATTGTTTGAATGTAAATTGGCAAGACAAAACACGTCCAAATTATAAACTTTCACTCTGATGATTAAATTTAGCAGTTAATCCGTGAATCGCATGCGTGCTGAACCGTGGGGCCTGATCCGTACGGATCAACTGTGATCCGTTCCACCCCTAGTTGTCATTGTAAATATTCACTTTCACGTATGACCACCGAGGTAAAGGGTCACATTCAGTGGACTGACACCGACACGCTGTAATTTTTTGTATTTATTTCACGACAACTAAAATCAAATCCATAGAAGCATGTGAACAGTTAAGTGTGTGTGTGAAGTTCCTGCTAATTCACAAGCCGAGTGAGAGTCATACTCATGTTAATTATTAAACCATACAAAATACAAAACTTTCAAAAACACTCAGCAATGTGATTATTTTGAGTGATAGGGTTTAATCAGTGACATTTATTACTAGATTTGCTATCCGGCGTCTTTCCATCACCTCCTCAACTTGCTACCCTTAGTGTTTTTACGTGTAGAAGAAGCGTATTACACTGTCCAGTTTTCTCCCTGAATGATGTGAGTTCCTATAGTAATTCTCGATTCATCATGAATGACCTACAATGGCTACATTTTTCACAATCATGACCTAAAATCAAAATACTGCCCTAAACTCACTAGCAGAAAGGCAGCACGATATAAACAAAACAGACTTGAACTCAGCTTCTCCAGGAAGCTCCTGACGGCAGCTTCACTCACATTACTTTCTCTATATCTACCGCCTCGATGGCAGGCAAGTATTTGAATTCAGTAGAACAATTGTTCCTCTTCATAACATAAGGATTGTCCAAATTATTTTGTGATTTTCTGTTTGTACCTTTCTAATCCAGCACAGTATGGACATTCCTCCATCTCATCCATACTGCTTTTCACTTCCTGCCCTCCTTCTGAATTTTTCACACGCGTCGTCAGAATCATGTCTGCAAACAAGCTATTTCCACTCACTAATATTTTTTTATATTTTTATTTGATTTTATATTTGGACATTATGAAATTTTATTTGAAATATATGGGAAGTCAGTTTCTAATGAAAAACTAACTTTTATTCAAATTGCAACTGAATTACACCGTAAAGAGCGCTCCTTTTTATAATCACTGAAGTGTCAGTCATTTCAGTACGATACTAGAGAAGAACAATGGTACATTTAATAAGAGTAAAATATTAAAACATTTTCCCAATAAAAATTTAGTTGCACGTTACTGTGGTTGTTCATTTTATCTCCATCTTAACTCAAGCTCACTGCTTTAATGTCAAATGTGCATTTCCAAGAAATAAACATGTAGCTTATATTAGTAACTGTGCTTTTTAATGCAAAACAATAGTAATTTTATGATTAAATTACCTTGATTAAAAATCCCCCCCCAGCGCTACCAGATCAGGTGCTGTCACCACCATCTGTAGAACACACCAGTGCTACTGCTCTTAAATGTTAGTCTGGAGCCCTGATCTGGTTAAGCTTCCTCCATACTATGCCAGTGACATGGTTGAGATTATTTCGCTTTAAAGCCTTTACTGTCTTCTGCTAGAGGAATAGTGGAATTTCATGGCTTCTTGCCCCAGCTGACCCTGCTGCAAGTTCTCAGCTGGTTCTCAAGTGCCAGAGGCAGACTGGGTGACGGCAGGTCTGGAAGTGAAGGTCAAAGTTCTCTCTTCCTTTTTTTTTTTTTTTTCTTTCTCATTGATTGTCTGTGACTTTTAGCGCACTCAAGCTTTTGTTTTTTTGTGACTGAAATGTTGCCATCTAACTGTTCCTTCTAATGAGAACTGCTTCATATTTAAACTGTAATGATTGTTGCATGACATATCACGCACAGACTGCACAGCTCTCCAAGCAACTTTCTTTTCTTTCTTTTTTTTTACACCATTTGGGTGAGCTAGCATGATAAAGTGTGAAGGGGGGGGGAACTCATCCATTTAATTAAAGCAGCATTGTGTAAAGGAACCAGTTTACGCAAATGGAGCAGCTCTACAGCCCTAACCCCCGCTTACTCTCCAGTTACCCACCCGTCGCATCCTGTCTCACCCTCACACTGTCTTTGTGCTCCGTTACTTGCCACAGATACACCCCCTCCAAACCCCCGCCCACGCATATGTGGAGGAGCACACATATAAATTATGCCCAGCTGCAGTTACAGCTTCTAGTGGGGGTTGTTGAAGAGGGGAATGAAATAAAAGGAATGCTGCTGGAGAGCATTTTTGCAAGGAGCTTGTTTTGAGTTCAGCCCCTCCTTTTTGCTATGATGCACACCTCGTATGTTAAACTTAAACTCAAGAGACAAACCACAGGTGGCCATAGACCTGCCCTCTCTTAACAAGTTCTAAGCCCCCTGTGAAATGGGAAAATTGGGGAGGTAGGATTGGTTAATCAGTGACTTGCTTGCCGAGTGCATTAAAGAGACTGTCGGTGTTAATGACTGCAATCACACGCACTTGGTGGGCCGTTCCTCCCCCACTTTTTTTCCCTTTAGTCTTTTTCTGTGCTAGTATCACCGTGCATTGCTCTTTTGGCAAGGCCACATTGGTTGGTTTGGTTTCAGGAAAAAACAATGCAGGTTGGTGCTCTAACACAGATGGCTGAAAACCGGCTCAGACTGCTTTTATGTTTGTCGCTAGTGTCAAAAGATGATTGTTGAACAATTAATGAAAGAGAGCATAAACTTGTTCACCCTTATAAACATGAGCTTATTGTTAGCATCATCTCAGAAATACTGATGTTTTTTTGGTTAACCAGATCTCAAATGTATTCTATATTAAGAATTTCATGCAAGAATGCAAGATGAAAAGTATGTCAGTGTGACCTATAATGTTCATCAAATATGTATTCATAGTATAAGGTGTTATCAAACATTAATGGGGGTTTTGTTTATCCCATTAATGCCACATGCATCTCCTATATTTTGTCTGAGGAACTGTTATCTAATAATCGGTTATCAGTGTGACTGATTGGCTTTCTTACATTGTGTAACTTAAATGTTATGAAACTGATTTTGAGGAAGATAGTGAGTTGCACGAATCCCTACCATTCACACGTAGCTGGCAAGAGATGTTACCTATTTTGTTCCTCAGTGAGACCTTTCTCATGTCGTTACCATCTCCATAAGTATGTTTGTATTAGAGCTGGATGATTGTGGATGAAATAAGAATCACAATTTTTTTGTTTCAAATTGAGATCACGATTCTCCCATGATTCTGAACGGACAATTAAACAAAATGGCATGTAATTTACTAGAGGTTCTGACAAAATGTTAATTGCTGCAGTTTATGTAAATTGTTTAATTTGATTTATAATTTAAAAATCAGTTTGATTTGTTGTAAAATTTCGATGTGTATCCATTAGGGTTGTCAAAAATACTGGTACTTCGGTACCAAGTCGATTTTGAAAATGTGACTATACCAGCATTTCTGTAGTACGGAGTACCGGGTATTAGTGTTGGGCGATATGCTCCATTTTCATATCGTCCTATCGTCAGCCTGTGAGATTGGCTTTACATGATATTATCGTGATGGGGGCGGGGCTTACTTATTTGATTATTAACTTGCTTATTTACTAATTAATTTGCTTGTTTTATTACTTCGTTTTATATATGAGAATCTTTTTCTATTTTGCTAGCAAAGGTTGAGTGTTTATTAATAAGCTAAATCAGGTTATTTCCAGGTATAGTGAGGTAAAAAAATATCCTAATAATTGTATCTGACTCCGTAAATTTCCCGCTGACTTTGAAATACTCGGACACACATTATCCTCTCATGCTGTTACAGATGCAGCATTTAGACTGTAGCCTACTTCTGCACGAGATGAGAACATGTTTTAATTTCTTGGGTCAAGAAAAAGTCGGAGTTTGCAATTATATGTCCTCCTAGTGCTCTGTCTCTCTCTATGCACACTTCAATAAGCCCAAAGAACGCGGGTTTTAAATGCCGGGAGAAATCGGAGTAAGGGGCAAAAAAAACCAAGTTGATCGGTTTATACTTAAACTTATGACTTGACTCTGATTAAGGAAAACGGGTTAATGCGTTTACATGACCACATGCATTGTCAGTTTATTCAGCATAATCGGGTTAAGAACGTGCATGTAAAAGCGCTCATTAACTGAAAGTGAAAGTAGAAACGGACTGAGCTTTCAGCATCTGCCGCTGCATTAACGCCGCATTCTCTCAGAGACGACGATGGATATAACGGTATAGCGGCTGACTATCTTATTTTACTGGCTTAATATTTCTCTTGTGGACCTACATTAATGACTGTAAAAAAATTTTGAATAATATTTCTTGTTAAACAAGTGTTTGAAGCTGCTTTTGATTTTCACAGATGGCGTGTTCGTGCTGTTCGTGAACTAAAGACCGTTATTAGGCCTATATAATTTTAGTGATATTAAAAATATTTAGTAATTGTATTGTTTTTAGTGTTATTAGTGTCATTAAACGTTTTGTCAATGTGCTATGGAAACAAAATAGCCTACTGACGAACAACGATGCCGTTTTCATCTTGGATCTGTATAAGAATGATGCGTCTGTTAAAACAAGCACTCTTGACAATTTGTGAATAGATCACCTTGCAATTAAATTTTGATGTGGGATGTAGTTTAGTCTGTTTTAAAAACATTTTCTTAGAGGAATCCTCATAAGCCTGTGATGGTGTTGTCGCAAGTGTTAGGCTATGTGGTGTCGTTATGAATTTAGGCAAGGCAAATTAATTGTAGTTCCTAATATTAATTTAATAACAATACCAGCTTTATAATAATAATAATAATAATTTAATACATTAATGGTAAAACAAGGCAATTATCGTATTGATATCGTCATCTGCCATCAGCAATATCTCTGACTATCGTCGATACACGATACTATTGTCACAACCCTACCGGGTATATTTGATACCCACTAGGGCTGTGACGGTATGGGATTTTTTTCTTACCGCGGTGAAGAAGCAACAAATCTCGCGGTTTGGCGGTTAACCGACCCCCGCCACCTCCCCTCCCCCCAACAAAAAAAAAATTCACCTGCTCCGTGTCACACGCAGCAGACGCTATCAAGAACGCATGTAGCTTGTAAATGACAATGGAAATGAATAATTATAAAGCAGTATTCTTTATTAACAAATAAACAAAGTAACTTTGTATTAAATTGTAAATATTAATGAACTGAATTATGCTAAACTTAAACAACTTTTTAATCATAAAGCAGTTTTCTTTATTATTAACAGTAAATTAACATTTATATTAAATTGTAAATAAAATAATTGACTATTAATTAGTCTGAACAAGTATTCGGCTGTTGGGCCGCTAAAGTGAATCGTCAAGTCCTGCTGCTTTATTTTTCGGTCTTCACGTTTCGTGACAGGAAAACCACAACAAACCACAAGGAAAACTACAACTACATTTGGATTATTAGACAATGTCGAAATAAAGTGACTCTGCAGAGTTTTGCATTCAAAGGCATGTAAAGGGAACCATTGACACAGAGAAGAAAGAGTTAACTCTTCACGTGTGCTCGCACTCATGATCGCTATTGAACATCTGAACAAACAACGATCAAATGCACATCGATAGATCTTCTTCCGTCTGTTCTTCAAAATGTAATCAAATGTATATTTCTGCAAGCATGTTTAAACTGGTTAACTGACAGTGTCTAAGGCAGGCAAAAGTCGAGTTTGCACGCCACTGCGCAATATACACACACATTACCGCGGGTGGGGTTCATTTCATAAACTGTGGACAAGCTTATTTAATGTAGCCTATAAATTAATTTATACGTCCAAAAAACGGATAATGTTATACTTTGTAGTAGCGCTATCGTCGCGTAATAATCTGTTTGGTTGTAAAATGTATTACCTGAATCAATGAAATGAAATCGATTGTCTCGTCCTGTGGAATCATTTATTCACAGACAGCTTACGAAGATGTTCAACTAATAAAGATCTTCATCATTGGCAAAAATATGATGCATTTGCAGATTTGCTTTCACTAGACTGTAAGTCCACGGCCACTTCATCCAACGCTCTTGATGTTTTTAAATCTTCCTGTTACGACTCCGAGTCGAGTGTGAATTGAAAGCGCTATAGTGATTCAGTGCGTGCAGGAAACCGTACAGATCAGTCAAACTGATTCGCGAACCGATTTAGACAGATCAGCCAACTTGTTTGAAGTCTTTAAACAGAATCGACTCAAGAGTGATTCATTTGTGAATTGAGCATCGCTCCTGCCCATAAAAAAAAGATAGAGCGCGCTTGATTAAACATGTATTGCATTAAAATAAAGTAACGAGAGGAACGTCACTGAACGTAACGAAGAGGTACAGAAAACTTTCAGCAGAAAAAAGTGCAGTGATGACCTCACACCGCGGTAGGCATCTCATTCACGCGATATTGCGGTGATGCGGTTATCGTCACACCCCTAATACCCACTAATAGGCAGCTGCCTTTAGTCGCTTTCATGTTTATCTAAGGCTAAGCGCAGAGCTCCAGACTAACTTTTTTTTACTAGGAGCACTGTAGTCGATATAAACTGCGAAATGTGTCTCTGAATATTAAACCTCAAAAATACTATTTAAATATTAATCCTGCATGTTCTGCTTGTCTGTGTGAATGAATGGCTCAAACGCGTGGTTTCATTTAGCCTAAAGCCCAATTTATACTTCTGCGTCGAACTCACGCCGTAGCTACTTCATAGGCTGTGTAGTGCGCGTATCAGAGTTTCCGCTAGAAAAAAATGGTGCCGGTCAAAGTGACCGGCAGAGGTTTCGTTTTACGGACATTTTTATGATCTGCCGGTCAAATATCGCCTCTTAATTAGTCAAGTTTAGGAAAACTGGAGGCAGTCTATGTAACTTAAAAAATGACATAATCAGGCCGTATAGAATGCAACATGTTATTATTATCTTAACTTTCAAATAGACGGAAAAAAACATGAACGTCCGATTGGTGTCAATCAACGCCAATTGTTTTGTTTTTTAATGCGGTTTCACACACATTCACTTTTTGAAACATTGAAGCACGGATGTACCTAATACAAATAAATAAAATCAGATCATTCATTTAGTTCGTTATTAAATAAGAGATCTAGCGCTAAAATCTGTTGATTTTGAAATCAAGCTGAGCGATCGTGTCCACTGCTATCAGTTGCATGGACGACGCGCTGCGCGAGTTGCGCAATCTTCACTCGGACGCGCGTTTCAATCTATCGCCGTTGCGGAGACTCTGTTCATTCCGGTGAAATCACAGAATAAAATGCAAGTCCCTGCTTGATATAGACTAACCACTGATGAACATAGGCTATTCAGTTTTGATGAGAGAAAAAAAAACTGTACCAGTGCGCGGATTAGAACCACTAGGCTATAATGAGATGTTCCTGATTCACCATCGCCTGGCCTCTGAAAAAAGCTTTTAAGGCCAGTCTGCCTGGGCCTGGACATATTTGAAACGTCTCACTCAATCGTTCGTTGTTTAGGTCTATATTACAGCCGTTTTAGGCGTGCGCTTTATTTGAAATGCAGCATGCGATGTTGTTTCATATAACTTTCAAACGGTAGAGCCTGTTCCTTTATAACATAGCCAAAGATCGGTGTATTTTTGCCTTATACATTTTAGGCTTATTCTCAAATTCAGATTGTGTTAGGGGGGCGGGATTATTAGGAAATTTTAATCGGACAATTTGACCGGAGAGATTTAATTTTGTCGGACATCTCATTTTTTTACCGGCCAATGTCCGGTAATTACCGGACAACGGAAACCCTGGCGCGTATCCTTTGGCGTACTCTGACATGCACCTCTCCAAAAATTTAACAATGCGTCAATTTTACACGGATGCAAGCACTGTGATTGGTCTGCTAAAACCCCTCCCTCGGGTTCACATTCTCCCTCTGCATGTGTAATTGCGCGTCAACGTGGACAACGACGCAGAAGTATAACCAGCGCGTTGTCTATAGTGTAGAGGCTCTGGTGTAGGTCTGACGCACAAGTATAAATCAGCCTTAACACACACACACAAACTGAAGCATGATGACGCTCGCAGTGTTTCAGCCTCTGCCGTCTCACTATATGAGGGCATGAATGCATGAACCATCTCCAGAGCCGCTCTGAATCACTTCATCAGCATTTTACGGTTTAATTTGAGAAAAAACTTTAGTCATGTCATACACGCACAGAAACGCAAAGGTCTTCACAGCAACCCGTTAAAATAAGTTATATAGGCTATTATAATAATAGTTAATAATAATAATTATTATTATTATTATTATTAGGTGTGCGTAGAGTAGGGATGTCAATTTTCACAAATTCCCATGATCGATCGTCGTTTAAATTAACGATTGATTAATCGTTAGCATTAATGCTGCCATATGCGTCTACTGCAGTGGCATGACAGGGAGTGCTCAAAACGCTATGTTCCTCATTATTAACAAAAGGAATGAGTTTTTTTTAACTAAATAAAGGGCTAATAGGATTGTAAAATGAGTCGATGTGATTGATTATTTATTAAATTATTTAATGATCAAATATAAAGACTAATACAACGTGTCACCAACGTCGCCTCTGCTAGTCCTGATGTGGACGCGCTCTTCCTGGAACAACGCACTGAAAACGGCAACTAAACCGAATGAATTCTCAACGATTTATTAAAATAGTGTTCTCATTAATGTTATGTAATATGACAGACCCAATAGTTATTATTAGTCGTGCATTTCTGTTTGAGCTGTGCGTGCTGAAGCTCTGAATAAACACCGGTAAACGCACTTTGCTACCTCAAAGAAACGCATCCTATACGAGATTAATTGGATATAAACAAAATAAACATAATTTTACAAATGATATCTGCTCAAAATGACGCGAATGCACAAATGAACTTGAACTACATGCTATTCAGAATGACTCGTTGTGGACGCTCTTATTGGAGCAACGCGATAAAACACTGCAACTAAACCCAAATAATTAACACTGTTTTATTACAATATTGTTCTGTCATATTACATAACATTATAGTCACAAGCATCGTCAAGATTAGTCATGCATTGATGTTTAAGGTGTGCGCTGAAGCTGATCACCGAAATGCTTTACTACAGTGTTAATTAACCAAATGCATCCTATATGAGAGAAATTAGATATAGATAGGCACAAAATGAACAATTACAACTTACATTTGCACAAAACAAAAGGCGCATTAACCTGCTTAATCGAGTTTTATCGATTAAATGTATTATCGACAATTGATCGTCGATTAATCATTAACATCCTCAGCGTAGAGGGTTGCTTATTTTTCACTTGAACTTTTTTATAAACAATGTTAACTTTTAAATGGCATGTAGCCTTCAAATGTTTATATATTTACTTTTAATGATTATCATCAAAAATAATATATTCATTATTTTCAAATAGTTAAATAAAATAGTTCCAACAGATTTTGCTGTGGTACCGGTATCGATATTGTCGTGCTTTTGAATGTAGCCAATTCAGGGCTCGAATTTCAGCACGGGATTGCGAGTATTACGCATTATTCTAATCATTCCCACAGGTCTCCCACTTATAATGCGGGAAATTCCCGCAAACATTGATTGAGTGTTCAGCTGTGCCGCGTCTTCTGTCTCTCAAAATGGGTTGCTCAAGGCAAGCGTCAAATGCGCTGAAGGCGGCGATACTACACTCTCGCTTTTAGGAGTTGGGACATAACGGAATATTCACTTGCATATTCGGGCGAGCATTGCATTGTCACTTAAGTTTACCATTCGCTCGTCTTTTTAAGTCTTACCACGCTAAACATTCAAGCGATTTTAAACTATTCAGTACTCGCGCGCTCTCTGAGAGATGGTTTTCTCTGCATGCTTACATAGAGTAAAGCCGCCTCACAAACAGCCTGTGAGTAACAAAAGTTCTTTTTCACGGATTATATCGCTTTTACAGACAAAAACAAGCAAAATGATGTCAAAAATGTAGGTCTTGGTGAGTATCCAACACAGTCGGTTATGTCTTAAATAAGCATAAAATGCATGTGACAGTATAATGAAAACAGGATCCGTGCACTAGCTCTTAAAGTGACAGCAGCCATGTGTGTCTGTCATTAATATTGTTGTCAAAACAACAAAAGATAGCTTTAATTATAAGGAATCTGGATTTATAGTCGATGTATTTAATTTAGTCAGGACTAAAAATCTACCCAATGTTATTTTACATTTAATTACTTTATTAAGTTTCTAGTATTTCTGAATACTAGTGCTAGACCTATTCAAAAACTTTTCTCTTTATTGGTAGGCTATCTTTATTCTATTGTATTTATTTGTTTAAAATGATTTCAACATAATGTAAAGAAATTACTGTGTTTGGTGCACATTCTAACACTTATTTAATTTAACTCTCATTGTTTTTTAATGACACAAACTAAATAGTTTTTCAGCTATCACAACTGTTATATACTCAATAAAGATATTACTTTTACTAAACTCTGCTCAAAAAGAAATTTAAATTCCAAATTGATCCATATCGTGATACGTATCGTGGCTTTAGTATCGTGATGCGTATCGTATCGTGACATTGTTGGTGATACACAGCCCTACTAAATACTACTGTAGACCCACCTGAAAAGCTTAAAGCCATGTTTATTTCATTTGTCTTTATTCTATTGTATTTATTTGTGCAACCAAGGCTCTAGACAGTCTTCTCACTGGTGGCACTGGTGTGACTAAATTTCTCTTTTTTTTTTTTTTTTTGCTACAACATGGAATTAATCAATGTATTGTATGCTGATGAATAGTTGTCTTAATCTGCATACCCTAGCTTTGCACTGATGTAAAAAGACTGACAGTGACACAAGACCTCATGTTGGCAATATGTTTTAATCTTTTAACTATCAAAAAGGTTTCATCACTTGCCCACCGTGGCACTGGCACCCACCGGGATTTTTATTTTTATTTTTTTTTTATAGTAGTACAAATCATTTAGTTCAGTTAGACATACTTCAATTAAAAGTGTGAGCTGATCGAGTCCCAGCACAGATCAGCAGCAGGAGTCAGATTTCACCTCATTTTGCCTCACTCTGACAAGACGGTGGTGGAGTATTTGGTTTCAAATCTAAATGTAAAAGCACCTATTTAAGCGAGTTTGTCACTTTACTGTTTTGTTGTTGTGTTTTAATAATAATGAACACACGATTTAAGCAATTGGCGCCAATTAGGATTTCAGCTCCCTATGGGAGCTCATTTTCATAGGAATTAATTGTAAATGCTCGCCTTGCTCCGCACGGTTATGAATGCCTGTGCAGCCGTGCGCATTTTACTTTTCGAATTGGCGTTTTAAAAGCTAGGTGCAAAAGAGGGTAAAACCCCAATAGGACTAACTACGGGAGAATAGCCGATTTGCCGTAGTCGATAATATGTGACAGATAAGTCCCTAATGCAAGTGCAGGTAGGCAGACACCGATTGAGTGTGTGACTATTTAGGGCCGAATGATTTCCGCGATGCGGGAATCGCGGAATTGGCAAATTAATGTGGAATCTACTGTTAATGCGGAATTCTGCAGAATTTTACATATTTTGAATGAAATTCTGTTTTTGTGTGGGAGAAGAACGTATGTCTGGGGAAAATGCAGACCGGGTGGAAGCAAATCTGGGCGACACAACCCCTCCTGTCATTTCAGCTGCCTCTCCCCCTTCAAATCAATGAAAGCATGGCGAAGCGGCTCTCCACGGCTCTGCTTTCGTCGGCGAAAAAGTTAAGAAACTTGTGAAGAAGTTAAGAAACTCAGTGCCGAGCAGTTACCACGTGACTTTTATGCAGTGTTTCCCACACATAGACTAATTTGTGGCGGTACGCCACAGAATCAACACTGGCCGCCACATTTTGCGTTTCGTTATTCATTTTTTTGAACGCTATTTAAAACACGCAGCGTATTCTTTCTGTTGCATTTCCTATCCCTGCTGTCCCTCCGTCTCTGTCACTCACGCGGCTCTCACACACACACACACACACACAGCCCCTCCCCTCCGTGCACACCGCGTCTGTCTATGAGGTACGCCGGACTGGACAAAAGCGAAGCGAACTCCGCGAGCGACACTGTGCGAGTGAGACCGAGTGTGTCCGATAGCGCGCGAGAGAGAACGAGTGTGACTGATATTTAAACTTATATAAACTAATATAATTTATTTTACTGGACAATTTAAAGTTCATAACCATTAATATTTTGTTGTTACCTCGAGTGCAGTGTTTGCGTCATGCAGTATTTGTCCTGAAAAGTAGTATGCTAAATGTGATGTTTGTTACCTCAATAAATTTAAAGTCATTCCTGTTTTATTTGTGTATCCTACATTTTAATCATCAACATTAAAAGCACACTCTTTTTACAACTAAAATAACAGTAAAGGGTAAAAAAACAAACTGAATTCTCAAAAATTAAAACGGAAAAAAATGAATTTGCAAAAATTAAAATGGAAAAAACGGAATTTAGAAAAAAATAAAACGTATTTTATAGGGCCCTCACTATGCACTCGCACAAATGCGATCACGTAAAATTTTAACTCGTAAATTCTCAAAAATGGTCGCAGTCTAGAGTCCTGGCTACAGTTTGCAATTTTTTTTATTTTATTACTGTTTACTTGACATTTTTTGTATGTTGTTCAATGATTTAAATAAAGCCTCCCTGTGCTGTGTAAGCTATTACAACAAAATTGCGGTAGAAAAATTATGGCCGTGAATATGGCAGTTTTCCCTGTTCTATAAAAAATGGTATCGAATATCGATATTTTTCAAAGTAGGAAATTCCAGTATCGTGACAACACTCGCTCATAAATACTTCACTTGTTTCATTACTGGATTAATCAACATTTCTGAACGAATCTCTTGAATTAATGATTCAATGACAGATACATTAAGCCTAATTAACTTCTCACCTAATGATGTAATGAATACAATCGTCATTTAAAGTGGCAAGTTACTTTAAAAAGATGGTTTGCTCTATTTTGTTTGCATCCGTAGGCATCAGCATAGACGTCATTGATCAACTTTAAACTTTAATAGTTTTTACTTATGTGATTAAATTGTATATTTGTAACAGTTGGCCTCTTTAGCCGCTTTTCCACCATCAGACTGAACGTTTCTAAGAATGCTAAGGAACTGTTCCACTTGAGCCGGTTACGGCACAGTTGACTAACGGTGCTGGCAGAATGTAAGCGAAATCTCAACTCGCTTGTTTGTTGCCTGGCTATCAGTTTCTCTGTAGCTGCCTAAACGTGCTATTTGAGCGACGTGAACACAAATTAATAATAAAATTAAAAGATATCCGATCATTTTCTTTTAACACAGTAACGCAAGAGTTTACAGACAATGAGATGTAAATAGCGACCAAGACAACGACTGGCGCTTTTGTATTACATACTTAAGAGCTCCGTTATCAGCCTCACAGTGGAAAATTAAACCATATTCTTACCGGCTGGCCCGGATCGGCACGGAATGTAACGATTAAGCAAAGAGAACGGTTTAGACCGACAGTGGCAAAGCAGTTTTTGTTGTATCTTGCTCTGAGACAGATGTAAGCACGTGTAAATATCCTTCAAACACGCCTCGACAAGTTCGGGACAAGTGGATTTTTTTGAAGGGACAAGTATAAGAGAATTTTATCCTACCGAACAAGTAGCCTGATTAGAACACTAATAACAAAAAAAATAACTAGGAAATCACTAAAACAAGAGAATGATTCAGATGTTATTACAGTTGATTCTGATTTTATTACTGTTGAGGCTTGCGCAGCCTCTCGAGGTGAAATGAAACTGAGCACAGCTCACACAAAAGTGAGCTATAATTTTTAACATATGATGCAGTTAAGCAACCTCACACGACGAGTGCTGTTTTCCTGAATACCATCATGATGAAAAATGTGACATTGATTTCATACAACAGTTCTATAAAGAGTTAAAATTAAGTCACTTACATTTTAGATGCAATATTGATTCTTTGTTGTTTCAGCAGCAAAAATAGCTCCAAACAAAGATCACAGCAGAACCATCGCGTATCTCGCAGCAACACTCAACCGTGTTTTCATTGCTGAATGATTAAGCATTTTGAACAAATCAGTTGAGTCAAAGATTCAATGACCCATTCATAAGCATCTGTCTCATTCCTGAATGAATCAGTCGTTTGAACGAATCATTTGAATGAATGATGCAATAACTCTCTTAAGACGGTCGCCTGCCACCACCTACTGGCGGTTTAGTGTTATGTTTAAAAGTATCATTCTTTCCAATGTTGCTTATTTGTCTATTTAAAACAATCTCATAACACTCATAACATTTTTTTTAAAGCAATTGTACATTTTCAGTGTAAATTATTTAATGTGATCAGCCCTACCTAGGGTAACAGCCCTATAGTGTCTTTTTCTAAATAATTGAATTTGATCAAATTTAGGAATTTAAAATGAAAGATGAAGCATACATTTTTTTTAAGATTGGGGGGGGTGCCCTTTAAAGGTGCAGATATTACAATATGCATATTTAAATATCAAAGCTGATTGAACACTGATGATAATATTGCTTCAGAATAAGTTATATTTACAACACACAAAAAAATTATAATAATTCTGGACAAACAATTTTTTTATACGGACAAGTAAATGACATTTACTTGTCGAGCCCTGCTTCAAATATATTTAATTGCTCTTTTTGTAACATGTATACTTGAATACAGATAAACACTAGTTGACGAAGCAAAAAGCAGCTGTACTTTGATTAAAACTGCTTATCTAAACTGGCTCATTGTCAGAAATGGACTGAAAAGTATAAACTGACCAGCAGATCACATGATCAGCACAGTGTCTTGAGTTTTGCTATGCCAGCACGAGTAGCTAATTCTCAATGAGGGGTTGGCAATTGTGGTGATAACTTACCCGTGAGTGGACCTTTATTCAGATTTATTATGCATCACAGTTGTCTCACACTAACCACACTTTTCATGTGCTCTAGGCTTTTTGCCTTATGCAGTAACTTGAGCTATGAATCACTGGTAATGTTAAAGGTGGATGTTGTAATGTTACTTAATATTTGTTACTTGCCCAGTACATTCATTCTTTTTGACATTGAATTATATTTGTTACTTGCCCAGTACATTCATTCTTTTTGACATTGAATTACATTTGTACAATTTTAAAATGAACTATGACTCTTGAATGGTCTTATTCCTCATTATTCACAGTCTTGATGTGGCCGGACATGGTGCAAACAAATCAAAAAGGCCTTGCTGCTTGTAAAGTGGTCAAAACTGTTTGATTTTATAGATTAGCTACATTCTGGTATCTCTTTCAGTAATTTGGACACATTTTCCTTTTCCTAAGCCTCTTGATTCTTTTCATGATCAGAAATGGAAAATTATTATTTTATTTTTAAACCCAAATCCACATTCTTGGTTTTTTTTTTTTTTTTTTTTTATCATCTTAGATGATATAAATATTGTAGACAGTTTAAATAAGTGTTTGGCTTGGCAAGGTCATTTTAGCAACATTATGTATGTTCATGGTTGTGAATGGCTGCATACTCCGGTCAGGGGCATGCCTGGCCCACCCACTCGCTGCAGTTACGTTATGAGTTAAGTGTGTACGTCATAGTGCTCTTGCTCTATGGCTTGTGCTCCTCCTGAGGGGTGTGGCTCTTCAGAAGGAGCCGCTCTGGCACTCTGCCACATCTGTCACTCTCCAAAGAGAATTGGGTGAACGGTCAGCCTGCTGGCTTAGATGCCAAATCTGATCATAGGGATTCAAATTTGCGGCTTTTAGCATTGCTCTGTAGGATCTCCCACCCTCCCCCACCCAGTGCAGCAAGAGTAGCGAAGTACTCTGGTAAATAGGGACTGATTTATGGCTGTGGTGTTGAGACTCCTCTTCCTGCTCTTAAATGGAGTTGTGAGGAGATTAAAGCTGTGGTGCTGTCACCCACAGGCATCTCTCATCCTGTCAATCACACCTATTAAGGTTAGCTGTGGTCGTAATTGTTAACTTCTCACCATCCCAAAAATTTAAGGAGGGTTTAGTTATGTCTGCCTCAAAAAGATCCCATCCTTGTCAGTTAAATGAATGGTTTGTGCCGGTCTGCTGATTTTGGTGAAGTTGTGTAGTAGTGCATCGTTTATTTTTTTGTGGTTTGTAGTAGTGACTGTATACTGCGATTATTGCCTTACAGTTAGTCTTGACGACACCTGCCACGCTACACGACCACTGCAAATGTGAAGTTATCTAGTTTTACTCATTTACTCCTTTGTCCCCCTGTTTATGACCAAAAAGGTTTTTTTTTTTTTTTTGTCTGTCATTTGTTGCTGTAGTGATGTAGGCCTATAACAATTAACTAAAAAACGATGCTGCAAATATTCTGGACATGAAACTTCACAAAGGATGTTTAAAATGCAGCAAGCTGTAGCTTGTTTTAGTGTGACTTTGATCCTTAGATTATGCTGGTCAGTGTAGATTTTCACCAGGGCAGTTTTAACAGCCATGTGGAGAGGCCTAGAGAAAGAGGGAAATTGGGGGTTGGGTGAAAAAGGGCTGAAGGAGGAACCAAATGGGAGGAGCTTGGGATGGAAAATTTTTCTTGTAGGGTAGTTGAAGTTGAGGCGATGCATTCCTTGCCACCCCCCATATGTGCATATTCACTCACTAAAATGCATCTTATATACACATGGAGGTAGTTGTGGTTGAGTAGACCATCTCAGCAGGCTGAATCTTCCCTCACCCTTGCCTGGTTTGTCACAAATGCATAATTCCCCCACTCATCTGATTACCTTGCAATTGGGATGAGCTGCTTAAGTACATGATGTGCACATGAATTTACACCTCGCTGATACTCAAATATTCCAGAAACACTCTCAAATGCAGGCGGCAACAGGGCTGGTTTCAAGTCTTGGCTTCAGCAGGTGGGCCGCTTGCTTGTGTTCCTACATCTGCCTGCCTGGTCTGGCAGCTGCTGTTGTTTAACTACCACGGGTTGTGCTGCTGCCTAACTTTAAACTCCTTTGTTCTTTCTTTCCTCACCATCAACAAATTGTAAAGAATGAATGAATTTAGGCTCTGTGTGTGTGTGTTGGCCCTTTTGTTTGGGAGCAAAAGGAACAGAGGGTGGGGGTTGGGATCAAAGGTTGGCAAAGAGTCAGTTACAACTGATTTAACTACACACACAAAAAAAAAATCTCTCATATCTCTCAACAGCTGTGACTCACTGGCTGAAAATTAAATAAAGCATGGTTTAAGTGAACAAAATGGAAGAGGCTTGCTCTCACCTAGAGCTATTTGTGTTAATACTCTCTCTCTCTCTCTCTCTCTCTCCCTTCCTCTCCAGGTCCTGTAACCTGACTTTGCCTGACGCTGCGTTCTCTGAGAGAATTAAGGAAATATGGAGTGACATGCTGCAGATTAGTTAGCGGATTAGCGGCTTTGAGGACATCCACCTCTGTGTGAGCACACATTCCCTGTCCTGCTTCTGAAGCTTGGCTGCACAGCAGGAGCACTGCAGCCATGGCTGACCCAGGCATGATCAACCTCTTTGGAGACGATGGGAATCTGTTCTCTGATGAGTTGGAGGGGCTGGGGGACTGTGGCTACCCCCAAGGTCAAGCAAATCCCATGAGTCAACAGATGCCCCATGAGCACCAAGGCTATGGACCGCTCCCCTCTTCTCTTCACCTCTCCTCACCTGCTGTCCCTGGACAGGCCAAGCTTGGCCACCATTTTGACCACTTTAATCAGTATGAGCAGCCCAAAATGCATCCATTGGACCAGCAGGGTGGCCGGTTGATGGGGAACGGACCAGTAAATGGCATGTCCTCCCCTCATTCCCGCTATCATGGTGCTCAGCCAAGTGCGGGAGGGACAGCAGGGCATCATGTCTACCCGGGTGCACAAGGAGATGGGCGGAGCCAATCATTCCCAGATGGTGGAAATGTGTGGGGTGCTCAAGCGATGCAGGTGCCCGAACAAACTAGACCTTCTTTCCAGCAGCAACCTCCACAAGCCTCCTCTCATCAGCATGGCCCTGCTGGACCACAAGGACACACTCACCAAATGGGCCCTTTTATTGGCCGTGGTGACTATGCCATTCAGGGCCACAACCAGACCCAAACACCTCCCAGAATGAACCACTTTCCACAAGGCCTCCCTCAGGAAGCCAATCATTTCATGGGTCACATGGGTATAACTCAGAATCCCGGCATGTCGGGGCCCCCCATGCGTCACCCGGCACAGCCTCCTCAACAGCATCAGCAACCCAATCAGCAGTTTCTCCACAGACCCGGCCAGGGTTCGGGTCATCCGGAGTCCGTCGCCAGCCATAACCCCCAGTTCCCTCAAAGCCCTTCACGGCAACAGCAGGTCATGGGTGGAAGACCCCACCAAACCATGGGATTTAACATGCACAACCAGCAAGTCCCTTCCAACACTGTAAACAGCTCAGGGCAGTACCCTCCCTATCCTTCGTACGGCAACCTTAATCAGGGATTAGCCAACACTTCAGGAATGAGTCCGAACTTGAGCCTTACCACCAGCAGCAACCCTAATGCTCCTGTGACCCAGGTGCAACGCTACCCTGCCCCAACAGGGCCCCAGCGCTACCCCACAGCTGGGGCTCAACAGGGCCCAATGCACCAGCAGCCCATTCATGTGAACCAAATCAACACCCAGCCTATGCATCAAGCTCAAAACCAGTCTACAGCCCAGCAGAAGCTGCAGCAACAGCATCTACAGACTCCACCTCAGGGATCATACGCCTCCCCTCCTTCCATGTCGCCCATGAGGAACCTGGCCACCCCTGCAGGCACCCCACCTCCCCAGCAGGGCCGGCCACCCAGTGCTGGTTTGGGAACCGATGTTGGCAGCTACCCTGTCGTGCCACATCAATCTCAAGGCCCAATGGCTCATGCCCAGAGAGGAGCCGGCCCGATGAATGCAGCGCAGCAACATCCTCACCAACAGCTACCATCACATCCCTCGCACCCACATCCTCCTCCAACCCAGATGTATGCTGCTTTGTCACCCAATCACAGGGCCACGAGCGCTCAAGGAAGACCTCCAACAGGACTGGGTGCAAACCACACAGAGCCTATGGGCCCACAGGACCAGAGGATGCTTGCTCAACATGCGCAGCGCCAGCAGCTGCAGACGCCCCCATTGCCTTTCCTGCAGCAACAGCTGCAGCAGGTGCACACCCCTCCCTCTATTCCTCCTCCACAGACACACCTAGGTGCACACCACCAGAACTCCCCTCCATCTCAGCAGGCATGGGCACCTCCTCGCCAGTCACCTCCACCCTTGCAGAAAGTGCCTCACATGCAGGTGAGTTGTGCAAATGAAGCATGCATTCCATTGCCATTATAAGTCTTTTTGAAAATCCATGTTATGCATGTGGGTGGCAGAAAGCCCGTTTGAAGGTTTCTCTTTCCGGCTATGGTGCCGCCCGTGCCCCACAAGTGTGGAAATGGATTTTTACAGCTGTTTGTTTCCTCCTCGCTGCATATCCTGGCCCACCCCAAGACACAGGCGCCACAGTGCTAATCTCCTAACCCCTACCCCTCCCCCTTCCCACTCTGAAGGGGAAATGCTCCCTTCCTGCTTGCAGCAAGCATCACTCTCCTCCCCCGTCTGCACTCCTTCCGTTCCCCCCTTGCTCGCTCTGTCTGCATAATTTCTCTCTCTCTCTCTCTCTCTCTCTCTCTCTCTCTCTCTCTCTCTCTCTCTCTCTCTCTCTCTCTCTCTCTCTCTCTCTCTCTCTCTCTCTCTCTCCCTCTCCCTCTCCCTCTCCCTCTCTCTCTCTCTCTCTCTCTCTCTCTCTCTCTCTCTCTCTCTCTCTCTCTCTCTCTCTCTCTCTCTCTCTCTCTCTCTCTCTCTCTCTCTCCCCTGCACTGTGTTTGCTTTGCCTGTCTCGGAGGACTCATGCGTGAGTTAATGGTGTACAGCAGGATACGTCCTGTTGGGAGGGTGGAGGGGGGAGCCAGTGTCACGTGCTTCTGATGCCATTAGCTTGTTTTGCTCTGAAAGCCTCTTTCTCTAGTGACCCATTCACACACAATGGCTGCTGTTATTCCAGCGTACACATCCTGCACATAGCATTTTTGTGTCTCTTTCTCACTCATACCACCATTGACAGCCATGGCTTGATGTCAGTGATGGTGTCTTTTTGATTGTGTGCTGATATTAAAGTTTTGTGGTTGACGTTTTAAGATCATTCAGTATTAATTA
The DNA here is from genome assembly GCA_026230005.1 of Gila orcuttii. NCBI lineage: Eukaryota > Metazoa > Chordata > Actinopteri > Cypriniformes > Leuciscidae > Gila > Gila orcuttii. The sequence continues at coordinate 26,628,019 of JAPDVR010000008.1, read as the reverse complement.
ATCCACATCACTTGTGACCTAGATGAAATTCATGTCCGGATCAAGAGTCGCCTAAAGTCATTTGATCCTAATATATTTCTCTCTAATATGGTGTGATTTTGATTTAAAGTCGGCATGAATTTTCACCCTATTTTCCTAATATATGGTACTTATCTTAGTGTAAACGATTCATCTGTGCATACTTTTCATAAAAAATAATCAGTTTTGACTGGGTTGTGCACGAATATTCGATTTTTCGAATATTCTATCTGTGATTTATTATTCGAAAAATAAAATATTCAAATTTTACTACGTTGCTTTGCTGGCCATAAATGCAGTGAATGCATGACAAACCCCAAGCACTAACTCACATTTATAATTAAATGCACTGGGTGGCGCTGTGGAGCGTGTTAGCAAGTTGTTTGTATTTGATCACATAATATTGTCGTCTGCTTCGCGAAGTTTGAAATTACTTGAAAATGATCTTACTAGATCTTGCAAAATGGAATTACTTTTGATCAAATTAATGAATGAATCTGAGTTATATCGTCACCACAATGAAAAATCACATGAAAGTCGAATGAGGAAAGACAGTTGTTTATCACTGCATTCATGATTGCAGGTAAGTGCAGCTGTACACCGAGTGAGCCGAGATAACTTATCTGATAGTAAAATGATTTTGAGACGCATACTTCATTTAAGTTTCGTTTAAAGGTGCTCTAAGTGATGTCAGGCCAAAATATTTTTGTCACATACAGCAAACATCTCCTCACTTTCCGCTAGCTGCCTGTCCCCTGAACACACTGTAAAAAAAACGTGGTCTCTGTAGACACCACAGGCTCCACAAATGGCAACAAAAACAAACTTGGCTTACCCGCACCACGAAATATAACAAACAGTGTTCCAGCCAATCACTGGCAAGAAGTATTTGAGGGTGGGTCTGGGGGGTTAGTGCGCGTGCACATGAAGGGGGTGTGTGAAGGCGAGAGAAGCATCAAGAGGGAAGTTTGAATAATGGCCGACACACGACCAAAGAGACGACGTTCCGATGATCAACTTACAAAGAAAAGGGAAAAGGATAAAGAGTGCGCAAAGTACCGAATTTACATCGGTAAAGGTCCTTTCACACTGGACGCGATTTTGACGCACGAATAATTCGCGCGATAGTTTTATTTTTTGATCAGCTGTTTGTGTAATGAGTGCTTCCACACCGAACGCGAATGTGCTGCGGCGAAAAAACGAGTTTTATTTTTTTCGCTTCGATGTCGATTTTTTTTTTACTTTTGCGGCGACAGAAAAGGCTTCAGCCAATCACATACAAGGAAACAAAGGCGAAGCTTGTTGACGCTTTGGCCGCTCTGACGTAGCAGCATTATGTGCGAGAGAAGAGAAGTGTCACAACATGAAATGTAAACTAAAAACAAGCAATACATTGAAACTAGAAACCTTTTATAATGACAGCATTTTTATATTGCCTATTCCGCATCGCAACGCACGCATACCCTATCATTTATGACATGAAGTTGGGTTGTTTGCTTATAGGGACCAGTTACAAAAGAACGAGGCATGGGATAAAATAGCTGGGAAAGTTGGTGTCTCCGGTGAGTTGATGAAGTGCGTGCTGATGATTTATAATATTTTTGACTAGGAGGGAAATAATTGATTTGGAATATTTTCAACATTCATGGTTGTGTGTTTCATATTATTTTTGCATGCATGTATAGGCCACACACCAGAGCATGTGCGTAAATAAAGCAGAGCGGAGTGACGCTTAAATAGGCCTATAAAAAACTCAAACAAAACATACGTTTCATATATAGCTACGTTTAAATAATATAATGCTATTTTTTTTTATTTCATCTATGTTGATGATCTATATGAAAAGGGAACCGCATGAGATGAGTAAGGATCATAAGATGCCCAATATATCGAAAACATTTGGAATGGGTCAGACATAATTTTGACCACTAAGTTTTGTTTTGTAGAAAGCCTTTCTTTAAAGTGAATTTCGTTTTGTATAAATTGTATCTTAATTTTAATCAATGTTTCATCAACAAATTGCCTGGATTAATAGGAATAAGAAGCAAATATAGTAGACAATATAATTAGGACACGGAGGAGCCGGCGAGTGAACTGGAGCGCGTCTCATACCGAAAACTGACAGAAAACACTTTATTAATAAACAATTCAAATGTTTAATACATAATCCTTACTTTGGCCGGTTCTTTGTGGCAAAGTTTTAGCTCCTTTACAAGATTATCATACTCTCCTTCAGACTCTGTTCTTTAAGATTGGGCGCACACAAAACCTTATTTTCTGTCTTTTAAAGAAAATCAAATGCTCGTCTTCACTGGATGATGATGATGATGATGATGAAGTGTCCGTGTTTTCTCAGCTGTCGGCGCGAAAGTTTTGGAATGTTGAAGCTCTGAACGTCGCAAATTCGCGTCGCGGCTGATATGAATGGTTTTGACGCGAACTATTCGCACGCGAACTATTCGCTTTTCCGTTTCGTTTTTCCGTTACGCGTCCGGTGTGAAAGGGCCTTAAAGCATTCGAAAGATGGCGAGAACTCCGCCGGCAGAAGGGCTTCTAGTCCGACATTCAGGTTGCTCTGTTTTTGCTGGACAGGTGGGTAACGTTAAATTCTTTTTTTTGTTCTAAATTGACGCTTATGTTAGTTAGTTAGTTTACAACTGTTTCAGGAAGCACGGAAGGGAGGGGGAGGAGACGAGATGCGGAGGAGGGAGGGTCTAGCTAGCCTCCGTTTTGTTTGACAATAGTTCGAACGTCAACAAGAAGTGACGTCACCCAGGATCGCTTAGAGAACCTTTAAGGAAACAAGCTTAAAAACAGAAAACACAAAGTGCTGTTAGAAACTTCCCTTAGCACACCGTTATCTGTGTCTCCAACGTCTGTCAGCGTTTTCTCACTCCTGCATGTGGATACTGTTTTTTTTTTTCTTTTTTTCTCAACATAAACGTGAAACAATATAAACACGATAATCATATGTTGACTCGAGTGTATATGTATGTTTTATACAATAACTGGCGCAGTTCTGCTTTATTAGGTGTTTTTGTTTTCGTTAACGCTGCTTAAATGCTTTTGTTTATATTTTTTGTTTATACATAGTTTTCTTTTAGTTGAAAACATTAAACAATAACATATATTGTAAGATTGTTGTGTATATTGCCTAATCGTAAGCTTGTTCAGAAATGGTGACAAACTTTTTTTAACAAAAACTTTAAATAAACGAATATTCGAATGTAATATTTTTGAAAAATGCCCGTCCCTAGTTTTGATCTCATAGTTCTTAATCAAAATGTCATAACTTGATGCTGAAATGACAGACTTCTCTCTTATGATGCATGTCAAACCAAACATTTAGTCCACTTAAATCCTGCCCATTTCTTACAAATGACTGCAAGCTCACTACATAGAACCAATTCCCTGCCCTAGTTTTCTTTTTTTTCGATAATACATTTTACACAGATGTACACAATGCGAAAGAAAAGGTGTCACCACTGTCATATCGCCTTTAAATCTCCTGTTTTAGACCAGCTGAGACCATGTTAATTTTATTTATAGCAGGTTACCTTCTCTCATTTCTGAAACCTACAATGGCGGTTGTAAAAAAATTTGGGTCAGGAATATAAAATGCATTCATAACCAAAGTCTTGTTTCTGTTTTGTTTCTCCTATACTTTGTCGTCCTATACTTGGTTGAAATTTTAATAAAGTGAGTTATGTTCACTTTTTTTTTTTTTTTTTTGCTGAATGCTTCGTTATCAAAGATACATAGCCCCCTTTGCACTGCACTGTTCACTTCTTGCACTATTAAACCCCAGTGCTGTTTTCTGATGGAATATTAAGAGGTTTGATGAGAAATAAAAGAGAGCGTGACCTTTAAGTAGAGCAGTGCTTTATCTGAGGGAACAGACTCTTCATTGTGGATCCAGTCAAAATGGTACCAAGCGCAAGTTTTCACTACATCACACTGGGCTTTAAGAACTTAAATAGAAGTGCAGATGGGAATGCATGCATAAGATGTTTTGCCATGGTTAGGCCTGTCGTGATAATTACTATATCAACTTGGCACACAATATATGGACATGACCGCGGTAAACTTCTGAACTTCGGTGGCTGCATATTGCCTATTTTATTTACATAATTAATTTCACAAACATTTTAGCCTATCACGCTGCCTCAGTCATCTTGTCTGCTATCTGAGGCAGGGCTCAAGCAGCTCTGCCCCACACACAACAGAGAGAGAGCAGACCCCGACAAGGGAACTGATCATGCGTGATTTACCTGTGTCTGTCCTTCAGGTCAAGTAATAGCCTATATTTGTGAAAAACAGTTTGCCATCAGTTGTCAGAAGATTAAAGCGATATCTTTGTCGTAATATGCTTTCAATGGTTGAGGGAACTTCCCATGATTGGTGTCAATGCTGTTCAATACACTGAATCAATGCCATTGATTTCTGTGAAGTGAAACATCAGGTTCAGCGTTACCCATGTGACACGCCGAGCGACAATTGAGCCTTGTGAAGTGGCACTCAAAGTTAAGTTCAGCAACTGTTTTTTATTCATAAATGAATCAGTGTTTTTAAGGGCTGCCACCTACTGGCATACCAATGTTACTGCACTGACTGAGCCTGTCTAATGCACGCAGAGATGTGCCAGTGCTGATACAGATTTGAAAATCGGAACTAACTGTTATAAATATAATAATAATAATAAGCCGATAATGTTGCATATTCCTTCACAATGACAGCCCTAGCCATGGCTTAAATCCAGTCATGCCCTATGTGGAAAATAGGGATGCACCGATACCATTTTTTTCTAAACCGATCCGGTACCAAAAATTCTGCGTATCGACCGATACCAGCACAGGTTTTTTTTTTTTTGTAAATCCAGTAGAATTTCTATTACTCTAATCACTCTTTTGTGTGTTAAACACAATCTACTTAATACAGACAACTTCATTAAAAAGAAAAACAACAAATAAAAAAAATGATCATAACCTATGACAAAAATTCTATTATAAACTAGATTAGTGGATAACTCAGCAGTAAAATTTAGTCTAGAAAAATCACGAGTGCACAATAATTGTATAAAATCTGAACATTTAGTGAAAAAAAACTATTTAGTGGGGCACAAATAAGAGACAATAAGTGTAGCACTAAGTCTGGTAAAACATTACACATTGCTCTTTGTATTGTTGTAAAATACATTAATGAAAAACAAGATAACAAAAATCAAAAAGATATATTTTTTTTATGTAGTCTACTATAAAATTAAGAAATTTTTTAAATGTATAGCACAGCTGTTTAATGAGTCAGCAGCATATGATAGATAGGACAGAACAAAAAAGGCTATTAATAATCTTTCATTGTGCAAAAGTATTATAATATGATTATGAAAGACTCCAATACAGTGCGGCACAAAGCGCTTATGCGCATCCCGAGCGCAGAATGATGCACTTGAAGCGAGTCACAGCATGGGAGCTCTTCGAGTCCACATTGAAAAGTTCAAAGCACAAAGACATATCGATACATAGTGTATTATACAGTATCTATTTATGCAGTATTTTATTGAGCCTTTTCTTTTAACGGTTTTAAATTTCAGTTACTGTGCACGTGAACAATTATAGTGCTCTCCAGTGTTGTGATCTAACAGACACACGGTAGAAAGAAACATGACTAAGGTACAGCAATACAGTCCACCAAGATAGTCATTTTATGCGAAACCATAGAGCTTTATCAACAGATCAAGTATAATAGTAACATTGAATCATCTTTGAGAGAGTTTCATCGTTGACTGTCGTAACCGAACGCAATGCGCTGTTTAAATGCTGAATGGAGAATGACTGACAGCCGCAGCAGAGGGAAACGTTTACGTGATCTTGAATTGAATGACTTAAATATTCATTTCTATCTCACATTATACTGTAGAATGGCTTCAGAACACTTATATAGTGCATGAAAACTTTATGGTGCTTTATAATGCTTTTGTGCGGCTTAACAATAACAATAGTAAACGCACAATATCGGATTTGGATCGGCCTCGTCTGACCGATCATGTTTATGATTCCGTTATTTCCTGTTCCGCAGTTCATGCAAGGTGCTAGCCTCTTGAGTCTCTCTGCTGACAGCCGTCTTGGTGGTGTCGCACTCTCTCTGGGTGAGATGCAAGTAGAGCACTACTTCCTAAATATTCAGCTTGTATAGCCAGGAAGGTACAGTTGTATGCTTGCACTTGTTGCTCTTTAATTTGCGCAAACTAAATGTTGTAAAAGGAAGTTGTGACAGAATGGGTAAAATGGCAAGTGTATAAATGTTCCAGTCTCTAAGACAGCTTTTTGATATTTGTCATGTCCTGACGTGGCAGGGTTTTTTCCCGTTGTCCTTTTAAAGTTTATTACAGCCTTAAAGCTTTATAAACTTGTTTGACACTTGAGATAGGAAAGCCTTTGCTCCTCAAGTACTATTATTGTAGGTGGGGGTGGTTGTTGGGGGGGGGGGGGTGTTTGGAGTAGTTAGCCGCTAGTAAGTAGCTTAAAGAATCTAGGTGTTTCAATGCCATAAATTTGTAGCTCATTAGATTTTCTCTGAGCTAGAGGCAGACTGAAATTCAGCAGCAGTAAGTAATGAATCTTGAAGATAAAGTTTAGCTAGGGTTAGGCTCCGTGTCTGGGAGCCTGCTTTTCATCAGATGAATTGGGTGTTAACTCATGGGTTCGCCCTGCAAAAAGCCTGCCGTGCTGCGCCGAAGCTCAGTGCTCCTTCGGGGAGTATTTAGCTCGAGTGAGCACTTTGCCAGCTAGATTAACTGACACGTCAGTCTTCCCCTCCGAGAGATGAAATCCTATATTGAACATATTGTATTCTGGACTGCTGCTGTCAAATTAGAAATGCAGAGAGCGCATGCGGTAGGCCTATTGTCATTCATGCAATTGATTATTGGGAGGCTTGGCAGGAGGAGAGACATTTATCCGTTAAAGTGCCAGCAGAACACTCGCTGTTCCAGCTGCTCTAATGACCACCGTTGGACTGGGTGTTGGGCATTTTCTGTGACATTGCCACTGTTTGGCATGCACTGTGCACCCTTATATCTCCTGCCGTTGTTTACAGGAAATATGTATTTCATCACCACAATGATGTGGTTTACAAAGTCTTTTGTTTTAAAGCGAAGTGCATGGTATGTAATACTCTAGACTAGAATCAACACATGGCTTAAAAAGAATGCACCGTTTCCATCCTGGCAAATCAAGAAGATTTTCACCAGGGCAATTTTTTGTAGTATATTGCATTATATTTGCTGATGTTTAATGCTGAGGCATTTATGAAGTATAGATATAATTTATTAGTGTCATAATGCCTCAGTCCCATCTGCTGCAGGGACTCTGAGGAACTGGACGCTTAGCACAGCTGCCAACATGTTTCCTGTCAGCCTTCTTTGCAATGAATGGAGAGTGGAACAGAGATAACTGCAAGGAGAAAGGCAAAACCATTGCTGCATTGATTTTGCTGAGCTACAACTAGCACTGGCACTAATGGGAGCAATAGGAATCAGATTAAGTAACATGGCATGATGTAGGGCTGCACGATTAATCGAAATTAAACTGAAATCGCTTTTTGGCTTAGTACGATTTATGAAATCGCAAAGGCTGCAGTTTTTTTTTTTAAATGTATGTACTGCGTTAGTGATTAGTAGTAACTAATGTTCTTTAAAAGTAACGTGTCCATGTTCTTCGAATGGGTGGAGTCAGAGCCAGCGTTGGAGGAAAGAAGGTAGGACCATTTGAATTGTGTATTTTCAAAATCTGCCGGTCGTTTTCCAAATCACATACCCGACCTTTAATTCTTATGAAAATACCAGAGAAGCCTTGAACACAGAAAAAACAATTGTCACAGTCGTGTTTATTGTCTTCATGTTTAATCATGAAGTGGATGCACTCCCAGTGAATGCATAAGAGGCTCATATTTAATATTAAAGACATGGACTCAATTTTTGTCAGGAGGCATGCTAAATCAAAAATGAAGAAATTGGCTCAGATTTCTATCATAATATTTTATAGTTCAAGCTAGGGAGTTGCCAGGCCTGCAGTTTTTCCCTATTCTAAACATTTGTAGCATGCCTCTCATCCAATAATCGCAAGTAGCTCTGTGCTTTGTTTCTTCTAAAGAAAGTCACCTTTCAAATTCTGTCCCATTTTATCATGAAACTATGAATGCCGTTTTGACACGCTTAAATGTGACGTGAAAAATCGCTGTTATGCCTTTAATACGAATCTAGAAAAACCTGCATGAATATCAGAAGGTATGTTGAAAGATACAGTCCAACTTTAGGGGTGGGCTGATCGATCCCGAAGTATCGATACTGACGTGGTATCCAAAAGGATCAATCCTCACATAAAAATATCAATCCAAATGTTTAAAAAAAAAAAAAGTCTTTAGCGCGAAATTCAATGTGTATAATAAGCTTCTAAGTGGAAAAATAAGCGAATAATTCTGAAGGATAGAACCATTTCTCCTAGTCATCTGAATAAAAGACGAAACCAATCAATCACAGAGCATTCGCTGCTGGTGCTTCGCTGAGTTCGCTCTGTGTGTTTGGGAAACGAAGCCCTGAACATTGCTTAGATGACAGAGAAACAATATGAAACCGTTTTCAACATTGATAATAAGAAATGTTTATTGAGCAGCAAATCAGCATATTAAAATGATTTTTGAAGGATTACGAAGACTGGAGTAATGATGCTGAAAATTCAGCTTTGATCACAGGAATAAATTAGTTTACTATAACATAGAAAACAGAAACCATTTTTACTGTATTTTTGATCAAATAAATGCAGAAGAGAATTAAAAATCTTACAGACCCCAAACTTTTGAACAGTAATGTACAATAGTGCATTTACTAGAATTAGGTTAGTTTGATAAATGTCACTGACTAATTACAGGCCAGTTGAGCGCACAAAGAAGTCAAAACAGAGCAACAAATAGTAGTAAGACATGGAAGATGTGAGCATGGAACTAGTGCTCATAACAGTACATTTGATGGTTTTGTAAAACTATCAGATACTTTACTGAAAGTAAAAAAAAACAGTATATAGCCTATATTTGTTAAATCACGGGGTGCGTCGACGCGCTACCACACACGCCTAAAGACATATTTCGCTGAGCAAGCAAAATGAAGCAAGCGAAAAGAAGTAGCTACTGTGTGGGACCATTTCGACAAAGGGCTACGAAGTTACTTGCAAAATATGCTACGCGGTATTAAAATAGAGCTGTAGGCCTAGTGCAAGTACAATGCAATATCACTGGCGAAGCATACATCCACAAGCAAATGAAAGGCGCTTTCCGAAGTTGGCCACTCTAGCGAGACGTTATCTCTGTATTCCCGGGACATCTGTGCCATCGGAGACCCAGACTAACCCCACATCATGTAGACATGTTACCTTTAAGTAAAAACTAGACAAGCTGTGGATTGAGGTAGGCCTGCTATTTTTATTTGACCAAAAAAACGTAACGTTAGTCTGATGAACAAAAAGCAGTTTTTTCAAAGCTTCAAACTGATTCAGTGTTTTCTTTTTGTCATCTTAATTTATTTAAGTTAAAAAAATATATTTAGTGTAGGTCTATTTTAGATGTGAAGAAGGTTCACACACGCTTCTTGAGGCACACACGCAAGCTCTCCCTCTCTACCGTGCGCGCACGGTTTGGAGCACAGTTAGCCTATGTGCGAGCTCTTTCTCGCTCGCTCTAGATTCCGGGAGATTTGAACTAATTTGCGGGCATCAGGGAGCAGCTATCAATATCCGGGATATCGCATATTGACATCAATATCAAGACTTGGGATGTCTGGAACATTCACCCGCCAGTGTGGCGGATAGCCTTTTGAAATTTACACGCCAAACAGAAAATCTACCCGCATTTGGCACTTGGCGAGTGTTCATTTCGGACCCTGCATGTGATCACTCAATCTGTTTCAACCGCAGAAAGATGTCAATGAAACAGCTTTTGGACAACGTCTCTTAAAGGGATGGTTCACCCAAAAATGAAAATTCTGTCAGTATTTACTCACCCTCATGTTGTTCCAACCCCTTAAGACCTTCGTTCATCTTAGGAACACGAATTAGGATATTTTTGATGAAATCAGAGCTGGATCACTCCTCCATACTAGTCCATAGGCTTCTTCAGGGATTGAAACTTGCCAGCCCCGAAAAGTTATTAAAGACATCGTTAAAATAGTCCAAGTGACTACAGTGGCTCAATCTTAAGTTTATCAAGCAACAAGAATACTTGTGCGCAAAAACAAACAAAAATAACGACTTTATTTCAACTATTCATTTCCTTCTCATTTTGGGCCTCTAGTCAGTTAACGTAGTGTGATTGCGTAGAGCTACGTCACACGTAGGCTCACTGTTGGCTGACGCTGGTCATATGGGTGATGCGTGTGACGTACAACAACAGAAGCTTACGCTATATCACTAGTGAACTGACTCAAGGCCCACAGAGAAGGAAATGAATAGTTGAAATAAAGTCGTTATTTTTGTGTTTTTTGCGCGCAAAAAGTATTCTCGTCGCTTGATAAACTTAAGATTGAGCCACTGTAGTCACTTGGACTATTTTAACGATGTCTTTAATAACTTTTCGGGGGTGGCAAGTTTCAATCCCTGAAGAAGCCTATGGACTAGTATGGAGGAGTGATCCAGCTCTCAGATTTCATTAAAAATATCTTAATTCGTGTTCCGAAGATGAACGAAGGTCTTACGGGGTTGGAACAACATGAGGGTGAGTAAATACTGACAGAATTTACATTTTTGGGTGAACTACCCCTTTAACGTTGCATCTACCTCAGGAAAGTCATCCGATGTTCACAATTTGTTTGTTAGCTATAAAAACCACTTTGAGAGAAGCTTGTTTACGTTAATTATGTATGTATGTTTGAATAAATTTGCCATGAAGACAAGTGCTTATGAAAACTACCTTGAATGTGCAACTGAGTTGTATACAATTACACAAATAAAAACTGAAATATTATATCTGAATATAAAATGCAGTTTAATATAATACCTCTGTTGTTAATTGCAACCAATATTATAGTGTACCAAATGAGAGGGTTCTCTGTATAGTTTGCAGCATTATTTGGGAGAGGTTTTTTTCCCCATAAGAAAAAACAAACTATCGGCATCAGTCGATATCATTCTGAATAATCAGTATCGACTGAGAAATGCCGGTGCTTCTCTTATACAGTAGTCAACATTTGAAGTGGATCAAAAAAGTTAAAGTTGTCCTAAGACAAGAACTGGTATTGTTTATATATAGAATTACCCTAATTCTGTGTTCTGCCTTGATTTATATTTCTTCATTCTTGATACTAACAGATCTCCTGTTTCTCTCCCCCGTAAACAGCATTCTCCATCAGACCCTTCCCTGGAGATAACATCCAGTAAGGCACCTGTCTTGGGCCCAAACCTCCAACCAGCCAGCTGTGACATGCAGCAGACGGAGAGCGAGCTCAAGCCAAAAAAGAAGAAAAAGAAGAAAGCCAAGGTAAGTGACGGCCAGGAGGGTAACGACATCAGTGGAGAGGCAGCTGCTCTGATTAACAAGGGAGACAGTCTTATGACTCCCGTGGAACAGTCTGCCGTTGAAAAGAAGAGCAAAAAGAAGCCAAAGGAGAAGGAGCCCAAGGAACCGAAAGACCCCAAGACTCCCAAAACCCCGAAGACTCCCAAGACACCCAAAGAACCGAAGGAGAAAAAAGTGAAGACTGCCACCCCGAAGCTTAAAAGCTCCAAAAAGCCCAGGTATGTGAAATTTGAGTTACCTGTAGCCTTCACCTTGCCTTTAAAAATAAAATAAAAACTGTTATATAATCTAAATGTACCCCGTTGTTACATGACCTTCAAAATGTGATATCTACATCTTTATTGTATGCGTTTACCCGTACATGTGGATGGAGTCAAAAAGCCTCATGTGATCATCTGGTTCATTGAACTGTAGATATGTTAACTATGATTTGTTTTCCTAGGACTATTACAAGCTGATGGTGCTATATCAGAGTATAATCAGTTCAGAAGTGTCAGGGGTGGTGTTCTGTTTATTTACACTTTGGAGCCACAAGGAACTTGATATTGTCTATAGATTAAAATACTTTAGCTTTTTTGCTTTGAACTACATGCGCTAAACCACAAACTTGATGCCTTTCTGATAAACCCTCCCTAGTTACCTGAACTTCATTCGGAGGTCTGTGAAGGGTTACTATCATCTTTGCTGGTCATTTGTTCTGCCAAGAGTTTGTTATACATGTTAATAACCACTGCCTAAAACATCATACTATCATGTATATCCACCGTAAATCTGTCTCTCTTCTTGATACAGTTAACAATCATGGTGCTCATCACATTTTAAATGATGGCACATTCTTTTTTTTTTCTTTTGACACCCCCCATTTCCATCCCCCTCAAAAAAGAAAAAGAAAATGCATCCATCCTGAATATGCAGAGCTGCAAGGTTATATGGCCATTTTTTTTTTCTTCTAGCTGAGGTAGTAACATGATCCGGCTGAGGAATGTGTCAGCCTTCCCCCTTAACCACCTCCTCCCCTCGCCTATCCAAAGCCCGTCACTCCACCGCCACGTCCCTTTCATCCAGAGGAAAAGGGCTGGGCCAAAGCAAGCGCATCTGCAGCACAGTGCCAGAGCAGTAGGTCATCTGAAGGGGGAGGAGGGAGGAAAGTGTGTGTGTTTGTGAAAAAGGAAAAGGGGAGGGGGAATGTCTCCATTCAAAATGGCACCTAATGCTAGTTAGTCCACAATGCTGTCTCATTAATCATGCCGGCCTGAATTTGACCAAATCTGCTACAGTCTTGGTTGTGTGGCATTGGTGAGTCCCTGTGGATAGTTTTTAAACTGTGGCCCCATTTCTCAAAAAGTGGGCTACATATAGCACATCTTACATTTGTTGAGAGTATTTCATTCATTTCCCTTCCCCCATCTCCATTTTTTTGTTGCCTGTCTTATCAGGTCTTTTAATGTTTTCCTTGTTTAGTTACTAGTTTTGAGCATGCAAGTGGAGTACAAGAAACTAACTTGGACATTAAAAGTCTTGGCCTTGTATCTGTTAGTGTTCTTATCTGACAAAGAAAGTACAACTATAAATAGTCATTCTCAGGCCGCACCCAGAATAAAATTTGAGCGTCTGTGTACCCAGGTTTGTTTTCCATATACACACACAGCCATCAAACACTTCAGAAAGATCCCTCCTCATTGCTGCATTGCATGTGGCTCTTTCCCCCCACGAGAAGACTGTTTTGCATTGCAAATACACACCTCTCACCTTCAATTTATTGGCAGGTTCCCAAGCAACTACTGCAAAGCCCCCATTTTAGTTGGGGGGGTTTTAACTGCATAACCACCTAACCTGGGTGGGCAGTTCCGTCGGCCCTTTGATTTTTCATCTCATGTCAAAGCAGAGTTTCTTTTTTTTTTTTCTTTTTTTTTTTCTCGCATATTATCTTAGCTACATCCTGTGTGCTCGCATACAAAAACCACAACAGTCGCGGTTGCATAGGAAGTGCTGCAATGTGTGTACTCAAAACTCTTCGCTTGCGGGACCAGCATGCCTGTTTGCTCGCGAGTCTGACTACATCACATTTATGTCAGCCTGCCTGCTTATTTGTCCTCAAACAAGTGCTCCACATTGTCATCTCTCCAGGCTCCAGTGGGGAAAAAACTTGAATTCTGTGACTGAACCTCAAAGAAAAAGTGCAGAGAAGGTGAATGGCACAACAGAAGGAAAGGACCAAGCATCCAACTTTGTCCTTTCAGTTTATTTTATCTTCTAAGACTGGCAGGCCTGTCCCATCAGAGCTTGGGAGTTTTCAGTTCCTATGAATTCTTGGGTTTGCTGCTTTGGTGATCAGACAGGCCACTGCCTCAAAAGACCGAGCGAGTGAGGCAGTGCGGTGAATGGATTAGAGAAGTGTGCCAAATGATAAATGCGCAGCCTCTGGGGGGACAAGCAAGAGTGAAGACTCCCATCAAAGCCTCCCTCATTTAAAACAAAGAGCCAGCCCCCACTGTATGCATTTTTTAATTCAACACTTTTTTAAGGCAGCTCAAAAAGTAGCTTGAATAGTCTATTGGCAATTTAACTACCTTATGATGTATGTTGCTTTGTTTTTGCAGAGGTACAACAAAACGCAAGCCTGAGTAACTCAAAGTGTTTTGTTTTGTGCACAGTTGCACTCTTAGTAATAAACCAGCCTACTCGATGCCGCGGAATTGAATGGCTTCACAGCACGGGTGACCTTGCTCTGAGAGCACAAGACACGAAACTGTTGCTTCCCCCCAACTCTCTTCCTGTGTTTCTCCTCGACTGGGCCCCAACACTTTCACACGCTCTTGCATGCGTACACTGTCCTTTTCCACCTATTATCACACACTCGCAATCCTTCTGCCGAGTCTCATTCTAGCCCTCCCTATCTTTCCTCTCATTCCACTGCACAGTTTGTGTTCCTTCTCTCACATATCTCAACTCACCCACTCACATCCTCTTTCCACACGTTCTCCCTCACAGTCCGGCACTCTCAGGCATTTCCCTTTCCCTAATTCAGACACGTTTTAGCGTGATTTTAATTGCACCTCCTCCATTGATTCAACTTGGTAGCTCTTTGACTAACAGGGCGTGTTTGGGTCCCTTTTTTTTAAGTTACCTTGTTTTGTCTGGTGGTTCCAAATTAGCTTGCTTGCTTTGAAGGACACAGATGCCCGTTTTTATTTGCAGTTGTTAACTTGTCGTAGCATGTTCGTTCTCTGCGTTTTTATCTCCTTGTTTATGTATGTGTGTTTACGTTTGCGCCTGTGCGACACTGCAAAAGAGCTGTTGAGGGTAAACAGTTATGTGTGCGTGAGAGCAGCTGCTGTTAGAGAGAGCACCGTGCGGGGGTCCAGCTGAAGATGAGTCATCTCACTGGCGACGGCAGGTGTCCCATTAACCCCCTGGCCCTCTCTCCTCCTGAGTGTCAGCTCTAGAGCTCATATAAACCTGCAGCAGGGCCTGCATCCTCCCCCTACTAATGCCAATTAGCCCCTCCCTCTCTGCCCGTTCATCTCAAAGACTACACTCGCCATGGCCCACCCCGCTGTCCCGTTCAACTGGATCTTCAGTGCATGTCCTATAGCAGCTCTTTGCCTTTTATGGTTCATAAAGGTCAGCCATCGAAAGGAAGCCTGTCATCCCTCCTGCTAAACTGAGTGTTCTTCCTGCCCTCATGGCTTTTTTTCCTCCTTTTGTATGTGCCTTTTTTTCTCCTTATTTCTGGCTGTGTTTGCTGAGCAGTGACAGTATGAAACCCAAAGCCACAGAGCGGTGTGGCTGCAGGTGCTTGAGGAGTGTTGGAGAGAGAGACTCTAACTGAGGCAAGCAGATGGCTTTAGCCAGTGGCGTCCAGCCAGAGGAACAGGTGCGGGTCACGTGACCGCCGGTTACCAGGGCGATTTGATTGCTCTTGGCGTGCGAATGAAAAGAGAGAGGGGGCCCCAGAGCGAGAGAGCGCAAGAGCCTCTAGGGCATTGTGTAATCTGTGGCAGGGAGAGAGTATGACTCTAAACTGGAAGTGGATTTAACTAGTTCTTGTCTTTCCGCTCTCATTCCTTCTGTTTCTGAAACTGAACTTAGGAGGGAAAGGACCTTAAAGCATTATCCTTTTTTTAACCTGGTCTGTCTGGGTAACCGAAGGTACAAATGAAAAGAACTAAAGAAAAAAATACAAGAACTTTGGATAGCCTGAGTTCACATGACATTGTAATAGCAGTGTGTGATGTTAAACTCCATATAAAACTTCTTTAAACTGCAATTTTCAAATGATTGTACAATTATACATGTCGTTTATTCTGTAATTGTACATCTCATCTTAATTGAAACTACTTTTAAACGTTTATTTGTCCATTTACTATTTAATTGAACTGTTGAAGTTAAAAGGTGATTTAAAAATAAAAACAAAATTATATATAAAGCATTAAACTTAAAGTTCTGGGACAGGTATGAACAGTTGTTTGCTATTGTTGTTTTTTTACTAAAACTTCTCAGCGTGATGATTTGACTTTGACCTAGACAAATCTGTGGTTTATTTGTGTGACTGTTATATTAACCAAACGTCCCTGTTCACCCACAGTGCAAAAAAATCTGACTTCGAGTCCAGTAACAGCACCAAGAAAGAGGCAAAGCGCAAGAGAGAGCCCTCAGTCACATCTGATGTGGAGAAAACACCGCCACATTCACCAGTGGAGGAGGAGGAAGATGATGGCGTTCAGGTAAACATCATTAAAGTTTTCAATTTGGCTAATACAATTTTTTTAAGTTCTTATTGTCTCTCTAAAAAAAAAAAAAAATTTTGAATGCCACCTTTGCCACCTTTTCAGTGGTTGATATGGGTTTTTCTGTGACTAAAACTGATACCTAAAGATTGACAAGATAATGCTGACAAAAGGGCAACTTTATCCTACTTAATACAAGTGACACCACATCATCATGCACAAAAATGGTCACAGCTGTTTTTATTCGGTTTATTGCTAATCTTTATCAGATTAAAGACTTGATGGTTTTATTTTTGCCATTTGTGTAACTTTTTTGTGTACGTTGACTACAGAAGAGGCGATCTTGCCGGCAGGTAAAGAGGAAACGCTATACTGAGGACCTGGAGTTCAGAATTTCTGATGATGATGGAGATGATTCCCCAGGACCAAAGTCTCCTTCAGCAATGTCTGAGCAGAAGGTCAGTATCATGAGTTGGAATACTGCTGATGTAACCCACTGTTTATGCATGATGGATGTTCTCATGCTAACTCTGTGTCCTTCATTCCCGTGTGTGCTGTAGGAATTGCCAGATGCAGAGGGCCCTGTGGTGGAGAAGATAATGGGGATGCGCATTGGAAAGAAAGAGGTGAGCTGAGACACCAAAAGCCTCTCACATGAGCTTTAAACGCTGCTGTCTGCTGGATAAGGGCAGATTACACCTAATAGCTGTCCCAAATCTTGCCCCAGACTGTGATGGTCAGGAAGATGCCTGAGTGGGCTAATATTGTCTTCGGCCTGACCGTAGTAGTATTAATCCAGTAAAGGCCGTGGCCAGTTCAGAGCAAAGCCTGTGTGAGGTTTTGAGATGAAGCCATGTAAGAATAAACTCTCTCTCAGCGTGTTTAATCTCAGATCCTTAGATGCAGGCCGTGGCAGCGTGCACCGTTACTTCTTTGAAACCGCTCCACAAAACAAAGCCTGGCCAAAAATAATATGCCGTGCATGGCTTTTAGTAGCGCAGCTGCAAATGGGCTCCCCCCGAGGAAATGGTAGGTTTGGCGTCTGCCGTAGCGCTGTGGTTTTGGCAGGAAGCCAGGCCCTGGGTCAGCTCCCTGTGAATGGGGCTGTGTGCGGTAGAAGAGCTGAAGTGATTCATGACTCAGCCACACAGCGTACTACTAGCTGGAGAAAGAGAATAGGAGGACGACTGCTCTCTCTAGCCCAACCCCCCCCCCCCCCCATGTCGTCATACTGTTTTTTTCCTGGGGCATTACAATTGAGAGTAATGCTAAAACAGTTGTTTGTCACATGAAATGAACGGTTTACAAACACACGTTGATCATCAAATATTCCTCCTTATTTTACAGTTGTCATCTGGTGAGGAGGTGGAAGTTGAGGAGTTTTATGTCAAATTCAAAGGCTTGTGAGTATCTGATCTTGCATGCCTTTCATCTAATGTGACTTTCTTGCATAATGAAGGTAATTGGAGAATAATTACAGTTAAACATTAATGGAATTAATTTGCCAAATAATGCATACAAGCTACAAAACTATAAAACGAGTTATCAGATTTTCTCAACTATGTATAAAACTACTCGATTGAATCACCTGTCAATAAACCTGTCATTGTTTAGAACACTATTTGTTACTTCGCTCCTACGTTAACATGCTCAGTCTTGTTTTTCTGACGTTAATTTTTGAATGATAGTTCACCCATGACTCTTTATTGTATTTTTTTTTTCTTCAGCTCCTACCTGCATTGTCGCTGGGCAGACATCGAAGAGCTGGAGAAGGATAAGAGAATCCAGCAGAAGGTTAAGAGGTTCAAGGCAAAGCAAGCCCTCAGTAACTTCCTTAGTGAGGTTAGCATCAGCCCTCCATTTTCCTTGCCATCCACCATTTTGTCTTTTTTTTTTTTTCATTCCCCCCCGCCCCTCAATTTATGGCCCTCACTGATAATGGTGGCAGTATTTATGCTCAACAGTGGTGTATTGTGGTGGTATTATAGTGGCTTTTCGAACAATCTCATGCATGCTAAGGCAATAAAACGCCTCACTTCAAGCCCTTATCTCAGTTGCACGCAATCTCCCTTCACATGTTTAGTTTGGTTCACAAGTTAAAGTAATTCAAGCAGTTGCATTGAAACGAATGCTGAGACTTTCATTTCTGGTGTGCAAGTCCACACTGCCATTCGAAATGGCTTTTCACTCTATCAAAACCAGGTGGGGTTTTCCCAGAGAGATTTATACCACCCACATCAGAAAGCTTTGAAATTATTCCACCTGGTAGATTCTCATTTAAAGTCTCAGAGTAGTTGTGGCTCAAGCGGCAGTGAAACCGCCATTCTGCAGTGCTCCAACTAACCAATCAATCACATTCTTATTGACAGATGGATGATGAGCCCTTCAACCCAGATTATGTGGAGGTGGACAGGGTTCTGGATGTGTCTGAAAGCACAGATGAAAATGGAGAGGTATGACTTGTCTCTCTCATCCATTCGCTTCAATCGTTCTTAAACCATCCGTCTTTCAAAACAATATGGATAACCTTGATTAAATCTCTTACGAGAGCCACCCCCAGAAAATTTAGAAAGATGTGAGAACCCTCTTTTGGAAAACTGTTGTGTTGATGTGTGTTCCTGCAGCCTGTAACTTTGTACCTGGTAAAGTGGTGCTCCTTGCCTTACGAGGACAGCACGTGGGAGTTAAAAGCTGACATCGACCAAGGGAAGATTGAGGAGTTCGAGAGAGTGATGGCACGTGAGCCAGAGCCAAAGCGCGTGGTAAGAGCTGGCAGTCCTCTAGCCCTCTCTTTATTTTTACTTTGGAGTGCTGAGCTAGTGAGGAGAGAGGGCCACGTTCTTGCGGTTGCATGGAAACCACTAACGGGAATTGTTTTATTCGAAACAGGAGCGACCTCCTACCAGTGACTGGCAGAAATCCGAGAGTTCCAGAGAATATCAAAACGGCAATGCACTCAGGGAATACCAGCTGGAGGGAGTCAACTGGCTGCTCTTCAACTGGTACAACACGTATGTATGCAATTACCCAGCCGTCCAACTGCACTGCTTACTCGCACATGGACTGAAGTAAATTTTTTCAAGCTATTTAAATGCAGGAATGTCATGAATTGCTGCCGCTGCATGAACATGTTTACTTTTTTTTTGTTTCTGCTCTCAGACGAAACTGTATTTTAGCTGATGAAATGGGCCTTGGCAAAACAATCCAGTCTATCACATTCCTCTATGAGATATACCTGAAGGGAATCCACGGTCCTTACTTGGTGATTGCTCCTCTTTCCACCATTCCAAACTGGGAGAGGGAGTTCAGGACATGGACTGAGCTAAACGTAGTGGTCTATCATGGTAGCCAGGCAAGCCGAAAGACTATTCAGGCTTATGAGATGTACTACAGAGACACACAGGTACATAATGCTTCTTTTGTCATTTGATATGCATAGATCATTTTATATAATTTAAGTCCACATTTCCCAACAGGTGTGCCGTCTGTCGAGTGTAGGGGTGCCGTGTGAGAAATTCATCAAACATTTTAAAATTGCTAAAATATGTATAAAAGTAATAATTTATGTCCATCAATCTCGGATGTCTCTAACAACAAATAATGCACAAAAATGTATAATAAAAATGCAAATCGTAAGTTTTCGGCGTTCAATTGTGGTGGTTGTGCATGATTTAATTCCCATGCTTCATTCCCAGTGCGTACACATACAGCTGCCTCTTTTTCATGGCTTGTTGCGCTTACTGTCAAATCACAGGAAAATATTGTCACAACGTCTGTCTTGCCGCGTATTCACATAAACACATCGGTTATGTCCATGCTGTCAACGGTAATGCATGTGATTTTAATGTTTTTCAGTTTAACGCTTTTTAAATATTTTATGTAATTAACGCAGCATCCGTTTTTTTCTGTCATCCTTTGGTTAGCGTTACATTATATGATCACATTCTTCTACATGCAAATGCTTTTAAACCATGCAAGCATGAAAAGACAAAAGAGACAAACGCCTGTATGTCCTGTCACACACGCAGGAATCGATGTATCTTTCGCGCATGAACGAATAATTACACACAATTATGCCAAAATGTCCGTTTTGTTGAGTATCCTCATAAGAGCAGTCTTAAATTAAAGTCTTAAATGAACGTAAAGAGTTGAGAAAATGGGATGCATGTGAAATCCACATGTGCAGCAGAATCAAAGAACACAGGTAACACAAAATTACTCGCTGCTCTTGACTAAAGAATGCTTTTAGCTTTAAGGATTAATCTATTTAATTTACAATTTATGCAGTGAAGACTGTAAAGTGTTTGATAACTTTATTCAATTTCTGTATATTTCCTACCTGTTAGACAGGTAGGAAGGGTGCAGGTAAATGACATTTATTATGGGTTTATGAGAGGATTGTTTTAAGTTCACTTAAATTAAAGGTTGTTATATTTTTTGGAGCCTAATAAATGTTTAAAAAAATTAATTGTCACCATTCATCACTACAGTATAATTGAAAGATATCAATGTTTAAAATGAAAATAAAATAATTTAAGACATCAGCAGCAGTATTGGTATCAGTGAATACTGGCCTTCATTCAAGATGCCATTAAACAATTATTTAAAATATACTGTATGTTGTTTCTACATTAATTTGGAGATTAACTGTAAAATTATTACATTATAAAATATATTACAAACTTATATTAAATGCAAGCTATCTTGTAAAATTAAAAAAAAAATAATCCCATTATAAAAAAACAAATGCACTGAGTGAGCAAACATTTAGGTGAGATTTGTAATTGAGCAATGTTTATATATGAATAAAAGCCTTAATTAAATGTCATATAAAGTGAAGAAATTATTTCTTCAGAAGAAATTACTGATTCCTAGACTTTAAATTGATGGACAAAAAAAAATTATATAATATTAAAAATATCTGTATGACAAGTAGTAAATCGATACATTGAAAATCGATACATTTCAAGGTATCAAAGAAGTATCGTGACAACATTAGTTTAGGTTGCCACAAATTATTAAACATTTTCAAAGGGTGCCGTGACTGAAAAAAGGTTGGAAAACATTGATTTAAGTTATTGATGCTATTGTTTCACAAGATTTCTGCAGGACTCTATACATAAGATTGTGCATTCAAGAGCCCTTCAACGTAACCAAAATCTCTTTTCCTGCAGGGTCGTGTAATAAAGGGAGCCTACAAATTCCATGCAATCATCACCACGTTTGAGATGATCCTAACAGACTGCCCTGAGCTACGGAGTGTGCCGTGGCGCTGTGTGATCATTGATGAGGCTCATAGACTCAAGAACAGGAACTGCAAGCTGCTTGAGGGCCTAAAGATGATGGACATGGTTAGTGCTTCCACTTCCACCTAAAAAACACTTTTGCTGAAAAGAACCTGCAGTAAATACAGCTATAGCTTTCACTTTTACCAGATGCAGGGTTCCCATGGTGCTGAAAACCTGTAAATATTAGGGGTGTAACAATACATTATGGATCGATACATCTAGGGGTGCTCCGATCAGGATTTTTGGGGCCGATCACCGATGCCCGATTGCTGGAAGCTGCTGCATCACCCGTTACCGAAGCCTTCTATTTATCATGTAGCATTATTTAACAACAATGTACATTAAGTATTACAATTAAGAGAAGACAACGTATCATGAATTGACAACTGTGTATTTATTTACAAGCAACATGTCACGCGTTTTTTAGGCCAAAACATTTGTCACATACAGCAAACATCTCACTAACCGCTAGCTGCCTGTCCCCTGAACACACTGTAAAAAACGTGGTCTCCGCAGACACCACAGGCTCTAAAAACGGCAACAAAAACAAACTGGGCTAACCCGCACCACGAAACATAAACTGTTCCAGCCAATAACCGACAAGGATTTGAGGGTGGGTTTTGGGGGGTTAGTGCGCGGATGAGGAGGGAGGGTCTAGCTAGCCTCCATTTTGTTTGACAATATTTTAAACGTCAACAAGAAGTGACGTCACCCGACATCGCTTAGAGCACCTTTAAGCATCAATAGCAGATTTTTCTTTATAAATATAAGCATCTCTGCATTTTTGGCTGACAGCTTGTTCCTCTTCACATCTATAATATTCCCTGCTGTGCTAAAAAAGCCACTCGCTATCAACACTTAGGTAGGTTTGTGCTGCTTGTGCGAGAGCCGGAAAGCGGCTTTTATTGTTCTGCCAATAAAAAAGTGGCTGTCCGCTTTGTGGGATAACTGGCTCTGACAGGTAGAGATTCAATTGCAATGATGCTGAGCCGCTGATGTCACTGCCACCACATTCCCGATCTCCACCTAACAACTCCGCATGCAAGGAGCCAGTTCGTGGTACTTTCTTTGGGGGTCCGGACCCGCTTGCAGCCAAACTCGCTTCACCATCCTGCTACTCCAGTCCAGTGGCCAGGACATCAGAAAGCAGCCCACGTATCTAGGGCTTGACTGAGCCTTTTATTAATAAGAAAACAAAACATTCATTAATTTATTTGAATTAAATATGAATGTCAAATCAGAATCAGAAATACTTTAATGATTGTTACAGTTGCTCCACGTTAGAAAATTATAAGAAAAATGGGAAATCTATATTAAGAAATGTTCTATTTAATGCATTTCGAAGGTTATGATTGGCTCTTATTAGTCAGCCTAGCATACTCTAAAAAATATGCTTTTTTATTCTGTAGTCTTAACTCTTCTAAATGCTTGTTTACAGCAAATTTAACAGAATTTGAAGGAAATACCAGCCTACACAAAACAATAACACAATTACACTATTCATTTCAGTAATAGCTCCTTGTATCAATCATTTAGACCAAAGATACATATTCTTGCCATATGAATTAGTCAAAGATATATTTGTCAATTCTGAATTTAAACACTTATTTGCATGCTCTTTAATTCGCTCTGACAGCGCCACAGCGCGCGCACACAAACGAATGTGTAAATTGAGTTTTCTCACCTCTGAATAGAGGTGGGCGATATATCGTTTAGACGATAATATCCGAATTGTTGTCTAGACGATATGCAAAATTGGGATATCGAATATTTCATAATTTGTACAATCTGACCCCCCAAACATGAAAAGAGCTGAAGGAAGTTAAAGAGAAAACAAATAACGCACACTAACCTTCTAAACAATTATATGTAGCGATTTTAATACTGTAGGGGTTTGTTTGACTGTATTTTATTTTATTTTTTGTACAAAATCACGATCGTTCCTCAATTGCACAAGAGTAAAGCTGCTACTAATTTGCAATATACAACTACGAAGTTCTTACCTGTGTGTTATGACGTTTCTTAGGTTGAAGCAACAATCCAAAAGAGTAAAGCCGATGTACGATTAATAAAATAGCTGCTAGAAAAGGCAAAATGTGCGTTGTTTGCGGAAAAATGAAGTCTGAAGTTAAAAAGTTTTTCTTAAATGTCTGTGGCGTCCTCAAGTGGTGAGCTTCGTGATTGCATCATTAGAAAATTGCGTTGTATAATGAGTCCAAAACATGGAATACATTTTCCCAAGAGATCGGATCGGTACGCATTACAAACCGAACCATTCCGGTGGTTGGACCATTTTTCCTGCCGACCAAAATCCGCGCTGGAGCGAACACCACAACGTTGCGCAACATCAAATGGCAAATGTAATGAAAGCGGAACAACTCATTATTTTGTGCTTCACGGACCGTTTATCAGTTCGGACGAATGTCAGTGCAGCGCGAGCCGATCTTGATTAAGCGAGACCATAGACATAATATATACATAGACACCCTATTGGCCGCTTTGGAGCGTTGCTGCGATACGTCAACGTGTCCGCCATTTTGCTGAGGGCAAGACTGCACTGTAATCAAATGCAAGTAAACGGGTGAGCTGCGGTTTTCCTGGATAAAAACAATAATAACGTTTACATTTATCAGCCGATTATAGTGGTTTGTACTTGGTGTACGTTTCTATTACTTATTATATAATGACCAAATACAACCAAAACAAATTTGTCAGTCTTGTTTGTGAAAGGTAATTCCCCGAGATCTGTTTCAATTGTGTGGCGACTTGTACAGCCCCACGCAGCGCACGAAACAGGCATTTTTCTCAATTCCCATAATGAGAGGTATAGGAAAGTTGCCCTCCTTGATATGACGGCGCCGTTGACGTACGCTCCAGTAGCCAATAGGGCGTCTATGTATATATTATGTCTATGAGCGACACCGTTACTACATAAGAGATCCAGTAAACAAAGCATTTGAATTCGCCACTTAAGTAATAACATCGCTGCGAGATCTAGTGAGAAGCGTTACAATTTCTCCGTTATTAACGGATCAAACGGCACTGACGTGAAAAAACCTATAACTAGTTCATTCATGGAACGATGTTTCTCCTGGTTAAGTCCACAGATCATTCACCATGGATTTAATGTAGTAACACTAACTTGTAACCATGGAACTTTTGCAGAAATATTAAAATGCTTTGAAGTACGTCACACATCTTTTTCCAGCACTTCAAAATGTTATTTTTAATGTGATGACCAAAACATTATTTGTTCATCCTTCAAAGATTACCCCTATTTATAAAACTAAAAGTTTCAAGATGTAGGAAAACTCACACTTATTTAAAAATATTTTTTTCTTTTAATAAATATGAAATTTCTATGGCATTTCTTTATTTTTTGCTGTATCGAAAACGTACCGAACCGTGACACCACTGTATCGTATCAAACCGAACAGTGAATTTTGTGAACCGTTACACCCCTATTAAAAATATAAAAGAACAATAAAGACTTTATTGAATAATATTTTATTATTTTAAAAAGTTTAGGAGTCTTTAAATCAATAAGGTCTCATATCTTTATGTACTAGTAATTCTATACAATAATAGGTCAAATCAAATGCAGCAAGTCAAAAGACCAACTGGACCTTCTTTGCCAGTTTGCACACATTTCTTTGAAGGATTGCAAAAATATCGTCTGAATATCGATATCGAGATATTGAAAAAAAATATCGAGATATTCATTTTTGTCAATATCTCCCACCCCTACCTCTGAAAAGGGATTGTAGCGATGCTACAGGCGCTCAGATTCAATGTCACGGAATCTCGTCTTCCAGAGGCGATTATATCAGCGATGCTGCGTTGTGACATTACTATCACAGCGAGCTGGCGTGAATGTGCCATGCGCATCTGGTTCTCAAAAGAGCACCTGGAGATTGGTACTCGTACCTGCTTGGTACTCGCACTTTATGCGGCACACTTATCCTACAAGCTGTCGTCATCACAAATTAAATAAGTAGTGCTTTTGTTTTTCAGGCAAGTCTAACTGTATTCAGTAATATTGTATTTAGTAATTAAATAATCAAATGTAAAACGACTATAGTCTTCACTGAATAAATTAAAAATAATTCATGTAATACACTTTATCTGTGTTAAAGATATAAAAGTGATTTTCTTTCTCTTTTGTCTTTTACCACGCATGCGCACCAGTTATGTACACTCCTGCACATAATGGCATTATATTGATCAATGTAACCCTGTATTGATTCGTAAATGTATTGCAGAGTTTTTTTTGTGGTATCGGCAAATATCGTATCGCTGACTAAGTAAATCGATAAAAGATCGCATTTATTGATGTTTTCCAGCTCTGGAAATTTCACAGAAGTTAATTTTAAGTCATAGTTTTGTTATGGTCTTTGATTTTTTTTATTTTTTTTTTAAGTTGGTCTGAATGCATTAATAAAACAATCTGAATTTGAATGATTTTAAAAATCCTTTAGTATTCACAAGGTAATGAAAATACATTGGTAAATAAGGGTGCTCCAATTGATTGGGCGCCGATTGTTATTGGCCGGTAACAGCTTTATATAGTTTGATCTGTTCTCTATAAAGGCCGATCAGATGACAAAACTCGTGAGACAATTTTTCTATGCACAGCTAAAATTGCTTCACTACATTAACCAGTCTAGCAGTTTTACCAGATGTCTGAAAAGGACAAAACATTTGCAATGTCTTTGCAAGAAACTAGAGCTGTGCAATCGTAATGCATTTCTTTCCTTCACAGCATTGCTCTTTGGTTCATCCCTAAAAGCCAAAACTTAACGTCCAAATCAAGAGATGCTGTTCTCCATGCAGCTATCTGTGTGTGTGCCCTGAGAGGGAGTGGAACACGGAGAAGCAAAGTATACTTTGGGCTTCGGGTTTGTGCCTAAACGGTCAAATACACAGAAATGTCAAAAAGAGAATTTGCTTAAAGGGGTCATATTATGGTACATGCACTTTTACAAGTTGATTGTACTGAAATGTGTGTTGACAGTGCCTGTACACAACCATCATATAATGATAAAAATCCATCCAGTGTTTTTGTTTTAATCTCCTTATATGTTTTCCCCTGCCTCAAATTGAGCCGTTCGTTTTTGTGACGTAGATAAAACGGACGCCCCTCCCACGATTGTTGATTGACAGCAGCGTTTCAACACAGCCCCGCCCTGAGCGAACTGTCCTCATAGTCCGTCATTGTTTACACTGGAGCAGAATGGCGTCTTGCGATTGTAGTGTTCTGTTCTTGGATGTAATAACGAACACAACAGTCATTTTGATGTTCCTAAATCCGAACCGCTGAAGACGCAGTGGCTGAGTTTGTTTACGATGGGAATATTCCCCACGATCAACGTCAATGCGTTCATGTTTGCGCGAATCATTTCACACCAGACTGCTTTATAAACGAGGAGGGTCAGTATGGTTTTGCTAAGAAGCTGCTCCTGAAAAAGGAATCGGTACCAACTATACGTGTTCCTGCTGCACCTCCAGAAGAAGTGAGTGTAACGTTTCATTAACCTTTAAATATTAATCTTTGCAAACCGCTTGCACGCTTCACGATGAATGTGGCTAATGTTTACACTCAGGGTGCATTACGGCATGTATTCTATGTAATGTTACGACGTTCTCAATATAATTAATAATCCCACGTTTATAATGAACAACGCGTTATGGTTATTGTGTTATTAAAAACTGTACGCACAGAACAGAGGGGGCGGAGTGAGCAAAGCTCATTATCATTTAAAGGCATATGCACTGAAACGGCGTGCTGAAAACAGCTGTTTTTGAGCAGGTAAAATTAGTGTTTTCTTAAAATACTAATGAGAATTTTTAATAAAAGTATATTACAAAGTTTTTATTTTGACCCTAAAGATTCATATTAACTTGTACAAAAATGGCATTATATGACCCCTTTAAACGTAGTTGGTTTTGTCTTAATTGAATATAAACAGGAAACAGGTCGCATGTGTAACAGTATATTGGATCTGTGCATTCGGTCTTAGTGACAGCAGCCCAAAAAACCTACTGCACATCTTTTTCAATGTTAATCAAAAAACAAAAATCAGTCGCTGCTCTTCAGTAGATTTAGCAGGTTTAATTTATACAGTGAAAACAATACGGTCAATTTACATTTTGATAAATTTCTGTTAATGGACTGTTCTGTTTTTATTATTTCACAGGAATGCTATATTTGTTAAGCTCAAATTTGTTCCTAATCACTTTTAATGGAAGCAATATAATATGTTGCACAAAGGACTTTGGAGGAATTCATTCTTGTTTGTCACTTAACAAGACTCTTATCTTCCATAGGAGCACAAAGTCCTGCTGACTGGGACCCCACTGCAAAACACAGTGGAGGAGCTCTTCAGTCTCCTTAATTTCCTGGAGCCAGATAGGTTTCCTTCAGAGTCCACCTTCATGCTGGAGTTTGGAGATCTTAAAACAGAAGAGCAGGTATGGAATATCAGCACTTGTTAAACCACTGTACTTTGTGTATGAAACGTTTCAGAGATGCCTGGATGTTTTCTAATGGATGTAATTTCTTTGTTTCAGGTGCAAAAGCTGCAGGGCATTCTGAAGCCCATGATGCTGCGCCGACTGAAGGAGGATGTTGAGAAGAATCTTGCACCGAAAGAGGAGACCATCATTGAAGTGGAACTGACCAATGTGCAGAAGAAATACTACCGTGCCATCTTGGAGAAGAACTTTGCCTTCCTTTCCAAGAGTGGAGGAGGTGGCAGCGGTGGTGGAGGATCATCCAGTGTTCCCAACTTGCTGAACACCATGATGGAACTGAGAAAGTGCTGTAATCACCCCTACCTCATTAATGGTGAGCAACAATATCAGATGTGAAACACTACATGTGAAATGAAAATTGTTTTATTTGCTTATGGTGTTTGCTTAAACTGTTTAACCATTTCTCCAGTCAGACAGACTTAAATTTCATTATTTTCTCTGTCTGTAGGAGCTGAGGAGAAGATAATGGAGGAGTTCAGGGAGAGTCACCCCTTAGATTACCCAGAGTTCCACCTCCAGGCCATGGTCCAGGCTGCAGGAAAACTGGTGCTGATCGACAAGCTGCTCCCCAAACTGAAGGCTGGGGGTCACCGTGTGCTCATCTTTTCCCAGATGGTGCGCTGTCTGGACATCCTGGAGGACTACCTCATCCAGAGACGGTAGGATGTCTGTGCCCACACCACTGCCAATAAATTGAGAGAGAAAAACTTTTTAATTTAAAGGGGCATTCGGCAACCCTAGCTAGATATCACTTTTGTTGTCGCATGTTTTCTCAACGAGCTCCCCCTACAGCTGTGAGGTGTATATTTCACAACAATGTCGTAAAAAAAAACTCACTTGCGGCACCCTTCACCCCCTCTCTACCGCTGCTCATGTGCATTTGTTATTATCGGAGCCGGCCAACTTTATCGTGTGGAGCTATGTCTACCGAGGTGGGTAATACATCATACACATTGAGGGCGGCGTGTGTTTGTCGAATTGCCATAAAGCAGTTTGTTTCTCGCTCGTTCTCGCTTCTCACGAGACTTCCTATTTCCAATTTACCGGGACGTTAATCCTCATGTTGCAAGGTTGGTTTTCCGCCTAGGAACGTTGGGGGGAGCGGGAAAAGTCACCATTCTCACCAGAACAGGTTATTAAACCATACAAATGCTTTCTAAACGGTTTTATTAAGCTGAAATGCTTGCCGAATGCCCCTTTAATGTGAAATCTCATGTGTCAAAAAATACTTAAGAAATGCAATCAACCAATAAAAATGTATAGTTAATGTATGCTCAATTTCCTGTAATCTAGGTATCCGTATGAGCGTATAGATGGCAGAGTTCGAGGAAATCTACGCCAGGCAGCTATTGACCGCTTCTCACGACCAGAATCTGACCGTTTCGTGTTCCTGCTATGCACCAGGGCTGGAGGCTTGGGTATTAACTTAACTGCAGCTGATACGTGCATTATATTTGACTCCGACTGGAACCCTCAGAATGACTTGCAGGTAAGGATGGTATGCAAGTGAAAATGTGCTGGACCTTCATTGGAAGCAATTTTATTTCACAAAGAATCTTAAAGCTGCATTCCAACCAGTAACTCAGCTGGAAGTGCACTATCACATTATGCAACCTTGGCAGTTTTCTAGGATGTGTTTGCGAGTCTTAAGAGGTGGTGTGTGTGACCGTTTTGTGCTGTTGCCTTCAGGCACAGGCTCGATGCCACAGGATAGGACAGAGCAAGGCTGTGAAGATTTACCGCCTGATCACCAGAAACTCCTACGAAAGAGAAATGTTTGACAAGGCCAGTCTGAAGTTAGGACTGGACAAGGCAGTGCTTCAGTCCATGAGCGGGAGGGAGAATGCTGCCAACGGGGTATGAACTGCACATAGCGCCACCATCTTGTGGTGTTTCACTGAAACAATATTCCAGATGGTTCATTAATCAAACATACTGATGAGACTGATTTTATTTTTTACTGTCTACCTAAATTAGTCCATTCCATAAAATACCCATGATGAAAACAGTAAATTTGAGATCTGTATTTTGTGAAGTTGATTCATTCGTTTTTCTTTTTTCTCTTTTTTTTAGGTTCAGCAGCTCTCTAAAAAGGAGGTAGAGGACCTCCTACGTAAAGGAGCTTATGGAGCTCTAATGGATGAAGAGGATGAGGGATCAAAGTTCTGTGAAGAAGACATTGATCAGATTTTGCAGAGACGCACGCAGACCATTACCATTGAATCAGAAGGGAAAGGCTCAACATTTGCTAAGGTGATGACATTTAAAATCTTTCTCTTTTTTTGCCATGGCTGAGGCATTTATGATATTAATAAAAAAAATTGACCCACCCATCAATGTTGTGTAATTACAAGTATATATGCGTACTACCCATTTCATCTTGCTCTTAAAATAGTGCAGCCTAAAGGGTAAGTGTGTCTGATCTCACCATTTACATTAATTTTTTTTCCCCTACCAGGCAAGTTTTGTGGCCTCTGGGAACAGAACCGACATTTCTCTAGAGGACCCAGATTTCTGGCAGAAATGGGCAAAGAAAGCAGAGCTGGACCTGGATGTGATCAATGGCAGGGTAAGATACAAATTAACGGAGGAAAGGAGCTCTCTTGTACTGTGAAATGCCTCACAGAAGATGTTGAATGAAAGTGAGGCACACTAATTTGTAGCACACTCCCTCGTAGTCATGTGTGGAGCACTTACGGCTGACTATTTATTGTTTTGTTAATGTTAGGGTCATGAATTAGCAGCTTTTGACAGGTATCATATTCATAATCCTATTTGACAATTAACTGAAGATGGTGTGAATTCAAATCTTGGTAGTTTCTTCCGCACTTGGTTGTCACTCCTCATAAATATGCTATCTTGGCATAATTAATAAGGCTGATTTCCCCAGGCTAACAATGCGTGGAATGTAGTTGTAATTGAGCAAAGGTGAAATTGTTTAAACTTGGCCATGGGAAGCATTTTCTGTAATTGCCACTGTTCTTTGCACTCTGGAGAATTGTAGGCGCTAAGCATCTTTAATCTGCAAGCCGAGAAACGTGATGTTATGTATTAAAAAAAAAAAATGCTTTATCACATTTTCTGCATATGTCCATGATTAGAGGTCTTCCATCTTGCCATCTAGCAATCACCATGGTGCTGAACAAACAGAATCATTTTCTGCTGTCTTAAACACTTGAGGGAGTGCTCTTACCCCAGTTCATATCTCTTGTCAGAATAATCTGGTGATTGACACTCCTCGGGTCCGGAAGCAGACTCGTCACTACAGTTCTATGAAGGAGGATGATTTGATGGAGTATTCAGAACTTGAGAGTGACTCTGAAGACAAGCCCATTCAGAAACCACGGAGGCCCCAGGACCGAGCCCAGGGGTACCCACGCAGTGAGTGCTTTAGAGTGGAGAAGAATCTTCTGGTGTATGGGTGAGTGCAGTCTGGAAATTGTCATATTTAAGCATTGTTGTTGGTTTTAACATCTTTGTACTCTGACTATGCTTGCCTAAAAATCTACTGAGATCACAATTGTGCTATATCAACATCTTGCAATTAAACAGTCCCTGGGGGCTTTCCTTACAATTAGTTGTCATTTAGCAGATGCTTTTTGCTCAATCGCATGACTTTGTAGGGCAACACAGAACCCCCACTGGGAAAAATTTCCCACATAGAAACATGCAAGTTAAAATTATTGCAGGCATCTAACTTTTTCAGTCCATGTCCCTCATTAATAGACTTCCATTTTCCTCAATCGTAGCTCATCGTAGAAACCAGCTTTAGCATGAAGTCCATCCCAGTGCCATGAGATGGGATATTCAGCTTCCAGCTTTGTT
Organism: Gila orcuttii; assembly: GCA_026230005.1. Classification (NCBI taxonomy): domain Eukaryota; kingdom Metazoa; phylum Chordata; class Actinopteri; order Cypriniformes; family Leuciscidae; genus Gila; species Gila orcuttii. Next base: position 26,596,065 of record JAPDVR010000008.1, on the reverse strand, counting down.
TTATTGCAATCAAAATTCCCCTTGTCTCGTCTTGTTTTCCATTTGGAATGAGAATATCTGGTAGCTCACAGCCCACCAGTGCAGTGGCCGAGTTTGTCACGCTTGCTTGTCCCGGGGCAGTGGCAGACACGGCGCTATCTAACGCGCACAGTTAATTAAGCGCCAGGCCTCAGTGCACTCAGCACTAATCATGGCTGGCTGCACGCACCATGTCTGACCAGTATCTTTTTTTCCCTTTTCAGTCAGACGCGTCTAGACCCCTGGGCTATACAGCAAATTAGATCCATCAAGTCTGAGAGCTTTGTCTCTTCTGAAGAGTGTTTTTTATTTTTTTTTAAAGCGGTGTAGGGTTGTGAAATCAGAGCAGACCTTTCCCCCTTTCTCTTCCCAAAAAGCCCTTTAGGCCTGTACTGAGTGCTTGAATACTCCAAATAACAAGGGCATTGGGTCTCCTCATGGTTATGCACCATGCCAGCAAGACAGTGGTGGTGTCCCACCTTTTCCAGTTTGTGAGAAATGGTACAATACTATGGAGTAATACTATTCTTAAATGGTCTTGACACTGAATTTTTACTGTCTGGTGAAAACTCACTTTGAATTGTTTTAACTAGCTTTTTCAGTGACATTTTCGTGCTTCTTTCCAAAATTGAACAACTCTAGTTCAAAAAGGCTTGAACGGAGCCCTGGCTAAATTATCTTCTGTTGTGTGTAGCTGGGGCCGCTGGGGTGATATCCTGTCCCATGGACGCTTTAAGCGTCCGCTAAGGGAGCGAGACGTAGAGACCATCTGCCGAGCCCTCCTGGCCTACTGCCTGCTCCACTACCGTGGAGACGAGAACATCAAGAGCTTCATTTGGGACCTCATAACCCCTACCGAGGATGGCCAGAGCCGCACACTGACCAACCACTCTGGTAGGACACTACAACCTTGGAATTGTATTTCTTTCCTATGTGACCTCTCTTGCATTTACCTCTTCTTAACGTGTTAAATGATGGCATTTTTGTGGTTTCAGGTCTGTCTGCTCCTGTGCCCCGGGGCCGTAAAGGGAAGAAGGGGAAGCCGCAGGCTGCTCAAACTCACATGCCACAGGCTGACTGGCTTGCTGACTGTAATCCTGACATCCTCCTTCAAGAGGATAGTTATAAGAGACACCTGAAACACCACTGCAACAAGTATGTCCTTTCCCACCTTTACAGAAACTTCCAGCAAAAATAATGTAAATCTGTTTGCAGGTATATGGTCTTGGGAAACCTGGAAAAATCAGTGAAATTAAAGTTGTGTGTGTATATGTGTGTGATATATGTATATTACATAGCTAATTACATTTTAAAGTACTTGCGTAGTAAAAATTCTAGGTCAAAGTGATAACATTAGTCACCCCATTGAGGGTCTTGGAGATATTGTATAATTTAATATCCATGTATAATATAGTATTAGTATAATAAATAAGTATAATTTAGATCTATTCAAAAAGATTTGTACTTGACATTGCTGTATCTTCCCAGCAATTTTTGTAAAATTTGGCCATGAAATATGAAAATATAAGTTTTTTATCTTTTTTTTATCTTCTATCTTTTTTTTTAAAGTAACCTTTTTGACTTCCAAGCTTGATATCCTCAGAAGCAGGTGTATTTGAAGACTTGTGAAAAAAAAATTAAACTTGGAAAAAGTAATTGAAGCAAACTTGTGAATTAGCTTAACATGTCCAAAAGCGCTGTTTCCTTGTGGTGCAGATGTTTCATTAAGTTGCTTGGCTCCTCCATAGTTTAGCTTTGACTAATGAATGTCAGTTAAAAAATGGCCAGCTGTTATGAATCTGGCAAAAAAGAGTCCCATATTTTTGGCAAAGGCTTCTGCCAAATGACTGAAATAAAGAATGACAAGCCATGAGAAATCTTTTTCTTCACTAAAATGAAAGATTTTAAGATCACTCAATAATTCATCGTTCAGCTCATGATGATTTTGCCTCTTGCCCCACATGTCCATTATGCCCTGTGTCACCGGCTGTGTCGCGTCTTTTGTTTTTTGAGGCCTCTCTGGTTTCATTTGATAAATAATTTCTGTTGCCAGGCCAGCATTGTTGTGTCCTGCCTAAAGCTAGGCAGTGACAGCAAAGAGAGAGAAAGGAAAACAAGGTTTACACTGCTGGCTCTGATGTGCATCCAGAGAAGGGGAACAGAGCAACAGCTGAGGAAACGTTACGAGACGATAAATGCAAGGTGCTTAGACCGCCAACCATCTGCTCACCGCACTGCAAACTTCTGCCTCTTTACTTTGGAGGCTTCCCGTTAGCACCTCCCCAACTTCCCTAACAGCATTAGGAAGGAAATTAAAATGAGAGGATGAAGGTGCTGGAGTGCATATGCGTGTGGGAGGGGGGATAGGGTGGGTACGGGTGGCTCCCCAAGCGCAGCGGCGCGGTGCCAGGCCAGGTGCCAGGCAGACCTGTTGGAAGCGGGTGAAAGGCGGCACACACAGAGGTGATTATGTGCAGCCATCTGTCAGGCGTGGAGGCTGCCGCACAGCGTGGCTAATCAGCCCTGGCAGCATGATGGATGAGCCGTGGCACATGCCAAAGAGCTGCTGCTGCCGCTGCTACTGCTGCTGGCACAGCTCGGAGCTGGCCAAACTTACTCTCTCTTTTGTTTTCTGCCTTCTCTCCTTTCTTTGTCCCTTTTCCCTTCCTTTCAATCTGTGTGGCACTCCATTAACCCCCAACTCATCTGTTTTTTTGGTTGTTTTTCTCTCTCCTGCCCTTTTTATCCTCTCTTGCTCGCTCTATCTCCGACAGAGTGCTGCTGCGGGTCCGCATGCTGTACTATCTGCGACAAGAAGTCATAGGAGACCAGGCAGACAGAATCCTGGAGGGAACGGATTCAAGGTTGGCATCTCTCTCCATTCCCTTCCACTGAATCCTGCCTGCTGTTATCTTTCCTCTCCCTCCATCACTTTCTCCTCCTCCTCTTCCCCCTTTCTGACAACACCCCCACCCAGATGTGCATGCATTTATAATGTGCAAACGTGCTCGCCATGTTGATAATCTCAAGGACTCGACTGAAGCTCTAATGACTGCGAGGGGCTCGCAAGTGCACAGGGTGAGATAAGCGAGCCGCTCAGATCTCCGGCCGTAATCAGGTTGGCCCTAAATAAACAAGATGAGAAATGGGCCTAAATGAGATGTGGCTTGCTAATGCTTGCGTTTCCTACCAGATGTCTGCAGATAGACATTAATGCCGCTCTCATTAGATTATATGCCACTGCGGCCATCTCCTGGTTTTAATCACTCTTTCCTGTGTGTGTTTGTTTGTCTATCGTTTATAGTGAGTTGGATATCTGGATCCCACAACCCTTCCACGCCGACGTCCCCACTGATTGGTGGGATCTCGATGCTGACAAGTCCCTCCTCATTGGCGTCTATAAGCATGGTAAGCTCCGCCTTCTCACGGCTGCTGCTTTCCGACTGGTGCTTTTGCGGTGACAGGCGACAATAATTGCTAATGTTGACCTATTGTAATATTGCCTAGAGATTGATAGGTGATATTTTTTCCGAATGGCCGATCCTGTACTAGATTGAGGGGTGGCTGGGAAAATGGACGGTCGAAAGAGCCGAGATCTAATCTATCAGAGGCAACAGGCACCTCTCAGCGCATTTTATTAACATTGACCCACAGTGTTAAGAAGTGTTCTGGGAGAGCCTGCTAAATTCCCTGTTTGGGTCGTGATTGTTTTCTTTTGTGAAGCTAAGCAGCTGTCACAATTTATCTTTTAAGGGAAAAGGGGCCAAAAGCAGTATTTAAAAAGAGAGATGGAAAGGAGTTTCTCAACTGCTGACTTTTAATTGTATAAAGTGTAGTAATAGTCACTTTATTTAATAGTGTCTTCTGCTCTCACCGCCGATATTAATCTTGATGTGAGGGGCTTTTAAGCTTCTCTCAGATTGGTCTTTTTCCTGAATGTGTGTACAGAGAGCTCTCTCTCCAGTCTCCCCCGGTGCGCTGCGCTACCTCGTTAACTCAGCTGGCCTCCATGCGCACACATACACACAGGAGCGTGTATATAACACAGGCTGCCTGTTCTTAATCATAATCCCAATTCAGTAGGGAGGTCTGGGGAGGAAACGGGGAGAGGAGAGGTGGCAGGCCTGGACTGCAGAGGAAAGAGTGATGGCCTATAAACCCCCTCATGATTACAGTTTGGCTCGGGGCGCGGCGGCAGTTAGGAACAATGTGTCACCGCATAAATCCTAATTGAAATGTGATGTTCTAGCGGGGGAGGGGGTGCTTGAGCCCCGTCTGATCAGCGGCTCAGCTGAAGTGGGTCCAGCCTGCCAATCGCCTCCCCTGTTGTGCTCTGTAGGGATCCGCAGGCTCAAATCTGTTCTGCTTGGACAGTTTCAACGGGCATTTTCCTCTGTCTTTCCTTTTGTTTCTATCTTTTTTTTTTTTTTTTTTGGGGGGGGGGGGGTTTGATTCAATCTGGTCGTTTTTGAATGCATTTCACTTTTGTATTATAAGGTTATTGCAGCACATAATGTGTTAGCTAAACCTGATTTTAGTTTTTTGTATGTTTTTGTTTTTGGGACCTCAGTATTTTCCAAGGACTTTTTTAATGTATTTATATATATATATATATATATATATATATATATATATATATATATATATATATATATATATATATATATATATATATATATATATATATATATATATATATATATATATATATATATTATTTATTTATTTATTTATTTCACCTGCTACATTTAAACAGAAATGTTAAACTTATTTATTTTTTTTATTGTTTTCAAACTACATTTGAGACACCAGTAATTATTTATTTTATTTTTTTTGCCTTCACATCACCAGGGGAAATAATAGCTCCCCAGCCCTCAGCTTACCCTGTAATTATGCAGTTTTTTTTATGTTCGCCGCTGCTCTCATTTCTTCCGCTAGGCTATGAGAAGTATAACTCAATGCGTGCTGACCCCACCCTGTGTTTCCTGGAGAGGGTGGGCATGCCTGATGCCAAGGCCATCGCTGCCGAGCAGAGGGGAGCGGACATGATGGCAGATGGTGTCGAGGGGTAAGTTTGGCCCAAAATCACAGCCCCAGCAAGAGGGACTCCTCCTGCTCTTTCTTTCTCTGGCTCTCTCCCTCTTTCTTTATCTATCACCCTGCTTTACTTTTTTGCTGATTTTCTTTTTCTCTCCCACTCTAAAAGCCTTTCTCTTTTTCACAATAGAGAGGATGAAGACCCAGAGTACAAGCCACTCCGGATGCCTTTCAAAGATGATCTGGATGTGAGTTTTCGAAGTATATTAGTCTTGACTATTATACTATTATCTAAAATCAGTATTGTTAATAGATTGGATTACATAACTTTTCTTTGCCATGTCCACAGGATTTTACAAACTCTCCACTAGATGATAAAGATGAAGGGATGGATGGTGAGGCTGGAGAAGGTATATATTTTCCTAGTGAACAGGTGTTACCCATCATACTTGATTTTTTACTTCTCTGTGCTCACTATCGGCGTCTGTTTGTCCACCCTCAGGTCCTAAACCTGGTGAGAATGGGAAGGCTGGCAATCTGTATTGGCCTCCAGCCTCGGCTCTTACCGCCCGATTGCGCCGCCTCATCACGGCCTATCAGCGCACTCACAAGCGCGAGCAACTAAGGCAGGAAGCCATGACCAAACCTGACCGGCGCCGGCGCCGCCCACGTGATGACATCCTTGCCATGGTAACAGAGGGAGGAGCTTATGCTCCAGAGGGAGCAGTGGCTTTCATGGCTGAAGGAGGGCCCTTCATGCCCAAGGGATCACCTTACATCCCTGACAGCGCCGCCCTGCTGGCTGATGGAGCAGCTTATTTCAAAGAGCGACGGCAGAGGTGAGCTACTTCTAGATCTTCCATTTTGAAAAAAAGTTGTTCTTTAGTCACGCATCACCTCATTTCCATCAACATCTGTTTTCCAGATGGACAAGGCGTGAAGAGGCTGATTTCTACCGGGTGGTGTCCACATTCGGTGTGGTTTATGACGTGCACAGACAATGCTTTGACTGGTCCCAATTCCGTGCTTTTGCTCGTCTGGACAAAAAGACTGATGAGAGCCTGGAAAAATATTACTACTCTTTTGTGGCCATGTGCAAGCGTGTGTGCCGGATGCAGATCAAATCAGAGACTGGTAAACTTTTCCTGTATTTTGAACGTGGGAATTTATGCTATTGCTAAAAGCAATAAAAGTGTTCAAAGATTTTTATTTTCTTTGTGATTTCCTGCTTTTTGTTTTGGTTGTGTAGTCCCAAACATTTTCTTCATTTTGCCTCCTAACCTAGTCTACTTCCTCTACCTTTTTAGTAGCTCTATTTCCCTCTATTTATGCATCTTCATCCCTAGAAGAAACATGCTACCAGAGGAAACATGCACAAAATATCGGAACCATATTGATAGCTGATAAATATATATATATTTTTTTTATTGTTGTCCTTCAATATTGGAGATTTAATTGTTCAGTTCATTTTCCTTATTTGTACATTTAGATTGTTTGCCATCCAATACTCAGTTAATATAAAGAAAAAAAACTCTCATTTTGTTAATATTGTTAAATATTGTTCTTCACACTGGACATTATAACATTGTGATACCTAGATTGATTTGTAGAATATAATTAATCTTTTTTTAATCCATTAATGCTAAATATTGTATAGATATAAAGAATCACCATATTGGTTGTCTGCCTTGAAATTTGTTTACTTTTTTTAAATTGCACTGTAATTGCATTATTTATTTGTGCATTTTACATTTTATGTTGCTTTGATTTGAATCCACGTTTTTGATTGTTCAACTGAACATCTTTCTGCTTGCAGAACTGCCAGACCCCACCCTCATCATTGACCCCATTACAGAGGAGCGGGCTTCACGGACGCTCTATCGTATCGAGCTGCTGCGGCGGATCAGGGAGCAGGTGTTGCCGCACCCTCTGCTGGAGGAGAGGTTGAGTCTGTGCCAACCCAGCCCCGACCTCCCTGCCTGGTGGGAGCCCGGGCGCCATGATCGAGACCTCCTTCGGGGTGCTGCAAAGCATGGTGTCAGCCGCACTGACTACCACATCCTCAACGACCCTGAGCTGAGCTTCTTGGAGGCCCATAGAAAGTTCACACAGGGGAAGGGTGCTGAAACGCCCATCATGTCTGATCCCCTCACCCCTCTGACCCTAATCAAAGATGACGAGGTGAAGGAAGAGCATGGAGACATGATGGTGCCCAAAGTGGAGAACAGTAACATAGAGGTGGTCAAAGAAGAGAAATCTGAAGCCCTGTCTTCTAAAAAGGAAGTGAAGGAAGAAGAGGAATCAAATGATTTGAGTCTTAAGCACGAGCCCAAGGAGGAGGAGATGGAGGTGGAGGAGAAAGATGCAATGGAGGTTAAGACCAAGGTAGAGCTGGATTGTCCTGTGGATGGTATGGCTGAGGAGAAGCCCATAGACCAGGAGTCCACAGATACACTCCCTACCCCTGAGGAAAAAATCGCTCCGGATGAGAGTGAGCCTGCCTCGAACACTGAGACTAAAGTACCTATTGACAAAATCTCTGAAGAAGACGATGAAGAAAAAATGGATGAGGATGACAAATCAGAAAAATCTTCACAAGCTGAAGGTGAATATTAGGCATTATTTAATGTTTTATTTTATATTAAAACTACATTTGTTACATCTCTATCTGAGAAACATGCCCAAAACATTTTTGTATGCTCCAAAAACAAATTAAACCAGTTTTAGGCCAAGCTTCCATTTTCTCAATTTAAATTACTATTAAATCTAGGATTAGGTTAAATTAGATTAAATCTAATTTTTCTTTGAGGAATACCTCTTTTATTGGGAATTTGAAACTCCAGTATGTAATTTCTGCGCTTCTACTGACACCAAACAGAACTGTAAAACTTGTTGTTTTCCTTGACACCCCCTGTATTCCAATGATTGAACAAAGATTATTCTGCCCCAAATTTAGTCCAGTTGTTGAAACTGTTGGCTGCTCAAGCAGTTTTTACACTGATCATTGAGCATTTTGATTTTAAAATTTGTTGCAGTCTTGTTTGTATTGAAAGATCATTATGATTTGCAGTTGGAGCCGCCTCAGAGAGTAAGAATTTTGACGAGGAGAGTAACGCCTCCTTGAGCACTGCCCGCGATGAGACCAGGGACTGTTTTAGTGTTGATGACGTCGAGGCGCCAGCTTCTCAGATGTTCAGTGAACGCTCACTGTTCTCTTTCTGGCCCAAGGTTAGTCAAACCATTTTTCCCTCTTCTAATCTTTTCCTTCCTTTTTTGTCTTTTACATTTTTTTCTATATATAAATCTTTTCTCTTCTAGCATGTTGTAATATTGTTTGCCACAAAAGCGATTTGAAGGTAGATGAAGCGAAGCCCAAAGCTGTGAGAAACTTCGATGTGATGCTTAGTGAAAAGACTGTACTTATAGTTTCAGAGCTTTATCCTTTAATAATTGAACAATATTGCATTATAAGATCCTTGTGACATGAAACCAGAGCTGAAATGGAGAAAATGAGATGCCCTTTATGTATCATCTAGTTCATTATCCATGCATACACGCGCACACACTTGCTCACACTTGTGCTGCTCTTCTGTGTTTGTACTTCAGGACAGGGTAATGATCAATCGTATGGACAACATCTGTGAAGCGGTCATGAAGGGCAAGTGGCCTTTCAACAGGAGGCAGTTCTTTGACTTCCCAGGCTTGTTGCCTGGCTACAGCTCCATGACAACGGACAGCCCCCTGCAGAGGCGGAGTCTTGGTGATCTCTCAATGGTGGGTCAGACCAGCTATAGTGGCAGTGAGGACCTCACCATGTCACCGCAGGTCAACAAGGCAAGTCCCAACTATAACCCGCCCTACTGCACCCTGAGACTTGCTGTGGGTGCCAATGCACTTTTTGTCTTTTGTTTAAAAATTATTATACAATAGATTTTAAGAGTTACGTTGATTAAACACCCTGTCATTGTTCTTGTCCAGGATGAAACTTTAAGCCTATCAGTACCTCGACAGCGCAGACGCAGGAGGAGGAAAGTGGAGATTGAGGCAGAGCGTGCTGCCAAGCGCAGGAACCTGATGGAGATGGTTGCACAGCTACGAGAGTCCCATGCCACAGAAGGCCAGACACAGGCCATAGACATGACCAAAGCCCTGCACGGTGTGTCGTCCTCTTCTTCCTCCTCTGCCTTCCCTGGAGCCATGGCCTCCTCCGCAGCCCTGAAAGCACAGATGGAGCTGCTGCAAGCAGGCGCTTCCTCCAGACCAAGGGCCAACGGCTCTCTACATGACACTGAACTCCCCAACCGGAGAAAAAGAGGTCGCAGGAAAAATGTGGAGGGGTTGGAACTGCTCTTTATGGGGAACAAGAGAGGATCTCTCAATGTGGTACGTATCCTGTCAGGATGTGATGTGGGTGTCATGCCGTTTTCGTGTAGCACATTGACACTTTTTTTTCTACAGGAAAATTCCGATGGGACCAAAGCTTTTGTAGATGGGCGGACACACAGACCCATGTCATCTCCTGCACAGAAAGCCCCTGGTGAAGGCCTAGAAGAGGGAAGCCATCTTCAGGGAGAAGATGTTCCCAGCACTAAGGACCTACGGGAATGGCTGAGACAGCATCCCACCTACACTATGGATGTGCCTGGATACGTACCAGTGAGTGCAATTCTTTGTGCCCACCCAAAAAAAAAAAAAATCTGTTGGCTGATGTAGGAATGTCCTGTGCTGTATGCGTTTTATCTTATAGTTCTCTTGTTTTTATCTTTCAGAAGAATGAGGACCACCTCCTCTCCCAGTTCGCCAAGCCCAAACAGAAAAGACACAGATGCCGCAATCCCAACAAGATTGACATTAACACACTGACCGGAGAGGAGAGAGTCCCTGTTGTTAATATTAGAAATGGAAGAAAGGCAAGTATTCATTTTTAGAAATGGATCCATTTTGTTTTCCCCTAAAATGTACTTTACACTTGCTGCAACATTTATAACTTGTATAACTACAGATGGGAGGAGCCATGGCCCCTCCAATGAAGGATTTACCACGCTGGCTGATTGAAAATCCAGAATTTGCCATCGCCCCAGACTGGACTGATATTGTGAAGCAATCGGTGAGTCTTGATTTGATCTAAATTGATACTTTTATTCTGCAAGGATGCATCAAATTGAACAAAAATGACAGTAAAGACATGTTACAAAAGATATCCATTTCAAATAAATGCTGTTTTTTCTTTCTTTTTTCTAACTTTATATTCATCAAAGATTATTAGTTTTCACAAATATTAAGCAGCACATCTGTGTGTGTGTGTATATATATATATATATATATATATATATATATATATATATATATATATATATATATATATATATATATATATATATATATATATTTATTATGCGATTAATCTTGAGAACCAGATCAGCATATTAGAATGATTTTTGATGGTTAGTGATTTCTGAAGGATCACTAGACTGGAGTAATGGCTGCTAAAAATAAATAATATATTACCTTTTATAATGTATTCATACAGAAAAGTTGTTTTAAATAATATTTCACAACATTGCTGTTTTTAATGTGTAAAACAATCTTAATGACCTCAAACTGTTTGTTTTTTTTTTTGTTCCCAGGGCTTTCTCCCAGAGTCCATGTTTGACCGACTCCTGACTGGGCCGGTGGTCAGAGAGGAGGGCGTGCGCCGCAGAGGCAGACGTCCCAAATCTGAAATCGCCAAGGCGACGGCAGCAGCACAGGCAGCAGCCGCAGCAGCGGCTTCCACATCCGGTGTTAATCCTTTGCTGATGAATGGACTGTTTGGCAGTATGGACCTGACCAGTCTGCAGGGCCTGCAGAACCTCCAGAGTCTCCAGCTAGCTGCTGGTCTCATGGGCTTTCCCGCTGCTCTCGGAGGGGGAGCGGACGGCAAGCACGCCGCGGCCATGCTGCCTCTCATGCTTCCTGGCATGGGCGGGCTCCCCAACATGTTCAGTCTAGGAGGTCTGTTCGGAGGAAGTCTGGCTGCTGCTGCGACTGCAACCAACGGTGGGTCTGGTACAGAACAGGCCGAATCTGAGGAGAATCCCAACCTGAAGACGGACGAGGAGACCAAGGAGGAAGGAGATGAGAAAGAAAAAGCAGAGAAACGGACTGAAACCGATTCTGCCGAGGATACTGGTGACGCTGCCACGCTGAATGCTGCTGCCGCTGCTGCCGGCATGTCTACTAGCCCGCTGGCCTTCAACCCTTTCTTGCTGTCCACCATGGCCCCAGGCCTCTTCTACCCATCCATGTTTTTACCCGCCAGCCTTGGCGGGCTGGGCCTCCCAGGCTTCCCCCAAGCTTCTCTAGCTGACCTCCAGAGTGCTGTGTCTGGGGCCTTGGGGGCTGCCGGTGAGGACAAGGAGTCCGCCAAAGGGCCCAGCACAAATCAGGATCAGAACGCCTCTGCGGCTGATGTTGAAACTGCTGACAACACACTTGAAGACAGTGACTCAGAGGAGAGCCAGAACAAGACTGCTGATTCATCAATACTAGATGATGACCTGGCAGGGCCAGTAGAGGAAATGGACTCCATGGAGGGTGGAATGGACGATGACGACGATGACGACGATGATGATGATGATGATGAGGACGATGACGAACCTGCTGATGAAGATGACAAAAGTGACTGAAACTGAATTAGCCCTTCTAACATTTCCCCAGGGCTGAGGAGACTCACTGAACTCTGACAGGATGGTTAGTCCAGATGTTTACATGCCAACAAAAACCAAACAACCAAAGTGTTTTGGATATTGAGTTGGCAGGTAACGTTAAGAGTAAAGCAAATAAGCTGTCTCTGTAACCATTAGCGTAGCCAGGGATGATGCGAACAGACATTAGATTTGTGCGGATGTCAAAAGGGTGTCTCCCCCCCCCATGTATTTTTCTTTTTGTGTTTTTGGTTGTTTTGTTTTTTTTGAAGTCTTTGGCACTGTGTGGGTGCCTTCTAGATGAGATGGAAATTTCCTGAAATATTATAGGAATTAATCGTTCCGATAGTGCTATGCTGCTCTCTCTTTATTTTAATATTATTTTGTTTTGTCTTTTCTCTCTCTTACTCTACTGTTGATTATTGTAACAATGAGTAGCATCTCGTAAAGTTCAGTGGTGTACAATTTAACGGCATTAAGACACTCTCCGCTGCTGAGGAAGAGTGGTTTTCGTTGTACTGTTCTGCTGAGAGGAGCGGGCGAAGTTCTCACATATCATAGCCTACACTTGGACTGTTCCCAGTCTCTCACACTGACAATCCAAACAGGTGAAGAGACCTCTCAACCTGTGGAGACAGCAATAACGAAGGCAGCTTTTGAATGTTCGATTTTACTCTTTTGACTAAACACCGGAAAGTGTGAAAAAGTGACATGAAATAAATTACTGCAGTCAAATTGTCTCATTGTATCCATGTTAATGCACTGGTGTAAGAATAAAATCAGGTACCTTTATCTATTTGAATGGACTTTTGTTACTTTAGCCACAAAGCTGAACAGCATTACCTCAGTTCTAACTAGCCTTGAAGTTTACAGAAATAAATGTTGTACATGTGTTTTTTTCTTTTGTGAGGTTTTTTTTTTTTTTTTTTTTTTTTTTTTAACATGTATGATGAACTGTAAATTGCTGCCAACTGTAGTAATGATGCTTTTAATAAAAGTGACTCACAATATTCGCCTAGGAAACCAAAACGTTGTTTGTGTAGCTCTGTGGGGATGTCAAAACTGCATCCTCTGTTGACAACTAACCTTTTATATGTCATCTAACAGAATAAATTGTTAATTTCCTTTACATTCACGTGTTAGATCTGTTAAATTAATTAAAGTTTTTTAATCATTAGCACCAAATGTTTAATGCTATAGCAATGTTGAATTTAGGTGCAAAGTACTTGTTACAGACGTTAAAGAGCACATTTTTATTTAAATTTTTAAAGAATTTCAATTCTGAACTTGATTCTGCACTAGATGCCTCATACAGTAGCGCTGCATGACCTGGTTGCCGGGGAAAGAGGTTCCGACAGGCCTGTTTACTCTAGCCATCATAAACACCATCAGTCCTGTGGAGCGGTTGACATAATGTGCTCCGACAGGACGGGAGGACATGGCAGGGGCTCTCTGTCCGCTCCAGTAGCCAGCCATTATGAGCCTAACGCCTGGAACAAGGCTTCCCCCCCCCCCTCTCTCGACAGACATCTTTCATAATTGCACTTTCCGATGAAGTGGCTCGTGAAATCCATAGGTCTCGTGTGCACCCAGCATGCAGCTCTTGGCGGGAATTTGAGATTTGGACAGGAGGTGATCATACACAGTTGTCAATGATGCCTTTTATTGTTGCCAATGATGTCCTGAGGTGTAAATATACGTTAATTGAGTTTTTGGATGTGGGAAATGTTTTTCCTTGTCCTTTATAGGCGAATAACAATGGACTGCTCTTGCGTTTGTTGAATAGATTTTCTTTGCTTCCTGTTTTTAATGAAGAGTGAGTTTTTGTGTTGTCAGGGTGGTTTTGTGGCATTGAAGATCTTCTGTGGTTCCTAGTCATTATGTGCCATCTTGACACATAGCGCAGTCACTCGCTGAGGGCTCGTCACCGCCGGCATCGTGCCTCCTTCACAAACCACTGACTGCTGGGTGTGAAGTCTGTCATTGGCGAGGAGGCAGGTTGTGGTTGGCCACTGAGCGTCAAACATGGCAACACTGCACAGTTCACTAATGCTGGGCGCTGGGATTAGAGCTGGCAGCTTTCCTTTGGGAGAGGCCCTTTATCGGGAAGGCCAAACTGAATGCTTGGCTGCTGTGGTTGTAGACTGTAAAAGAGGACTTTTGGCACTGAACCACCAAAAGATAAAACTCTTCATGAGGTGATATCAGAAAATCACCCATATGTATTGGTTTAACAATTTTCAATGAGTCAACTACTAAGCCTACTTTAATTACACATTTTTGTTGAATCACTCTTTGAATCAGTGCTTGATAAAAAAAAAATAAACCATGTTTACTATGTATTTCCAAAGTCAGTTCACTCAGTGGTCATATTTGTAAAACAAGTTTATTATTTCTTCAATGGGCAAAGAACAAACTCTGATTTATCTGTTTATCAAAATTACAGATCACTAACATAAAATCTGACAACACATAAATTGTCTTTCTCAACTTCTGAGGTACAATTTTTTTTTTTTTTTTTTTTTTTTTTTTAGTATTTTTTTTAGTATTTTTGCTCAAATGTAATCACTTTATAGAGCAAAAAAAATATTTTTTACATTTATATTTTTTTTCCCCAGGCTTGTCCACCTACTTCACAAGTAAACAAAAAAGTGATTGGCTCTAATATAATAGGTTGATTGAACACAATTACATTAAGTTTTAACAAAATGTAAAGCCCTGTTCACACTGCCAGCGACAAAGCCATGATTCCATTCATTTTCGGTGGAGGGCTGCTGGTGACACAAGCGACAGTGGTGGAACGGGAGCTTCGTGCCCTGGATGTGCATCCCACAAATCTCCATCAACTGCAAGATGCTATCCTATCAATATGGGCCAACATTTCTAAAGAATGCTTTCAGCACCTTGTTGAACCAATGCCGGACTATTGGCAACAGAATGTGGGCGTGAAGCGACGTGAGTCGCCCGTCAAAAATTCAGAAAAGTTCAACTTTATACAAATGAGCAGCGAATTTCGCAAGCCACAACCACCAGGAGTGAAGACTTGTTAGTGGAGCTCTCACGTCACCATCTCAAGTGCAGACAGGACAGAGTACCAGGACGATTTCACTGTTTTATATGATTTGACTATATACATAATTATAATAAAATTATGCATGGAAAAGAAATAGTCGGTAGTCCTAAGGGCTGTTTACACAACACCGTTTTTAACTAAAAAATTACAAACGTTTTATGCGTTTTTACCCGTACATTTACACTACTTTTGGGGGTCTGAAACACAAACTTTTGAAAACGGGTTTCAAAGTGCAAGTATTTGAAAACCATTATTGTCTACTACACATGGTGAATGTGAAAACTTTGACGTCATGCACTAGCACATTATTTGTTATATAGACCTGCACCAGAGAAAAAAAGTGCACTCAATATCGTTTACTGTGGTTTTTCAGACACCACTACAAATGGCTGTCCCTTCAAATAACGCCCTATTTGAGGGTAGGCCTATAGGGGTTTCGGATTCAGCCCTTGAGTGTATATATCTTTTCTCCTTTTCTTTTAAAGTTCAGAAGATTACATTTTTGACAGTATTGTTCCAGGATGATTCATGGACGCAAGTCCGTTCCGTGTACGTTCTTTCAGAAGAAATGACCGGAGGCATTGAGGTGCGACTAATCAAAATTACTATTACATAATCAGCTAATTGGTGGACGCTCCCTTAATGAGAGCAGCTCATTAGCTATTGTGACAGGTCTGCGAGTCTGGGGCTCAGCGCACTTTATCTAGCGCCAGAGATCCTGTATCTGTTCATACTTTTGCTACATGCTCTGTTCAGCCGCTGATTTAATATTCAGCGGAGAGCCTTCAGGGTTTTAGTAATGCACAGGAATCTAATCCCGATGACCTACAGTTTCCTCTTACAGGATTCCAGGCGATATGTCACAAAAAGCATGGGTTTATAGGCCTATAGCGTCCCCCCAGAAAGAAAACTAGCCGACTGTTTTCTTCAAATGTCAGGCTCTGGCCAGCTGATTCTTATTCTGAGCCAATAAACATGTCATTTCCGAGTTGGTCGGGCCGCCTGTCTCTGCAGCTTTCCGATAAAGAGCGATTTTGCGGTCGCCTTGACGACCTGGTGCCTCGCCATGACTGATCACAGTATCCCGCGCCGGTGACACAGGTAGGGGGGGGGAGGGACGCAGCCGAGCTCTATCAGATGCAGCGTCGATGTCCTTCTCCTCCCTGGCTGAGGGGATTTATAACTGTCACACGCTCTCACACCTCCTGTTTCCCTCGGAGACCGATGTGTCGTGCGTGACATTGAGGGCGAGAGGCAGAGCATCAATCGCAGGCAGGGTGATAAGTGTCATGCCGACTGCTCGCCAGGCCTGTTTCTCAAACTGCGCGCGCACACTTTTTCACGCTCTCACTCAGTAGTGCAAACAGATGTCAACTTACTTCCGACAGCTTCTTGTGGAAAACAGCGAGGGATATAAAAATAGAAATATATTTTAAATAAATAGTCCTCCCAAGAATATGTCATTTACTCCTGCTCCAAACCTGTTTGAATTTCTTCTCTTTTTTACAAGAAACAAAAAATAAAATAAGATTTTAGCAGAACGTTCACACTGCTCTTTTCCATGCAATGAAAGTTTGTGGTGACTAAATGTCAAGCTCCAAAAATGGCCAAAAGCACCATGAAAGAAGTGAATATTATACAACTATACACTATATTTGAAGTGTGTCTTAATTTTAAGTCGTTATTCATTGAGAATCCTCTGCAGCTCTCTAATCTTATTTAGCCTGCGTTCATGTAAATTCAAATATGGGATCACGTTAAAATGTCAAAGATGGGAGATTTCATTGGTTCTTGTGTGCCTACTTCTATAATGTCATTCACTTCCATTGTATGTAAATGAGCAGCATGAACATCCTGTCTAATATCATTTTAAGGGGTGGTAAAACACGATTTCACTTTTCTAACTTTAGCTAGTGTGTAATGTTGCTGTTTGAGCATAAACAACATCTGCAAAGTTACAGCGCTCAAAGTTCAAAGCAAAGGGAGATATTTTCTTTTAAAAAATTCAGTTTCTAAGGACTACAGCAAACGACCGGTTTTGGACTACACGACATTCCTCCGGGTTTGCTGACGTCAGCAAATCCCATTATTTACATAAACCCCTCCTCCGAGAATAATTAATAAGCGGGGCGAGGCCATTTTATATTGCTGTTTTGGAGATGAGTTGTCTCAATGCCGTCGAAACGCTGCTGTTATTTTCATCCGGATTGCAGGTCCACTTTGTTCAGCCTTCCTAGGGACGAGGGAGTTAGGGATCAATGGTTAAAATTTATTTTTAACTCGGTCCCTCATAATTATGACCCAAATCTCGCTCTCTGTGCTGCACATGTTACGGAGGAAAGCTTTCACAATCTTCGCGAGTTCAATGCAGGATTCGCACAACGGCTTGTCCTGAAAGATGGAGCAGTTCCTACTTTAAGAACAAAAGCTTTTGTTTACGAGCCACAACCTGTAAGTATGATTTATTTTTCGTCGATGTGTTTTCCTGTAATAGTTCGTTTTGTTAATTGTATGTTGTAGCAAGGAAGTAAACAAATGACAACGCTGTTTGGCTCTGCTGGTTTGTTAAATGCTCATTCATCAAACACCTAACGTTACAAACTGTTTTTTAATCTCAACAGCGAACTTGGAATTAGTGTAAATTATTCTTTGATTAGAGCTTATATGTTTATCTACATGCTTGTTTATCTACAGGCATGCTAAACATGGTTCTGTGTTTGATTTGGCAGCCGATGTTTAGTGTTCGTTTTGGGTAAATAGTTCTGTCTACAGATATTTGTCTACAATCTTTCTAAAAATACAGAAGGTGGCATACAGTCAGAAACGATCACTATAGATCCGCAGTCTTTACTCAAAAAAATCCCTTTGAGGACTGCAGTATAATTTGTTATAACGATTATATGAAATTCTTGTTTATGAAGCTTATTTTTTTGTAATTCTATAATAATTAGTACAATTAAATAACAGCATATCTAAAAAGTAATGAGAGAACAACAAAAAACAAACCTTTCTGAAACGTCGTTTAACAGCCGTTCTTGAACAGGTTCTGCTCGATCATCTTCACTAACATTTCCCCAGGTCCGATTGGTTTTATTGACGCCATTGTTTATAATACACCAAAGCACAAACTACCGGTAAAGGCAAGGGGCGTGGCGTTTCCGGAAAACGTGCACTAGACGGTTAGCGAATCACAACACACTGGGCCAGCTAACCAATCTGAGCCCATTGCGTAGTTTTGAGGGACTGGCTTCATAGAACCAGGAAACCATCAGACCATTTTTACATTTATTCATTTTTTTAGCTGACGCTTTTATCCAAAGCGACTTACAATTGCTATATTTCAGAGGTCGCACGCCTCTGGAGCAATTAGGGGTTAAGTGTCTTGCTCAGGGACACATTGGTGTCTCACAGTGGATTCGAACCCGGGTCTCTCACACCAAAGGCATGTGTCTTTGTCTTTTTTACAAGGAGGGGCAGAGCAGTGTAGAATAAAGGTAAAATATATGAAAAATAATGCAATTTTTAAAAAACGAAGCATGAACACATGTTACAGTGCACCCCACAAACACAATCAAGCCTTCGAAAAAATGCGTTTTACCACCCCTTTAACAACATGAGTGTGAGTAAATGATGACGCAGTGCTCATTTTTTGGTAAACTATGGGTGAAAATCCTTTTTATATGTAAAAACAGAATATGACCTTCATGTCCACAAACATACTTGGAGGTCTCCTAATTTTGCTTGCTGGTCTGTGCTTGTAGCACAGTTGAGATGAAGACTGATTATTCAGCACAGGTATGACTCATCAGAAGCCATATTGCCCAAAGCCAGTGTCTGTGAGCTGTGAGGCCCCAGAGACGGGCTGTATTTCACTGTGAAATTAAACGCTCCACGCTACACAAACAACCTCATTATGCCCTGTTCGCCCAGGAAGATTTGCTGCAGAATGTTTTGCCCAACTTCTGCTGATATGGGGGTGGAAGAGAGGAATGCATAACTTAACACATGGCAGTTTCTCATCTCTGAGAGACATTTATGTTAAATCCTCAAGTCTCAGTGTGATTCAGTCTTAAATCGTCCAGTTATTATAAAAGTGTCTGACCAGTAAACAAGACCCTAAAAGTTAGTGTTTTTTGTGGGTTGTCTGTTCTGATACAGTTGCAGACAGCAACAATGCTAAAGGCTAATAATAAAATGAATCTATAATCAGAATAATGAGGATAGAAACATAAATAGACTTATTAATGTTCGAAATTTAATGCTGATGTCAAGGGTTGTCAAACTTCACATAAACCTTTTTTTTTTTTACTACACAAGGTAGAACAAAATATGACAGGCTAGATTAACCCTTTCACATGTAAGTTTGAAATATTCTAACTGACCCCCCAGCGTGAGTTTTTCAAGGTGACCGTTATTTAGAACTTGTCACTTTAATGTTTCCATGGTGACGCGTCATTGCTTGTCACGTGACACAGCGCAACCACAACACAGCGCTGAATGAATTATGATCTGCTTTTATGTAATTTTTCCTTTTTTATTAAAATATACACAAATGTATTAGCTATAGCATGAAACACTGATATTCCGATTGTCAAATATGTGCAAGTGGATGTGTTTTGTTGTTTAAACACCTTTATAACGATTGCGTTAATTGAGCTCTATGCGCAATGGTCGGCGCCATGTTAGCATGCTAGTTTGTTTAACAGTTCAGAGAATCGGATCTGTTGGATTTACAACACGTCAATTCCTCCACTTCTCACAAAATACATGAAAGTAAGTGGCCGGTGAACTGGGAGAAGAATAGGGTAAAATGTAAAGCCACTTACACAATGTGTATCTGATATGAATGAAAGTGTCGTCTTATTATAATGGAAAGGATTATTATTGCCGCTTCCATAGACATCAGTGTGTATTTTACAAACTCAAAATCATTGTTTTGCTAGTACTTATGTGTATTTAAGTGTCTGAAACCTAAAATAAACATTATGTGGTTGAAAACACTCAATAGTTGTGATATATGACAGCATTGGTCCGTCTCTGGCTCAGCGCTAGTCAACGCGTGAAAGCAGGTTTGAATTTAGCAGTTGATCACGTGATGCACTGACCGTTCTAATCACACCGGTGTGATCGTAGGCTCCAGGGACCAGCCAAGACTGATCACACCGGTGTGATCGTACTGCGAAAGGGTTAAAGGTAGGCTATTGACACTAAAATGAAAACTCATCATTTATTCGCCCTCATGTTGTGCCAAACATGTATTACTTTTGTTCATCTTTGGAACATAAAAGAAGCAATTTTAATGAAACCTGAGAGGTTTCTGTTGGTTCAGACCACATTGGTTCTCATTGGTTTTGACACGTGAGAACAATGAAGTTTGTTGAGCTTCTGTTTATCATATTTTATGCTCGCTGATCAATGTTTATATGTGTATGAAGGTCTAAATTAAATTTGATATAAAAGATCATGCCTCTTTAGAAGACTTGGATTAAACTTCTGATCCATGGATTACCATGGTTACACTTTATTTTAAGGTGTCCTTATTATAGTGTAATTAATCATTTTAGTACTGAGTAATATTCATTTACAACATACTATAGGATTAGAGTTAGGATTTGGGTTTGGTGTATGGTTAGTTGCATGTATTTAAGATCATGTAATGTGTAAAGTGTAACAAATTTCTTTTACGGTCTTAATGTATTGTATATTAATACATTTCAATGATTCAATTTAAAGGCCTTTTTGGTTTATTTTCATACAATAAACTGTTTTTGGGGCCGCCATTTCGCCAAAGTAGCCTAAAATATGGTCCCTGAAGCAAAACCAGTTTAGAACCTCGCTACACACTTTGTAATGTTCCTCTTAAAACAAAAAAATCTTAGTGTAGTTTTTTGTTGTCTACTACTTTTCATTTGACCCCATTCATCTGTGTTCTGGCGTCTTCTTCCGCTGTCTTTTGACCAAGTGAGGATGGTTCCCCTCCAGCTGCCTCTCTTATCAGCGTGGCACACAAACCCAGCCGTGAGTCTGGACCGTGTCTGTGCCTTGAGTTCTGGCTGCCGGCCGCCTGCACATAGACGCTCTTCTGAGACGGTTAAGAATCAAAACCCGATCACTAGCCAGCACTGCTGCAGATGCCACATCAAGTTTGCATTTATCTTCTCACTGCATTTTGTAAAACAACCATGGTAGTCAAATATCTTTTTAAATCACAAAAGAAAGTTCTTAGGAGTTTCTGCTGTGAGAGACATGTGGTTTGATGGCCTTCGAGGACTGGAACAGCAGGTGTCTGTTGCTGTGGTGCCATGCTGAGCAGTAAAGGTCACTTTTGATGGAGCTGGGTGCAAAAATATTACATTTTCTCTTCACAGTCACGCACACAGGGGTGGCCTATAGATATCTAAAGATAGAAGCGCAGGTCAAAGGTTCCCAATACATAAAATTGGCCAGACACAATCCTAATCTTAAAACAAACCTTCCTATCTCCTCCTCTGTTGAAGGATTCATTCATTTACATGTGTTACATGCTTTACCTGCCCAAAACTCTAGATTACCATGAAAAAAGAGGCGCTCCAACCCCCTCAAGAGAGATTAGAAACTTAACTCCAGCAGTCATTTGGCCTGTGAGGAAGGACAATGCAGGAGGTGGTGGGGCTGTAATGTGTGGCACTGTGTCCTGCTGTTCTCCTTTTCGCCATGCTGACTAATGACCTTCCCCCCTCCTCCAGCCTTCGCCTTCTCCTCCTCCTCCTTCCACCCCTCCCCCCTTGCCCTCTCACGCGATCTCCCATCCCCCCTGCTCCTCTCAGGGGTGGAGTCCAGCCAGAGAGGCGTCCATCACAGGTCTTTAGATTAACCACAACGCCGCTCAGGACAAAAGAGCTCCTCCCCCCACACCGGGCCCCCTCCCAATCCCAGTCCCCACGTCCTGATGGCTAATGGAGGAAGGGATGCGTCATGGACACAGAGAAGTTCATGGCTCTGCTCTAATACCACAGCGATCCTCAGCAGATCAAGTGTGGATCTGACAGGGATGCATCTCTGTTTGAGATAAACATGCACCGAATGACAAGCCGTGAAGCCTCGCAATGTAAAAGAAGATGAGAAGTGACATTTAAAAACCACAGAAATTACAATGGCAAAAGCTTGGTGTATGATACATGTTGATATAAATGTAAATGTCTAAAATTATTCTGTAATCTTATTTCATATAGGGCCACTATAAGAGAATTCATTAATATAATTAACTCAAGGAAAAGAGACCATTTCTAATAATTTGATACCCTCTAAGTTCAGGCTTTCAAGTTCAGGGTTTTGGACATCAATGTGAGTAGATCACAAACAACAGGAGGCAAGACTTAACATCAAATTTAACTACGAAAACTGATCTACCACACATCTACCAAGAAAAAAAGGTGTACAAATCAGACATTTAGGCCTGTGCCGCAAGTTAATATGTAGCCTATGTATGTTTATCTCTTTTCTTTAATATTTGTTATTTCTCCATGCTAGCATATCTGAATGAATCCAGGCTGATGGTTTTCTTCCACGATCAAGAAAATGTCTGAAAACACACTTGAAGTCAGATGAAACAGCCCATTCAGTCAAGCCACAGCAAGCACGTGGTCAGTCAGATTGAGAGTCGTTGTTGGAGGGACCTCTGCTGGAAATCAAATGTAGTGCATATATGGACCAAATGTTCAAGCTTTTATACAGGACATTTCTGTAGACCTCGTTGTTTTGTTAATTAAGTAAAAATGAATGGCTGAGCGAAGTAAAATGAAGTGTTTGGTAATTGTTGTAAGCAATACAGTCTAGTAAATTAAAGCAATTAAATAAATATTATCCTTTTTTAGCCTATAGGTACTCACCCTCATGTCGTTCAAACCTGTCTGAGTTTCTGTTTTGTGGAACACAAACAAATATATTTTGAAGAATGTTTCAATTGTTTTGTACATGCAATGTTCAAATCTGGTAAAATATTTTGATTTATTTGGGATATATGTCAGTGCCTTTATTTTGATCCTCTCTCTGTGGTCTATTGTGTGAAACGATCTAATTTCCAATGTTGTTATTTGCTATTGTCTGTTGACATTTTTGGTGGGACAAATTTCTGACTGACATTTTCCACATAACCATCTTTTCTGAATTTCAAATTATCATTGTTATCTATAAAATGAATAATCAGAAGTTGACATTTAAAAACGTTGAGGGCCATCTGAATTCCTAGAAAACTTTATTTACTGTACATAGTTCACCACACAATATATAAATTAGACTAGTGAATAATTTGTGTACATTCGTATGGTGGAAATATATCATATCACAGAGTGGGAATTTTCCAGATATTGATATTTAA
Source organism: Gila orcuttii (assembly GCA_026230005.1). Lineage (NCBI taxonomy): Eukaryota > Metazoa > Chordata > Actinopteri > Cypriniformes > Leuciscidae > Gila > Gila orcuttii. Next base: position 26,572,895 of record JAPDVR010000008.1, on the reverse strand, counting down.
AATCCTAAATCTTCCCCTCTTCAATGGCCCTGAAACGTTCCCCCAGGAGACTGTCTACCAGTCATATTCATTTTATTTAGCTCGTAATGAGCACTCCCTGTTTTTCCAGCACAGCCTCTCCACCCTGAGCTGTACGCTTTTCACTGACACATCAGATTTTTTAACAGATGCCATTGCGCCCCTTTGAACTAACGACCTCACCCCGCTGGCCAGACATGCATGACTGAGAGATTAACAGCATCTAGTTAAGCATATGTGGCCTGCTTTTCCATGTCATTGGATTGTTTATCTTTGTCTTCATTTTAGTTTTAAAATTAAGTAGGGGCCAAAGCTATAGCGCAGGGCAAAACCCAAACCTACACTCTAAAAAAGATGGTTCTTTAAAGGTTCTTTACACGTAGTAACAGTTCTATTTAGTACTGTATCGTCTTGAAGAACCCTTTATATGCTGAAATGGTTCTTTGTGTTAGAGTTTAGGGTTCTTTATTCCCGCCTTTTTGTTTTTCAAATCTGTAACTCAAAGCCACCTCATTACTGATATTCTGGAGCTCAGCTGTACAACCACAGTTACTACACAGACAAAATACTCTCAACAGGTAAATTATTTTTTTCTTACAAGGTCTATAAATTATAACTTTAAAAATTGTAACAATCATTTCTTAACAATCATGACTTTTTCTCTTTTCATGTAAGTGTGAGCAGCTCTCAGTTAAGGATAGGCTACTCATCATCTCTTCTCCACAAAGTGACAGAGATATGGAATTTATGATCCATATTGTTTGATTTTTTTAAATTATGACTTTATGCCTAAACATACACAGACACACACACACACACACACACACACACACACACACACACACACACACACACACACACACACACACCATTAAAGCTACGCCGTGACTTTATATCACTTTTTCCTTTTAACATGGTAAAGGGCTCATTCTGTCCATTTTTGCTAATTTTGGCCTTCATGAACATAATTGTTTTTACATAATCAAATGGAAGAGACACAATGTAACTCTAAACTCAATTGTGTATTTCAGATGCTGTCACGTATCATAAGCTTTGGAAGCTGACGTTCAGCTCATCATCTGCAGAGAGAAACTGCCACTCAGAATACACACATAATGAAGGACGTAAAGACATCAGAGGATTGTGAAAATATTTCACTGAAACTTGGTCTTCATTACATCTACATCGTGTTCAATGTCAATTGTTATTTATTAATGTATTCAGCTAACCTCTGTTGTTAGAGCACTGTAATTATTGCTTCAATCTACCATGTCAATAAAAAATAAAAGTAGGCTTCCTAATTGACACAACATGCTGTTTTGTTTTAATGTAAAACCCAAATAGAGGCAACAAGATATAAGGCCAGGCAGATAGAGGGTTAAAAAAACAATATTCATAAATAATTTATAAAAAATAATATTAATAATATGAAGATACTAATATTATTAAGAACCTGAACCTTTTTACACAGACCCCTACACAGCCCCTGAACCTTTTTTCTTACAAAGAAAATATTTAGCTAATGCCTGCCTATTTGCACGTTTATCGAATGGCCTCTGTTGGCTGTGCAGGATTAGTACAATTACAGATCTTGTGTTGTTTTTAAATTAAAAAGTGTATAATAGCGTTTTCTTTTCTCAATATATAGGCTAATGATATAAAATTGTAAAATATATATAAATAAAATCTTATATATTTGCTGGACCAGGACATATGCTGCAGGGATGCAACAAGTCCTACCCCGTGTTAGATCTGATCTAAGTAATTTTAATACTTAGTAAATAAATCTATATACATTTTTATTATTATTACTTAATAATGTTGATACTTTGATTCTTATTCCGCTTTTTGGAAAAATGAGCTATTAGCCCGGCTAGCTCAGTCGGTAGAGCATGAGACTCTTAATCTCAGGGTCGTGGGTTCGAGCCCCACGTTGGGCGTACGCTTTTTCTATCTCACAGAGGGTACAACAGCTAATCCTCACTAACACTGAACTTTCTCTTTATTAAATATACACATCCTTATCCACTCTACTTATTTGTCAATAACATAGATTTTCAAAATTTTCCGTGCATTTTGCGGGTCAAGACAGCAGGTGGTGCCCAAACCTCATGTAAATGTTGGGGTCTTGGGGATTTCCCTAACACTCTGGGAAACTCTGTTCTATGCTGTTCTGAACTGCTGTGATGATAATTGTATTAGTTGTATAGTGTTGGCTATATAGTGTCTGTTAACCTGGAATGCTCTGCTGCTCAGGGATGTAATATAGGCTACACTGGACTGTAGCCTACTGCTGTTTTATCACTAGGAAATAGTCAGACTCAAATTAATCTGATTTGAGTCTGACTATTTCATTTACATTTCCTTCTATTTTCTCACACCTACATTGCCAGCTAGCTTTGTTCTGTGGCAACTGACCAAGGTGTCAGTTAGCGGCTAAATGATAGCTAAAACAGCTTAACCTGCAAGTAACATTGTCAAAACAGCTTTGAAGTGTTTCATTATAAATTATACTGCCTCAAATTTAAAATGACACAGTAGGCTACCTTAGACACCTGATCTTTTCCTTAAACGTGGCTAATATAGAATTGTGTGACTGGGAGCATCACTGAATGTTTGCACCTTTTGTTTTGTAATAGTTGTGTATAAGTTTCGTAGATTCCAATATCATACAGTCTCTGTTGGAAAGAGTTAGCGAAGGATGAAGAACAAAGGGCAGTTTAACTATCACAACTAACACAAAACATACAAACACTTATTGTACGTCCAGATAACAACACAGTATCGAGAATCAAGACTGTAAACTTTTGAACTTGTTCAAACTGGTTCATTTTTGTACATTCAGCTATTATTTTGTCTTGTGGACTATATAAACATCTGTTATGTAAAATAGCTTATTCAGGGCAATAGGCTACAACATAAAAAAACACATGAAATTTATGATCCCTCTTATTTTTTTTTTTGTAATTATTAACATTTAGCAGATTTTACAATGTAGAAGAGGCTTTAATCAAGGACTTAATCACCCGTCAGTGATTATATAAATTCAGGTCCAAATAAATATATAAATGATGAACATAAATGAATACACACGATTGTGTGGGCGGATTATTCCATAGGCGTAATGGTTTTATAATGATTGGATTATAGGAGCAGACTGATTGCTATAAAAGGAGGGAAAAAGTTCTTCCAATAATTGTGTTCTTGTGTTAACAATGGTTACCTCCAAAGAAAGATGTGCAGCCATCATCGCTTTGTAATCAAAATGGCCTCAGATGCAAGGAAACTGCTGCAAAGAATACTGCACCTGAAAAAACATTTATTGGATCATCAAGAACTTCATGTGAGAGGTTCAGCTGCAGTGATGAAAGCTTCAGGTTGTCCCAGAGTGTCCAGAAAGCTATGGAGTCCTGTCCCCACCAGTGCAGATCTGCTCAATATTGGCAGCAGGTGGGTGTGATGCATCTGTACTCACAGCACAGTGAGGGCAAGACTTTTGGACAACGGCCTGGGGTCAAGAAGGACAGCAAAGAAGCCACTTCTCTCCAAGTAAAACATCAAGGACAGACTGAAATTCTGCAGGAAGTTGAAGATTGGACAGCAGAAGACTGAAAACCGAAAGGTTGGTGATTCGATCCCCGTTTTCACCTGACCAAGTGTCGAGGTGTCCATGAGCAAGACACCTAACCCCAGCTGCTCCCGACGAGCTGGATGGAGCACACACACACACACACACACACACACACACACACCCAATCTTCCGCAGCCCACATATTAATGTAATTCAATAATCAAGATGGGTAATTAGAAAGTACAATTCTAGAACGTAGCAGCCCACAAGTTGACAACCACTGTAAAAGCATATTTTGTGCTTTTTCTTTCATGGACTTCGACAACTGCAGGTTAGCAAAATAAAAGCAGACATCATGATTTTGTTTGATATGGCTTAGACCTCTTTATTCCACTGTGGTCTTCCATTTGTTAAACACCTGAAACAAGCCTTATTGACCATTACAAAGGTGAACGTCACAGCAAAAATGGCACTGTTCGGTAATATTACTCGGCACTGAAACCAAGACAGAAAGGCTTATATGATGAAACAAAGCAAAACATTCACAAGAGAGATATCAAATGTAAACACAAAAAAACTGAATTATGGACCACTGTAGTTCTGCAAACTAGTTTCATGTCTGGTTAAAGTCACATCATGTAATCCTCTATGCATCAACAAATTGCATTCATGAAAATTCATTGCTTGCAATGTACATGTTAGATGTAATACAATCTGACATAGACAAGATGAGTAATCAAAAAACTATATAAGTGAATAAAAATATAAATAGATGGATTAAAAAGTTAAGATTTCTCCCAACCATGCAAATTAAATACAGAGGTGCAGCAGTGCAAATCTCCGTTATGTTGTCTAGCAGAGACGTCACCGGCCCGGGTCAAAAGAGATTATCTTCTCAAATCAGTCCACGCAATCTCATGTGTGCAGCTCTCAGAAAAAGGCTGGATTGGTATGTTCAATGACGCAGCGTTTACAGTGACGTTTGACAAAGCGCAGCGCCTCCAGTGACACATCACAGTCCTGTACATTCAGCAGCTGAAGGTCGAAGCAGTTCGCCGCAACCACCTGCAGCCCACGGCCCGTGATGCTCTCGCACGACTTCAGACTCAGTCTCTTCAGGTTGAACGAGTTTAGTGCAAGCTGCTCCAGGCCTGCGTCCGACACCAGCGGGCACTTCCCAATGTCCAGGGACTTGAGCTTGAGGCAGTTCTTGGCAAGGTGCTCAATGCCGTGGTCCGTCAGTCCCTCGCAGCCACGAGCGTTCAGGTAACGCAGTCTGATGCAGTATTTCGCCACGTAGCGCACGCCCACGTCTGTGATGCGGCCACAGTGCGCTACGCTGAGGTAGCGCAGGCGGCCCTCTAGTTTAGCGATCTCCCGCAGGCCAAAGTCACTGATGAAGCGGCAGTCACTGACGCTGAGCTCCCGCACGGACGGGCAGTAGATGACCAAGAAGCGCAGGCCCTCGTCGGTCAGACGCACGCAGCGCCGCAGGTAGAGGTGCGTGAGCTGAGTGCAGTGAGCTGCAATGGTGTGCAGGCCTTCGTCTTCCAAAGCAAAACAGTCAGTCATGTCAAGATAGCGGATAGAGATCTGCTGGCCATGGAGAGGGGAGAGTTTCACGGACACGTCCCGAGTCAGGCTGATGCACGTTACCTTAGAACACCCTGCAGAGAACAAAGACAGTAAAGAATATGAACAGTATAAAACAAAGCGAACTTCATATGCACACACAATATGTAAGAATTCAGAACCTGATATGAAACATTTTACCAAAACCTGTATTTAAAGATGAAGTGTGTAATTTCTGTGGTTTTGGTGTCACGGGTGTTGGTGCAGGCAGAAGAAGATGAGGGAGAATAAAAAGTTCCAATGCAAACTTTTACTAACTATATAATTCAAACAGGTACAGACAGGCAGAAAGTTCACACTAAGTAGGAGGGAGATCAGACAAAGAGGAGATCAGACAAAGACTGACTGAATAGAATGAAACTAAATACAAACACGTTTACATGGACACCTTTTGGTTCAATCGGAATGAAATAAATCCGATTGATGAATCCGAACACGGTGTTTACATGAACGATAAATAAAGTAATCGGGTTGATGGGCGTGTTTATATGTCACAAGATTTTTTTTGACATGTGCTGCGCACACAAATATACTGCCGCTGTTCGCGCATAACTATTCTCCTCTATTGGTTCTTTATTTGTTTTAAACAGCTTAATATTTATCCGTCTCTGGTCATGATTTGGAGACAATGAGCATATGAACCGTTTTGCCGCTGCTGCTTATATTTATGACACAGTAAAACCCTGCACCCAAAACCAGTCGTCTGTGGATGAGAGTCTGAAACAAGGACTGGTGGGACGTTGTCCTGCTCCACTTCACAGACGCTGAGTGAAATGAGAATTTTAGAATAACGGGACACTCATTTAGATGACACTTTATTCAACAGGAAGAACAGCTCGTTCCGTGCGTCATACGTCATTACGCTATTTCAACGTCATTGCACATGCGCAATCCTTTCAGTTTTGATTTTCAATACGATCAAGTGTTTACATGTTCTCTCGATCGGATTACAAAAGGAATAAACCACCCCTTTCAATCCAATCGAAATTCCAATCGGATCGAGCCCAATCAGATCGATTAAGGTGTTTACATGAAGGTTTTTTAGTCCGATTGAGCGTCAATTCGATTATAAGGGTCCATGTAAACGCAGCTAGTGATGAACTCTGATTAACAGAACACAGGTGACATAGATGATTATGATGATGATAATTAACTAAACACAGGTGATATAGATGAACTAAATGACAATAACCATGGATAAAAAATGAGTGGTGGGAAAAGAACAAAGGAAGACATGTGACGGCTGAAAATACAAACAAACACTGACACGTGACATCACCAAAGGGCCAGATTTACTAACAGCTAGATCACAGTAGATCACGCGCAGAACTTTCCACTCTCATCTGCGCTTTTTTGGAATTGCGCTCTCATGCTAATTTTACTGTTTGGTAATAATAACAATAATAATGATAAATACTAATTATATTTTTATACAATTACTATATATTATTCATATTATCATTTAATATGAGTTGTCTGCATTTAAGTATTAGTACATATTACAATTTTAGGATTGTCTGTATACAATAAAAATACTTTTTAATATCACAATCTATGTGCCTGAAGTATTTCGCGAGGAGATATCCACTAATATATATTCTCTCTGGAGCACCCATATTTTTGCTTTATTTTTTGAGAACCACATGTGGTCCATTTTTTTTCTTTACTTATAGCTGTCTCTGGATATTAAGCAGCCATAGGAGAAAGTATTTTAAGAAAAATTACACATTTCAGCTTTAAACTATGTCTTTGAAGATAAATTATTTAGGGACTGGTTTGACCATTATAGAAAAAGAAAACATATCTCTTTAGAACCATGTGTTTGTGATGATTTTTACTCCCAAAAGACAGACATTTTCATGTTGTCAGATGCACATGAAAAGAAATATCAAATGTTTGGTTTTAGATCTGTTTTTACAGGAATCACAGAAAGCCTTAATGTAAAACATTCCATCTAGAAATGTATCTCCTCTGCTGTCTAGTCTTCACCTCTGTCATCTGATTTAACTTATGAAACACCTCAGACATTAGAACTAAAGCTGAAGGTTATTGCAGAATATCTGAAGAACATGAAAATGTCAGCAGAGGGTTTGATTGAAACCTTGGAGAGACATATAAACTGAGTCATATCAGGAGGAGTGGGGGATGGGATCTCCCCATGTGTCCTTTAGGAGCACGGTGAGAATGCAGCGCTCGAGTCCATCGGCAGAGGGAGTCCAGCCGGACCCCTGCACTCACACAGGGAAAACAACAACGTGCTTGAACAGGAAGTGCAGTGCAGGAAGTTGGAAATAAAACACCAGGGAAGGGACTTGAGGACATGAGGAGGAGGAGTATTATTTTCTAACATATTCATTGAATCCTACATTGTAAACCTCTATATGGTCCTTTATGAAATGTAATACTTGTAAGAAAACAAAGGAAATCCGGCTAAAATGTTGCCAGGTAAAGTCATTAATAACACATACTGAGAACACAATACTGAAAACAAACTGTAGAAATGGACAAAGATTCATATAAAGGCTCTTATATGAACATTTAACAATCTACCTTAATAGCCATTTATTTTATGCAAAATACAGTTGATGATTGATTCCCTAAATTGGGGTAGCAGATTTTCCCAAAGCACCTTAAAGTCAGAGGTCCTGGTTCTGCTTGGGCTTATGTTTCTTTTGGGAAGTATAGAGAGCACAGACAGAATGCCAGAGCTATTAATACCTTTTCCAGCTTTTCCAAGAGGAAGTTCTGGACATTTCAGTAATCTCTGCGAGTAAAAAAGAAAAAAGGACTTAACTGTCTTCTGTGCTGGACAACAAAGCAGGTGAAGCACAGGCTGTCTGGCTCTGAGTCAGTAAGTCATTTATATAGCTAAATGCAAATCCTTCTGGCTTTTTAGAGAGTCTGTAGACCAACACAGCTATTTACTGACATGTTAGGTTGAGAATGCCAAATTGAATATAATTGTGTCAAGTCAATCCTCAAATACTTTTTTTATGCCAAATATCACAGGACTGTTCTGATAGGATTATGGACAGCAGGGGAAAATCAAAGCTGAATTTGATATGTGGCAGCCAAGACCATGAGACCATTGAAATTCAAGAGACTTAGAAACCAAAATTCAAATTTCAAAATTCAGTCTAGGTCATGAATAATTTGAATCATTTTGCATACAGTCGGGCCTATGTAGTTTATCTAATATTGTGTGATGTTAAATTACAACATAACAATTTTGGTGCTGTGTTGGGATGCCAATTGATGTCTAAAGTAAAGTCATGGTTCTGAAGTAAAACCATTTGAAACAATTAAAAATTAAAATATGTAAAATGGCAATTACATTATAAATAAATCATAAATAAAATTAAAACATTTATTATGTTATCAACATGGCCTTATTTCCAATAATTAAGTTTATCGCTATTGTGACTTTTACACTTTCCCAACCAAGCCAAATGTAACAATCACAACGTGTTTTTGTTTTTTGGTTAGTTAGTTTTATGGTTAGTTTTTGTCCTAACCATTAAGTGATGCGATCTGGGAAAACCCATCACATGGTGAAATTTTACCAATTACAGGTTTTGATACCATCTTAAAGCTGGTGTCAAGCCCTTTCCAAATCTGTTTTTATTTCTTTCATCGTTTGTCGGTAACAAAAGTTATGGTTATGTGAAGTCGGCTGATCGCTATGATTTTCAGGAACGAAATTTTGAGAAAAACAGGTTTAATTAACTGTCACGTCCTGCTAGCGGGACGATTGCCGCTCTTTTTTTATTGCCTTTTTTTCCATATCACATATTTTAGTAGTCATCATAGATTAGGTATCATTCGAAAGCTTACAAACTCAAAATTCATCCTGTGAAAACGTTTTGGATGGTTGCTTTCTTTCTGTTTTTGTAGCTGGGTAACCCCACTCAATGTGAAATCGCATTGGTCTAAAATCCTGCAATAACTGTACATTAAACATTAAATATCTTCTGACTGCATTCAGTGAGGGCAGCACCTGTTTAGGAGAGATAAATACTAGTAATAAAACCAAACATCATCACTCAAAAAACAAATTACCTGAAACATCCAGGTGTTCCAGGTTGGGACAGCGTGACACCACCTCAAACACGGCCTCGTTGGAAACGTTATAACAGCCGGCCACCTCTAAGCGACGGAGTTCTGGACAGCACTGTGCCACCGTGTACAGTCCTCGATCAGTCAGTCTCCGACAGCCACTGACCACCACCGCCTCCAGGGTCAGACACACATTGGGGGTGTCCTGGCACAGTCTGCGAGTAAGAACCCGGAGCGCGCGGTCCACGTGTAGCACGTCTCCGGTCAGACGAATAGTCCTCCACAAGCGGGGGTCCCAGGCCAAGTTGTACCAGCGACGGCACACGCGGGCGCACCGGCACAGCTGGTTGGTGGGCAGGTGGGTGAAGATCTGTAGGAAAGCATGGTCAGGGAGGATGTCGATGAGCGCCCCCTGCTGGTCTCTCGGTTGCCGCAGGCCCCTTTGAGGATGGGTGAGGGAAGTGGGCGGCGTGTGGACCATGGCGATGGTTTCCGTGCCGAACGTGGAAGAGGATGTAGAGGAGCCATTAAGTACAGCTGAGGATGAACGAGGTGGCAATATTAGAGCTGGACTTGGCGTACTCACTGTTCGCATACTAAGGTCCGAATCTGGGAAGAAGGGAAATAGAAAAATGAAGAAGGCAGAGAGAGAGAAAGACAAGAACACACTATGATATTGCACTCAAACCACTCTGAGAACATCATTATGTAACACAGACAAGTTGTTGAAATAATGTAAACAAATAGCAGTATTTCCATTCCTAATCATTTCCTCAGATAATGCATTGTCTTTCTGTACATGCAAAGCACTTGGCTCCATCCCGCAATGTTGACTGAGGTAGAAAGTTTTTCGTAGCTTAAGAAAAAATTACTCTCTGGCAGTGTTGTTGAGATCTAGCATGTATTGTACATGCAGCCTGCAAAAGCCATATTCACAGACTAATCTCCCATGATTTCCTCCACTGTATGATCTGGCCCAGGTCATGCCTGAAACCCCAGATATAATGTATCAGGCCTTATTTACTTTTTTCCTGAACCATCAGGGAAGTAATGATTGGATGAGGATCAAGGGTTACCAAGGTTTTATTATTCCATTTGATTAAACTGCGAGCTGCTTAACTGTAATATGTATTGTTCAGCAAAACTCAAGCCATAACTCTGTTATTTCCATTAATTTATGGGCATGATGACTCCATTGTTCCCTTTGACAGATGTTTTTGTCTCCTACAGTTTCACAGTGCACTGTGTTGAATAATGGGAAACAGCAGCTCATAATCATATCCCATACATGACGGATATGCCTCCATTGACAAGAATCTGAAAGTAAGCAAGCTCAGTCTTCAAGCACTGCCTTTATGAAGATTATATCTCAATAAAAGCAGAAGATATTTAAGTCCATTGATCGACACATTTAACAAGCTTCTGTTCTGATTAAATATTTGAAAAAAGTGTGATTCTATTGTCAATTTATTATATATATCATTACATTTTATAATATAATATAATATAATATAATATAATATTTATTATTAGCGAGTGTAATTTCAATAAGTTCATTTAAAACAATTCTTGCCAAAGCTTTGTTTACATGCATAAATCTCTAAAATACTTGGCCTTAACAATAAATATTAAACAAAAAAATTTGGAAACGCATTTTAATTAAAAAAAATATTTAAAAAATGCATGTGCAAAAACCGTTAATGGTAGTAAACGCCATTTGGTTACAGTATGTTTTAAAAAAACCTGATCTTATTTATAACAGGCTCTTGGTTCCAACCCCTATAATTAATAAAAAATAAATAGAAAATGCTCTAAGAAATAGAAAGCAGTAAGGACAAAACCCCCACACAACTCAAAGTGCCAGAAGGGAGCATATAGTAAGACATTTAGCTTTGATTGAATTGCTACAGCCACCACATTCACAAACTTAGTCCTCAGAGTAGCAAGCATCCCATAATGTTATGGGGAGCCACTACAGTTGGCAGAAGAAGCAGAAGCCAATTACATTTTAATGTCACCACTAGAGACGAAGAATTGGAAGTGGCCGTGAAGGCTGCATGGCCCTGAGCCCTGACTCACACGATAGACCACTGCCCTCACTACCAGCAGAATTACACTGCTTTGCACACCTAATACAAAGCATTAGCTCCTAGTTGAACAAACAGTAGGAGGAGCTGGTCATGGTGGTCATTTTCAAAACACTAATAGCAACCTTGCTAGAAAATCCAGCTTAAAGCTGATTTGACATGGTTTCATTTATAGACATTAGCTGGTCCAAACTGGTTAATCAGCCAAATTATCAACTGGCCAACTTGGTTTCCACCTGGATCTGCTGTCTTACAAATAGTATTATCAGCATGACAATTTGAGTGAAAAGTTGAATTGAGCAAAAATTCCCCTTTTGGTTTAATGACAGCAGCATTTGAGCAGCATTAACTCCACACACCTGATTATCATGTGATTTGAGAATAATCCAATGAGCATCAAGAACATTTGACCATCTGTTCATTCACATGGTCAGTGTCTAAGGCTGCGTCCGAAAAAGCACTTATTTTGAACAAGTTATTACTCAACGACCATTAAACATTGTATATAGTATTAATGTGTGTAGTATGAATGTGATTCGGACATACTACGTCCACCATGCTGTCATTATTATGTGACCTACCAGCGTCAGCCATTCATAAATCCTCTCCCGTGGCCTCATGGGATGGTAAAGTGTCCATCGTATGCACACTTCAGAATCTCACTCTTATCCAGGTACTTTTTACCTACTCTTTTATGAGTACTGTGAATTTGTCTCATACTATTTTTCACCTACTATATAGTAAGGAAGTATGTGATTTCGGATGCAGCCACAATGTTGCTTGCTATGAACCTGTGAAAGAATATTGGAGTGCATATATCTGAAAGTTTGCGGGTCTTAACCACCAGGGAACGTCTTGCTCAATTTATCTTGCTAAATGCTAGAAGTGTAAAGTTGCTTATTGTCAGAACTCAACAGGCGGCTAAAATGATGTTTCCTGAGTTAACAGTTTATACGCTCACATACAGATTTTTCTCTTCGACAGATTGACTAAACATTAAAGCAGCAGCTGTAATCAGGGTGCCAGTGTCTGTTTCACACATTAATGCATTACTCAAGCACACAATGGGATTTCAGCAGCTTAAAGCTCCTCGGTCTGAGGGCTGGAGAGCAGTTGGACTGATACTAAAGTGTGTCAGGCTGCTAAGAAGAGGATTAAAAACCTACTAATCCTCCATTAGTGTTAAATCAATGGATGGTTCATCTGTGAAACCTCTACAAGAGTAGCACTGTACCAATCAAATGTACTACCAACACAAACATATGGAGAAACCTGCTTCTGGCACTTTTGCATTTTCAAAATTTAAGGACCTTCTAATATATATTATTAAGCCTTAAAGAATCTGAACGTTTTTTCAGTAATGTTTGCAATATAGGAAAACAGTCTATTTTGTTTTTTCTCCAAGCCTCCAAGTTTTATTTGCTCCAGATATTTTCTTGTAAATCCCCTAAAACTTCTGGTTTAAAGACGTACCTTTGCCAAATTTAACCCAAAACCACATATAATGCCACAGAAGCCATAATTACCCCAAGCCACGAATTGTATCTAATTATTGCATTTATTTTAAGACTGTTCCATGCCTGTTCTGGTTGCAATCTAATGAAAATGAGGTGAAAACATGAAACTTGAAGCTAAACTAAAACGTTATTAATGTCAATATAGAACTTAAACAGTTTTTCCTACAAACCATTGGTAGTCGAACTTTGAAAATGTGAAATACCTCTGTGACGTTTGTTTTAATTGTTCAGGGGAGGCCTTCTTTCTCTTTTCATCCGAGAGTTAAAGTCTGTCTATGGTGAATACTAGACTATGGATTGGTATTCCAGGCAGGTGCAATGAGGTTCTCAGACATAAAACTACTCCAGAGACAAGATGCCAACTAGCTATTTAGTCCACTGACTAATGCTCACTCTGACAAAAGTAAAAAAAAAAAAAAAATGCAGACAAAAATAAAGCATCTAGTGTTTCAAAGCAAAAAAACACTGTTTGAAGCTTGTTTGCAACCAAAGTAGCACAGTTTACTTTCCCAGCATCTCTTTTTAATCTATTTAAAAAAATAACAGGGAGCTGGGATAAGTGTTAAGCTGTTGTGAAATGGCACACAAAATTTTCTTGGCCTGGTGATTTTGATATTGACTTCCAATTATTAATTTAAATAAACCATCACAAAAGAGATAATTCACCCATAAAAATATATTTAAAAATCTTCGCTGCTTTGTATTTAAAACAGGATAGGATTAAATTCGAGGTAGTTTGATCTTGGAGCTACCATTGTATTATGTTCACCCATGCACTCAGAGGGGCTGAAAACAACTTAACGAAGAAGACAATGTGTAAATATAATTTCAAACCTCCTTTTAAGCCCAGTTATCTCTATTTACGCCCATATTTAAGGGGCCCTATCATACACCCGGCACAATGCGGAGACAGGCAAATGTTTTTTGGTAGTTTTGCTAGTTTCAGCACAACGCAGTCATCATTTCCACATCCTGCGCTGTACGTTGTTTAAAAAGCAAATGCATTTGCGCCCATTTGTGCGGCCATGGATTTGCTGGTCTGAAAACGAGGTGTGTTCAGGCGCATTGTTGGCACTTTGATATTTTGAGGCAACTGAAATTTTATACAGTTTACTATTAATTTACTATTAATTAACTATTTTATATTATATAGAGATATAATATAAAATATATAGAGATAACTGGGCCTTGCTGCGCTTATTTGTGTTGTGTTGTTATGCAGGTATTATTTTCTTTTAATTCTGCTTTTCTGTAAAGCACTTTGATCAGCCAGTGGCTGTTGTAAAATGTGCTGTATAAATAAAATGAACTTGAACTTGAAATAGAGTGCGTTAGTAATATGCACCTATAGGCAGGTCCACAACGTGCATTCACTTTGTCCCGTAGATGGTCTGCTCGCGTGCTTTAACCTTGTGCACGAGCAGATCCATTTCCTCGCTAGAGAAGCGTTCAGTTTTACCGTTTGCAAATTCCGCCATGTAAATAGCGAATCCGCCATGGCGCAAACGCAACTGGCTTTTAAAGGGAATGGGAGATGAGACTCTGATTGGTTTATTGCACATTACGCTCAAAACACACCCATTACTCAATAAGAGAGGGGGACAACCCTTTTAGACCATGCGCCGGACGGGCCGGCCATTTTTCCCGTAGTTAAACAAGCAAAAGTGGATTCGGACACACTCTAAGTGCACTTGCGCCATGCGCTTTAGACCATGCGTTTAGATCGTTAAAATAGGGCCCAAGATGCATTTACTGCAATGAATGGGCCCTAAGAAAGAACCTGAACCATCAGGAATCCAAGTTGCAGCTGCAACATTCAAATAACGCATGAAATTTCGGTAGCACTTTCTTTTACGGTCCTGTTCCCCATAGTCAAACCAAAATTTATTCAGACACCTTGCTATCTTAACTTACATAAATTAACTGTCCTGCACCCACTATAAAAAAAATATATAAAAAATGATATATGGTGTCTGAATAATTTTGCTTTGACTGTACACTATATACTTATAGCAATTGCATATTAACTGGGTAATAACTAGGTACTAACCCTGAACCTACCCCTAAACCTAACCTTAACCCATGTAATTCCCTTATATTACCAAGTACTTTCTAAGGTAAGTACACTGTAAGGGCACGTACTGTAAAATAAAGTGATTTTCAAACATTAATCAAACACAGCAATTTTGCAACCCATTCAGCAAAACTGTGCCAAAGCTCGGCCACAAAGTATGCAATTAATTTAACCAAAATATTAAGAGCAAATTTTCAAAATTAGGTTGAGCTGTCTAGTCTTCCCATAGCCTGGCACCGAGATAGGTGTAGGTAAAGGTTTTTAAATACATAGACCAAAAATCGACAGACGGGAATGTAAGGAATGTCATTTTACCCTGTAGATCACTTAAGCAAAGCCTGCTGTGAACTCTCAGACTCATCACTCCTCCAGCTGTTCAGCATCCTGTCACTCAATGACCTCTGAACAACGTCAGCCGGGAATGTTTTCCTGCACACCTCTATAATCCGAGACGACACTGCTCATGTGGCCCGTACAATCATTATTAATTGCACAGCTGTCAGCTCTGGGATTGATTAGTTGTTCCTCTATACAAAAGCTTCCTGCTGTTGAACTTTAAGACCTTTATTCATACATACTTCATAGTCTGATCGAAATAATCAAATCTGATAGATATGCTATGTTCTCACAGTCTTTTGCACAGAAAAGGAGTGGTTGGGAGGGAATCACGGTTACAAATTTGACAACAAAAGTCCTGTTTCATCTCAGGAGTGTTCCAGGGGTAATTGCTTACAAATATGCCTAATGCAGATTGGTTATCTTAAGACAGGTCCCTTTACCATAATCTCTGTTGGAATCTTCTACCTTTTGAAGGATGAAAATGAGATGTTTGGAGTTAAGGCCAGATTCCATGTTTTGAGCAGACTCCAAAGGGTCTGGAATGAGGGTGAACGGGAGGTCAGACCCACTCACTCATGTTGTTTACTCATGCACAGATGACTGCACAGCTCCACACAGGCCACTATCAGGGGAATCACCACTAGCCAAAACTAAAAAATTCAGCTCCGGCAGTTGCGTTAAACATGCAAGGCAGATTTCAAACCTGCAAACACCACATCAGTCAAAGTTGCAGATATGTTGTTATATAATCCATTACATTCGCAATACATTGAAGATATTTTCTTTCTACCCCATTTATTAAAAAAAAGAAAAGAGGCTACCTGATAGCTAAGTATACTGTATGAAGGGAGCAACAGCAATTTCTCCACCAAGTTCAAAGCATCCTGCGATCGGTTCACTTGAGGTTTTCAGTTTTCCTCCCACTGGTGAGAGAAACACAGATCTGTACAACAAAAAAAGTTTGACAAACCTTTATTTTAAAAATGTTAGTTTTTTAAAAGTTTTAAAAACCCTGAAGTTTGAAGGCTTATTTGCCATATTATAAGCTTTTATTATTAGAATTTATATACTTTATCATATTTGAGAAATTAACTTTTGTGGACCTGGGTGGAAAACAGAATGCATAACCTGTGATTAATTTCTTTGAATTTTGGGCTGTGTCCGAAAGCTTAAAAATGCTGCCTCTGCAGGGGAGGTAGGAAGGCAACAAGCCATGTCTGAATTCAATGATGTCAGATCCTGTCTACTGAGATACCTTCATCGCTCATTATACTATGTGTACAATTCCGACAGTTGGGCTAAAAAAAACGTGTCTGAAAGTTGCGGCTGGTGTTCAGTTTGTGTATAATGTTGGTTTTGGCTCTGGCTCACTTTTTTCAACTTTCGACATAATTTAAAGGGAAATTAGTATTGTGGTGATAAAATGTTAACATTATAATCACCAAAGCTCTCTCTATTTAATTGTAGATCCATTATGCTGCATCAGAAGCCTGTTGGAAATCAGTTTAGAAGGTACATTTGTGCGCAAACGCTGCTTGTGTATTCATTGGCTTATAGAGCAGTAAGGCAACAAGTTTTCAGACACAGTCGTAATTCAATAATTCCGCAATTCACCACTTTGTTCTCTGCTTACAAATTCCTTCTCACGACCTCAGGTCTCCAATCTCACCATTAGTTCATTGTTTTAGTTAAAAGAAACAAAATGTGATGTCTTCAGACATGTCTCTTTCACTTGGACACCGAGCGTGACCTCTGGCAGCAGACAGTAATCTGATCTCACATCGCAAACTCGGAACTTGTAACATTGTGGTGTCAGGGGCCAGAGGCTGTAGCTGCTGGACTTTGATTCAGCAAAACTTGCTTTCATAAGTGTCAGAACTATTAAGCACAAACATCAAGCCAAGAAATGAAATAATCATAAATGTTAAAGTACTAGGGTACATGACAGCAGAGCCGGATCTTTCCATCTGCAGCGGCAGTATTTGAGTCGTTCAGCTCTATCAGAGGTTGTTGACAGACCTGGCACTCCCTGCGCTTGGCTCATCTGTCAGTCTAACCACAGTTCCTGACAGACGCTGGTCCTGCATATGTCTCAGCTGTGCCCCTTCCAGCTTCTAGAGGGGCATCTTGTTTTGATTAAAATGCCTTTGGAGCTTCTCATGCGAGATTCTGGGGCTCTGCAAGCGTTTCTGCGTTAAAGAGCAGCTGTGCTCATGCACTACCAGCAAACACACGGAATAATCACTCACGTTATCCCACTTTATTCTGACATTAACTTGAATATTAATTAGCAATTCATATGTGTTCTGCATCATCCTGCATATTTAAAAAAAAATGCATGGTGGAAATGGGAGCTAAATTATTTGCACTGTTCAAAAGTTCACCATCTTAAGCAGTATCAGGTATCAAAGCAATAGGTGCAGAAAAACACGGTCAGTTCCGGCATAAGCATACAATTTGCGCTTTGTTTGTTTATTTTATTCCATGCATTTATTCATAACAGTATTCGGAGAAGTCAAACCATTGCATCTCTTTGATGTTTTCACTCTCTAATTATTATATTTAAAAGAAGTGAAGTAACCGTGTAACCATAAATATTGTTCTAGAAATATTCCTCCTTATGGGCGCAGGATTCATCCTATTTAATCAAAAACATCATAAAGGAAATATTCAAACATCTGGTGTTCAAACCAGGGCTTTGCCACAGTAAAGGAAGAGAAGGAAAGGCATTTCATGTTCCTAACCAGTCTGCCCTGTTCTCATTCTCTCCCCTCCTCAGTTTGGAAAGCCAGGCTGGTGATGCATAAAGCAGAGAGGATCTGGAGAAACAGTCTGAAGCCTGATCACCCTCGTCCTGGCCTGGGCCCCCTTACACAAATTAACCACATGTACACTCTGCCTGCACACAGATTTCTACATTAGCAGATGACGTGCAGAGAAAATTAAATACAAGAAACTGTGTGCACAGCAAAGCGAATGAAGACAATGAATTTTTTGTTTCATATGATCACAGAGATAGAGTTTCTACATCTTTAAATGGGGGTTTTATGGCAGTGGATTAACAGATTAACTAAAATATAAGAAACTAGTCATACTGCATTTTGATTGGATGGCCCACTATGCAACCAAATCTCATAGTGGCTGTCAGATGCCAGGCTGGACGTGAGTGATCCCTCCGCCTTATACTTGTAAAGCAGCCAAAGCATTTGGCCTCAAAGCTCATTATTCACAGATTCTTATTAGTGCTACGCTGGTCTAATCTCCAAAATCTGAAATAGCTAATCTGCAGACTGAGCCGTGCATTTCAAGGCTAAATCGAAACATACTATTAATCCAGAAAAAGACTGGAGTAGTTCTACAGAGTTCCTGTCCTCTTTCATAGTCTGGATGAAATATTATAGGTTATCTGTCTTCCATTATTCCATATATGTGAATGGAAAGGGAAATTTTCCACTTCTCAAAAAATTGCCCTTTGTATAGGGATAGTTAACCAAAACAATGAAAATTCTGTCATCATTTACTCAACCGTATGTCATTCCAAACCTGTATGACTTTTTTAATCTGTATAACATAAAAAAACAAAATGTACTTTGAGAAATGTCTAAGCATACAATGGAAGTCAATGGTCACAAAATCCATTTGTGCTCCACAGAAGACAGAATGTCATGCAGGTTTGGAACAACGTAAATGAGTATAGGACTTTCATTTTTGGGTGAACTGATCCTTTAATTCTATTGATTAACTTTTCCTAAAGGGATAGTTTCACCCAAAATGAAAAAAAATCAGACCCCATTGACTTTCATTGCATGGACATAAAAAACTGAGACACTTTTCAAAATATCTTATTTTGTGTTCCAACAAATGAAAGAAAATCATAGAGGTTTTGGATGACATGAGGGTGAGTAAATGACGACAGAATTTTCGTTTTTGGGTGGACTATATCTAGCCAATCAGGGCTGGGCAACTCTGGCCCTAGAGATCTATTTTAGTTTAGCTCCAACCTTGATCAAACTCATCTGCATTTAGCTTTCTAGTAACCCTGAAGACTTGATTAGTTTGTTCAGGTGTGTTTGATTAGGGTTAGAGCTAAACTCAGCAGGAAAATGGAGGGCCAGAGTTGCACACCCATGTTTTTTAAATAGTCAATGGCAATAATTGTCAAATATTAGAATTGCATTTTTATTAATAACTACACTTATTTTGTTCACATTTTTATTCCCCAACCAACCAAAAAGTCCATATAAAATGATTCCAATATTATTTCACATTCATACTGGCGATTAAGATTCTTATAAAGCAGCTCCTGGTCTCCTAAAAGGAAGCAATGACCTCACCAGGGTAGTTGGGGCACAATGGAAATAACTGCCTACTGACTTCCTGTTCTCACTACTGTTCCCCATTATAGGAAACAAGCGTGAGAGACAAAGGTCTCTGTACTCCAAGAGGAGACATTATGCTCTCCACAAACATACACGCCAGCGACACGCAATGACAAATGTCGATGATTCTCCTTTCTTCCATTTTTACTGGAAATGACAATTACACAAAACTTTATAAGCTTATTAAAAAGATTATAGACTTTTTTAGGGCACAGTAGTCATACTACCACACCTACCTCCATAATGGTGGTTTTGAAGTAAAAAGATGGAAGACTGAGTATCTACATAAATGCCACACTAAAACACCACACCATCAACTGGTTCAGCAGGGGTCTTGTTTACTCTTTCTCCACATAAGAGAAGCATTCCTCTTCTCTCCTCTCCACTCTGCCCTCACATAACTACATCTCACTAATCAGGGGTGCACTGCGGTCGCTGTAATCATACTGTCATTTGGTATGAAAGCTTAAGACTTCTGAAGAGCTTACAAGAGTTTAAAGTAGCTGGCCCAGAATCTTCCAACACATTCTTAACTGATTTGAGGCATGTCATGAGGTCTTCTTGCATATCATATCGGCCTGATTTTTAACGTGTACATGCCTATTAGGTATAAGTCAGTGGCACTTTAGTTTGCAAGCTATTATGGATCTACAATTCAGAAATATCATGTGCACATCCCTGCCTTTGTATTATTAATGCACTGTATGGAGGAAATGACTGAAGCTTTGAAAACCTGCAGCAGTGCCATTACCAAACCTCTCACAGACTTGCAAAAACTTAAGCTCTGTGGAAAGAAAAACAGTGTGGTTGAGTATGGGAATCTTTAAATGCAGTGTCCTGCCAATTGTCTTTGGACATCAAATTAATTTCTTCTCTTAAACTTCTACTGTTGAATCTCTTCAGCAGTGAAAACAGGCAGACAAAGAAAATATACCTCCAACCTAAAACCCAAGCCCAGGGATAAAACAGGCCCGGCTCTCCTGCTGCAGGTCCCTCTTAACTCTGCTTTGGCCAAACTCTCCCAACCTGTTTTCTGCTCATGGCCACAGAGGTTTGTCATGACACTCACAGAAACTCTTTCACCTGAAACATCCAGACTAGAGGTTAAAACGGAACAGCAGTCCGAATCCATCCATATTGTTTTGTTAAGCAGGCAAACCTTGTGTTGGGAAAGGTTGTAAGACAGGCACCTGCGGGACATTTCCCTTGAAAAACAAATCACTTCCCTTTGCTGCTGAGCAGCTTTCAACATGACTGGTACTTGGACGAAACCAACTAGTGGGAAAATTGCCAAATGGAGAAATTAATTTTTATACAGTCCTTTGAAAGTATAACTATTGTCTCAGATATTGGCTCTAATTTAAAACCTAGTGAGCTCCACGGCACAAAGGCTACAGTGTGAGACTTCAATGGCAGCATACTCTATAAGCATTAATATACCCAGCACACAAATATTAAATCATTAATATACCCAACACCAAATCATCATATTATAATGATTTCTGAAGGATCATGTGATACTGAAGACTGTAGTAATGATGCTGAAAAATAGGAATAAATTAAATTTTGAAATAAAAAAAGAAATCAACATTTCTCTAGCTTTAATATCCACCATCTTGGATGGATTTTTTTAATGAACTTATCACACTGCATTTTGTTATTGTCTTCTTGATTAAGAATACATGCAAATCTGCATTCAAATTATTTTCAGAATAATTTAAGGACATATTGATGAAACAGATCTATCCTATCTATGCCATACAATATTGCCATACCAATTTGAGCCCGATTGAGTCCATGAGAATGTTTATGAACATGAGGATTGTACAGAACATTTGCAAGCACGGATTTTACAGGACAGTCTCTCACCATTCCGCACCAGTGTTTACTAATAGCGAAACTACGTTTATCTGCACCTCGCTAGTGAGAAACTTCATGTAGCTTTTAAGTTGCTAAACTATTTTACTGATAAAATCGTCAGAGCAGCGCTGACAACATGCGAGTGTGTGTCCGTACTGTATGTGTGTGCGTTTGAGTGGGAGAGAGCCAGGGAAAAAGATATGTGCTTTTCCATAATAACTAATAAATGCGAAATAGACTACATAATAAAACGTAATTTTGTGGCAAAAAAACTTAACTTAAAAACTTAACGTTAGTATCCTATTGTTTACTATAATTATTTGTTCGGTCAGTGTCGTTGCGGGTTTTGGTTCTGTAGGCTGCAAGGACATTTGAAATAACTGAAATCATTTGGCGAAGTGATTTGGAACTGTAATCCGGTCAAGACCTGCCTGGAACTACTTTAGCCGTGCGTTTCCATGAAAATAATTGCACACCTTAGAACGTCAACCAATCAGAATCAAGCATTCAACAGCCCTGTAGTATAATACATTTGAACCACTGTTTTCTAAGCTCATCGGCCATAGCAAGGCCAGACGAAGGGTTTTTGGAATTGGGGTTGAAAAAACAGCATCTCTTTGACATGGCATGGCAACAAGATATTTTAAATTAGTGACATTGTGACTTCACAAGATCCGGAAGAAATGTGTTGTAATTCCAATGAGCCGTTTGTTGTAGTTCTTGAAAAGTAGTTCATAACACACAATGGATTTTGCAGGATAATGAAGTCACAAAAACTTGAAGATATATAAGCAGCAAAGCAACATCTCTCTCAGATCTTGTTTTATCCACACCATTAATCCAGCTCTGGACTCGTAAATCTGACTGGCCTTCTCTTGGAAGAGCCGCAGATGAGTTCAAAAGACTGTTACATCTCTTTCCCACCAGCGCTCAAAGTCTGGATGAGGAGTATTATTCAGCACACACTTAAGAAGGCCATCTTCCGGGTGGAACCTCACAAATCCTATCGTGTTGCACCGCATACCACCTTACCAACGACTTCTCTCCAACACCCACTCCATGTCATGCCAAAGAAAATTAGTCCAGACCAGGCTGTCCAGAGCTTATAAAACTTGAACTGAAGTCTCACAGAAGAAGTGCAAGCTGAAATGCTCGGTTCAAATCAGGCACTCAGTACCTCTAGAGCAAAGACAGGAAATCAAAAGCAAAGCACGACCTGAACTGACCAAGCAACAGCTGTGTGAAACTGTTGGCCACAGACTACCTCAGATGTCTGATTATTATTTTTCATGTCTGTAATGAAAGATCCGCTTGATCTGACAGTCACACCCACCTATCGTGCTCAGCTCAGGAAAAAAGATGCAATAATCCATTTTCGGCATTCCCACTTCTTTTGGCCAATGAATTTATGTATTTTCCATAACCTTTTGTAGTCATTCATAAAGAGTGGATAAGGATTTTAGCATTTCCACAAATTGTCCAGGCCATAGAAATTAATAAACAACAAAAAAAAATCACCTGGAAATGAAAATTCCCTGATATTTCCATTGTATGCATTAATATTTGTTTAACTAGTCACATTTGTTTCACTCACACTGTAATCTATCTAGTGTATCTAGTGTACTATTCTGCAGTCTTTTCACAAAATTCATTCTCAGCAGGGAGTAGATTTTGACATAAAGCCCAACTACAAAGCAATAAAGCTGCCTGGCAAGGAATGCAGAAAAAAGACATGTCACTTTATACCCGTTTTATGCCTCACTCAAATAGCCTTAAAACTTGCCGCTTATTTGAAAATTAAGTTTTTTCTTAAATAAAGGAATGCTAATTTATTCTCAAATAACATTCGACTCATTAGATATCAGTTCACTTAAATATTTCCAAAGCGATATATCTATAAAGCTAGCAAAAGAGACCTTTTAACCTCTTAACTAGAATCTTGCTCTTTCCATGAACTCCCACAAATCCACTTTTTTATTTATTTAAATGCACACTTGATCTAGCTAAATCAGGAAAGTCTTACAGAAACATCTAATGTAAACATGGAAAAACAAACTCCTCATATTTATATTAGCATTGTGTGCATCAACAGTCCTTCATAAAATAGAAAGATATTATCTGCAGTATCAGTCATTGTGAACCAATATAGGCAACCACATTAAAGAGACGGATGAATATATATGCGAGTATGAGGGTGTGTGTGTGACCCCGAGACACCTCTGCAGCATGGAAACATATCTCTCACCGTGAACTTCAACTCAACCCGGACGCCTCTCTCTCCAGCACACTTCAGACGCTGAGATCAGATTTCTGCATGAAAAAAAGACTAAGAGAAAATGCACTTAAACCCCTCTATATCAGAAAGGCACTTTAGGGTGCAAGAGAGCCTTAATAGTTGTTACCACGTGTGATTAAACACCACGTGTTCGTTACTGTGACCATCCCTTTCATGTATCAGGTAGTCTATATACTACCACCTAGAGCTACATAACAAATGGGCTGCGATATTTGTGGCCCACGTGTCACGTCATCATGGTGGCAACCGCAACAGCAATAATCACAAACATGTGGTATGATCATATATGCCATGCGATTGTACAACTGTGTCAACAGATTCGGCTGTACCATTTGCACCATCAGTGGCACGATTTAAAACAAAGAGCAGAAAACTAGAAGAGAACATTTCATTAGTAAAGTATATAATTAACTGTATCATTAAAAATGATATTTGTACATGGATATGTAATATATAAAACAGTTTTGGGTTCAATTTATTGCAATATATATATATATATATAAATGCTGAGAAACTTTGCTTTAAAACAATGTGTGATGGACCTGATATGCACTCAGTAGGGCATTATTCAACCACAGCACAAAGTGTTCCTCCATTTGTTTACATTTGCTGACTGATATATGAATATTAAGCTAATAAAATGTCTACCACTGACCATTTCCCTACATTGTATAGAACAATTTTCTAATCTAATGAAGACTACTCCTCCTTAGGGGAGTCAGTCTGCACTCCCTTCAATCCCATAGTCAAGGAGAGTGAATTCCACTGGCCTGACGTACGTTTTTACTTTCACAGTCTTTCATACAGGAATTCAAAACTATTTTGAGCTTAGTAAGAGCCTATGTGTAATGTCTAGGGAGAAAAGTATCGACAGCATGGAAATCATAGACCTGGATGACTGTTTCAAACACCAATTTCAAGGTTTGAACTGGAGAATGAAAGATATTCGATGTGATGTATAACATCTGTCATTGCTAATAAGTTAACAAACTGTAAAAAATAAGGGAACTCTACGGTGAAAAATTCAGATGTAAGAGAACTACGTTCCCATCAGCTCATTTAATTAAAAACAGCTGAGCATGCCCTGTTTTGGAATAACCTTGACATATAATTTAAAACAAACTTCTTCTGATAAAAAATCAGCATGGTCTTAGCCAAAATCATGGGTATCATCCAAGTATACTAAGAAGCGTGCAGGCTCGTGAAAAGCTCCTTGGGTCATCTTTAAGAGTCATAGTTTACAGCTCAGGGATTAAAACACAGAACATATGTTTCTTAAAGATGTAGCTAGCAAGGGGCTAATGATTACTTCCAGCAGGACTAGCAAAGCCTGCTAGGCTAATTACATCTGATAAAATCAATCCAGCTTTTGTCCATGCTCTTGCTTGCCCTGGCTATCAACTTTAAAATAAGAAAGCACACCTTCAACAAAAGATGTTATCAGTCCACAAATTACTACATTTTGGTGCATTTTTGGCAACTTATGATGTAAAAATTTATTACAATTAAATTATTGTGCTAGTAACATGGTAGAGTACTGATCAGAAGTTTAAAGAATGTTACTTTGGTATACACTACTGTTCAAAAGTTTGGGGTCGGTACATACTACATTTTTTTAAATGTTTAAAAAAAAAATCTGCTATACTCATCAAGGCTGCATTAATTTGTGAATTCGGTGGGGGGAAAACAGTAATATAGTGAAATATTAAGGTAATTTATTCCTGTGATGGCAAATCTGAATTTTCAGCATCATTACTCCAGTCTTCAGTGTCACATGATCCTTCAGAAATCATTCTAATATGCTGATTTGCTGTTCAGTCAATATTGAAAACAGTTGAGCTGCTTGATATTTTTGGAGTGTCTACACTAACACTAACTGGTTAGGACAAAATTACTAAAGAAACCCATCTTTTAACAGGAGCAGTGGTGTAGAGAGTACGGTGGGTGGTGGTAAATTTTGACTCGATCAACCCGAGTTTGAATCTGAACTCATTCTTCTCCCTTTTCCCAATCGCATATAATATCAGAAAGGCAAATATTTTAAGTAAAAATTAAGAAAATAATAGAAAAATCTAACAGGTATTTACTAGTAGGAATAATGTGTTTATCGGGTGTAGGTATAGGGAAGGCTTTACTGTCCCAATAAAGCGACATCCATCCATAAAGCATGGTTGAGCGCGGTAAAGTTAGTTTAATGTTCGATATCTCGCCGGACATTGTTTTCCCTTGCCACTGTTCTATAGGGTCGGCAGTCTTACAAAGATATCAATAGCAGGATTAGTTTTTAACATTATGTAACCTTTATCGACATTAAATATTCGTTCAAAATCACCGTGCATTAATGCTGCATATTTATACCTGACAATGCTTTGACGCGTTTCCACAGCACATGCATGCTTGAGGGAACGTCTGCCAATTCCTCTAACTGCGTTAAACGTAGGCTAGCCTATAAATTTGTATTATTTAAAATTACTTTTCAAATTCCAAAGCTTGTAGAAGGTTCCTATTGGCAATGCTGATCTGGTAGCCTTGATTAAATTAACTTATCTAAGAAAATGATTTATAAAACTCATCAGTTGAGCCTATGTTTACTTTCTTCACTGACACAGACGAAAATGAAAAGACTATCAGTCAAAGTTCAGCTTTAGGAGGGGAAGAAATACGGCAGGATAAGGTGACTGAGAGAAAAAGAAAGATTAAGATGAGAGATCAGGTATTGACAAATAATCTAATGCACACTGACATGGTTTTAAAGCTATTTATTATCCATTTTTTTGGCCTTCAAAAGTCTTAAATTGCAAATATGTAGGTCAGAGAAATCAAAATTTTCTCGGGGGAGCATGCCACCGAACCCCCCTAACTACCTCACATTTAAATGCACATGGCTGTGGGGGGTAATGTGGGCTGATGTGGCTACAATGCCAGGGCTCAGTTTTTGGCCCAGTGTTCAGCAATTTTAACATAGTATCGTCATTATATCAGTGTTGGTGGACCAAAATAAAACCATTAAAATATCAAGTAAATAAGTATTGTGATATGTGGTTTCACAGTGACACTTTTGTCCCAAAAAGTATTGCTATACCACGATATTCAATGTTGTCCCACGGTGAGTCATTTTTCCCTGTTGCACCTACACAAAATTTGAGGGTTCCCCCACCTACCAAATCCCACTTTAACCACTTAATGTACTACAATAAACTAAGGTTCAAATAGCATCCAACAACTATTTACACTGCCTAATATTTTAGTGGATTTTTTTTGGATTCTGGAACAGCATTTGTTTGAAATAGGACTTTTTGTAACAATGTAAAAGTCTTTACTGACTTTTCACTTTTGATCAATTTAACGCAAGGGTAGGCAATTTAAAAAAAAAACTTGGTTGAATGGTTGAATCTCTCTACACATCCTGATAGTAATCAATAATAGAAGTGGTCTAAATATTAAAGGGGTCCTATTATGCCTTTTTACAAAGTCTTGATTTTGTTTTTGGGGTGTACTAAAATATGCTTTTATGTTTGATTGTTCACATATTTTATATTATTACAGCACCTTTCGATAGCACAGCACGATTTCGATGAAGCCCCTCCTTCCGGTGTGTTGTGATTGGCACCGCTTAATGCGTGTTCGGGAAATGTCCCGCCCCTTACCATAACCGCGAGTTTCATCTGCTCATATGTAAATATTAAGGATGGCGTCAATTTCAAACAAATTCAAGCCTGATTCAGATTTAAGAATGTTAACAAACAAGAGGATCGTCCAGAAGAAAGTATTTCATGCATGGACTTTGTAAGCATGGATTTCACAGGACGCTTCAGAGTGGTTATTATAATATAATTATATAATTATAAACCATTTAATCATGATATTTGTCGGAAAATATGGTAATTCAAACAGTAATTGATCACAAAACCACAGCCGTACAAAAGCGAGAGCTTAGAAAAGCTACAGTAAACACTATATTAACACTCTAATTAGTTAGTTATCAGGCGAGCGGAGGCAAACAGCTTTGCCCTTTGTTTACATCATAGCAACTATAAAACTTATAATTGGAACTGTTAATAGAAAACACAAATACAAATAATAAGACATACAAGCTGTGATCGACAAACAACAGTTTGTCCCGACAAAGTGGGAACTTCTCTGTTTCAGGAGAAGCTTTTATGCGTAGCCTGTATTGTACTCTCCTAGGTTCTGGAAGCTGTTCTCCGTAAATGTTGGGGGTCTAATGTGCAGGAACATTGTATAAAATCAATTTTAACCACTCTTAAAGGGTAACTAAACACTAAAACAACTTTTTTTAGTTAATGATCTGTAAGAATGGAGCTTCACAAATGCTGTTCATTGATTCAAGTATATTTTTTGACATTTGGGTTTAAAGTGTTTTAATTCTACAATATATGGTGTAAAAACGTCTGAGTGCTGCCCTCTTCAGGTTGAACGGTGGCTACTGCAGTTGAATTTTCCTATTGGAAGTTGTGAGGGTTCCTATTGACGTCAGAGGGTACCAGCTAACCACGCCCTTGCCGACAGAGAGATGCGTCTCGGGTGCACGCCCCCCCACTCGATTTTTTGCGTATTCCGTTAGCAGGGATTATTTAAATGAGTAACACTGTGACTTCATAAAACCCGGACAAAACGCGTTGTAGTCCAAACGAGATGTTCATTGTAGTTCTTGGAAAGTGAATTAAATAAAATATCTATAAGTTAAATAAAATATCTCCCTTTGGTGGCTTTGAGCTTTGTAACCTTGCAGATCGTTTTTATGCTCAAACAGCAACATTACACAACAGCTAAAGTTGAAATAGTGAAAAAGCATAATAGGACCCCATTCTGTCCGAATGCAATACGATGTCCAACCTGCCTATCAGCATATGTATTTCCATACCTCTGCGCACCTGCTCGTGCAGACACCACACGTCATCAGCGTGTTCCTTAAGGCTATGCAGATCAACACCATCAACGCCGAAATAAACCTGCAGCAGTCAGGTGATACAACAACAGCTCTGTAAGTTGTTTATGCTCATTATTATTGTAATGTTATGTGCTTTGAGACTAGAGGTAGTTTAACGCCATCTCTCGTGTCATCTCTTTGCAGACTCTGCTGTGTTTTGGAGGAGGTATGGCTTTGGAGACGCTCTTGAAGGGAGGGATCTCCTCCTTTCAATTAGCTTTCTATTATTATTAATAATAATATGATTGTTGTTGTTGTCATTGCTGCCCATTATTATGCAACATAGTAATAATACCTAATAGCATTATGCAACCCATGATGGAGTTCAAAAGTTCCTCAGGGTCAAATTGGTACAGGTCAAGTGCTACATTCCAGTCAAAGTAACTGATCTTTAAAAGTGTAAAATTGAACTGCTCTCTGTAACACATTTAATCACACTTGGAATGTTCAGGGGATCAGAGCAGGAGGCATAAACAACAGCTAAAGACCACTGTAAGGCGTGCTGATGCCAAATATCTCATATAAATAGCTTCAGAAAGCTTTTCTTAAATGAAAATACAAAGCAAGCTGACATATGCTTTTACTCTGCAATAAAAACACACCACAGCACAAGCAGCACGGCTCAAACTCATGTGGGGTTATCAGTGAGGAAGTGCTGGTAGGAAAGGGCCGTCTCTAAGAACAATGCTATCTGACAGCTACGAAGCTGCTCTGCCCACTTCTCCTCAGTCAAACGGCCCCATAACTGACTTCTAACCGTGGCAAGTTTAGTGCTCTGTTTGATACACCGTAAGGCTAGATGACTCACTATGGAGCAAATGAGTGGCTGAGCTTTTCCATCCCAGGAGTGGTAAACAATGAGGAGCCACACATGCAAATTAAAATGAAATAACTCAGGACACAAAAATGCCTCGCTAGCACTCAGTGCTAATCTAAAAAAGGACTCCCAAGTTTGTCCACAATACATTTCATAAACTGCCCTTGTAAAATGCAAGCATGTGGAGACTAAATGACCACCCACAATTCATGTGGGTTTAGTTTCAAGCTTTGAATAAATTGAGAGTTTGCTCATTTGGTTTGGTTTGGTCATTTTACTCTAAATTTTCCTATAAGCTGTATATATGTCACATTCAATATGACATTGAAGGTGAAGTGTGTAATTTTTCTGATGCTAAAATACTTTCTCCTCTCCAAGTTTAATATTGTGCCCTGTTTGTTTGAGTGATTCAAAATGTCAAGTTCTGGCTCAACCAATCATGTGAGTAACATTAACTAAGCTTATAAACATAAATAACTACTTTTAAACTGATAGTTCACACTCAAAAATTACATTTCTATCATAATTTTCTCACCCCAGATTCATTCCAAACACAAAAGAAGAAATTTTGAGTAAAAAAGTAAAGTATTTTGAGTCTCAGTCTTATGTCCATACAATCAAAGTCAACTGAATACAATGCTGTTTTGGATCACATTGACTTTAATTATATGGACAAAAACAGAATATTTGGGTGAACTATCCCTTTAACACCTCTGCTGGTCGCAAGAGCAAATTGTAGGCAGAAAGAGAGACAACGGCTTAGATAGTCTATACTGAGCAGAGGCTACAACATCTTCCCATTCACAGTGTTTAAGGCAGAGTTGGTGTAAATCAAAGCCGCAGAGGCAGTCATTGGAAGAACCGCTCTGACATTACTGTGGACAGGCTGAGGAGAGACGAGATCTGCTCTCACTGAGGGCTGGATATACTGCAGGCCGCAACCACACACACACACACCACAGGTTGGCTCTGAGGATGCCCTAGCTCCCTGGAGAACAACCTTCCACACCGCACATGCTCTCCACCCCCTTCATGTCTACTTCATGTTCCCTCCCCAAGTCCACACACAGTGCATTTTACAGCTACAAACATTGAGAAAAGCAGATTCCTGCCTGTTCTTTCTCACATTATTTTATTTACCTTTAGATTTATAGACCCAATTAAATCGCTTGAATGCTTCTTTTCCGTGTTGATGTATTATTTCCTATAGAAACAGGAAGTTTTGGACAGGAAACTTCTATTTCTGGCTATTGCTTATGAAGTTGATTTGCTACTTGTTAGTTGTTTGCAGGAGGTACTGGGGGAGGAATTCGTATCTGATTGGACAATAATCTGCGCAGTGCAGGATGAGTCATCAATAACTTTGGTTCATCCTAATTGAGAGAGACTGTAATTGTTTATTTTATTGTTAACTTTAAAAAGCATACACTACCTTTAAAATTTTGGGGGTTATAGAATTTTATTTGTTTTTAAAAAAGAAATCTCTCATGCTCACCAAGACTGCATTTTTAATAAAAAAAAATAAATAAAAAAAAACAGTAAAAACATTAGTATTGTGAAATATTTTAAATAATATTATTTCAATTATATTCTATTTAAATCTTCAATTTAAAATAACTGTTTTCCAATTTAATATATTTTAAACTGTAATTTATTCCTGTGATGACAAAGCTGAATTTTCAGCATCATTACTCCAGTCTTCAGTGTCACATGATCCTAGAGAAATCATTAATAATATGCTGATAAGTTCTTTAATGAATAGAAAGTTAAAAAGAACAGCATTGATTTAAAAACTAAAGTAATTTGTAGCACTTCAAACTTTTTAACGGTAGTGTACATATGACCTCAAATATATAACTAAAAGCCATAACACACAAATTTTGACTTCATGGGGTCTTTAAGTGTTTGTTGAAATTCTCATTCATTTATTCTGGGTATGGTTTATTAGAGCAAAATCTGTGTTCTAATTAACCACACCCAGACTAAATAAACAAATATCGCATTTTTTCCAATTAGTCACCTTGAGAAAGCTTTACAAGAAAACAGCCTCTAAAGCCAGCTTCACAATTTCCCCAGGATTTGTCATTTTATTTTCATCCACATTGACACGGTTCACCCAAACACTTCCAGTTGGATTTTCAAGGCACACTCTTAACAACACTATGGATTTGGACCAGATTTGGAGGCTAGATTGTGAAAAAAGAGAAAAAGAATGAAAATGAAACCCTGTTCTCCGCAGTGTTTGTGATGGCCAATTTATTTTTAAGTTTTCATAGCTTTAAAAAAAAGGTTCCACCAAAAATGATCAACAAGTCAAAAGGAACAAAACAAGAAAAAACAAAACAAAAGGCTAGCTACTAGTGATGGTTAATGAGGACCATATGCCTACCTTCACTGGTAGCTGCATTCTTTGGAGCTTTGGTTGATGTCTGATCCGTACTTGAACTCAGGTCGGAGGAAATACTGGAACTGCCTTTCCCTAAAATCACAAAGAACACCCCAGGACACATCAGGACACCCAGAGAAACAACACAAATTGAGAATACACATAATAGCCTTAAAAAGCAGAAGCAATACCAAGATAAAAAATACAAAGAGACATGAAATCATCAAAACTGCATCATATATTCATCACATCTGTTCATATATGATGCTATACACAATACAAAAAAGGCAATCAAAACATATTTTTTATGCCGAGAGTGCACAAATAAAAAAATGACTGTAATGGTTAAAAGAGATTAATGCAACAGAATTTACCAAATCGTACGATAAATGCCAGGCATTCTTTTTCTGTCCATCACAAACTTAGAATAACAAACCATGCCTCCCACAGATTCTCCCCAATGGCAGGGACACAAAAAAACCTGAAAGTTTAAGCTCTTTTACAAACTACATTTCAGAAAGACGTGCCCAAAAAAACAAAAAAAACAAGCTGAAGTGCCATTCATTTGAGTTCATCATATAAAAACACTAAATATTAAATAAAGATGATCAAAGTTACTAGAAAGCTATGAAAAACAAGCCAAAACAACTTTTTTATGGTGATCAAGAAGTTTTTTGGAACGCTAAATGAAAAGCCTTTTGTTTTACAAGTCTCTGAAAAGTTCATTCCAAATTAGGAAAGAGTCAAGACACAATTATAGCAAACCTAAGCCTCATGTTTCTTACAATTTGCATTGATTTGAGGAACAAATGTATTTCTGTTTTTTGGATAACAGTAAACCTAAAACAACATGCCCTGGTGTGAATGTTTCCTAAACACTCCTGTTTGTGTCAATAGCACTTCAGAGCATCAGGTCACATATGAGGCATGTTTACAGGCTCGATGAGAGCGCAAACACAACTAGAGTTCACATAAGCTTTTATTTTACCCTAAATGGTCTAACTGATGGAGCTTCCACATGCTGAGCAAAAAAAAAAGTGTTTTGCTCAGTAAACAAACCTGTTTTTCACTAAATAGTCTCCCAGTGATATCACTAAAGACATTTCAGGCCAGGTTTTTTTTAATGATCAGTGAAATCAGTGAACCCAAGTGGAATCCGCTCAGACACTAACCTTGAATTCAACGTCTGATCACATCACAAGCATTGTTTATTGATCATTGTCTCTGAAGAATGTGCTTCACTGCTGATGAGATTAATTGACTTGAACATTACATTAATGGAATTCTACAAAACTACTGGCATAGATCTCAACCATACATTTCACATGAAAATTACAAAAAGAAGCAAGCACCTTTTATGATTATGGAGAAAACAATGAATACAGGCATAGGCGTAATTCTATGGGGGGACAGGGGGACACGTTCCCCCCAATATTCAAAGAAGGACAATTTGTCCCCCGCAATATTTGATCATACTGTATGATTATGCGGGCAATATCGATGTCTTTCTTTCCAGCTCCGAAAATATAAAATCCCGGCCGGTCCATTTCTCAAATCCATTCGACTTGCCTTACACTATACATTAACAAAACCTATTTCTCCTGAAATCCATGTCATGTTTTCCCTATACCTTTAGTAGCTTGTGCACCGTCAGTGAGGTAGGAAAAACCAAACAGAAGAAGAGTTAGGAGCGCGAAATCTGACAGACATTTGGCACATATCCTGTATTTGGCTGACATAATCCATAACGACCAGGTGAATTTCACTAGAATTTCGAATTGTAGAATTTGTGAATTTCGACTGTAATACTATACAGCTTGTATGAATGGGACTCCCAAATAGGACCTACTGTATGAGCCTACATTGGCCTACAAACTGTGTTTATTATAATATGTGGCTTGAGCACTTCAGCGAGTTTATTTTTAAACTGAAGTTACTTTTGTTTAAATTTGTACAAAATAAACAGCATTTTCCCTCATTAGTACATAACTGTTTTACTATCATTGCTCAAGACTTGATATTAGAATATTGTTATCCTGTAACAGTAATTTAATCAAAATGTTTATAGACACTATATGTTTATAGAAGAATATAAGAGAGAGATCACTGGCCGCTTTGTTGTCAATTCAGGCTTGTAATTGATGCCGATGCTGTAATCATTTCAGGGTGAGTAGCCTATACGTTGGTTTGACGATCAGATGTAATAAAATTCCTTGTTGTGTTATACAATTACAAACATTCAGACTCTGACTTTTATTTTATTTTGATTAAAAAAATGTGTGCATGCGCCAACACTAAAAGTTCCACAGCTGTCCCCCCCAATGTGTGATTGACAATTTTGCCCTTGAATACAGGCCTATGAGGAGCAAGGTATTTACAATAAAAATAGTGTGCAGTATTACTGTTTTATTTTTTATATGCAATAAGGTACAAATATTTGATTGTACATTATTTCTAAAGTTTACAGTGCCAAAATTACATAAAAGCCTTAAACCGACCAAAATAAAGCACTCTTCATCTGTGACTGAACACAGAAAAAAATTGCTAAAATCTTTTAGCATCCATAAGAAATTCAAAACAAAGTGTAAGTATAGGTTTTGACATTATACTTTTCGAATTACAGGTTCATATAGTTGTCAAATTAAACATGAACAAACATTTGCTTTAATGCATCCATGATGTACTGAAGGCTCATATGTACTGTCTGTTTGTAAAACAAATAATGGGAAAAATGTTGGTACTCTGTAAAAACATCTCATAACTGACATTAGAATAAACAATAGCAGGTATTTTAATGCATTTAAGCCACCTAAATGCCACTTTACAGGGGAAAGTGCAATTTGTTGGCTTACAAACTGCCGTTTTAGAGCATTAATGGAACATACTATGTTTAATGACATCAAGGGAGGTCCTAAGTGGAAATAACTTATCT
The DNA here is from genome assembly GCA_026230005.1 of Gila orcuttii. NCBI lineage: Eukaryota > Metazoa > Chordata > Actinopteri > Cypriniformes > Leuciscidae > Gila > Gila orcuttii. The sequence continues at coordinate 26,537,980 of JAPDVR010000008.1, read as the reverse complement.
AATCAGTAATAACTGATCTAATCAGTAGATAACATCAACCTTGAAAGGACCTCTACATCAAAATATGGTGATATGTGAAGTATGCAAATTGGAGAGCTGCATGTGGGAAGTTCTAGGTTTTCTCACAGCATGCCAATCTTGAGGGCCAAACCTTGACCTTCCAGAGAAATCTGCTGTGCTTTAAAAACCCACAAATCTCTCACACTGCCAAGAACTCACTCTTTAAGAGCAAGATCTCTGGCAGGAATGCTTATGGTTATTTGGACATGATCAGTGGCAACCTTCGGCATTCACATTTGAATGGAGAGTCTCTGCCCTGGCCTATATGTTTGGAGAAATGAGATTAGCCCACAATCTAAGATTATAGAATGTGTTAGGACATGATTCCCAGCTTTTTAAAGTAGGCTACACACATGATGGTTGTTTTAGTAAAAAAAAAAAAAAAAAACGCTTGAATTGTGCACTCTGATGTTGGCATAAATTCATTTCTTATAAGCTACAAACAAAAACCTCATAAGTTCTCATAAAGCTGCTTCGGGCACCATGCTTGCTTTTTTTTTTTTTTAGACCAGCAACAATTGTTGTTGTTGTGTGTGTGTGTGTGTGTGTGTGTGTGTCTGTCTGTGACAAAAGGTAAACTGTGTGTGTGTGTGTGTGTGTGTGTGTGTGTGTCTGTCTGTGACAAAAGGTAAACTGTGTGTGTGTGTGTGTGTGTGTGTGTGTGTGTGTGTGTGTGTGTGTGTGTCTGTCTGTGACAAAAGGTAAACTGTGTGTGTGTGTGTGTGTGTGTGTGTGTGTGTGTGTGTGTGTGTCTGTCTGTGACAAAAGGTAAACAGAGGAGAATAGCAGTCCTTTAATGTATGTTTACATTTAAGCAGGCATATAAGCAGACATATAAAGCAAGTTGGAAGAAAAATAAATACATATAAATTATAAATTTATATAATTATAGGAAGATTTGTTGAAGTCTGAATACCAAAATTCTGAAATACTAAAAACAACTAAGTGTTATGAAACAATTAACAATGTCACATTAATAAATTTAAAAAATTGCCATAATTCTCATGTATGGATCCAATATTCAGCCTATCAAAATGCAGTTCATAGAGAAATTGGAGAATTATAACTATATACATATACATACATATTTTGGACAAACGCCAGAAACACCAGAAAGACCTTTCAAATGTATCAAAAGCTCATGCTATGACAGAAAATGATATGATTGCTGCAAGGCTGCTGTTGCCCACAAAGAATAATGGGGAATAGTGACGTTGACACAACTATGGCTGCTGTACACCGAGATTTAACAGTGGAAAAGGAGCATTGTGGCTGGCTGTGAGAGTTTGATTCTGGCACTCACCTTCACTCCCGCTCTGTTTCCCATTGTTCGCACCCATCCTGTGGAATGCATAATCTACAGTCTGCGCTCCGGAAAAGTATCCATAAGCGTAAAACACGTACGGCTAAAGAAAAAATGTCATGCAAATCCGTCAAAGACTGCTTTCAAATACAGTTCGGTCCTGTAATGCAACTAGAGGAGTAGAAATAACGGTAAAAGTCAGAGCCACTATTATGCAATCGGTTAAAACTTAGCGCAGCTCCACAACCGACAGTTTAAAAACTGTATATTACTTCAGATACAATGTTGGCTATGCATTTTCTTCATGTTAAAAGCTCTTCGTCTCCAGACAGCGCGTAGTCATCCAAAGGAGAGACTGGAAACCAGATACTTGTTGCGTCAGGAGCACGCACACGCTCGTGCAGAATCTGTAACCATAAGTTCACTCTATGCATGCAAGCGAGCGAGCGCGACTCACTTTGACCTAATATCCTCCCTCTTTCCTGTACAGTAACAGTATTTTTTTCGATTTCACTTCGAACTATAAATAGTAGCTAGACACACACACACACACACACACACACACACACACACATATATATATATATATATATATATATATAGTGATTTTTAAGAATCATAAAAGGTAGGCTACATATAATAATAATAAAAAAATACATTCCAAAAGTGTCTAGTTTTATATTCAATCAATTCTTATTCCTGTGCTATAAGGCTGTAGTTGTGATAAGTAAATATATATAATATTGATCGTATACCTATTTCAGTTTTACTTATAACATTTTTCTCTAGTAGGCCTACTTCTTATTCTACCATGACGATAGTTGCTATATAAACCATTTAAATAATTTATTTGAAACAGCATTAATGTGTATCTAAATTGTTACTAATAACATATAAACTTAGTAGCAAGATTTTTATTTAACTTTAATAGAAGCAAAAAAATAAAATAAAAATTATAAGAGACTGAAAAAAATGAACTGATTTGCTTACTACTATTTAAAAAATAATACTAGTAACATAAAAACAGGTAGGCTACTATTTATTCTAAAGGAATTACTGTTTGCCCTAATGGTAACTTTATATAAAATTTATAATGAATGCACGCCACTATGTGAAGAAAATCGTCAGTGTGTGCAAAATAGACGGACTTGTATAATAATGCAAAATATGTCTTCAAAATATAAAATTACAAATTCATGCAATTCATAACCTCCAAAGCTAGGTGGCAACACAAACTCACTAACATTATGGCAGCGCTGCTTGCTTCTTCTTCGTGGTTGAAAAAGCATCAGGCAAAAAAACCTGAAAAAAACAGAAGAGACCGATCTTGACTTGAACCTGTACATGCTGTAAGTGTATATCCGTTTCCAGATAACTTCGCTTTTTTCAGCTAAACGGTCAGTTGTTATTCTTCTCTTATTAAAAGCAAACAGGAGAAAATGTGACTGGTTCGTAGAAAACCATGGCTTTAACGAAGCAAGCTGACATGTCCACGTATTTATGAACCGGTGTGTAAAAACAGCGTGATAATTTGGGCACTGATTGATATTCTCGTAAGAATGTAAGAAAAATATATCTTTATATATGTTTTATTCTATAGTGTTTCGTTAAAACCACGCCTTAACGAATTATTCGTTTTTCTAGCACTTCTTTAGGGCTCAAACAAGTATGCTAATATTGCTGTATCCTGCTTTTGCTGATATTAATGGTTTATATAAAAAACGAAATTGCTTTGGGAGATTACATGGAAGATCTTGTGTATTACCCTGCCATTTTTTCTAAATCATACAAAAATCTAGAAAATTATAGATGACTTAATTCTAAATATTCTAGTAAAAGTAAATTCTCTCTCTCTCTCTCTCTCTCTCTCTCTATGTGTGTGTGTATAAATATATATACATATATATGAGTCTTGCAGCTCTGTGGCCATTATTTAAACCTTTTTCATTCTCGTTTTGTAGGAATAATGTTTAACAGTAATGGCTACTTACAACACGCTGCAGGACAGGATCAGAGTAGCCAAGGAGCTGCTTGAGCAAGTGGACAAGATTTGCAGTCGACAAGGCCGTGAGGTCGAGGGACGTGCTAAACTGTGCAGTAAGCTCCGAGCTGAGCTCAAGTTCCTACAGAAGGTGGAGGCCGGCAAGGTTGTGATCAAGGAGTCTCACCTGCAAAGTACCAATCTCACTCATCTAAGGGCCATCGTTGAGTCAGCCGAGAATCTAGAAAATGTGTTGAGCGTCCTGCACGTGTTCACCTATGAGGGACCTGATGGACAGAAGCAGACGTTGGTAGTCGACGTGGTGGCAAACGGAGGACACACTTGGGTGAAAGCCATCGGGCGCAAGGCGGAGGCACTACACAACATCTGGCAAGGCCGCGGCCAGTATGGGGATAAAAGCGTGATCCGGCAAGCTGAAGATTTCCTTGAGGCCAGTCAGCAGCAGCCTGTGCAGTACAGCAACCCTCATATTATATTTGCCTTCTACAATGGGGTATCCAGCCCTATGGCAGACAAGCTCAAAGAGATGGGCATATCTGTGAGAGGTGACATTGTTGCTGTTAATACAATGCTCGAAGGTGGAGAGGAAGAGGAGGAGGAAGATGACAGTGAAGACAAACATGGTGGCGTGGAAGAGGGCCAGGAGGGAGAAAATTATTTTTTGGTTGAGGAAGAAGAGGATGCTGATGACGACGATGACGACAGTGACGATACAGACCTCATGCACACCCGTGTTGACCGAGACACCATTGTGGCCAGCCTTGCCTTCCCTACTGAGGTGAAGGTAGATGTGTGCAACAGGGTGAACCTTGACATCACCACTCTGATAACTTACGTGTCCTCCCTCAGTCACGGCAACTGTAACTTTACTTTTAAAGAGATGGTGCTGACAGAGCAGGCCGCACAGGAACGGCTAGAGAAGGTCTTGCCCCGGCTGGAGGAGTTCATGAAGGGAAAAGAGCTGTTTGCTTGTCATTCTGCAGTTGAAGATTTCCGCGTAATCTTGGATACGTTAGGAGGCCTGGGAGAAAAATCCCGAGCTGAGGAGCTGCTAGCCAGACTCAAAGTGGTTCCGGACCAGCCGTCTGAGCGAACCAACCGCTTGGTTGCGAGCTCAAAAGTGAACCGTAGATCACTGATGATCTTTGGGACGGGGGACACGCTGCGGGCCATCACTATGACTGCGAATAGCGGATTCGTTCGCGCTGCTGCTAACCAGGGTGTGCGATACAGCGTGTTCATCCACCAACCTCGCGCACTCACTGAGGGGAAAGAATGGAGAGCAACTCCAATATGACTGAAGGGCTGTTAAAGTAATATGTCAGCAATTAAGAAGGTTATTACGTAAGATATGTGGAGATTTATAGTGTATAAGAGATGGTTAGAGTAATATGTCATGTTTAAAACCAGACACTTGTAAGAGAGCCACTACTGTATACGCGCAAATAAATTGCACGGCTGACGCAGACACTCAGCAATGTTTCTGTGGCTCTTTATGTAAACTCAGTGAGCTCAGTGCCTCCCTTGAAGGCAGCATTTCAGTGCAAAGCCGGCAGAGATGTCAAATTAACCAAATGTATGAATAAATCATAGCTTATAGTGTCAAAAACAGTTTAAACAAAGGCATATACTTTCATTTCAAAGCTCTTGACTAAATGCCTAGGGTGTTTTTCTTTTCAATTTCTTTTCACTCACCTGATATTTCCGATTTAATCTTGACACATACATTTTCATAAGAGTACAAAATAAACACTCTTCAGGTGGCTTTACCTCATGAAGAATAATATATCTCTGTGATTGATTGAAGCCAAGTCATGTTGTGGTTTTACTGTAAAATGATACAAAGTATTTCTATTGCAAATAAATCCTATTCTTTTGATCTTTCTATTCATCATAGATCCCTGAAAGAAAATATTAAGCAGCAGAACAGTTTTCAACTGTGATGATGTTTCTTAAAATGATAAGGGGCAGTCATGGCCTAATGGTAACAGAGTTGGACTGGTGACCCAAAGGTTGCTGGTTTGATTCCAGTACCGGCAGGAATATGACTGAGGTGTCCTTGAGCAAGGCACCTAACCCCCAATCGCTCCACGGGCGCCCCGCAAGGCTGCCCGCTGCTCCGGAGGTGTGTGTATCCACGTTTGCTGTGTGTGTGTGTGTTCACTACTCACTACTCTGCTCCTAATGTGTGTGCACTTACTTGGATGGGTTAAATGCAGAGGTCAAATGGCCGTCACGTGGCCTTCACGTGTTTTAAAATATAAAACTATTTCACAATATTACTGATCTTATATTTTTGAATAAAAAATGCATCCAGGGTGAGCATTAAAGACTTATTTCTAAAAACATTACAAGCATTTTTACTGAAAACAATTTCTTTAACGGTAGTTTTATAAATATTAAAACAAGGGTTTTTTGTTTTGTTTTTTAAACAGCACGTTCGAGGGAAAAAAAAAAAACGGTTTCATTATATGAAACAATATTGTTCAAAAAGGGTGGGACACTTTCTGGTTGTCAAACTTTGTGATCCATGCTTACTGTTGATATGAACTACACCGGTGGTTATTCTGCTAGCTCAGATACCTGTGTACTCGAGGGGAACTGGCTTCATACATGCATGAAAAAGGACCTTGAGACCAACTGATTAAAAATAATTGAAAAAGTGCCTTAGAAAAGTGAAGTTAGCCCAAGCATTATTTAATTAGCAGATGCCACTTGCATCTAATGCAATGGAATTCAGATTGAGATAAATGTTTTAGTATTTTAAAAATAACTTCTAATTCTTAATTCATTATGTTACTTATGATTCTGAAAGGAACTAGAAAGTTAATTACCACACAGCCCAGCTCACCATCACCATGGCCTTATGAAAGAGATCTATTTAGAATCTGAATGGTTGAATGCCAATTTATGGTTAGGATTTTTTATGTATTTTTGTTGACCTACTATAATAATAATTATCCATTAATTAAAGGCTAGCCTTGCCTATTAAAATTACGCTATTCCTGGCAGTGATGTACAGTTTAATCAGGACACCTCTAGGTGGACAATTATTGTGATGACAAAACATAACATGCTAGTTTGCGTCTCTGTACAGTCGATACTGTAGTAGACGTATAATCGATAAGACAATGGTATTGCAAAAAGTTTAAAGGTGAAAGAAACAAGGCTACAATTGTTTTGTTTTGAGAAGTAAAGCTATGACGGAGACGTAAGTTAAACCCATCGAGTTATGTGGCGTACATTCAGGTCTTAGCATATGAGCACTTTTTTTCTTGTAATTCAGAATTGACCTGGTACTCAGTGTGAATAAGACCAAGCCCAGCCAGCCGAGGCTGACAGCAGTGCTGCTCCCTTCTGAGTCATGCACTAAAGCATAACAAATCTGCCCGCAGCAGCAAAGCTAACAAGACTTCAAACTCGCGAGCTCATGCTCATTTGGTAAGTATCTGATTTATACACACCTTTCTACAACTTTTATTGTAAGAAATACCGCCATTCGTTTAATTTGTTAGATGGCTTAATAGATCACCACGTACTAAAGCAGTAGTAGTGTTCCTTATTAACGTTAGCTGTGGACTGCTAAAACGAATTCCCTCTTAAACACGGAAGTGGCATTTAGCGCGCTATCAGTATTTAAATATAACAGGAAAATCACTTGTGATTTTACTTCCAAGAGCTCGCGAACTACTGCAGCCCATCGTGCGTGTCATTTCGAAATGATTAAGTTAAGTTAGCTAGCTAGCTCAGCAGCAGGCATTAGCTCTACCAATGAGCACTTTTCTGAATCAATGTTGTCGTTATTCCCTTTTTGAATGATGGGACACAGCAGGCCATTAAAATAATTCACTCACTTGTGCCTATTGAGTGAATTAAGTCCATTCAAGCGAGTCTTGTTTTCCTGTAACTTAAACGACTGTACGCGGAACAGGTGTCAAATATCACGTGTTTTCATTGTAAGTCGTTATTTAATTGTTGAGGAATGTATCACGACCCTATAAATAGTTTTTATTTGTCAGAAATAGGTCCCCGTACCCTGATCCCTGTATAAACTGTGATTTTAAAATTACAGTTTGTAGACTGTAGAGACAACTCGTTCTAGATTTGAAATGATACTGCTGCTACAGGTGAAGGCCGTTATTTGAGAACGTGTATAGCTATTCTTATCATAGGCAGTTTACACTTTCAGTGTGCTAAAATTGTACCTTTTGGGGTAAAACAGCTTTTCACTGGGGCAGTAACCCGAAGAGGGGAACTTTGCCTTATTTACCCCCTAAAAGGTGGATATCAATGCCTCAGAGTAGTATGGTACTTTAACATCTATCTATATATCTGCCCATACTGTAAGCTAACAAGTAAAAAAAATATGACAGAAAATGTTAATTTTGAATCAAAGGATATCTTTTGATAAGGCACTCGTTTCATCTGACAATGCTGCCTGTATGAATTAACAGAAGGCCCTTTCATATATAACACTGTATTGAAATATTCACCGACCTGCAGTCTTTGGTCCAGAAATATTTACTGCTGTATTGCCAGCCCTTAAATTGCAACCTGGTAACATTCTCATCTGTTATTCAAATGAACCAGTGCCACAAACAAAAGCCTACTGAGGCACCTTTATAGGAATGTGATGCCCCATTAGTCAAGTGCACTGCTCATTTGAATTTTTCATTCTTTCCCCCCCTGACTCTTTGCACCAACTATGTGGGGTCAATCTTGTAAAAGCAATCAACTGTACTGCATGCATCATGTAGTTTACCATTAGCCACACCCTCTCCATGTACACTACAGATGAGCTAAACCTAAAACAGATGATGTAGTTAGCAGTCTGCACTTGAGTCAATAGTTGTAATCCTATATTATTGTCTAGTAACTCCACCCATGATTTCAGGTTTTTACATACTTATTATAATTTTATAAAATTTAAAAAATTCATAATATTTTATAATTATTACATACTATCAGATTACACCTATGGCCAATAGTCTCACAATCTGGACAGCTGGCTTATCTCTCAGTGTTTTTAAAGTTAAAATTGGATTTTCTTGGCTACATGGAAGCCAATTGATTCCACATGGATGTACATTTGTTAGGAATATTTAGAGTGATGGTTCACCTTAAAACAAAAATGCTGTCATCATTTGCTCACCTTTTATGACTTTTTATATTCTGTAAACAATTAAAAATATATTTGTTTGTTCATACAATGGGAGTCGATGTTCACCAAAGCTGTTTGTTTATCAACATTAATACCAAAATATATTTTTATGTTATACAGTAATACAGGTTCGGAACAACATAAGGGTACATAAATGATGACAGGATTTTCATTTGGGTGAACTATCCCTTTTTGCTATTGACAGTCCTTTAAGAGAATCTGAGTGAGCAATGATGTCAGTGTCAGTTAGGAAGGGAACCGACAAATGCTATGCTAGCCTTAATGAGAAGCCTCATTGTTTAGCATTTTCTCAGAGGATGGAAAAGAAAGTATGCCTGTGTTTTCATCATTACAGGGAGGGTCAGAAAGTTGATTATTCATAAAAAGCAGCCCAATCATGTTTGACTGACTTGAAAGGGTGCAGATATTATTATTAATGAATGTCAGTAATTGCTCCTGAACGAGTAAAATACCAGTCTTGCATTGTTAAAAGTTTCACAAGCTTTAACATCTGCTGTGTTCTTCTCAAAGACCTTCTTTCTAGGGTTCCCTTAATACCCATCTACCTCTGACTTTGCACTACTTCATCTCTGCACTTCCACCTGTCTCATTGCTTAAAGCCATGGCTGCTAACAGGAATGCTTTGGCCCTTCACAAAGTGATAATGGTGGGCAGTGGCGGCGTGGGCAAGTCAGCACTAACACTGCAATTCATGTATGATGAGGTAAGGCTTAATATTTTGGAATTTCACTGTGTAAATTGATGTTACCATAAAGTATAATTTTGCTGGTCTCTTTCAAGTTTGTGGAAGACTATGAGCCCACTAAAGCTGACAGCTACAGAAAAAAGGTGGTTCTGGATGGAGAGGAGGTCCAAATCGACATCCTCGACACGGCAGGACAGGAGGACTACGCTGCCATTCGGGACAACTACTTCCGCAGCGGAGAGGGATTTCTTTGTGTGTTCTCCATTACAGAATCTGAATCCTTTGCTGCAACTGCTGATTTCAGGTAGAGAAACGACTTTGAAACTGATGATTAATATAATACTAGTCAAAGTTTTCTCATTTTATGTCTAAACTTCAGAGAACAGATTCTTCGGGTGAAGGAGGAGGATAACGTACCTTTCCTGCTGGTGGGAAATAAGTCAGACTTGGAGGACCGACGGCAAGTCGGGGTGGAGGAGGCCAAGGCCAGAGCAGAGCAGTGGGGAGTCAGCTACGTCGAGACTTCTGCCAAAACCCGTGCCAACGTAGATAAGGTAGGCCTGGTTTGGCGACCATTACATGTGATCCTTAAAGGGATAGTTCACCCAAAAATTTTATTTGTCATCATTTACTCAGCCCCATGTCGTTTCAAACCTGTATGACTTACTTTCTTCTGTGGAACATAAAAGAAGGTACTTTGAAAAATGTTTAAAATACAAAAACAGCCCCAAATGACTTTCATTGTATAGACAAAAACATTCTTCAAAATATCTTCTTTTGTGCTCCACAGAAGAAAGTCAGTCAGTCATACAGGTTTGGATGACATGATGACAGAATTTTCATTTTTGGATGGACTATTGCTTTAATAAACAGAATGAATTAGTTTTAGCAGAACTGAAGAGGATTTTTTTCTTCTTCAATGAGACATTCATACAAACTTCATAATCTCTCCAGGTGTTTTTTGATCTCATGCGTGAGATCAGAGCCAGAAAAAGGGAAGATGGCAAAGAGAAAAATGGAAAAAAGAAGAGGAAAAGTTTGGCAAAGAGAATTCGAGAAAGATGTTGCATTTTATAACAACCGAGTCACACTAGAATGCTAACATCTCTTCTCTACCCTTCCACTGCTTCAAAAAAAAAAAAAAAAAACCCCATCAGGTTTCATCACTCTCCAGTCAACTGCTGGAGATCACCTCTTAAAAAAACATCTAGTCAACAGTCTGTCTCTGGTTCTTCAATGGGTATAAGTGGACAGAATATTAGATATGTGTTAAAATGACAAATGGTGTCAAAGGTCTGACATATCAGATAAGAACATTTCTCAGCTCAAGCACACCATAAAAGACTACTATAATGATTTTAACTTGTAACTAGATTCCATTCACTTTAGTTGCTTTTAGTTAAGTGTGAGTCCATTGAGTGCTGAACACTAACACTGCTGGGAAAATACTACTACTCCAAGCTATTTGTTACAAAGTTCACGGTGTGTTTTGAGGATTTAAACCACCTGTTCTTTTTCAGTTCCTAAAGTAAAGCCTTAGAGTACACAAAAGTGGGTGTTAAGCTCCATGCATAAATGCTTTTAAGCACCCATCTAAAAGAAAATTACAGCTATATATATATTTGCCTATCATAGGCATTGCTAAATACTTCCTAAGACAATGCGCAAATGATTAAAAACAGCTAAATATCAAATGACCTCAAGAATTAATGGAGTTTATAGAAATTTAATTGGCTCTATTACCAAAAACTTTTGTTTGAATTCAAACACTGTAAAGTGTAAAAGGCCATACATTTCAGAACATTTGGCACTGTCCTTTATTTCTTAATATCCTAAGCTCATCAAACTTGTTTCAAATATGTGATTTAACAAACTAATCTCTCATGCATAAAATATTTATAGTCAAAGGGGCTTATTCACTCATTCCGTGTGCATGGCACCAGATTTAGAGGTTTAATTTGTGCTTTTCTATGGGTCCCAAATAACACATGGATTTTGCTATTTAGAAATGAGAGCATCATCTAGCTTGAGTCAACTTTACTGTGAAAACGGGTTGGAATGTTTTATTACACAGACTGAAATGTGTACTTTATTAGAACTTATATGCAATTTAAATTTTCTTGCAACTTTTATCCTGTGTAGTTATATTTTCTATTGTAAATTAAAATGTTCAGAATTTTAGTTATTTTGAGGGCAAGAGCATATTGTGAAATCATACTCGCTCATGCTAAAACTAAGAAACTCTAAAAGGGCTGGACATAATCTGCATTTCAGACACCTGGTCCTGGTGGCTACTCTGTCTGCAGATATGAGTAAAAGAAAACTGTCACCCTTTGATGAATGGTTTTGAATAAGCACATCCATGTGTAAATAAATGTGATGTTGACAGTTTATTTCCACATTATTCTGGCTTCTACCAAATATTGTTCTTTTGCAGCTAAAACACTATTTCTTTTAACTGTCTTTACCTAAACCTATGTGTGCACTGTGGCTTTTGTTAATTTTGTGTTCCCTCAGTTTTATTTGTCATAGTGGGTTAATACCCTTCAACAAAGCTCTCGACTGGTCTGTTTGTTTGTGTGGTGAGTGTGCCATGGGGCAATGATGCTGACTTATCAATGGCGGATGCCTCAAACCCTTCATTACTTGTGTAAAAACAAAGTGACTGACTTTGAATGCTAAATGTTTACAATACAAGACATTTTAATATAAGCCTCTATTGTTTGAGTCTTTCTTATTACTTATACAAGATGAAATGTCTTCATATCATTCTGTATTTTGGGTGTCTCTTGGCAAATGCTAAACATGCAGGAATCTGAATGCTAAATAAGGTAAGGCCAAATTATATGCATTTTAAAAATAACTAGCTGACAACCAAGACAAAAAACCCATCTCTAATGTAATATTACAACAGCAATTCTGGTGATACGAATGTTGAATGAAAATGAAAAGCAAACATTTAAGCATACTAAACTTCAAATGTAAATGTTGTTTCTGTTACATTAATAAAAATATATTTTGTAGACCTCTAACATGAGATTCATATGGTATATCCTACAGCAAAAAGTGTAATTACTGAATTACAACTTCCAGAGACGTGTAGTAATGTTATGGTGTTTTATCTACATTATCTTTGAAAATCCACATTAAGATTAACTTTGAAGATATTAAACATGGTTTTACTAGTAAATAAAGCGTAACAGATTTCCACTTTCAATGTTTTTTTGACAAGGACTGTATTGCATTTCAAATTTGAATTAAATTAGGCTTATATAATTCTACCGTGGTCCTTTGTGGGCCATTTATAAAGACAATGTCTGTTATCAGATCACTTTTTTTTAATATGCAGAAAAGAAAGCCATAGATTTAAAAAAAAAAAGTCACCAAAAATAAAAAGTTTTTTTTAAAAAACAACAGTCCATAGAAAATTAGGCGAGGAGCCAAACCTACAAATACTTGATCTAACCCGTTCTATTTAACAGCACACAGTCAATACTGAGAGGTAGGTGGATGTGGTGATCAGACATCTCTTTTGTTAGACTGCATTTTGAGCTTGAAGACATATTCCTCTGAATTCAATGAAAGATTTGCAAACTCCATGGGAGTGGGCCAGAGATGGCAAACTACTTTCAATAGGCTGCCAGTTACAAACGCACCCCATTTTTATGATCCTGACGTTGAAGTGCAGATATAAAAGTAAAAGAGAAGGTCTCTTAATACAAGAAAGTACATATGATTTAAAAAAAATGCTGTCGAGTCAGTTTCTCAAGAATTATTGCTGGTGAATCCTGCCTCAGGTCCATGTGTTCGTCTGGCTCCGTTTGACTTTAAAAGTTTAGTGCACTACAGCTGCACTAAATAAAAAGGACTGTTCAGTGACTTTTGCCTCTCACTGAAGTTAGAGAAATGTACTGCGTTTTAATTGTAGTACCTCCCTTGTCTGCTTGTATTGGTTTGTTTGGAGTTGCATTTAGACTGAGTTTGTGTGACTGAGATAGGCTGTAGTTCAGCCCAGGGATCTTGAAGCATTGATGGTTTGTAATACTTTTCCATATCATTTGTCCCTCTCTCCCTGCCATGCGCTGACCCAAATGGTGTGGATGTCCGTGGTGAACCCTTAAGGAGAAAATTATCATGCAGAAAGACGTTTAATCAGAGGTTATATTATAGTGTCTTAACCAACAACAAAATATAAACGCACACAATTCGCAGAAATTAATTCGGATCAGAGCAGCAGAGTGCTGCAAAGAGGCGAAATCACAGCACATAAAACTGTTTAAAAACGAAAATCGCGCATTTGGTCCTGAACACGAGTGAACTACCTGATATCCAGCGTGTCGCCCGGGACTCTCATACGGCGAGCGTCTGAACGGTGCGCCTCGGGGACTGGCGTTCGATCTGCGCGGGGTTTGACCCGGAGACTGACCGTTATTATATTTCCCACCGCCGCCGCCCCTATTACCACCAAACTCTCTCGGTGGGGTATTGGGAGAACACGGTCCAAATCTCGGTCCAAACGGCGGCGGAGGGCCGGAAAATGCCCACGGAGGCGATGGAAACATGCTCCCTGTCCTGTCGTAAACTGGAGGCGGGCTGCGGAAACCTGCTGCCCGTGGACCCGAGCCCTGGCGGGGATGGCGAAACTGTGGTCTTTGCATCCTGTCGTAGTATTTTCCTACACTGTTTCCTAAACCTTAAAGGACGACTGTATTTATAACCTAAAGCTCCTAAACCTGTTTTTCACTTAGCATAACAATACAGAACGACCCGGAATAAGAATGGTCTCTCGACGATTATCATTTGAATACAACATCGCCAATGAAAGACTCGATACTGCCACCTATTCTCATGGAGCGTCAAACGCCCACATATGAGTTTAATCATCGAAAGTACCGTTAACACCAACAATCTAAGCAGAGTTTCAGTGTAATTCACACACTCATTACCTCAAGTAGGCTACTTGCAATAAACAAGAAACTTGTCTAACATTGGGCAAATATTTTAGTGTTTGACCGTCCCAATGAATGTTTTGGATATTGGTAGCCTCCAATGGACAAACAGTTTTCCTTTTTATTTTCTATGCACCTTTAATCACTACAAAATGATTTTGCCTACTTAAAAAAAATCTGATTATGCATTCCCTGTGAATAAAAGCCACGACCTTGCTTGTTGCAAGCACAATCAAAGGCCATTGTTGATAAACACTACTGGTCCGCCAGCACGGAAATTCATGCATGGTCTCAGATGGACTTTTCACCAGGGCCTTTTATATTTGTAGCCCACCTTGGAGACAAATGTATACACTTTGAGGCTTCCTTTCATGTAGACATGAACATAATCTGATGTTCCTGAACACTTCATCATATAGTGCTTTTTATCCCTTTATATAGTCACACTTTTTCTCAAAAATTTCTCCTTATGCTTAATGCAACAAATACTCTGAAGTAGCCTATAGTTTAAAATAAAACAGGCTTTATATTTAATAGTTGACCGACCTCAAATGTTAAAATTGAGAACTCATGTCATGGAAAACAAATGTAAAGTTCCTGGGAAGATTTATTATTATTATTATTATTATTATTATTATCATTATTATTTTTATTGAAAGAAGTCTGGGTTTTCACTTCTCTTTATAATTTACTCTAAGCTATTTGATATTATTATTTTATTTAATTGAAAGCAGTCTGAGTGTTAATTTCTCTTTATGATTTACTGTGGGATATTTGTGAGAGCCAAGTTGTTTCTCTTCAGCTGTCAGCAGAGGTCAGTGTAATCATTACACAGTCCTGTTAGAAGATTAAGCAGTGCGCTGATTCATGTTTAAAGTGGATAAGCCAATATGAGCAGTAAAATAATAGCAAAACATAGTTGACATAAAAATGAAAACCTCCCTCCACTCTCTGAGTGGGAGGGGCCAGAGCTCCTGTGGTTGTGAATATTCCTTTGTTGAGGTCACATTTGTGTTTTATTAGCTGTGGTCTTGAAAATAGATCATAATTCATCATTGACAAAGTTTTCTGAGAGGATAAGAGGTTTACAGTGAGGAGAAATTGCACTTTCTCACAGAGTTCTGATTGAGGACTGCTGATGGATTGAGTTCTCAAGTGTGTTTTCTTTTTATTCAAATCAAAGCTCTTGTGTCATAGTTTCATCGGTGGAACTGTGTTTGGTTTTGTTATTATTTCATTTGGACATCAGTGAGCAGATAAAGTGTGGCCTTAAAAGGCATTCTAAAGCTTGAGAAATGTAGTTTGGGAACTTACACCAGGACTAACGGCTGCAGTGAGAATACAATGGCACTATAATTTTCTAATTTTCTCTATAATGAGTAATTCCGAAAAAGTAATGTAAGTTTGTGCAAAGTCAGTTTTCTTAATTGATCATATGGGACTTTAGACTTATGTACAGCACAAAACTTCAACAGATGTTGAAGTCAATTGGTTGCAAGTTTAGTTTAGTTGTAACATTACATTACAATATTACAACAAATGTAAGATTAGCCTACTGTTCAAATCAGTCAAAAGATATAATTGATGCAGCTGAAATCCCACAGTTCTGAATGTAATCATAAATCATGGTGTCTGCTCATGTTGATGCTGTTTATTAAATTGTTTTTCA
Source organism: Gila orcuttii (assembly GCA_026230005.1). Classification (NCBI taxonomy): domain Eukaryota; kingdom Metazoa; phylum Chordata; class Actinopteri; order Cypriniformes; family Leuciscidae; genus Gila; species Gila orcuttii. Next base: position 26,522,130 of record JAPDVR010000008.1, on the reverse strand, counting down.
GTGTTAGAGATTTATCAGTTTAGACATTAGATTGGCAACCAACTGTAGCATTTTTCTGTCCTTCCTGGGAAGGACAATGATGACCATTTCTGGGCCAAGATCAGACGCAGACTTGACTGGCATGGCAAGAAATTAAATGCAAAAAAAAAAAAAAAAAAAAATGCAGACATTGCAGAGGCATATTTTGTCTATAAAACATGAGGGACAAAATGTTTTATGGGACAAAACTGTCACTGAAGTCATAGGCCAACTCGTTGAGAAACAATGTGGCACTCAGATGAACCATGTTCCCTCTTAAGTCTCCCAGGCAAGTGACCTATTTCCTCCCACCCTAGATTTTGCTCATGCTCTAGCCCTCTGGTTCCCATGTTTTCAGAGTTCCCAGACTAACTTTGTCCCACCTCAAATGCCCCTCCATCATCCACTCACTGACGGTTGGTTACTTCCTCAGTTTCCTAATTTACACCCTCAGTTCTTGTTATGATGTGAGTCAAAAAAATTGGTTATTGCTTTATTATTTTCCTTGAATTTTATTGGTCGAGCAGCATACCAAGAGTGACATACAGTTCATCCAGTAGGTGGTGACAAGTTACCATCTTTATGAGTGAATCATTCATACAATCTTTTCTTTTAAAACACTGATTCATTCAGGGAAAAAAAAGTTTCTGTCTGTATCCAAAACCGTAAGTATACTTCTTTTGAACAAGTGATTACTTTGCGATAATGAATTTGTCATGTTGTCATTGTCATGTGACCAGATGCTTCACTTCACTGCATCTACAACTTCTCTCCTCTGGTCTCATGGGGGAGTAGCATAAAGTGTCCATCGGATGCACACTTCACAATCTCACCAGAAATAGTAAGTCAATCGGGAATTTTTATACTGTTTTTTTAATACTGTGAATTCGGGCATACTACTCATTCAGACATACTTTTCACATACTTTTTGTGAACTATATAATAGGGAAGTATGCAAATTTGGATGCAGCTTACAACTTTAAGTTAGTCTGAATCATTTATTCAAACGATTAATTCAAAACACCAATTAATTCAGAAACATAACAAGTGACTGCTTTATAGCTGTGTAATTAATCATTTACTGAAACAATTCATTCAAAACACTGATTCATTCAGAAACTAAACATTTGAATGATGTTTTTAAGACTTTATCCCCTCATTTCACAGACAAGGCTTAAGTCTAGTCCCACACTAAAATTCATGCTTGAGCTGTTTTAACTGAAAGCAACTTTCACTGACATATCATAAAACATGTCAGTGTTTTGTCTCAAGATGCACACCAGTAATGTTTTTTTTCTACGGCATGTTTATAAAAGCTACTTAAATGTCCTATCTGAACTAATCTAATCCTGGCTTAATCTAAGCCCTGTCTGTGAAACCAATGTCTTTATGAGTGAATCATTGAATCAGTCAATCAAATGATTCATTCAAAACACAATTCTTTCAGAGAGTAAACACCTATGGACATTGTTTATAACTGTCATGGTTTAAAATGGTATATTACGGCATACCAATTTTTCTGTTTATTGATTTGTTATATAAAAGCACTTCCACATATTACTTCAGATATTTACAAAGAAGATAATATGGAGCTTCTCGTGTTACTTTGAGTCTCTAAAGGGCCATATGTTCTTCACTGTGCTACAGAATAGCTGTATCTGTTTTACTGGACCAACCCTTTGTCACTATTAATGTATTTAATATCAAAACTAAAATTCAGCTGCAAGAGTTAAGATTCTTTCCAACTTTCAGTAGAACCAAGAAATTCTTGCTCCTGGCATAGAGGAGATGATACCATGGCCCAAATCATTTCCTTCCTTCCTTCCTTCCTTCCTTCCTTCCTTCCTTCCTTCCTTCCTTCCTTCCTTCCTTCCTTCCTTCCTTCCTTCCTTCATTCCTTCCTTCCTTCCTTCCTTCCTTCCTTCCTTCATTCCTTCCTTCCTTCCTTCCTTCCTTCCTTCCTTCCTTCCTTCCTTCCTTCCATCCATCCATCCATCCTATATTAATGCCGTGTCAGGCCTTTTGTTCATTAATGGTTCTATTGGAATGTATTGGCATTAGTTCATGGACCTAGCTTGAGGCAATTTTTTTGGGAATGTGCTAGAGAGAGCGACAAACTTGTTTGTTGTTGGGAGATGCCATTAGTCTCGCTATAGCGAAGGGCTGAGCGGTACCTCAGTGCAGACTATTTATCTAGAGTTCAGAATCCTGCAGCATTGGTATACTCATGCTCTAATAATCAAATCTCGTCATCTGGCTTCATGCTTAATTGGTCACATGCTATTCGCACAGCTTCTCTCTGGCTGCTTCAATCTGGATTCTTTATGGCACTTCAAACTTTGTGTCACTTTCCATTTGGTAGTTTACAAAATTATGTAGTGCACTTAAATACCTATATATGTGAAATGCTCATCCTTCAGTTTCAGAGGAAACTAGTGGATCATGATGAATGGTGCTGTTGTTTGTGGACTCTTAATGGAATTGGGGAGCTCTGGGGATCTGTTACAGGAATTGGAGGAGTTCAGGGCAGTGACAGATCTCAGGTGAGCAGTAGCACCTGCATCCATCAAGAGTTCAGCAGACTAAAACTTTTTTGAGTTAATCCTCTTCTAGGCAGTGTCGTTTATTTTTCTTTTTTTCTTTTTGGCAGCTGTGCAGAGCCTCTAATTTTTTTTTATTTGACCCTGGAGAACTTTTCACAGATTCCGTGAGACTAAAATCATCTTGTTTCCTTCAGTTATTCAACATGGTCTCATAGCGCGTAATGCCTGCGTCAATCATCATTCCACCAAATAACACCTAAAATTCCACCCACATTCACTTTACAAATCTCATGGAAATTAATTTGAAATAACATAGCATCCTTGTGATATCAGATAAATGATTGAGAGTTGAATTCTGGGAAGAGTGCAGCAGTCTGGTTAAGATAATGACTTGAATATTCATTAGAGTGGACTTATCATCTTCCTTTGTCCTATTCTTCACACACACACACACACACACACACACACACACACACACACACACACACACACACACACACACACACACACACACACACACACACACACACACACACACACACACACACACACACACACACACACACACACACACACACACAAACAACAGCTGTTTTTATGCCAATCATAAGAGGTATTATGAAGATCTTTCACTAATTTGCTTTCTGAGCAGATCCAGACTGATTTTTGCAGGTGTGTGTGATACAATTGAAAAAGTTTCTTGAACAACTTTATGATGTGCTTCGTGAGGGCTGGGATGAAATCCCAAACTCGTGATTTATATATGTAACTTTGTTTTTTCACTTCACAAACAAACCTCTATTCTATGACAAATAATGCACCCTTGAAATGCCATCCCTTTGATTTGTAATACTGTTTCATAAACACGTTTGTGAAAAGAAAGAATGTATGTGTTAACAGATTAATTGATCAATGACAATACGTGTATTTTTAGACCAATTAGGACTCAAGCCAAAATAGATGCTGGTACGTCCTCCCTGCCAAGTCTGGATCAGAGGTAGCAATCGGTTATGTGAATAGCTGCGGAAAACGCACTCGGCTTCAAAACACGTCCGTTGTTATCTGTGTGGCAAACGAGAGATGGGGTCATGCAGGAATTTTTTGAAACAAAAGAAAATAGTTGGATAGCTGCAGATGGATCAAATAATAGTTTAGTTAATTTTACATAACAGGATAGTTTGGGATCTTAATATGACTGCCAGATAAATGCCCAATCTTGTGTATAATGGCTCTGATGTTATATAAAATGGTGGCCCAACTTTGTCCTGTCATCAACAACATTTCACATCATTTCACATTGTTAGAAAAACAACTCTGTAAGGTGTGTTTCATTAGTACACAGTATGTATTTATACAGCTTGTAAAGAGGCCATGAATGGAACCAATGGATTTTAATGAGTGTATTCAATGAAATATAAGGAGGTCAATAAAAACACTTAATTTAATCCAGCAGATATTGAGGAATGAAGGTATTTTAAGTCAATATTTTATATGACAATCACATGTACCTGCCTACATGACAAGTGAATGTTTTATGAATGACTGAATGAATGAATGAATTAATAAAATGTTGAACAGATGACTTGTAGCAAAATCCCTCTTTTTATCTCTCTATCGATGATGTAAGCATGTTTGATGGACATCTAATAGCCCAGCATGTACTTTTCTCCTGCTCCTGGTATGACAATCAAAAGGCGTTTCTGTTTGGTGATAATGCAAGGATTTTGCCATTCCAAATCAATGTGCAAGCTAAGAACAACACTAAAAACACTTACTGTGGAAGTTTATGTTCATGCAAACCCAATTTACCTTGGACAAGAGTTGTTGCTATTTCTGATAAAGAATGAATGGCAGGCACCTCCCTTTTCCTGCACTGACAGAGTGTTTGAGGGACTGAGCTTAACAAAATATCCACAAGAAAAACATTATATTACAATTATTTTATATATATAATATATATATTTAAAGCTCCAGTAGGTAGCTTTTGTAAACAAATATTTGTTAAAACTGTCATTATGTCCTCACAGTAGAATATGAGACAGATAATCTGTGGAAAAAATCGAGCTCCTCTGGCTCCTCCCTGTGGTCCTATTGCCATTTGCAGAAATACACCGCTCCCGGTCAGAAACAACCAATCAGAGCCAGGAGGAATGTCTTAGCAGTGTCAATCACGCTCGTGTACGCGCTGATCACCCCTCTCTTGCACAGCGCGAGCGCGTACCGTCGTTCGTGACTCTCCTGTTCGAACGCGTTCATCCAAATGAACGAATCTTTTTTCCGAGTCATTTCGTTCATTCAACGAACGAAATGACTCGCAAAAAGATTCGTTCATTTCGAACGAGTCTTTTTCGGAGTCATTTCGTTCATTCAACGAACGAAATGATTCGAAAAAGATTTGTTCATTTTGATGAACGAGTTCAAACAGGAGAGTCACGAACGTGCATCACAGAACAGAGCAAGGCGAGCATTTGTGCTTATAAAACTTAAAGTTTTTTATTTATTTTTGAAATGACCGATCGTTTCGCTAGATAAGACCCTTATTCATCGTCTAGTATCGTTTAAAGCCCTTTGAAGCTGCACTGAAACTGTCATTTGGTCCTTGAAACGTTTGTGTCCTATTGAAGTCCATTATATGGAGAAAAAGCCTGGAATGTTTTCATCAAAAACCTTAATTTCTTTTCGACTGAAGAAAGAAAGACATGGACATCTTGGATGACATGGGGGTGAGTAAATTATCAGCAAAAGTTTTTTTTAAAAGTGAACTAATCCTTTAACGTTATCTTACTAGCTATTTATAACTTATAGAAAGAGTGCAACGTTATAAAGTTACATGTATTGCAAAATACATAATGATTTGAGGACCAAGTTTGTAATCAAAGTATGGGCAGGCCATAGTCAATGTAAAGCATATTGTTGATGTTTCGTCCCTATTAGTGAATGTTCCATAACTGTTTATAATCTGCCGTCATCGGTGGTCCTGTTTACTAGCCTGCGCGTTCACGGCAGGCTCCGCTGTGGGGGAGGAGCTGTGGAGGGAGGGCTGTAGCGCAGCAGAGAGCAAGGGGGTTGGACCTGGAAGTTGTGCTTGTTCAAATTTTCAGGCTAAGTCAACATTTTCTCAAAACTCCCTACTGCAACTTTAAACAGGTCCTTCTCAAAAAATTAGCCTATTGTGATAAAGTTAATTATTTTCCATAATGTAATGATAAAAAATAAACTTTCATATATTTTAGATTCATTGCACACCAACTGAAATATTTCAGGTCTTTTATTGTTTTAATACTGATGATTTTGGCATACAGCTCATGAAAACCCAAAATTCCTATCTCAAAAAATTAGCTTGGCAAGTCCGAACTACCAAGGACGCAAGTCCGAACTTTGCATACTTGGTATTGAGAAATGCCCTTGTTTTGGGTTGGAGCATATCATCTCTTCTTCTTTTGCCCTTTTTCCTGTTGTGGCAGTTGGCAAACAGCTTTATTCAGCATTATTAGGGTTGAATTTTTAGTCTTTTAAAAAGGCATTTGATATAATAAACTAAGTGCAGTCTAGTGTTGTCAAAAATATAGATTTTCACATATCGATACTGAAATATTTTTAAACTCTTCAGCAGGAGACACAATACCAGCTGCGCATTCTCGCTCTCTAATCTCTCCGACAGCGAGTTGACACATAAACCCATGTCCCTTTACTCACTCATTTAATTTGCTCTGGATGGTTATGGTTGGTGTTACAGGGCTTTAATTTTGTTGTGGGATTACGCGTACTGAGCTGAGTAGCTAGTAAGTTTGGAAAACCACTGGCCAACAGTGGCTGGTGATCAAAAAAGTTAATGTCAAGCCCTGTATATATATATATATATATATATATATATATATATATATATATATATATATATAATTATGGAAAAGGCATGGTTTATTTTACTAAATTGAGAATTGCTACAAATGTAGGTCCTTGTGAGAGTTTAGTGGATAACGAGAGTTAGTGTGGTTTGTGAAGACCTGCCCTTCAGGTTTGAGCACAGCTGGGTGGATGAAACCGTAGAGACACAACTGTTGATTAATATATCCTGTGCTTCATCAATCACAGAACAGGTCTTCCCAAATGTCTAAATCTTTTTTGTGCCACATTGGAATTTAATGAGGTTTTTCAGACAGTAGACACTCCCTTCCATTAACTTGTTATGAGTTCATGACCACAAATTTCAATGAGTTATACTCCAGAGATGAATGAGTCTACGTTATCATGATTATGATCGGGTGGCAAAAAATAGGCTCAGAATATGCTGTGAATACAGTGACCTCCTAGTATGACTGCTGAAATAAATATGTGCTGCTTACATGTGCAAAGAAAATCAGGCCTCATACCTGTATGGCTGTTTACTGACCTCATCAAGCTTCATTTATTTTGTGAATTGTCATATAATTTCACAGACATCGTAGAACAAAATTTATTTGGAAATGTATTCAAAGACGCTAGCAAAGTAATGCTGACCATGGCTGCATGGTATAAAATAGTATTTATGAACAGCAAAATTAATACTTTCTTGCATATGTGCAACATGAAGTGTGATTGAAGAATATTAATTTATCAGACACTTTCATCTGAAGTGACTTAAATCTGGTGTGAAGTATATCATAAATATCTGAATTTCTCTAAACCGTTGGTCTTTTACACTCTTAAAAATAAAGTTATTTTATTGGCATTGATGGTTACGTAAAGAACCTTTAACAGTCATGGAACCATTCTATCGCATAAAAGGTTCTTTATAGTGGAAAAATGTTTTGTAGATTAGTAAAATGCTCTTTACACTAATAAAAAATAATGTTGTTTTAATAACTGTTTACTGAAAGGTTCTTTGGGGAACCAAAAATTGTTCTTCCATGGCATTGCTGTGAAAACCCCATTTTGGAACCTTTCATTTTAACAATGTAAGCACAGAAATATAAAAATAATACACAGACAAAATGTATAGACTCATACATGCACACAGAAAGCAATTAAAGGGTGCATTCAGTCCAGCACTTTAGAGTCTGAGCCCCTTTGGGGAATGTCCAGAGGCACTAATTAACCAAACTGAAATGTCCCAATTCTGCTGTGGCTGAACTGTGTGACCACAGACCTGTCAACCTTTGCACTTGGGTCAGCACGTGTGGACCCACATTTTCTCCATCAGCAGGTCTTTTGTCTATGCAATCAATGGTTTTTTTTTTGTAACACACAAAATCTTATTAAAAAAAGAGACAGTTCACAATACTTTGTATCTGATGCACATAATGTCCTGTTGGGGATGAAAGGTTTTTCTTAAAAAAATGCACAACCCTGTCCTGCTGCCTGAACTTCTTTTCAGCATACATTTGCTTCACATGGGCAACAAGCCACCATTTTTGTCACCATTTTTGTCCTGAACTATTAATTGCACTGGTCTGTCAATTCTGTCAAACCGGCCTGTAGGAGCAGTCCTTAGATAATACTCTTCTCTTTAGGATCTCTCAAGTCTTCAGTTAACCTCTAACATTCCCATATTTTTTGCTCTCCTTCAGAGTTATCTATTGAACAAGGAATGAGGCAACAAAACCAATCTACATGTTATTGTCTAGAATATACAGTTGGGTAGATTGGAGCTGGTTGGCTGTAGGTGTTGGTCAAGAGTTCATTTATAATCATAACTGGATGCTGTTGTAACATCTGAATGTTTGGTGATATATATATATATATATATATACGGTATATGATATCTGCCAAATGTGTGTTTCTTCAAATATTTTTTTTTTTATCTCATCTGTTTATTGGTTCCCTACACAAATTTAATTATGAATTAATGAAATTTAGCAGGATCCAAATGTTTGGTGAGGACATATATACATTTTATATATAAATTAAAATAATGTTAAATTACAATATATCTATACACAGTATATCAAATGAATCTTATAATAATATATATATATATATTTTAAATCTTTTAGAGGACATACACCCTACATTAAAACTTGAAACCTACATTAAATCCTGCAGTCATCTATTCAACTGGAAAACTGGAAGAAAGCCAGAGGGAAAAGATTTATGGTTTTGGCCCTGAGTATGTGGGAGCCGCTTTGTAGTTAGTATGTTTTTCTCCCCAGGAGGTGCTGTATCTGTGTAAAGACGACCACACTTCTTCCATGAAAGCCACACAATTCATTCTGGCATTGTAAAAGCCTTAATTTGCATGTGCTCATTATTTACCTTTCATGATTGCCTAATCAAAACAAAGAGCCGGAGTGAAAGAGAATATCCTGGGATGAATAATGGCCAGCTGTTCACTGTGTTTCAAAGATATTTTCACACCTCACATCCTCTAACATTTCACCTTTTGTCTTGAAATTGAAAAGACCTGATACCGTGAAGTGTTTCTGCAGAGATCAGTGGCATGGGAAAAGAGCTTAACCATTTCTGTCAGCTGTTGAAACTTTTTTCACTTAGCTCTCCCTGTGGATTTGAGTGGTTTACCAGGGATCTGAGATTGGCTGCTGTAAAGCTGGAGAAATCCCCTCTTGCGTACACTCATATCCTTTATTTTACTTTTCTTCTTTTAACTTTACAGGGACCAATGTGCTGGTCATTCAAGACTGCATTAGCACTATGAGGATACTTTTGTTGAGGAATGTTGAGGAAATTACAGAAATGAAAGCAATTATCAGTTAATTAGTTTAAGATGATCAAATAGGCCACAGTTCATGATATCAGTTTACATGCAATCAGCAATAAACTGAATTATATCCATCCATCACATATAATGCAGATCTAAAATCTTTGAATCTATTCAAATCTCAGTCTGTGAATAATTAAGATTCAGATGTGTGCGGCAGTGTGAACAATTGCTAATTATGTTACAGATACTGTGTCATGTGAGTTCTGACTTCAGCAGATGTCTGATCACATTAAGAGCTTCTCACCCCTGTAGCAAAATCAGTGATGCTGCACGTTTTACCCCACTGAGCAGCTCCTATCATATCCCAGAGGATCAGAAGCCAATAGTTATATTCCCACTCTCCTCCCCAAACAAGGTTTACAGAACTTAAATTAGTTGACATTTCAATGTAGTTGTTAGAGAGACGACTTGTGTCATACTACTTGGGCCATGTTCATGTGTCTTTGGCAGGATAACGACTCTTACAAAAAATGTTTACTCACAATTTCCATCTACAAAATTTTAGACCTTGGCATACCTAGAAAAATATATATTCATAAAATGTATAAAATTACTTTTCTAGGTCTGGAAATTAATCAATTTCAAAATTAGGAAACCTTGTTTATCCAGGTTTTCCAAGACTGTGGGAACCCTGGTTCTTCAAAGAAAAGAAAAAAAAAAAAAACTAGTCAAAGGGGGAGTTAAAATATCTTGATTTTAGGTCATTTTTAAGTTTGCCCCGCTAGAAAACCACTAGTTGAGAACCACTGTCACATCTGATGTGGTAGTTCTAAGAATGAAGACGAGGAAGATTAAATGCTAACTTTCTTTAATAAAAATGAAGATAATACATAGAGTAAGGCAGACAGACCAATCACACAAACTAATCGCATATAGACGTGAACAAACAATGAATTGAAAGAAACAGGGGTATAAATACACAGGGAACTTAAGGACAGACAGCTGAAAGTAATCAGTAACCAAGGAGACTAACTAGCAGGTGATCAAGACTGAACTGAAGCACATAAATGAAATGAACAAAAGAAACAACATAATACAGACCCACTGGTCTAAATGAAATTGTATGAACATTTATTTTTGCATTTGTATAGATTCAATTGTAAGGAGTTTGACATTTTTCATTAGAAATGTAATTGAGTATTCAGTTTCAATATTACTTAAAGTTAAAATTCAGTAACAAGCAAGTATAGCAGTATAAGTACTTTACAACTTTTTAACCACAAGATGGCATTTGCAATTTCCCTGTTCATCCTCCAGCATAAAGGATATGTAACTTTCTCCTTTCTATCTACAATAGTTTTCAGAGGTCTACTAGAGAAATGAATTGTTTATTATATGAGGAACAGTGAGAAGATTTTTGCTGGGAATGAATTTTCTCACCACAGAGCAGTGAAGAGGACTTTGCAAGAGTGGACAACGTGCATACTTCAGACTTGACTGAAACCACATGTCTAAAGCTTCATCAAACGGAGATGTTTTCACATCTGCCTTTTGGAAAAAGCCTGTGAAAATGAATTAGAATCTAGCGGATTTTCAGTTCATTTAATAGATGTACAAGCAATGAGAATGTCAATCACTGTATGCTTTAAAAGTGTTTATTATGAATGATTTGTCCATGCAAATAAATCTTTTTTAAACCCATGTGTGCTCTTAAAGGGTTAGTTCACCCATAAAAATGAAAATTCTCTCATTACTCACCCTCATGTCGATCAGAACCCGTAAGACCTTCGTTCATCTTCGGAACACAAATTAAGATATTTTTGATGAAATCCGAGAGGTTTCTGAACCAGCCATAGGCAGCAACGTCATTGCAACTTTCAAGGCCCAGAAAGGTAGTAAAGACATCATTAAAATAGTCCATGTGACTACAGTGTTTCAACCTGAATGTTATGAAGTGACGAGATACTTTTTGTGCACACCCCAAAATAACGACTTTATTCAACAATCTCTTCTCTTTCGTGTCAGCCTCTAACGCTGTTCACATAGTAAACACAGTGCAGCTCTTCTAGGTTCTACGTCAGAACAGCGGCTCAGTAATTCCCAACGCTGTTCACGTGAGCAGTACGACACATGCGCGTGATTCTGACACAGGATGGATGGTCTTACAGTTTTGGAACGACGTGAGGGTGAGTAATTAATGACAGAATTTTAATTTTTTGGGTGAACTAACCCTTTAATAATTAATCAAAAACACCAGCACGAGGGCGGGACAATAACCCCTCCCATCCAGCAACCTGTCACACATATCAGATTACAGCAATTAGCAAACGACAATGATGTACTCAATTCTTAATGGACAAAACCAAGTTTCTTTCTTCAAACATATTTGTTTAAAATGTAAAACGTTGTAAAATGTTGTACAGTTTAGAATGAAAAATCTTTGTTACAACATTACATTGAACCAATCAGATTTGAGGGACAAGTTTACAGTTTATGTCAAGTTTAGGCTTACAACCAGGGTTAGGTGCTTCTACATCAGTGTGTCACGAATACAGCCTCTGTGGCTCCCTCCGCTCACCACCAGAGGTCACCATCTCCTGAGTACTAACTCTTTGGACTACATTTCCCATATACCCCGTACCTGTGGCTGATTTGCTTCACAGGTGTTTCCCATTGACTTTCCCTATTTAAACTGTTCTCTCAGTTTCCTCCTTGCGAAGTCTTGTCTTGCCATGCAAACATTTCTGAGCGTTTATTCCGTGTGTGCCTTCCCGTGTATGACCTGGACTGTTTATTGGACTCTGAATCTCTGCCGCCTGCCTATTCTGATTGCATCTGCCTTGTCTTTTGATTATCCTGTGTGTTTGTCGCCTGCCCTGATCTCCAGCCTGAATTCTGACTCTGATTCTGCCTTATCTACATTGTGCTTGAAGCCCGTGATTGAACTCTGCCTGTTTGACTTATATTCTGTTTTAATAAAGCTGCATATGGATCCTCACGACACTGCCTCCTCGTTACAGAAGACTTCGCCAGATCTCGATCCAGCAGCATTCTACCACTTCACCACAGAGGTCACTGCTCAAGCCTCGGTCCTGGCCGCACACCAGCGACAGCTCACCCGATTGACTTCGGTTACTGAAGACCTGGTAAAAGCACTACAAGCACTTCAGCTCCCATTACCCAGCGAGCCTGTTCCACCCCCCACTCCGCCTCAAGCACCAGCTATTTCCAACACCGCCAGTCCACGCCTCGCCTTCCCGGAAAAATTTGATGGATCTCCAGACAGATGTAAGGGATTCTTACTTCAATGTTCCATGTTTGTCAATCAACAACCCATGTTGTACCCTACTGATGAAAATCGCATCGCATTTGTGTGCTCGCTTCTCACGGGGAGAGCGTTGGATTGGGCTACTGCTGTATGGAGAGAGGATAGACCAACCTTCCCTTCATTTAGGGATTTTATTCAACGCTTCAAAGAGGTGTTCGAGCACTCCGTTGGAGGAAAGGAGGCGGGTGAGCAACTACTATCCCTCCGGCAAGGAAGGGGTTCGGCGGCGGATTATGCTTTATCTTTTCGCACTCTCGCAGCTCAGACGGGGTGGCCAGACGATCCCCTCAAGCTCCACTACCGTAAAGGCTTGTCTATGGAGTTGCAGTCTGAACTTGCCTGTCGCGACGAGGGGAGATCACTGGAGCAATACATAGAGCTGTCCATCAAGATCGACAATCTCCTTCGATCTCGTCGTACTAACCGTCTGTCCACTTTCCCTATGACACTGGCAACCGCTACCTCAGACGTAGAACCCATGCAAATTGGCTTAACACGCATCAGCGAGGAGGAGAGAGAGAGACGCATTCGACAAAGTCTATGTTTATACTGTGGATTACCGGGACATTTAAGAGCAACCTGTCCTACTCGTCCATCCCGCAATCCCACTGTGTTGAGTTTGATTCCCAAATCCACTGCTAGTTTAGAGATTGCAGTCACTCTGGAGATAAATGGGAGGGTCATTGAAACAGTGGCATTGATTGATTCGGGGGCTGCAGGAAATTTCATCGACATGTCTTTTGCAAAAAATAACAATATTCCCCTTGTTCCCTATGACTCTCACTTGGCAGTCGCAGCGCTAGATGGCCGACCTCTGGGCTCCGGTCGTATCAAATTCACCACTGTAGATCTGCAGTTGAGCACTGGAGTCCTCCACACTGAAACCATCCGTCTGTTTGTTTTCCAATCACCACAAAATCCCATCATCCTCGGACTTCCATGGCTGGAGCTGCACAACCCCTCTATCTCCTGGACTAAGAAACCAATCACTCAATGGTCAGACTTTTGTCTTCACAACTGTCTTCACAACTTGCCCGTCAAGAAGGAGAGCGAGACTTCCTTAACAGAACCACTCCCCAGTGTCTATCAGGATCTAGCCGAGGCATTCAGCAAAGTGAAATCATCACACTTACCTCCTCACCGAGCCAATGACTGTGCCATAGATCTTCTCCCAGGATCACAACCTCCCAAGGGCAGAGTCTTCCCGCTGTCACAACCAGAAGCAGAGGCTATGAGATCCTACATTCAGGAGGAACTCGTCAAAGGTTTTATTCGTCCTTCCACATCACCCGCATCAGCAGGCTTCTTCTTCGTCAAGAAGAAAGATGGAGGTCTTCGTCCCTGTATCGACTATCGAGCTCTCAATGACATCACAACCAAGTTCCGTTATCCTCTACCACTCGTCCCGGCAGCTCTCGAACAACTCAGACAAGCAAGATATTTCACCAAACTGGATCTTCGTTGTGCCTATAATCTCATCCGCATTCGTGAAGGGGACGAGTGGAAGACCGCCTTCTCCACCACGACGGGGCACTACGAATATCTGGTTATGCCGTTCGGCCTGTCCAATAGTCCCTCCGTGTTTCAGGCTTTCATTAACGATGTTTTCAGAGACATGCTGAACCAAAGTGTAATTGTTTACATTGATGACATCCTCATTTACTCTAAGACTTATGAGGAGCACGTTAAGCATGTCAGAGCGGTTTTGAAACGTCTCATTCAACACCAATTGTATGCCAAGGCAGAGAAGTGTGAGTTCCACCAAGAGACCATCTCCTTCCTCGGGTATGTGATTAGCTCGGGAGGGGTCGCCATGGACGAGAAGAAGGTACAGGCGGTAGTTCACTGGCCCCAACCTACTACTCTCAAGGAACTACAACGCTTCTTAGGTTTTGCCAACTTCTATTGGCGGTTCATCCGTAACTTCAGCAGTGTCGCTGCCCCTATGACATCCATGATCAAAAAGGGAACCCAACGATTAACCTGGTCCTCAACAGCTATAGCAGCGTTCCGCTCACTAAGAGAGAAATTCACGTCCGCTCCCATCCTGCACCATCCCGATCCCGAACGGGAATTCATAGTGGAAGTAGATGCTTCAAGCACAGGCATTGGGGCAGTGCTTTCACAACGCCAGGGGGAACCTCCCAAGCTTTTCCCCTGTGCGTTCTTCTCCCGTAAATTGAACTCTACCAAGCAGAATTATGACGTTGGCAATCGCGAACTCCTCGCAATGAAGGCAGCGTTCGAGGAGTGGCGTCACTGGCTGGAAGGAGCTAAACATCCGTTCACTGTTCTCACTGATCATCGTAACCTAGAATATCTGAAATCAGCCAAACGACTCAATCATCGACAAGCCAGATGGTCACTCTTTTTCACCAGATTCGATTTCAGAGTTACTTATCGGCCAGGCTCTCAAAATACCAAGGCGGATGCTCTTTCTCGACTCTATGAGTCAGACCTCCTGTCACCAGATCAAGAACCCATCATTCCATCCACTATCATCCTCGCACCTGTGCAGTGGGACATACTAACCGAAATCACAGAAGCCCAGGTCACCGGCTGAAACCCCACCCAACCTAATGTACGTCCCACGGGCCCTAAGACAGAGAGTAATACAGATGGTACACAATAACCCTAGTTCTGGGCATCCAGGTATAACGGCTACAATACAACTCCTCAACAACAAGTTCTGGTGGTCTTCTATACGAACGGACACCATCACGTTCATTCAAAATTGCACCATCTGCAATACCTCCAAATCTCCGCGTCAATTACCTGCCGGCCTTCTTCATCCATTACCCATCCCACAGAGACCATGGTCACACATCGCCATCGACTTTGTGACGGATCTACCACTCTCTCAGGGCCACACTACCATTCTCACGGTAATTGATCGTTTCTCTAAAGCCTGCAGACTGATACCTCTTCCCAAACTCCCCACTGCCCTGGAAACGGCTGAAGTTCTCTGCAATAATGTATTCAGATTCTATGGTCTACCAGAGGATATAGTCTCTGATTGGGGTCCGCAGTTCACCTCCCGAGTCTGGTCCGCTTTCTGTCAACTACTGAACATTAATGTCAGCCTAACCTCTGGATATCATCCTGAAGCCAACGGTCAAGTGGAGAGATTAAACCAGGAACTCACCCGCTTCCTTCGTTCATATTGCCAAAGGAATCAGTTCGACTGGAGTCGCTATCTGTTATGGGCAGAGTACGCTCAAAATTCACTCCGCAAGCCATCTACAGGGCTCACCCCCTTCCAGTGCGTCCTAGGCTTCCAACCCCCATTGTTTCCGTGGTCTGGAGAACCCTCGGACTTACCTGCAGTTAATTCATGGTTACAACGCAGTGAGGAGACGTGGAATAATGCCCATGTCCATCTACAAAGAGCAGTACGTCGCACCAGAGTACAAGCCAATCGTCATCGGCGAACCAATCCCAACTACCAACCAGGGCAATGGGTTTGGTTATCCACCCGGGACATACGGCTCCGGTTACCCTGTAAGAAGCTCAGTCCCAGGTACGTGGGTCCTTTCAAAATCATTAGACTAATCACTCCAGTTTCATTTAGATTAGCCTTACCTAACCATTACCGCATCTCACCCACCTTTCATGTCTCTTTGCTCAAACCCGCTGATGGTCCGAGAGGAGAGGAGGTCCTAGACGAGGTTGGTGACCAGAGAGCCCCTCCCATCATCATCGACGGTCAAGAGGCTTACCGGGTCCACGAAATCCTGGACTCTTGTCGTCGGGGCAGGTTCCTCCAGTACCTCGTGGACTGGGAGGGATACGGTCCAGAGGAGAGATCCTGGATCAATGCTAAGGATGTTCTAGACCCTTCACTCACTACTGATTTCCACAGAAATCACCCGGACAAACCTGCCCCAAGACCTCGAGGAAGACCTCGGCGTCGTTTGCCTCCTCGCGTCAGGAGCCGCTCACAGGGGAGGGGCTCTGTCACGAATACAGCCTCTGTGGCTCCCTCCGCTCACCACCAGAGGTCACCATCTCCTGAGTACTAACTCTTTGGACTACATTTCCCATATACCCCGTACCTGTGGCTGATTTGCTTCACAGGTGTTTCCCATTGACTTTCCCTATTTAAACTGTTCTCTGTTTCCTCCTTGCGAAGTCTTGTCTTGCCATGCAAACATTTCTGAGCGTTTATTCCGTGTGTGCCTTCCCGTGTATGACCTGGACTGTTTATTGGACTCTGAATCTCTGCCGCCTGCCTATTCTGATTGCATCTGCCTTGTCTTTTGATTATCCTGTGTGTTTGTCGCCTGCCCTGATCTCCAGCCTGAATTCTGACTCTGATTCTGCCTTATCTACATTGTGCTTGAAGCCCGTGATTGAACTCTGCCTGTTTGACTTATATTCTGTTTTAATAAAGCTGCATATGGATCCTCACGACACTGCCTCCTCGTTACACAGTGTTATTCACCTATCATTTCCCTCTGATTTTAGGGATAACTTGATTATGTTTAGGAGTAGGGATATGGTTAGGATAACATTAAAAGGAATGTTTTTCTAGGATCAACAAAATTAGTTGACCCAGGAATGCATCTAATGCATCTAACTATGCATTTATGTTTTAATTATTCTGATTTCTTTTGATTATTTTAATTTATTCTATGTACAGCACTTTGAATTACCATTGTGACTGTTTGTACTGTATTTTATCTTTTATTCTAAACTGTTTTAATTATTCTGATTTCTTTTGATTATTTTAATTTCTTCTATGTAAAGCACTTTGAATTACCATTGTGTATGAAATGTGCTATATAAATAAACTTGCCTTGCCTTGCCTAACTCTGCAAAATCAGGACATGCGATATAGGGATGCCTTTATCCGTATCAATTTAGTTTGCATTAGCATTAAAAAGACCATCACAGATGTCAGAGGTACACTGCTTTGTCACCGTCATGACGAACTAAACAGCAGGGAGCAGCTGTTTGTGCCCCAGTGGTCACCTTGATCTAGAGGTCGGTAGGAGGCTGCTGGACGTCAGTATCCCACCACATGAAAAAGCCTATTGATTGATGAAGCTACCTCTGATGCCTCTATGACTCATATATAGGAAAGAAGCGATAGGAGCCATGGAAGATAAAGGGGAATACAAACACCGCATTAAGTTCCCTGTTAATTCTGCTCCATTTTGTGTTTCTCTCCCATTGTGGCACCTCAGCCAAGAGCATTACTGTGAGATTCTCATGTGAAAGTTTGTTTAGTAATAATCACATCAAAGCATCTGAAACGATTATCTCATGGGATGCACATTAGCCTATCATCTTGCTGACACAGCCTACTGCTCTGGAACCACTGAGGAAATGAGCTTGTTTATGAGTTACATTTACATTGTTTAGTGCATGTGGCCTGCACATTTTCTCCAAACGGCTGAGTTCGCCCTTCCGGACGGAGTATGTGCTCTTTTTCCGAGGTCAGACAGTTGTACTCTTGGATACACTGCGAGCGTTGCAAACCTGTAACCTCACAATTCTCTGTAACAGGTTCTCAGACTCCAGAGGGAGCAGCAAGGATTATTATGCGCTCTCAGGGTGAAGAGTCCTCGCCTCTCTCCTTGTCAGCTCTGGCCATCGCTGCTTTGGTTAGACACACATTTTATACAGAGGTAATGAAAAGTTTATAGAAAACAGGTGGACATTAAATGAGTTCCACTGTGTCAGTCTCAGCTGCATCCCATTGTGTGAGCTTAGAAATCTGAACACACAAGCTCACAAGGTTTCTTTATTGATTTACGTCAGTCATGATGTCTGTATGCTGTACTGCAAATATACAAAGTTTTGGTTGTTTATTCACTAAATAGTGGGCTGATTAGTTTTTTAAAGAGTTTGATTTGGTAAATTGCATTGTGATATCTCAAGCTTAATTACAATACTTTTTGTTGTTGTATTCTGAACTTGTGAAAAGTGAAATGTGATGAGATGGAATATTTCAAACCAAAGAGTTTGACAGTAAGTGACTGGATGAATATACTCAAAATCATGTCAAGCTCACATCAGCCGACTCTCAGCTGGTCCATGTCTACCTATAGAAATACGATACCTATCACATCACTACAAGGTCCATTCATATTATCAGCAGCTTTATCTCGTTGCTCAGGTGCTAATTGCCCTCCTTCATCCCCGGCTCCTCCTCTCATTCACAGTCAGGACTTGGTCTTCTGATATGCCTCTTGGAATTAGACTCATTTATCTTGAATTATGTTGTAACATTAAATTATTTTCATTAAGAACATTAATGATATACATTTATGCTGGTTATATTCTGTTTATCACTGCACTCTCTGCTCTCATTGTTGCATGGATGGGTGGGGAGATCAGAACATCCAACCAATCCAAAACGGTAAGATACTTGTCAATCATCTTTGACGATAGTGGTTCTGACCGAAATGAGATTTGAACTTGACAAAGTTTGATCTTGATCACCCTGAAAACTGATGTCACTTCCTCTTCATTATGTCTTTTAACATAATGGCAGTTTTACCCTTATATGTAAACAGGGATGTGCCAGGTACAACTCATGGAAACAGATAAATGATACCTTTTAATTAAAATTAATATATATATAATGGATAAATCGTGTATGGGTGTGTGTGATTTTTCTAGTGTAAATTTGAAAACTAAAATAAACATTTTATTATGACAATGTTTGTGTTAATAATTATTGCACTAAATCAGATTTATTTATTTTATTTATATACATCCATAGAAAAATACACAATAATTTAAGAAAAAGTTTATAATTAATAATTTTTTAAGTAATATATATTCTTAGCTTATAATACACTTCATAGCAGATTGATTTTTTTTCAGTGCACTTGAATGATTATATGACCATGTTGAATCAGGAATAATACTTTTATGACTGAATGCCATGACAAATACATACTTGTGGTGTACAAATTGAAATGAGGAACTAAAATTTAAATTAAGTCACTTCATGCTAAAAATAAATCTGAGTAATTTCTAATCTTGATGTCATCCTGAACGTTCACTGTGATGTCACAGCTCAGAGAAGAGTAGGCTAACACCTCCCACCGCATGCTTTTTTTTGCAGCGGTGCATATAAAAAAGTTGTAAAGGAGACTACGCAGAAGGAATCCCCTCTTACCTCACTTTATCTCTTTCCCACAGATGAATACTTATTGACACAGTGAGATGTGTGGGCAGCTCTGTTAGAGGATGTCTGCATACGTGGGTGCTTGCGTACATGTGTTTATACCATTTTGCGTCCATAACGTCGAGTGTGCACGAACACGTCTGTGCGCATCTCGCTTCTATCTGTGGCTAGATGTAGCGGATGAAACATTCCTTGACCACACTATGTGGGCACCATCATCATCATTATCATCATCCCTGAGACATGGAATGGACGGCAGGGTGTAGGTACACACAGTGTGAGGGCCACTAATATGAGAATGACACCTCTCTGCCCACACATGGCCTGTTCCTCACCAATCAGAGTCACTCACAGAGGCATGCAGGGTGGGCGGCCGTATCACGCAGGCTAAGTAATGAAGGTGTTGATGGAGAACACCACCGTTTTCACACGTCACGCCGGGCAGATTGGTCATATGGTGAAAATAAAATGACCTGTGTCATCAGTACACATATACAGAAATAGACCATATGAAATGGTACCATTTTAATTAATCAACATGCTCCCCGAAGACTGCCTACAGATGTCCACAAGGTCCATTTTTGTGATTAAGCCTGTATTTCTATAACGATTACACCCGCTCCCAAAACACACCCGCACACACAGAACCACATGCCCAATTACCCGGTCTCTTATTAGCTTTAGATTAATGATCCCCCGAGGCTTCTCTTGTGTGAAAGAGCGCAGCCCCACCAACCCACACACTGCTCACACACATGGGCATTTTAATTGGCAGCCAAATCCAACCATAGTAATGCTCTTACAAGTCTGAGTCATCCTCACAGCACTGCATGCAAAACACAATACTATTAAGTTTCAAGTGCATTTGTGTGTTGATAGTTTGACAGGCTCTCTAATATGAGGCACACTATGGCTCAGGCGAATTCAAATTATATTAAAGCTGTTTTAATGAAAAGTATCCTAATATGGAACGTATCTGAAAAGTGTAAAGATGTACTTATTTCATTAACCCCGTTAACTGTAGCTTTAATCAGACCTCTGGCCTTTCTATCACCTCATGTGATTGTGTGAAATTGCAAGTTACTTGGGCCTTCTTTAGGCCTACTAATAGACATGACGTAGACTACACACAATGACAAATGATGGGAGATTGAAAACAGGTCTGAATGTAAGTCAATATTGTAAGCTTACCATAGTAAGAAGGCAAGAAAGTTATTCTGAATGTGTATTTTGTGCAATAATATTTTAATGAAACATTTAAGAAATCCTCCATAGTTAATCCTTCCCTCGGTTTGTGTTCAAGAAATTGTATTATTTATTTTCTGTTCCTATTTTTCTGCTTTTTCACTTCTGTTTGCCTTTCTTCCCATTGCTGACTTGTTTGTTTCCATGGTTACCCTTGTTAGTCTCCGTAGTGATTGATTACTCTCACCTGTTCCTTGTTTGCCCCTTGTTATCCTGTGTATTTATACCTCAGTGTTTCCTGTGTTCATTGTTGGGTCTTGTCCTTCTATTGGTGTAATGTTGGTGTCAACAGGTCAGTCTCCCTTTTGTTTTTCCAGTTTCTGAGTTATCTCTATTAACTGCATTTGGATCCATCTCGCCCTCGTCTCTGAGTTCACCTCTGTAAACAACACTTTGCACATTTGAAACTAAAACAATAGCCCTATTCGGATGGGACTAGGTGTCTAAATGATGTTACAAATCTTTTCACTCGACATCTGTGATCATGTACCGATTTGGAAGGGACTGTGTATTTATTACAGAGGTGGGAGTGTTTTCTAGATGTGGCATTACAGAAGGTCATGTGCTGTGCTTGTATGCATCACGTATGGCGTATATGTCCTTTAATTTATTATTTGTTTACATAATTTAAATTTAAATTTAGTCTTCGCAGTTTACGCGATTCGGCTCCATTTATTGATTGTATATGTTTTTTTCGTCGGATACCATCCATATTGAAACTAAATGAAAGCATACTGAAGATTGGTGCGCAAACGGTAGCTCAGGTTGGTCAAAAACACATGAGGAGAAGCGTTATACAACATCAGCAATCACACATTTGGACGGGATTAGATTACTCAAGCCCCTTTCACGGAAAATACACGGATAAAGTGACCTGGGATTTGACCCGGGTTCGTTTGACTTTGGTTCATTCACACTGCCAATGCGTTCACACACAACCCGTAAAAATCCTGTAAAGACACGTTTCTCTCTCGAGAAACCACGCTTGTGCATTTTTTTTTCTCTGATTCAATCATAAACTAGCGCATTACGTACCGTTTCATGCTGGCGAACGATCCCAGCTTCAGCACCATCATTACGACATGGCATTGATTACGGCTTTTGTTCACACAGCGCGCGTTCCGGGACTGAACACGGCAATGTTAGGTCCCCAACCCGGCATTGATCCCGGCATCAATCCCGGGTCGTGTTTGTGTTCACACAGAAGGTGTTCTGGCAATTTCCCGGCAATTTCCCGGGATCAACGCGCTGTGCGAAAGGGGCATCAGAGGACCGTTGAGTTTGCCGAAAAACAGTAGGTAATTTGCCCTGGAATTTTTACACTGACTTGAAAAACACTGACTTGGCAGAATTGGACGGGATTAATATCGCACACGAATTTCTTTAACGACACCCTGGAAAACTAGTCTCGTTCGAACAGGACTAATGACAGAAAATGTAACAAATATTTATCACTCACAACAAAAATATAAAAGATAAAAAATATAAAAGAAAAATATATTATAATCATGTAGCTAATATGTATGGGAATTTCCTTTTACAGTAAAATTAACATCACAATGCAATGTTAAGCCATTTAGAAATTGAACTGTATATGGTGAGTTAAAGTTAAATAACAGGTTTTACTGTAATATTTTCAGTCTCTTTCTGTATGTGTGTGTGTATATATATACATATATATATAAAAATGCATACTGTGAGTATTTGCGTATGTTTTTGCTTCTGCTTTACCATTATTGTGATGAAGTTAAAAAGACTCTACTTAATGACACTGAACATGAATGAGTCAGAAAATGAGCAAAGCAGAGCCTGGTCTGACTCACAGTGTTTATTCACTTTTAATCTACCCAGACTATGATCTATTTTAGTTGAGAGTAAAAGTTAAAAGGTTAATGTTGTCTACTGTTTAATTCGGTGCGTCTCACTGTATCATGTCTTGAAGGCATTACATTTAGCTCCCCGTTTAATGTTCTGTCGTGAAACAGTATATTTAAATGAAACGCCAAAAATGGCTTTTGAATGAAACATTAAAAATGGAAGAACACACTGCACATGTTAACAAAATGAAGTTGTGATCAAGAAACCATGTGGTGCCAGAGACCTCGCTGGAGAACAGGTTTGGAGGATCAAAGGCAGATAAATTTACCCGCGTTCCTTCTTGTGAGACAAGCATATGTGCCTACACTGCCAGTAAGTACAGGATGGAGGATGTCTGAAGGGAATTAAATGGTTGAGTTTTTGCTGAGGGGGGAACTTGAATAAAACCACACAGCTGACTCAGACACCCTCTATCCAACCATAACACACAAACTGCTGCCATTGAGCATTAGAATATTACACCTGGGCACACCACCACAGATTTACAGTCACACACTACCAGGCTCTGCATCTGTGTCAGTGACCACAAACACAAAACCCACTGGCACCTGGGAAAACCTCTTTTTCTTTTTACTTACTGTCAGTGTGAGAGTGTCTCCAGCAGTCATCTAGAGAGCTCCAGGCAAACATTCTCCTGGCATGATTGTGGTATCACACATCAACAGAGCCTGAGCATCAGGTGCACCTGTTACGATTATGGAGAAGGAGACGATGAGAGAATACAAGGAAGATCGCTAGGAGTTTGTAGGAGATCACAATGGAGGTAAGTAGAGCGGGTAAGTAGTCCTTTGTCCAGATGAGACAATGAGGTGTGTGGTTAAATGAACTGAATTAGCATGCTGATTGGTGCTCAGAACTGTTGTGAGGGAGTGACGGTGGAGCCTGGTGACTTTGTGACACAAAGTCCTTGCACAAACTTTTTTCTTTTGATAATCAATTACACTCGGATGTACAAAAATGTCTGTTCCTACTTCCGTTTCATAGTGACTTTAAATTCAACCTAAAATCAATATTTGGACTATTTAACCCTCTTAATGCACATTTCTGGTCTTATTAAGTGTGCAAATTCATTGGTCAATGTTTGATGCAATCAGTTCCAGGTGGATAAAATAAAGCTTTTAAAGACATTTATTTTCACTTTAAATAAAATGCATACCGTTTTTGCCTTATCACTATCCAATGACTATTCTGAATGTAAATCCTGTGCCTTCACCACAGTCAACCAAACTGCAAATCAACATGGCACTGGATGTAAATAAATGAACAGCACCTGTTTTGCTAAGGATTATGATCAAGCAATCTCCAACAGTGACGTTGCTGAGCTCATTTGTGAGCTCTGGACTATCTCCTGGAGAGCAGTGATGAGTGTTCGAAATTATACAATACAACAAAGCGGTAGAGGGAAATGTGTGGTCCAGTTTTTGACTCACTGGGGAACCTGAAGAGAGTGCCAGAGGACATGTGGCTCACACCCCCTGTAGTTGGGCTATAGCATTCTCTGATGTGGCTGATTACACATCAACATCCAGAACAAAGAGAGCAAAACCGAAAGAGCACCCCATGTGGTTAAACATGCGTGACAATCCTTAATTATGAAAGGTTGGAGTGGGATGTTGGATTGTTTATTTCTGCACGGTCATTGAAAGTAGGAAAACACCCATATCTGTGAGTGAAGCCTTGTTTATCCATGGCAAGAGGATGGCACACGGCCCTTGCCCAGGGCACATAATGCTATCAATTGTAATGGAAAAGTTTTTACAGTTCCTGCACTGACATGTAAACAGTGTGCCCCAAAATAAAATTCTTATTGACAATGTTTTTGTTAAAAAGCAAAAACATGTAAATAAATGTGAAATTGATAACTTGGTCTGAACATACCCCTCTGCATGGCTGTCCACATTATGCATTCAAATGTCTGTATTGGTTAGTGTCCAGTTGGCCATGATATCTAAAAGTCTGTATGACCCGAGGGAGTTGAGATTGATATGAAACCTTCTCAGGAAAACAAAGGCTGCCAATTCGTTTTCAAGGTGGCCTTAAAGGGCTTTCCTCAATCTCTCTATTACATAAAAAACATATTTGGGGCACTTTGTCATGTCTAAAGAAACAACATGTCTGGAAGCCGTTCAGAGTTACTGGTCTGAATATTCAGCACAAATAATCTATTTTGCAGCTCATTCATGAATATTTTTCAGGGCAACTCTTACATCACCATCGAAACTAATATAAAAACACTATTTTTTTGGCACTGGCTTTATTAATTCCTCCAGAATGACACCTAAAACCTGTCACGTAGGTTCATATCTATGTACATGTATTTATTCCTTTTTTTTTCCAGTGTGATTTTCAGTGAATAATGACTTACTATTGACGTATTGATATAATTATTGAATATAATTGAAAAATTAAACTGTCCTCAAGGCAGTTAATTGTATTTCAGTTTTTAAAAGTTTTTATAAAATCACAAGTGCCTTTTTTTAGACAAGTTTCAAATTTTACATTTAATTTTTGCCTCTTTACTTACTAAATAAATAACAATAGGAAGGACCAGGGCGTACCCAACATTGAGGTCCCCGAGGTCAGGACCTCGGTAATTTTTCGAAGTGCATAATAATGAAGGTTGTGAAATAATTGCCTAATGTTAACTCTACTTTGGTGATGCAATGATATTGCAACCGAGTTCATCTGAGCTGCTTTAGGGGCCGTTCACATGTTTGCGCTCTCACGTTCGTTATTTTAAATGTAAATTACGCCCAAATAGAGAGCGACGCCGTCGCAACGCTTGCTTGTTTTCCCAGTCAAGGTGAAAAAAAAAATCAAATCAAAGTAGACTATAGGGCTTTATGTTAACAGAAGGTGCGAGCCGAGCGCGAATTCCAGCGCGACGCTTCACGACACGCTTTCAGTTAGTGCGAGTCTGGCCTTCGAGATGTAAGTAGCTAAACCAAGCAACTGTTTACGATAAAAGTATTAAATAAGTAACAGAAACAACCAGTTTGCAAAGACAGTATCAATCAAAGCTCAGCTTTGGGAAGATAAGATATACAGGTAAAGATTAGGAGACTTGCGAGAAGAAGAAAGATATAATGTGATGGAGATGAGAGAGGAAGAGCAGGTAGGCTATTGCATACTGTGCCCATGAGATTAACATTACTACAATGTATTCATATTTAACACATATAAATGTTCTTTGCTAATTACAGTGGAAAATATAAGCTCAATTTAAAGGAGAACTCCGGGCAATTTTTAAGTTAATCTTGATCGTTATACCTTTGTGAGTAATGTCTATAGAAAAAAAAAAAAAAACGAACCGGATTGGTGCTTGCAACACGGAGCTGTTCCCGCAAATGCCCAGAGCTCCCACTCAGCTAAAACGGCAGTTATGGGGGCATATACATAAAGAGTGTCTTTGTGCCTCATAACAGACACAAAATGCAATTAAAATGTCTGTCCAACATGAACATGCCCCTTACATGTGAACAAGATGCGTTTAGCAACTTAGCCATTGTTTAAATTCACCTAAATAGTGTTTTAGACGGCTAGCTGTAGTCTCGCGCTGAAGTCCCGTGGGAACTCAGTTGTAGCCGGAAAAAGGTAAATAGCAGTGTGCAGGTGGGAGTATATTTATTTATATATATAAAAATAATTCTTAGAGTTCTCCTTTAACAACACAAGCACCTATTAATTATAATGCCATAATAGTAGTATTGTAGCCTATAAATATTAATATTTGTATATGGTCCTCGAATATGTTATATTTCACCAGTATCAGGATTGGGAGTGTTTGCGCAACTTGCATCATTAAGCCAGTAGGTCTTCATGAGTGAACAATTGAACCAATCTACCCTTGGGGTCCAGCTGACCCCACTGGATTGTTCCTTCATTTTTAAAAAGTGTTACCTTCATCTAAGGGGCACGAGACTCTGTGACATTTCCCGTTTTTACCGTTTAAGGTCCTTGTGGTCAGATTGACCCCACATTGAAAATGAATGGGAAAATTTAAAAAATGACTTTTTTTCATTTTGTTTGTCAAAGAAAAAAAAGTTTAAAAAATGCAACTGAGAGCATTTTTATAGAAATTGGCATAAATCTGAAAATTTCTACATTTAAATCAAGGTCTGGTCCTAGAGCAAAAACACAAAGTGGAACGGACTTTCTATCTCATTCACTCTCTCTCTCTCTCTCTCTCTCTCTCTCTCTCTCTCTCTCACACACACCCCCCCACACACACACACACACACACATGAATATGACTGCAACAGAGATTTTTTTTTCGAAATTGGCAAATAAAATCAACAAAACTGGCATAAATCTGAAAAATGTCCATGCATAAATGAAGGACTAATACTAGAGCACACACTCTAGGGTTTGCAAACGGTGGCTCTGGTCCCAGCGACAGATGAGGCGACACATCGGCTGGGTCTCTTTGGTCGCATCAAATGGCAGCAGCAAACCAAGAAACCGATCAAGCTATGGTGTTCCCCCTAGGCGACACGCGTCATCAACGCCCGGATGGTGTGAGAAATGGACAAGGGCTACCTGCTCAAGGACGGGGCAGGTCAAAGAAGATAGTCCACCGAATCCGACTAGCCACACTTAACATCGGCACCCTCACCGGCCGTAGCCGTGAACTGGCTGATACTCTTAAGACCAGACGCATCGACATCGTGTATCCAAGAGACCAAGTGGAAGGGGAGCAAGGCAAGAGACATTGGAGAAGGGTACAAACTCATCTATCATGGTGTCACTTCGAGCCGAAATGGAGTAGGCGTGGTCGTCTGCCAACAACTACGAGACAGCATCGTCGAAGTCGATAACATCTCTGACCGCCTAATCTCGATCAAGATTGTTTCCGGACCAACCACCCTCAGAGTCATCTCATGCTACGCCCCTCAAGTCGGCTGCACCGATCAAGAGAAGGACGAGTTTTGGGAAACCCTCGGCGCTCACCTACAGATAATTGCCACAGACGAATACATCCTGGTCGGAGGAGACCTAAATGCCCATGTTGGCGAAGATCGTGGAGGATATGATCAAGTCCATGGAGGACAGGGGCTAGGTACACGCAACGACGAGGGAGCCCGCATCTTGGATTGCACTGAAGCTCATGACTTCGTCGTCGTCAACACCTTCTTCAAAAAGAGATCGAGCCACCTGGCCACCTATACCAGTGGCGGCCACAGAACCCAGATCGACTACTGGATGATCCGACACGGTGACCTGAAACTGGCACTTGATGCCAAGGTGATCCCCTCAGAGAATATCGGCCCCCAACACCGCCCACTCGTCCTCGACTTCCAACTTAATTTGCAGCGGCAACCTAGACCGAGAATCACTGGGCCTGAGCGGGTCAAGTGGTGGAAATTGAACGAACAAAAGCAGCAGCTTGGGATGGCCCTCCAAGCACTAGACATCAATTTCGACCAATCAGTTTAAAAAGTCTGGGGTGATATCTCCTCCAGCATTCTTGATGCTGCCACCGATGCCCTTGGCTCGACGAAGCCTGGGCGGCGATTTATGGACAAGCAAGTCTGGTGGTGGAGTGAGGACGTCCAAGAGGCAATCAAGGCCAAGAAAATGGCGTTCATAACCTGGCACCGCACACGGCTGGACGATGATCTCCAACACTATCAGACATTCAAATCAGCCGCAAAACGGGCAGTGGCCAAGGCGAAAGCTGTGCACTATGACAATCTATACGAGCGGCTAGGCACACCTGAGGGAGAAAAGATGATCTACCGCATTGCTAACTCCCGCCACCAAGCGACCCAAGCCATTGGTCGAGTCATGCACATTAAGAACGCCGATGGGCAAGCCCTGCGAGACCCGTGTGCCATACTCACCCGCTGGACCGAGTACTTCACAGCCATCTCAAACGAAGAGCTCCCGCATCCGCCTATCCACAGCTTGGATCCCACCCCTGGACCTGTACCGCCAGTTACCGTCTCTGAAGTCACGAAGGCCGTGAAGAGGATGAAGAATGGCAAAGCCACCGGCCCAGACGACATCCCTGCTGAAGCCTGGAAGTTGATGGGGCACAGAGGAGCCGAGGTCCTTTCCACCTTATTCAACAAGATCATTATTGAGGGCAAAGTCCCGCACGTTTGGACGATCAGCACCACGGTGCCGATCTGGAAGGGCAAGGGGGACGTTGCTGAATGCAAGAACTATCGGCCGATTCGACTCCTATCACACTCCATGAAGACTTTTGAACGCATCCTGGACAGCCGCCTTTGCAGCATTATTAAAATCAGTCCAAATCAATGCGGCTTCGTCAAAGGACGAGGGACCACAGACGCCATCCACGCTGCCCGCCTCCTGATGGAGACACACCGGGAAAAGAACAAGCTAGTCCGCATGGTCTTCCTGGATCTGGAGAAGGCTTTCGACCGCGTTCCCATGATCTCATCTGTGCCTCCCTCCAACGTCACCATGTACCCGAAACCTACATCAGTTGGGTGCAACTCTTATACCAAGACGTCAGGAGCGTGGTTCGATGCACAGCTGGGATATCATCTCCTTTCAACATCAACGTAGGAGTCCACCAAGGACCGGCCCTTTCGCCCTTACTTTTCATCACATGCATGGACACAGTGACACCGGACCTCCAGACGCCCCATCCATGGTCCTTACTCTATGCTGATGATGTGTTCTTCGCCGACAGGGAGCGGCAAGACCTTCAAGACCAAGGGCAGAAGTGGAAAGATCGCCTGGATGCAAATGGCTTGCGACTCAACCTTGCAAAGACGGAGTACCTGGAGTGTGGCCCTCAGACTGATGGTACCATTGGCATCGACGGAACGGATCTAAAAAAAGTTCAACACTTCAAGTACCTCGTATCAATACTCTCATCGAACGGTGACACCCTCCCGGATCTCCGCGCACGTGTGAGTGCCGCCTGGTCAAAGTGGTGCCAAGTCACGGGAGTGCTATGCGATCGCCGAATGCCCATCCGCCTAAAGTCCAAAATCTATAAGATCATTGTACGCCCTGTAGCCCTGTATGGAGCCGAATGTTGGCCACCGAATTGCTTCTACACACCATGGAAATGCGTATGCTCCGCTGGTCACTCGGACTGACAAGGCTAGATCACGTCATGAACATCGACGTCAGGAAGCGGATGGGAATAGCGCCGATCACGGAGAAGATGCTCGAGGCCCGTCTCCGTTGGTACGGCCATGGCCATGTACGGCCATGTATCAAGCAAGATATGAAGGACGTGCAAGTCGCCCCGGAGGACACTACGGACCGGAATAAATGGAGAGCAGCCTGCCAAAAAGCGGACCCTGCACCTGCGCGGAATAAACGCTGGACGAAGAAGAATTTTCTGAAATAAATAGTATGTGATTACAGTCATGTCTTTTAGTGGTGACGTTTCTGCAAATTTATGTATAATAATTTGCAAAAGCAGACAATTCAAAACATATCAGACAACAACAACAAATTCTATATTTGACAGAAAATACAGCTTTTTAATGAATTTTAGAATGTTTAAATATATATTCACAAAATATATATCATAAAGTTGTGAGAAGTTGAAGCATCAAGAAAAATTAAGTGAAAATTAAATGTCCGTATGGACCTCTACTGGAGATATACACTTTGACAGCAAATAACTTTACATCTGACGCGTCCAAAGACTTCATATGTCCATTATTTATTTCTAAAGAAACACGACAATGTATTAAAGGCTCCATTACTTTGTATCTTACGTTATGGCCCCGTAGAAGCCGTTTTTGTAAAAATAGGCTAACGATTGCGTCATAACCACGCGACTCGGGAGGGGGGTGGGCGTTATAC
The DNA here is from genome assembly GCA_026230005.1 of Gila orcuttii. Lineage (NCBI taxonomy): Eukaryota > Metazoa > Chordata > Actinopteri > Cypriniformes > Leuciscidae > Gila > Gila orcuttii. The sequence goes on along the minus strand of JAPDVR010000008.1, from coordinate 26,491,537 downwards.
CCACAAACCCCCTTAGCAGGATCACTGTAGCAAGGACCTCGGTATTTATAAAATCCTGTGTACGGCCCTGGGAAGGACACTGAGTTTATCTTTTTTCCAGGCCAGTAGTGTAAATATAGCTTATGTTCAGTCAAGGCTGTACAGATATTCACTTTCAATAAAGTCAGTACATACAGAACACCTCACCACTGTCATTTGAATACATCCCTTTCAAAACAACACAAATGTTCTAGGAATCATGTTATAGCTCTGTGCAAACCACATACTTCATTATTGGAGAGGTCAATAATGGATTCAGATCAGTGAGGCTATTTATGAAGAGGATATACACAAATGTACTGCAACCACATCACAGTATGTAGAACGATAAGTGAGAAGCACCAGCACATAATAAGCTCAGTTGAGAGAGTGGGAGAGGGAATAGGTGTAGGTGAGCTGTAGGGTAACCTTTTGAGGCAGATCTGATTATTTTCCTTCTCTCTATGTAGTGAAGTGGGCAGAACTGGCGTGAGAGAGAGTCCCGTCTCTAAGTGGGTTGCATTTGAGGGTGGGCAGGTCGCCACCACAGGGACGAGAAAATGCATGGTGCTGCCTCGTGACAGATGTGTCATCATCACTGCACCAGTCACAGCCAATGTCAGCCCTTTATTGTGGATGTTAAAGGAAGCAGTTGATCATTAAATTATTTTATACAAGAACCAGAAATTTGAAACGGACAGACTTTTTCAAACAAACCCTTCCCAGAAGTTTATCCCAGAGCAAGCCAAATGATTGGCTGTGTCATCTTTACCGTGCTGGCTGCAGCCAATCACAGGCCTGTCTTTGAATAGTTAAAGGAAGTGGTTAGCCTCTTGATCACTAGGTATACAATAGGATTGAGAAAACTGACAGGCCTTTCAAACAAACCTGGAGCAGAAGTTTATTCCAGAGGAAGTGCTCTCAAATCCTCTGACATTTTGGGGTAATTAGGGCTTGGAACTCACGCATGCTGTTTACTTCAGCACTTAAAATCCGACGAGCATTTGACAAGCTCGTAAACTTCGTAACAGAGAACGAGGTATTAAATGTACCCCTCCAAATTGGCTCACGCTGGCTCAAACACTGAGATCTGCGTATAAAGTTCAACAAAACATGTTTGGCTTTTTAATTGCAGCCTCTCCCACAGTACGGCATACAAAGCTTGTGATATGTGAGAGACTCTCCTTTTGGCCCGTCTGACATTTTAGCAAATATGTCGGTAGTGTGTGTGCAATCTGTGGTAATTAGCGAGGTCAGGACCACCCACCGCACACATTCTTTCTTAATAATTGTGCGACACGTCCTTAAGAGCAAAAAGCCCGACTTAAGACGTATAAACGGTAATATAGCCTCCCCCTCTTAGTCCCTCTTCTAACAGCCAACATCCTTCAGGAGCCTCCACACAGTGTGTGCCATGTCCTTAAAGGGCCACTTAAGGGCCTTGAAACGCACAGCATTATTCAATGTGTTTTCACTGAAACAGGAAGACAGGGTGGGACACATCAAACAGCTCCTCCCCTTTTTTAAAATAGATTTTAAGCATTTAGTTTATATCACAGCCCGGCCAGAGCCGTTGAGCTCAGTAAAGCTGCAGTTTCCATACTTTCCTCCTAATCTACAACCGTTTCTCTTTAAAATATATTGTTCTTCTGTGCAGAATTCAAATGGGACTGATACATTTTCTGGTCTGCGCCAACTCCACTCTATGCTGTCGTGTCTCTGGACTGGAGCAGACTATGTGCACGGCGGTTCGTGTGATAACGTGAAACCAGACTTCATTCTCCCCATTGGAAAGCATATTTACACTGACTGAATCATTCCCTGTCCCCAATATAATGCACTATGTGCCATTCACCATGTAGAAAATAGTAATGTGTGAACAAGTGACTGATTTTAGCCACAGCTTCACCGTCTATTTATAATGTAGGTGTTATAGATTCTAGAGAGCATTTGATTGGACAGAAAATCAGAGAAGCTGAAGTGCAGAGTGGTTATCAAAATCATTGATCTACATTGTCGGAAGTGAGAGACTGTAAGTTTTGAATGTTTATATCTTCTAAATGCACATTTTGTCATTGTTTTGGAGCAGATTAGTTTATAGATAACAGGAAGACTATGTTATTCTTCTCCGTGAAGAAAAGTGTGGTCTTCAGGAAAATTACAGCTACACTGACAAACCAGCATGACTACTTTAGTTTCTACATGTGCAGTTGTGAGTGTGAGATCTGTTTCTTTTGCATGACCAGTCAGGCTGTACGTGTGTGTGCATGTGCAGTATGTGGAGGTGGCACACATGGCATTATACTTTAATCACCCACTATAGCTGTAGGAGTGAGTCAGCATCTCTAGTCTCATCAGAGGAAGGATGCATCCTGAGCCCAGCTGACACTCCACCATACACAACTCCATAACCGGCTTGCTGCTTCTCCTTGGTACATGGTACACACTGTGCTGACGCTCAAATTCCTGAGCACCAGCGCTGGGAAAAGTGGAATTTGAATTGAATTGGGCATGGCCCACAGGATGGTGAATTGGATTTCAATTTGGAATGATATAAAGAAGAATTTACTGAAGAAGAAAAAAAAAACAGTCACAGAACAAAGAATTGTATTTTATTTATATATGTATATATATATATATATATATATATATATATATATATATATATATATATATATATATATATATATATATATATATATATATATATATATATATAATGCCTATATAAAATACATTTTATAAATTAATCATATAAACTCCTTTCAGAATTTTTGAGTTGGGATTTAAAAGGCATTCTAAATTCAATTATGAAAAGCGTATCCATAAAAATAGACACAATCCAAAAAGTTGTTAATGACAATTTCTAACTTTTGAGTTACTTACTTTTTGTCTTCCCCTATTAATGCAATCATTTTGTTCATTCAGACCAATTCGCAAACACGCACAAGATGTGGGATTTATTGCATGAACCAATCATATCCAACCATAACCAATCATATTCAATCATAGCGGGATGGAGGCATTGCCTCCTATCATGTGACATTCACAACAACAGTTTTGTCTTAAATATCACAGATTACAAGAGTTCTTAAGTGTAAACATCACTTAAAAGTGTACTCGCCAAAGTCATATAAAATTAGTATGTGAGAAAACACACCCAGCACAAATTCCATACAGCTGTAGCTGTAATCAGCTGCAATTGAGAAACCAATTGTAATCAAACTATAACGTACAAGGCTCAAATTTCATGTGATAAACACCTTTGGTTCTTTTTTTTTTTTTATGGTTTTAGTAAGGGTGATGAATATGGGTACTAGCTATAATGCCATTTGTTGCAGTTTGTGGGCAGCATTCAGCACAATACAAGCAACAATTCATAAACACTCCAAAATTCAGACTTCGTCTTACCCTAATAACTTTATTGAACACAACATGAATGCAGACAAACACAAAAGAGAAGCAGCACACAAAACTGACATACTGCAGGGTAGAGAGGAGGCTCTGTGAAAAGGCCCTATCATCAGCACTCAACATTTTTGCAAGAAATAATATTTAGACAGTCCCAGAGGTGGCATGAGGTCAACGCATCAGGAGACAATGGCTGCCTATTTTATCCACGTCACTTCCCTATGCCTAGAATAACATGAGGACATCACTGGACCTCAATGAATGCAACCCGCAGCAGTGCTTGTCCTCAAACCTGGCCGCTATCCCAACAGGCCAACTCAAGCATGAACATCCTAAGCTTTAAAGGGGGGCATTTTTCTTGTTTTTCTCATCTCCTGGAAAACTCCAAACTGTACCCACTCCTTTCTTTTTTCAGCTTCATAGAATGTTTTCTTTAAGCAATATGTATGTTTACACATCTTAATATTTTGTTAATCTTTAGCGTTTTTTAAAATATATTACTTGAATATTTAATATAATTGAGAATTTATATTTATACATTTTAAATAATTTAATCCAATATATATATTACATTCTTGGGAGGTCACATCACATGATATTATACAACCTGAACTAACCTTGCTTTGTCATAAAAAAGCCAAATTATATTATTATATTATATGGTAAGAGACAAATTGACCTTGACACAAGTTTTTTTTCTTTTTTTTTAACGATGATATCATAATTAAATGAGTCATGAACTGCATTTTGTTTTAAATTTTATAATGTTCTCTGAGGTCCACTTATAACGTTATCAAGATCTTTACATCAAAAAACTAATTTAAAAGTAATAAGCTATTTTCTATCATGTTTTTGACCCTCTCTTTCGAACACTGTTTTGATGGGTGTAACACATTAAAGACTTGGAGGTAAACAGCCACTGCTATGATTGGGTAACAGTTTTGCATATTAAAATAAGTACGTACTTGGAGTTACCACAGTTACAGTTGTAATTGAAATGATTTGCAAATCAGGGTTATTGCCAAAATGTACAGACTTTTAACTGTTCGCAATGCACAAATCAAACAAACATAATTGAAATGGCTCATCACAACAAATGTTTCAAGTGGTTCCCCGAAATTCAACTGGCAAGCATATTTAGTACTTAGTAGAACACCCTTTTGCTGTTATGACTTGCTGCAAATGAGATATATAACCAGGCACCCGCTTCTGGCAGCATTTCTGAGGAATCTTTTCCCATTCCTCATGAGCAATGGCCTCCAGTTCAGTAACATTCTAGTGTTTGCATGCTGCAAGCAACCGCCGCCTTCAAATACTACCAGAGATTTTCTATGGGGTACAAGTCAGGTGACTGTGATGGCCACTGTAGAATCTTCCAGGACTTCGTCTGCAACAAAGCCTTGGTGGAATTTGAGGTATGCTTGGGATCATTGTCCTGTTGGAAGGTCCACTGACACCCAAGCTTCAGCTCCCTCTCTTATGGCATGACGTTTTCTCCTAGGATTTCCTGATACTTCAATGAATCCATCTTGCATTCCACATGCTGCAGGTTTCCAGTGCCAGAGGATGTAAAGCAGCCGCAGAGCATCACAAGGCACCACCATGCTTAACTGTAGACCGATCATACGCTTCATTCTTCTTCCTCCAGACATACCACTTATCCATAGGGCAGAAAAGTTCCAGTTTCACTGCTCCACAGAACAGAATCCCAAAACTTCTGTGGCTTATTTATGATTTTGAGCACTTTTCTTATGCTTTTGGGGCAGTGGTGAATGATATATGTCTTAGAGTTCTGGCATGGAAATCGCATGGGTTTAGTACGCGCCTTACTGTGCAAGCTGAAACCTCAGTGCCTGTTGCCACTAAGTCTTGCTGCTGGTCTTTTGCAGTCACTCAAGGGTTTTTCTGAACCAGCCTTCTCAGAAATCTGGTTGCAGTTGTTGATAGCTTTCCATTTCTGCTTCATCCAGGTAGTGTAACCACTGTTCCTTTAAATTTTAACTCGCAAACAATGCTATGCTTCCAATGGTGTCTCTGGGAACATTTAGTGCCTTAAGGGTGGGCTGTATAACCAAAATTCTGTTTCACGGTATGACAAATTTTATTTCACGGTAACGGTATATATCACAATATAGTTATTTATATTTATCAAATGGTTAGTTCCAGTCCTTGATTCTGATTGGTCTATAGCTGTGTATTAATTTACGATTAAACACGGCTATGACTGCTTCACCCAACGGTTCTATGTATCACTACAGAACACCCCTAGCAACCACTCTTAGCAACGTAAACATGTTCTCATTGATATTGTTCGTTGATGCTTTTAGAGTAGAGTGGGGTGTTCGATTCCGGGTTTTTTGGAGTCAACTCCGATTCCCGACTCCTAATATTTGAGTCAGTGGAGTCGACTCCCATTACTTTTAATCAAAATAGAGTCAGGAATAAAAAAACCTTCTTTCCCACTCCAGTACTGGATGGGACATTCTGATCGACAAATCTGTTTTATATAACAGTAAATGCTCTTTTCATGTAATCGAAGCACAAAGTGTCCGACTTCCAAGTCTCCGTTTTCAGCTCCTCCCGTCTGCACGTGGCAACTCTCGCCAATTGGTTACACGGTCGAACCAGACTGTAAAAAAATAACACAAACACACCTCACGTCTTAAAAAAAAAAAATTCTGAATTGATACTGGTAGTCGATTCCGGTCCTTGAGTCGATTCCGACACTAGGCCTATTGAGAGTTGAGGAATCGGCTCTTTTGGAGTCGACTCCCCATCACTATACAGGTCCTTCTCAAAAATTTAGCATATTGTGATAAAGTTCATTATTTTCCATAATGTAATGATAAAAATTTAACTTTCATATATTTTAGATTCATTGCACACCAACTGAAATATTTCAGGTCTTTTATTGTTTTAATACTGATGATTTTGGCATACAGCTCATGAAAACCCAAAATTCCTATCTAAAAAAATTAGCATATCATGAAAAGGTTCTCTAAACGAGCTATTAACCTAATCATCTGAATTAACTAATTAACTCTAAACACCTGCAAAAGATTCCTGAGGCTTTTAAAAACTCCCAGCCTGTTTCATTACTCAAAACCACAATCATGGGTAAGACTGCCGACCTGACTGCTGTCCAGAAGGCCATCATTGACACCCTCAAGCAAGAGGGTAAGACAGAAAGAAATTTCTGATCAAATAGGCTGTTCCCAGAGTGCTGTATCAAGGCACCTCAGTGGGAAGTCTGTGGGAAGGAAAAAGTGTGGCAAAAAACGCTGCACAACGAGAAGAGGTGACCGGACCCTGAGGAAGATTGTGGAGAAGGACCGATTCCAGACCTTGGGGGACCTGCGGAAGCAGTGGACTGAGTCTGGAGTAGAAACATCCAGAGCCACCATGCACAGGCGTGTGCAGGAAATGGGCTACTGGTGCCGCATTCCCCAGGTCAAGCCACTTTTGAACCAGAAACAGCGGCAGAAGCACCTGACATGGGCTACAGAGAAGCAGCACTGGACTGTTGCTCAGTTTTGGATGTCATTCGGAAATCAAGGTGCCAGAGTCTGGAGGAAGACTGGGGAGAAGGAAATGCCAAAATGCCTGAAGTCCAGTGTCAAGTACCCACAGTCAGTGATGGTCTGGGGTGCCATGTCAGCTGCTGGTGTTGGTGCACTGTGTTTTATCAAGGGCAGGGTCAATGCAGCTAGCTATCAGGAGATTTTGGAGCACTTCATGCTTCCATCTGATTTCATTTTTCAGCACGACCTCGCACCTGCTCACAGTGCCAAAACCACTGGTAAATGGTTTACTGACCATGGTATTACTGTGCTCAATTGGCCTGCCAACTCTCCTGACCTGAACCCCATAGAGAATCTGTGGGATATTGTGAAGAGAAAGTTGAGAGACGCAAGACCCAACACTCTGGATGAGCTTAAGGCCGCTATCGAAGCATCCTGGGCCTCCATAACACCTCAGCAGTGCCACAGGCTGATTGCCTCCATGCCACGCTGCATTGAAGCAGTCATTTCTGCAAAAGGATTCCCGACCAAGTATTGAGTGCATAACTGAACATAATTATTTGAAGGTTGACTTTTTTTTTTTGTATTAAAAACACTTCTTTTATTGGTCGGATGAAATATGCTAATTTTTGAGATAGGAATTTAGGGTTTTCATGAGCTGTATGCCAAAATCATCAGTATTAAAACAATAAAAGACCTGAAATATTTCAGTTGGTGTGCAATGAATCTAAAATATATGAAAGTTTAATTTTTATCATTACATTATGGAAAATAATGAACTTTATCACAATATGCTAATTTTTTGAGAAGGACCTGTAGTTAAGTATTGTGAGAGATCGAGTAAGCGAGTGTACCTGCATTTACAGTAGATATAGCATTTCCCTTCAGCTCAGTCCTATATTCGTAATAGAAATCCGTTTAAATGTCTGCTGTGATATCTTGACCTTTTAACAGTTAAGAGGTTTTCCCGTGCCCTAGTTTTAGTCCTTTCGATATAAAAGTCTTCTTTACTGACTGACACACTTATAAAGACAGTCTTTGCCACCATCTAATGGCGAAATAATGTAACAGTGGAAGGAAGGCTTTTAGTGATTTTACTTCATGAAAGTTGCATTGATACAAATTGTTTGGCTTTAATATTTATATTGTGTGGTAACCCGTTTTATAAATGCAATAAGGTACTCGAGGCAATATATACAGTCATACCGCCCAGCCCTGTCTTCGCTTTCTTTTTGTATCCAGTTCCTTGTTTGTGATTGGCAAATATATCTTCTCATAACTTTTTGGACCATTCTTTTGACATATTTCTAACATGCAGTCAAACGTGACACACAACAAATGAAGATATTTCATGTGTTCTAGCTCAAGCCCACCTGGTGCAACTAATGAAGCCCTTGATTAGTTGCATCAGGTGTGCTTGAGACAACACCTTTTTTGCAGATTTGTGCTGTTGTGCGAGGGATTCTATTCAGGGGGTTGAAATATTTCGAGACCTGAGAAGTAATTAAAAGTTGCATTTTCAGTTAAATTTGGGGAAACCACTTGAAACATTTGTTGCATTGAACTATTTCAATTACTTTTGTTTGATTTGTTCATTGCAAACAGCTGAAAGTCTGTAAATTTTGACAATAAACCTGATTTTGCAATGGGGGTTGAATAATTTCGATTACAACTGTATTATTGACAAAGGATGACTAACAGTGTGACTAGTGACTAACAATGAATGTACCATTTTTTTTCACACTGTCATTCTTATAGGCTATTCACAATTTTGTCATGACAACTCTGGAGTGTACTGGCATTGTAATGGGTATGACCATGTTGATATATTTGGTCTTAGCAGAGTAGATCTGCTACGCTGCTGCTGCTGCTGTTGGTTATTGCTGCAGCAGAGCAAGTAAGGGACTTGCTATTGCCAAAACATACACAACACGCTGTTGTGAGCAACAGCTCTTATTTTTGCTTTTATCCAAAGCAACTTACAGGAGAGCAAGAAAAGCCGTCAAACGGGCAACAATATGCAAGTGCTGTGACTAGTCCCAGTTAGTGTATTATAGTACACGTAAAAAGACAAAAAGAACTTGCGATATGTTTGGTAATTGTACCTGAATGAATTTAAAATTAATTTGCTATATTTCAGATCAATATATTTGTTAATTTTAATTAAGCCTAACTTTATTCTGAATAAATAAATAATATCTGAAATTATAACTATATCTGAATTATAAATAATTGATTTCCGTATAAAATAATACTACCATTAAAAAACACATTTGATTTTCTTTTTTTAATCAATGTAGAATGTGTAACTTAAACATAAAACTGTGTGTGTGTGTGTGTGTGTGCGCGTGCTTGAGTGAGATTTTGGTTGGGTGACAGTTGGTTACCGTTTGACAAGAGTTTAGAGTGTGACAAAAGCACAATGTTGTGTTTTATTGCGAGTGTACACAAATATATGTAAACATTTTGCAGTTTGAATGATGTCCTGTATTAACAAAATGACGGAGTATGTTTTAATGTTTCCACTGTTCGATCGCGCCCGCGCCCCTCTCTCTCTCTCTCTCTCTCTCTCTCTCTCTCTCTCTCTCTCTCTCTCTCTCTCTCTCTCTCTCTCTCTCTCTCTCTCTCTCTCTCTCTCTCTCTCACTCTCACTCACTCACTCACTCACTCACACACACACACACACACACACACACACACACACACACACACACACACACACACACACATTCTTCCATCAGCAAACCCACATATGGTTAAACAGCACAGACCTTCAATATTGGACTCCTTCTGCCCCATTACCCTGAATGACATCCTTAAATTAGTGGGGACGATGAAACCTTCTCAAAGCCCTGTTGATATTTTACCTACATCTTTGCTTTTAAAATCCATACATCATCTTGGCCCATGTTTGGTTTCAATTTTAAACTTATCTCTTCAGCTGGGCCAGGTTCCTAGCTGTTTTAAGCATGCCGTTGTTCAGCCTATCTTGAAAAAGAATAATCTTGATGCAGCTTCATTCAGAAATTATAGGCCTATTTCTAAATTGCCATTTATTTCTAAAATTCTAGAAAAGGTTGTTGCGAACCAGCTGAATAATGTTTTGGATTTACATGATATCTTTGATAAATTTCAGTCTGGTTTTCGTAAAAAACATTCAACTGAGACTGCCCTCCTTAGGGTCTCAAATGATATTTTGATGGCTGCTGATGGGGGTAAATGTTCTGTGCTGGTGTTATTAGATCTCAGTGCAGCGTTTGATACTGTGGATCACTGCACTCTAATAGATAGACTGAAAACTACTGTGGGCATTACTGGATCAGCTCTGGATTGGATCCTATCTTTCAGACCGGAGTTTCTCTGTGTCCATAGGACCATATTTGTCAGACTCGGCTCCTTTGTCCTGTGGTGTGCCCCAAGGTTCTGTGCTCGGCCCCCTGCTGTTCAGTCTGTATATGCTCCCTCTCGGAGAGATTACTGCTAGTTTTGGAGAAATATCTTATCATTGTTATGCTGATGATATTCAACTATATTTATCTTTTAGCCCTGATAGGCTGGATAAACTGTCCTTGTTGCACAATTGTTTAGCCTCCATTAATAATTGGATGGCAGACAACTTTTTACAACTAAATTCAGACAAAACTGAGGTGCTGATTTTTGCTCCAGATAACATTACTCCAAAGATTAGGCAGGCCATTGGGGCTCTACTATCCTCGGACGGTAATGTGGTGCGAAATTTGGGTGTCATTTTTGATAAATCGATGAGTTTTAGCAGTCATGTTAAATCGGTGGTTCGTTCCTGTTTTTTTCATCTCAGGAACATCGCTAGGATTAGATCGGTGGTTTCTTAAGAAGAGCTGGAGATGCTTGTTCATGCTTTTATTTCCTCTCGCCTGGATTATTGCAATGTACTGTACACTTGCTTAAACAAATCCTCCATCGACAAACTGCAAGTTGTACAGAATGCTGCTGCAAGACTTTTGTCAAGGACCAACAGGAGATCACATATCACACCTGTGCTTAAGGCTCTTCATTGGCTCCCAATTAGTTTTAGAGTGCAGTTTAAAATTTTAACCATTACTTACAGAGCCTTCCATGGTCAAGCTACCTCTTACATCCAGGAACTATTGCACATACACACTCCTGGTCGCTCTTTGAGGTCTTCAAGCCAAGACCTTTTTACCGTTCCTAGGACACGTCTTAAAACAAAAGGTGATCGTGCTTTCTGTGTGGTGGCTCCAAGGCTCTGGAACACTCTTCCATTAGCCTTGAGAGCCCTGGACTCTGTAGAAACTTTTAGTAAACACCTTAAGACACATCTTTTTAGACAAGCGTTTAACTAGCCATATGGTTTTGTTGTTATGTGTGTTGTGGTTATTATATGTTTTATTATTTTTGTTTTTACTGTGAAGCACTTTGTGACCCTTCCTGTCTGTGATAAGTGCTATATAAATAAAGTTTTACTTACTTACTTACTTACTTTACACACACACACACACACACACACACACAGTTCGATCGCGCCCGCGCCTCTCCCTCTCTCGCGCACACACAAACTTCAGCATTGCAATATTGACATCGCAGTCTGCTCATTACGACGGGTTCACACCGGACGCTGAAGCGACGCGGAAGTGGCGCGGAATGGAGGCCGCTTATTTTCGGCGCCCATGTTAACCTATGGTGTCGTTCACACCAGGGTCTGGTCTATTTTTTTCGCGAGCCGCAAGTGATCCGCGTCAATTCCGGAAGGAAGTTACACCAAGAAACACTCGACCATCCGGTCAATTGTCAAAATATAAGCAATTTTCAAATTAAAATACCCTATAATACCCTATAATCAAAAGATATAGGGCAAGGGCTCTCCTCCTGTCTACTCGCACTGGGAAACAGGAAGAGGAAAATAGATTTAATAAATTTGAAGAGAGGATGTATATTTCAACGGTATATATACACTACTATTACTGTCTACCATATTCTCTCTCTGGCTGCGTGTGTGTCTCAACGGATTAATAAAAGAAGTGTACAAACTTCTTGGTTACAGAAACATGGTGTATTTATATTATGAGGTTATTTACTTAGGTTATACCCATGATGTAAAAAAATAGCTCTGAATAAACAACAACTGAGCAGAAGCGCTTGTCGACCTCCGCGAAGAATACGCGTCTGGTGTGAACAGGCAGGCGCCGGACCGCACGTGATTTTCCGTTCAGCGTCGCTTCAGCGTCCGGTGTGAACCCGGCGTTATGCTGCGTTCAGACCAAACGCGAATTGAGCTAAATTTATCGCTATTTAGAGTTTTATTTATTTTTATACCGTGTATTCTCCGTGTAAATTCGTGCACCGAACCGTGGCGCCCGTACCGATTCGGTTCAATACGAATACATGTACCGTTCCACCCCTAATATATATATATATATATATATACACACACACACATACATATACACACTATGGGTGGAACGGTACACAGAAGTCACGGTTCGGTTCATACCTCGGTTCAGACATCACGGTTCGGTAGGCTACGATTTCGGTACAACGGAGTGAAAAGCAAAACAAAAATGCAGAAGGCATTTTTATTAATGTCTTAAGCCTTGTATTTTTAAAATAAGTTTTATTAATAAAGGCATAGAACCATTTTATTTGTAGTGCACTGACAATAGTTTTATATAATTTAATTAGTTTATTAATTCAATTAATAAAAAGACAAAAAGACCTTGCGATATGTTTGGTAATTGTACCTGAATGAATTTAAAATTAATTTGCTATATTTCAGATCAATATATTCGTTTTCCTTAATTTTAATTAAGCCTAACTTTATTCTCATCTGAATTATAAATAATTGATTTCCGTATAAAATAATACTACCATTAAAAAACACATTTGATTTTCTTTTTTTAATCAATGTAGAATGTGTAACTTAAAAATAAAACTGTGTGTGTGTGTGTGTGTGTGTGTGTGCGCGTGCTTGCGTGCGATTTTGGTTGGGTGACAGTTGTAGGTTACCGTTTGACAAGAGTTTAGAGTGTGACAAAAGCACAATGTTGTGTTTTATTGCGAGTGTACACAAATATATGTAAACATTTTGCAGTTTGAATGATGTCCTGTATTAACAAAATGACGGAGTATGTTTTTATGTTTCCACTGTTCGATCGCGCCCGCGCCTCTCTCTCTCTCTCTCTCACTCTCTCTCACACACACACACACACACACACACAGTTCGATCGCGCCCGCGCCTCTCCCTCTCTCGCGCGCACACACACTTCAGCATTGCAATATTGACATCGCAGTCTGCTCATTATGCTGCGTTCAGACCAAACGCGAATTGAGCGAAATTTATCGCTATAGAGTTTTATTTATTTTTATACCGTGTATTCTCCGTGTAAATTCGTGCACCGAACCGTGACGCCCGTACCGTTTCTGTTCAATACGAATACATGTACCGTTCCACCCCTAATATATATATATATATATAGAATAGTAAGTGTTGTAAAAATAGTAAAATGTTTTAAATGTCAAAAGATAAAGAAAAACTTTGTTTCTAAATTCATGACCCCTTTAAAAGCTGCACATCATTGAAGAAGAGATGTCAACCATTCTACACAATGTTTTTATAGGCTACATAAATGAATCAATCCATCCAGAAAAATAAATTAGTATCATGATCCACATGGTGATTAAGTCTGAAAAATGAATGCATTATTTTTATTTTATTTATTGAGGCAATTCTGGCAATCATTATTTTTTACACACACAGTACTACAGATCCATAAAAGCTTGTTTTTCCCCAATGTCTTAACTTTGTTCAGCAGGTTGTGTTTATTTTAAGTCATAAATAATTACATGGTATAAAAACTTTGCTGAGTGATATTGGACAGTCCTGTCAGAGCAGGACTTTCATGGCATTTTGATTGATAAATATTGCACCACCCGCTGAGCTGCCTCAACCTGAGCCATTCCAACCAAGTGTTTCCGAAAGAAGTGCTGACTAACCTGTTAACAGGGTCACTGCACTTTGTCTGTTTGCAGAATATTTTCCTTATTTATCTTCTTTCACTCAATCCACTGGCTCTGCGCTGCCCTTTGCACCAGTACTACACTCCATGTTGCACACAGAGGACTACTTGAATAAACTTCACCCATTTGTGAAATGGAAAGTTTACTATAGTTTACTATGTTATACAAACAAAATGTGTCAGGAATGCAGATTCATCAAATGAACAGCATGCACCGCTTCCATTGCCTGAAGTGACTCTGTTGTGTTGTTTACTTTTGGATATGAGGGAAACAGAATTATAATGGGTCTCAAAGAGGATAGCTGTAACGCACGTCGCAGCGAGAGTGCAACCCTCACTCTCAAACAGTGAAATACGGAAATGAGTGTGAAGGGAGTGCACCGTTTCTAGATTTGTACCAGTGACCAGAAGATTCAAGCTAATAAAGTTAATTGACCCTTACTCTATTAATAGGCTATGTGTATAATTTATTTTTACCTATTTATTCAAATTGTTTCTAATTCGCTTAGAGAGAGAATAATAACTTATTGGAGAATAATTTTAAATTTGAATACAATTTTTACTCTTGTTCTCCAGAAAAAAAAAAATATATATATATATATAAAACCAAATAATTAAAGGGGTGGTAAAACACGATTTCACTTTTCTAACTTTGGCTAGTGTGTAATGTTGCTGTTTGAGCATAAACAACATCTGCAAAGTTACAGCGCTCAAAGTTCAAAGCAAACGGAGATATTTGCTTTTAAAGAAATCAATTTCTAAGGACTACAGCAAACAGCCGGTTTTGGACTACACGACATTCCTCCAGGGTTGCTGATGTCAGCAAACCCCAATAAACCCCTCATCCGAGAATACAAAATAAGGGGGGCGAGGCCATTTTATATTGCTTTGGAGAAGAGTTATTGTGGTATAGGATTGTTGTGTGCATGTTCAGTCCACACACAGGGTGGTCATATTGTTAATTGTATGTTGTAGCAAGGAAGTAAACAAAAGACAACGCTGTTTGGCTCTGCAAACCAGCTTGTTAAATGCTCATTCATACTTAACGTTAGCCGACAAACACCTAACGTTACAAACTTTTTTTAAATCTCAACAGCGAACTAGGAATTAGAGTAAATTATTCTTTGATTAGAGCTTTTATGTATTGTTTATCGCTTGTTTATGCTAAACTTGGTTCTCTTACGAGAGGTTCTCTCGTATTGCGTAAGCTAACTTTACCTACGGGTAAAGTCATCTTTGCTCGAGATATTGAAGCCAAAAAATTATCCTTAATTTTGTATTTATTGTCAACGCAGTGCAGCAGCCAGCAGACCTAGAGCAGGCCATCAAGGTTGTGCTGAAGCCAGAGCAGGGAAAGTCCTCCTAGCAACGCCAGTGAGGAAAAGACGCGCTGGTCTCGCTGCGGCCGGATCACCGTCAAAGCATCTCGTCCTGTCAGTCCCCTCAGTGAAGGCTACTGCAGACATACATATAGCAGCCAACGAGTCGGCAACACCGCTCGCTCGCCTGCACACAAACGCCGTTTTTACGGCGACCCAGAGAAATCTCAGAAAGAGTATAAATTCTGGTTATCCGGCTCACGCCGAGTGTGTTTTATGTGTAGTAAACGTGCCCACAAGTCAGTGCTCACCCCTACATGTAAACACTATGCCCCATGTATCTCACATGCTCACAGAGCCCACTCTCATAAAGCTGGCAAATGCCGCTCGAGTGTTAGATGTAGACAATGTGCCCACAAATCTGTGCTCACACCTACTTGCTGCACGCTCTGTTACACGGCAACAGCAACAGCGGCCATGTTATGAACGTAAGTCAAGTGACCGCCCACGAGCGCTCACGCTTACTTACAAACACTTCGCCCCAGGCTCCGCTCGCAATAAATATCGCCACGAAATGTTCCCCATTCCCAAAAATCGGGTCATATCAAGTGGTACAGGCAGTTACAGCTGTCAGCGAGCCGCCGTTACTGAGATCAGAGAGCTCACGCCTCCGGTACAGTTTCCCGAGCCCGCGCAGCGCAGCGAGAGGAACCCGGAGCCCATTCTGCCCCTAGCTACACATGTAGAAGCATGGAAGGCTATTCCAGGTGAGACAGATTGGGTGCTAAGCACAATAAGTCAAGGCTATTCGCTTCAGTTCGCTCGCCGCCCCCCCCCCCCCCCCCGCTTTCGAGCGCGGACCGAGACGAAAGTGAAAGCGGATGTAGCGCATCTACTCCGCGCAGAAATAGCCAAACTGCTGTGCAAAGGGGCCATAGAACCAGTACCTCCTTCTCAGAGCGAGTCAGGCTTTTACAGCCATTATTTTCTCGTACCCAAGAAGGACGGAGCTCTAAGACCTATCTTAGATCTGAGACATTTGAACAAAGCTCTCATGAGACGGCTGTTCAAAATGATCACGACCAGACAAATCCTCGCGCAAATTCGCCCGAGGGACTGGTTTATCTCTCTCGATCTGAAAGATGCATACTTTCAGATCCCGATATCCCCATGTCACAGGCCATTCTTGAGATTCGCCTTCGACGGTCGGGCATATCAATACACCGTCCTCCCGTTTGGCCTATCCTTAGCGCCCCGTACATTAATGAAGTGCATGGATATGGCTCTCGCCCCCTTGAGAGTGAAAGGGCTGCGAATTCTGAACTATTTGGACGATTGGCTGATTTTAGCCCAGTCAGAGATAGAACTGTTATCTCACAGAGCTGTCTCAGCCACCTGGAAAGCTTGGGTCTCACGGTCAACTGGACCAAGAGCTCATTACTGCCCAGTCAGTCAGCTTCCTTCCTAGGAATAGAACTGGACTCTGTGGCTATGACAGCCCGCTTATCGACACAGCGCCAAGCCGTGTTCGACAGCTAGCCGCGTCTTTCCAGGAGGGCAGCATTACACCTCTGAAGACATTCCAGAGGATGCTAGGCTGTATGGCATCAGCTGCGGCTGTGCTTCAGCTGGGCCTGCTGCGCATGCGCCCACTACAACGCTGGCTGAACACCCAAGTGCCTCACTGGTCTTGGGTTTCAGGCCACAGACGAATCAGAGTGACTCAGAGCTGTGTTTCGGCTCTGCAGCCCTGGTTAGCGGCCGATTGGTACCAGCGGGGAGTGACAATGGGGGCTGTTTCACACCGATTGGTCATCTCGACGGATGCCTCCAACCTAGGTTGGGGCGCCGTTTTCGAGGGCAGACTGGCCTTTGGCCTGTGGTCAGACCAAGAGAAACGCTTCCATATAAACTGTCTGGAAATGATAGCGGTCGAGAATGCGCTCAAAAGCTTCCTCCCGTTCATACAGGACCACCATGTACTGGTCCGCTCGGACAACATGTCTGTGGTGTCCTACATAAACCGTCAGGGCGGATTCAGATCCAGAAACCTCTGCCATCTGACGGAACGCCTTCTTATATGGTCTCAGTGCCGCCTGCGCTCGCTGAGAGCCGCGCATGTGCCAGGCCACTTGAACGATGGTCCAGACAAACTGTCCAGGAACTACGTTCCCCCAGGGGAATGGTCCCTGCACCCCCAAACAGTCCACTTACTGTGGCGCCTCTTCGGCAAAACGAAAGTCGACCTGTTTGCGTCAAAAGACAACGCTCATTGCCCGCTGTTTTTTTCAAAGAATGAGGATGTGCTGGCCCAAATCTGGCCCAGCCTCCCACTTTATGCTTTCCCTCCGGTCTCTCTGTTACCACAGGTAATCAAGAGAATCAGGGAAACGCGCCACTCGGTGCTCCTTATAGCCCCGCGCTGGGAGAATCAAACCTGGTTCCGGGAGCTGATGCGGCTGTCCCACACAGCCCCTTGGCCGATTCCGGTGAGGAGAGATCTCCTCTCTCAAGCCTGCGGCTCAATCTGGCATCCCCATCCAGAGCGCTGGTGTCTGCACGTATGGTTAATCAACGGATACCCGTTGTACTGCCAGAAGGAGTGATGAACGCGATTACGCAATCCAGAGCTCCCTCTACGAGGTGGCTTTATGCGTCTAAATTAGGGATGCACCGATCCGATACTCAGTATCGGTATCGGCTCCGATACAGCCATTTTTGCCGGATCGGGTATCGGTCAGACAAGGCCGATCCAAATCCGATATTGTGCGTTTACTATTCAGTGGTGTTGTTAAGCCCCACAAAACGCACAAAAACATTATATTATGCTCGGGATGCGCATAAGCGCTTTGAGCCGCACTGTATTGGAGCCTTTCATATGATAATACAGTGACGCAATGAAAGATTATTAATAGCAGTTATTGTTCTGTACTATCTATCATATGTTGCTACCTCATTAAACAGCTGTGCTATACATTTAAAAAATATATTTTTAAAAATATATATATAGTAGGCTATATATAAAATAATTGATATTTTTGTTATCTTGTTTTTCATGAATGTGTTTTACAACAATGTGTTTTACTAGATTTAGTGTTACACTTAATGTCTCTAATTTTTTCCCCACTAAACGTTTTTTTTTTTTCACTAAATGTTCAGATTTTATACAATTATTGTGATTTTCCTAGTAAATTTTACTGCTGAATTATCCACTAATCCAGTGGTTCTCAATCCTGGTCCTGGGGACCCACTGCTCTGCACATTTTATATGTCTCCTTTATCTGACACAGCCAGTTCAGTTCATAGAGCTCTTTCCTAACGAGCTGATGATCTGAATCAGGTGTGTTAAATGAGGGAGACATACAAACTGTGCAGAGCTGTGGGTCCCCAGGACCAGGATTGAGAACCACTGCACTAATCTAGTTTATAATAGCATTTATGTCAGATTATCATCATATATATTTTTTGTTGTTGTTGATTTTCTTTATAATGAAGTTGTCTGTATTAAGTAGATTGTGTTTAACACACAAAATAGTGATTATCAGTTCAACACAGAGTTATAGAAATTCTACTTGATTTAAAAAAAAAAACTGCACTGGTATCGGTATCGGATCGATATCGGCCGATACTCAGAATTTTTGGGATCGGATCGGATCGATTCGGAAAAAATGGTATCGTTGCATCCCTAGTCTAAATGGTCGGTGTTCTCCAAATGGTGTGCTGATAGAGATCTAGACCCACGAATGTGTGGGGTCCCGGGGTTGCTTAGCTTCCTTCAAGAGCTGCTGGATAAGGGCAGGTCCCCATCCACGCTTAAAGTCTATGTGGCGGCCGTCGCAGCGTTCGCTGAGTCGACGCGCGGCCAGTCCATAGGAAGGAACGAGCTCGTCATTCGCTTCCTTAGAGGAGCTAGACGGATTAATCCCCCGCGACCCCCGTCGGTTCCCATGTGGGATCTTTCACTGGTCCTAGAGGCCCTGAAAGCTTTCCCCTTTAAACCATTAGACTCCGTGGACCTAAAGTACCTCTCGCTCAAAACCGTTTTTCTGACAGCTCTGTCATCAGTTAAACGTGTGGGTGATTTACACGCTCTATCTGTTAGCGCAGCGTGTCTTGAGTTCGGGCCAAATGACTCTAAAGTCATCCTCAAGCCAAGACATGGTTATGTCCCTAAAGTGTTGGGCACCCCCTTCAGAGCGCAGGTCATTTCTCTTTCGGCTCTGCCAGCATCCGATAGTGAGGGTGATGTGAATCTCCTCTGCCCCGTCAGGGCGCTGAGGGTTTACATTACGCGCACCGCCTCTTTCAGGCGTTCGGAACAGCTCTTTGTCTCGTTCGGTGGGCGCACCAGGGGTCTCGCCGCCGCGAAACAGGGACTGTCCAGATGGATAGTGGAAGCTATCACATTTGCTTATAAGTCTAAAGGTCTGCAATGCCCCTTGGGCATCAGGGCGCATTCCACCAGAGGCGTGGCCTCGTCGTGGGCTTGGTCCAGTGGAATTTCCATTCATGACATTTGTGAGGCGGCAGGCTGGGCTCCTTCCACATTTGTTAGGTTTTATAACCTGGAAGTTCCCGCCTTGCAGGCTAGACTTCTGTCAGTGTGAGCAGTGTGTTTGTCATGCCCAGATTATCATGCGCAGACTTCTCTCACACGACGTTAGCTCTCCTGGTTGAGCTGCACTATATGGTGAATAGTTATATGGACCGGCGACGCCACTCTGTATACCCTGTATGTGCTTATAACATGTGCTGGCCCGCATTGCTGGCCACCTGTTTCCCACTTATCTATGTTCCCCGGGAATCCCTGGGACTCAAGAAGTGGAGGCTGGGCGTGCACGGCGTTGACAATGGGTTCCCGTAGCGTAAGCTAGCTTACGCAATACGAGAGAACCTCTCGTAAGAGAACGATACTCGGTTACTAACGTAACCTCGGTTCTCTCTAGAAGAGGGAACGAGTATTGCGTAACCTGACCGTGCAGGCGCCACAAGCGTTTTTTCGCTTCAGCTGATGAAACCAGTGACGCAGCCTACAAGCCTGGCTTTTATACGCTAAGCCACCCCCATTTTGGCGGGCTATGACGCGTAAGGGCGCGAAGCGCCCTCATTGGACGTGACGTCACGCGTGAGGCTCAGTGGTAGGCTGCAGCAGTTGCCGCAGGGCAGCCAATGAGCACGCAAGATGGCCTGCTCTAGGTCTGCTGGCTGCTGCACTGTGTTGACAATAAATACAAAATTAAGGATAATATTTTGGCTTCAATATCTTGAGCAAAGGTGACTTTACCCGTAGCGTAAGCTAGCTTACGCAATACTCGTTCCCTCTTCTAGAGAGAACCGAGGTTACGTTAGTAACCGAGTATCGCTCTGTGTTTGATTTGGCTACTGTAGTAAATCCAATGTTTAGTGTTCGTTTTGGGTTAATAGTTCTGTTGACAGATATTTCGCTACAATCGTTCTAAAAATACAAAAGTAACCGTGCCATACAGTCAGTAACGATCACTATAGATGGGCAGTCTTTACTAAAAAAAAATCCCTTTGAGGACTGTAGTATAATTTGTTAGAAAGATTATATGAAATTCTTGTTTATGAAGCTTATTTTTTTGTAATACTATAATATTTAGTACAATTAAATAACAGCGTATCTAAAAGGTAATGAGACAACAAAAAACAAACCTTTGTGAAACGTCGTTTAACAGACGTTCTTGAACAGGTTCTGCTCGATCATCTTCACTAACACTCTCTGGGTCTGATTCGGGCTCAAATTGGTATGGTTTTATTGAGGCCATCGTACACAAAAGCACAAACTGGCTACCGGTAAAGGTACGGGGCGTGACGTTTCCGGAAAACGTGCACTAGTCGGTTAGCAAATCACAACACACTGGGCCAGCTAACCAATCTGAGCCCACTGCGTATTTTTGAGGGACTGGCTTCATAGAACCCGGAAACCATCAGACCGTTTTTACAAGGAGGGGCAGAGCAGTGTAGAATAAAGGTAAAATATATGAAAAATAATGCAATTTTTTAAAAACGAAGCATGAACACATGTTACAGTGCACCCCACAAACACAATCAAGCCTTTGAAAAAATGTGTTTTACCACCCCTTTAAATGAAATAAAATACAGTAGAATTTGAAAGTAGAAAATAAAAATCTCAATAAATCAAATTTACTGCTCACAATAGCATTCTCAATATGAATTAGGATTTCACCAAATCTCATTTCGACGCTGCTTGCACGATTTCCTTCTTCCGCAATTGAGTTCTGAGCAACACAGTTCAGTCAGAAAGGTATGTAAAAAAATATGCACAATCCTACCACTACGTTCATTCCTTGAGCCACAAAGCTCGGTCCTTATGGGCATGGTTCGCCACTTCCTGCTCGCAATAGTTTTTCCGATGTGACGCAGAGACAAAACCTTCTTCAGAAATCGTCCAGTGTCCTGGAAACGTGCAGCATCCGACTCATAAAATGATGAAAAAATAGAAAAGAAGGGAAAAAAAGAAGGAAAAAAAAGAAAAAAGACCTAACCTTGCAAAAGGCCAAAATACAATTACACATTCCTTAAAATATACATAATTGCAGCAGTTAATCTGCATAATAAACAACTTTCAACATTTTTAACTTAATTTTCATCTAACTTTAGCACATTGAATTTACATAGATGTGCGAAGAGCATTTTTCAAATGACGTGCTTAACTTAGGCCTCATCTGCCCCTAACTTATCACATGTGCGTCATGATCAGCCATTGAAGGGATAGTTCACCCAAAAATGTAAATTCTGTCAGTATTTACTCACCCTCATGTTGTTCCAACCCCGTAAGACCTTCGTTCATCTTCGGAACACGAATTAAGATATTTTTAATGAAATCTGAGAGCTGGGATCACTCCTCCATACTAGTCCATAGGCTTCTTCAGGGATTGAAACTTGCCAGCCCCGAAAAGTCATTAAATACATCGTTAAAATAGTCCAAGTGACTACTGTGGCTCAATCTTAAGTTTATCAAGCGACGAGAATACTTTTTGTGCGCAAAAACAAACAAAAATAACGATTTTATTTCAACTATTCATTTCCTTCTCTGTTGGCCTCTAGTCAGTTCACTTAGTATGATTGCGTAGAGCTACGTCACACGTAGGCTCACTATTGGCCGACGCTGGTCATGTGTGTGATGCGTGTGACGTACAACAACAGAAGCGTACGCTATATCACTAGTGAACTGACTCGAGGCCCACAGAGAAGGAAATGAATAGTTGAAATAAAGTCGTTATTTTTGTTGTTTTTTGCGCACGAAAAGTATTCTCGTCGTTTGATAAACTTAAGATTGAGCCACTGTAGTCACTTGGACTATTTTAACGATGTCTTTAATGACTTTTCGGGGGTGGCAAGTTTCAATCCCTGAAGAAGCCTATGGACTAGTATGGAGGAGTGATCCAGCTCTCAGATTTCATCAAAAATATCTTAATTCGTGTTCCGAAGATGAACGAAGGTCTTACGGGGTTGGAACAACATGAGGGTGAGTAAATAGTGACAGAATTTTCATTTTTGGGGAACTAACTTAACCCTTTAACTCATAACTTAGCTCGAATACACGACAAAAAACATTAAAATACCAGCCTGTATTTTCCCTGTAGCATTCACGCAGACATTCACCCGTAATCATTGACTGGTGACATTCAATCCACACTTTTATTTAAAAAAAACTCTGCTATTTCTCTGATACAATTGTTAGTTTGTTAGTTCTAATTCTATTTTTTTCTTCTCTTCTTTTTAGGATTGCAGCAACTGCTTCTCTCTCTCGCAAGGAGTGTTGCATTGTTTGTGTCCTGGCTCCACCCATTAAGGCGGGGCTAACTTCCCACTCGTCTAATTGGACCAATCTTCATCTTATTAAATTAAATAACTTTTCTAAATGAGTTTTATGTATTTATGTATTTTCTAATTTTCTCTTCACAGATATTAATACAATAAAATAACTTTTTTACATATTCATGAGTGTTAAGTTTTTTTTTTTTTTTCCTTTTTCTTACATCAACAGGATTTCTCTAGTGACCTGGGATACACCGGGGTTCTTAAATCATCATTAATTATTTGCAGTAGATTGCTGGTGTCTTTTGGGAAGTTTTGAATTTTAAGGTGAAGCAAATGCATTCAAAACAACTATATAGGCCAACAATATAATTACCAAGTGATCTTCACAATAGCTGTTGGATATTTACACTCTTGTGGAATGAGTTCTATTTAAAGATAATATTATTGATTATTTTTCTGATGCAGTATAAAACATAAAAACCACATTCAAGTTTATAAAAGACAAGGAAAGACATAGGGAAGACAAGTTTATATCACAAGCATTGATATGTGACCATAGTTATTGATCCAGCCAAACTGTTAAACTTAGATGAAGTTAAAGGAGCTGGATCAATGACATTTTAAATGTGTACATTTAGTTTTTTTTTTATTTTAGACAGTTTTTTTAATTTTACTGAGTACTGAGGCAGGGTCACGTTCTGCTCTGAGACAAAGTTTGAGGATCCAAATGCAGTTTTATTGGGTAATCCAGAGCGTCCCCTTGGAATTATAAGGTTCTATCTGACATTTTTGTAAAAATTGAGTTATTCACATATTCTTATTCGGTGACAACTTATTTACATTATGTGATGTGTTTTTTTAAGTTGTGTACATTGTGGGACTTTTTATTGAAAAAACAAAAAGGTTCTATCTACAAAATCGAACTCTAACTTGGCTCTATAAGGTTCTATCTGCGTGAGCCAATCAGCACTTCGAATGCACAGAAGAGGACCAATCAGAATCAACTTTATATGTCATGTCGCCAGCTTTTTCCTTGAAGACAAAAAGAAACCCCATAAAGGCATAATGCTATACATTTACAGTAAATTAAAGATTCACTAAATTGTGTAATGTTATGAAGTGGCTTCAATTTGGCCATTTTCTTTATAGTGTATTGGTTATTATTATTAATTATCAATGAGGTTATTATTAATAACTATTATTATTATAGTTATTATTATTTGAATTATACAAATATGCAGTGAGTAAATTGAATATTTAAAAAAACATTTGTGTGTGTGTGCGCTAATGTGTGAAAGTGTGTGTGTGTGTGTGTGTGTGTGTGTGTGTGTGTGTGTGTGTGTGTGTGTGTGTGTGTGTGTGTGTGTGTGTGTGTGTTTTTGTGATTTGTGATTACACAAATGTGTATAATGACATGGGTATTACACTGGTATTACAATTTGAACGTGATTTATGAGGACATTTCATACGTCCTCATATTTCAAATGGCTTTAAAAACATACTAAGCAGTGTTTTATTAAAAATGTAAAAATGCAGAATGTCTCCTGTGACGGGTAGGTTTAGGGATAGGGGCAGTGTAGGGGGATAGAATATACAGTTTGTCCAGTATAAAATCCATTACGCCAATGGAATGTCCTCACAAGGATAGCAAAACAAACCTGTGTGTGTGTGTGTGTGTGTGTGTGTGTGTGTGTGTGTGTGTGTGTGTGTGTGTGTGTGTGTGTGTGTGTGTGTGTGTGTGTGTGTGTGTGTGTGTGTGTGTGTGTGTGTGTGTGTGTGTGTGTGTGTGTGTGTGTGTGTGTGTGTGTGTGTGTGTGTGTGTGTGAAAGTGTGTGTGTGTGAAAGTGTGTGACAGTGTGTGTGTGTGTGTGTGTGTGTGTGTGTGTGTGTGAGTGAGAGAGGGGGTGTGTGTGTGATTAAAAAATTAGTCTGACATTTTTTGTGATCATATAGTCAGTGAATCATTTTTCAATGATTATTAAACTTTATGAATTAATTTGCTGAAGCATGTCGATTTTCTTGTAGTTTTTAAAGTCTTAAAATGTCTTAATTTTTACAATATTAAGCCTTATAGGTCAAATAGTTAACAATTTCATTGATGGAGTCTTAATTACAACAATAAACGTTAGCATGTTATTTCAGCCATACTGATGTCTAGAGAGAAAGCCATTATACCTGGCCCACTTTAGCTGGAATAAAGTCCTGCTCAGATCTATTACAGTAGCTGCTTTCTGTCTAAACAAAAGAAAGATTAAAGTAACAATTTCTGCAATAATGTGTTTAATTACCCACCAAATTGGTAACGAAAATTAAGATTCTGCACTGGACAAAATATTTAGACCTACCTTGCTTAATTTGAAATGTCCTAAATACATGGAAGTGCTAAAAAATATGAAATAAATGTCATAGAAAGGATACAATTTAACTTTCTAACACATGTTGAGATATTGTTACAACATTAATTTTATATTTCATGTTCAAATAATGTTTTGGCAGATAGAACCTTATAATTCTAAGCGAAAAGTGTTTTTTTAGAATTAGAAGGTTCTATCTGCATTTGACCCATTTCAAAAAAAGACATTTAAAAATTTGAGAGGATTTTGACATTGTATATTTAGAATACATTTAGGGTCCCTGTTATTTTCATGTTTGAAAGAAACTTGTTCCCCATATAAATTTTCCTATATGTAATGCAAAAACTTTGAAGCTCAATATCTCAAAACTGCTCAGAACGCAGATAGAACCTTATAATTCCAAGGGGACGAGAGGTAAAACAGAGGGTAATCCAAAAACGTAATCCAAAAAACAGGCAAGAGGTCATAAACACTGGGTAATCAGTCCAAACAATATCAGGTTCACAGGGGCTCAGGCAAAAAGGAAAATCCAAGGACAGGCAGAGATCAAAACCAAGAACACAGGAATAACAGAGAGAACACTTAGAATTGCTGTACAAACACTAAACAAGACTTCGCAGGGAATGAATGTGAAAACCAGGCTATTATAGGGAGAGTTAAACAATAGCTGCGTTTACATGGTTCAATCGGAATGAAATCAATCCGATTGATGAATCCGAACACGGTGTTTACATGAACGATAAATAAAGTAATCGGGTTGATGTGCGCGTTTATATGTCACAAGATTCAAATCGGAATTGATTTTTTGACATGCGCACACTGCACGAACACACTGCTGTTCGCGCATAACTATTCTCCTCTATTGCATAACTATTCTCCTCTATTGGTTCTTTGTTTTTTTTAAACAGCAGACTTAATATTTATCCATCTCTGGTCATGATTTGGAGACGATGAGCATGAACCGCTTTGCCGTGCTGCTTATATTGATCACGCAGTAAAACCCTGCGCCCAAAACTAGTCGTCTATGGATGATAATCTTAAACAAGGACTGGTGGGACGTTGTCCTGCTTCACTTCACAGACGCTGAGTGAAATGAGAATTTTTTAATAACGGAACACTCATTTTATATTCACTTTATTCAACAGGAAGAACAGCTCGTTCCGTGTGTCATACGTCATTACGCTATTTCAACGTCTTTGCACATGCGCAGTCCTTTTAGTTTCGGTTTTCAATCCGATCAAGTGTTTACATGTTCTCTCGATCGGATTACAAAAGGAGTAAACCACCCCTTTCAATCGGATCTAAATTTCAATCGGATCGAGCTCAATCGGATCGATTAAGGTGTTTACATGAAGGTTTTTTAGTCCGATTGAGCCGTCAATCCGATTATAAGTGTCCATGTAAACGCAGCTAATGAGACACAGGTGAATGTGATATTGGATGATAGTCTGAACTAAGGATTATGGGCAATGGAGTCTGAGGAAGTGTGGTTTTCCATGGTGGAGTGCCCTCTGATGGTAATTCGGGCACTATCCCTGCTGATTGTTACAGGCAGTTTGTGCAAATATTTTTTCCCTGTAAAAATAATAAAAGATTATTTTATAATAAGGCTTTTTTCTTTGTCGTGATATCAGGAAAGTTGTATCACACTGATATGTTTAACTTTATGAACAAAAAAAGTAAATCAAATTAATTTTAATTTAAAAAAAAGTTAAACAAGGTCATCGTACATGTATATTCAACATTTTGCATGTATGATGAATTGCATTTTAGTGTATTTTTAAATAAATTAACAGATTAAATTAATAGGTAAAAAAAAAAAGGAATTGTTATTGACCCCAGCAAGACTTTTAGAGGTCACCTTGTGTGGTGTAGGGTCGACTGATTGCTTAATTAGCACCTATAACCGATTGTTGGAACAATCCATACCGATAGTTTTTCCGTGTTGCATCCATTGCTGGAGTGGCTGAGAAGGGTGCGCTGTTATTATACAGTACGAGAGCAACCTCGAGAGGCGAAATAAAAACTATCACTGGCGCCTCGTGGTGTTTGTTTTGACATGAGGCTGCATGCTGCAGAACAGGACACTTCTGATAGGCCTACCGATTTAAAACATAGACAACAAAACGGTATGTATACAGTGCATGTTTTCATATCGTTATTGTAATTAATTTGTTGACTAGATGCTGCTTTAATGGACAACTGCAGTATGTTTGTTGTCAAGGCTAAGAGGACGCTAACACTAGTAGGTCTACCTCAAGCGGTTAAAACTGTGTGACAAAAACACACACAAGCCCGACCCAAAACTTTAATGTCACGATTGTTACCATCTATATATGCATTAGTCTATCCAGCTGGTCGCTTTAATGCATTCGTTCTCCATCGAAGTTGCATATTTAAAGCTAGTGACACGAGAAAGAAATTGATATGTTCATGCAGCCAACAGAAACAAATCATCATCTGATTTCAGTACTTGTTTATTGTCACTGTAACACATATTATGTTATTTTGAATAGAATAATCATCAAGTGTTCTAAAATAAAAACAAATAAAGTGGGAGAGTATATACATTTCCATTTTCATCTCTTAACATTATAATGCACTATGAACTAACTAATGATCAAGGTATAATTAATTAATATATTTATATTTAAAAAGTACAGTAGGCTACATGTTCATGATTCAGTACTGTTTAAATTTTTTTTTTTATTAAAATTCAGCACTGCCCTAGTGAAAAAAGTATACTTTATTGTATTTGAAATATATTCCCTTTTTCAATTGTACATTGCAAATTTACTAACAAAAATTGTTAGTAATAATCTTTAAATATAGCCTATTAAAAGTATATTAGCATCATGCTTTTACCTATTTTCACAATACAACTTTTAACACACTCTAAAATAATTGTAATTTAATATATTTTCTAAAAAAATATATTTTAGAAAAATATACTTTAAGTGAAAAATCAGTTTATTTTTTAAGTGTACATTTATTAAAAGTATATATTAGGTATATTGTAACTGTGTGCTGGAAATGATCATTGTAACAATGCATTGAAAGTATACTTTTGAAAGACATTATAGCATACAATAGTATTTTGTACAAAGTATAGCTAAGTATTATTTGTCTATTAATGTGCATTTGTTATTGAAGACAAAGTGTGCAATTTGTAGTATACATTTATGGTCGGTGCCAATAGCCTCGTGTATGGTAAGCCGTTTTAGCTTAAATTGTACCCAGCATTACTCGTCGTAATTGCATTTTTACTAGTAAGAATTAAATTAGAGAGCTCTACAATTCAATACTTACTTGTAGCAATTACAATTAGAGAGCTCACAATTCAATTATTACTAGTAACAATTCCAATTAGAGAGCTCTCTAATTCAGTTGTTACTAGTAAGAATGCAATTTCAGAGCTATTTAATTCAATTACAGAGCCCTGCAATTATACATATTAATTTGTTTTTTTACTTGTAAAAATTAAATTAAAGAGCTCTGCAATTGCATTCTTACTAGTAACAACTGAATTGGAGAGCTCTGTATTGTAATTCTTACTAGTAATAATTGAATTAGAGAGCTCTCTAATTGTAATTGCTACTAGTAATAATTTAATTAGAGAGCTCTCTAATTGTAATTGCTACTAGTAAGTATTGAATTGTAGAGCTCTCTAATTTAATTCTTACTAGTAAAAATGCAATTACGACGAGTAACGCTGGGTACAATTTAAGCTAAAATGGCTTGCCATACTCGTGGGCAAGTGTGCTGACATCTCACTTCCTGTCTAGCTACTGTCCTATCCTAATAAAAGGATATATATATATATATATACACACATTTATTGCTTGTATGTTTCAAAGACTGGTAATGAATTTGTAATGTACTTGTAACACAAATAAAGTACACTTCAATATCACTAATCAAGCATGTAATTAGTCCCTACACAGGCATATACTTAAATTATACTAAGTATACTTGAAGTTGTTCCAATTTAGTACACAAAAGTACACTAAATACACTTAAAGTTATGCTTTAATTTAATTACAACTAAAATATACTTAGTAGCCTACAAAATGAGTTGTTTCAAAATAGCACACTTCAAGTTAACTAATCATTAACACACTTATTAGTCTGGCTGCAAATACTTAGCATATTTTTTTTTCACCAGGGTATTTTATTTGTTATGTTTGTTTTCTTTCAGTACCCATTTTAAAACTTTCGGTCGATTAATCGGTTATGTTCCAGTGCAGTCCAACCTAAGTTATCATTATCGGTAAAATCCACTGTCGGTCGACCTCTATAGCACTGAATAGAATGGGCAAGTCACCCTTTGTTTTCCTGCTAATCACATGACAAATCCATTTATGAGATTTTGAGTCAGTGCACAAATGGACCGATCTGTGTAGGGCCATGCTCTCCATCACCAACCAGGGTCTTATCTGCCCTTTTTCTCTTGTCCTGAATGCACTTTCTGTGCCCTCTGCAGGTATTACTTTACCACCATCCATGTTCAAGCCCACATATTATGCACTATAAAGGAGTTTATGTCTCAGCGGAGAGAAGAGGAGTCAGGGGTGGAAAAAAAGGGAAGAGGAGGTTTGTAGTGATAACACAGGAGCCGTGCAGTCTGTAGGCTGCCGTTCTAGTTTTTCTCTGCAAACAAAGAGACGAGTGTTAGATTTCCCAGTCACTCTCACTCTTATTGTCAAAGTGAGAAAGCTGACCAGACCAGCAGACATGATACGTTGTTCTCAGCCTTGAAAACAACAGACCACCTTGTGTGGACTTCTACTGTAGGCCAAGGCAGCAAGACCTCGTTTTTTTTCCTACCCCTTTTCTATCTTTCAGACTTTTTATCGCCCTGAAAAGAGTGTCAAGATTTGCTCAACCCCTTGGAAGCCTGGCATGAGATAAAGCCCTGGACAACCTTGAGATAGCTCTCCCTTCACTGTTGTTCCCAGGAGGGATCCATTGTCAGAGACAATGTCAAATAGACAACTGCACGTCATGTATTAGAATAACACCCAGACGCAGTCTCTAGAAGGTAGTAATTATGGTCGATAAAGAAATATAGTTCGGGGTCAGTGTGAAGTTCAATTGACAGGATTTGTCATATTGTGTATGACCACAAATATTAATTTCTACTTGTTCCCTCTTTTCACTAAAAAGCTCAAATCTGGGTTAAAGTAGCTATGTTTTCATCTACAAATTTTAGGAAATTGCATAAAAAATGCTCTCAATTGAGGCAGTTAAAGCTATGGTATACGATTTCAAAGATTGTTCATTATTAATATCCTCGTTTAGATGCTGGTTATGGTTATATAGTACAATCCTAACAATATGAATAGAAAAAAGAATGAAAAAAATCCATTCACTCTATTGGCTGTACAGCTGCAGAGAAGTTGACCAATGTAAGCTGTCCGGCCGGACAACTTACATTGGTCAACTGCTCTCATCCAATTACCAGCTCCACTTGAAACTCCGCCTGGCGCTCGCGTCTCCACCCCACCGCACCCGCCTCCGCCTGCGACATGAAATTGCACGCGTAAGCAGCTGACAGTCTATATGGTAGCTAGCTAAGTAGCATATCAGCAATGGATTAAAAAAAAAAGACAGCAGCAAGCGTCCCCTGCTTGCCCCTACAGTAAAGTTAGGACGAAAGAGAAAGTCATTAGAGGAACGAGCAGAGATTAAAAAAAATGTGAAGAACGCCGAACTTTGAGTAGGATGAATATAGGGTCCACCATTGACCGTTGGAGGAAGCTTCAGGAAGATCTGGGACTGAAGACCGACGCTGACACGGCTGACTTTTTGTTGAGCAGGTAAACATTTATTTATACTTTTATGGTGTGACGTGTTACATAAATAGCTTTTTATCAGTTTGACAACTTGCTCATGCTGCCGGTCGGCATTGGAATGTTAGCCGTTTAGCATCGCCTATCACGGGTCAAAGTAATTATATTTCTTGAAGTCCTTGAATATATTTCAGTAGCCTAGCGGGTTTCTGTTCGAGCCGATCGAAATTTGAACAAGATGCGCTGTGTGCTGCAATAAAAATTACTGAAAACCTTAGCAATACTAGTAGTATTATAACCTACTAATGGTGGTGGGGAGTTTAAAACATTTCATGTGTTGCTAATCTTGCGTTGACGTGAACTCAAACGTGACATTGAATTGTTGATGAAGCAACTAAGTTCAAGTGTCTAAAGGCAATTTTACATATGATGTGTGTCCGATGTTTACTACCGGTGATCACAGCTTGACTGAGTGACCTTGTTCAATTCGTTTCCCGGTGGGAGGGATCAGGTAGCACAGAGGGGAGGGGTTTGTGTGTGGAGGGCGGGATGAGTTTTTTAAAGCTTCCCTAACGTCTCAGGCTTTCTCGACCGATTTTTAACATCGTATACTATAGCTTTAATTTGTTTATTTAGTAAGAAAACATGCTCATAAACTACGATGGAAAAATTTTTACTGAATAAATTCCTGGATGCGCAAAAAAACTAAACAAAACCTATGGCTGTGCCTCAACAGTTCGTGTGATTGGATAACTATACAATCAGTGGGCCAATCACATTGCACATCATCTAAAATATTGTTTTAATCATTCTGAAATGCCTGAGCTTAAGTCTGTCATTAAGATGATTTGGTGTAATTACCTCCCAGAACTTTTCACAAAAAATCAGGCATCCACTTGAATGCAAGATAACACAGCGTTTGTTATTGCATTTAATCTGTGCTCTGAGGTGAAATTTATTATGTAGGGAAAAAGAGTCACAGACATCCCCAGTTGCAGCAGCTATTTATTTTATTACTGATACTTTGTGCCAGTTTCCCAGGAAGTTAAGACTTTGTTTTCTTGAACACATGTGATGGAAACAGTGCTTTAAATGTTTTATGTCATATTCCAATTTTTCGTAAGTTGCAACTTTGAATGGAAACATAGCTAGTGTGACACTTGAATGAGATCAATCTGTAAATATTGAAATAAAAAAAGTATAGCCACAAGATGTAAGCGATATGTGTAATTACAGGATTTTAGTGTGAAAATCACTTACTAACCTTTTCTGTAAAGAGCTACATACAATTTTTCAACTTTGTTGCCATTACAACATAATGCTATAACTAAAACAACTGTAAAAGAAAAAAAAGAAAAAAGCAGCTCAACTTTACAGCTCAAATTATGCATACATTTTAAACATAAGCCTGGTGAACTTGTTTGGGCAGGAGCATTGTCTTGTTGAAAATTTACATCTCATTCCTCTTCAGATAACAACTTTTCAATTTTGGGAAGCAAGCCATTCCGCAATATTCTGCTGTACTCCAGCATTAAATGACCTTTCACAGTGAAGTAGCTCACCAACAGAAGCTAAAAAGGCAATGACACTCTTCCTCCATGCTTCACTGTGGTGGAGATGCATTTATTATTATATTTCTCAGCAGATTTTCGAAGACACCGCTCTGGATCATCATTTCTTTGTGATTCATCACTCCACACACAACTTCCCTTATTCTGCCAAAAATTATATTCATGTCTTTGATGTTTTTCTGAGACAGCAATGCATGGGTTTTTAAGCAGTGCGTTTAATTAAATTTAGCTAATTTCCTGGCCAATAAATTGTGGTTAAGAGACAATTAAAAGCTTTGTGTTTAGGAGTGTAGAGGAGTCAATGCTGTAGTTGCTGAAGTCAGAACCAGTCTGTGGATTTTGGGCAGTCAGAGTTGACCGTTTTCAAAGAAATCCTGTTGTGTATGATGGGCACAGAGTCTGTTTGTTTTTTTAGCTTCAGACTATGAATCCACCCAATTGATGAATATCAAACATGCTTGATATTTTGGGCCGATTTTATAAAGAGCATTGTTTTCATTTGTCATGCGTCTCATAGCAAAGAGCTGCTTATTTCTGCTTTAGTTTATTGTGTCCAGAGTGACTTTAAACAAATTCGGCAAGTATATGCTGCCTAGTTTTTTTTTAAATCTGTTCAGATTTTAAGTCATGTAGTGCATTCCAACCTATAATGTAAGTGCTTCTATAAATTTGTAAGCTTCACATTTCTCCTTTTAAATATAGGACACATTTACTTATCACTTGTTTAAAAAACAGTGCTTCGAGATTCGAGTGTCAATCTATCCCTTATCCAAGGTTTTTTTTTGGTTTGTTTGTTGTGTGCAACAGACTACTAGTTTTCACAACTCTTAAACAGGGAAATTGGCCAATATTGAATGTAAGCCATCTAGACTCTGTAAATATGAATGGGAGGGTGCTGGCCTGGTTCAAGGCCACCATGTCTCATTCATGGGCTAAATTGTGTCATCCTGTCAGAGAGATGGTATATACAGAGTCCAAGTTGTAAAAGGCATGTAAAACACACCCCCTGTCTTCATTTTGACAGATGAGGTGTTAGATAAACACTTCAGCCCTTACAATCTATACAAACACCCTTCTAAACACATTTCTTCCTGGAGGATTGACAATGCTTTACACCCACACAGATTCTGTAGATCCTGCGCCCTCCTCTCTGCTTTTATTCTCTTGTTGGAGGTATGTTGAGTTCTCCAAGTGCAAGTCCTTGAAGGGCAGGAATGCATGTGATGTTTACACCTCACAAGGTCTAGTGATATTCAATGTCAATCTTAGATGGCAGAAACAGTTTGCAAGCAGCTTGTTTCTAACTGGAAAGTGAGTTATTAATTATAGATTATTACCTACAAATTATTAAATAATTAAAAAAATAATTGAATTCAACATTGGGTGTTATATTGTGCGGAAGGCACTACCGCCACAAGGAAATGAACTTGAACTCTGATGTGTTTGTTTTGGTTCATTATCCCGTTTTATGATTCCTGATGAATGTTGCCATATAGAGTTATCAACACAAGTAGACCAAACAAAGATGTAATTGCCTTTTACGGCACTATAAAGGCACACATGCCTGTGACGCATTGGATAAGTCACCAACAATACTACACTTTCAAAGCATGTATTGTTTGTGTATATAGGCGGACAATTAAAAATTCATGTAAACACCCTCACGCCTCAAACATCAATATGATCGAGAACGTCTCTGTACAAATTTGACCAGCCTAATTCGAAAAAGAACTGACCATGACCTATATTCCTTATTGGATTTTTTAAAGGCGTAAGTTATATGAAAGTATTTGTCACAGTAAAGGAGGCAAAGAGATATGATTGGTTTGCATATGTTCTCTGAACATCTCTTTGTGTGTTTCTATGGCGAGAGACTTATTTCAAATTATGATGTGTTGTGTTGTTGTGCTCTAAATGGCATGAAGGGTTTATGGGGAATAGATTATGTCCTCCTCTGAGAGAGGCTCGTTTTCACAGGACCTGTGGGGGTTTTATTTGCTGAGTGATGATAGCAGTAATTACCTTTCTACCCCTGGGTCACATCTCTTATCCTGACACAGCAAGCCAGTGTGCTGACAAAGTCCCTCTGTA
Organism: Gila orcuttii; assembly: GCA_026230005.1. Lineage (NCBI taxonomy): Eukaryota > Metazoa > Chordata > Actinopteri > Cypriniformes > Leuciscidae > Gila > Gila orcuttii. The sequence continues at coordinate 26,456,641 of JAPDVR010000008.1, read as the reverse complement.
AGTGCATACACCTTTTATGCTTTGACTATGTTAAATGGAAAACCACATACTTATAATACATATTGGTGTGTGACTTACTGTTCAGAAGTTTGGTTTCAGATTTTCTTAAAAGAAGAAATTAATTATTTTATCAGCAAATACATTAAATTGGTCAAAAGTGACAGTAAAGACATTGCATGTAATGTTACAAAATATTTCAATTTCAAATAAATGCTGTTCTTTTAAACTTTCTATTCATCAAAGAATCCTGAAAAACAAATTATCACAGTGTCCACAAAAATATTAATCAGCAGCACAACTGTTTTCAACATTGATAATGATAAAAAAAAGGTTCTTGAGCACCAAATCAGCATATTGGAGTGATGAAGGATCATGTGACACTGAAGACTATGCTGAAGTAAGGATGCTGAAAATTAAGCTTTTTCCTGCACAGAAATAAATGACATTTTAAAATATATTCAAATAGAATACAGTTTTTTTAAATTGTGACAATGTTTCACAATTTGTACTATTATTTATCAAATAAATGTAGCCTTGGTGAGCATGATGAGACTTTTCAAAAACATTTAAAAAAATCGTACCTACCCCAAATTTAAAAGGAATAGTATATAGCTTCAAATCTGAGCCATGACGGTGGATTCAATTAAAATTACACTTAATCACATTATTTAATATAATCTAGCACAAATAAGATTTTAAAATAAAACTATTTCAGTATTCATGTTATAAATATTATATATATAAGGTATATACTATTTGTTTTTTCTAAAATGGTTTAAGCGTATTCTGTGACAATAAAATATTTGTTTCTTCTCAAACATTTCATTGCAAAAAAAGAGAAATACAATACTTGTCTTTTTCAACTCTGTTACGCTGTTAAAGCACACAGCACTGTTTTGTGAAAGTGGACTTTTTCCCAACATGTGCAGCTGGTTATGTGTAACTTTGTTAACTGTAAGTTAAAAGTTAGCATTAAACATTTTCTGAAAAATTCAGGAAATCTCATATAAAGCAAGCAAGTTTAAGTTATTTCTCTGATTCTTTACAATGCAATCTCCCATTAGACAGCTTCTGCATGGCTAAAATTGACTGAAAACAGCCCTTGAGGAGTTTACACGACATATTTGGCTGCAATGCTAATATTTAGGGTTAAGTGACAGATTGATATATACATATATTATTAGACTACGTTTAGTGAGAGCAAAAGTAGCTTGCATTTAGTGTTGAAATAATGGTTATTATCTGGCCTGGTAAACACACACTGTTGACTTAAACCAAAAAGGTGAAGTTGTACAATTCAGCTTTAATAGTGAAGCAAAGAATACGCTGCAAAATAAATTAGATATAAAACATGACAAGCACATATTTTGATTTGTTCAACATATCACCATATGTTGCATAATTCTACATAAAACAGATCAAGTTCCTTTAGTGTCTTGTACTTTGAACCTGACGAAGTAGATTGCCATTGCCAGGACATTGTTTCTATCTCTCTCTTTTCTGAATATTTCTGTCGAGAACAACGTTCGAAGGCTAGGCTTCAGGTCAGAATCTAAAACCTTTGTTATACATTGGTCGAGACAAACACTGTCGAAACACAGAATAAAAAGTATTTTAACATTGAGGCTGTTTCAGGGAGAAAAAAAGAACAAACAAAAAAGTTATTTTATGTGCTATATTGAGTTAATGGTTTGTTATGTTGGCCATACACTGTTGTTCCTAATTTAAATAAATTCACAGAGCTGGGTATTTAGTTGATTTGCTCTGAGAATGGGATGTGTATGGTCTTTGGTTTATTATGTGTAAATTACAAATAGCCTACATATAGTTCTAGACTCTAATATGGCAACTGGAATGCGACCCATTGCTCTAGGGATCACGTGGTACGAATGTTGGCTTAGTGCAAATTTATATTACTTTTCATCAACATTCAGAATGTTTAGGAGGAAAAATAATAATAATATGATAATAATAATAATAATAAGTGATTAGTAATAATAATGTAGTTTGGCTCCAGCAGCTGGTCAAACTCATTTTTGTTCAAGTATTTCTCATAAGAAGAATGAAATAAAAACTACTTTTAATATGTACTAAAAAAAAAAGTGTGTGTGAGAAAAGGGATGACACTAAAAACAAACAAAAGCTAACAAGACAAATAATAATAAAAAAGAAGAACATCCAGTAATAATACTTGACTTGCATAGAGTTGCATGTTTTTTTCTGCTTCTCAGAATATACAATTCCACACTTCAGAATAAGTCTCTTTATTGCAGTGCAGAGAATCAGGGCTGACACTTTTGACCTATGCACCCGTTCCCTCTCAGTCTCTGTATCTCTTCATTAAAAAAAATATATTATGCTTTATTCTCCTCCGTCATTTTTATGTGAAAGTGCCACGAAGACCGCTCCAATAATTAGTCCTATTAGAATGGTCTGCAAACAAATAGGTTGCCCGAGTTGGCATCTCAGAAGTTTGTGGGTGAACACAGATCGCCAATCCTCTGATATGTGCTTTGTACCAACATTTAAGTGTTTGTTAGGAGTTCATGGCATTTTATGAGCAGCCACACTCCTCCACTATCATGTTCTGGATGTCTTTCTTAATGATCTTCTGCTCCTCGTTGTAGTAGAGCATGGACATAGCCCGTAGGCGTGTAGGCACACAGCACGACTTGATGTTGGTAAAGGGGCTGTACCCGCGCATCCGATAGTGATTGATGACGGTGGAATGGAAGGAGAGGGCAGAGCCTGTGATGCTGGCCACATGGCTGGGGCAGTCACCCTCGCAGTAGTTCGCGTGATATCCAGACGGAGCGATGATCCAGTCGCTCCACCCGATGTCCTTAAAGTTGACGTAGAACTGCCGTTTACAGCAGATGCGGATTTTGCCGTCACACTCCAAGCCGCGCTTGCTACGCCGGTGCTGGTGCTCCTCGGCTGGCTTAAGCACGACCATGAGGAAGGGTCGGTGAGATTGTTCTCTCTCCTTGCCCTTGTTCCCCTCTGAGGGAACCAGGATGGGAACGGCACCAGCTTCGGCACACAATGGACAGGAGACCCGGAGACTGAGCAAACTGCTGTCCCCGTCCAGCAGAGTCTGGACCATGCGGGGCACGGGTAGCGTGTGCCAGCCGCTGCGTCGTGTGTCCACAGTCTTCTCGGACACCACCAGTTCCTGGGGTCCGTTGGTAGAGCCTGGATCGACTTTGCCATGCTGCAGGAGCTGAAGGGACACCTTCGCCTTCCCTCGGCTGCCTTTGGCAACCTTAAGAAACAGCCACACATTGGCCTGCTCCACCGCGGACAGAGTGTTGCCCTCCTTAGAAATCTCAAATGTCATGATGTCAGGGGCATCTCCTGTGAATGAAAGGCATGAGGCAATTGATTAGTTTTGTATACATGGTATATTATGCTGTAATACTTGATCAGTTTATTAATGACACTCTCGGTTAGAGCCACCAGATGAGATGCTGCTTAACAGAATCAGAGTACATAATGCCTGCTGTACTAAATTGTTTCTGTCTTTCTGTGAGAAAGGATATGTAATCTCCACCATCTGCAGTCCTTCGTCTACACCTAGACTCAGTCCATTTAAAACATTTCCTGCTCCTAAAATCCTGGCACTCCGTTTGTGTACATAAAGCATGTATGTTATGACAAGGGACTTCCCTATAACGTGCACATGACTGTCTGCTAAATGCCAGCTCAGCTTCAGTAACCACTGCTGATTTACAGACTCAAGATATTGACTCTCTTAAATGAATCTCTGCTAACCCCTCCTCAACAGGACAGCTATTAATTCAACTGTTTAGTCAACATGTCCACATTAAATAAATCCTGTAATCTGATATAAAGGGTAGTCAGCGTAGCATCGAAAACACCTTTTCTAGAACTCAATCTTTTATAATGCTCGTCAATGTGACACTGAGATATCTATCTAGACCAATACAGTTGCAGGTTTACCATTACTTTGTCATCTCATATGACACTATATAACAGTGAGCTATGAAACTAAAGAAGGGTCAGTTCAGTCATTTCACATAAGTCTAGACCATTTTTATTGTTTGTCTAGGTATACATGTGCTAGACTGAAGTCTTTGACCATTGTGATGAGTCTCGCTGTTTTTTTTTTCAGCATCTCGCGCCATGAGCTCTGTTTTTAAGATGCCGTTTTTAAGTCCCTTATTCATTTGTGCTGTGATTGCCATGCTATTATGAAAATCTGCCTGGATGAATTACTATTTAAAGCTCATGAAATCTCTCTGAGATCTCTGAGTAACTTTACTGGACGGTCTGTTCTCTTCATTGAATCTCACATTGTCAGAAAACTCCCACGAAACACTGAATGGACTTAACACAAAACAGGAAGAACTATTTTTAAAGCTTGAAGTGTGTAGTTTGAATGGTTAAATACTTTGTCCTATTCCAATTTAATATGCAGATACAACCATAGCCGTTGATTCATCTCCTCAAATATAAACACTGAGACTCTGTGGCGCTTTCAAAAGATATTTGTCGACTCAACCAATGGCATGAGTTTAGGGCGAGTTGTTGGGAACAAATGGTGTTTCACCTTTAAACTGAAATGAAAGCCAATATTCCCTTACTCTGGATTAAGTTGTCAAACAGATCTGTGAACAATGCAGTGCCACCATACAAATGTGAATCTGTTTGAAGTTTCCGTTATGCTCCCACATATAACCGGTTACTTTATCAGTTGGAACACCTTTTTAATTCTGCTTTGAGAGTTGTTGGAAATTCTGGCAAGTAATGCAAAATCAAGAATACAACTCATTAATTGCAGGTTAATGGGAATGAACAATGTTTGCCCATAAACATTGTAGAAATACTGCAGATGTTTTCTGAGAAAGAAACAGCACAGGACTCGTTTTTATTTGCAGATGAATGCGTCTCTCTCTCTCTCTCTTTCTCTATCTGTGTGTCGCTATCCAGCCTGATCTCTTATCAGAACACCTCTTAACTCGAACAAGAGCCGCAGTGTGTGACCAAGTATAAAGAGTTGGCCTCCCTTTCCATATTAAAAGGCAACTGCTCTTTTTGTCACTGTCATTTGTTTCCTGAGCCAGTCTTTCACTGTAGTTGTGTTGTCTTTCTTGTAGGTTTAAAAAAACGCCACGTGTCTCTGAGGTGACGGTCTGGGTGAGGAGGACAATTCAGAAGCATGTCAGTGGTACTGCAGATTCGGGGCGAAGGTCAACCGTGCCCGCTGTCACGTAACTCACACTGATTTATTCCTCTTATTTGGACACTCTTATCATATTGTCTCTATTCTTTATCTGTTTTATATGTTGAAAGTTTGCTGTAGTTGTGTCTGTGCACTGAAATATCAAGGACAAGATTGTTTTGAAAATGGCAGAGTTGCATTTAAATCATTTGATATAATCGGCTTTATATCATTTGGGTATAATCTGCTTTATGCATAACTATTTAAGCATGTAGAGTATCAAAGAAAAGATTGTTTACTTAGTTACGTTCATGTCGTGGGTCTTTTAATAAATGAAACATTGCCAAAAGACTTAAGGTCACTCAGTAAATACTTTCTGATAATATCTGGAGTAAAAAAAGCCTTTTTTTGCTTAGGTACCGCCTTTATCAACACCAAACACCTTCCGAAATCATTCTAATATGCTGACTTTCTGCTCAAGAAACATCTATTATTATTATTATTATCAATGTCAAAAACAGTTGTGCATGCTTAATATTTTAGTGGACACCATAATATATTTTTCAGAATTTTTTTGATGAATTGATAGATGATTTAAAAGGACAGCGTCAGACTATTCAAAATTGATGTCAGTCAGATCATTAAATTACTTTAGAAATAGACTCAAACTCAATTGCTTTTGTGTTAGATAAAAAACAGCATCCACCCAAAACTGGTGTTAACAAGAAGCCTCACTGTAGTTGTCTATATTGTTGTACCAGGATATCACAGTCCCTGATCACTACAACAATCACCCGATGACCGCAGCACAAAACACATTCTTCACATAACCAAGTGTTATCTTGCATTTACCTATAATACAGTCTTGCACTGCTTTGTCCTGTACAACACACAAAGATATCACCTATCTGTCCTCTAATAATTAAGCCTCAGGTATGAATCATCAAGAGACAGGGTTGATACAGGGGTCAGAACAGGAAATAAATATCACTCAGAGTAAACCTCAAAAACTTTAAAACCTGCTGAAATGCACTGTCAACTACTAAGCAATTTCAGGAAGATGCTCAGAGAGGCAACCAGCCAAGCTAACCACACCAGATCAGCAAAACTTTACAAATCCAGATCATCCAAATGTGTGTAGCAATATACGATTATTAACCATTTATCCTTTTCAGAAAACCTGCCACTGGAATGTCAGTAAAGGGAAAGTTCACCCAAAAAACACCATTTAAGGCCTGTTCACAACAAGGATGATACCTATACCTATAACTATAAAGATGTCTTATTTCGTGTACCACAAAGAAAATAATGTCATACAAGTTTGGAACAACATGAGGGTGAGTAAATGACTGAATTTTCATTTTGGGGTAAACTTTATAATGTTTTTTTTCTTTTCGCATTTCAAACTTTTGATGATACCCTGTTTCTCAGACTCATCCAATCTCTCCGTTTCATGAAGATACTTTCAAATAAACCCCGACCATTCCACACACCAACAGAGCAGCCCATAGTAATTACTGGGCCCTATATTTTGATGAATGGAGCAATTATGGCCAGCTAACAGCCCTGTGGGTTTTGTATGGGATCGAACACCCCATCCCTCTCCCCCACTCCCTGGAGCATCATTAACACCCTTGCAATCTCATAAAGGCTCTATAAGGGCCTTTTTAAATCTTAGGTTCATTCAAAAGGTCTATTTATAGCATCAAGGCATTATGCACATTTATGTAAACAAATGGGCACAACAGACGGCGCCGTCAAATGTTTGCTGGCTCCTTGCGCTAAATGATGATAGCTGCAATTAACTAGCTGCGGACATCGTTCCATTAAGCCTGTGCGGGATTGTTGGTGGTCAATCTGTACATAAGAATCATATGGGACCGCCAATCCACCATGGCTGGTGCTGGTCTAAAGATAGGTCAGCCTTGTTATCTTTAGAAACACTGCTATATTGTTTTTGCAATAAAACAAAACCCCGATGCCATGAGATTGGGCCGCTTCAACCATCCGCTTCCGTACCCCATTCAGACAAATGTTGTTCGCTTTTTTTTTTTACAGCAGTGTCATGCTGATTTGTGGATCAGTGACATTGTTATAAATAAGTCATGAGGAACCAATTAAAAATGGAATGTACTTGTGGATCTTCCCATCCCAGACTTAGTCTATTGAACCAACTAGGACGTAGTGTTTGTTAAATACGGCTCCAAAAGCGTATTTAATAAGGAAGAGCATTGTTTGTGCCATTTTTGTTTTGTTTTTCCCAAACCCTCGTAAAAAATAGATGACTGTCTATTGGCTACTTTATCATTAGACAAATGACACAACACGAATAGAATATCATCAGGTCAGCAGACACATATTTTAGAGACAAAAAGCTCAACATTAGATTTGAGCTGTATGACATTTACAATGAGTGATACTGAGTGAAAAAGTGTGAAAGGCACAGTTCACCAATAATAAAAATTCTACTCTCATGTCTTTCTAACACAAAAAGAAGAAGAACTTTTGAAGAACATTTGGGATCCAAAAAACATTGGACCTCGGTAACATTCTTCAAAATATTTTTTGTGCTGTGCAGACAACAAAGTCATACAGGTTTAGAACAACATTAGGGTGAGTAAATTATGACAGAATTGACATTTTTGGGTAGACTATCCCTTTAAATAGACTTTAAGTGAATACTTGACATGGTTTGGATGCATAGCAAGATAAAGGGTTAATTCTGATACTAAATCGCTGTCTCTTCTGTGTCCTTTTGGTTGACAGAACTGAAGATGTTTAAGTGGCTACATTGAATAGCTGTTAATAGGGGCATCATTACCTCATTTCATTTCAGTAGCGCGGCGCCGAGAGCGCACAGTCAGAGTGTTAATACTCCACAGCTGCAGCGCATGTGTTCCCCTTAAGATGACTCTCACTCCTGCAGACCTCCGCTAACACCTACCTGAGTGCTTTTTAAAAGCACTCCTTTAAAACAGCAGTCTGAATGGAGCCATTTCTGGTGACATCCACTGTACATCATATAATACTGTAATCTTAAAAATGGAAACCCGCATATGGGCAGTCTTGAGCATAACTGTGTGAATTATGTGAAACTTGAACAATTCAAAATTGAAAATTACCAAATAAATCTTGCTTTTATCCATTTCACCTCATAATGGCGGCGTGGATTTAGATAAAACAGTCCGACTTTATAATAACATTCATTGATGCAATATTAAACATTATATAATGCTTAACAGATTAGTTTGAATTCAATTACATTAAATGTTTGGGTTATACCTTACAACAGGTTCAGTTTCGAACTAGTAAATGCATTAGGTATCACGAAAAACAGCATTTCTTATGCTCATCAAGGCTGCATTTATTTGATCAAAAATAAAGTTAAAACAGTATTGTGAAATATTATTACAAATTAAATTTGTTTTTTAAAATGTAATTTATTCCTGTGATGGCAAAGCTGTATTTTCAGCATATTTACTCCAGTCTTATCAGTCACATGATCCTTCAGAAATCATTCTAATATCCTGATTGGATGCATAAGAAACATTTCTTATTATTATCAATGTTGAAAACAGTTGTGCTGCTTAATATTTTAGTGGAAACCATGATATATTTTTCATAATAATAAAAAAAAATAGTAGGCTAAATCGTGCGCACGATTTACTATCTTGTTCCCTTGATTTGCTATATCGTGAGCATGAATTATAAATCGAGTGAACAAATTAGTAAATTGTGCACACAATTTACTTTTTTTTCCTTGCATTTCATGTGTGGGGCTCTGTAGAAAACAGTTGTACTGCTTAATATTCTTGTGGAAATTGTAATGGTTCAGGATTCTTTGGTGAATAGAAAGATCAATGAATAGCTTTTTTACATTTATTAAAGCATTTATTAAATGTAAATCTTTTGTTACATTATAAATGTCTTCACTGTCACGTGTATGATCAATATGCATCCTTGATAAATAAAAGTAATAAAAAAAAAAATCTAATTACAAATGTTTGAATGGTATCATTGTTTCCACAAAAATGTTAAGCAGCAAAAACTCTTTTTAAAATTGATAGTTATAATAAGAAATGTTTCTTGAGCAGCAAATCAGCATATTAGAATGATTTCTGGTTCATGTGACACTGAAGACTGGAGTAATGATGCTTGTCAAAATTTATTAAAATTGAAAACAGTTATTTTAATTTGTAATAATACTTCACAATATTACTGTTTTTACTGTATTTTTATTAAATAAATGCAGCCTTAGTGAGCATAAGAGACTTCCTTCAAAAACATAAAAAATTGTAATGTTTCCAAACTTTATATTGGTGTTACCAAGGTTTTAAATCATAGCAATTCATTGCATGTCACAGTTTCTCCACTATCTAGACCAGGGGTGCCCAATCCTGCTCCTGCCGATTGACTGTCCCGCACAGTTCATCTCCAACCCTAATCAAACACACCTGCCTTTAATTTTCAAGTGATCCTGAAGACCTTAATTGGTTGCTTCAGGTGTGTTTGATAAGGGTTGGAGATGAACTGTGCAGGACAGTGATCGGCAGGAGCAGGATTGGGCACCCGTGGTCTAGCCCAACAGGTGAGAGTTAATCACTTAGCACCACATTAACACGTCATCACATAAGGCACTAAAGCATCTCTCACCTGGCTCCGCGAAGGTGATGATCTCAAATGGCTGCTCCTCAGGTTGCTCTCGTTCCCCCAGCCCTCCTCCGTCTTCCTCTATCTCCACCGTGCCATCCTCACCCACCCGTCCCACGTGTAGCTTGCGGATGGCGTTGAGCAGGGCGGCGCGGGGCACCGGGTGTGTGACATTGGGCCGGGTGTTCAGATGCAGCATGTTGAGGATGTGCCTCTTGACCGCCTCCACCAGGTCGGTCTGCTCCTCCGAGTCCTTCTGCCTCTGGGCTAGAGCGCAGGACGGGCAGGGGGTCACGGGATCATCTGACTGCCCCGCACCTTGAGAGCCGCTCTCGGCCGGCGTGGGCGAGCAGCTCCCTGACAAACAACCGGAGAGCAGCAGCACCCCTGTCACGAGCGTGAGAGAGGACATCCTGAGTGACGGCAGACACGCAGCTCGGTCCTGTTCTGCTCCGCTGCCAAGATCAGAGTCACTGGGCTGGCTTGTTTGTCAAATCGATACGGAAAGTGGGAGCCAGTCCAAAATAATCCTTATCTGAATGGAGCGGTCATGGTGATTAAAAGTTGAAGAGGGCTGAAGGAAGCGCTGCTGATGCTCTCTCTGGGCTCGTCCTGCAGGTTGATGAGCTCCGGGTCGGTGTCCGTGCAGCAGAGCTCTGGAGAAACCTGACGATGCACGGCTGCCCGTGCCGGAGTTGAATGGTTGAGTGGAAAGTGGGCAGGGTTAGACAGTTCTCTGACTCTTTCTTCAGCACTCTCTCCCTCTCTGGCTTCTCAGTGTTTGTCCCCTCTCTCTTTCTCTCTCTGTAATTATACCTTCCTCCTCTTCATCCCTCCCTCTCACTTTATTACAATCTTTCTCACTACTGACTCACTGACTTTTTCATCTCCCTCCCTCCCTCTTGTTCACTCTCTTCAGTGACTCCTCCAGTAACATGTACCATTTTTTTTTCCCTCCGGAGAATCTAAGTTGCTCTCTCTCTCTCTCTGTCTCTAATCATTCATCTCTCCAGCCATCAATCCGTCGGCACCTGTTGTGCAGGCTGGCTAACTGTGTGGAATAATGTCATGAGGAGGGAAAAGTCGAGGGTTCAACATGATTATCATGGCTTTCTGTGCGCATAACACACGTGTAAACACACCGAGCGACTCATTCATGCTCAGTTAGGCACACACACAGCATACGGACACGCTTTTCATAGAAAAAGACATGGGAAGGTAATGAGGCTCTTCTTCTACATCAAAAGAGCATTGAAAATGCCAAAACTGTTATACTTAATAAATCATTCAGTCAGGACCAACATTTATAAGAATTTAACATTTCTATAAACACATTGCTGCCAATGTAAATAAACCTAGAATCCTACATTAATCTTTTATTTTATTTTATTTCATGTCTGTATCTATAACATCATAGTGATGCATGGCAGTGACATCACTCGACTCCCTCTTGTGGTTGTAATGCGTGCATTCTCTATCATTTAAAATGATTTAAAGCAGTTATCCCACAATACAGTATACTAGGCAACAAAAAAATCCAGCACAGGAATGTTCATGACTGCAGAACAGACATACCGCAGCGTTTCTCCAGATGTTTGTGGAGTTCAGACCATGCGCCTCCAGAGACCAATGAGGGCTGTTAGTCGGCCACGATGTGTGTATATCAGACAGATGCATGCTGGTCCATACATGTGTCTGCTTGAGCTGGAGTGCATCTCACCTTTCATTCCTTGGCTCCTGTGAACAAACATTACTCACAGAATAACTCAGTCCCTCCTGAGCTTCACTTTTAAAAACACTCAATCATGATGGCTGTAGGTGAAAGTCAAAGTCAGGTGAGCAATAGCAACCTTATGAACCACACATACACTATCATTCAAAGTTTGCAGTTGGTAAAAATTTCGAAAATGTTTTTGAAAGAAGTATCTTATGCTCACCAAGGCATCATTTATTTCATCAAAAATACAATAAAAACAGTGATATTGTGAAATCTGTCTCTCATTACTCCAGTCTTCAGTGTCACATAATCCTTCAGAAATCATTCTAATATGCTGATTTGCTGCTCAAGAAACATTTTTTATTATTATCAATATTGAAAACAGTTGTCCTGCTTTACATTTTTTGTGGAAACTGGGATACATTTGTTGAATAGAAAGTTAATTTTCTTCATAAAAGAACATTGTTACATCACTTTTTTATTTATTTAATGTGTCTGCTGAATAAAAGAAGAAAAAAACTTACTGACCACAAACTTTTAAACTGGTAGTATATAGTCTGTTTAGATTAAAAAAAAGAAAAAAAAGAAGCCCTCATCATTAATCCTCAATGTTGTGCCTAATCAGCCAAGATGTTTTGATTTAAGAGTGTATTGTGGACACTGTGAAAGATTTTTAAGTATAGTTTAAAAAAAAAATGTATGACTCAATCTAATAGTCATTAACAGCTTAAAGGGATAGTTTACCCAAAAATGAAAATCGTCTCATCATTTACTCAAGTTGTTCCAACCCTGTATGAATTTCTTTATTCTGCTGAACACAAATTAAGATATTTTAAAGAATGTTTGTAACCAAACAGTTTTCCCATACTATGGAAGTCAGTGGTGCTCCACAACTGTTTGGTTATACTGACATTCTTCAAAATATCTTCCTTTGTGTTCAGCAGAAAAAAAGAAATTCATACAGGTTTGGAACAAATTGAGGGTGAGTAAATGATGACACAATTTTCATTTTTGGGTGAACTATCTATCCCTTTAAGCTGTTAAAGAGAGTTTAAAGTTTAAAAGAGTGTTCAACCAAAAATGAAATATCTATTCCTGGTCTTGTTAACACTTAGAAAGGAACACAACACTTCAATAGATCGTTCTCAACTCTTAAACACTTATTCTTAGCATTGCCACATGTTCGCCTGGGCAGCGTGTGTGGTGAGTTTGCTATTTCTGAAGGTTCCCATAAGGTGGTGTCATCACACATCCTACTGCCTGCCATGCCTCCTCTCTCTATAGATGACACATAGAGGGACTCTGGGAATGAGTAAGACAGGCTTCATCATCTGTGCATTCTCACGTGTTTCTACTTCTATATCATTTTACAAATGCGTATATCATTCCTTCGATAACTTTAATCAAACCCACAGGCCTTTTTTGTTCTTTCCTCATCTGGAATTCAGAACACAAATATGACAACTATTCTCAGAAAGTTGTTAAAAATGGCTCTTTGCTGTAGTATTCGTGCTCGTGTTATGGTATGGTGTCATAACTATGAGTCTGATGATGTAAGAGGATGTAAGGAGTTGGTGTGTGTGTGAGTTTTGGCAGGATAGTCCTCACCCACTACTACACTTCTGTATTAGTCAGGCCTCGCTGAGTGACGCTGTGGTACTGATGGTAGGCGGGATCCCTCGCTCTTTCTCTTCATCACTCTACCTGCTCCACCAGACGCTGATCATCACCAATGAATCACCTGCAGTCATGTTTGCAACTTTCACTGCCAACTGCCTCTGCATCTCCTGAAGCAATCACGTTTTTACATGTGTCCGTGAGAGATTCGCTGTCAGAATGAGTAACAGTTAGTTTTCCTCAAACTTCCTAAAGTTCTTGTAAACTTGCTGCGCAATGCAAACAGCCAGTCATTTTAGAGATTATACTAGATAGTCGTATAACACATGATGTATACTAAAGGTTTCGGTTTAATAAGTTGTTTGTTTTTGAAAGAAATGAATACTTTTACTCGGCAAGGATGCCTAAAATTGATCAAAAGTGACGGTAAAGACATTTAGTGTCACTAAAGATTCCCATTTCAAATAAATGCTGTTCCACGGTTTCCACAAAAATATCCAGTCAAAAACAGTCCAAAATTGATAATTCTAATAAATGTTTTTTGGGCACCATATTAGAATGATTTCTCAAGGATCATGTGACACTGAAGACTGGAGTATGAAAAAAGGCTTCTTTCCAAAAACTTTTAAATACATTTTAAAAGTTTTTGGAAAGAAGCCTTTTTTCATACTCCAGTATGAAAATAGATAAGCATTTGTTACCTTAGACACCAACAGAAAAATAACTTGGTCTCAGAACAGTATACTTATCTATACCTACCTTATAAACAATAATGCCTATAAAAACAGTGTGGTGTCATGTACATGGTAAAGGTTTAAAAAAAAAAACACACACACCTTGATACATATGAAGATATTTTGAAGAATGTTTAAACTGTTTTTGTCGATACAATATAAGTCAATGAGGTCCAAACACAACATTGGACCCCATTGACTTTCATTGTATCGACAAAAACATTCTTCTTTATATTGTGTTCCACAGAAGAAGAAACATTTTTTAGAACGACATTAGAGCGAGTAAATGATGGCAGAATTTTTATTTTGGGTGATTTTTTTGTGTAATTTCTGTGGCACATTACAGAATTGGGAAAATAATGACTTCCAGCACTTCTGATTATCGTTTTAAAAACAACACTGGTGCAGAAAGTACACATTTCACTTTCAAGGAGGATGATTTGATCTGACCAGGAAATGGTAGGCCTACAGACGAGGTCTGCTAAATTGAACACACAAAATGTCCAATTGTCCAGGTAAGATCATTGCAAACAGTATAATATCATCCAGCTCACCCCTCATATACATATAGACAAGGACAAATGTCTCAAATGGTAACTTAAAAGCTCCTTTGACTTTGTAAAGCTCTTCCAGTATGATTTTGACTCCAGCAGTTCCCACTTTCCTGAGGCGAGATGCTAATCTATGCAGGTGATGTCACAGTGTGGGGAAGACTTTCATTTAGTGCTGAATCAGAGGAGACAGAGAGGGAAGCCTCTTCTTGTTTGCCTGGTCTAAATGTGGACATCCTCCCCGGCAGGCGAGCGGCTGATTCATACTGATGTTTAAACAGAGCGCTCCAGTAAATGTTACGCCATTGGAAGTGGGCTGTGGTGTATTTTTGAACGCTTATCACGAACACTCATCACGAACGCTCGTGTGAATACAAATTTGAAGCCCATGCTTTCTTTGAACACATCACCAGATTCCCATGAGGGTGCTGCAATTGTTGAGAGAAAAACTATGATCCATATTTGCTTCCAGCAGCAGTTCAAAACAAAGAGTGGAATTTCTCCTCGTTAAAATCTCAGGGCTCCAGACAAACAAAATGACAAGAGTGCCATCGGCCCAAAAAAGGAAATGTGTAGGAGCCAAATTACTCCTTTTTTCAAACTTCAGTTGACAAATTACAGAATCGTTCGAAAAAGACGGTTGTTCAGAAGCACTTTAGCTCATTATGTCACTGGATACATAAACTACAAAAACTAGAATGCTTTTAAATTGTTTTTAGTATAAATTTATTCTAATTTGATTCTGTCACTCTTGTGATTCTGACTGTATTTGTTATGTAAATCAGTGTTATTTTAGTATTATTTATATACTAGTATAGTGTTTCTTTATAATTTATATTTATTTTTGAAATTGTAAATAAAAGATGACATTTTACGAGAAAATATGGTAACACTTTACTTAAAGTCTTTGTGTATAATGCATTATAAAGGTATTTATAATGTACGTTATAATTCATTATATCTATTCATAAATAATTGTAACCAAAGTTGAAATGGATTGTAATATGTGCAGATTTCTTGTTACATCTGAAATTGGTTGTTTGTCATGTGTTTGAATGCAGTATACTTTCTAAAGGTGTAACCATGAATAGATATGACAAGTCTTGTAATGTATTACAACTGTGGTTACAATTATTCATAATTTCCAAAGCATTAGGTGCATTACAAGGCATAATTTAAATAATGCATTATAAAAGTATTTTTAATGCATAAAGGCTTTAAGTAAAGTGTAACTGAAAATACTACTTCAGTGTTTCATTTTAGTGTAACATGCTTTTTCCTTTATGAAATTTACCAGCAATTTTTGATTGAAAATTGTTTCAAAGTAAATCCTTAAGCATTTATTTTTCAATGTAATTTTAGTACTTAAACTTATTTCAGTTACTTATTAAAAGTTTAATAGTTTAAGTAAAAAACTTTAATAGTTTTAGTTAACAATAATAACACTGATGTAAACAGTGTTGTTTTTTTATTTTTGTTGCCGTCTGAAGCCGTGGATCTGTGCATCTCCTAGCAATTTGATGTGTCCCAAACAAAACAAGTCATTTCATGCCACGCATAGAGTTATCAAGAACTAAACAAAAATAATTTAAAGTTTATGTAGATTTATTCAGGTTATTGAAGATGTTCAAAACCTTTTTCACAGAACAAAATACACATTTAGATGTAGTATCAAGCAATACCTGCTGAAGTCACAAAAGGTTTAAACCCTCAAAGCTTGTTTCGTGATTTGGATTTTCACTGTAGAATAAACACTGAATCTCAAAATCACACACCTTCATAAGCTCATCATCAACATAATGAACTACTTACTGCTTCTGCATTTGTGTATGTTTGCATCCTATTTCATTACAAATGCGACTTCTTATGCGACTATTTGGAATTTAACTACAGTTTAATCAATCTGTACCACAGAGAGCAGCTGCCCGGGGCCATAAATGATCCAAATAAACTTCAACAGAAGAAAAGACATAAACAAATGACTGCTCTGTCATTCAATTACAGGATGTGATCATAAACTGCATAAAATCACAAGGAAACCAAAACCAATGTTAGGTTGTGTTATGTTTACAACATTCGTAATCGTATATTTTAGTCTTTTAGACAGCCAGTAAGCACTGCAAAAAGAACTTTCAGAAAGCTCACGAAATTGAGGAAGATTTGAACTGGAATCCTAATGTATAGAAAGAAAGAAAAACATAACATGTTTCTTGTTAAATGTCAAGATATATATATATATATATATATTGATGGGTAAAATTGAAATGACTTGAGAATCTTTTTTGACAAGCTACAGATCTTTTGCCTGATTTTTTGGCAAAGCGCTGAGATCACAATAAAATACACTTCACCTTCAACAGAAGATTTTCTGATCCTGTTTCAATTTTGCTGAAACACAATTAACTTCTGAACATGAAATTTTGTATTTCATAAACACCTTACTGTACACAATATAAGATCGATGCTTTCTACCCAGTCCTTAAATTACAGCTCTCCTGAAGAACAGGGTACTTGCCTCAGTGTCCGTCAGACAAGTGTTTCCCACCTCATAAATAAGTGCTCTGACCCTTCAGGGTCACAGTGAACGGATGTCCTCAGAAGGGCATGCCACCAGTGATCTGTCGGGCCACCTGTTCCTCCGTACTCTCCTCCTTCTCGCTGCCTCGCTCCTTGTTCCAGTCCTTCAGGCCCTCTGGCAGTGATGTGTCCTCGTCCATGCTCCCCGTTCCCTCCACAAACTCTTCATACGTTGACTTTTCAGCAAACGGCCTTCGGCCCAAAAGCTCCACCATGTCGTTCTTATCCAGCACCTCCATCTCCAGTAGACGCAGTGCTACCTAGTGGTAAAGAGAGATAATTACTGTTGCTCTCTGTACACGGTTCTTTTGACATGACGATGTGATGAAAACGACTCAATGTAAGACGCATTGATCCTGGTAATGGCCTGCCATACCTTCTCCACCTCAGCCTTCTTCTCAGAGAGCAGCTGATGTGTGCGGTCATAGGCCATGCCGATGAGGATTCTGACCTCTGTGTCGATGAGGCGTGCCGTGGCTTCGCTGTAGGGTTTCTCCAGAACCATCTCTCCCTGACGCGGCAGGTCAAATGAAACCTGCCCTACCTTTTCATTCATGCCAAACTGCACAATCTGTAGACGGAAGAGTAACAGTTTGCAGCTGGTGTCTGTGGAATGATTTATAAACATGCAATAATTCCACCAAAAAAAAATCTATAAATATTTCATTATTTCTTTTTTAATAATTAAAAAAATGTCCCCATCAATTTTATTTACATTAGCTGGTTAAATAATATAAATATACATAAAAACAATTCTTTCTTCTTGTTGTTTTTTTTTAAAGAAGTGTGAAATATTTTTACAATTTAAAATAAACATTTATATTTTAAGATTTTATTCCTGTGTTGGTAAAGCTGAATTTTCAGCATCATTACTCCAGTCTTCAGTGTCACATGATCCTTCAGAAATTATTCTAATATGCTGATTTTCAGCTCAAGAAACGTTTCTTATTATTATCAGTGTTGAAAACAGTTGTGCTGCTTAATATTTTTGTGGAAACTGTGATACATTTTTTTATGATTCTTTGATGGATAGAAAATTCAAAAGAACAAAATTGATTTGAAATAGAATTCTTTTGAAACATTATCAATGGCATTTCTGGACAGTTTAATTGATCCTTGCTGAATAAAAGTATTATAATTTATTTTTTAAAAGACCCCAAACATTTAACGGTAGTGTATATATTTATATATGTAGTGCTGGTCATGATTACTAGATTTTTTTTAGTTAATGTTGATTTTACAAGCACTGAAATTTGACTTTATATATACTAAATATAAATTTGACTATATTTTCCTGTCAAAATGCATTCTTTCATGAAAATAAAACAATAGACTTCCGGTTAGGTAGACTATGGAGTGAGTCGTGATCGCGGTAGCTCCTGCAGAATTCTTGCATATTTCATTTCTTATGCACATTTCAACTTAATACTTTGTGTCTATGCGTATCATTTGTTATTGGCGTGGTATGCTTTTTCATCTCTTGCTACAAAAATGGAAAATAAAGGCAGTAAAGATAGTCACGCGCGGGCATCGGCACAGCGGCCTACCGCTAGTGCATCCAGGCAGAGCGGGATTCAGACAGCCCGGAGGCGGGCACTGAGCTTGGGACAACTTCAGACGATATGCAGTCTCTTAAAACGGAGATACTAACTTCGTTGCCCAAAGATCTGGCCGGAATATTTCGCTCCGAGTTGCAGTCCATGTTGGGCGATGACTTGGCGACCATCAAGAGCGAGCTTCAGGGAGTTAAAGCGGAGTTTTCTAATAGTATGGTTTCGATGCAGATGGACATGGCGGCACTGAAAGGCACAGTGAAGGACATGGAACACTCCCTTTCTACCTGTTCGGATGACGTCACCGAGCTTCGGGAAAAGGTAGAGTCTCTTTCGGCCGTTGTGGTTAAACTAGAAGACAAGTGTGAAGATCTGGAAGCTAGATCCCGTCGTAACAATATAAGGATAATAGGAGTTCCAGAAGAAAATCCATCTACAACCGAGGCGATTTCCAAGCTACTCAAGGAGGCACTTAACATCGAGAGTGACATCATCATTGACAGATCACATCGCACATTGCAACCCAGGCCAAAACCGGGGGAGCGTCCGCTAGCTATTGTGGCAAGACTACATTATCACTCTTGACTGTGTCGAGGTCTTAAAGCGGGCACGTGAGAAGAAACAGCTCAAAGTTGGTGATATGAGTATATCCATCTTCCCGGATTTCACAGCAAAGACTGCTGTTGCCCGGTCTGCCTTCAATGAGGTTCGTCAGCTACTTCGCTCAATACCTGGAGTCAAGTTTGGTTTTCTTCATCCAGCTAAGCTACGTGTTACTTTCAACGGTGTCGAAAGACAGTTCTACTCACAGGAGCTGGCTAAATCATGTCAACTCTTTACAGCCTCGTCAGAATGTATCAAGTGATGCATGAATGTGTACGCTTAGGCATGTGAGTTGTGTTGGGTAAGTTAACCCATGGCATTATACATGAGACACTGTTATGACACCCGAATGTGACTGTTTATTACTTGCTACTTTTTATTTTATTTTTGAGCTTTGCATAGTGTCTCAAATGCAAACGATTTTTTATTTTTATGTTTGCTGTCTAAGTACCATACTTGGGAATTTTGTTTTTATTCAATTGTTTTAAGGACTGTACAAGTGCAATATTATTTGCTACCGAAGCTGAATTGATCGGGGTTATCTTTTAAATATGTTCCAATGTGCGTCTTCAATTTTGAATGTCATATTCTGCAGGTCAGCTTTTTTTGTTTGTTTTTTGTTTATCTCTAATCGTAAGCAGTGAATCGTTGGATTGGCTCCAGTTGGAGTCTGCACATGGGTCCGCGTCATTTGGGGATGCGGATAGTGTATGTGCGGGGGTGGGTGGGAATGTTCTGAGGGTTGAATTTCCCCTTTATTTTTTCTTTAATTCTTTAGATTTCTTTTTCTCCTTTCCTTTTTTTTTCCTTTCTTTTTTTTCTCTTTGTCTTACAGGAGGTTTTTCCCCTCAAGGGTACTGTTTTAGTTTAGTACAGTAGATGGCTAATTATCATGGTTATTTGCCACATCCAGTCAGTTCTGCAATAAGATTTGTAACTTGGAACATTAATGGGATGGGAAGCCCCATCAAAAAGTCAAAGATATATGCACATTTGAAAAGGTTAAATACAGACATTGCTTTCTTACAGGAGACACATTTGAGAAACCAAGATCATCTGAAGCTTAAGTGTACTTGGATAGGGGAAGTTTTTCACTCTGATTTCAATTCAAAAGCCAGAGGGGTTGCGATAATGATTAATAAAAGGGTTCAGTTTTCTTCTACTAAGGTAATAACTGATAAAAATGGAAGATATTTGATTGTTGTTGGCACCATACTACAAAATCCTGTGATTCTTGTCAATGTATATTTCACCAAATTTTGATGATCCAGGTTTCATAAACAAGTTATTTGAGATCCTCCCCTCATTAAATAGTCATCTACTTATTTTTGCTGGTGATCTTAATTGTGTAATTGATCCTGTTTTGGACCGTTCTAGTTCCAGAACAATGACTCCATCATCTATGTCTAAATCAATAGTGGAATTTATGTCCAAAAATGGGTGTGTTGACCCATGGAGATTTTATAACCCTCAAGATAAGGAATTTTCTTTCTTCTCGCAAGCCCATCAGTCATATTCACGTATTGATTATTTTTTTATAGATGGCTCTCTGATATCTAAAGTAAAATCGGTTTCTTACCATGCTATTGTTATATCTGACCATGCCCCTCTTACGGTTGATATACAGTTCTCTGTGCAGCCTAGATATTCATTACTATGGAGGTTGAATAGTCTTCTGTTGTCTGATGGAAAATTCATTGATTTTATTTCAACTTCCATTGACAATTTTTTTGGCTACAAATCAAGATGGGGTGGTTACTTATTCATTGCTGTGGGAAACACTTAAAGCTTACCTTCGGGGACAGATTATTTCTTACTCCGCACACTCAAGGAGAGTTCGCAACATAAGGATACGTGAACTCACTTCAAATATTTTTCAAATTGATCAGCTGCTTGCCAATTCCCCTTCACAAGATAAATTTAAACAAGGTCTCGATTTACAAGCTGAACTTGATCTCGTTCTGACTGAAGATGCTGAGCGGCTTCTTTTCCATTCACTGAGTACTTATTATGAACATGTTGATAAAGCTGGTCGCCTCTTAGCTCATAAGTTAAGACGTCAAGCAGCTAGCCGTTTGATTCCACAGATTCAGGACCTATCTGGTAATTTGATATCTGAACCTTAAGGTATTAATGCCACCTTCAAGTCTTTTTATTCATTGTTATATACTTCTGAATCTCCGTCTGATGCCCATGATATGAATGCCTTTTTGCAGAACTTAAATTTTACCACGATTGATTCAGCTGTCGCTGGGGATGTCGAAGCACCTATCGACGCAAACGAAATTAATCAGGCAATTAAAAGGATGCAAGGTAATAAAGCTCCTGGGCCCGATGGTTTTCCTTTCGAGTTTTTAAAAAAATTTCAGAACAAATTATCCCCATTACTTCTGTCAGTGTATACGGAATCTTTAGAGCGTGGTTTCCTACCAGAAACACTTACACAAGCGTCCATAATTCTGTTGCTTAAAAGGGATAAGGATCCTAAGCTATGTGGTTCTTACAGGCCCCTTTCCTTACAGAATGTGGATGCCAAGATCCTGGCCAAAGTGTTGGCATCTCGTATTGAAAACATACTTCCAAAGATTATTTCTGAGGAGCAAACTGGGTTCATCAGGGGGAGACAGTTATTTTTTAATGTCCGTACTCTTTTAAATATAATTAATCTTAAACATTCCGCCAAGACACCTGAGGTTGTTATTTCTCTTGATGCTGAAAAAGCTTTTGATCGTGTAGAGTGGGAGTATCTTTTCACTGTGCTTCAAAAATTTGGATTTGGAGATACATTTATAAATTGGATACGTCTTTTATATGCTTCACCTCAGGCGAGTGTGCACACCAATGACAATAGATCCACCTATTTTAGGCTTGGACGTGGAACACGACAAGGGTGCCCACTTTCCCCTTTGCTTTTTGCCCTGGCCATTGAACCGCTGTCGATTCCTTTGAGGTCCTCTCCGTTATTGCAGGGAGTGGTGAGGTCAGGCATTGAAATTAAATTATCACTATATGCTGATGATCTATTATTATATGTTTACAATCCAATTCCAAATTTTCCAGTTATTTTATCCACGTTGCAAAAATTTGGCTCCTTTTCTGGATATAAAATAAATCTCCTCAAAAGTGAGTGTTTCCCGATTAATGCATTGGCTAAGGGTCTTTTGCAGTCGGATGTTCCATTTAAACTAAGCAGAACAGGATTTAGATACCTTGGCATCAATATCACTCATTCTATGTCTTCTCTTGTATCTGGTAATTTCACCCCTCTGTTAGAACAGGCCAAGTCTTACTTTCAGCGATGGAGCAATCTGCCTCTATTATTGATAGGTCGGATTAATGTAGTGAAAATGAACGTGTTGCCTAAGTTTCTTTTCGCTTTTCAGTGCATTCCTCTGTTTCTTCCTAAAAAGTTTTTTAAATCCATTGACCAGATTGTGACTGAATTCTTGTGGGGTGGTAAAGTGCCCCGAATTCGGAAATCGTTGCTTCAAAGATGCCATCTGAATGGTGGGCTCTCTTTACCTAATTTTATGTTTTACTATTGGTCAGTAAACATTCACAAGATAACATTTTGGCTTAGTTCGTCCACTACAACATGGTGCAGATTGGAAGTAAATTCATGTACATCTACCTCTCCAATGGCTTTGCTTACTTCACCCTTATCCTGTAATGTCTCTTCGGTGTCACTGACACATAACCCAGTTGCTGTATCTACACTTCGTATCTGGTGCCAATTTAGGCGACACTTTAAATTCAATTCTGCCTCAACATTGATGCCACTATTGGAAAATCAAATATTTCCTCCATCTCTTTCTGATCCTGTATTTAAGCAGTGGCATGCAAAAGGCTTGAGATGTTTTCGAGACCTGTACAGAGATGGTACATTTTGTAGTTATGTACAGTTATCCTCTGATTTGGAGTTGTTAAGAGTCCCACTTGTTTCGTTTTTTGCAGATTAGACACTGTTCTGCTACCTTATTTTCTTTGCCCCCGTTGCTAGTTTGGGAAGAGTTTCTGCAACTCAATCCGTATCACAAGTCACAAATTTCAAGAATTTATGGTTGTCTTTTAGGTCTAAGTGATTGTTCTATTGACAGAATTAAAAGAGCATGGGAGGGGGAGTTGGGGGAAAGTTTTGAAGAGGACTGGTGGGCAGGTGCTCTGGACAGAATACGTTCTAGTACAATTTGTGCACGTCTTGGTCTCATACAATTTAAAGTACTATACAGAATTCATTTTTCTAAGGCCAGGCTATCTGAAATATTCCCTAATGTTGAAGACAGATGTGACAGATGTCATGCACCTTTGTGCAATTTGAGTCATATGTTTTTTACTTGTCCTATGTTGCAAAATTTTTGGGTCAGTTATTTTACAATTATGTCTAAAGTGTTAAAAATTAGAATTGATGTTTGCCCCACCATAGCAATCTTTGGTGTACCAAAAATCTGGTCTCAGTTTAATTCCAAACAACTGGATCTTATATCTTTTACCTCCTTGTTAGCTAGGCGCCGTATTTTGCTCCACTGGAAATCTAATAAGCCTCCAACAACCTCCCAATGGTTAGTGGATACCATGTTTTTTCTGAAACTGGAAAAGTTCTCGGAAGAGCAGCTCCTTCAGTAAATGGCATCCCTTTATAGGTTACTTCAATTCTCTTAAAACCCTACCTCCTGTTTAGTACATGACTAAATGTGTGTGTATGCACGCGTGTATATATATATATATGTATGTATGTATGTATGTATGTATGAATGTATGGTGTGTATATAGGTGTGCGTATTAGAGATGCGCGGTTGGCGGTTACAGCTGCGGACTCCGCGGATAAACCGCGGATCGGGCGGATGACGTGACGAAAAAAAATATTTTAATTCAATTCGGGCGGGTGGTGGGCAGTTGAACCAATCAAATGAAAAATATATGTATACATTGTTAAATATTGTTATCTGACTATCTGAGTTATCTGATTTACATTTAGATTTAACATTTAGATTCAACATTTACATTTAGATTCAACATTTAGATTTAACATTTAGATTTAACATTAGATTTAACATTTAGATTTAACATTTAGATTTAACATTTAGATTTAGATTTAACATTTACGTGTAACATTTAATATTTAGATTTAACTATTTAAAATATTTCTAAGTTGACAAATATTGTTGTAAATGTGCTAAAAAGTGACCGTCAAAAATTCATACCAGTTTTTTTAAACATTGTTTGAAGTTGAATGTGACAAAATGTTGCTGTTATTTTCAGCGTGAGCCGCTTTACAAACGGCGCCCAATACAATAGCAGCATGTTGAAATTATGTGCCAAAATGCTTTTTCTATTAGGCTACAATGAAAATATTGTACAGATATATTACATTATACAATATTGTACATTGTACAGTATTGATCAGATAAGGTCAGGTTTGCCGAAGTGCGTTTAATTTAGGCTATTTTATGTATTTTTGTCCCTGCGCGCCGATCGGAGACGGAGTTCTCTGCTGATATTCTGAGAGCTTTCTAGTCTCGCGGCTGTCATCAGCAGCGCCTTGTATCGCCCAATCAGCGGATGGCGGGCGGGTGCGGTTTTGAAAATTGGTCAAAAATTTTGGTGCGGATGGATGATGAGTTTTATGATGCGGTTGCGGATGAAATAATAGCCCATCCGCGCATCTCTAGTGCGTATGTATGTGTATAAGTATGTATGTATTGTATATTATCTACTTATATCACTATAATTTTTTAATTTTTAATTTTAATTTTATTTATTTATTTATTATTATTATTTTATTTATTTTATTTTTCCTTTTTTTTTTTGTTGATGTGTACTTTCTTTGGTTTAGTTTTAATGTAAAAAAGAAAAGTGTCAATAATTTGTAATCTATTGTGTTGTAATATCATTTGGTTTAATAAAAAAGTTTGAGCAAAAAAAAAAAAATAATAATAAAACAATATATAACAATATACATTTATCAAATAAAGCCTTCAATAGTATAGAGACAGCCCTAAACGCAGTAAAACAGCACAAATTCAAAATGAAAGTAAAATCCTATCAAATGCAAATCAAAATGTCAGGAATCATCCACTGCTATGAACCACAAATGATTATTTCCAACGATCAAATCAGATAAATGTGTGACCCACCTGTGCATAGGCACTCTGTGTCACCTTCTTCAGGTCATCCTGTGCCCCTGTGGTAATGCGGCCAAAAAAGATCTCCTCAGACACACGTCCACCCAGCGTCATGCACATCCTGTCCAGCAGCTGCTCCTTGGTGTAAAGGTACTGCTCTTTAGGCAAATACTGTGCATAGCCCAAACCCTTCCCACGCGGGATGATGGACACCTGAAATGACCAACGATATGACTGAATACACTGAAAAAGCACAGTTTCAGTGCAGACTAGCATCAAGGGTATGAAAATACAGGTGAGTAAGTGGGAGTTTTACTTTAAGCAAAGGGTCAGCGTGCTCAAGGAACCAGCCAGCTACAGCATGACCAGCCTCATGGTAAGCCACGGTCTTCTTCTCCTCTGGCTGCAGCACCTGTGTCTTCTTCTCAAGACCTAAACATGCAAAGAGCTTCTAATTATATGAACTTCACACCAAAACTATGCATGCAGTCTAATATTGTAATATTACATTTTGCTATAAATATGTTCAACCAAAAATTAAACTGCGATTTTCAAATTTCACATCTGTCACTTACCTCCAATTACTCGTTCGATGGCTTGCTCAAAGTGTTTTTGGTTGATGGCGTCAGAAAGGTGGCGGGCTGCAATTAGCGCAGCCTCGTTGCACACATTAGCGATGTCCGCACCTGTTAGTTAGCAGTGAAGCTCAGTTTACAGCTCATAAACAACTTTTGAAACCCAAATAAAAGGTATAAAAAGTCTTTACATGCCTGAAAAACCGGGTGTTAGAGCAGCCATTTTCCTTGCCAGATTTTCTCTGTTCAAGTCTGCAACCAGCTTTAGTGGTCTCAGATGGACTTTGAATATAGAGGCTCTGCCTTTGATATCCGGTGGTCCTGCAATTATTATGCATTATATAAAATATACATTACCATTCGAAAATTTTAAGTCTTTAAAAAAAAAAAAAAAAAATTATATTTTTATTCAGCAAGGATGCATTAAATTGATAAAGAGTGACAGAAGAGACACTTATAATGTTACAAAATGTTTCTAATTATATGCTGTTCTTTTGAACTTTCTATTCATCAAAGAATCCTGATTTTTTTTTAATTATAATTTACATAAAAAAAACTAAATATATTAAGCAGCACAACAGTTCTCAACATTGATAATAGTAAATGTTTCTTGACCAAATCAGCATATTTGAAGACTGGAGTGATGACTGCTGAAAATTCAGCTTTGTATCACATAAATAAATTACATTTGAAAATATATTAAAATTAGGGCTGTAAAAAGGTTAATCGCGATTAATCGCATCCAAAATAAAAGTTTGTGTTTACATAATATATGTGTGTGCACTTTGTATAATTATTTTGTATATATATAAATATACACACATGCATGTAAGATTTTTTTTAATTTATATATAAAATATTATATTTATATATAATATAAATTATATATAAATATATACAGTACATACATGCAAATATTTCTTAAATATATACATGCATGTGTGTGTATTTATATATACAAAATAATTATACACAGTGCACACACATATTATGTAAACACAAACTTTTATTTTGGATGCGATTAATCGCGATTAATATTTTGACAGCCCTAATTAAAATAGAAAACATTTATTTTAAATTGTAATAATATTCCACAATATTACTAGTCTGGCTATCACCAGACCAAGCTCAATCTTTTAAGATTGAACATTAGTATGGGGAGTCTGCTCTGTATTTTCTACTGCACAAGAGGTGTGATCAACGGGCATAGCTCAAATGACTCTGTACGCAATTGGATAGTCCTTCAACCAATCAGACCAACGATCCGGGTGACGTACTTCGCAGAGCGACGCGAAAACGTGTCAACAAACGTGTTGGTTTGAAGCATTGATCAGCGGTTTTCAGAAGCAGCAATGGCATGGAGCAATTTTTGCAGGTTGTGCAAAAAAAAACATGAAAGTGAGTGGTATTTGTACCCACTCGAGCGATTTGTTTGCTAAACTAAAAAAGCCATAGAGAATCGTCGAGAGGTTAAAAGGAATTGGATTGACGGTCGCTTCTCGTCATCGTGTTAAATAGCGCGCCAATAGTGCGCCAGGTGGATAAGCCAGTTTGTGATTGGTCTCCGCAGATTTGTAAAGGAAGCAGGATAGAAAAATGTACAGGTTTCCAGCCTGAGCTGCAGGGCGAAATCAAATCAAACGGTATAATTTAAAATCTACTATTACAAAAAAAAAAAAAAAAAAAACTCTTACCGATGTATATCTGTCTATCAAAACGCCCAGGCCTCATCAGAGCTGGATCTAGAATATCTGGTCTGTTGGTGCCTGCCAGCACTACAACATTGGTAGCGGTGTTAAATCCTATACAGGAGAGAAAGATATACACTTGCATATAATTACATCAAATCATTGTATTACCGACTTGAAATATTGCTATGATCCCACACATGAAAGATCTAGAGTTTGAGACCAATAAAACACCCATAATTGGATTACGATTTATGACCCAAAGAAATTATAATGTATAAGAACATCTAAAATCAAAGCATTCAGATACAAACCATCCATCTCAACTAGTAACTGGTTGAGTGTGTTCTCTTGTTCACTCTGTCCACCGAAGTTGCCTCTGCCTCTCTTTCTTCCTACAGCGTCGATCTCATCTATAAAGAGAATGCACGGGGCATTCTTCCGGGCTAATACAAAGAGATCCCGAACCTACCCAAAAAGAGAGTGTCACACTGTGAACTAAGTTTGCTGAAGACCATAAAGCTCATCATAGGATACAGAAAATGCACTTACCCTGGCTGGCCCAACCCCTACAAACATCTCTAAGAACTCTGATCCATTCACAGTGATGAAGGGAACGTTGGCCTCTCCTGCAGTCGCTTTAGCTAGTAAAGTCTTTCCTGTGCCCGGAGGTCCAGTCAAAATAGCCCCCTAAACAAGTAGATTGAACAGTCTGTTGAAATCGTAATTCACTTTTACTAAATTACAAGCCAGTTATGCAATGTTATTTAAAAGTCTTGCGCTACCTTTGGAATCTTGGCACCCAAATCCTGGTACTGTTTTGGGTTCTTGAGAAAGTTGACAAATTCCATGATCTCCAGCTTGGCCTCCTCACAGCCCGCCACATCCTTGAACTTGATGTCTATCTCGTCTCGTAGTACTTTGGCAGTGGTCTCACTGACACTGAAGAGCCCACCCATTCCCCTCCCCGGCCGCCCTGCTCCGGCTGGCCCTCTCCTCAGCATGAACAGCAAGAACCCAATGATCAGTACGGTGGGAAACATGCTAAGGAGGAACGACCTGAAAATGACAGAAGAATAAGACTGAAATTAAAAAAACTAAATTGTGCAGCATTTAAACATCTGCACATTTAAGTCAATGTCTCACCCATCACTTTCTGTGGAATAGACCACCGGCAGTCTGTTCTCTCCTTCAATACCCATCTCTAGCTGAGCGGTCTCCAGGTTCCGCTCAAATGTGTCCACGCTGCCGATGTTGAACCACACGTATTGCTGTTTGAAGAAAGGATCACAGTTCATTGTGTCATTTTCATGATAGTCTTTATAGACCTGAGAAATGCATAACATACATACACTATGTCACATCAAAAGTGTGTGGTTGGTAGGATTTTTTTCATGTTTTTGAAAAAATTATCTTACCAAGTTTGCATTTATTTTACTTTATCAAAAATACAGAAAAAAATGTAAAATTGTGAAATATTACAATTTAAAATAAGATTTTAATATATTTTAAAATGTAATTTATTCTTGTGATGTCAAAGCTGAATTTTCAGCAGTCATTACAGTCTTCAATGTGACACTGTTTTCAACAGTTTTGCTGCTTTACATTTGAATTCTTTGATGAATAGAAATTTTAAAAGAACCGCATTTATTTAAAATCGAAATCTTTTGTAACATAATAAATGTCTTTACAGTCACTTTTGATAAATTTAACACATCCTTGCTGAATAAAAGTATTCATTTCTTTATATATATATATATATATATATATATATATATATGTACTGTATATATAAATAATCTTACTGACCCCAAAATTTTGAACGGCAGTGTATGTCAGCCTAATCTGTGCTGGCTGATATATTTATAAGTTTGATTATATAGCCATTGCCTTGGTTACCAATGACTATCTAAAAATTATACACATCCTCCTATCAACTTAAACTCACCCCATCAACTGGAGTTTTACCAGGGGTAAAGATGACTTTTACATATCGCTTGTTTACAACCTCCAATCTGTCAACCTAGAAAAGAAACAAAACATAACTTCACAGGTCAAAGTTTAAGTGTAGCTAGAAAGAAACATCAAACAACATTAATAGAAACCAAAAATAATTACATACCACTCCTTTAGCAAGGTAACCATTTACAAAGTCTTTCCAGGTGACCTCCCTTCCTCCATCTCGAAAGAAGAAATAATATGTGACAGCTGCCCAGAAGGCCGTTCCACACAGGAAATACAAACGAAACTCTTTATCGTCCCACGGCACATCACCCTGCATGAGAGTGACAGAGAAATAAGGACATGTTTTTAAAATCTGAATGAAATAGAAATTCACTCTATGATTGTAATGGGTATTATTGTAAACGATTCATCCATGCGTGTTTCATGTTGTCGTTTTTTGTTTGACCTTGTAATTCAAAACGTCATAACTCAATCTTGTGGTACAGAAACAGAAGACTTCTCTCTCTGGTGACTTCACTCATTTAGTCTGCTTAAACCCACCCCTACGTCCAATCAACAACCGACGGACAGAACCAAATCCCTCTCTATTTCAATAATCCTTTTCACTTATGTACAAATCAATACGAAAGAAAAGATCTGTTGCTACTTCTGTAACATTGCGACTTTAAGAGTTATGAAAAAGTGCTCTGGGAAATTACATGATGTGCATTTCAAGATATTTTTCAAAACCAATTAAACCAATTTAATTCAATGAAAAATGAATTCAAAGTAACATGAATGTTGTAGTAAGATATGATTATCAAATCATAAAAGAAGTACTTGGGGTAAATATCATGACATCTGCCTCAGTAAATAGAGTAGTAAACAAGCTATTTAATATTACTAATAATAATTACTACAGAATGTTTAACCTTTTGGAGACGGCTGTACCACGTGGATTCATCTTTCCGCCCCCCTCTTTTTCCTCCTCCGCCTCCTCCACTACTTCCACCTCCACCAGCGGTCTTCTGAGCATTGGTTGGTTTGGGCTCTAGGTTAAAACAGATACAGAAAACAGAATGGCATCATATAAATGCCTATTAACTTGAATTATAGGCTTATCAATGATATTACCTTTGACTTCTGCGTTGGATGGCTTGGGCTCACCGTTTTTTGGACCACCATTTTTATTATTAGGAAAGTATTTTTCAAATCCTTCAATGTAAGAAGATAAAATGCCATTAGCAGAAGAGTCTAGGTATGACCAGCTTTAAGCACCTCAATGTCAGAATTCATGTGATTTTAACACCTTTGGGAGGTTTGGAGCATAATCTTCTATAGGTGCCCAAGACCTGAGAGAGCAAGGATCTTCTGTCTAGGACGATTTGTCCAACGCCCTGAACCTTAGAAAAAAATATATTGAGATGATCAATATACATAATCACACCTGCTGAACAACAGACTGCTGTAAAAATGAAACGATACTCAATGAACATTTTGGTCCCTCAGATTGCCACACTAAAAATATTATGTTTCCAAGCCTTTCCTTGGTTTACTGAAAGAAGACCGTGACGTTGACAGTGTTCATTTCTCTTAAAGGGACTTGCAGTTTATTACCCTTTCCAAGGTTCTCTTGAGGGTTTTGCCAGTGAAGCTCAAATGCCTGAAGTATCTTTTCAGTGTAAAAGTGCTTTAAAAGATTGTCATTTGTAACGTTAGCCCATTGGAATTATGATACTACTATTTTCAACAGATACTATGAAAAAAAGTAGTGAAATGTCAATAAGGTTCTGAATTGTTTTTATATCTATAATAACAATGTTTACACGAATTACTGAAACATTAGACAAGCAACGCCGAGCCATCAACAGCACAGACTGTAGTTTTCGAAGCTGTCTTCGTTAGATTTGACGGTATAACAGATTTAATTTGAAGAACTGTGACATAACGTGTTACCCAACGCAATGTCATACAGGCCGACCCTTGTTTACTATCAACCTCTCCGGTCTATAACACCGCAGTCTGCATCAGACAAGACAACCCGATGGCACGAATGATAAAATGCGTATTTGTAATATCAGATCACAGCATATGGTGAAGCAGATGATGCATCCATGAATGATGAAAGATCCATTGAAATACAGTCAAGCTGCACATTTACCGATTGCACGCGGTTTGTTGATCTGACATTTGGTAGGAGAGCATGAAGAAGGTTCCTGCAGCCTCTTGACAGATGCAGATATCGGTGTGCCATTATGGCACTGTGCGCTTGTGACTCTGATCAATACAGAAAACAAGACATCGGACGAAAAGTTTTGACAACATGAACTTGAAATTGACTGCGGTCCATTGCGATTTACTTCCGGTGCGCGCTGGTGACGTAACGCTGCGTCCCAATTCGCATACTATCCGTCCTAAATAGTATTCCGAAAATAGAATTAGTACGTCCCAAATCATAGTATGTTGAAATGAGTGTTCCAAAGATACCCGGGTGGTCTACTATATCCGGTCACAATCCGAAGTGCAGATCGATGCGCACTCTAACAGCTGATATTGCCCACAACCCATCGCGCGTTGGACGAGGATTCGGTTAGAACTACAAACACGAGTGAAAAGTGTTTAAAAACTACAGACATGGAGGACGCGCGAGTCCGGCGGTTATGTAGAGGTTTAGATAAAGGGGTTTGAGTGATTAATTATCAGTATCTAACCTGACGAAAATGTAGCCTATTTATTCAACGTTGTCTACATTATATTTAATCTGCAGCAGCATTTGAACTTTTGTAAAGATATGTTTAGCCATTACCTTTTAAATGCAACATTATATTCAAATTGCAAACACATGAGGTGAGTCTCCGCATGAAAGACCCACGACTGGCAGATGAACGTGCTCTCCGAAACGGTAGGAAATCAAATTAGATTGAATGGAGGATTTTAACTGTGACAGGAAGATTGATAGGGCAGTTTACGGTGACAGGATGCACGCGACAGATCTGTCCGTTAAAGATGACGTGATAGTATGTCCCAAAGCTTGCCTGCTCTTTTGCTATACACTCAAAAGTATGTACTTTTTATTCACAAAAAGAGTACATACTTTTAGGTCGTAGTATAAATAGGCGAATTGGGACGCAGCAACTGTAAATATCTATGGTTAACCCTCTGGGGACTGGTGTAACTTTCCTGCACGTTCTCTTTATTATATTAGCCTACTTAAATGTGTCATTAACATTACATTAAATAAATTAACAGAATCCAAATACCTTCTGAACAAGTTTTCTTTTTCATTGCTGAATTAAAAGTCATTTTGATATCTTTGTGGTTCTTCAAGTGATAAAAAGTCTTAACACCCGCCAACCCGCCAAATGGGGGTAAAAATCAGCCGTGGCGGGTAACGCTGTCAAATCACTAGCCCATTTGGCATGTTACTATGTTTACTCACTTTGTTGGGGGAAGTTCGTGTATGTCAAATCTGCGCAGATTTAGCGCAAATACTTAACTCGTGAGTCATCGTGACATATTAAAATAGAGCGTATTGCGCAGAATTTGCTAATATCTTTTTTAGAGATTTTACACATAACACATTTACGTTGTGCAGGGCCGTACGCACGATTTTATAAATACCGAGATCCTTATAGTGATCCTGCTATGGTGGTTCGTAGCCTACCCCAAAAGTCATACATTTGTGAAAAAATAAAATAAACAAAATAAACGGATATACAAATTTATTTTAAGTGTAATAAATAAAACATAAAAAGCAATGGCAGATCAGAACATTTAATGAACAAAACATGTTCCCCTACATGGCAGGCAGACATGGGTCGAAAGCCGGGCGATAAAGGTCGGTAACCGGAGTCAGTCCAGGAAACATCCACAAATCCAGAGCAAAGAAACGAATGAGACTAAATAGCAGACAAATCAAAAAAACAGGTGTGAGCAGTCACAAACATTTTTTTTTCTCTGTGCGGTTCCAAAAAAAAAAAAAAAAAAAAAACATTAAGCCTCGTACACACCGGGACGAATATCGGCTCGCGTTATTCGTCAGCGTTTTTCAACGCGTTTTTTGTGTTCACACCCAAGCGATTTTCGCTGACAATGAGCCGAGTGAACATGCAAATTTATTCCCTGACATTAGATGGCGCTCAATGTAAAACAGAAATACCCCGGTCCACAAAGTGCCTCTGACACTCGCTTGTCACTCAGAAGAAGAGAGCAAGTTTGTCGCGTTTGTCATATAGTTCTTTATTCTCCTTGGTGTCTCTTTATAAAGACACCAACAAGACCAGCAGCTCTACATTCATCTGGCCTTGCATCTTCCTCGTCTTATTTCTTCCCGGCAGAGTGTAGTAGACACTGTATATCTTCTTCGCCATTACGTATGTGTGCTCGGCAAGACCGTTTTGTGTTTGAGCGCCCCCAAGTTGTGTTTTACTGTAACTTCAGAAGCTCCAGACACGTGAGCAAAAGCGCCAATCTCATTGGTCGGATAGTTTTTGACGCGGCGCGTCAAACCAAAAAAACGAACCTGAGGCGTTTTAAAAAAACTGACGCTTTTACGCGTGGCGTTTTACGCGTCGGTGTGCACACTCACATTGGCGCCCATTGTTTTTTAGTCACGAGGCGTTAAACGTTGCCGAATATCGCACGCGAAATTCGTCCCGGTGTGAACAGGCCTTTAGGCTACTGTGCAGTAGAAGCTCGGTAAAATTGAGTAGCCAAATTGACCGGTGAATGAAAAAGTTAATAGAGGGAATGCATTAACGTCACTTTCCCGCCGGAACACGCCCCCTCAGCCGGACTGAGTGGCAGAAGAGCAGCTGCGTGAGTGGATTTAATAGGGGAAACTGCGAAAACGCAAGTAAAACAAACGATTATCAGTTTAAACTAAAGATTGGACTCAATATAGTGTTCTTTACAACTTACTAAAGATCCAGTGATCCATGGATATTAACATGCAGCCAGGAATCGTGCTTCCTGACATTTAAATGTGCCTGATTTTGACACCGGGGAAATACATACAGCAAATTTGCCTGTGAACGCTTTATATAAATACAATATAGGCAGGTCTAAATCCAGGTGATCACTTATATCAATGTTATATATATCATCATATCGTCTAGACTTAAAACTTGTATAGTTTTTTGTCAGTGTTTATTTAAAAATGTCAAATTATACAGAATATACAGTGGTAAATATTTGATTGATGAGTTGTCACTGCAATGTATAACAATACAATATAAAGGTAATATATAAAACTCTGGTGCTTTCAGTTTGGTCTACTGCCAAGGTTGCTGTGGCCACTGACTGTGTACGAGGTTTCTTTGACAACAGTGGATAAGCTGGAAGCGTTAATAAGTTCATACATCAGGAAATGGTTGGGAGTTCCACGTTGCCTCAGCAGAGTGGGACTTTATAGTAAAGGAGTATTGCAGCTGCCAGTCTCTGCTTTAACCGAGGAGTTTAAGTGTGCCAAGGTCAGACTGGAAATGACTTTAGCAGAGTCACGCGACAAATGTGTAAGGGAGGCAGCTCCTGTGGTAAAAACTGGTAGAAAGTGGTCAGCAAAGAAATCTGTAGTAGAGGCAAAGGCTGACCTTCAAATTGGGGATATCGTGGGACAGGTACAGCATGGAAGAGGGGGTTTTGGGCTCAGTTTAGCTCCTCCTAAATGGCACAAGGCAGGCCCAGCTCAAAGGAGGAAGCTGGTAGTCAACAAGGTGCGAAAGCAGGAGGAGAGGATGAGATGTATAAAGGCCATTTCCCAGGCCAAGCAGGGAGAGTGGATGAGATGGGAGAGTGTGGAAAAGCGCAAAATGGGCTGGCAAGACCTTTGGTCAATGGAAGAGAGTAGGATCAGTTTCCTTATTAGATCAACATATGATGTTCTCCCATCACCGCAGAACCTAAACCTCTGGGTAGGAGAGGATCCCTCTTGTCTTTTGTGTTCATCACCTGCCACTTTAAGGCACATTTTTGACAGGATGTAAGGTGGCTCTTAGCCAAGGTCGGTTTACTTGGCGCCATGACCAAGTATTGCGATGTTTGGCTTTAGCATTGGAAGGCAAGCGTAGTATGACCAATAAGTTGTCGCCTGTTCTAGCAAAGCATTACACACAGAAGACAATATTCCTCCGCCCAGGCGAGCAACCACCAAGAAAAGGTGCTAACACCAATTCTCGCCCAGGACAACTGGAACTAGCTGATCAACAGCTTATTTTTCCACCTGAGATTGCCACCACTAACCTACGACCAGATATTGTTTTGTGGTCTGGATCAGCACGCATTGTTCAACTGATAGAGTTAACAGTGCCATGGGAGGATGCGGTAGATGAGGCATATGAGAGGAAGAAACTGCGGTATGCTCATCTGGCCACTGAAGCAGAACAGCGAGGATGGAGAGTCCAGGTTTATCCAGTGGAAGTGGGTTGTCGAGGTTTTGTGGCACACTCTACAACCCGGTTCCTCAGAGACGTCGGATTCAGTGGCCAAGAGTTGCGTCGCACAGTAAAGAACTTATCTGAAGCAGCAGAAAGGAGCAGCAACTGGCTGTGGTTGAGACGGAAAGATTCTAGCTGGCTGTGTACAGGCCGCCATGCTACGGTTTCGTAGAATTCTTGAAAACTTGAAGAGTCTGTTGGTTTATTTGTATAGGTTGTATAGTATTTACAGTCATTACGTTCCTGTGTATTTTGCGTGAATGACGGGTGGTTGGGCAGATATTGTGTTTTGCGGTAGGTGGTATGCCATACGGAACCGTTGCCACTGAAACTGCATATTAACGCACCAGTGGGGCTCGACAGCCTTAGTCAAACGGGTTGGCGCGTATGGTTGGGTTGTGAAGAGATTGTGAGATTGTGGTTAGGTCTCAGCAGCAGGAGGGATGTAGAGGTCAGTAAGCTGGGCTGAGTTGAGTGGGGGACGGAGGGGGGTGAATCTGGGACGCCAGAGTCACTGTCGAGCCCTCTTGAGGTGTCGTGGGCTAGTCGACGAAACACTGAGGACAGAAGGTGCCCACTTGAAGACCCTAGAGATGTCCCCTACTCAGCTCAATCCAGACCGTTGTCATGGGGGGACCGCACTGTGGTTGCAGCCGTTGTGTGTGCTGACGCGTGTTAACACTAGACAAAAGGAGAGTTACATCACCATATGGAAAGAAGTGTAAATGGATGGAGAAGCATAGGTTACTGTAAAGCTATGTCTTAGTTGGTGCTTATCTTGGCGAAAGCCGAGTACAAATCAACATGAAGTTTTAACATCTACTCTCGTGTAATGGAAATCATAGAGAATGATTTTACCACTAAATTCAGCATATTGACACAAAAATGAAAATGCAAATCCACCTTTCGCTGCCTGGAGTCCAGTTGTTTCTATGAATTGCAGCGATCTATTTGCTTCTCTGTTCTGTAGCTTTAGGTAGTCTGTAAAAATATACCTCATATTTCTTGTCAAATCTAGTTGTACAGTCAGTTTCAAAGCTCTTTCCCGTTTTAGACGCGTTTTGTGTGTTTTTCTGCAGCATTCACGCTGAAAACCAATGCTGCCGCCCAGTGTTTTTGCCACTTAGTGGGCGTAACCGCAGTCACTCCGGCCAACGGTGACGTCACGTGCATACCCTCTATTTCAAACCTGAGTGTAACAGTAAATAAGGAAAAAAGTATAAAGATCTAAAACCTTGAAATTAATAACCTAGCTGTTAGAATTATTTATTATAGCCTAATACGCAGTGACGCTTATTTTAATGCTACTCAGGTGTATTCAAGGTGTAAGGAAAATATATATATATTTTTACATTTTAGAGTCATTAAATATTTTGAATTAAAACACAATGCGTAACATTTCTTTTCACTTTTTTTTCACCTTGGCCAATGAGCCTTTCTAATTGACAGCTTAACAGCAAGGAAAAGCGATGACTTCATTTTAGTTTCATTTCATATTCATCAATCACATAAAACTTAATTGTCGTAAATAAACAGAAAAGTAAAGAAGCTAAAAATATATAGGCTTGATATGGTGAAAATATAGCTCACATGATGATGACATCATGACATCCGACTTGTAGCCAATATGGGGAAACATTTTAATCTGAAATGTTAGTCAATGGGAGTTTTGAAATAAATAATTTTTGCACTCATCATTAAAGGGTACTGTTTTCCATTTTTACATTTTTATTCATTTAGCTGACGCTTTTTATCCAAAGCGACTTACAATTGCTATATATGTCAGAGGTCGCACACCTCTGGAGCAACTAGGGGTTAAGTGTCTTGCTCAGGGACACAATGGTGTCTCACAGTGGATTCGAACCCGGGTCTCTCACACCAAAGGCATGTGTCTTATCCACTGCGCCATCACCACCACCAGTGGTGTATGTATGTAATGTATGTATGTATGTAAGTATGTAATCCCTGGATTACATACTTTTTATTGTTAATGAAAGATACAATTGTTCTATCTCATTTAGGCTATATCAAAAGTGGATTATTTGGGCGATTGTTTGCAGCATACTCCTATTTAGGACAATTCTTTTTAGTATTTCTAAAGAGAATTACGTCTTTTTTTCTCTAATCCATTTATTATCTGCATCGACTGTGCGGCCAAATTTAAACATTGTCCCAGTGTTTGTTCAGAAGGGTCGTAGCAGGGTCACAGTAGAGGACAGAACAAAACACTGGCAGCAATGTGTAGCCTAGCATGAAGCAACATGTTTCCCAAAGTCTTTGACTTGGCACTTCATCTTGCCCAGCTGGAATGATCACATTCTTGATGCAAGGTTGCCCCTTAAGGGGCCAAATCCTCTAGATTAAGTTATAATTAAGAACATGCTTTTTTAAAAAAATTCTCCAGTTATTGACCCATGAAAACGTCTATAAAAAACAGTCAATATAAGACTTTATTCTAAAACGTTTGATTTTTTTGAATGCAGCACACTGTGTAAGTAAACCAGAACATCATTAAAACATCAACATTAATAGTAATCTGTGTAATAGTTGGAGGAATAATAGGAAGATTTGCAGGTGGTTAATGTTACGAAAGAGTCTGCACAGGATGATAATTTTGTGAACATTCCATGCATGCCCACATCCAACAAGCCCTTAGATGTGTCTGTTCCACAGTATCAGTGACATGTATTTTAAGTTTCAGTTCCTCTAAATTCACAAATAGAAACTAAAATGAAAGAGTGACCTGAATCAACAATCAACACTTTTACACAACCATCTTAATTACAGTAAAATTAATCTGTGTTTTTAAAAAAAATCATTCGAAGGTGGTGGTTACTTTAAACATAACTCCATTCTTCAATGTCACATGATCCTTCAGATTATCACCAGTTGTTATTGGTGCTCAATTATTAATAATGGTTTCTATTATAAATGTTGAAAACATTTTTAACGGATTAATATTTGTGTGGAAATATTTTAAAAATAAAGCAGCAAAAAAATGTTTTTAACATTGATAATAATAAGAAATGTTTCTTGAGCAGTAAATCGGCATATTAGAATGATTTCTGAAGGATCATGAGACACTTAAGACTGGAGTAATGATGTATGGATGTATAAGGAGATGCATAATGATGATGTAAGGAGTATGCTGAAAATTCAGCTTTGCATCACAGGGGTCATGAAGCCTAAGTGACTTCTTTCAAAAACATTTCAAAAATCTTAAATATGCCAGACATTTGACTGGGACTGGTAGTGTGTGTATATATACAGTATTTATGCTCTGTAAAAAAATATTGTGATTTTAACAGTTAAAGACTGTAAAAACGTGACAGTAAAGACTGTTTAACAGTAAGTTTCCTTACTATGTACTGTGAATATGATAATAGATCTAACCTTACATTTAGTGAAAAAGAACAAGTAATTGCATAATTTACTATGAAAACTGTAAACTGACATTCCCAGAATTCCCTGCGTGACACTTCACATTTGATGCATGTTTGTTGAAATAACTGTTCATTAGGGTTTTGTAACAATCCCATTTCCAGAAAAGTCGGTACATTTTGTAAAATGCAGTAAAATCAAGAATCTGTGATTTGTTCATTCTCTTTAACCTTAATTTAACTGACAAAAGTACAAAGAAAAGATTTGCAATGTTTTCCCTGACCAACTTAATTGTAAATATAAACAAATTTTGATTTTGATCGCTCCAAAAAAGTTGGGACAGAGGCATGTGTCACATTACCTTTATTTAATTACACTTTTTAATCATTTGGCAATTAAGGATACCTATTGTTGCAGTTTTGCAAGTGGAATTTTTGCCCAATCCGGTACAAGACAGTTGCTCAACAGTCCTTGTACGTCATTGTCTTATTCTCTTTTTTATGATGGGACAAACATTTTCGACAGAAAAATCTGCAGGCAAGCCAGTCAAGCAAAATCCCTTCTACAACCACTCTGTTTTCACATGTGCGGAATGAGGCCTGGCATTTTCTTGCTTTCCAGGAAAGATGTCATCTTGATGGCAGTTTATGTCTCTGTATAATCCCAATATACGCTTCCACATCAATGGTACCTTCACACATGCAAGTCACGAAGTTTGCACTGATGCGCCCCCATACCATGACAGATGTTTGCTATTGCACCTGTCGCTGATGAAAATCTGGATGGTCCCTTTCATCTTTGGGACTGAGAATGTCCGTTTTCCCCAAAACAAGTTGAAAAGTGGACTCATCTGACCACAGCACACATTTCCACTGAGAACTCGGAGACATCACTGCATAAAATTATGTATAGCTTTATATAACAGATATTCAAGTTTCTATTCCTCGATGCAGTGTCAGGTTGTGCTAACTGAAAACAGTTTTCCAAAGTACTGAGCACATGTGGTTATATTTATTAATATTAAAATTACATCAGTTGCTGAAATACATTTTTTACTGTAAATTCAAGTTTAATCTATAAAACCTAAAATGTTCCAACCACATTTTTTTACGATAAATTTCAGGCAACCACGGCTTTCAGTTTTTTTTTTTTTTTACCGTGTGTGTGTATGTAGTGTACAAACATATATATGTGTGTAAAGGATATGCTATATTTCTAGCCAGTCATCTTTTCAGTTTACATTTGTATGCAGTATGGACAGTAGCCTCTTTTATTAAATATGTTTTAGATCAAACTAATCCGACTATTTTATCCAAGGCACAAAATGCTGCCTTCTGTCTGCAGTCTTATCCCTGGCCCCTTCAACACAGAGATGGATTTGGGGAATAAGGCCTCTCTTCCTGAGCCTGCAGATTGGCTAATGTTAAAATGCACTCATCCCAGAGCTGACGCTGCTTGGAGGGTAATCCAGCCATGAATGGGACTGCTGATTCGCACAACAGCACACAACCATACGCACTACTGCATGACTATTGTTGTATCGGGGTCAAGCAAAATCATACAGAGTGTGACAGGCGACAAGACATTCACAGTAACTACAACATGACTGAAGAGTTACACATCATTAACACTGACATTCTTCTGTATTTGTCCAGGCAAGTATCTTTGATATCTAAGATCTCAGCTCTGCCTGTGAAGACATTCACTCTGTGTGACATATATTGCATGACAACATCAAGAAAAAATGACCATTCATCTGTGACATACAGGCGACAGGTTATTTTTTTAAAAGCTGCATACTTAAAAGAATGAGTAAACTTACAGCATACTGTACAGTCCATACAGCATTTTGTCTAAGAATGTATTCTCGGGGATCACATGATCAGTGGGAAGTAACTCACAGTGACTTTGTGAAAATGACTTTTCTACTTTTCATCCTTTAATTTAAATCCAGTAGGGTCCACAGTAATAAATAATTTCCACAAATTGACACAACTCACACATATAATTTTCTTTCCTAGACCTGGAAGGTACTCATAACATAAAATCATGACATTAATCACAATTATTTAGTCTATTATTGACAGTCCTGATATGTTCAAGTCGTAGTTTGTAATTTCCTATACATCACCCTCTGAACCTGCTTAACCCTCTGTGCTACATACTTGTGTTTGACTCACTTAACTAGAAGGTGACATAAAGTACAATACTCTGTTTAGTTTCTGAGAAAACACTGAGGGCTTGAAGACATATGACATTACTTAAGTTCAGTATGAAGGCGAGGCTACTTGCAACTGAACATAGCAGCAAACAAGATGATTGTATAGAGGAGATGTGATGTTTTGAATACACTCCATTTGTGTTCCATGCTGTAGCCTACATCGTAAAATACACAGAAATTACCACAGCGTGAGGAAATAATTTCTATTTCTAAGCTTAAATCAATCACAAAATCGGTCCATATGACATTGACATTTGTGAAATTGAAGATTGTTGGGGATTGCCCCACTGAAAACTGGTGGATAATATTATTGACCGCTGCAGAACTCTGGTCAGGGAGTCGGAGTCATCAGAGAGTTTAGCCGTATATTGTACAAGAGTGACCATACACATAACAGTGTATTTGAGGTAGTTTTTTGTCACCAACTTTATCTTGCACATAAACATTGAACATGTGAACGTGTTCACGCGATATGATCTCTCAACTGGAGTAGCTTAGTGAATCGGCAATTACACTGAGTCCGTGCGCACTGAGAACGCTGTGCTACGTTATTTGCGTACAACGCAACTTAAAACGTCACACACAGTCAACTTAACACTTAAAGAGAGAGAATTCACAACAGCCGCCCCCACAATTGAGCAGCAAATGGGTTATCAAGAGAATTCTCTAACTGTCTTTAGTGTTACCTTCTAGAGCAGGCAACTGTATCAAGCGCGCAACTGGTCTAATGTAAGCTTTACCATCAATGACAACTTCAACAGTTCGCACACATCCATCACTGCTGGGCAATGTCTTCCGAACTCTGCCTATGGGCCACTGAGCTCTCGGGAGTTGCGGATCCACAATCAGTACAACAGAGTCGACCTCCAGGTTTCCTGAAGCTTTATGCCACTTCTGCCTGGTCTGAAGTGTAGGCAAGTAGTTTCTGGTGAACTGTAACCAGAATTGGTCCGCCATGTTTTGACAGTGACGCCACCTCCGCCGCCCCATGTCTCCTGGAGCATATGCCACCTGAGGGAGAGATGCATCCCGCCGCCCCATTAGGAGAAGGTTAGGAGTAATTGGATCGATGTCGGCGACATCTGTTGAGGCATATCCCAGAGGTTTCGAATTGAGGATCCCCTCCACTTCCACTAGGATTGTGGACAGAACATCCTCTGTGACTGATTGGTTACCAACGGCTACCTGGAGAGCATTCTTTATAGAGCGGACTTCACGCTCCCACATTCCTCCAAAATGTGGAGCGCTGGGCGGATTGAACTTGAAATCAATTTGATGGTTTGCCAGATGGGTTTGGAGTTCTGACTCCATGCTAAAGAAGGCTTCCCGTAGCTCTCTTTCTGCCCCGCGGAAGTTGGTGCCACAATCTGAACGAATCTCGCGGGATTGACCTCTTCTGGCTATGAGCCGGCGGAGTGCAAGGAGGAAGGCATCAACATCCATCGAATTAAGAAACTCGATGTGAACTGCCCTGGTTGTGAGACATTTGAAGATCAGGCCCCAGCGTTTCTCATTCCGCCTTCCTATTTTGACCAGGTATGGGCCAAAGCAGTCAACACCCGTTGAATAAAAGGGTGGACAGAGCAGACGGAGGCGTTCTGGTGGCAAATCTGCCATTTGAGGTACCTTTATCTGCGCTCTCCAACGCTGACAGGGCTGACAATGGAGCTGATGGTGCTTGATAGCCTGGCGTCCTCTGAGAATCCAGTACTGCCTTCGTATCTCAGCGTAGACTCTTTCAGCTCCCGGATGTAATAGACACTCATCAAATTCTTGAATCAGGAGCTTTGTTACTGCGTGTCTTGGGTCCAGTACAATGGGGTGAATTTGTTCTGGGTCTGAGTTTGCAAGCCTTCTTAGACGCCCCCCAACTCGTATCATGTTGGTCAGGGGGTCCCACTCTGGAGCGAGGTTGACTAATCGACTGTGCACGGGAATCAATTTCTGTGCCTGAAGGGCAGTTACCTCTTCCGGGAAGCTCTGAGCTTGACATGCCCTCAGCAGGACAGCTTCCGCCTCTCTGTTAGTCATTATCAC
Source organism: Gila orcuttii (assembly GCA_026230005.1). Lineage (NCBI taxonomy): Eukaryota > Metazoa > Chordata > Actinopteri > Cypriniformes > Leuciscidae > Gila > Gila orcuttii. The sequence continues at coordinate 26,413,052 of JAPDVR010000008.1, read as the reverse complement.
ACTGTTCGATGCGGCTGCCCCTTGACAGGCTTGTAGAGTTGCCCCCACTAACTCTCGCCAGGTCTTGAATTGCGTAACATCGGGTAGGACTCTGTTTCAACCGCCATTACGGAGTAGCAGGTTAGGCCTTTCAATTCGGATTCTACTTCTGACTGTGCAACTTCAGGTCTTTTAGGCCAGTGCTCTGGGCTCTGTTTCAAGAATGGAGGCCCTTGACTCCATCGACTGGGCTCGGCCAAACTTCGGAGGGTTTTACCTCTCGTTATGTCATCAGCAGGGTTATCCTGCGTATTAACATACCTCCATGAGCTGTGGTCTGTTAATTCTTGGATCTCTGTGACTCGTGTCCCAACGAACACCTTGTACCGGCAGGAGTCTGACTGGATCCACTCTAGCACAGTCATGGAGTCTGTCCACAGAATTGTCTGATTGATGGAGAGTGTCAGCTCATCCCTCACCAGTTTGGCCAGCTGAGCTCTAGCTAAGGCAGCGCAGAGCTCCAGGAGAGGTATAGACTGCTGTCTCTTAGGAGCAACCTGTGATCTGGCCATTATGAAGGAAACATGAATGTCACAGCTGGTTTGAACGGCCAAATATGCCACTGCCCCGTACGCTCTCTCAGAGGCGTCACAAAACACATGAAGTGACCTGTGCTGTTCTGCAGCAGTTGTGGAGGCTGGCGTGTAACAGCGAGGAATGGAAACTGCAGTGAGTTGTTTAAGCTCGCTTTCCCAGTTGGTCCCAGTTGAAGGTTTGGTGGTAGATCTGGGTCATCCCAGTCTCTCTTTTTAGCCCACAACTGTTGGATGATCACCTTTACTCTGGTGGTAAATGGTAGTATGAACCCCAGTGGATCATATTAAGACACCAACACCTGGTAAGCAGCTCTCATCGTCAGTTCTGCATGCTCAATGAGCCGATAATGGTAGCCAAGGGTATCAGCTGCACAATTCCACCTGAGGCCTAATGTGGGCTCCATAAGATCAACGCGGTTTTGCACTAACCACTGCTCTGTGGCTGATGACCGGGCTTCCGTCGGAAGATGAGCTACCACCACTGGATGACTGCTAGCCCACTGTCTGAGGTCAAACCCTCCTTCTGCTGACATGCTGCGTAACTGATCCACAGTTTGCATGGCTGCTGGGATAGTAGGGAAGCTTGTCAGGCAGTTATCCACGTAGAAGCTTTGGTGGACTAGCTGTTATAGCCCTGGATATTTGGCTTCGGAATTGCAAGTATGGTGTTGCAGAGCAACGATGGCACAGCATGGACTGCTTGTTGTGTCGAATGGCAGAACCTGCCACTCGTATACATCTGGAGGGTTTTCACTCTGCAGATCTCTCCAAATGAAACGGAGAAAGGGCCTGTCTTTCAGCAATAGACGCAACTGATGGAACATGCCCTTGATATCTGAGCTTACTGCTACAGGATGCTGTCTGAATCTCAGGAGTACTCCTACCAGCGATGGTCCAAGTGTAGGACCTGGGAGGAGCTGATCGTTCAGGGACGGGCCATGGTATCTAAGAGAACAGTCGAACACCAGTCGTTGCTTATTGTTATGACTCACGAGATGATGGGGCAGGTACCATGCCTCTGTTTGTGTCGCTTCCATTTGGTTGAGCTTGACTACGTAACCTGCCTCGATGAGTTTGGCAATCTCTCCTGAAGAGATTGAAGCCTTTTCAGGGTCCTTCTGGAGTCTCCTTTCAGCGCTCCTCAGATTTGCAAGGACAGATTAAATGGAGCCCTTAAGTTCTGGAGCACTTGGGTTCCACAGAAGAGGGGTGGCGTAACGCTGTACTCCCTTGACATTGACGCTGCGTTTGAGACTCAAGCAACTGCACAGCCTCTTTGTCTTGCCTAGACCGGACAACCAGTTTCTCGTTACGAAAGGGCAGCACATCCAGTTGCCATAACCTCTCCACATTTCTGTAGAGAAGATCATCTGGGTGGTCAGTGGAAATTAAGAAACATTGCTGCACTGGTTCTTGGCCTGTGGTACTCATTTCCGCCCCTTGAAGTGCCCAGCCGAGAGCTGTACAAACTGCCACGGGTCCCCCTTTGGTGCCTTGACGAATAGGCTCCTTAGCAGTAATAATGTGAACTTGGTCTGAACCTATGAGCACCAATGGACGTACCTTGTGAAATGGCTGTAACGGAACTCCTCTTAGATGTGCATACCGTCTCTGAAGAGTCTGAACTGGGTATGACTGTTCCACCAGATCAATGCCAGAAGCTGTGAATGCTCCAAACACTTGATAGCGTTTCTCTGGGTTACCTCTTGGAGAGATATCAAAGGTGACCTTTGAGCCATTGAGGTGAGTAGTGTCTGGTCGGACTGTACGAAGGGCTAGAGTCTCAGGTTCACCGTTAAGCTGGAGCTGCTGGACAGCAGTAGGTAGGATCATGGTGCGCTGTGCTCCGTCATCTTATATAGCATAAGTCTCTATTGTCTTTGATTTGTGGTGCAACAGCTCAGGCGCATGGGAACGGGCACATTTCCAGCAGCGGGTCCCCTCTGAAATCCACTTACAAAGATCAGCCACTGACTGTTCTTTAATACTGCTGCATCGAGTGATGTAGTGGTCTTTGCTGCCACAGAAAAGGCAGTTGACTTTGAGGGGGGTCTTCTTCCAAGACACCTTAGGACTGGGAGATGCTTTATCCTCAATGGGTGCTGCACCATGATACAAGGCTGTACTTTGGCTTTTTTGTTTAGCTGCACTCTTCTCCTTTGGACCGCTGGGATCCCTTTCATACTGGTAGCGTTGCACTAACCTACTAGACAATCTCTGTTGCTGAGCTTTGACGTTGAGCCACCCTGCGAAGTCTTGTATGTTGTACGGGTTAATACTGGGGGGAGTTGAGCTTCCCTTGTAGCTGGAGAAACTCTATGAAACCATCTCGCAAGTACTTTGGCAGCTTACTAACCAATCGATCCACATGCGAGCAGCAGTTCAACTCCATCCCTCTGGGTCCCTCCAACGATAACAGCATGCTCACTAAGAGGTGGACACGGAGAGCGAAACTCTGGAAACTGCGAGCATCGTTTTGTTTCACCTCTGGTGCTGTGAGGATTGCTGCTATTTCGCTCTGCGCTAGCTGATGGGGTTGGCCTTATTGTAACTGAAGAGCTTGCATAGCTGCAGAGTACGGGTATGGATGATGGCGGCACGACTGGCCAATCATTTGTGCCTCAGGCAGTTTAAGGTGTTCCAGCAAGATGTGGTACTTGTATTTCTCGTCTAGCTCTGCATGAGGTTCCAGAAGATTGTCCAGTGCTAACTTCAGGTTAGCGAATTCCCTCTCGTTGTCATTTACTAAATCAGGAATCTTTGGCTGGGGGGCAGCATGCAAAGGGCGGTGAGGCATCAAGTATTCGGGTCGCTTCAGTGGCTGGCTCAATGGATTTAGAGAAGTGCCTGCGAGAGCAGGAATGTTCATGGCAGGAACTGAAGCACTGTGCAGGGTTTGAGGCACTGACGCTACTGGAGGCATTGTAGTATAGTGAGGAACTGAAAAACTGGTTGCAGGTGGAGCCACGACAGGTTGTCGTGGAGAAGGTGCCACTGTTGTATAGATGTAAGGCACTCTGGGATGCTGGTAAGTTGGCATGGGAGCTACTAGCTGTGGCTGCACCTGAGGCTGAAATACCGTTCCAGTATCGTCATAAGGGCAAAACTGTGTATTTAGCAGTAGTGGCAAAGTCTCTGCTCTTGTAGCATCTTGGTGTTGGCGCACAGCAACAGGTAACGTACCAGACGACATTGGCGAGTACAAAGGGAGTGTAGTGACTGGCTGTATTGGTACAAAACCAGGGTTAAAGTGCTTTGCCTCTGCAGTAGGTGTGCTTACATTTATTTGTGTGGCACTCACATGTCTTTGTTCTTCGGTATGTAACTCAATGTCAGGTGACTGTGATGAATAGGAGGAATGACTTGATAAAGGTGTCTGATGAGGTGAGTTTTCTGGAGGTGATCTCGTCAGTGGTGTGGCAGGCTTTACACTTTGCACCTCTTCATCCCCTTCTTCCCTCAGGAATGATGTGATATGCTTCATCAGCTCCTGACGCCGATGCTGTCGTTTTTCATACTGCTTGAGTTTGCTCTGAAGCGCAGCCATATCAGCAGCCTCATCTCTTTCCTTCTCGGAGATAGACTTCATTAATTCCCTCAGTGAACTCATACTTAATAAGTCTGTGGAGCTTGTGGCTGGATGCTCACCCTGGCTGGAGGCTGGCCGTGCTTGACTAATTATGCCCACTGCGGCTGCTGCTCCTCTCTGCTCCGCTGGCACCTCTGCTGTAGGTGGGGAGGAAAGAGCATGTCGGTGATGGCTGTAGTCAAGGAGATACTCCTCCAGATGCTTGGGTGTGCGACGATGCCGTGAGGGTCTGTCTGACGTCTCAGCATGAGGGAGAGAGGTTGATCGCTCTTCCGATGACATCACTGCAGTAGTCAAGAGCTCCGGCTCGAAGGACCATTTGTTGGGGATTGCCCCACTGAAAACTGGTGGATAATATTATTGACCGCTGCAGAACTCTGGTCAGGGAGTCGGAGTCATCAGAGAGTTTAGCCGTTTATTGTACAAGAGTGACCATACACATAACAGTGTATTTGAGGTAGTTTTTTGTCACAAACTTTATCTTGCATATAAACATTGAACATGTGAATGTGTTCACGCGATATGATCTCTCAACTGGAGTAGCTTAGTGAATCGGCAATTACACTGAGTCCGTGCGTACTGAGAACGCTGCGCTACGTTATTTGCGTACAACGCAACTTAAAACGTCACACACAGTCAACTTAACACTTAAAGGGAGAGAATTCACAACAAAGATACATTAAATATATTTGTCTTTTTCCTTGGTTGGTCAGTCTGGTTTACCAGGGATTGGTCAATTAAGTTCCCTTTTAAAAATCTCAGAAATTACTTTACAAACATGCTTGTAATTTTTGCATTGCCGGTGGGCTCTTGCATCCAAGTCAAAAGTGAGGCTGAAGTGCATGCCAGCTTGTTCAAAAAGGATCTGATATATTTTACACCAAAAAACATTTATACTTGACTTGAAATGTTTGTTTTATTCTCAGCTGTCACATAACAGATAGCCTATGAGAGCTCCATTGAGAGCATTTCATTTAGTCAATAAAATGAGTTTCCTTGATCACTATCAGTCAGCAAAGGAATTCTTTGAAAAGGCAAACTTTAAACCTCTCCAGCCACAGTATTATGGAAATACCTCAAACCACAGAGAATGACAATCAAATGCTATCAACCACATCCAATAACACTTGAATATTTGTTCCAGGTTTTATAGGCATGTTTGAAGTGAAGAGATAATATGCAAACTCATTTTCAAGGTGCACAAAGCCTTAAAAAGTCTATATTTCATGCCTATGTATTTTAATCCAAAGCAAACCCCACTCAAAAATGCAGTCTTTCTCTTTGTATCCCTTTAAGCAGACTGCCTAAGTATCTGTTGAATGACTCAGACAAGTAAAAATGTTAAAATAGTTACATGACTAGCTCATTGCCTTCCAGGCTATAAATTATTAGTGCTGTCTGGCAGATTCAATACACACTAATACAGCATATTTTCATCTTAACTGGCATGACTAGTGTCTACAGTTCTAATTACAGTTGCCGTTTAACTGATTCTTAACTGGAATAAAATCAACCATTCAATCTCAGTCTGGATTTGCTTTACTGTATGAGCATACTTTGTCATGACCCCTACAGGCAGCTGGAGGCACAGCATGCATTTACAAGATGCTGAACTGATCAGTGGGAGTGGCTCATCATGAGATATACCTTTTACCGAGACGCTAGTACCCACAGGTAGGTAATCTGTAGGCCTACCTGTGCTGAGAAGGCTGGAGCAATAGATCCGCTATCTTTTTGTCTGTTGTTTTTATTTTTATTTTTTTAGTTTAGTTCTATAGTTTGTTTTTGCGTTGTGAACTCCTGGATTTGAGAACACTGGACATATTGTAGCCTACACGAGGAGGATATACCAGTCTGCTGTATTAAGAGAAATGGATTCCAACGGCATTGCTGATAAACAATGTAAGTGTTGAATGGATACTAATACGGGACTCTGTTACAACTGAATTAAAATTATTCCGAAATGGCTGTGAGTATCACAAAAGTCAATCGACAAACATCTTAAAGTTCAGTTTGAGATCAGTGGATGTTCAGACATGTTTAGCCTACTAAACCTGCACGCGCTCTTGAGTTTCAGCCACGCGCAACTGAATGTTAACTATTACCAAACATAATTTGAACCCTCACGCTTATGAAATATTTCATTTTAACAGGCGATACAAACAACGTAGAGGGGGAAGTTTAATATGAACCGGCTTTTATTTATGTTATATATCTGGTGGTATTGTATTTAATTTGTACATTAAGTTTGAAAATACTTTCGCAAACCCCACATTTGTTTTCAGTCAGTTTTTTTTCCGTTGATGCGTATGATTAACGCATGAATGGGTGGTGTAGTGTAAATTGAGTTAGCGTACATAATATGGCTGCCACACCCTTGGCAACTTTGTATTGTAGGCTATTGTTATTTATTGGGTGTAGCTATTTGCCCATCTCACTACAGTGCTCCAATTCTGCAGCAATAAAATAACCTAGATTTTCTATTGAGGATGGGGCACAGGATAGGTGTCAGTAGCCTGGAGCAACATTCCGTCGACTGTCTCACATAACATCCCTTTCATTACTTCAGTTCCTGAAACGTCTGTCAAATTATGGGTTTACTCGCTCTTCAAACCAAGGCTCAGCTCATTTAACTGTGTTTTTTCCCCCCAGCAGACTTACTAAACAGTCTTAGAAAAACAAATGTGACAAAAATATTCTAAAAAGTTTAACTTGACAGACACATTCGTGCAGGGTAAGATGGTTTTAAAACACTTGCAGTGGTTCTGTGGTTGTTGATGTTGTTTAGATGCTAAAATTAGGACAATTCGTTGTGGGGCTATCTGCTACCACAAACACTGGCTGCTTCCTGCGTTCAGTGAGAGGCAGGACAGTAATTTCCCTCTGGATGGCAGAGATACTGGAGATTCAGGAGATGTATACACAACAAGCACACAGTTATTTAGACATTTAGATGCCTTAGGCTTTTTAAGAATCCAAACTGGGTCATGTTTACTGTAACAGAAAGATGTCATGCTGTACATACATAGATGTCTAAATCTTTAAATAAACAATACAAACCACAATTAGGGCAAAACCTTGTAGCTATCAAATTTGACATATTTTAGACATTGCCATTTTAAAAAGATTTACAGGAAAATTGGTACAGAAATGTGGAATGAAATTAAAATTTTGTATAAATAAAAGTAACTTGAATTGGACCTATATCAGTGTTACATTAGTTTGTATTCTATTCTAGTGTTTATTAATGTTTTTAATAATTTTTTATTATTTTCGGGTTTCATTGTAATGTTAATTTGTTTTAGTAACTTTCTTATGTGCTTTTTTCATTGTATTAGCTCTAGTTTTTTTCTAGTCTTTTTTTATTTCTATTGCTTTATTTCAGTTGGTGTAATTTTAGTAGGCCTACTTCAATTAAGCTTATTTTATTTTAGTTGCCAAGGTTTTGTTTGTTTTTCTCATCTAATATTTATATTTTATTTCAGCTTAATTTCAATTAACGAAAAGTATTTTAATAGTTTTAGTTAACGATAACATTATTGGCCTATAGCCTACATTTAACAACATCTCAACAATAGGCTATAAAAAGAATATTTGTATTGACATGTCACATTGTAGGCTAAAAAGAAAGCTCTGTATAATTATGAAACGGTCATACCATCATAATGAAAAAAAAAATTAAGAGCTCAAAGAGAAAGAGAGAGATGAAATGGCATATTTTGGTATGTTTTATCTGCACGTACTCTTACAGCTCGTGTAGGTTACCGTTTAACATAAATCCAACGGATCAAATTTGGAGTGCGGCTGCTAAACACATCATTCTGTGTGGACTGGCAAATGCAGTCACTAGATGGCGCCATTGCTTCTGAATCTGCACAGAAAGACACACAGAAGCCCAACAGGTATTTTACCTGCTGTTACGCATGTGTAGCTTTCGACTGTAGTCTAAAGTATACTTTTAATAAGTACTTTATAGTGATATCTTTCTTTAAATACACATCCTTAACGTGTTGATTGATTTCGCCAACAAATATTGCCACTATCTGGGATCAGACGGAAGGTAACGTTATAGCCTACACTTTCTTATTCTAGGGATGAACTTTGGATTAGTACACGCCCCGAATCCGCAGACAAGCGAGTGAGCGATACAACACAGCACAGCAAGTCTTTGTGATATGTTTGCGGCTGCTATTATCAGAAGCAGTTTTTATTTTTTGAGCGGAAAATTCACATTATGCAGTGTGTACGAAGACAACCTGTTCGGACCAAGTCTCAAGAGTCCTTATACCGCGCGCAGAGCAAGACAGTCGCGCGCAACAACATGAAACTGATAGGTAGGAGGATGAATGGGCTATAACAATAATATTGTTTTAATGTAATCTGAGAACTTCTTTCATACTTGCGTTTACATTGATATTCTATTGGTATTCTATTCTATTGATATTCTATTTATACGGTTCATTGACATGCACCGTCTCCCAAGGAAATCTCGTAACCAGGAAAGCATTGTCTGTCTCACCTAGAAATGTATTACCTAGATAGCAGTGTAAGTAGGTCCCAGCTATTGTCCTAAATAGAGCAAGATCACGTCACACCTATTGATTCATGGTTGTGTTTGTAAATTACTCTCAAATACACACCACGCCTTAGTAAATAATGCATTTTGTGCTTTGGCAGTTTGACCTAATATCTGGTCCTGGTTGGTGTCAGGTGTCCACAGTATGTGTTCAAGTCTTTTAGGAAGAGTCTTTTGTGTTTTACATAGAAGTTAAAACCACGTTTTCTTCGTCTGCAGCTGAAAGGGTGGGTTCCTAACTTCCTTCCTCAATTGGACCACAGAGGGACAATATAATCCTTTTGTTTGTTCTCCCTTCATAAAAAAAGGATGTTGTGATGTGGGAAATGACATATGCCACAAATCTGCCTTTCAAAGGGAAATAATATGGGCTTTGAAAGAATGACTACATGAGTGGTCTTGTCCTTGTCCTTGTCCTCCCCACAGGTTTAGAGGGTGACAAAGACCTGCAGTTCCTGATAAACGGCGGGGACCTTTTGAAAGTTCGTTCAGGGTCATGGAAAAAGACGCGCTACTACAAGCTGCAGGAGGACTGCAAGACCATGTGGCATGAATCCAAAAAGACCTTGAAGTCCAAAAACACATGTGAGTCCCAAAAAGGATGTGAACAGGGGTGTATCAGAAACCTTTCAGTCCTTTCTTTGCATGTGCTCTCGTGTCCTGCACTGACCATCGCTGTGTTGTTTTGGCTGGTATGTGTGTTAATGAATGTCTCACAGAAGTTACTTTAGAATTTCCTTGCTCAAATCCAAATTTTTAAGCACAAACTGAGTAAAATTATTGTAAGAAGTATATTATTGCATATGCAGTATATATATATCTATTTTTGCGTTCTATAATATTAAAGTTACTGTATCCATAATGGATACTATGATTAGTTTTGGACTACAGATTTATGCCAACAACATCAGATGGAGCGAGGCCGATTAACTGGGTGTGGTTGAATCAATAAAATGTATATATTTGCAGTACTTTAAAGGCATTGCCTTGTGATTTGTGTATTGATGAATCTTTCTGTATACTCAAATTTCAGTTAATCATAATGATGACACTACCATTCAAAAGGCTGGGGTCAGTAAGATATTTTTGAAAGCAATTCCTACTTTTATTCAGCAAGGATGCACTTAATTGATCAAAAGTGACAGTAAGGATATTTATATTGTAACAAAAGATTTCTATTACAAATAAATGCTGTTTTTTTTTACTTTCTACTCACCAAAGAATCCTGAAAAATGTGCAGCTTAATTTTTGTTTTCAATAATAATAATAACAATAAGAAATGTTTCTTAAACCTCAAATCAGCATATTAAGACTGGGGTAATGGCTGCCAAAAACTCACAGGAATAACACATTTTAAACATTTTAAAATGTATTCAAATAGAAAAATGTTTTTAATATTTTCACAACAATAAAATTGTTTACAATATTAACATTTTTGGAATAAATAAATCAATCCTTGATGAGCATATTGATACTTCTAACAAAAACATTTTAAAAATCTGACCCCAAACTTTTGAGTGGTACTTAATAGCACAATATAACAATCAATGATTTTTATTAAGGATTCATTTTATAGTTCTCTTGCTTTTACTAATTTTTCATATCAATATAATTTTTTACTTCAGAGCATTGGCCAGAAGTATTGGCCATCATTTTTAAATTTTATTAATTAAAAGGGTATTGATTAAACAAATGTTTCACTAAATTAGGTGTTTGTGTACAAGTGGTGGGTTTTACTACAGAATATTCAAGTATATTGTAATTTTTGTGACCAGTGCTGCAAAACATCAGCCCTGAGGCTATGTTTAAAATGTTTGTGTAATTTTCCTCAAAGTATGCAAAGCAGGGGCGGTTCTAGGATTCATCCTCAGGGTGCTTAGCCCTCAGTGAGAATGTGTTACCAACATTTTAGTCACAAATCAAATGCACAAAATCAAGCTTGCAACGCTTTTGTATTAAGCATGACCTCTTCTAATTTCCATATGCATATTGCCATACAGACACGTGATGATACTGCATTAAACAGCAGGAAACTAGGAAAAAAAACCTGCTTCTAGGAAATGGATCTTGTCTTGCAAATGTGTTAATGGTTTTAAGCTTAAATCAAATTAACATGAAGTTTTGCTTCTCAGGTACATCTGTCGCTTTAAGGATGATTAGATAATTTTACAAGACGACAAAACTAAGATGCTGATTAACCAAATTTGGCATTGTAATAAACATTGTGTGACATCAGTGAACCACAAAAAAAATTTGGGACATAAAACAGGCAAAATATATGATAATGTTTTTAATAATGTTGGGACAGCTGTGGATGATCAGGTTCTGGGTTCAGCGGGATCCACGTTACATATTACTCCATTTTATGAAGTTTTGTATGTCTTTCTCACTCAGTCTCTGTTGACGACATTGAGGCGGTACGAACAGGTCGGCAGACGGAAGGTCTGAGGAAACACACAGAGGAGTCAGTGGATGGTCGAGCATTCTCCATCCTGTTTAAGGGGCGACAGAAAAACCTGGACCTGATTGCCAGCTCTGAGGAAGAAGCCAAGAAGTGGGTCAATGGTTTGGAGAAAGTCATCTCAAACATGAACAACCTCACTCCGCAAAAGAAAACGGAGCAGTATCCTTTTCAAACGCCTGTGGTTGAGGTGCAATTCAAGCATTATTCTTTCAAATCTCTTTAATTGTCCTTACATCAGAGCTTTAGCTGGATCTACAGTTGTATACGTAAAGCAGATAAAAACTTAGACAACAAGATGAGTCCAAAAGAGCTAAAGAGCTTCCTCCAAGACATCAACATTGAGGTGGACGAAGACTACGCTGAAATGCTCTTTGAGGTAATATTGTTGTTATGCAGGAATGTAACCCAGTTTACCTGTATAATGTTCTCTCACAATTTAAATAGATGATCACAAGAAATAACTTAACTAGAAATGCCACTGTTTCCCCTCTTTCAGAAATGTGACCAATCGAAGTGTGGATTCCTAGAGGGCAAGGAGATCGAGCATTTCTATAAAATCCTGACACAAAGAGAGGAGATCGATGTCATCTACAGAGAGTATGCAAAGACAGTTGGTCTCATGAGCGCCGCTGACCTGCTGAACTTCCTGTTGAATGAGCAAAGAGAGGACGCGTCTCTGAATGATGCCCTTCAGCTTATTGAGAAATATGAACTTGATGAAAATGGTAATGCCTGTGTTATTCTTATTTGTAAGTTGCTTTGGATAAAAACATCTGCTATAAACACTATCATTCAAAAGTTTACTGTCAGTAAGTTTAGCCTCAGTCTCAGGGGAAAAGATATACAAGTACAATGTTTTTTTTATTGCATGTCTGTGTTTCTTGTAGCCAGAGCCAAACACCAAATGACAAAGGATGGCTTCCTAATGTACCTGCACCAGCCGGAGGGGTTGATCTTTAACCCGGCTCATAAAAGTGTTTACCAGGACATGAAGCAGCCTCTCAACCATTACTTCATCTCCTCCTCTCACAACACATACCTGCTGGAGGACCAGCTCAAGGGACCCAGCAGCACTGAGGCATACATAAAGTAATGTTAATCATTCAATATTTGAATGCATTTTAATTACGTAGTTAAAAAAATTATAGAATATTAAGATTTTAGTTTCATAATGAAAGCATCTGAATTAATTTAGCTTTTAGAAAGTATGTTTTTATGGCTTAGTTTTGGAGTAGCAAGTTGCATTGTCCCTGTACAGAGCACTTCTAAAGGGATGCCGCTGTGTGGAGCTGGACTGCTGGGATGGATCAGACGGAGAGCCGGTCATTTATCATGGATACACTCTCACCTCAAAGATCCTCTTCAAAGATGTGATTAAAGCCATTAAAGAATATGCCTTTAAGGTAAAAAGATTCATAACAAAAAGGATGCAAATAGCTGTCATTTCACCAAGATACTATAGTGACTGTTACTGTTTGTTTTGGGACTTGTAGAGCTTGTCCTTCCGGTGTGCTTGTTCTTCCATGTGTACCTGACTGACAACAATATGATTGTTCCCTTCACCAGACGTCCGAGTACCCTGTGATCCTGTCTTTGGAGAACCACTGCAGTGTGGAGCAGCAGAAGACCATGGCTCAGCTCTTGATCTCCATCCTGGGTAGTGCTCTGGTCACCAAACCCCTCGGAGATCAGATGCCCACACGCTTCCCTTCTCCAGAGGTTAGTGCCTGCGGGAAGTTAAGACACAGTAATCCACTAAGTCATGTTATACAGAGGATCATTTACAGGCATATTCAGTTGCATGACTATGTAAGGGATACCGTAGGTTAAGCCGGTTTTTATAAAATACCAAATAAACCTGACAGGGTGCTTAGGAAGCCGAACCTGGGAGGGTTTATTTTGTCGTAATGACCGACTGATTGTACGCTATCCTGTTTATTACACCCCGAGTGGACGTGAAATATCAATTTCAGGTGAAATTATTTTTATCATGTAAGAATAAAGAGACAACGAAGCTAGATAGTCTAGCACAATAAAAATGTTTGGTTGCACTTTATTTTACAGTGTACTTGCCTAAGAAAGTACTGGTTTATATAAGGTAACTACATGGGTTAAGGTTAGATGTAGGGGTAGGTTCAGGGTTAGTACCTAGTTATTACCAAGTTATTGTAATTAAGTACATAGCATGTACATGGGGAACAGGACTGTAAAATAAAGTGCTAGCAAATGTTTAGCAGGGAAGCACTGATATTCGAATTCCGCCCTTTACGAAAAGACAAAATAAGTTTGTCATTGCTGATATCCGATATGTTATTATGTCAAAATAAACTAAAACAATTCAAATGAATCGTTTTAAATGCTGCAAGTGTATCACAGTGGCATCACGGCATTGTAAAGTACAATATAAAAAATTTATATTTTGATATGCGCTAAATGTTGCATATAACTGTTATTAAATACTAAGAGTTTTTAAATATTACATTTTTAAGATTTTTTTAAAGGTCATCTAAATAGGGGAAAATATCTATATATACTGATAAATGTAAAAATATTGGAAAATAACCAATATGGTACATTAATATATTATGATAAATTATATCATGCATTCCTACCATTTAGTTATTGTAATAAAATAATATTTTACCACAAAATGCCTTGATTGATCAATAGGAAGCAAGTATTCTAGTAAGAAGCTTAATAAACCAAAATAAATTTGTGAATGTAAATGCACACATTTTGTTGTTTTACATGTAATTTTATTTTGACAATCCAAATTGAACATTTACTTAAAATATGTATAAAGCAGTTTAAAAGATTATGAGTGCTTGATATAATCCAGTATCTGTGGATTTAGACCTGAGACCCAAGAGAGTTTGCATTCTGTCTGAACAGGAGATGCTTTCACGATGGAATTCTTTGTGGAATGTGTGGAATTCTTTACAGCTGCTTTCTGTTTGAAATTATCGTTGCATCTCAAACTCTCTTTGTTTTAGCCATTTACAGTAAAACAAATGTCAACTACTCAAGAAGATTGACCCCTTCAGCACATCAATTATGCTTACATATATAAAAATGAGGAAACTCTGCAAAGACAGAGTTCTAAGATCCCGTTTTTGTGGCTTTTTAAGACAATGCATTGGATTGCTATGGTGACTGGTGCTTTGCCTGCAGAGGAGCGGGTGATTATCATAGCTTACATAACATTGTTTTTCATTCCCTCTGGTCAAGGTGTGGCCTGTCCTGGTCACTGTCAGTCAACAATAGAAACACTGCTGGTTACCAGAGTATCATTTACAGCATAAGCTTCCTCAAACTATTGTGTTAGAAACAGCTTGTCCTGCCTGCTGCTCTAACTGTCAAAATTAAAATGAAGCACATATATAGGCTGCTTAGCATATTAACAATTGATATGCATTTTTATTATATTCCAGCCTAATGTGCAGAGACAACTGTAAATAAGCTGCTTTTAGAACTCAGTTCCTTTTGATGTAACTAGTGCAGAAAATACATTTTACTTCTACCTGCATTGAAAGAATAAAAAATCTGAAAAGAAAGCAACATAAACAGGCAAAACACACATAAACAAAATGCATGGCTTTCATTGGATTTATTTGAAAATCATTTGAATAAAAGTGCCTGTTGAATGAATGCATGTAAATGTGAGCTGATGGCAGAATCTGCAGGCTCTGATTTAATGACTGTGCATTATTTAGGAACTCAAAGGACGGTTCATAGTGAAAGGGAAGAGACTAAACAAACTTGAGGACACATTTTCAGACGAGTCCAAAACGGCAGATGAAGACAGTGTAACAGAGGAAGAAGATGATGAAGGGGATGAAGAAGACCGTGAGAAGAAGTCTAGCGTAAGCCGAGTTCTGTGATCTCTGTCTTGCATACATATGTGACCACGGAAAGTAATCATTTAAATACTTTGTTTCTTTTAATTCTCAACATTTATTTTATAATTACACACACCCAAAACAGAAATTGAAGTTTGCGAAGGAGCTGTCTGATATCGTGATCTACTGCAAAAGTGTCCCCTTCCATGGGTTTGAGGATTCCCGGGAGAAGCAGTCCTTTTATGAGATGGCCTCATTCAAAGAGGGAAAAGCTGTGAAACTGGCGGAGGAATCAGGTGTGATGTCATGCTTTCTGCTGCTCAAACGCAACACTGTCTCATGACATGTATTCATGTGTTTAATAGCCTGAGACACGAACTCTGTCCAGTGACACAGATTTATTTCTCAGCAAAATACACAGTCATAAACATGCATTACGTCACAGATGATGGGTTCTGCTTGAGGGAGACTCCTGACACACCACTTTGAATATGTAAAGAAGCAGGTGACTAACAGGGAAAAGAGCCGTTCAGGTTTCTTTTTTTCTTTCATATATTTATTTTGCTGGATAGCAAAAAGAGATACAGAATTTATTCATAAACAAAATTATCTGATGAAATATTTGAAAATATATTTTTTGAATGATCTATTCAAATCTTTTTAGTAATTAAAGTAAAATATGGTAATTCACACAGAAGGCTAAAAGTGGGAAAAGACCTGTAATGCATAAAAGGTGGTCACCAGTTACAGTGTCCAAAACACAATATACACTTCTGTGTGCTCTGTGTTTGGATTTTTTTTCTTTAGGAAGGACACTTTCAAATTATGTTCTTTCAAACTTCCTATTGATCAAAAAATCCTGAAAATTATCACGGTTTTCACAAAAACATTAAGCAGTTTTCAGTTTAACAGTTTTCTACATTGATAATAATAAGAAATCTTGAGCAGCAAATCAGCATATTAGAATGATTTCTGAAGGATCATGTGACACTGAAGACTGGAGTAATGATGCTGAAAATTCAGCTTTGATCACTGGAATAAATGACATTTTACAATATATTCAAATAGAAAAGTTATTTTATTTATTATATTTTATTAATTGTTATAATGATTCACAATATTATTGTTTTTACTGTTTACAATATTACTGTTTACTTTTTATAATATAAATGCAGCCTTGGTGTGCACTAGAAACTTCTTTAAAAAAACATTCAAATAATGTACCCAACCCCAAACTTTTGAACGGTAGTGTATATTTTAACCTAAAATCCTACCCAAACACATTCCACAGTTAATAATTCCTTTCAGATGCTAAAAAGCAAACAAGCATGTTCCCATAACTACTTTTTTCTTTTTCTTTTTTCTGTCATAGCAAATGATTATATCCGTCACAATACAGACAAACTCAGCAGGATTTACCCAGCGGGACTGAGGACAGACTCCTCGAACTATAACCCTGTGCCTCTGTGGAACGCAGGCTGTCAGATAGGTAAAGAAGTCATGAATCTGATACACACCATATAACTGACTCTAGTGAGAAACATGTATATTCAGATTTAATCCAAGTGGAAGTTGATGTTAATGCCACTTCTCCCTTTAGTGGCCCTCAACTTCCAGACGCCCTGCCCAGAGATGAATCTGAATCAAGGGCTCTTTCTTCAAAACGGACAGACTGGTTACATCCTGAAGCCGTCTTACCTACGAGACCAAGACACTGAGTTTGACCCAATCACTCTCACCAAGGGACCATGGTTAAAGAAAAAGAGTCTTCATGTGATGGCATGTGGCTCTCAAACACCTTTTTTATTTAGTAATATATGGACTATATCTTTGAGTTGTTCATGTCAGCTGCATAGCTTTTTTTTAACCTCGGCTACTGTTTGCCGAATAGGTGATCTCAGCCCAACAGTTACCCAAAGTGAGCCAAAGGAAGTCCTCCATTGTTGATCCAATTGTGCAAGTGCAGATCTACGGTGTGCCAGCTGATACGACCGTGGTGGAAACGCAGTACATTGAGAATAATGGTATAATAACCCTGTAAATGTTCTCAGTCAGGACTCACATGGATATTGCCTAATCACTCTCTTTTCTCTCAAGGCTTCAACCCTATGTGGAATGAAAACTTCAAGTTTGATGTATGTGTGCCAGATCTAGCCCTTGTGCGCTTTTTGATTGAGGACTACGATACTGCAACAGACAATGAATTTATTGGCCAGTACACACTTCCCTTCAACAGCCTAAAGAACGGTTAGTGTGCTTCAGTCCTGTACGAGATCAACGATAATCTGCAAAGTGATTTGCAATTTAGGATTTTAAGTTTTTAACTATGCATGCTAAATATAACCACTTCAATAATAACAATTCTATTGATTTGTTGCTTATGGCATATAAAGGGTGTATTTCTGTTCATGTTATACCACAGGATACCATCATGTGCCATTGTTCACCATGAATGGAGACCTCCTTTCCTCTGCTGGGCTTTTCGTTCACATCATGGTTGTGGATGCTGAATAATACACACGACGGTGCAGGTTTATACTGTGTATCGGAGATGATATTGTCACTATACTCAACAGCGCAGACATCCTGAAGGGTAAATGTCTCGCTTTGATTGGCAAAAAATCAGGCAGCTTGAGTGATTCTGGTAGGCAGGGAAATTGTGGGAAAACAGCAACCTGAAGTTGTAATATGATGGTCTCACATTTAATGTTATTTTTTTTGTACTTTTTAATCATTTGTAAAATGTTATACACTTTAGTTTGCCAAATGGATTACCTACTACAACTGTGCATTCTGAATATTAATATTCACGAGTGTCAACCTTTAGTCTTAGTTAAACAGAACACTATTTTTAGATCTAAAGATTTTAGCAGAGGAGCAATTTGATGGTGGAATTACAAATTAACAGGACGACTCCACCCTTTGTAGTATCTCTAATTAATTTGTTTTTAAGCTTGCATTCATTTTTGTCATCTTTAATGTAGTTGCATACCATTTATGATTTGTCATATTAAATAAGGTACTTAAATTGTCATGTTTCTGGCTGATACTCTGTCCAAGAACTCAAAGTCAGCGATTCTGATGAAACACATTGCCAACTGTATACATCAATGTAAAGGAGAAATAAATAAGTTATTAAACTGTTGTCTGAGTTCTTGTATTAATTCTGTAATGGCTTCTATCAGACAAAAGAGGTATGAAGAAATGAATTTTACGGAGTATTAATATGGGCTTAATGGAGAACTGGCACTCAAACAACATCAGGATAAGTCTGCAGTTGACACTTCTTGGATTCTAAAAGTGATTTATTCATCTTTAAATCACAATATAAATATAACAATGTCTTTGTGTTCCTAAAAGAAATGTTATGCTATGAAGTCATTAATCATAGTAAATTTGTGATATTGATCATGTGACTGCACAGAGGGGTCTGATGCTCTTTGCATAATTTCAAATCATGCTGGAAAACATGATCTTGAGGTTTAACACAAATGTGAGGCATTCATGCAGATCAAGTGCTACTGCCATTGAAGCAAGACATCAAATCACAAATATTTTGAAGTTCATGTTAACTTTTAAATTCAACTTTCCCTCAAATCATTATAGTGATATTTGCAATTAATATCGAAATTCAATTTTTCAAATTAAGATATTTTTTCTAACCTACTAATGGAAGACATTAGAAAAAAGTTGTTGAAGGTGAATTTTTTTTAATAATCAATAATTTTTTGTTTATAATCATTACCCCAAATAAGCACAAGCAATTACTTGCATGCTGATTCTGTAAAAAATTAAAATCTAAAACTACACTAAAATATTTCAACCTCTTAAGATATCCTAAAAGACACCATTCAAGAGGTGACATTTAGAAGAAATGGAAAGATCTCAGGACAAAAGAAGGCATTGTGGGTTTTTTTTTTTTTTTAAAGGTGCTTTAATATAACATGTCAGAGTCCGGAAGAAAACTTGCAACAACCATGAATTAATTCAACTTGAAATATACTCCAAACACCAGCACTGTACAGCCTCTCCTAACTGATTTCAAGCCTAGAGTAAATCGTGTCTGTATGGCTTACTAAAAAACAAAAGAAAATAAGGCATAATTTAATTAGATGTGCCGACTTAAAACATTGACATGACATCATGAAAACAAAGTGTATTAAAAACAGCACCTAACAGTTTAGAAGTGAAAAACACATGGAGAACAAAAGTAAATAAAAACCGTGAGCAAAACCAATAGTGTTTCAACGCTGTCAGATCACCTGGAGATCATATTATTTAAAAAAAGGTGACATTCGCAAATGTGAAAAGTATTGTGTTTAACGATTAGATATAAAAGCTAGAAATCAAAATTAACAAGCCAAATTATCCAGGCAGCTAGAAGATCTTCAGCAACCAGCAGATTTGAAAGAGCCGACGATTGAAGGAGAGGCTGTAGAGCACGTCAACAAGCAGAAAACAGCATACATCTCAAATACTGACAGAAGACCATAAAAGTGAGAATGGATTGCTTTCCGTCGCCTGCCGCGGAACAGGATGAAGAGAGATGCAGAGAGGTAGACGAAGAAAGACGGAGGAAAAAAACAAACAGGACTGCACTGTGACGTGGCGGACTCTGGGCAGAGAGAGAAAGAGAGAGGTTATTGCCTGTTCAGCTGCTCCTCTCATCTTAGGCACTGCGGTGATGCAGAGTTTGCACAGCTTGCGCCGAACACTTTTGAAACTTCTCAAAGCCAGAATGTCATCAGGAGAAAAGGCCTCCATTTAGTTCTACAAGAGGGCTGCGCTGCAACAGGACAAGAGCAAACCCTTTAAGGACCGACTGCGACTAAAAACGCGTCCGTTCCGCCCATGGATGATGCTCTGGCACAAGCTGCACAGCGCTCTAGTCCCTGGGCTGGTACTGGTCGTACCAACAGGGAGGTCTTTTGTAGTGTAGTGTACAGTGGTAGCAGCAGCAGGGTATGGTTTAAAACAAGTTGAAACTAATTTAAAAAATATAAAGATGATGGACCTGTACCAATTCTCAACAACTCGAACAAAAATAATTAAAAATGATAAAAGGGATACATTTGCAATTGTGCATCCTGGCTTCCATAAAGGACAAGTCCCCTTACTAATACAAGGGGGGGACAACTGCAGTGTCTACGCTACTTCACCAAAAGGCATGTAGCAACTAAAATTCTATGTGGACTGGGCAAACAATTTTTTTGTCTTCAGCACCAATATTAGCATCTGGCTTGTTTGCTGAAAACGAAACGTACTTCAGAATCGGATTGCGAGACAAACTATTAGTGATTGGCACGATACAATCTTGGGTTTAAGATTGTTACTCCTAGGTAAGTTGGCAACAGAGGCCGTGGTATACAAGACGAGTAACTTAACAAGTGCAAATGCATTCCTTTGCTCTTAGAAAACAAACTAAACATATACAAGTCTAGATAATAGTATCAGTCTATATAAATGGCACAAGCTAAAGCAAAATTGAAAATAAAAGGAGCACAAGAAGAACAAAGATGGTGACGTGTTCCCAGCTTAAAAATCTCTGGCCTCTTTAACAGTGCTTTTATAAAAAGAGACTGACCTGCCTCCGTTTTAAAGCATATAATTCTTGTAAAGATTAGGTTCTCTGGAAATGTCATGTACAAAATGTTAATTTCCCCCATAAAAATGACATTCAAAAAAGGCACTTTGTTGGGTTGGAGAGAAAACCCCACAGTCCTTTAACCCTACGGATTTCTACCTGCATAGCAACACCTCAGAGAATGGTTATGACTTGAATATTTTCATTTCAAAAAAGGAAAGAAAAAGTTGATTTTTTTTTTTGGTTTATCATAAGCACTTTTCAAAAGAGAAATATTTGAGTGTCCACTAAATGTAAAAAGTCTGTTGATGTCACTGTGTGCGTGTCCTGGTTGGGGGCGTGGGTGTTCTCGGTGAGGTGAGGACTGCAGGCTGGAGGAGAGAGGAAGGAGGAGCTGGGATGGGCTCTCCACCAGGGGGACACCACTGGCCCCTCGTCAGGCTGCTACCTGCCCCTCAGGTTCTGCAGCACCCCGTACACGTCCTCCTCTTTGCTCAGTCCCTCAAAGAAAGGCAGCAGGTCCAGGAGCTCAGTGTCAGTCATGTCATCAAACCAAGACTGCACGGGAACCTTCACAAGATACACACAATTAGAACCTGACATTAGAGCTTTTCACATTTGAAACAGTTAACCCTGGGTCATTCTAAATCCCGGGTTAACGGAATCCTGGGTTATCTTTATTCACGTTTCACAGTGCTCATTTTATACACAGGGTTAACAGTTAATCCTGGGGATTCAAAAGCTGCTGTTTCACACTGCACATTCCTAAACCCCAGGTTAAAGTATTTTTTGCATATTTGCGGTGTCAATGTTACTGACTGGACAACCGCAGCACATGACCCGTTTACATATAGGCTCTAGCATTGCGCGTCTTCATATTACACAATTCTAAAATAACTTTTCAAACTATAAAAGGAAAGAATGACGGTCTATTCCTCACTCCAATTGATTTTTCCTATCATACGCAGAAACTGTTAATATACATTGCACTGCGTTTCCATGACTGCCCAAAGCACGTGAATATAAGGCACACGACTGGTCGTCAGTTGCTAAGCATCTAGTTGCAACATTCTAACACCGCATTGCGGTGCCAAACTTGTATAGTTTGAAACGATGTGGTTAACAGTAACAGTAGGCTGGGTTTCCCAAAAGCATCGTAAGCTTAAGTTGATCGTAGAACAATTGCCACCAATGGTCTCTACGATCAACTTAGGCTTACGATGCTTTTGGGAAACGCAGCCCAGAGCAGGGTTTCATAACTCTGGGTAAATATCGGTGCTAACCCCCTTTTAAATAACAAGTATGAAACGTTCCTTTACCCGGGGTTAAGCGCAGTGTGAAAAGCCCTATTATATTATAACCAGATGATACAAGTGATGATCCTGTCATCCGTGTTATAAAATGTCACTGGTCCAAAATCTTGCTTCACATAAATGTATATTAAACATCAAATATTCTTATACTTTTTGCACATTGTGCAGCATTTTCACATTCAGTGACAAAAAAGTATTTAAATAATGTTAATGTTGCCAGAATCTTGTTGCACCAGTTTAGGACTGTGTACTTTTTTCTTTTGCACAAAAAAAGTTACAGTGTAGCTTTAACTACACATGGTCATATAAACAACCAGTTCAACCATATGAACCAAGTCTCACAAGCCTCAAGAACAACATAACAGTAAGTTGTAAGCTTTATGTGTTTGATTTACTAAAAATAATAATTTGGGTGTATTTCTATATATAAATAATCTACTTTGGCTGTGCTATATAATTGTGATTCACAAAAAAAACAACCCTGATTCAGACAATCATTCAGGAATCAAACTAAATGCCATTGTTTTTTTGTTTTTTTTATAATGCAACTCTGTTCCTTAACCCTACTAAATAAGTCAATAAGTAACTGAACTAGGATTTGGTTAAGAGTTTCATCAGCAATCAAAACTCACAGCATTTTCAGGATGGAAAATGTAGGAAGCAGGGGAGTTGTCCACAATGATGACGTTCCTGAGCTCTCTCCCGAGCCGACTAAGGTCTTTGACATAGTTCCCTCTGTGGAAAACGCAGGATTCCCGGAAGAGTCGCACCCGAAACACACCCCACTGGTCCAGCAGGTCAGCCACCGGGTCGGCATACTGAAGCACACACAGACATTTAGACAAGTTAAAGGTGTTTTATTCCAGTAGCTCATGCACTGATTTAATTGCAGAGTCACTGTGAAATTGTCCAGTTGCTCCCTGTAACAAATACAAACATAAAACAGAGAAAATGCAAGCTGCTAGGGCAACGTAACACTATTTCCATGTCTATGCAAACAAAAACTTCTACAAAGAGGACTGTAAGGAAGCCTACAAAACCATGGTCAGATACGTGCTACTAAAGCAAATGAGCCGTTACGTCCTCAATATAACAGACATGGAAGCAACCAAGACACGTGATCTAAACTACAGTGGGCCGCATACAGCTAATGTGTCACTTACAGGAATGAGAAGAACAAAACACATAGACATTAGCTACAGATACGGAGACAAATGAAACTTCACAGCATATCGTAAAAGCGGCCAACCTCAAACAATGTGAGCTTTTTAAAGGTGAAGGCAGCAGCGACTGCAACTACTGGTACATGGCACGCATAGAGCCATAGAGACACTTACCCATGCATTAGCGGCTAAAACAAACGCAGGCCACACAGAGACAGAGAGGGGGGTCAGATATTAGCAGAGCAGGTATGAATCAACACCCACCCAACAGACCTTAAATCACCCAGCAGGGCTCTGGCAGGTATATCACAGTACTTTCTCCCTTAAATAACATTCAGACTGTTTCAGCCAGTGAGGTTTTGTACACTATGAGAGTAATGAGATGCTGACTAACTGACTGACTGCTGAGTCCGTTGACATGTTTGTTGACATTAAATGAGTCGGTGTCACAGTGTGGTGGACAAACCTTGGCTAGACTGGCTGTGAAAAGCACACATTCAAACAGCTCGCCCATTTTCTGCAGGAACTCGTCAACGTGAGGCCTTTTGAGCACATACACCTACGAAGGGGAGATATTGTGAGCCATTTAAGTTCATTTGAATGATAATAAGTGCTCATAATATAGTTCAGTAATAACAGTCGTGTTCCGGAAGTAAAAACTCCATTCATTTTCTTCATAGGGAAATAGATTTTTAATGATAACTTGGAAACCTTTTAGACCACCCAGCTTTGAGCTTCGAGGTTGTTAATCGACGGTATACATCTCTGTTGAAGCCGTCAGCCCGCATTATTTCAACTTATTTTTAAAATTACAGTGTTTAACAGGGGAATTCCTGGTGAAGAACTACATTACCCATGATGCCGAAATAACCAAACCCCCCCCAAAAGAGCTTTTTAGCTCCGCCTACTTACATGAAGCACTGCGAATGACGTAATCGAGTCGGTCTCCCTATGCTCTCAAAATATTTGTATGTACATACATATTTTGCAAGCTTAAAATATATTGTATATATATATATATATATTCAACATTTTTAAATGAGTAGTTTTATATTTCTTAATCATTTTTAATTTCATTATGCTGTTTGCAATGCTTCATGGGATTGTAGTTCTTTCCCTCAGTAAAGCCGTTAAGTACACAGTCTTGTACCTTATTTTTACCTGATTTTCAAATATTTTTTGCTTCAAATCAAAGTTGGTAACATGATGATTTACCTCATAGCTGGTTGGCTTGGTTCATGGCTTATAATGCTTTAACAAAGTTTTTTTTTTTAAATCCCTATGGGAAAAATGAATGAAAAAAATACTTCCGTAACCAACACAGCTGAAAAAGTGGACGGCCACTTTTGCTCTCTATTATTATTATTATTATACATTATAATACATGTATAATACATGTATAATTAAATCTTTATAAAACAATATAATACAATATATATTACGTATATAGTACAATATTGTCATTAACAGAGCCATTTAAGTCAACTTAAATGATAATAAATGTTCATAATCCATATAATGAAGTCTTTAACAAGTAATATAATATAAAAATAATGCAATGTGATACAATTGTGATAAAGAGCAATTTAAGTAAATTAAAATAATACATTTACATAATAAATATAATAATCTTTATGAAACAATATAATATAAAATCTAATATAATGATACACAGCCATCTAAATTATTATTTTTTAAATAATAAATGATCTTTATAATATATAAAACCTATTATAATAGTAAAATATTTATTTAAAAAAGTTTTTATATAATATAATAACATAATATATCCAAAAGTCGTGTTCTCGTTTTTCAAAACACTGAGGAACACAAATCAAGCACAGATGATTTGCATCAGCTCCAGGATGACAAACGGCTGCCACCTAGTGCAAGTAATCATGAATAGGCCTCCCAGGACAGACAGCCTATCCTGGATTACTTGAACAAGGGAACAGCCACTCAGCCGTGTTCACCACTCCATCCAATGAAGTTGACATGGACATAAAACCCATAAATGGCTTCATAATTGCTATATAACACACTAGAGTGTAATATGAAACCTGTGCATGTCTCCATCAATTCTGTACCTGATGCACTGTACCATCTATCTCCACTGGGACGATGAAATCAGCATTGCTAATAGGCTATGAGAGAGAAACAAATGAAAACAGTGTTATGACACAGCTTCAGATGGAGACAAATGTAGAGGAAGTGATCCAATTAAGCCCACCCAAAATTTTATTTCACACATTTTCTGAAATACCTGAAACGCCTTTCAGGCAGTAGGCATGAATCGGATTAAATACTCATGTTTTGTTTTATCATGCACTGGCTCAATAAGCTTCAAATATGTTTTTATTTAATGTGGCTATTACCAGAGTTATTCGTTTTCATTTCAACCATTGTTCTGCTGAATGTGTGAGTATCACTCAGGCTGTATCCTTCTCTACCTTAAAAAATCCATCTTTCAAAAACCAATAGTAAATCTTTTAGGATTCTATTAAAACATCATGGGTTTTCAAAGATTTCATGTGCCTATAACACAACACTATCTTAAAGGGATAGTTCACCCAAAAAGGGGGGTTAATATAGGCCTTCTAAAGTGAAGCAATGCGTTTGTGTAAGAAAAATATCCATATTTAAAACTTCATCAACTAAAATAACTAGCTTCCGGCAGACGACCATACGCATCGATTTACGGTGGAAGAGTGACCCTTGACCTGACGCATGACGAACACGGAAGCGCAGAGGATAGAGCAAAACAAAACACCAGTCACGAATTAGAAGTCTAAAACAAGAATTTTTAAAGAGAAATGTCGGAGGAGCTCGAGTTTGATACCCAGCCCTGTTTGTTTTAACCGCAAGAGGTGTCAAAGCTTACAATACTCCTACATCATATATTGTAAAGTGTTACTCTTTTGGCGTAAGTCGACTTGCGTAGGCCGTCTGCTGAAAGCTAGTTATTTTTGTTGATAAAGTTTTTAAGTATGGATATTTTTCTTACACAAACGCATTGCTTCACTTCAGAAGGCCTTTATTAACCCCCCTGAGCAGTGTGAAGGACTTTTATCATGGATGGATGCACTTTGATGGAATTCAAAACAGAAATGGCCATTCACTGCCATTATAAAGCTGGAAGAGTCAGGACATTTTTTAATATAACTCCGATTGTATTCGTCTGAAAGAAGAATGTCATATACATCTAGGATGGCTTGAGGGTGAGTAAATCATGCGGTAATTTTCATTTTTGGGTGAACTATCCCTTTAAATAACTCCAAAGATCAGCTTAAAAAAAAAAGTTAAATGAACAAATGTGAATTTGTTCTCTTTCATGCTTTGTCTTTTTTAAAATAATAAATCAAGTGAGCTTATTTGTCACTTCAACTATCTCAAAACATTATACAGCAATAAACTAATAGCTGATAAACAAGATGAGAGCAATCAGAGGTTACTGATGTGTGATAAGCTCCATTTACTTATAATTTGCATAATTATGAGCACAGAAAGTGCAGTGACAACAAACAGCAGAGGGCGTCTGTGCTCTTTCAATACAAACCTTTCAAGTCCCAAACATTACTAATCAGGAGTGAAGAAGGTTTGAGTATGGCACACCTCAAACATTTGTCCTTACAAGCATGACTGAAATCAGTCGATCACAGACAACTTAACCCTGTACAGCCTGACATGAAATAACAAAAGGTTTTGAAAAAAGCTTGTAGGCGTTTTTGTTGAGTATCATATTTGATACATCAGGCTTTTATTTTTACAGGAAAATATGAAGCTTACACTTCTAGGTTTTTTCTTCTTTTAGAAGCCCAAACTGAGCAAAAATATGCAATTTGTTGCAGAATTTATTGCCAAAAGGATGAAATTATGATAGCTTGTAATGTACTGTAAATTAATGAGATCTTTAAAGGAAGTTTGACAGACCACAAACATGAAATAATCTCTTATTAAAATTATATTTAAATGCTTAGTTTTATGATCAAAGCTCTGTAGTTTTAATTTTGACAATACAATGACTGACGTAGATACCTTTTCCTCAAACGTCTGATGCATCATATTATATACTCAGATTTTAACATGTTTTTTCTAAATATATATTTTTTTTCTTCAGTCAAGTATGTGTATCTTAAAATATGACAAACGTATAAAATTCATTAAATATTTCACAACAAAGAGAAAAGTGTACCGAAAGGGGGATTTAAAATTAAACTAAAAGGCCTTTTACTTGCTAAATAACTATGGTCTTTGAACTCATCAATCAGAGGAGAAAAGACATGTAGTCGATTGTGCAACAAGTTGATCATTTTGATCATTCAGAGGCCTTAGAATTTTGCGTATCAAATATGATACAGTATGCTTTATAGGGTTGAACTCTGTTATAATCAGACTATCATGCCAAACTTCTGAGCTTCACAAACAGATCAAGATGGTAAAACTACACTATTGAGTTTCACAATCAGGGTTTCTCT
The DNA here is from genome assembly GCA_026230005.1 of Gila orcuttii. NCBI lineage: Eukaryota > Metazoa > Chordata > Actinopteri > Cypriniformes > Leuciscidae > Gila > Gila orcuttii. The sequence continues at coordinate 26,385,474 of JAPDVR010000008.1, read as the reverse complement.
TCTACTCTCCTTCTAGCAGCAGAGACAAATGAGCCCTGACTGGGCGGTCACCAAGCATCACAGGAAGCTCTCCCCGCATGCATATATATATCTGACGCAAATAGGTCACCGTGGGTCACTGTCACTGAGCAAAATACTGATAGTTTCATTGCATTTGTGACCCATTCCTGGTTGCCTTTCTCTGGGAAATACCTGACGCTGTTGAATGAGAACTGAACTGAGTTAGACGATGACATCATTTTTTGCAGATCTGCTTTATAGATGAAATGAACTAATTTAATAATTGATGATCTTTACAACGGAACTGAATCAACACTGAACTGCCTTCAGCTGAACAACAGCCGAAATGCATCAATTTCCTGTTATCGCTGTAAAGCTGCTTTGAAACAATCTGTAGCCTATTGAAAAGGATCTGGGCTAGTTTCTACAGGCAATAATTAATTCATTAATTACCTTAAACGAGCTGTGCACCAGAGTCTCATCCAAGTCTATTACCACACACTTCTTCCCATAGTCATTTATGTTAACCTCAGGCAGGAGGTACTTCTCTGGAGGCTGTGGAAATGCAAAACAGAGAGAGTTAGCATGATGAGCATGGAACAGATTCAGCGTAATGAGTGAGAAATGAGGCGCGGGAGTTTTAGCCGCGACGTGTTAGACCGTTATGAAGCAAAATGAGCAGAAAGAAGCACGATCCCCAACCATCTACACATTTCCTCTGGGAATTGTAAGGGAAAGTTTCAGGCGTTTTAGGAAGTGTGTTTCCTGAGCTGCACAGATGATGCGCATGCAGTAACATCCCAGCTCTTTCCAAGCGGAAGTGGAAAGGATTATGGCCGTGCGTGGGGATTAAAAGGTTTTTCACACATTAATCAGAGATGCAGGATGGGTAAGGTTAGAGAGTGCCAGAGTGACTTCAACACTGGCTGTCTGTATGAAATCCCATCACTTTATTTATATGCTGCGGGTGAATGGGTCCCTCTCTTGATCCAGTTCTGTAATCCTAGCTGCACCGTCTCAATTCAAGCATAGGCAATCTTGTTATAGAGGGAGGCAGTATGCTGTCGAGTCCATCTAATCTAAATCCCTGTCTGTTTAATGGGATGAATCAAGCTTAGGAGGAACCGCTGGAGTGCAGTCATGATCTTGGTCCGAACTGCTGAATGAACACAAAGACACCCGAACACTTACAGTTTGGCTGGCCACGAGTTCCTGTTCAGTACACAAACAGCAGTACAGCAAATCATCAGCAGAAGCTTCATTGGGGGATTGTGTGATCGTTACTTCTAAAATCTTATGGCAAACTCATTAAGGGATTGATCATGAGATCTGATCTTCCCATCTGGACTTCAACAGCCTACCATTGAGATTAAAAATCTTACGAACCCCAAACTTCTGAACGGTAGTGTACATTTAAATTTGTATGCCTTGCCAATTTAAATGTTTTTTTATTTTTTGTGATGTACTCTACACTGTTCTTGTACATTCTGCTGATCTATCTCCGAGATAAATTATCTAGCTGGAAATCAAGTCTTTTTTTGATAATTCAACAAAATCTCATCTAAGTCCTCAAGGCATCAGTAATAGTATGTTAAATGACGAACCAAACAGTAATGTTTGGCTTCGCATGCCATTCAACAAAAATATATGGCATTTCCAGCTTGTTTCAAAAACTGTGAAAAGGAAACTAAACATTAACGAAAAATCTATTTCTAGCAAATATAAAAAAATCCATTGCTAAAAACAGGCCAGTGAAAATATTGGCAAGGCAAGTAAAAAGTAGCTTGACTGACCAGCAGAAGAAAAACATTCAATTGGTGAAAATATTGCTCAGCACCTTTTAACAGACTAGAACACGTGAAATAAACACTTGCATTATCAAATCAGAAGTAGTCATACTCCCAATAGTTAAAAAGCTGGAGGGGAGGGGGGGCATAGCCAACACATGTTGCTAAATGCCTTAGCCCATAATTGTGTGGAAAAACATTAAGCTTTCCAGTCGCCACATTAGTAAGTAATATACGGTGTATGAAAACATCCATGAGGCAAAGTGCATCACTGTCCACAGAGCCGCTTGAAAAGACGATTCGAGAGTACAGTGGTGAGACACTCCATGCGGCATGCAGGAACACACAGACAGACGACACAGAGTGGAGTGGAGTCATACATACACTGGGGATAGGGATGACCTCAACCTGGTCACACTGGGACATGAGATGAAGACAGAGGAAACAAACAGGAGAGGAAATGAGGTGCTGAACTACAAGACAAATGGACTATAATTAAGACACACGTGATACAGTCTGCACAGAAAAAAAAAGAGAGAGTTGTGATGACTTCTATTTAACATGAGGAAAACACACATGACGGCGAGAGTCTCTGTATCAATACGCATCTGAACTTCTGTAATCGCTCCTGTTATAAAGAGAATGTGTGGGCAGTAGGGCTGAAAAAAAAAAAAAAAATCGATTCACCTAGCTATCGCGATTCTTTTTTTTTACGATTCTAAAATCGATTATTTTATTCCAGAATCGATATTAATTCAAATTCAATTGCTTTATTTTTGTCCTTGCTTGTAGATGATGTTGACAGAAATTAGCCACTTTCGTTCCAACAGAGGATGAAATGTGTCGTTATCTATGAGTGTTGAGTGACGTAATATCCCAATTGGACACGTGAAAGAGATGTGAGACTGAAAGCACTGAAAAGCCCTTGCGCTACTCATATGATGAGAGAGAGAGAGATAAGACAATAGAGCTGCACGATTCATCTTTAAAAGACTGGGATCTCGATTCAAACACCCACGTGATCTTTCAATTCGTCGGTCTATTAAACTTTGACAAAATCATATCGCAACATTCAAAGCTGTGTTGGCGCTGCCGCTGACCCGGAGAGAGTTGTCATGAAACAGCTTCACAGTCTTTTCAACCCCACAGTATCATTATTTCTGTGATGCAATAGTTAAAATTATCATAAAAGTTTCAAGTTGAAATATGAACACTGATGTCTACGATAGCAATCAAAATCAGCTTTTGATATAAACTTGGTGCTTAAAATAACGCATTTATCGATTACATTGTTTCACCAATAAGTGGCAAAAAATTGACTGTTAAAAAATGTATTTAATATTGAATAATTTATTCAAGAGAATGTAGTATTGTATGATGCTTCTGAAATAAAAGTCAGAAAGATGTGATGATTTGTTTTTGTAAATATGACTCATCTTATACATCATGTACAGTCTGTATAAGTGTATGATTTAACTTTTCCCGATGGTCTAGCGTTAAAAAAAATTGCAATATCGAATCGCAATACTTGTAGAATTGCAATTCTTAAAAAAAATAAAAATTCGCAATACATATCGCATCGGCACCCAAGTATCGTGATAGTATTGAATTGGGAGATAGGTGTATCGTCCCAGCCCTAGTGGGCAGTCTCACCTTTGTTGGAGCTCCGTTCTCCTCCACAGGTGGCGGCAGAGGACTGCTGTTATTGTTGGGGGTGGTGGGCGGCTCGGCATCATAACTCCTCAGGCAGCAGAACAACGAGCTAAAGATGCTGCGAGTCCTCTTCTTCTTCAGGCTGCTGTTAGACAGCGAAACTACAAAAAGAACAGACAGAGAGAACATAGGTTTTTTAGTAACATTATATATATACACAACAGCTAGCATTCAAAAGTTTGGGGTCAGAAAGATTTTTTTTTAATATATAAATATAAAAAATAATACAAAATAATATAAACCCCAGCATTTATTAGAAATAGAAACCTTTTGTAACATTTTGAATCTCTTTACTTTCACTTTTGATGAAATCAAAATTTAATGCATCCTTGTTGAATAGAAGTACTAATTTCTTTAAAAAAAAACAATTACTGACCGCAAACTTTTGAATGGTAGTGTACATTGATATATTTATATGTAAACAGGCCAAGATTTTAGTTATAACTCTAAAACTTACTTCTACATAATACATACTTGTGTGGCTATATACATTTAATAAAGATATAGGCCTATACAGAATGGCTAGGGTCAGAAATTAAATAAATTAGAGTTTTAATGTTTATGAGTTACATGCATTTCAGTCAGTGAAGCGTATCCACTTTTCCTACGCCCCATGATCCTTTGCCTGAATTATGTGAGTAACTTCTGTTAAACTGTAAGCAATCAGTGAAAGGTTCGCTCTATGAACGAAAACAAATTTTCAAAACTGGGTGCAATAAGATGACAAATATTCTACTCACCCTGCAACCATCGAACATTAAAAGAACATTTGTATTTGAACAAGTGTAAAAGCATTAACAAATTACTACCACAGACCATGAATAACCCCTAATTATTTTCTCAGCAATATTACGGACATGTTAAATATCACTGTAGTAATACATGTCTGTATAATGCAACACATTGCCTTAATATCAAAATTGTTAATTAACAGGAAGTTGGAACATTAAGTGATAATACAGTGATTTCCATCATTGTGACAGACAATAATTATATCTACCTGCTTTAGAAACATTTGAGTAAACACTGGTTATAGGGATTAAAAGTGAAAAGGGGAGACAATTACATTTTAAAGCGTCTGTTTGAAAGAACAAATCTGGAAAAAGAGAAAAACAAGAGATTCTCAGTGCAGTCCAGTGAATTATTCTAGGGATGTAACGTTAATTAAATTGGGAGAGCAGCAGACCACAAATGCACAGTATATGTTGTCCATTTTAATACTGTTACAGTGGAATACAAAAGGAAAAAAATATATATTAATGAGGAAAAGAATGCAGCGACTGAAAAGAGCTCTTCCCATAGACATTCCTGTCATAACACGTCACATTAAAATACCAAGCATTAAGTTTTTCTTGAAGTCTGAACACGAAGAAAATTTTAGAGCTCATTCAGTCAAACTGACGGAAAAATATTCGATTTTTTTTTTTTTTTTGCCTTTTTACGTGTAGCTAACTTCCCCAAACTGGAAGTGCCACCCATAAATGCCTGGGAATGCCTGAACACCCTTTAGGGAAATGGCTTTCTCCCAGTCAGGATGTCACATGATGGCATCTTTAATTAAAAGTCCAGACTATTAGAAATTATTAAGGACAGGCTTTACTGCAATACACTGCACATAATGAGGGGACGTCAAAGACCCTTGCAGTTCTCCTCTCCTCATTCTCACACACACACACACACACACTAATAATAATCTTCCTTCATTCCAGCGCCACAGCGGAGGCTCTGAATGTTAACACTGAGGTCACCAGCAAGTAAAGGCCCTTTAAAAATAGAGACAAGCAGAAAAAAAAAAATGAAACTAGACCCCACTCGCTTACAAACCCCACCCCGTCCCCTTTAGGCTCCTAAACCCTAGTCCCTCCACTCATTGGCTGCCGCCTCCAGCACCATTTTAATGGACAGAGGCTATTTTCCCTCGTTCCTGAAGCTTCACTGATGACTTCAGAGGCACAGACGAGGGGGAATATTTGAGGGAGAGAGGGAAGAAGAGAGGAGAGCAGAAGCAGTGGAGGTGGGGCCTAGAAAACCAGCCAATGAGAACCGTGCATTCCTCTCCCGCCCCTTTAGCCACCATCTCAAAGATTCAGCTGCTGAACATCTCAAGCTTTTCACCACAAAATACAAGAACCTATGCAATACATTACACTGACATTTTTGAATTGCATTAAATTGCATAAACTGGAAAGATTCGGCTGATTTTTACAGCAAAAGGACTGAGCTTATTAAAAGACAGCACTTTAAGTAGACGTTCATTAGTTTTGATTAAGAAAGCAGCTTCTAATAATGCATTGCAGTGCTAGGATAATTTTTCATAAGTGGGAGGACAACAACTTGTCTTCACTCAGGAATATTAGAGGAAGTGTCAGAAAGCATGTTCAGCATCATGGTAAGAAGAGGTGTAAAAAACACATGATATCCAGGTTAACTGAGTAGCCTGTCACAATGAGAGTGTCTTTGCAATGCCACAACACAAAAAAAAAAATCATAAATGTGCATCTGTCTGTAAGCTTACTTTTATTTAAATGCCTTTACCACATATAAAGAGCAAAAATATGAATGCAAAAGCATCCAATGAACAAAGTTTTATAAACTATTTCAATATGCACTCCAAACAAGTAAAAGAATAAAATCCAGCAAAGTACAGGCCGTTTTACATAATTGTGGGCAGAATGCAAAAAAGATCCCTGCCAGGCAATGGGCCAGAGACATTGATCACTGCGGCAGACTATCAGATGCCATCAGAGCTCAAGCAGCTGCCTTAAAAAAAAATCCTGTAATTACTACTGACTTTAATTACTTCTGGCTTAATACTAATCTACATGTTGGAAAGACTCATTAATGGATTTCAAGAGGGAACTCTGGTCTGGATGAGATCAAGGCAGTATATGAGTCACAAAAGGCATTTAAGTGTTGCCTAACATGCCATCAGAAGCGCAAGGACCATTTTAGATTGTTCAACTTTATTCTGTGCTGTTTTGAGAGGCCAGCTGTTGAAGAGCTTCTCCACTCAGCCACCCAGAGGTCAAAGGTAAAGCTCTGGAAGTGCTCCATCCAAATGTCTGCTGTCACAGAGCCGGACATCCTCAGATGAGCAGCCCTGCAAAACTGTAACATTTATTTTATTTAAAGGGTTATTTCCCCCAAAAAAGGGATATTTCCCCCCAAAAAATTTATTCTGTCAATCACTCACCCTTATATCGTTCCAAACCAGTAAGACTTTCGTTTATCTTCAGAACACAAATCTTTTTAATGAAATCTGAGAGCTTACTCTCCATTGACAGCTAAGCAACTAACACTTTGATGCTTCAAAAAATTCATAAAGAGATCGTAAAACTAATCCATATGAATTGAGCGGTTTAGTCCAAATTTCCTAAAGAGACATGATCGCTTTATATGATGAACAGATTGAATGTAGGCTTTTATTCACATATAAACATTCATAAACATCAGTTGTGGTAAACGGAAGCTCAAGGATGTTCACTTGACGTGTGAGAAACAATGAGGTTAATTCTGATGTTAGGCAGCACGTTTGAGCTTCTGCAAGAACTAATGAGATCAATTTCTCGCGTTACGCAGCATGTTCGAGCTTCCACAAGAACCAATCAGGTACATTTCTCGTGTGTTATGCAGCATGATTGAGATTCCTCAAGGAACCAATGAGGTTTGTTCTCGAGCGTAAAGCAAGTTTGGTTGAGCTTTTTTTATGTTTCTCGATCAATGATTATATATGAATAAAAGCTTAAATTCAATCCGTTCATCATATGAAGCGATCAAGTCTCTTCAGAAAATGTGTAATAAACCGCTCAATTCATATGGATCTCTTTATGAACTTTTTGTCAAAAGTGGTCAAAGTGGTAGTTGCTTAGCTGTCAATGGAGGGACAGAAAGCTCTCAGATTTCATCAAAGAGATCTTCATTTGTGTTCTGAAGATGAACGAAAGTCTTACAGGTTTGGAATGACAGAATTTTCGTTTTTGGGGGAAATATCCCTGTAAGGCAAGACACTATCTGCATTTTTCATGCACTGGTTAATTTTGAGACTTTGGGCTATTTTATTTTCATAACATGTAGCATGATCATAAAACATCAAGACTAGTGAAAAGAAAACATTCACAAAAGTAATAAAGTGTTTATTACACACTTTATCTATTTGCACCTGTAGATTTCAATTGCAATACTATCTTTAAAGACAGTCTTCTCAAAGTGAGCTTTTCTCCTGCACTGCGCCAGAAACCTCCACGCACATACACTAAACTTTACAGTTTTATTTTTATATTCTAAAGGTTTTTACAGTTGAGGTTGTTCTTGTTCACCTGATTTATGTAACAGTTCATTTTTACTTTTATTTTTTTCAACTATTTTTCCTGATTTTTGGAGTAATAGAAAGAGGTATCTAAAATGTTTAACTTAAATGTATCGACAAAAATAAACAAAAAACCTAGCTTTATCCAATGTTCCGATTTCTTTTCTGGAATTTCTTTTTTAATAATGCCTCATTTGCATATTTAAACAATATTTCAGAAAACTTGTGCAAAACAGTTGTCTTACTGTACTGTATTTCATCTACTAGGTTTGATGATGCTGGGTTTAATCAAGTTATTATGTACCCTATTCATCAGTGGTGTCTTGCCTTAAAAAAAACACGAAAAAATGTGCTTTTTGGCACATAAAATGTTTGTTGTATCCTGACCTACACAACGCCATCACAAAACTGACTTGTCTGTTTTGTAAAACAAAATTGTAGGCAACTAAATAACATAGGCTATCTATAGCCTACTAAACAATTCCTGCTGCTGCCTTGACTGAAAGAACAAGTCAAAAGTCCACAGCTTCCTAAATAAAACATGTGCCCTTTAAAGTACTCAGCTTATGCAAGTCTTACCCCGTGAACGAAAGAAACATGTTTACGTTGGTCTCCATCCACATCACGGGCGACGACCAACGCTTTACAGAGCCAAAACTTTCGCTCTTTAGCAGTTTACATTGCGCCTTTGCGACGAATCAATTACATAAACACAGCACAATCGATGATTGTTCTGCATCAAATGTAACACGTTGTCATATGAAAGCATATCAAAAATTATTGTCCGCGGACGCAGGATCGCAGCCCGCTCTTTTAAAATGGTGGGTAAAGCTAACAAAACGCGCAACGGCGACCAACTTCAACGCACAAAAACACCTCTCACCTTTCTCAGCATTTGACGAGAGTATCTCCTCCTCCTTGGGGTTCGTAACCTGCGTTATTATGGACGTGTTGTCCATGGAAACGAGATGTTAGCTCCTTTTCCCAGAGAGTTCTGGCCGTGTCCGTGTTTCAGGTTGTGCTAACAGCTAGTCGAGTTAATGGCAGATCTCCAGCCAGCCAGCAGACTGTTGTCGCTCAGGCTAGCGTGGGCGAACGGACTGCACCCGACCACTAATCTTTGCGTTTTGTTGCATTAAAATACGCGTCGCGGACACACATTTGATCAATCAGCCCGTGCGGATGCGCATTACAAAAACCAACTGCGCCAGCGCCAAATGGCTAATAAGTAATTGGAGGTTGGATTGCTAAAATAAGATAGCGTTAGCGAGCTGACCATGGAACCTCCGATTCTGGGCTGAATAAATGACCCGCACTATGTCGGAACGCTCGCGTTTAAACTCCTGGAGCTATAGCGGAGAACGCCGCAAAATCTGTGCGCTTAAACGAGCGTCAAAAACTGCCTCTTCATGTTTTCCCGTGTTTTCTGATCTCTGCTTCCAATATGGAGACGGCGTGTGTTTGATGTTCACGAGTTAGAGCTGAGGAACAGCAGGAGGAGGTATTTTCTGGGAACCCCCTCCCTCATATTAAAAATAAAAGCACGGCCGGGGAGCTCGCAATCCGCCCAATGACAGGACAGGAGTCTTCACAAAGTCGACTGATCAACACTGACTCAACTACGGAACTAACACTAAAAAAAACAAAAAGTCCAAATAAAATAAACGAACAATTGGTCTTGTTTATAGTTTTCAGTTATGCTTCGTGATCTTAATGAAGAATAAGAGTGAGAGTTTAGAGAAGTAGACTATAGCTCACAATAATGATTGTTTTGATTTCTTCCTATTGTTGTTTCATATGTATTGAGCAGCTTCATATGCGAATAAATGAACATCTGTCATTTACAGTAAAGAAATGGATATAGCATTTAAATGGGCATCACACTGTACAATAGAGTAAAACAAATTGTGCCTGTATTATGAAGTGGGAAACAGACCGTAGGCCTATATTTCTGACTGTGAGGTTTAAATAGTAAAGGGCTTGCCTTTCCCTGTGCACAATCAATTTCCATCGCATGTCTCCCTCTGCTGCTCAAAATTATTGTTGCACGTTGGAATATATCGCTATCTTTTTCTGCCCCTTTCAAAGTTTTTATTTCGTGTGTTTCCCAAGGTCCTCTGTCTCTCCATATTATGTAAAAAAAAAAAAAAAAAGAATGGAATAAAATAAAAAACATAGTCAACATCAAACACTCTGGTCTTTATTTAATATTGACATGCATATTAACACAAATAAATGAAATTGTCAAGCATTTCCATGTTAACCAATGCATTTTGTTTTGAATAGCTATATTGCTTTTTATAATATTTAAGCCTATAAACTGATTAACCTGTACGTAATATATAGATCGATAGATAGATAGATAGATAGATAGATAGATAGATAGATAGATAGATAGATAGATAGATAGATAGATAGTTAGTTAGTTAGTTAGTTAGTTAGTTAGTTAGTTAGTTAGTTAGTTAGTTAGTTTTTATTTCTGTGTCATGCCAAACATTTGGCCCATGGGATTACGAGACACCACAAACTTATTTTACAAACATCTTCCGGTCGTATATACAAATCATTCGGAGAAATACATGAATACAAATATATATATACACACATGTAGGCTATACATACACATATACACACACACACACACACACACACACACACACACACACACACACGAATCCCATTTACAAATCATCTCGATAAAGAGCTTTTTTCCTCTTCTCCCAGGCTTTCTCAAGATAGTTGGCTAATTTATGTTTCATATGTGAACAGCCATCTCAATCTTTGAGCATCATCCATATTTACCAAATCAATCTCTGATTTTATCTTACAAAATAAAAAATCACGCTGTTCTCAATAAAAAGGACAGTAGAAAACAAAATGGAACTCATTTTCTATATCATTTAAACAACACATGGGGCAGATCCGTTTTTCCTCTTCTTAAGTAACATATCGTCCTGTTTCAACAGTCAAAGGTAAAACACCAGATCTCACTTGAGCACACAGAGATCTTTGACAAATTAGGTGCTGGTCATATAATTAGAATGTCATCAAAAAGTTGATTTATTTCAGTAATTCCATTCAAAAAGTGAAATTTGGATATTATATTCATTTATTACACACAGACTGATATATTTCAAATGTTTATTTCATTTAATTGTGATGATTAAAACTAACAACTAATGAAAATCCCAAATTCAGTATCTCCGAAAATTAGAATATTACTTAAGACCAATACAAAAAAAGGATTTTTAGAAATGTTGGCCAACTGAAAAGTATTAACATGAAAAGTATGAGCATGTACAGCACTCAATACTTAGTTGGGGCTCCTTTTGCCTGAATTACTGCAGCAATGCGGCGTGGCATGGAGTCGATCAGTCTGTGGCACTGCTCAGGTGTTATGAGAGCCCAGGTTGCTCTGATAGTGGCCTTCAGCTCTTCTGCATTGTTGGGTCTGGCGTATCGCATCTTCCTCTTCACAATACCCCATAGATTTTCTATAGGGTTAAGGTCAGGCGAGTTTGCTGGTCCTTAGATCAGGTACTGGTAGCTTTGGCACTGTGTGCAGGTGCCAAGTCCTATTGGAAAATCAAATCTGGATCTCCATAAAGTTGGTCAGCAGCAGGAAGCATGAAGTGCTCTAAAACTTCCTGGTAGACGGCTGCATTGACCTTGGACCTCAGAAAACACAGTGGACCAACACCAGCAGATGACATGGCACCCCAAACCATCACTGACTGTGAAAACTTTACACTGGACTTCAAGCAACATTGATTCTGTGCCTCTCCTCTCTTCCTCCAGACTCTGGGACCTTGATTTCCAAAGGAAATGCAAAATTTACTTTCATCAGAGAACATGCGGTTGTATCTATTGCTTGTACACTTTTTTCTACCACATCTTTTCCTTCCATTCGCCTCTCTATTAATGTGCTTGGACACAGAGCTCTGTGAACAGCCAGCCTCTTTAGCAATGACCTTTTGTGTCTTGCCCTCCTTGTGCAAGATGTCAATGGTCGTCTTTTTGGACAGCTGTCAAGTCAGCAGTCTTCCCCATGATTGTGTAGCCTACAGAACTAGACTGAGAGACAATTTAAAGGCCTTTGCAGGTGTTTTGAGTGAATTAGCTGATTAGAGTGTGGCACCAGGTGTCTTCAATATTGAACCTTTTCACAATATTCTAATTTTCTGAGATACTGATTTTGGGGTTTTCATTAGTTGTCAGCTATAATCATCAAAATGAAAAGGAATGAACACTAGAAATATATCAGTCTGTGTGTAATGAATAAATATAATATCCAAATTTCACTTTTTGAATGGAATTACTGAAATGAATCAACTTTTTGATGATATTCTAATTATATGACCAGTATATAACATAATTCTCTGTGCCATATTCCGGTTTTATCCCCACAAAAATACGCAATTTTGGCTTAGCCCATATATCCTTAGCCCACTGCTTTTTATCTTTAACAAACACAGATTCATTAAACAAATCAATATTCAGCTTTTCATTATTTGAAAACAACTCCCCAAACCCATATTTACAAAACAATTTACATATAACTTTAGACCAAGGTCCAAGATTGTGTTTATCCCAGAGAAATATTTTCCTCGTCAACCTACTTGCGTCCATGTCTAGTAAACGATTCCATAACTGGGCCATACATATCTTCCAACGAATCCATACATATCTTCCATGTCTCCCACTATCGCCAATGTTGGGGCATATTTGTGTACAACCAGAAAATATCTTATGGCACTATTTTGCACTAATTCACAATTAGATATGTTTCTAAGTCCTCTAACCCCCACAATATAATCAAATATAGGGCACACACAAGCTTGAAACAGTTTAGAATAAGTTTGAAAACTTATGTCTTTCAGATTCTTGATTTTACCAATAATTCCTTCCAAAGCTCTACGTGCTGAATCAGCCAGAACCTTAACACCTTTTTCGAAATTCATATGTTCATCAATATACAAGCCTAGATATTTATATGAGAATACAAAGTTCAGCTTGTGTGACCAAATTTTAAACTCATAAATGCTGCGAGCAGTTGAAGGTTTTCTAAAGTGAATTATTTCTGTTTTCTTTCTATTGATAAACAGTCTCCACTTATTACAGTCTTCAGGAAAGCATCCGCTGCATATTATCTTCAGAGGGTGACAGTAAAACTATGTCATCTGCATACAGTAGAATACTTATCATTCCATTTCAACATGTTATCCCACAATTCAATGATTTAATTTCCTTTGCCAAATCATTAATATAAATTGCAAATAACGTGGGGGACAAAGCATCACCCTGTTTTACCCCTGATAATGTTGGGAACCAGTTTGTGTGAACTTTAAAAGAACATTTAATCTAACACATGCTATGGGTTTGTGATAAACAGACTTCAGAGCCCAATAAAAATGTCCATTTACCCGTACTCAATAAGTTTATATGCTAACAAATCCCTATTGATCATATCAAAAGCTTTCTGAAAATCAATAAAGCACGAATATGGCTTATTTTCACTTATTCTTTTAGTTATAATTGTAGACAATACAAAAATTAGATCAAGACATTATCTTGACTTACGGAAACCCATTTTGTTCTTCCACAAGAAGCTCTAGGTACAACATGACCTCTCATTAAGTATTGTAGAATACAATTTATAAACTGCGCTCATTAAACTAATCCCTCTATAATTCAAAGGCACTCTCGGATCCTCATTTTGGGATTTTGGTATCGGATTAATAATCGATTTAAGCCACATAGATGGTATTTTGCCGGATTCATAACACCATTTAAATAAATCAAACAAAATATCAAATAGTTTGGGTGATTTTAGTTTTTCATTTGGGATATTTTCAACCCCTGTATACACGCAATAAAAATAAATAATAAAAATAACTAATAAATAAAAACAATTACACACACACGTGTATGTACGTGTGTGTGTACGTGTGTGTGTGTGTGTGTGTGTGTGTGTGTGTGTGTGTGTGTGTGTGTGTGTGTGTGTGTGTGTGTGTGTGTGTGTGTGTGTGTGTGTGTGTGTGTGTGTGTGTGTGTGTGTGTGTGTGTAAAAAAAAATTATTAGGCCTATTATTTATTTTTATCTATAATAGCTTAGCTGCATAACTATGAACAAAATAGACTGTCTTTATTATATAAAGTTTCTTCTGCAAGCATTTAGCCACTTTGGGGTTGTAATCAGAGCAGCCTGATTAAAAATTAGCAAACTGAATGGAGAAACACAACACAAGTATTCCGGTGAATGCGTGATTGACTTTCTAATAGCCTATTGTAATTCAGGTTTCCCGTATACCTTTACTTATAAAGCAAGTTGCAAAGTTTTTATTGACTCAATAGCCTATAGAGTCATAGCGCACATCCGCGGGGCTCCCTCGTTGGGGTCACTAAAATCACTAACTTTACCCTCACCCTCATTGATTTGAGCCCCGTCACTTTCACTGAGGAAAATGTAGGCTATAGCCTATAATCTTTCAAAGGATACAGATAACAACAAAGGGTGCATTTCAGATTCAACCTACAGTTTATTGATTTATTTGTATGCATTGTCCCAGTTGGAAAACTAGACTAATAAAGTTATGTCATGAAGTGAGTGATGGTCCACTGGATGAGCTCTCGGGACTGCTTTGCGACAGTAGTAGCCTATATCATCCCACGGACCAGAACATAACAAAGGAATTTCTCCAACCGGCCATCACCTGTATCATTTAGCGCTTCTTCAATTTGTGCGCCTTTTTGATGGACAGTTGGTGCCACCCCTCGGCGGTTCCACTCCGGATTATAAATACACTCTCTACACCCCCTCCCGCAACATCCACACCAGCTAGCCTACTGCTGCCTCTCACAGTGCACCATCGGCACTGGGAAACCGGGACGGATGTATTAAGAGAAGCCCATACTCACCCCCCTTTTCTTTTCTTTTTTACCCCCAATTTTGTGGGGGTTGACATCTGTCTTCAAACATCTGAACGGCTGTGAAAGGCAGATACGAGGTTAGTACTGAGCAAGTGCACTTCGTTTTGAACTACTGTACTTACTGTACACGGTGTTGCAAACAGACAGAGTCCGACGGACCATAAGTGGGAGTTTGGAGGTTGGTGGGGTTGTGCAGCATCATTTAGGCTATCTAAAGGGATTTTGGATTTGCGTGTATAGCCTATATTAATTAGTCGACACAAATACTCTGATTTTAATTGACCAGGTACACGCATGCCTTCGTAATTAATTAAATGTTAAGATCAAGGAAAGTGAGTGGCCAGAGCGCTCGTCCTTGGTTTCTCATGCTCCTGAAGGATCTCCTGATGTGTGGGAGATCGCATTGCGCTGCAGCTGCCGCACTGTACTATGAGCAACTGCTCAGGCTAAAATAGGAAGAGGTTGTACGGCGCGGCGCAGCTGACTGTGCTGTTTCTGAGGAGCTATGAAAAAAGGCACTCCCATTTAAGTCACTGACGAACAGGCTTGTCTTCTGAGAATTAGACTGGGTGTCAACTAGTGCCAATGTTTTTGTTGTTTAATATGTTTTAGTTTTGTTATTGATTGCCTAGGCATAGCCGATAGCACATCTCGTTTTGGTGTTAACGTAATGCGTAAAATAATATGCATAAGCTATGTTAATTCTTGATGCGCATTGTGTGTGTGGGCTACTTTTAATACTAATAATTATGGTAATTAGTGTCTTTTTTTCCTGCAAAATAACAGCTTTTACATGTACCTTTACTGTTGGCACTTGGCAGAGGTTGCTGCCAAGAACTTGGATGTTAAAGTAATGTTCAATCAACTTGGATGTTAAAGTAATTTCAACTTAAATTACATTAAACTGACTTACATTAAACTGAAAATAGTTGAAAATTGCTTAACTTATTTTGACGAGTTAAAACAATGTAAAAACATGTTATCATTATAATATTTTTTTTACAGTTTACAGTGTGGTTTACAGCAGACACAGTAACAAACATTATTATGTTGTTATTTCACATAACGAATGAACTATGAAAGTGCTGGAACAAGCGCAAATAAATTGCTAGGCTATATTAACATTTAAAAGGCTCATATGAGATATGCATACAAGTTAATATGCTTTTGTTGTACCATTTAAACTATTTTTTAAGGCATTACAGATCACCACTCCTTTAGAAATTGGATTTTGAAAACTAGTTCTGCACGAAAAACTTGATTATGGGTGTCAAAACCATACGTCATGTTGCTTGAAACGTCACTAGCAGCAGTTGAACGGGAGTTATATTATCAGCACAATTATACATAAAAAAGTAAATAAAAAAATATGTATGCTATTTTGTTTCCTAGCACTTTATTATATTTATCTTATGAATTGTAAATCTTTTTTTACTCCAACTGCAAATTTGTAACTTCATTAATATTAATAGACACGTCACAAAAATATCCTGTGATTGGACAAATAATTGCCCGCTGACATCATTAGGTGAAAATTTCCCCGCCTTCCATTGCTTCACAGTATAACCAAAGTGTTTTTATTTTCTTACAGTTTTAGAGCTTAACTTTCGCACTAATCTTAAATATACTTTTCTATATACGAAAAGTATTCAAATAAAGTCCTTTTGACCTGGTTGTAAGATACCTGAAAGAAGAGAAGGCTCGGTGAATATCTGAGGAGTGAGTGTGAGTGACGTTTGACCCGCAACGACCGTTAGTGAGTATGACAGCGGAGCTATTAAAAATATTGTATAATACGAACAAATAATAAAATACAAAAGAAATACGATTCAACATCATAATTAATTTTTGGTTTATGAACATTTATCATGACAAACAATAAAAACAATCTTAAACTTGTGGGGGTAACGTTAGTGTGTAAACTGTAAGATTTAGGCCCTACCTTTACCTTGTAAGATAATTTTCATGTGAGTGTAATTCTCATGGATTGGTAATTGGTAATTCTCACGTAATTGGATTCTAATTTTAAGACTTCTCTTCAGGTTAACCATGGGGATCAAGGCAGCCCTTCCCAAGATTGAGCTGTACATGTACACTGCTGTCCTCTCTCTTGCACTCTTATGGGCAGGCAGCTGGATCATTGAGGCCTCCAGTGGTACACTTTATTTTTATCTCTTGCTTTTTCTTTCTACATTAAGGACACATAATTATATTCATGTCTATCGTGGATGCCCTAGAACACCATGAGTAAAGGTGCATTTTCTCTTGTTCATTGTAAATTAGAGCACTATAGATAATTGTTTGTGTGTGGGCAGACTGTTTTGCTGATTGGCATCCATGCTGGTCCTCGAGCAAACCAGCCCTGTCCTGTCCATATTACATATACATATTGTTTAGGTCTACTTATTGGCACATAAACAGAAACATAATTTTAGACTTAATCATTTAGTTATTTCTAAATCCAGTCATACATTGAAACCCTCAACAACCCCTGACTTTTAAATAAGATCTGTTATGCAATTTGTATTATCTTTGTATTTCAGATTTCACAGGACCATCTCATAATCTCAAAAAAAGAATATATATATATGAAGGTCTGGATTATCACAGAGAGCCTCTGAATATGCAGGCTGGCAAAATTTACCTTATGTAATGCTATTAGGTTTTGCTCTGGAGGCTGGAGCTCACCCTATTTGCTGTTGAATCATGTGAATCTAATGTCCATTTTATTCATTTCTATAACACATGGAATTCATGGTTAGCTGTCTGCAAAGACTGTATGCATACAAAATAAATATTGCAATTTTATAGCAATGAAACAAATTTCAACGTCCTTGATTTAAAATGTTAAAGAAACATGACGTGGTCAGGTGGCAAGTTTTATTATTTAGCCTGAAATGCACCTTGCTGCTTTTGTGAATCTTTTCTTTTTTATTTCCAGAGCATGTAAACAGAAGGGCATTTAGGGAGAATGTGAAACCAGGATGGCACTACTTTGGCCGAAAAATGGTAAGGATTATATCACTATGTTATTACAGAAATGACTCGTATTTAATCATATTTAAGCTGTCTGTGACTGATAACCTCTATCTCTTCAGGATACGTCAGATTTTGAATGGGTTATGTGGTTTACCACTTTCCGCAACCATATCCTGTTTGCCCTCTCTGGTCATGTGATCTTTGCTAAGATCTGCTCGATGTTGTCTCCAAAGGTACTGTATGTAGTTATGCATCCTGTGCACAATGATCAGGTCATTTACAATGACTTAAGAGTAATACTATTTGTTGTGCTATTTTTGTGGGTGTTTTTTGAATGTTGCATAATTTTATATGCCAACAAATGTTAACCAATGATATAGTGAATAAAAGCATTTTGATATTGACAATGCATGTGTCTAATCGGAATGTTGTGTGCAATGTTACATGTATTTCGTCTGCTGTCAAAGAAGACTGGTATAGATGCATTCAAGGTAACTCTGAAAGTAGGCCTACTTATTTTCTTTGACCATACTAATTGACCAACTAATATTAGTGCTGCTACAACTCAAACAAATGCTGGACTATATTGTAATTTCTACACTTAGAAACAGTAGAGACTTAAAAGTCCCTTAAAACCCCATTCAATATTGTTGCATGTGACAGCTGGATTACATGAATGTGTTTTTTTCACAAGAAATGTTCTTCCTAACCCACAGAACAGATCTTTGATCTATATGGTGTATGGATCTCTAGCTGTCCTAATTACTATGGGATGGACATACATCTCTCTCGTCCTGTCTCACTGCATCATCCTCTACAGTGTTTCCCTCGTCAAGAGGAAGTGGCTCTGCTTTGTGGCTGGACTTACCAGCCTGGCAACATTTAAGATGGAGCCCTTTAACAGTTGGCAGGTGAGAAAGTCCATAGTTATTGTATCAGCGTTTATAATGCCTCTCACGGTGCATTCACATGGGGCGTCGGCATTAACGCTTCTCATTTACTTTGAATGGGTGACGTCATGCGTTGCCTAACTGAAATGTGGGTTTCGTTGTGCCACGTCACTGGCGTTGCACGCGGCAACTTTTCAAGCGCCAACGCAGGTATCAGCCAATCAGATCGCCTATGCAAATACCCTAGCGCAGACGCTAGCCAATTGTGTTCATGCAACACCGGAAAAGTAATGTGATTGGCTGTTGGCACTATGACGGTCGCGTCAGCACCAAGCTTCAGACACGCCCTCCGTCAAGCGTTGACGTCGATGCCCTGTGTGAATGCAGCGTTATAAAATGTTTTCCCCCACAGTCTAACCAAAATAATAAAGTTTAACCCAACACACTGGCCAAATGGAGCATAGATGTAAATGGATGCAATTCAGGCGTCTACATCAGCATGTGAAAAACCATTTAGTTGATGTTCTGATAATGTTTTAATGCAGGAAGGCTTTGCGACTGGCTCCTTTGGTCTGCAAGACGTCTTGTTCTACGGAGGCTGCGGCTTCTCCATTATGCGCTGTATGAGCTTTGCTCTAGAGAACTGTGAGAAGAAAGATGGTAACTACAGTTTCATGGATCTGATCAAGTACAACTTCTACCTCCCCTTCTTCTTCTTTGGACCTGTCATGACCTTTGATCGTTACCATGAGCAGGTGAGTCCTGTACAACAAGAATCCGATTCCTTCTAAACATTGTTCTCAAGAAAAACACAATTTTAAAGGTCCAGTCTATAAAACACAATCTATATAATAGAATACATAAATGTAATTGTGTTGTTAATGTCACTCTGGTTAAGTATGCATTATAATGATCACTCTGATATTCTCAGGCTAACAACCCTAACTTGACTCGTAAAGAAAGAGAGATGTGGAACATCACCATTCATGCTTTGGTGCACCTTGGGGCTATTTTGGTGGTGGATGTCTTCTTCCATTTCCTTTACATTTTGACCATCCCTAATGATTTGAAGCTTTTGAAGCAACTGTCTGACTGGTCTCTGGGTCAGTTTGATAAAATTATTTCATTTTAGTAAATAGTTAGAAAGCACAGTGGATGTTTAGAAATGATGTTACAAGTAGTTTCTAATTATTTGTAAGTAGAAATTCATTTGTTCACTCACTACAATATTGATTGTATTGCTTTTCAGCTGGTTTGGCATACTCTAATCTGGTGTATGACTGGGTGAAA
Source organism: Gila orcuttii (assembly GCA_026230005.1). Lineage (NCBI taxonomy): Eukaryota > Metazoa > Chordata > Actinopteri > Cypriniformes > Leuciscidae > Gila > Gila orcuttii. The sequence goes on along the minus strand of JAPDVR010000008.1, from coordinate 26,365,579 downwards.
GCAGCCGTCATGTTTGGTGTCATCAACACGGTATCCAGACTGGACCATCTTGACCCCCCTCAGCCTCCTAAATGCATCACAATGCTCTATGTCTTCGCTGAAACGTAAGTATTGTCATTAACAGAAGAGAAATGGAGCATGTTTTTGGGTCTGTGTAATCAGATCACATGTTAACAGTTTCTCCTGACATTGACTTTTCAGACACTTTGACAGAGGAATCAATGACTGGCTATGCAAGTGAGCAAATAATCAATCCCATGTGTATCATCTCATGTATATTTATGTATTTTAATATATATAGCTATATCAATCATATACTCAGGAAAAACATTCTTCACAACATATATCTCCTGTACTTTGTTAAAGATATGTCTATGACTATATCGGAGAAAACCATGATGCTATCTTCAAGGAGCTTCTTGCAACCATCTGCACCTTTGCTGTCACAACTCTGTGGCTCGGGCCCTGTGAGCTGGTTTACATCTGGTCTTTCTTTAACTGCTTTGGCCTAAACTTTGAACTGTGGGTGTCTAAGCTCTTTTCTCTGCCACCGTTTTCCACCATTGAGGTAAGATCCCAAAGACATCCACTGAACAAATACAGTGTAATTCAGCCTGATGGATTTGAGCATTTGGGTTTTCAATCATTACACTATCAAATGGTTCTCTTTGAATATTACATCATGACCGAATAGGCTTGCATTTCACTGATATGAAAATAACAGCATTTGCTTACTCTGAGTTCATCAATATTTTTTCCAGCGGAATCTTATGTCTGAGGCGATGTCACGTCGAATCAGGGGCTTGTTCAACGCTGTTAACTTCTGGCAGATTATCCTGTACAACGTCCTGGCGCTAAACAGTCTGGATTTTGCTCAGCTGGTTGCTAAAAGACTGCTTCTTAAAGGTAATTTTTGTTTTGTTTTAGGTCATTATATAATGGAAAATAAAACAAAAGTAGCTAGAATCTTGTGTAGAATGTGTGAAACATTTCTTACATATGTAAATCACTTATATATGATTTATCTATATATACATATATAAATCTATGTAAAAATTTTAAAACAAAGTTGTATCAGCACAAAAATTCTTGAGGAATGGAAAAAACAACATGTACATGGACTCTTGTGATTCCCTCAGGCTTCCCCTTTTCCACGCTCTCGGTGCTGTTAGTGACTTACTGTGGCGTGCAGCTGATCAAGGAGAGAGAGCGAAAGCAGGCGCTACTGGATGATCCGGAACAAGTGCCGCCCCCAGAGACGGGCAAACAGAAGGCCGAGTAAAGGACAGAGAGGTCATTGAATCCGATCCAGCTCTTGAGGTCCTTCTTGTTTATTCTACCCCTGAGTTTTCATGCCAGACCGATGCAGTCCCATCACTGGTCACTGCTTTGCACAAGTCTGTTTTAAATACACAAGATGTTCTTAACTGTGAATAGTTCTGAAGTGCACTTGCTGTAGCCAGATGCAACTTGTCTTCCGACATAATCTTGCACAGACAAACCAAGAAGTGCATTTTTTATTTATATTTTCAGTAGATATAGCATTTTAAAGGATGGGCTTGCCAAATATTTTATGAATAAATAATATATTGAACAATAAAAAGAAAATTTACAATGTTTTCAGTGCTGTCTTTTGTTTCAGTCTTTCTTAATATTTTGAATATGTTTACACCCATGTTATTTTAGTATTATTGAGATATTATTATAGTTTTTATTCATATTTTAATTTAATGTTTAATGTTAACTAAAGATAAGTTAGTTATGTGCGTTTAGTCATTTTTTATTTGTTTTTTAAAGTCAATATAGTTTTTATTTATTTTAGTTTTAGTTATTTCAGTACATTAAGATAAACCAATTTAAATGAGAAATGTTGGTGCATGTCTTGGTAACTTGCTGAAATAAAATACCTTTTTTATATTTGTATTATTTTATTTCAGTTAACATTAATTTTATTTCAAGTACCATTTTTTATGGTTTTAATTTTAGTTTTAGATAGTTTTAGTTTACTATAATAACCCTGGTTTACAGCCATTCTTATGACACAAAACATACATGTTAATATGTAAATAGTCACCATTTAGGCATTTCAACCACACAGAGCTTAGTCGCTTTTCAAAGTTAAACTTTGTGCAATCACATTTTTATGTTACTCATGTCACACTCCAGAGATGATATGGTGTGGAAACATCCCCCTATTAGGCTTTGTCCTACATGGAGCTTTGAGTGGCACACAGGAGATTTGAGTTGATTAATGGGTCTAAATATACACTGATGAATACTGTAGGTCTACTATGCTGTTATCAGCACACAATTACATATCCTAGTTTTCAGTCTCCCTTTGGACCTTCCTTTTGTCACCTTACATGGGGTATTAGCACAGAATTAACCTTTAGCTTATCTTCATTTACACTATTGAAAATAAACGTTCTTTATTGGCATCTAAAAGTTCTCTAGATTATTTAAAATATTTCTAACACTAGGAAAAAAAGTGGTTGTTTTAAGAACTGTTCTATGGGAATCCAAAAATGGCACCATTTTGACACTTATTTTTAAGAGTATATCTTCAGAAAGTATTATAACTTCAAAATAAATATTTATAAAAATGACCAGAAAATGCTTAAACCAAATACAGGTTCAGGGTGAAACGGTAAACAAGCTGAGGCCTAGTGCTCAAATATGAATCATATTAAGCCATGGCACTCCTGTAAGTGAAGTTTGAACCTAGCTCTTGTCACCTGCCATTTCTGTTCTCCCCGCTATTTCCACTTCTTTCCATATGAAAAAAGGCAAAACACATCAATAACTTAATAAATTCTGTTGGAACTATGACAGATAAAGAAAATGCTATTGTGCTCATAAGCACCCAGGTTCAAGTAAAGCCTGGGACATGTCCTGTTCCCCCCTCTCTCTCTCTCTCTCTCTCTCCATGTTATTTCCTGTCACTTCTCTACTGTTCTGTAAAAAATAATAAAACCAATTCTAAATGTTGCAAATTTAAAAATTGGCATTGCTAGTTTCTCTGAATTAATGCTATAGGATGCAGGAGCGATCGTGAGGAGCTCCACTAGAGGGCTCCACCAGGTGGACATTATCTCTCAAAGCAACAGGCAGGCAAACTTCTGTTTGTCTCCTTTCAGATCTGGTCTGATTTCCATCTTTTGTTTCTCTCAGTAACTCTTCTTTTCAAATTGGCCACATTTCACAATAACATTACATTTTCACATCTTCCTGTCCTTTTGCATAAGATCTACAACTCAGTAGTCCCAGTGAGGAGCATGCCAGCTGTTGGCATGATCTGTTTGGCGGGGGAAGGGAGGGACAGGTTGAATTTCAGGCCCTATGTGTGGTTCATTTGCACATGTCTATATATAGATGGACAGACCGTAGCTGATAACTTGTGACAGCTGAGGAAGGAGGCCACACCAAAGAGGCACATCCTCCGCCATTTCTCTTTTAGAGTAACGCTGTTAATACAGTCAGTTCAGTTCTGCAGTGGGAGAGGACTAGGACACCCCTCCCTCCTACTGAAATCACATCAAACCATAACAAGATGGCCTCCATGTCAGTGGACCCAGTGACAGAGCCGCGGATGTACCAGCAAACGCTCCTACAAGATGGGCTCTGTGATCTCCTAGATGCTAACAAGTTTGTGGACTGTGTTCTGAAGATCAGAGACAAAGAGTTTCCTTGCCATCGGCTAGTGCTAGCCGCTAGCAGCCCTTACTTCAAAGCCATGTTCCTGTCAGACCTAGAAGAGAGCAAAAAGCGAGAGATTGTTCTAAAAGACATCGAACCTGGGATCATGGGAATGATCCTGAGGTACATGTACACCTCGGATATCAACCTGACTGAGCAGAATGTCCAAGACATTTTTATGGCGGCCAACATGTACCAGATTCCATCAATCTTCAGCGTGTGTGTGTCGTATCTACAGCAGAAGCTTGTTCTCAGTAACTGTCTGGCCATCTTTAGACTGGGACTGTTGCTGGACTGTCCACGTTTGGCCATGGAGGCACGGGACTTCATCTGCGACCGGTATCCCCTCATCATTCGGGACCAAGACTTCCATCAGCTGGGTCCCAGTGAGTTGGCGGCTATCATCACATGTGACTCCCTGAATGTTGAACGAGAAGAGGCAGTGTTTGAATCTCTCATGGACTGGGTGGAGTATGACACGAGTGAGAGACTGAAAGACCTGCCAGAACTTCTACACTGCGTACGTTTCCGTCTTATGCCGACGAGTTACTTTAAAGAGAAAGTCGAGGGGCACAAATTGATCAGGATGGATCAGGAGCTCAAGAAGGAGCTCCAGCTTATCAAGGATGCACAGAAAGGACTGCTACATAGGGTCAAAAGGTCATCGCACAGGAAGGAAGGCGCGGCGGAGGATTCTGAAGATGAGGATGAGGAGGGTTTGCTGCCCGGGATCCTAAATGACAACCCACGTTTTGGAATGTTTCAAACAGACCTTATATTGATGATTAGCGATGCAGGAACAGTGGCGTATGACATTGGTGCAAACGAGTGCTATATGGCGTCTTCATCCACCGAGATCCCTAAGAACCACTGCAGTCTTGTCACAAAGGAAAATCAGATCTTCGTTGCTGGAGGTCTGATGTACAATGAGGAGAACAAAGAACAGCCGTTCAGTTCGTACTTTCTTCAGGTAACACACAGGCATGTTTTGTGAATGTTACTTAGTGTGTTTGCATTACAAATCAATGACTCAAAGCACCACGTTCCAAAAATACATTTGTGAGAATGACCCTCGGGGTCTATTTTGCTTCAGAACAGCTGTTAAAGCTTTGAACCTCATGTGTCATGTTTTTAATAATGCCTGCATGACACGTTTTCTTCTTGTTTTTTCAATGAAACCTCTGAAGGGATTGTGTTGAAGGAATCAAACAATTATATTAGTATGAGAAAGGAACAGTGCTTTTGGATTACTATCTTTCAATCTGAGCTATTGTTTACCCCACAGTTTGATCCCATGAGCTCTGAATGGCTGGGGATGCCCTCACTACCAAACCCTCGCTGTCTGTTTGGCCTGGCTGAGGCTGAGAACTCCATCTATCTGGTGGGAGGAAAAGAGCTGAAGGAGGGAGCACGTGCACTAGATTCTGTAATGATCTACGACAGACAGTGAGTAGTATCAGGAGATATCACAACATGCAGCTGACTTGTTGCCTCGCTGACCGATCGGGTATTGCAGTCAGTGTTTGCGCACAAAGGTACATTCCGAAACTGATTTCAGACAGTTTCAGGACAGTCTGAGGCAGCAACAGTCTAATGGTCTATGACAAAATACAGATATCTTTGGTAATAGCTAATTGAATATTTAATTGCTACAATATTAATGTCTCGCTAGACATGAAATCAAAAGTGGAAAAAGTTGGTCAAAATCACACAAACTGACCACCAACCACATCTTTCAGACGCCATTGTTATTTTTTAGCTAAATTGTCACGGAATTGAACAAACAGGCTTGTGGGATACCATAGTCAGCTAAATACATCTATGCAGCCTTCAAAAATTGAAGCCATCTCAGTAGAGTGAATGTGACATGATCATATGATTAAGATGTAGTTGCCTTCCTACCTCTGATGCTGCCTATGGATGCAGCATTTTTCAGATTTCAGAAATTACTTCAATAAAGCCATTAGGCTGCTCTTACTTACTGTGACACTTAAAAAACAATTCTGTTTATGTGTAGGCCTATACCGCACAACCATGTCTTTCTTCATGTTTATCCTCATTTTATAGCTCACCGTAAGCCTAATGGTATGAAATTGATAAGTAAAGAGGTTTTCCCTCACATATCACTGTGGTAGATTAGGCTGAGCCCCTGGTCGATATGATGTTCTTTGATATGGTTGAATGCTGATTTGTTTTCATTAATAATTTCATTATCACACAGGTCATTCAAATGGGGAGAGTCAGACCCTCTTCCGTATGCAGTTTATGGACATGGAATCGTTTCACACAAAGGGCTGGTCTATGTAATAGGTGGAAAAACTGAGAGCAAGTGAGTGAAGAACCTGATTTTATCCTAATTTACATACACATAGCCTAGTAATGCCAGGTTGTCCTCGGTTTTCACAACCGCATGACTTGAAATGTGATCCTTCAGGAAATGCTTGAGGAAAGTCTGTGTCTATGACCCCACTAAGTTTGAATGGAAGGATCTGGCACCCATGAAAATTGCCCGCTCTCTGTTCGGCACTGCTGTTCACAAAAACAAAATATATGTGGTGACTGGAGTTACTGATAACGGCCTGACTAGCAGTGTGGAAGTCTACGACATCGCCAGCAACTCGTACGTACCGCTCCTTTATCATATTATGTGTGCATTGCAAGCTTACGAGACATTATAACTCAGGTAAGTTGCTCACTTGTGTGTCTCCTGCTTAGCTGGTCGGAGTTTGTGGAGTTCCCTCAGGAGAGGAGCTCTCTTAACCTGATCGAACTGGGCGGCTGCTTATATGCTGTGGGGGGTTTTGCTATGATGCCCAAAGAGCCCACTGAAAAAATGGAGCCCACTGAAATGAACGACATATGGAAGTATGTAGGTTAAAGAAACTGGTTTAATGAAATTTATTGAGCTGAGGAAGCTTGGTCATATTTGAGACATGAGGCTTGAACTTGTGATTTTCCTGACAGGTTTGAAGAGGAGGAGAACTGCTGGAATGGGATCCTGAGGGAGATCCGTTATGCTGCAGGAGCCACAGTGCTTGGGGTGCGTTTGAACACCTTGAGACTCACAAAGTTGTGATCCACAGTTGTCATCTATAGACAAAATAATCCCGCCCACATTTTCATAAACGAGCAATATACAGTACATACAACTGAATCATAATGAACAGCACAGACCTAGCTTGCTTAATGTTAATATAGTTTGTTTGTGGTAGATCTTAAGGTAGCCTGTGTACTGTGTCTGTAATAGATCAATGTTTTATATCCAAGTTATGAATTTCACTGGGTCGGTGTACAGAAGATCTTAGTATGGTGCAAATAGTCTAAAAAGAGATTCTACTGTTTTAAGAAAAGGATGGAGACAAACACAAGACCATCTATTATTTTCCAAAATAATTATTTGTTAGTCATATTTGGGTAATTAAATGTTGAATAATTTGACCTTATTTAAATGTCCATGTACATTGATTTCTATCATTCTATTATATGTTATTTTAGACAACAACTTAACATTTTGCAATTATGACCAAGTGCAATGTTCTTATATTTAAAAGAGAGAGAGAGAGAGAGAGAGAGAGAGAGAGAGAGAGAGAGAGAGAGAGAAATAAATGGTAATGACTGAACAATAACCTAATATCCTGTAGACAAAGACCAAACTAAATGAAAACACACAAACAACAAAACACTGTTGTGTCTGTAGTAAATGTCCAAAGCCAAATGATAATAAAAAAAAGTTAAGGTGAAGGATTACAAGTGTTATTATTTTATATTATGTATGCCATCCTTTTTTCTTTTTTTTATACTGCTATTGACCTTCATGGTGAATCCCAAAGTTTTTTCCTCATGACTAATAGACAGCTGATGCAAACGCAAACACTCTGAAATGAAGAGATCTGAACACCTCTCTGGTTTTGGAACATAGACCAAATATTCATAATTACATCAACAGAAAAGAAGTGGATGTATATTAAATAGAGGAGAATAACTGATTTTTTTTTTTCATTAATAATATAATGTAATCTCTAATAATTCATCGGTTAAAGGAGCGCTGTGGTTTCAAGGGCTCAAGTTCAACCCAAACACATTCAACCAAAAACACAAAACCTCAAGTTTTTTTTTTAGGTTTTGTAACAAAAAAGAGTCATAAATTCACTGCTTTACAAGCTAACAACATACAAATTAGAGTTATTATTATTAATGCTTCTGAAAACAATGAACAGAAATGATAAAACTATCACAAAATGTAAAGACTAAACAAATCCTTATGAAACCCTTCACACCAACAAGTGCCAGAATCTACTGACTGCACATTTCCACCACCGACATGACCTGCGTTATTTACTCATGAATTCTCCATATACGCAGATCATCAACCCAAATACAAATAGTACTTATGGACAAACTCTGACGTAAAATAAAGCATCTAAGACTAATAAAATGTAAACTGAAAGCTATATAAACCGAATATGCTTTTGTCTATTTATTATTCTGTAAATATACTGTACATAAAAGCCTACATGTATTACATTTAGTATTATACATCTGGGTAATAGTTTTAGGGCTCGACATTAAGCCTTTTCATGTGCTTGTCCTTCGGACAAGTAAATCTGTCATTTACTCCGTGTAAAAAAAATTTTTTTTGTGTGTTGTAAATATAATTTATTCTGAAGCAATATTATCATCAGTGTTCAATCAGCTTTGATATATTTAAATCTGCATATTGTAATATCTGCACCTTTAAAGTGCCTTGTTGCCGTCAGTAATACATTTATTATTTACTATCGATCGCAACTTATAATGTAATAAAATCAGAATCATTCTCTCGTTTTAGTGATTCCCTAGTTCTTTTTTTTGTTTTGTTATTGACATTCTAATCAGGCTACTTGTCCGGTCGGGCAAGTAAAATTCTCTTTTACTTGTCCCTTCAAAAACTCCACTTTTCCCGGACAAGCGTTAATGTCGAGCCCTGCAGTTTTAGTATTTCACTTAATACTTTTTGCCTAACTAGGGTTTTTCATGGCACCTTTCATAGCATCTTTTTTGAGATGGGAATGGAAGGGATATTAAAATGTTTTTACATCAGACATCAGAGAAAATGACATATAAAAACAAACAAAGGCTAACATGAAATCCCAGCCTCTTTGCTACATACAAAGTACCTCTGCATCACAAAGAAACAATATGCTAATACAGAGCAGTAGTTACAGATTCCTGGAGTCTGTCCTTCCGACGGAGTAGAGTGGTGTAAGGGAACGCAGCTGAGAATGTGACGGACCACCGTCCACCGAGTGGAAAACAGATGATGGAAAAGAGACTATGCCATGCAGATGTGGGCTGATATCTCTCAGTGTTTCCATCCCGACCGCCAGTTCTTGGTTTGCGGCAGCTTCCGTTTGACTGGTTACAGCGGAGGAGTCCAGCAGTGGAGGGTTCCTGACCTGGGAACACTTGTCTCGGTGAGCTTTCAGCATGTTGGAGAAGCGGAAACGCTGGCCACACGCATCACAGGGGTAAGGCTTCTCTCCCGTGTGTGTACGCCGGTGCCGCTTCATATTGGGGCGACTCGTGAAGCTCTTCCCACAGATCTCACATATATACGGTTTCTCTCCTAAAAAGAAACAGCAGGCCTCTTAGACTGACTGTATAAAAGATTTCAAAGTGCTGTACATGTGTAAGTGCGTCTCACCTGTGTGTGTTTTCATGTGTTCATCAAAGTACTGTTTCATACTGAAGTCCTTCCCACACCACTGACACATGAACTGCTTGTGTCCGATGTGGATGCTCATGTGAGAGCGCAGCTGGTACTTGTATTGAAAACGCTCACTGCAGACCTAAAGGAAAATGAGTGGACTAATTTAAAACATGGCCAAAAATTAATAACTGATATTATAAAACAGACCTGGATGCTGATTGGTCAATTCAGATGTGCTAAAATACGCAATGTTATGATGCAAAAACATGTTCACCTGGTTATAGTTTATTATCACTATGCAGAAACCATAGAATAACTTTCTATTATTGTTTACTAGGTATCAATATAGATAAGCCGATTCAAAACATTTTATATTTTATTTTAATTTCATTCTGTTAATGCTGTAAATAATACAGAACAGTGTTTCAGACTGATTCAAATCAGTAACTCTTCTTTTCTGACCTATTTATTAAAATAACTGAATCATTACTTTTTTTGCCAATTATTACAGCTAACTAACATATATAACATGATTTATGTCGCTGAAGGCACTTCACCGCTGCTGGGTAGCTTTTAATTATACAAATTATGAACATACCGATTAAAAATATGCTCTTGGTCTGATAAATTTTCAAATAATAGAGTAAAAATTCATCTTGTGATTTTAAGATTTTATGTTGGAAATGTTCAAATGACGATTTTGTCCTATTGTTTACATACATGGGGCACTATATCCAAAGACTTCAGAAGTACTTTTGATGTAGCAAGAAGCCTGAGGTTTCATGTTTTTTTGTTTGTTTTCATACATCATATTAACTCATGTTCTAATATTCATTGTAATATCCCTTTCATTCCCATATCAAATACTGACTGTGCTGATAGGCAAAATTATTAAGTAAAATACTAAAACTAGAAAAACACTAGAAAGGAAATTTGCTAAATCTAATAGTGAAAGAATGACAATAATGAAAATAGACACAGCTTGTCCTACTTTATTGCTTACTGTTTTCATACCTCACACTGGAAAGGCTTCTCCCCTGAATGTTGGAGAGAGTGGACCTTCAGAGACATGCTTCTTTTAAAGGACTTGCCACATGTCTCACAGGTAAATGGCATCTCTTTTGTGTGGGCTAAAGACATGTAGAACAAGCAAGAAATTAGTCAGGCAGTCAAAGCTTACTGTTTAGAGTATGAGAGATACTGAAAGTAAAAATTTGAAAGTGAAAATGGTACTAACACCACTCACCGACCATGTGTTTGCGTACATGAGCCATTGTGTAGAATTTCTTCTCACAGATCTCACAAGTGTACTTCTTCTCAGCATAGCCATGAACAATCTTATTGTGCTCATGAAGTGACCAGAGCTTCCTGAAAGCTTTTCCACAAGTTAGACACTACAAAAATGAGACAAACACCAGTAAAAACCAATTAAATCCTGTCCATTGCATTAAAGTCACCATGACATCATAATTGACCATTCTTGTTTTTATGGAATATTGCAGTGTTTATAATAAATGATTTATCAGTGTACGTTTTTAATTTATGTGTCCTTGTAAACGAGGCCGGGACATCCTGTCACTCAAATGAGATCACAGCAATAGCAAATCACAACCATCCAATGATTGACATCCAATGACCACAATGATAAGTTCATAAATATGTACTCTCTGTATTAATGTTGGTTTCATACAGATTTATACCATTTTCAGGATTAGTATAAGTCCTTAATCATTATTTTCAAAAATGTTTAAATATATATATATCGGTAAGTTTTAGGAGAGTCACATCACATAACTTTTTTTTTGGGATGCACCACATGACTGATTTGGCGGACAAAAGTTTTCAAATTGTAATAAGCAGTTAAACTTTTATTTCTTTCTAAGAAACGACAATAAAAGCCAAACTACTTTTTGTTTTCAAGAATTTCCTTATTTTAATTAGGCATGATATCAGGACAGTTTTAACACCCTGACATTTTTTTTTTTTTTTACTTTATACCCCCATCACAACGTTTTTTTTTTTTTTTTTTTTTTTTTTTTTTACAAATAATACAGAATATAAAAAAATGATTAATACAGAAGTTAAAAGCATGTTCATCTTAGAATAGGTTTATTTAAGTCACTGTATGTACAAATGTTATTTTTAAAACAAAAGAGCCCACCTGAATGCTCTTCTCACAGTCGGTCTGCTGATGCAGGAGTAGCTCACTTTCCAGAAGGAAGCGTTTTCCACACTTGTCACAGATATGCATGCGGTTATGTGTCACGTTCATGTGCTTCTCCAGGTACCAGCGGTTGTTGAACGTCTTGGGGCACATGACACAGGTGAAGCTCTGAAACTTCAGGATATCCTGGTCCAGACGCTCCTCCCTTGTCCCAACCTGAGCCGTCTCTTGCGTCACGCGGCTTCTCTTGGAGACCATCGCTAAAGCATCAGCAGAGGCCCGGGTTTGTCGTAGTGGTCTTTCAGATATAAATACAGGTAATGCATGGTCACCTTCTTCCTCACTGGTGCTTTCAAGTCTCACATCATCATCATCTTCACTTTGTTCACCTTCCTCTTCCTCCTCCTCCAAGCCCACATTGTCTCTTGGTTCCTCAACAGTGTCATCGCTCCCCCTTCCTTTTCCAGGAAGCTGTTGTGCTAAGGGTGACTGAGCTGCTGCGTTGCCCTCTAAACCTTTGGACACATTAAGGGTCTGGTTGTTCAAATTCAACTCTACAATTATTTGCTCTCCATTAAATGAACCATGTTCTTCTGAGTCCTTCAGGTTTCTTGTTTCCTTCCCTTCTACTTTACAAGCGCCTACTTGCACTTGGCGCCCATCGCCAACTTGAACAGTATATGAGTTCTCTTCAATTTTACCTCCATAGATTCTGGCACAGGTGGGGTCCTTCTCTTGCTTGATCTCCATGTGAAAGTTGGAGTTTACTGAGGTGCTGTTGCTCCAGCTCTGAGCCCTTACTTCCTGTTTGGCTTGGTCCACACCGGGACTGATTTCCAGCGAGCCTCTAGTAATTAGTTCACAGCAAGAAGTGGCAATGTTGCTCATCTGGAGCACGGTGGCAGCTTTGAGCACGTCCTGGGCATTGCAGTGGGAGACCAGCAGCTTGGAGGTGTAGATGAAGTTGAGGATTTGCTGCAGGCCTTGAGGCTGGAGGGCCTCCAGAGAGAGCTCCACATGCCGCAGCTCCTTACTCGACGCAAAGAGTGAGTGGAAGAAGGGGCTGTAGGCTGCTAGGACACCCTTGTGGGCCTGGAACTGGAAAGAAGTCTGGTGGTGCAGGAGGACGATGTCCACGTCACACAGATCTGGTTGGAACAGACGTTGCTTGTTCAGCCTGTCCATCAAGAAGGTGCAGTGAAGGGCCTCATCCTCAACGAGGGAGAACTCGGCAGATGGGTGCTCAGCAGTTTTCTCCACTATGAGCTACAACAGAGCATCAGATTTAATTGAGACGCACATCAATTTGACATTTTAAATAGTAGATAATGATTTACATTGCAATCAAACAACAGGCAGGTGTCTTTTAAAGGCAGCTGTTAAGCATATTATATATTTTTTAGAATTATAAGTCTTCTAATAATGTAAAACTATTTCTATTAAACACATTATATGCAGGAGTGCACATAACTGGTACGCAGGTACGCATGCGCCACAAAAATCAGGAATGCGTAATGCCACTTGTGTTACTACCACTGATCTATATAGAATGTCATTATATAGATCAGTGGTTACTACGCGCCTTTGCGTACTTAAAGGGTAACTGTCGCCAAAATGCAACCTAGGGTCTTTTTGTTAATCTACTCGAGGCAAACTTTCATTTAAAAGCATAATTAGAATGGAAACACCACTTTAAAGTTTTACCGTATTTTTGTTTTCGGTCAAATTGCCTTTTGAATGGGAGAGCTAGGGGCACGTATATGATAGCATCAAAAATCGCTATTTTTAAAACACTAAGAAGGCTCGACACAACGTGAAACTTTGCTCAAAGTATCACCAGGGGCTCTACACATGAACTCGATCATTGAGAACATTGTTTGTGGACACAGAGTTTACTAAAAAGAAAGATTTTGATCAACTCACTGTGCTGTGTCCGCTGGCATTTTGTCAGTCAAAAATAGTCGATCTCCGAATGCGAATGAACTGACTCTGAATTTTAGTATTGTTTCTTATACGAGGATGCTTTTTCAAATACAAGGTCTATATTGTTTTTCACTTACGACAAAACAACAAATTATCCGTGAATGTACATGGAACTAAGCTTTAGGAGCTTTCCATTCGGAGATAGACTATTTTTGACTGACAAATCGCATACCGGCTGAAAGAACGCGATCGAAACTAAACAATCAAATTACACTTCAAATAATTTTTTTCCAAAGATGTTTTCTGTATTTTAGGTATTTTTTCACGCTGATGTAAATTTAAGTGCTCGTTTAAAAAAAAAAAAAAAAAAAAAAAGTTTGGTCTTTAGTTAGTTATAAGCTATAAAAACGTGAATGTGACGTCATGATTGACAGCTGTGATAGACAGTTTCTACACTGATGAGGAGGACAGTGAGGAAGAATGCACTTATAAACACCACGATACATGGGGTGAGTACCAAACACCATCTCCTGGTACTCACCCGAGTAACTCACTGAAAAAGTTATGTGCACCCCTGATTAAATGTATGTGTTTGTGTGTGTGTAGAGTGTCTTAATATACGCTAATCAATAATCATCCAATTATCCAGGTAAGCAGTGAAGATATCCAACATATTATTATATTATGGGGATTTTTAAATATTATATTATATTACAATATTATATATGTTATGTTTATAGTATCTAAATGATATACAGGCTTTCCAGCTGTCATATTATAATCATCAATTTATCCAGGTAAGCAGTGAAGATATCCAAAATATTATTATATTATATTAAAATGATTTTTAAAGATATGAAAGAACAAGTAAAGTTTGAAATTTTAATTTTATAAAGACGGTCCCTCACAAGGAAAATATGACAATATTATATATGTTATGTTTAGAGTATCTAAATGATATATAGGCTTTCCAGCTGCCATAATATAATCATCCAATTATCCACACAGTAAGTAGTGGAATATGAAATATTATATAAAGATTATTTTAAAGATCTAAAAACATTTTTATTTTATTTTATGATGTCAAGTTTGATATTTTCCTTATAATGTATAGCTGATTTTATATTATACTTTTTTATTTTAAGATCTGACGTTCTACCAGTACTACTTGACCAACATTATTGCAAACAGTCAACATTGCTAATTTAAGTTGCAGTATTGTTCAAAGTCATGAGCTGGACCGGCTACTTTATTGTGCATTAAAATTAGAACAGTTTTACATAAACATCTTATCAAAAAGTCGCAATAAGTTGCCGAGGCTCTCCCCAGATGTGGGAACTGCATGATATCAGCACATCTGTATGACAAACACATTTCATGACATCAGTCGTTCTGATGTGATGTGACTGATGCATGTCAGATTGTACAGGCCTAATAAATGTCAGAGATGCAGGTAATAAACAGAAAAAGGGTCTTACAACCATGGTGATTCAGTGCTCTCTGTCTCGAAGGAGTACCGTCTCCCCTCCTTAGCATTTCAGTGCTTCGTTTTCATGAAAACAGCTGTCATTCATATCCCCACTGTGCTTTTCTGTTTAGAAATCTGTCCTTTTTCGCCATGTCCGCACGTAGAAGGGCTCGCACTCTCTCAACCAGGGAGTGATGGTGATTGGAGGTCGAAAATCATATGGGTCGTTTTGTCTGGAGCTTTAAAGCGACAGGGACGTGATTAAAGGAGGGAAATACACAATACGCATCTATCGACGCAAATTATAATTACAAATGGAAAGAACGCATTTTTTTAATGTCTTCAAACGGTTTCCTTGAGCACCTGGCGCCAGCTGCGCAGTCACTGCAGCAGAGCCCATGGCAGCGGGGTCAGCGAGTCCACAGCGGAGTTAACTGGTTCACCGCAGACACAGACAGACATGCAGCGTGTAGCAGCTGCAGAGCGCCACTCTGGCCACGAGGTGTCGCTAGAAGAACACCGTTTCTGTTAGACGCTTTTATCCAAATCATCGTGGCACTCACAACTGTGGTTTCATTAAAAGAATGTTACTTTTCATGTTTTGAAATTGTTATGTTGGCTTGACAAATCACATACTAATCTACGTTTTTTTTTTAATTCTCCTTCTTCCCTAAAGCTGTTAAACAGTGCCAGTAAACTTACTGACTCGAGTTGCTATATCGGGCTGTATATATTTTCTAACTGATCCGACGGTTTTCCCATAGACTCACATTGACTGAATGTTCAAATGAAATGAGCCAAGACTGTTCAAACTCCCACTGACTAAAATTTTATTTTAAGCTGCCAGAAACCCATTAGACTCAGTTGACGCCCTTTTAAAAGACTGTGATGACGCGTATTAACGGTATCGGCATCGTAAATCCTATAAAGTTTTTTACATTTTAATTTTTTATGTTAATTTATAGCACTATTCTTAGTATAATATTACCTTTGCATCAAATTACAAAATAAATAAATAAATTTGCTATCGCTGCTGTGAGGGTGAGCGGCTGTGGGAGTGACGGTAAAGTTGAAATCTTTTTCTCTCTTTTGAGTCTGACTGTCTCTCTCTATTTTTTAAATATAAAATATATTTAATGTATTCTCTTATGAACCCAACTAT
Organism: Gila orcuttii; assembly: GCA_026230005.1. Lineage (NCBI taxonomy): Eukaryota > Metazoa > Chordata > Actinopteri > Cypriniformes > Leuciscidae > Gila > Gila orcuttii. Next base: position 26,349,477 of record JAPDVR010000008.1, on the reverse strand, counting down.
AACGACTTCCGCTTCTGTTCTGATTCTTCTGAACATAGTTTTGTGTGAACAAGCCCCAACACTGGCTCTGCTGCTGTAACCCATTAGCATTCAACTATCAAAAAAGATTATAATCATTAGACACCAAAAATGTCCTCAACAACATGGTGTAAGAGGAATGTTGTAAATTTTAGTGATTTTCGAACTTTATGAGTAGCCTAAACTTAGGCTTTGTAGGCTAAGTCACAAATATCCATAAATCATAGGGACTATAAAATCTGATGTCAGTATAGTGCATCTAATAATAAGCCTCTCAAACAAAGATGTTTATAGTTGTAATAATGAGTTATGAGAATTTAATTATAATATGCCATCATCTTTAAACATTCCATTTGTGAAGAGGCTTTTGTTATAAGAAGGGGTTTCATGCTTTGATTAATATTTATATCTACCTAATTAACATGGTGTGATTCTAGGCTTGGTTTCCAGCCCTCCCCCATGGGAGTGCATTCATTTCAATGAAATCCTCAGGCTTGGGGATTCTGCCTCCTGTCGGCTCATTTGCTCACAATAAAAACATTTTGTTTATGTAATGGAGATCTCTCTGTAATTTTAAACCAGGATTGGCCATGCTGAGTTCGGCTAATCTGTCTGGTGGGATATCAACGAGCTGGTATTCATTGAAAATGTTATATGTTGAGTAACACAAAGGGATAAGGAGAGAGAGTTACGAGAATAATTTAAGAAGGGATTTGGTAGATAAATAAATGAGAGATGTGTTTCAGACGGGAGGTAAACAAAGATGAGATCTCTCTCAAGATGAGATCATTCTTGCTCAAGATTTGATTGTCATCTTAGCAGTAATGTCTCTAGCAGGCTTTTACATTGTTTTTTTGTTTGTTTTTTTACTTCAGGAGAAATAAATGAAAACAAAGCAGTTGCTATTGTGGTTGATTTAATGTCAGAATTAATACAATGTATTCAGCTTGTTTTGAGACCCTTGTGTATATGAATACCTACCACAGAAAAAAATGTTTTTTGTTATAATTAGCATAATTGGATATATAATTAATCAATCAATCAATCAATCAATCAATCAATCAATCAATCAATCAATATATAGGCTATACAATGCCTAGCATAAGTGAACACACCCATGCTAAAAAGAGGAATAAAAAAATCATCTTTTGGAAATTGATCTTAATGCCTTAATTTAAAAAATGAGGAAAAATCCAACCTTTAAGGACACCAATTTTCTTTGTGAATGAATAATGTATTGTAAATAAATAAATGTTCTTCCTTAAAATACAGGGTGCATAAGTCAGGACACCCCTATGTTAAATTCCCATAGAGGCATGCAGATTTTTATTTTTAAAGGCCAGTTATTTCATGGATCCAGGATACTATGCATCCTGATAAAGTTCCCTTGGCCTTTGGAATTAAAAAAGCCCCACATCATCACATACCCTTCACCATACCTAGAGATTGGCATGGTGTTATTTCAGTTAGCCTAATAGCTGGTTTGATTTGCATTGAGATATCATCTTATGGAAAGTGCCCCATGCCAATCCCCATGCCGGAAGAAGAGTCAGTGTTGTTCCACTCAATGTTGATGGCTTTAAACAGTTAAATGTTCGTTTGAGTTTAACGAGAGACCAAATTCTGGACTCTGAGGCCAATGAGCCTGATGGACTTGTTCTCAAGCCACTTGGTTGTCTTTGCAATTTGGGCAGGAGCATTGTCTTGTTGAAAAAAAACATCTGATAATTCCTCTTTAGATAACTTTTTCCTTGAGTACAGCAAGCCATATTCACAATTAAAAGCTTTGTGTTTTGACATTTTGTGTTAGACCCTTTTTTTTCCGAGAGAGAGAGAGAGTGTGAATGTGTGTGTAACTTTGAAGGCAATTACCTATTCAAATTAAGTTTTATTTAAAATAAATAAAATAAAACTAATTTTAATCGCTTATTGGTGATGTTAATGATTGTTAAATAGAAAATAGAAAAATAACTGAAAATAAATAATTTAATTGAAAAGACATAGGACCTAATGTAATAAAATTGATCTGTATACTTTTTTTTATGACAACATCCACAATACACTTAAAAAAAAAAACAGCAACAAGACTCTTATAGGGACATTATCTCTTAAATGTACATCTTATTCACACTACAAGAACTGTGCATGCAAACATGCAGGAGCATTTTCATGCCAGCAACTATGACTAACAATACGCATGTACTTCTGACAGCTAAAAAGATCTTGGACTAAATATCCTCTTTAGAAAGACCAATCTCATAAAAAATGCATCTCATACAATTGTCTTTATGCAACAGTCCAGTTACACAATCCATGTAAATGTTAACATAGAACTATACAATTACACTATAAATCACTATCATAAAACATATAGAGTGACGCACTATACTTCAGCTGCACAAGTAAGCTTGCTTTTATGACTCTCAATGAGAGACGTTTGTGTTTCTCCACATGTCCACAGACATGCAAGCACATGACACAAATGGGTAGGACGTAAAAACAGGATTGTAGCAGAATGTCAGTCTGTCTGAATCACATGACTTTTTTCTTGGAATAAGGAAGGAGATAAAAAATAAAACCTGGTCACAATAGACCTAAAAGGTCACCAACCATTCAGCTTTACAGATTATTAAGAGTCTGACAAATCTTGAGCAGCATAATGAGGGCAGGAGAAACAGAAAAACACAACAGACTAAGATTCTTGCCTGTGGTGGTGGTGTTGTGCACAAAAATGGGGCAATGGATGGGGACCACGAATCAAACGCTTCTTCAGCAAAATCACTCTGATCGCATCCTTGTACTAAAGTCAGCGTCCTTTGCTGTTCAGAGTCAGTAGTTTAATGAAACACAATCAAACCTCAAAGAGTCCATTTTACCCGCATGTTTCCCTCCTGATCGATGTGTTTGAAATGATGGCTATGACCACCATCACATGCCAAACCATCCCCGTAAGCCTTGAGCTGCATGGTTTCCCTCATGCTCCTGCTGAGTAGTTAGATGCGCAGTTCCTACAGGAATAACGATGGATCTGCACCCTGCAGATGGTGGAGGTGGTGCGGTGCACAGCACAGATTCATTGGTTTCTGTGTCCTGTTATCGAAGCATCACTCGGCACTCAGACGGTGGAGAAGTCATCTTGGGAGGCGGAAGCGCGACGTGTGGTTGGGCTGCATTTCGTCATCATAGTGATTTGGGAGCTGAAGTTGAGGCCGTTGCTTGCTATTGAGGGCTGCTGGTACTTGGTATCAGCTCCCAGAAATCTCTGCATGTGCCACCGCCTCCACTTTCGTTTAATCTCAGACTGAACCTGGACAGTGTGTGAATGAGGTCAGGGAAAAGAAAATTTTTGTTCAAAAAATTATGTTTAGGTAAGATTTTATGATCACAAAGAAACAAATTCAGTCATGTGTTTCCAAACATTTGACTGGTAGTGTAACTGGCATGTGCAATTCTCTCTGATTTAATAAAACATAAATAAGAATGAAATTCTGGACATATTACCTCTCCATTTAGAAAACAGTACAGGACAGCGACACAAAATCCCTGAAGAAAAAAAAGTCAGTCATAGTTAAATATTTTACAGGTTTATGTAAAACAAAACTCAATCCTTATAATTTAGCAACAAACAAATTTTGAAAAACTAGAAGACTTTATATATATATATAGACATTCATGCTGTTTTAATCCGAATCAGTTTTAATTAAATCAAATGAAAGAGATTACCATCTTAGACCACAAAATCAATGTTATATTTAAATTTCATCTCATCTGACTTCAGAAAAAGATGGATGGTAAATGTTTAAAGTATTTAAGGCCATTTTTGTTTATCCTCATTCGACCTTTTCATGTAGCTGCATAACAAACATATCACTGGGCATGTCTGGGGTTGAGGCAAGCTGGCAGATCCCACGGTGAGTATATTGCTGTGGCAAATCTTAGTATTCTATTGGCATTTAAGAAATCCAAACTAGATAAGCAATTGCTTATAGAAGAGTGCAGCTGTGGGAAAAAACATGTTTCAGTCCCCTGCCGCCTACCTGAAAAGACCCCAGGATCAAGTCAAACACCAGACGCACATAAGACTCGATGTGATGAGGCATAAAGGCAAAGATTATGTAGTTTATTCCAAACAAGGGAATCAAAAGTAGAGTTGATTTTGCAAGTCTCCTGTAAATTGAAAGAAATTACATACGTTGGAATACGTTTTGTGTTTATATTGTGCATGTAAGGCCGCAGTGTCTATGGTCTAACACAAAAACTCACGAGTACTGGTGTGATTCATTTCTCCCAATATCCCGGGAACTGATTTTCTGACGAAGTATCCGTATGATACAAATGAAGAGAATAAAGTTCATCTAGAGAAAAACAGAATAAACAGATTAGGACCTATTTGAATATTGCATTCACCACTTGCCATATTAGGTTTATATTATATTGCCATATTAGGTTTATATTATATTGCCATATTAGAATGTAATGCTGCTGTACGGTCACTCACCAGTATCGTTATCAACGTAGGGGTTTTTATAATCCACCACAGATCATCGTCAATAAAATCCCAGCATCTGTTAAAAGGAAATAATAGCTGTAGAATGAATCTACGGTGATGGAGCAAAACATTTGGGTTCTGCAAGTAAAATTCTCATTCATTTACTGCATAGAGAAATTTCTTTTCTCTTTTCAATACTGTGTAAACCTTTTAAGACAGATCTACCTTGATCTACAAGGTTGTTACTGCCGTTATCAATCTATCTATATATTTTTCCCCTCTTTTTGAAAGATGTGAAAACACTTGTGGAGTTTTTCTTATGCTATTTGAGCAAATGGGAACACAAAAAATATATTTAATGTATTCTGTCATTCACCGCTATAAAGGTTTACCCAACTATGACGGCTTCCGAGAAATCTGGAAATGTGAAAAGAGTCAATCCTGAAGAGTTAAACGTCACTTTTACCATTGAAACAAAGCTGATTGATATAGTTATTTTCTTAAACTCTTAGTTAAATACATTTTTAAATAAACAATGAATGTGGAAAAATATTTCCAGACCCAAGGCTGCTAAAAAAGTGGATGATCACTGTTTGAACGTATGTTGGATTCCACAGTCTACATGTAGATTTAATGCAAAAACAAAGAATTTAATTTTTTAAAATGAGGCAATGAAAAAGAAAATATCCATGTCAATTATTTTCAAATTATTAGCAAAGTGCTGTTCTCTAATCAAGCTCCATTTACTTACCCAATATCATGTAAATAAGCTTTTGTGAGGCTCCAGATTGTTATGAAGACACCCGGAACTCCTGTAGCACACAAATCGACTATAAATATTATCAATATTTGAATACATACAGTTTTGACATATGAAGGCATAAATGAAGGCATATTTCCAGGGATTCCTTATTTAATTGGCCTACACAACCATTTCAACCATCCTGAGATACAGATCTGCGCCTGCTTATCACATTATACAATCCTTAATTTAAAGAAATGTGATGTGAAACTTTTCTCGAGTCTGTACATGGACAAGGTCCTATTGACTTTAGTGATCAATTTTTCATTCACATTTGACAGGCGTTTCTCTCCTGTCGTAAAGAGTTACGAGACTGAGGGGCCATATATCTTAATTTCACTGGCACTGAGATACATGCACATACACACCCCATCCAATGAGAATGTACCACCAGAAGTACTTCCTCTCAGAGAAGAAGGACACAGCCAGGAGAGTGTGCAGATACAGACCCTCCACCAATAACCAGAAGAAACTGGCTATGACGCCGTACTGGAAGAAAACCACCGCAGCCTTGCAGCCCACCTGTAAAATGCAGAGAGGATTTTGTTTAGAACTATCATGCACTTGTGTATATTATAACAGGAAGTGCGGTCTTGCATGTTTACCATGTACCTAAACAAAGGGAATGCCTTTGCGCTGGTGTGTTGCATGCGCTTAGCACTAGAAAACATTGTGCAATACTTCTAAAGAGGGGCATTAAAAAGAGTGTAAACACATATAAAGAACTCTGCATGCTGGTCTTTTAATGTTTGAAACTTGTAGTGCACTGACTATGCAGATATACTCCATGTAATTATCACCCAGAAGTGTTAATAATTATTGCAATAATCACACAGACATAAACAATCTATATAGCGAATCCATTTTAATTAACGACAATATCCAACTAAGCCCGATTCCTCAACGGGCCTCTTAAATGTCAAACATGTTGTTGTGACCTTGGAAGGGTGTTTACGGAGAGGATACCGTGCTATCATGAGTGTTTGAACACCCTGTTGTGACAGATGTGACATATTCTGTTGGACAACAGCTGCGTCCAGACTACTCAAAACACTCCGACCCAGAAGAAGAGTGTTTATACAAGAAAACACACAGAGAACACACTATTAAACCTTTACACACACAGGCCGTCGAAAATGTATGCTTTTCTAATAACCCTTTATTAACTAAATGTTTTTACTTCACAAATTTTTTTTTTTTTAAATCCGAGCACAACACATACGCTATTAATGACTATAAAAATGGCACTAAACAAGCCAAACATTACCATGATGCTGGGTAAATACAGCGTCGACCATATCCGGATGAGGGAGGTCATTTACAAACTCTTCAAAGATCTTAAAGGACTGCTCAAACACAGCTACGCCTCGCCACAAAATGAGATTAATGAGCACTTCACCAACTAGCATTTAAAGAGCAAACCTTATGACAAAACATTAGAGCAATTTACTCCTGACAGTGAATCAATTGTGGAGTCTGTGCTGTTTGTTTCTTACGTTAAGAGGGAGGAAAAATCTACTGCATTCACCAGGTGCAGTTACATTCAGCTAAGAAGGGAGAAATAAAGTAGAACGCAACCAAATACACCTATATAACCTAATGAATGTACTTTATGTGGTAATATTCAAGTGAAAAATATGATTTAAAATCATTCAATCAAACTGGCTTACATTTTTTGTTAGTTCAGTTAAAAAAGACCTCCTCAAGGTAACAGTTGCCTGTTAATACGTTTTACATTGCACCAGGAAATATAGTTGAAACTGAAATATCACATTGTATTACATATTTCTGTGCAGTACTTCATTCTGATTAGTCAATGGCAGAATTCAGAGGTTACATTTTCATCAGTCAGGCCTTGGGCCGGAAGTAAAATTCCCATTCATTTTTTCCATAGGGGTCGCTTATTCAAAACAAAAACAAAAGCATAGCTTGATGAAGCTGCGAATGAGCGTGGAATCATGGGAGTTGTCGTCTTTACCTCCACAGCCGATGAAAAGACGTCCGACGGGTTAATGTATTAAGAGCTCAGCTAATGTTTTAAAGTTTTATCAGCGTTACTGTTGTATGAAGCAGGAGGGGCTGAGCGACTGGGACTTTTTACGTTTCTGTTTTATTATGCTTATATTCCACAGCCGGTTGCTGACACTCCTTTCATTTTGTTGTTTATGCATATTTTACCATCAAAGCTTTGTTTAATGTCCGCCACCTTCTGCCCTGAACTTGAACTTTTTAAATTCACATTATTTTATTTCATTCTAAAACAACACCCGTAAATGCTGAATTACTACTCATACAGGTCACATTATCTGACGAATTATAATTGTGGGGTGACGCAACACTGTTTTACTTGGTCAAAACAGTCATACTAAACATACATTTGAGTGTGTTGTAAGTTGTGTTATAATGTTACTCTGTGGGTTCGCTCGTGGCTGCTATGAGACACTTGTTGCACACTGCAGTAATATAGATCGATATTAGAATATCATATTGATAAAAGCTGGATGACTTTGCTGGTAAATGGCATGCAGTTCATTTTAAAACATTGTGTGGTGGAGAAAATGCTGTTTAAAAATAAAATAAAGCTCTTACTAATTTTGCTATGTTAGCCACTTGACATAATAGTGTTGTCTGATTTACTTTTTGGGCACAAACATGTTACTCGCGGTAAATCAAGAAAACAATAGATTCAAACAAAAATACTAACTGTGTTGAGCTATATAACAATTAGTTTTCTGTCGATAAAGGTTTCCAAACAGTTGCTCACCGGTCTAATAAAACTCATAATATATTAAAGCGTCTTTGGTGTTTCGATGGTTTCAACGGAAAACCAGAAATCAAGGGTAGCCTACCGCGGAAATGGTGTCATTATGACACGGGACATTACACTGGTTAAAAAGCGTATTTCTCTGGATGTAAACATTGTTTACATGATACCTTACTTAAAAACCACTTACGGTTCCATAGTGGCAGTCATCAGGTTCCTCCACCTCATACAGGACAACGTCCTTCATTATTACAGCCACAGCCTTCAGTATAAAGGACATAAACAGGTGAATATGGATGTAGTTCCTTGTGCAGTGCAGTTTTCTGGAAAGCAAAGACAGAAAGAGACTCAGTGGTTTGTTTCAACATAATAAATGATACGCAAAAACAAAATTAACCAAGTGCTGAAGTTTACATAATAGGCTCTGCATACACACGCTGTTCCAAATTATTATGCAAGTGACATATCAGTAGGATTTCGGTACAATAAACATTCATATTTAAGTTTTTCAAAGGAAGTGTTTGTTTGTTTTATTTCTTGTATCTTTTTAGGTAACTGGTATCAATCTCTGACAGGTTTTTGAGTATTTTAACAGGTCTTCTTAGGTAAATGGAAAACCTAAAGAGGTTTTTTCACATTATTAAGCAAGTTCTCATGCTATATGGCGAGGAAGATCTTTTTGAAGATGAAAACCATGAAATGGTGCAATGTCATTAAAAAGGCAAGCAAAACAACTTAATATTTAGCAAAAACTCGAACAGATTTGTGAGTGATTTAGAGCATAGAAGAACCCAGTCAGATAAAGGCTTTAGAAGGGAAGTTTCTGTCAAACTAAATAATTGTATTAAAAGGATAGCTATTAAAAAGGCCACTGTTGAGCAGCAAACAATTATTTGAACCCATAACCAAAGCTCACAAAGAGAAACCTTTACAATGGGTTTAGAAATACATGAAGACTCATTTAGTAGTTGTGTTTACTGACGAATGCTGTGCTGCAATGGATGGATTTCAGGATGGTTGGTGAACGGACACCCCGCTCCAACAAGACTGTGACGTCAGCAAGGAGTTAGCGGGTGATGATTTGGGCTGGAATATTGGGAAGTGAGATGGTTTGAAGTGTTAACCTTTAAGCGGGGTCCCAGGGCATGTTCCCTCATGAAATTTATTTGCTTGCTTGCTTGCTTGTTTGTTTATTTTTGCAAAATGGTCTTTTGTGGAATCATCCACCTACAAAGTTTTTTAAAAACATAACTGCATGTATTTTATATTATTTAAGCACCTAAAACCACCAGTTTGAGAATTTTACTTAAAGAACTTTACTTAAAATGTTTTAATATTGACAATGTTAATTTCCAGTCATCTGCCAGGTTTTCCTAATATCTGACATTATTAGCAGAACACATATTATACATGGGGGAAACCAATTGTTTAGTCAATAATTCAAGAAGGGTCAGACATTAAAGTTCTTGATTATAACTTGTACTCAGCCTTAAAAAAGTTCTTGTAATTGTTTAACTATAGTATTTGTTGCAATAAGGATAATCACAGGTAAGACCATTGATGGCTCCTCATTACCATGCTTTGAGCAATGTTAACTTTTCACTTTTTTTATCTATAGCATTTGTTATGAAAAATAGCATAGAAACTATAGGTTGCTACAACATGCCACAGTTGTAATGAAAAATCTGTTCCCTTGACAGATAATCTATTATAAGTTAGTTATAACAAGTCAACAATTTCCAAAATAAATACAATAGAAGTGATACATTCTAGTAAAGGTGGTCATGAGTAGTTTAAAACACTTTCTGATTTATGTTGGTGCGAGATGTTTTCTCCTCTTTTCATCAGTCTTTTCAGTTTATGTGGCTGTTTTAGATCACGTTTGAATTTCTCCATAGCGTTTTAAAGTGGCAAATTTTCAATAGAATTCAAATGGGGTGCACATTTTATCATCAGCGTCGCGAAAGGAACGGCTCGCGCAACTCTCAAGCCCCGTTCACACTACAAGCGACAAAGCGACACGATACCATTCATTTCAATGGGGAGCGGGCGATTTCCGGCGACACGCGCGACAGCGACCGTTGGCGACCGGATGGGGCGTGTCTGGCGACGCGACAAAGTTAAGATCTGTTTAACTTTATGCAAATGAAGAGCGACTTTCGGGAGCGACAACCAATAGGAGTGGAGCGCGCATGATCCTTCTCCACATCATTGGATGTCATTCATAAAGGCAACCAGTAGTGGGAACGCCCACTAGCGACCTCATCGCCAGCCACTGGCGACATGCAGCGACAAAGTCGCTTGTAGTGTGAACGGGGCTTTAACACACGTTTGGAATGGCGTGCCACATATGCACAATTAAATAAACCAGACTTCAGTCATGTTGCGCAGATAATTGGTCCATTCAGTTCGTACGGGAACTTAGTGCTCTTAGGCTCACACTGCAGGCTGAAACGCCCCAATTCCGATTTTTTTGCCCCTATGCGACCTGTATCTGATCTTTTCACGACAGTCTGAACGACACAGATCCGATCTTTTCAAATGCGACCCAGGCCACTTGCTCGTTCACACTGCAGGGGCTTAATGCTCAATTCCGATTTTTTGAAAAAATCCGATTTTTTTGCAAGGCCTTTCACATTTCCAATTAAATGCTACCTTTCCTTTTGTGATCTCCTGTGTGAACGTGAAATGACCCAGAAGTGACCCGCACGCGCAGAAGAGTACTCAACGGTCAACGACGTCACTTGTTGTTTGCAGAAGTAGCTAAACATGGCCTGAATAGAGCTGTCCCCCCAAATATTAATTAAATCAGAAACCTCGCTTCCGTTCCATTGACTGGTCTCAGCATCGTCCGCCATAGTTGTTGTTTATCTTCTCATTCCCGCCTACTTCAACGCAGAATTATGACGTTTGTCGCATATCAATGACGTGCGGGTCGGATACATGTGACCTGGCCGTTCAGATTGAAGTCGCATTTCAAAAGATCGGATACATATCGGATTTGGACCACATACCCAAGTGGCCTGGGTCGAATTTGAAAAGATCGGATCTGTGTCATTCAGACTGTCATGAAAAGATCAGATACAGGTCGCATAGGGGCAAAAAAAACGGAATTGGGTCGTTTCAGCCTGCAGTGTGAACGTAGCCTTCGGTATGTGGTCCAAATCCGATATGTATCCGATCTTTTGAAATGCGACTTCAATCTGAACAGCCAGGTCACATGTATCCGACCCGCACGTCATTGATATGCGACAAACGTCATAATTCTGCTTTGAAGTAGGCGGGAATGAGAAGATAAACAACAACTGGCGGACGATGCTGAGACCAGTCAATGGAAGGGAAGCGAGGTTTCTGATTTAATTAATATTTGGACGTCGTTGACCGTTGAGTACTCTTCTGCGCATGCGGGTCACTTCTGGGTCAATTCACATTCCCGTTCTCGTTCACACAGGAGATCACAAAAGGTCGCATTTAATTGGAAATGTGAACGAATTTTTTCAAAAAATCGGAATTGAGATTTAAGCCCCTGCAGTGTGAACGCAGCCTTAGTGTACCTGCTTGTTTTGGTTATTGGGGACGTTACCTCCCCCATCCCAATGTCTGTGAGACACAATTTTATACGTTAAGACAAAAGGGCTACATACAATAGGAAACTGTTAGGCTCTGGCCTTCCCACAGGAGATCGATCTACCCTGCAAGAGTTGATTGCATCTGAGGCACAGTCACAATGTAAATGCATCTGACTAAAGATGACAGAAAATAGGCTACACATAATCTTTCAACTGTTTGCTGCTTAGCAGTGGCTTTTTTATAGCTGTCCTTTTGATACAATTCAATTGCTACAGACACTTCCCTTTATAAGCCTTTATCTGATCGGGTTCTTCTGTGCTTTAAATCACTCGCAAATCTTTTGACAGTTTGATAATCTCTATTCAGTTTTCGCTAAATATGAGTTGTTTTCATGCCTTTTGAAAGACATTGCACCGTTTCATGCTTTTCATCTTCATAGAAAGATCTTTATTCCACCCTATATAGCATGAAAACTGTGACTTGCTTAATAATGTGGAAAAACCTCTTTAGGTAGGTTTATCATTTACCTAAGAAGACCTGAAAAACTAACTAACAAACCTGTCTGAGAATGATATTGATACCAGTAATCTAAAAAGATTCAAGAAATAAAACAAACAAACACTTTCTTTGAAAAACTAAAATATGAATGTTTAAATGTTTATTGTACTAAAATCCTACTGATATGTCAATTGGATAATAATTTGGAACACAAATATATATATATATATACACACACACACAGTATATATATATATATATATATATATATATATATATATATATATATATATATATATATATATATATAAAAATTTGTATAAAATCAAATTCTCAATTCATGAAATTTCTGTACATATTACTATCTCAAAAGAGTGTTCTTCATTCATATATGTTGTTCATGTTGAGGAGAGCCGCTCATTCTGTTCAAACACACTGCTTGTGTTCAAAGCTGAGTAGGAAACTAGTATACTATGTATGAGAGCTTAAACATATCAAGACTCTCAAGAACTGTATTCCTGTTTAATTAAGTGTGATGTAAGTCAAAAGAGGAAACTGTGCAATACACTTGAGATCTGGGTTCACATCTGAGGTCACTGAGCGGGATATTCACAGTGTTTTACATTCACTAATTTACCACTGAGAAGCTTGTGCACTGCAAAGCTGCATCTCAGAGGTTACAAACCACCAAGCCATTTTGTTTGGGAGGTTGTGCAATAATGGAAACGGTTTATAACCCAATCAAATGCCAGAATTGGTGCACTTTCGCAATGTATTGTTAAATGTGATATAAAACGGGGCATTTTGAACAAGGTCTTCTGGCTTGACACTAGTGTGATTTAGCAGAACACTGATTTGCTGCTAGATCACAGCTGATCACATCACATAAAATGTGGGCATCCACTGAGGACAACAAAACTATCAAATTTGAGTTACCTTGTGACTCCTGTCCTATAAAACACATCAATGGTATATTTTGAGTTGTATTTGAGGATTTACCTGAAGAAGCACAGGATGATGATGGCGATAATGAGGGATATAAGAGACATAGAGTGACCAATGGTGTATCCAATTCTCACAGAGCCCAAGAATTCACCCTATGAGGGAAAAAAGGTGAATGATAGCCAACTAAACTCAATTAGTTGAAAATGATTAATATGTAGAACTGGAATAAGAACTATAAGTCTTGATTGTTTTGGATAGCTGGTTTAATTAGCTGCCATTAAACAGAAGATTTTCCATTAAAACTGAATTACTCCACTTATTAGTGTTTGCGTGTTCAAGACATACAGTCTGTAAATCAGTGGTTTGTATTTCTCACCAACTCTTTCTGCAGGTCATATCAGTATTCCAGTAGGTGATGAAAAGAGACTGTGTTTATTGATTCATTCAGACGATTTGTTCAAAACACGGATTCATTCAGAAACAAAACAAGTGGACTGGCTGCATCTAAATAATATGCCTACTTCCCTACTATATAGTAAGCAAAAATACCAATGGACACTTTACTACGCTATGAGGCCACAGAGAGGAGTTATGAAAGGCAGTAAAGCGATGCAACTGATGCTGATAGGTCACATGATAATGACAACATGGCGAATGTCGTACGTCCAGATACTACACACATTCAAACTATATAGAACATATTTTCTAAACAAAGTATTTAATTATTTAAAAGAACTACCTATTTAGAGAGTAGATTTCGGATGCAGCCACTGTCTGAGTCATTAACAGCGTTTCCACCGCAGGAACCTTCCCCGGGGTGGTGCTCGGTGTGTTGCAACCCCAGGTACCAGGGTCTAAATTAAGTTTCTTCAGAAACAGGAACTACCAAGGTAGTACTTTTTCAAAGTTCAAGAACTTTTGGAGGTGGGACTTGGTTGAGTTCAGCGCAGCATTTTGATTGTTTGACTCCACATAGCATTTTATTTCAACCACCATTTTTAAAAGTCAGTTGCGGTGCGTGCAGTACGAGTTGTTTGCTATTCAAATATGGACTTTAAAAAATACAACCGATGGACCGAAGACTAAGTTCAGGCTTTATTAAGCTTATATATGGAGGATGAAATCCAACGTGAACTGGAAAGTCGACCGCAGTTCTATGTCACTGGACTAATTTGCCTAATCTTTGCCTAATCAAATTGTTCCGGGTAATTTCGGTGGAAACGCAGATATTCATTGAGTGAGTCATTGAATCATTTATCCAATCGATTCAAACACAGATTAAATCAGCAATGAAGCCCCACTACTGTCGGTCTTAGCCTCAGACCGCCCACGGACCGCTGGCTGAACGTTTAATGTATATGGCACACTTATACATTGTATTACGCGCCTACCATACATTGTATTAATTGATTTATTTTAGATTTACTAGTGAACTCGACTGATGTTGAAGCCATAGACTTGTGGGCCGCGTTCTGACATATAGCGCAACAGCACTTCAGACGACCGAACTCGTGGTCCTTTCTCGATCCTGTGCCCCTCTCGCCTCTTTTTGATTGTCCTATCCAACAAAGGCAAAAATGCCTAACAATATAACTTGAAAAAAGAAAACTTGATTGATTGCGTATTTGGTACCTGTGAAAATGTATGTAGTTACTAATTAAAACACACTGGATGCCAATCTAAACAATTTTAAAAAAAGCAATCATACGCACCATGTTTCCAACCTCTGTGATATTTAGGTCGTAGCCACAGTTGAATGCAACGATAACTGGGTTTATTTCTGTCCAGCCATTGGCAGTACAGCTCTTCGAAATGTTTCCTGCAAATGGCAAAAGGGCGGTGAATACGTTAGATTCAATCACAGCTTAATTCCCCCATGTAATCACTGCTACTCAGACGCACTTAAAACGCATAGCCAAAAATGAGCTGACCGATTACTGCAAAACAAGCGAAGGAAATGAGCACTTCATGGATCTCAAGCGGCCAATGAATTAATCAACAGGAAATTACTTACATCTACATGCACTGGAAAACTTGGAACATCTTATTCTTATCTTTTTTTTCATGTTGCAACACCAAATTTTATGATCTTTGAATTTTATGAGCAAAACTTAATGGAATTGTCTGACATTTTTTGGAACAGTTTTCCTTGCAATTTAGAGAAGCAAATTTCAGCAACTGATCACTGTGCTAAATGTTAATTGGCTTGAGAATCCTCTCAGGCCTGGAGGACTTTAAACTGAATGGAGCTGATTTGTGAAGTAAAGAGTACACAAGCTCATCATCAGGTAATCAAGCTCTGCAAAGTGGAGGAGGAAAAATAACAGATGTAGTCCTGTCGGTCTTATCGCTGCCTGAAATACCGGCTGGAAAATCCTTTTACTCACTGGACACATTATGACATTCTCATAATGACCCTTTAGATCCTCCTCTCACTTTTCTGCACTACGTGTAATGTCTATGTCACGCTTATCAAATTCATGACCTTTCTGCCATAGAGCTTTCTGCCAGGTTTTTTGAGGGTTGATGTCACAACAGAAGATGAATAGAAAGGAATGGAATTTTAGAAAACAGCACCTGCTAAAATATTCCCAGTATTACGAGGAAAGGATTGTAAATTTGCCTCTGACTTAACCAAGTATTAAAATGTCATGCAGCTATCTCACTCTGCATTTGGAAATATTTAGTTTTCTATCAAATAAATAAATAAAAAACAATAAAAGAAAATAAAAGAAAAGTTGAATATACTGTTTGTCACTGTTTGCATTTTTATCTAACACATTTCCCAGGGGAAAATTTGGCTCACAATTAGAGAGATTAGTCATGAATAAAACATCAACTTCTTCACCCCTGAAAATGTTACTCTCATTTGTAGGAACCTTGTCATCCTTGGGGAAAATTAGGGCATCAAAGAAGGTAGGCATAAACCTTTAGAGAACACATCAGGCTCCACTTGTGAATAGAGAAACATAACTGTATACAGGGTTTCATGTAAATCCACTGCACAGTAATTATAACAGAATCTTTGTAACGAAATGTCATATAATCAGCTAGCTAAAAAAGCTTTTAATGAGTAGCCTTTTGAACAGAGGAACATTTTCTCCATGCAAAGCTTCCACAATTAATTGACAGATTTTGACCACCCCATTCTGCCTGTTCACCAAGCCTTTAAAAATGTTAACTTGAACAGAGAAGCTGTTTTCTATTTCTGAAGTTAAACAGCAGCCCCACATCCAATTAAAATGGCTCTGTGGGAACCAAGAGGGGGGGGGGGAACTCACTGCAAAACACTGAACATTTTTTGGAACGTTTGATATGCGTTTGGCAAGTTGTAGCGGTGATCATCTCCCTCAAATGGGACAGCTTGAAAACCTCATTATCATTCTGCCAGCAGTATGTGTAGCTGATGATGTTTTACCTCTAAGAGCGAAAATCTACATTTAGACAAAGTGAGGATTGGGGACATTCACAGTGCCTGCAACAGAATTACATAAAATATGAGCTATTTTATAGTGATAACTAATAAACATATTATAGGCAAAAACGCATATCAGCATCCAGAGCTTGCAAAATCCTTCGATGACTCAACTTTTTATTCATGTCCATGACAAAAACACTGTCTTTCAGTATGTTTTTCCTAAATGACAATCTCCTCATCAAAATAAATATGCATTAAAAACACATAAGACATTGTCTGTGTAATCTTAAGCAATGGGGCTAGACCAAGGCAGATAAGCTACTGCTGCTAGAGTCTGGGTTTGTTTTCAGTGAGGGATTGTCAGAAGAATGCTTTCATCATCCCGAAAGACAAGACAATGAGGATTGTCAGTGCCATGTATGAAGATGTGGACCGAACACGGGAGCTAATCAACCTGCTGTTATGTTATTTCAAAGCGTGCCTTTGAAGAGATCGTCTGCCTCGAAGCACGCTGCAGAAACACACGCTGGGCCTCAGTTTAAGCTGGCTCCAGTCAGAATTTACACAAGATTCACTGCCAGCCTGAAGAGAGAGGATGGGGGTTCTGGTTCTGGTAAAGTTTTGGTCCTTGTGCAAGTGTTGACAGTAGCATGACTTGTATAAACATGAATCCGACTGGGCTTTTGATAAAGCTCTTTGAGCAAAGTGTTATTACAGCAGCTTTCTGCAGTGAAGGTGGGTGTTTAGGTGTGTCCTCCTCTTTCAAATGCAAGCTACTTGACGTGTTATTATGACAGCGGCTCCAAAAGTGGAACTATTGTGAGAAGTCGTAAGAATGTGGGTAATTAAAGAATATTCAATACAAGTTCAATACAAGCTAAGCTCAATCCAACAGTATTTGTGGCATGCCTCCAAAAATAATGGTCACACTGAGGTACAACTTACAACTTTCCGGAAAAGTTCGCTCCAGCTGGTAAACACCTTCGAGATTGGTCCGTGGTGATGATGTAATAGGTAGCTCCGCCTTCTTTGATGTGGTAATCTTCTCCAGTTCATTGCATTCCAGTTCAAAACATGAACACACTGGAGAGCAGCTTTATAGTAGAAAATTAAGTTGTATTTCTAATTTGTATTTCAATACTGTAAAACTGCTCGCTTTAAAGCAATACTAGTTTATAAACATGACGCGACTTGACTGGAGTACCGAATTGCAGAGCTTGTGTAAACATGTCCTCATCGCTATGATCAGAAGCTTTCTTAGCAGCTGTTTTCTAACTGCTGTCATTTTTGTTGTGTGTTGAATGGAAAGTGTGCATCACATACTTACATGTTCATCTAAACCAGATGTTCGCTAACAGTATACCTGCTTGGCACGTATTTCGGATTTTTTTTTTACCCCTATAAGCGAAGAACGAAAAGGAACTTCGTGAGTATATCAGAGTCTTTATAGTCTTGTTTTGTCAAGATGACAAAGTTGTAATATTGGATATAAGAACATTTCAACACAAATAGTGTCAATGTCTTGCGTCTAAACTTTTAAAAAAGTGACTATTTTAATTTTTACGACTTTTGATATTATTGTTAACTAAAACTATTTGAAATCATTTTTGGCAATTGAAATAAAGCAGAAATATAAGATGCAATATTAGATTAAAAACTTCAACTTAAAATTTTGAAAGTTGAAAAAGTATAAATTGAAGAACTAAAATTTCTCAAAATAAAGCTGAACTAAAAAAACATAAACCTATAAAATGACATATAATAAAAAAAGTAACAAAAAATTTGAATATTGAAAACTGAAAATCTAAACATAAAAGCTATTTCAAAATACTAATAAATACTATAATGTATATAAATGAAACTAAGATGGATTGGCCCCAATCCCTTCTATTGTGAGTGATACAATAGTAGCCCCCTTTTTTCTTTTTTTTAAGAAAAGGAGAGACAAATGGAAATTAATTTAGTAGAAATCAACATAGGTCACACATTCTTGATTGAGTTTAACTACTGAACCATGCACTTTGTGTTCACCTTTGCTTGCAAGCATGTAAAGTAACGTAAAACAGTTACGTTTGGTAAACTTTACTTCCTGAACATTTATATACGGTGTGATCATGAGGTCATTGCCCTATTGACAGTGTGTTTGACTGAAGCATGAAAGTGAAGACTGAGTTATGAGCAAAGAAACCACTCTGAAAAGTTGAGAAGATTAATGACTGTATGTTTGCTGTAAAGCTCCTGGGTAAAAAGTTCACATGTGTTAGGACACTAGAAGCTCCACCCACCATAAATTTATGACATGTCCCTGGATCTGTGTGCTGCCAAGTTTCGTAATGCTTGTTTTCCTTTCCAGGCTCCTATAAAAATGAATTGCCTTTTGATTTGACCATAACACAAGACCTGGTAGATTCTTTTGAATCTGTAATCTGATACTACAACTGGACAGATTGAGCTTCAAGAAAGGAATTTTACTTCTGCTGGATAATATAGGAACAGCTGGAATACTGGAATTGAGATTTATTCTTCAGGCTTGATTACACAAAGCATCAGTGCTATTAGGAAATAGCCATAAACAAATATTTCTACACACACAACAGTCCCAAATGGCTACATTTATCCAATTAAACCACTTAAAAATGTCTGAAAATGTCTACAGAAAATTATTTTTCCGGAACTGAACTGCTTCTAAGATTCTAAGGTTTTGTTGTTGTTGTTGTTGTTTTGTGGATTAAGATTTATAAAGTCAGTTCTCCTTAAGTTTACACTTATTTTGCTTGATAGGTTTTAGTGCTATATTTCTCTATAAAATAAATGCCACTTGGGTTGATATTTTGTTATATAATACAAATAGATTCAAGTGTGGGAAAAAAATAAAATAAAAAAAAATAAATTCAAACCCAGTCAGTAAGGGTACTACACAATACAGACAGCTTTGATAGATACAAATGTGTATGATTCATTTTGAGGCCATTAAATGAAGTGAATAGATTGCACTGGCTTTCCAAAAGCAATACAATCCAACTTGTGGTTGCATAAATTTTGCATAGTTCCACTGAAATCAGCGTAATCGCAGCAAGTAGAGCAGAGTAAACTCTAGTGTGCACCGTAGGCACCCTAATAAAACAATTCTATCTAATATTATCAACATTTACAGCTGAATATCTTTTAAACACTCTTACTGGGCAATAAACACGGAGCATTTCTGGGAAATCTGTGCTAAGGAAAACAAACGTTTCCTTTGATTGGTCCAAAAAGCCTCAATCTGTTTGCTATAAATTAATGAGGATTTTTGCGTCCACTGGGTCCGTGTATGTCCTTTGTTCTTCACCCTAGTTCATAAATTGTTCCATCAACATGTTAAAGATGCCTCGGTCCCCCCTAAAATCCAGCTCAACATTCCCAGTCAGTTAATTATCAGTTCTTTCCCATCACATGATCACCAATTCGGCCAGCCCCCAAACTAATATCCAGGTCTTTTCCCATTCACATCTGGCCTGTATCACAGCTCACCAAAGGCCATCCCCTGCATGAACTTTACAAGATAAATCCACTGCATTTCACCCTGTACCATCTAAATCCCTCAATCCATGTTTGGGATTTCTTCCAAAAAGCACTCTCTCAGAGCACAGTTTCACAGGAAAGGCATGCCCCTTTCAGCAAGACGGAGATATGACCTGGAAGCTATTAGAAATGTGTAAACAGTTCATAGGATGAAATCAGGGTCGTAAATCAGCGCTGACATTTTGACAGAAAGCGCAACTGAGTAGAAGAACATTCAAATAAATAAACACTCTCTATAGAAGAGAAAGGCGTCACAGACACATCTTTAACATACGACAAGCCTTTATAAGAGCTCTGCCAAAAGTGCTGTATTTTTAAAGATGTGTCATTACAGAAATGGCCTCTACATAAGAACTGCATGGATGTCACAACTGCTTTTAAAGTAAGATCACTTTGAAAAACTTATTGATCCACACAGTCATTTTCCTTTACAATTTCATGATTACTGAGCAACCCACCCTCAAGAAATATTGGTAAACTTAACTGCCGTAGACTCCTCAGTTCCTCAGGACATTTTATTTCAACTTCATTTCAACATGACTCCTTTTACTCCTCTGTGTGCTTGAGAGGAAAAAGGAAAATTTAAAGGAGTCATAACCTGTAATTTCCACTTTTCCACGAGAATCAATGTATGTTATGATTGCCTAACGATTATACATTGGCCGGGAAGCCGATATTAAAAAGTGAAGCGTTTGTTTACCCAAGGGTTCGTAAACCAGCCCACGTGCACGCGCACTCAAATACGAGATTTTAATTTCTCCTCCGACTTGACGTCAAGACGGGGCAGGATATACCATATATGGACACCGCAGACATATGCTGCAGGAAGCCCGCCCTGCCCTCTCCCCCTCATATTCAGTCAAGAAAAATGCAGAAATGTAGTGCACACGTGAGTTGCTCAGTGGTTGACTGCCAGAATCAACATTCAAATGTGTTTTCTCTACCAAAAACGGACCAAACTACCAGGGACCAGTGGATGAAATTAATTTTTAATGACGCTGTTCCAACAACCCTATCAACTGGCTCAACGTTAGGTGTCTGCGCTAAACATTTTACACAGGAATCCTTTATAACCACTGTAAGCTGATAAAAAAAAGTAGACTACATCTCCGTTAATGTAATCTACATTAAATAAAAGGTAAACTTATGTGGGAGAAAATAGCAACAAACGTTTTAGCTTGTTACTGATGTTAATGTATGTCTCAGTCAAAATGATTGTCTTTACCATTCAGAGACATGTTGATGTAGACGTCCTTCCATTGACTCTATATCTTCCGTTTCCAGCTCTGGTTCAGAGTCTGGCTCAAACATATATGGTTGAATTCCGTAGGTCGCGGCCAGGTCGGGTTCATTCACAACTTGCGCCATGATGTCATTTTGGAATGATATGCTGAAGTTACCTGCGGTGTCAAGCCCCCTCCTTCCTGCCACCAATCAACGTGCCCCTCATTTGCATTATTAAAATGACCGTCCACGACAGCCAAAATATCGCATCAGATCTCGCGAGACAATAATGCATTCAGAAATAAGGGTCAGAGGAGCTCTGTGTTTATTTTTTTTCCACTTTTCTTTTTTAGAAGGGCCTGAAAGACTATAATAGAGCGTGGGTATCCAAGGTAATACTAGGTTATGACTCCTTTAAGAGCCAGGGTCAAATCAAAATAAAGATTATTGCTGAAAATATAAAACGAAGGCTGTTCCATTAACTTTATGACAAAAGGCGTTTTTTTTTTACTCTCCAGACAGTTACAAACACTAAAATAAATCAAGGTAAGGTTTCATTTGAATGACGTCTGGCATGATATGAGTGCTCATGTTTAAACCTGTCCATCAAAGGACAGTATGATTGACAGGTATATCGGACAGTCTAGTAGAAAAGACAAGTCAGCAGCGATCAATGAATGCAAGCTAGTAAAATTATGCTGACAGCAGTTTAGTTATTAGCCAGTCAGCAAAGAGTACATAAGTCAAGGACTCTAAAGGACATTCACTCATACAGCACAGCAACATATATACACTCTTAAAAATGCAGGTTCCAAAAGAGGGTTTTCATGGCGATGCCATAGAAGAACCATTTTTGGTTTCCCAAAGAACCTTTCACTGAATCTTTAAAGAATCTTTTCTACTATAAAGAACCTTTTGTACAATGGAAAGGTTTCATGGATGTTAAAGGTTCTTTTTGGAAACATTGATGCCAAGGAAGAACCGTATTTTTAAGATTGTAATGAAACATCCACATAAATCAAAGGTTTAGAATGTATCATGATGCCTTTCTAAACAATTCCATACTTTTTGTTTTCACCTCACGAAGTCAAGTATAAATCATCGGGTCAAATATAAATTATATACTACAGTTCAAAAATTGGGGTCGATTTTAAAATGTTTTTATAAGAAATCTATTATGCTCACCAAGGCTTCAAACATATAGTAAAAAAAGTAATATTGTGAAATATTAATACCATTTCATAATAATAATTTTTTTTTTGTATAGAAAGTTAAAAAGAACAGTATTTATTTGAAATAGAAATATTTTGCAGCATTATAAATGATTTTACTATCACTTTTGATCAATTGAATGCATCTGTGAATTAGGCTCAATCCCAATTCACCCCTTGGCCCTACCCCTCCGTTTTGCGCGTTCACGTCTAGGGGTAGGGTGTCCCGATTCTTGTTGTGATAGAGGGCGAAGGGGTAGGGTTACATAGCCCTCGAAACTGAGATTTTTCAGAGGCACACTCCGAACGGAGGGGTACGAAAAAGTTTCCAGAATACATTGCGAATCACCGGCGAGATGACTTCGCAAACGGTTAAACATTTAAATTTAGCCCTAATGACACAACCATGCACTTTATTTACTCTTATAATAATAATATAGTCATTTAAATTAAGAAATTGTATAATAAATTACCTTTCCGAAACAGAAAAGACATACCTTTCGAGGAAGGAACGTTATAATCATCATGTTTCCTCAGAGGTAAGAGCAGCGGCACTCATTGTCAGTCGTTGTCATGGAGAAATCCTGTAAAAACTCGTCGCTTCCATAATGTCAGAGCGATCATCGACGACTGATGACGTATCGGGTTCATGAAGGGTTGTTCCATTTCGTAGGGGAATATTTCAACCCCTTAGCCCTTGTAACTCTGTCTTAAGGGCCAAGGGGTACACTCGAAAACAAGGGGTAGGGGCAAGGGGTGAATTGGGATTGAGCCTTAAAATATTAATTTATGTAAAAAAAACTTTTAAACAGTAGTGTGCTTGTGTGTGTGTGTGTGTGTATATGTATTACATTAAAACACCCTTTTATAAAAGGGTGATATAAAAAAATATGTATGCAAAAAAGATATTGTCATGTCTGCTTCTTGGTATCCATAAAAACACAGCTACCTTGATTTCATGTTCTGTTGCTAAATACACAGCTAATCCTGATTATCCTAATGCAACCACAATAGGCTTAATGGTATTAAAAGTTAGCTATGGCTTTCCTTGTTTGAATAAATTACAGTAGTCATGAATTATCAGCAAATAATTGCCCACCAGGCTCTTCCCAGAGAAAGTCACATGATTACAGTTTGTGTGTAAATATCGCTGCTAAACTAAAACAGCAGGTCCCAATAACAGAGACTATCTTTCTCTTGTCTCCAGAGCAATCAAAGACTAATCTGAAGAGCTCAGAAAAAGGCTTTGGCATAGTCTTTAAATAATGTGATATAATTCAGTCATAACGGGGACATTTTCTTTCTCTGAAAAATAAGTCTCTAAAGAGGTTGCAGCACTACTAGTGACTTTAAACGACGTTATCAAGAATGATAAGAAATAGAATAATGTTGAAAACACAAGGAGAAAGACAAGAGGTTTATTGAAAAACATTTTGCATCTCTATATTTAATGGAAAAGATATTGACATACCTCTCTGATCACTGACATGGCTGAAGTAATTTGGACAGGGGATGGTGACCAGCTCTCCAATCCTGGCTGATGGCCAACACGCTAGATCCCATTCACCTGTGCAACCTGACCACAGAAATGCAGAAAAACTGATTAGGGGATGGAAACTGACAAAATACTGCCACCTAATCATGTTTTAATTGGTGATAGGATCTAGATTGTCTCTTTAATTGGTCAATAGAATCCTGTACAATTATTTTGGTTCTTGAATCTTGACACATCAAACTTCCATAAAAACCTTCCATAAAAAATGTTTTCAATTGTGTTCTGATCGGTTCTGGAATTACAAATTAAAGAAAATTTAAAGTCACGATGTAACGTAAGTAGCAACAAATCTATTTCATGTTGTATTGTACTTAAAAAATGAAGGGTGGGGAATTGGTTGGCTCAATACATCTATCGGTTGTTGATTGAATGGAGAAAAATCTGAAAGCAAGTTTTAAGTTGATTGTAAGAAAGGGACTAAATGATTAGAGAAGATAATGGCAAATGTCACCAGTCTGTCATTTCACTGGAAGATCAAATTATGACATTTTGTTTAAGAATTATGAGGTCAAAACAAATTTTAATATAAAAACAAATGCATGGATCAATAACATGCATTTAGATAATAGATAGGGTGAGTTTAAATTGTGTTACACCATTTGATTTGCTGAACTGGCTTAATTCCGTATTTAATTCTTCGCTCTGAGAATCAAAAAAAATGTAAAAATCCAACTGATATCAGATTTTTATAACAGACGGGGCTACATGACAAAGAGAAACCAATCAAACACATGGATCATGCCATGGGAATGAGCTTTATCAAAGTACATCTCACAGTCTGAGAAAACAATTTGCATATTGGTCTAAGATATATTACTCAAGGGAGATTTGTGATTGAGATTTACATCTCAAGACACACAAATGACAACACACAACTTTGACACACTAGTCACAATCAGACCTCAGTTTCATACAACTAGCTTTTGTAATTGCTTTGTCCATTAAGAACAAAATCAATATGAGATTAGGCAGGAATAGGCAGCGTTTCTGTTTGATGAGGTACATGCCCAATAGTCAAGCACTGAAGCTCTTGGTGAAGTCCACAAACTAAGACACCTACGAGTTTAATTTACTAGCTTTTCACACACACAAATCCCTATAAATGATTCCAGTAATTAAGGTGCTCTAATATGTGATGTGTTATTAGAATTTGCAATTAAATTTGTGTTATCGTGGGTCATTGTGGTTATTGTCCTCCCTGACAGTAATGAACAGTCAGGATAAAACTCACTAGTGACCTTTTTTCATGTTTTTCCATTATCACAGCAGAATCAGATTTTAATATTGAGGGGAAAAAAGGCGCAATTCATATAATTTCAGTGATTTTTAGCAGACAAAAAAGCATAGTTATTTGGAAAAGGCTCTACAAAGCTATAAGGGCCTTAAAGTGTTAGTTCACACAAAAATGAAAATTCTGTCATTAATTACTCACTCTCATGTCGCTCCAAACGCGTAAGACCTCCGTTTATCTTCGGAACACAAATTAAGATATGTTTGATGAAATCCGAGAGCTTTCTGACCCCCTATAGACTACAATGTAATCACTACTTTCAAGGCCCAGAAAGGTAGTAAAGACATTGTTGAAATAGTCCATGTGACTACAGTGGTTCAACTTTAATGTTATGAAGCAATGAGAATACATTTTGTGCGCAAAAAAACAAAGACAAAAATAACGACTTTTTTCAACAATCTCTTCTCTGCCGTGTCAGTCTTGTCACGTAGTAAACACAGTGCAGCATGTCGTGGTTCTACGTCAGAACGCCGGCTCAGTATTGGCCGGCTCCTGCGTCAGAATCACGCATGTGTCGTGCTGCTCACGTGAACAGCGTCAGAGAATAGACACAAAACAGAAGAAATTGTTTAATAAAGTCTTTTTTTGTTGGCACACAAAAAGTATTCTCGTCGCTTCTTAAAATTGAGGTTGAACCACTCTAGTCACATGGACTATTTTAACAATGTCTTTACTACCTTTCTGGGCCTTGAAAGTGGTAACGTTACCGTCCTGGAGGGTCAGAAAGCTCTTGGATTTCATCAAAAATATTTTAATTTGTGTTCCGAAGATGAACGAATGTCTTACGGGTTTGGATCGACATGAGGGTGAGAAATTAATATCAGAATTTTCATTTTTGTGTGAACTAACCCTTTAATAACATGGAATGTGACAGCGTGTGAATCTGGACTGAACTGAATTCTGTGGGTACCACATGGATTTGCTCTCTAAACAAAGTCTAAGGTCTCATCAGTCATGGAAAAATAATGCATAAAAAATGTATTTTGTTAGCAGCAAGCAAAACCAACCTGCTGAGGTTTTCTAAGCCACTGCTCTGCAACAACCACTCATTAAATCACTGTGAAACCACCTAATGTTGTGAAAATCGCACTGCACAGAATTACATTTCTGCCTAATTAGCCAGCATACCTTTGTAACATTTTCTAAAACCTGATATGTTATGACCCAGACAAGAAAATACAAAACAACAATTATCTAGCTAGCCTGTAGTCTGTAGGAAATGTGAGGGAAAAAAATATTGACACTTTTGCAGATATGCAGATAAGCAGCAGAGCTAAAAAATCAGATCTTAACACTGCTCTAGCAGTATTAGGCCAACCTCATATTACATTTTTTTTTTTTTCTGCTTTATGTTTGCAGTGCTCAAAGCAGAGACCTTTAGCATTACAATCACAGAACTTACTGGTACACTGTAAAAAATATTTGTAGTTTTTATAGAAAATTACGGTAAAAATGCTACAGTAAAAAAAAACTTAATTTGTTCACTGGTTTACCATTGCATTATATGTAATATTGCAAGTAAAAACTATGAATTACTATATAATTTATGGTGAGAAAAAGTAAAATGACTTTCCCAGAAGTCCCTGTGTGACACATCACATATTATTATGTTTCATTCAGTAATGTACTTTAGGGCACTTTAAGTTATAGCATTATTTGAGTGTTGCCCTGATGGTGTTTCGTCTTTTTGTCTATGACCTTGTGCACCTTCTGCATAAGTATTGGACATGTTTTATGGACAGGTCACTAATGATTCATCATGTGGCTTTCTGTTGTACCACCTGTATTTTTATGGTGGTTATCAGTACATTTTAAGACAAAAGGTTGATTCTGGTAACCAAAGTTGTTGATTTTTACTATAAATTTAACAGGATGTATTTTTTTTACAGCGTATATCACCAATATAAAGAAATCACACTGTCTTTACATGCATACAGTTGTCATACAGTAAAGGATATGCAGTGTACATACCTGACGTGAAGTTTTCCAGCTTGGACAAACACTCCCTTTTCTCCGCTTCCAGCTCCCACATGACCTCACACATCTGGACAGACATCATCTGCACAAGATTCTGACATGAGGTATGTTTTCTTACAATAAAATATATATACATTTTTTGAAGTTACAAAAAATACTACATCACATTTCCGAATAGCAACAGACCTTTGATCACATTACAAAATTACTGTTTGAAGAGAATGAAGTGAACTGGTTGCACATGTGACACTGCATCTCCCTTTTCCTGAGTGTCATGGAGATTTGATGAAGGGTATGACAATTCATGTTGTTCCTTCCATTTTACATAGCAATTTAACAAGTGTAGCATAAGTATGCTGAGCTCTTAATAATGTCTCCTTTCACCTCTGTCGATCCCTAAAGAACTAACCTCTTGACATCTATATGGTTGAAAAATTAACAACATAAATTATTTGTCTCAAAGCTGTGTTTCTGCAGCTGTATCCAATTTTCCTTAACAATGTAGGCTGTATTATATAAGAATATGCTCTCATGGATTCCTCCATAAAGCACCAGATTTATGGCAGGTACTCTGGCAGATGAGGCCATTGAGAGGTGGCATCAATTAAAACTTCACTGTAGAGCTATATGGTTACTCCCAAACCAGTATGCTTATAGAAAGTATGACCATCTGGGTCACATTTTACTCCAGTGTACCTAACTGGTCAGTATGATGTGTGATCAACAGCAGTGTTTTGCCCCACAAAAAGACTCAAAAGTGCCTTCATCAACACCGGACCAGAAAAGTGTCCCTTTTAACTCATATTTTGCTGAATATCATTTAGTATTATGATTAATATTATTACATCATTTCTGAGCAAAAAAAAAGATCTATATAGGCTAGGTGAAACACACTCATCGACGTACTCGGCACATAAAATGTTATCTACACAAATTTTTAGCTAGCATATATTAAGCCCTATTTTATTGTTTCTTTCTCTGTTTTATCGGTTTAACAAAGCAGAATCTAAA
Organism: Gila orcuttii; assembly: GCA_026230005.1. Taxonomy (NCBI): domain Eukaryota; kingdom Metazoa; phylum Chordata; class Actinopteri; order Cypriniformes; family Leuciscidae; genus Gila; species Gila orcuttii. Next base: position 26,321,143 of record JAPDVR010000008.1, on the reverse strand, counting down.
TCTTTTCACATACTGACAGATCTACTGGACTGATCCTGCCATTCAATCTTTATCTTTTTCAATTAAACCAGGTGAAAACGAGCGTTCACAATATTTAACTGTGCAGAGCAAACAATAGCATATACTGTACTGCGTGGGGTGACATGAAGTGAATTCAGAGGCATGGTGAGCTGTACAGAGACCTGAGTCATACTGTCTGCAGGAGCTTATCAAGGACAGTGGACACATGAACAGAGAAGAAAATGAGAGTTGTTACCATGGCGTCACAATATAAGAAAACCATTCGATTTCACGATTTCAAATAGCATGATCAACAATATGACAACCACTTTAGATGGTGAACATATGCTGTAGTAACTCTGCTACTGCAAATGCATGCTGTTTTCACTATACCAGTATCAGTCAGGAACACTAAACCTGAAAGATTTAAGAGTAAACACTGATAGGCAACTGATTTCCCTGGTTAACCTGCATAAATGCTAAGATGTCTAACATTAGCAGCACAAAAACTTGACATGTGATGTGTCATAAATATAATGATGTAAAGCATTAACATTTCAGCACCTTTTATAACATGTTACCTAAAATGTAAAACCTAAGGAAATGCTTGAAGTAATTCAATAAACGACAAACTCTAGATTTATTTTGATGGAAATCTGACATCCACACTTGCAACTGCCTACAAAAGATGCTTTTTAAACGATTGGGCTGTAAATGACACTGCAAACTCCACACTTGCACAAGATCTGATTAGCATTCATCTGTATAAATCAGCTTTATGACAATATCTTTGAATTGCCTATGCTTTATCAATATATCATAGAAAGTTTCAGTATAAGTGAAGTTCTCTTGTCCAAACAATTATGTCCTGTCAGCCTAGTTTTTATTTTAAATTGGATTAATTTCTGACGGATAATGCAGAAGTCAATGTTCAAAGAGTCTTATGAAATGTAGGCTAGTTTAATTCAATTCCGTTTCAAAATTCTGCTGTATGCCTATATGAGAGGAAACGCACAGCAGCTGCTTTGAGACAGAAAAGCGACAGTTTGAGGCTCATTTATTTAAATCTTTGTCAGGAAGATTTATTCAAATCAACGTGGCCTTTAAATTTTAAACCCAAATATTCTTCAATGAAAAAAGAAGAATTAAAAAGCAAGCATCAAAACTATCTATAAATCCTCGGACCTGACACGTTTGTTTGAGGACTAGGTGTGTTCAAATACTTCATTGCTTTTCTTTCGTGGATGACTTATTACGTGGGATTAAATGAAGTGTTGATACTCACAGGTCCGAACGAGCAGGCTAGGAATAAAATCAGCATTCGTTTAGATATATCCATTTCAGTCGGTTTAGCAGTTAACTGAGAGCGCTTGACAAAAGTATCGATGCACAGAGACAAGTTGACGGCAAAAAAGTAACTGACAAAGAATCCGAAGCGTCAGCCAACTATGCGCTGCGCGCGCGGGCGCTCCTATGCGCGTGGGTTCACCAGTCGTACTACGCCGCGAGACCGGTCCATATTTCTCCTTAATCCAAAAAACACTTAATTCATAAACGACTCTGGAATGATGCGAAGCCATTCACAACTGGCGTTTGCATAAACCACGTAGACACCTGACACGCGCGAGGTGGATTGTAAAATGTGTGTGTGTGTAGTCTATAGTAGCAGCACGCCCCTGAATAACAGCGCTAAATTACTCATTCTCTGTCTTAACCTGTACGCACAGCTTCTGCGCGCTTTCATTTAGTGCGCAGATTTTGTTCTCTTGTAAACGGTCACCCAATGCGCATCTTTTGCTAGTTTTTCTTGTTTTCTTGCGACCAATGTTTTTGTTTAAACTAAAACAGAGCTCTGAACAATTAAACTACCATCACAGCTTCTGATTTCTTCTGTTTCCCATCGAACAGCAACTGTTCTATCAAATACTTTTCTGTAGTTAAACGGTATATGTTATGTAATATTGAGCATGTCATGTCATATGCAAGACAATAATGTAAACTAACACGCCAATGTAAATATGTGAGCCCTTGCCATCCCAACTTGCCAATAATCACCAATAACTCACTGGTGGAAGTGCCTCGGGAATCTAAATGTAAATGCCTTCATGGAAATGTCTTTAATTTGTGGAGAAATGTAGAGTTAATTTAAAAGCGGATATGTATGTATATGTGCTTGAAGCATGAAATCATTCATTTTGAAAGTATAATGGAGAGTGCCTAATAGTCTAATAGCCTAGAGATTAGCCAACCCACACCAAGAGCTCTTATAGTCACTTGTTTTTGAAAGAACCTGTCAGAAGAACAAGAGAAGTGAATGTACCCTACTCAGTGCAGCTTTCAAGGAAATGTATTTGAAATGGTGCACATGCCCTAAAAAAATGATATTCCTTTTAATTTGTCGGGGTTCACATACTCTCAGCTCACAGATCTTTCAAAAAACTATAGGCTACATACTATACATTCCTTCAGATTTACTTCTCATTTGGATGCATTGACTTCATCACATGCTGCGCCAGCACACAGAATTGCATCCTTCATCATTACTAACAATACTGCAAGCAAAGAATTTATAAAACTGGAAAAAGACAAAAGTCAACAATTTAGGCAAAACATTTGTGCAACATTTTCTGTTATTTATTTATTGATATTTAGTAGCTAAAACAAAAGGTGAAAAATACAGTCAACCATGCATTAAATGACTTTCCGTACACTCCAGCATAATATGGCCAAAAGATCTGTGAATACAAATATGCACATGAAACAAGCAAAAACATCATGCATTTAATTTTTGTGTAATTGCAAAGGTTTTTTTTTTTTTTTTTTTTAATGTGCCTGTTACTCTAGTGAAATTGAATCCTGGTGTTTTGTTGTGTTTTGTTTGGATGAGTCACAGATTGCAGATCTGAGGAATGCCATAAAATCCTACCTACCATGGAATAAAACAGCTGAAATGTAAGACAGTGCCATATATGACCTCAAAAGTGTTAGTACAATCTAAAGCCTAAAGTTCTTCTTCCTCAATAATGACCAATAATTTGACAGAGTTGCATAACAGATTTTCTGAACTACTGTGTGTCATCAACTTCCCTGATCAACAATGTGTCAAACTTACTTGGCAATGCCTGACCTTTACAGATACATCAGAGTATTAACATATAAGTTTATCTTATATTAGCAGTAGTCTTTTTGTGCTGCCAGTCTAAAGAAGGGAATATGCCTTCACATGTGGAATGGATGTGCTGAAACCATCTTTGCTTTTGGCTGTGGCTCTATGATGGAGAAGGAATATAACACTCCTTATCTCATGTCTAATCTATCACTATCTTCTGGACTCTATTCTCCTTAAGCCCACATCCTGTTCATATCTAGAGGTGCGTCTCAATTTGCGTACTTGTGCACTATTCTACCCCATTTTGTAGTATAAATAGTTTGAGTAGTGTGTTCACACTGAAAATTCCCAAAAGAAAGAGTGTACTCTAAATACCTGAATGATGCACTAAAAAACTGTGCGGAATGTTGGACTCAACGGTCACAGCTTTCCTTATAGCAGAGGGGGGAGGCTATCAGACTCTGACACTGGATGGCAAAATAACATTATACTATACACTTTGTAGTGTATGAATTTTATGAATTAAGTGCTTGTGTATGAGACACAACTTTAGAACAGGGGGCGGTGCCTTGTAAATGTGCAAGGCCTGTCTGAATTAGAACAAGCCCTTACTATCAACAAGCGGTCTCATAAATTACACACAGAGGCAACAATGGTTTTCAACTTTGAGAATTAGCCTATATTTGTCATGTCCTATCAGTTTAGATACTGTGAATAAAGCGGCGGAAATTTTGATTTAAATTTAAATTATTTTGTGAACGCTTCCACTACAAAAAAAATAGTACACAACAAATGTAGAAAAGTATCAACCTAGCCACAAGATGAACATTAAAATAATATTGTAGTAATATTAATATTCAAGTCCTCTGATGTCACAATCAATAAAAGCAAAACTGTGCCAGCTGCATTTGACTGAAACAATACAGCACAATTCTCAGATGTGACAAAAGAGGCATCGTTTCAGTCAGTAATAGGGTCTTGCCATGGACGACAGCTAATATTAGGAAATATCGCACCTGGCTGGCTCAACTGACCAATGAGAATCGAGTATTCCAGAGAGCAAAGTTAAAAAAAAAAGTATGCCATTTGATTATTGCATCACACTTCATTCATAAAGTGCAGAGCGATAGTTTATTAAACATTATTTATCAATTCCTAGTTAGTTTATATCCTCATTGTCATTGGTCGAAATGGAAATAACTAGGCCTATGTTTTGTATATTATACCAAAGTGGTTTACTAGCTGAGACTTTTGGTCACAGCTATTAATATTTAAGTCGACATGAAATGTAAGTTGCAATAGTCTTTTCTTCCCTATTGTCAAGTACTGTATAAGTGAAACGGCTACTCAAACAAGAAAAAAATGTCTTTTATTGGACGGTGTGGTTTGCTACAGCTGTGATGTCATGTGAGTGACAGGATGTCTTACCAGTAAAGACTGGGAAGATATTTTGATTAAAGATTACGAGGGAGTGCACAAATAAACTATTTTGAATAAATACTGCAATATTCCTTTAAAAAAAGTAATGTCAATTTGGATTTCATGGTGACTTTAAAGGTGCAGTGTGTGATTTTTAGCGGCATCTAGTGGTGAGGTTACAAATTGCAACCAACAAAAGTTACGGTGGCGGACAGGAAAATAAGTCATCGTCTGAGACAGCAGAGAGTAGCAAGTTCAGCAACGAGGTTTCTTTACAAAGATAAATTAAGAAATTATGTTTACTTAAAGGAGCCGTATGTAAGAATGTGGCCAAAACTAGTACTGCAATCACTTTCAAATTACTGTAGAGCGGTGTATCCCCTCTCCCTCCTCCCTGACTCGAGGTTGCTAGATAGGCTGCAGGATACAGCAGTAGCACCTCAATGCAGTACATGAGATCCACGGGGAGGAGTCGGATCAAGATCCAAGGGGTGGAGATGGGTAGGATTAGGGGTGGGGTTAGGGATCAGGGGGCGGAGATGGGTATGTTTAGGGGTGGGTTTAGGGATTAGGGGTGGGTTTAGGGATCAGGGGGCGGAGATGGGTATGTTTAGGGGTGGGTTTAGGGATCAGGGGGCGGAGATGGGTAGGTTTAGGTATATGTAAGGTGGGAGGAGTTGGATCTGGATCCGACTTCTCCCCGTGGATTTCATGTTCTGCAGTGAGGACCATCTCGGATACAGCAGGAACGTAGGCTGCTACAAGAAGCTTTTTCTGTTAATTATGTTTATGCTTCAAATGAGAGATGTTTTGCAAAGTAATTATATATCGCAAAAATGTACTAATGGCGATTAGCCAAATATAATCGTAAAGATGTACGCTCGTATGTGACAGTAGTCTACATTGTTAGAACAGTAGCTGTTAGTCTAACTTGTAACGGTAGGCATCTGTCATTAACGTAAGTACAAGCCTCTGTCACTGTGTGTAACCGATATCAAAGATACAGCTATTCATTTAGCTGACGCTATAAGTGAAAGCGACCAGCTGTATTTTTTTACTTACCCTGCAGTACACGTCCATAACGCTAAAATATGTGATGTGAAAGATTACGTGTCATTCTATTATTTTTGGCTGTAGAACTTGCATGATAAACAATAATGGGCGTGCTAATGTTGTTTTCCTCAGCGTCTCAGCATAATGACGTGTTAATACGTGTTAATACGTGGTTTAAACAAAACAAATTATCTCTAAATTTGAGTAAAATGATGATATTTGGCAACAGTAACACCAATGCTCAGGAGGCAATCCAGATAGAGGGTGTTGTTATAGAGCGGGTGCATGAAACCAAATTTCTTGGAGTTATTATAGATGATAGAATTACTTGGAACTCTCACATTAAATATATTATCACTAAAATATCAAGAAGCATTTCTGTAATCGCAAAAGTAAAGCATATTTTAAATATTAAAGCACTGCATACTTTATATTGTTCCTTGATCTTGCCTTATTTATATTATTGTTCTATGATATGGGGTAGCACTTATAAAAGCACATTAAGACCAATAGTAATGTTGCAAAAAAGAGTTATTCGATTAATCCGTAAAGTTGGGTTTTTGGACCACACAAACTCACTATTTTTAAAATCAAAGATCATGAAGTTTTATGACATTGTTGAGTTCCAATCAGTACAGATGTTATACAAAGCAAGGCACAAATTGTTACCAAGCAATATACAAAAAAGGTTCCAAGAACGTAATGGTTGTTATAAGTTACGTGATGAATTAAACTTTAGGACGCAGATACATTGTACAACTTTAAAAAGTTTTAGCCTCACAGTCAATGGGGTACAATTATGGAATAATTTGGAGATAGTGATAAAACGAAGTTCAAACATCAATCTTTTAAATACAAATGTAAACAAAAGATCTTTGAAAAGTATAGAGAAGAAGAAAGGTTTTGTCATTAGGGGTACTTCTATCATGACCAGATTCTGGTTGTCGCTTTGTTGTTCAATCATGACCAGATACTTTTTGTCTTTTTGTTGTTGTTTTGCACTTTGTTTCCTTGAACGATTGTGAAATGAGAAATTGTCTTGTATAAAATTCGTGGGGAGCGCTAATAAGCTCTTTTGCTTCAGCTCTCTCCTTTTGAGCAGAAAGGTTACTGCTCAAATAAATAAATAAATAAGAAATAGATCAAATAAATGACAGAGAAACGGGCTCTGATAATGCATTGCTAATGTTAGTAATGACGACTCGCCGTTTTTATTACCCAAACATTTCCTTACCTTTTCAATTCGATGACCCACCTTCTCCATATGAGCTAACGTAACGTTACTTTGCACGAACATGCATAACTTTGTTCGACTGTCATGAATATTTGAAATTTCCATTTACATCAAGTACATGTTAGCCAAACATAGATGAATCTTACCTGTCCAGGAGAAAATTAGCAACGTTGGCGTCTGTCTTCAAATTCTTCTCCGTTTCCAGCCGTCTCTATCTTTCAAAGGTATCTCCTATACAGATCCTTGTTTTATTTCGGACTTTGTCACGACGTATTTCGGATTTATAACGAGTTTTTTTTTTTTTTGGTTTCGCGAAGACATTTTTTTTTCTCCGATTCCGATACGTTTAGCTGCAGCTGTGGTAACTAGCACAGCTGGCAACCCGGATGCCGGAACACTACTGACTTCGTGATTGGTAGATAGGTGGAGGGCGGTGCATCAAACCAAAACACAACATGACAACATCAACATCAGTTGAGGGCTGCAACTTCACTTTTTAAATGACAATATCCTGGCCGGACTACTGTTGTCAGTGATATAAGTATTTGAAATGAACATGATTTCTTAATGTCTAGTGACATATAAGGGCCATTTTATGATTAATTGAAATAAATTTCTTACATACAGCTCCTTTAATTATTCAGTAAAACTATATGTAATTGCAAATATTATTGCTACTTGTTCATCATTGTGTCAGTGTTTTATTCGCTGAACTAAGCTTGCTTCCTTGCACGAAGAGCAGCATAGTAATGAAACGCATTTGTCTGTTTAGGGCTACTGTAGAAACATGTCGGCATTTCAATGTAAGGGAACCAGCGGTGTATGTAGATAGAAACTGCTCATTCTAAGATAATACAAATATAACGGTTCATTAAGTATGGTCTTTATACACCACTGAAAACTTATTTTTCAAGGTAGTGACGAAACGCGCTCTGTAGTGCTGCTTGTTTGCTGTTGGCTACGATAGAAACATGATGACACAATATGTCGACATCCATATAAGGGGGTGCCCTCGGTTATGAAGATATAAATGTCTCATTCTAAGGTAATAAAAACATAACGGTTCATTATGCAAGGTCTTTATACACCACTGAAAACATAGTTATGGATCTTATATTGCATTTCTGTCAATAGATCCTCACAAATATTACACAATGCACCTTTAAAGTAGGGCACATGAAAACTCTAGATTACAATACGATTATATTCTTCTATAGTGTAAGTTTGGCACAAATTCTTATAGGCACAGTACTGGATTAAACATCGTTCAAGCCTCATCACATTCAAATCAGCATAGTAACATTTAAGGCTCCAACAATAAGATTTATGACGTATATTCCAAAGCTAATATTATAAACTAAGTAAAATAATATTATTTTAAGGAATAATCTGCCACCAAAAATGTTTACTTCTTCAAAGAGGAGAGTCACTCAGGCACTCACATATACTTAGTTTGCCAAATATTTTATTCATCTTAAAGCTGTGCCTCCAATAAAAAATACCCACTAGGCAAGGTAAAACGACAGAAGTGCAGAAGTAAAGCAAATTAAATCAAAGAGGTTTGATGCTTTGGGCAGAAAAGGGAGTAGGCTATAGTAATTCATAAGCGTTTGGTCAAATCAATTCTCCAAATGTAATAGGGTCAATGACAGACACAAAGGTGAACCTGTTGACTCAGTTTACCCTCTGGCAATTCAGCATGAAATCTGGTTAGAGATCAGTTTGCACATTAAACCCCCTTACCTGGAAGGAACGAGTAGGAAGGGTGGTTTTGGAAATAGTTTATGGCTTTTTTGTCCTTGAGAGAGAGCAAACTGTACTGCTGAAGACTTATTAGCAATACAGGTAATTCTTAATTTGTTTGCTCCTGTTTTTGCACAAAAAGAACTGTGTGAATGTTTATGGTGGTTTATGGTAAACTACTGAACATTTTTATTGTAATGCAGAGATTTGTGTTTGGCCTCAGTGTTGCTTAAACTAACAAATACCAAACGTTAAACCTGCTGTTTGAATACCAGAGACTCTGCACAAGTCGCAGCCTGCGTAAGGAATCGTGTACCAGTGTACTTTGGGAAAATTCACAACCTGTCTCTAAAAAGAGACTGCATCCAACTTTTGCACATCCAACTGATTAAAATGATTTAATGATTCACAATAGAAAAAAGAGATTGGTATTTTCACTGCAATGAGCCAGACACTTCATAATACTATCTGCAGCTGTTCCTCATTTGAGTGTATTACCAAGTGAAATGCCTGAGTGTTAAATACATAGGACAAATTGATTCTATTGATTGAACCCTGAATCCTCTGCGATACTACGCATGTGGAGGCTTTTAAATGAATGGGATTTACAATGATGTGACATGGTGAACATGTAAACAAATCAGTTGTTATGGATTGCAAAACAGCTTCTCGAATGGTTGACATAAGTCCTTAGTCAGGATAGACACCGTTATAAAGGTCCCATCACGTCATTTTCACAACTTTATGTCATCTTTTTTGTCATATGAAAGTTTTTTTTCTGAAAGACGTTTCGTCAGCTGAACAACTGGTGTGTTGTTAAAGAACAGTATAATCCATTAAAAGCTCTATAATTCTCTCCCTCGCTGCCTCGTTCTCAATCCTGCCAAAAAATGAAATAAGGCGCTATAATGACTAAGGGGATTGTCCTGGGTTTTTTTCACAGAATAGATTTTATCACAGATTATATATTTTGATGTGATGCTCTGCTAGTTGGTTGACAGAGTTTTTACTCATTATTTGAATTATCAACAAAAAAAAAGAAAATAAAAAAAATGTACATGATCAGACTTAAAATGCTCTCTTGCTTTAGGCTCTCACATCAGGGGCTATGTGTCTGTGGTGACATATTCAGTAATGACTGAGCAGAAGTAAGTCATTTAAGTGGCAGATGTCAATGATTTGATCTCAGAGACTCAGAGGACCTTAATGACTGACAATCATCTTATATCCTTTATATCCAATAGTAGCGTGAAAGCAGTCAGAGAGGTTTGTATAATGATATTTGACCAATTTTATTTAAGAGTTATGTTATCAAACACATACACTCATTGAAGTCATCCAATTCCAAGCGTGTTAATTACAGCTGTTACATTGATGTAATAAATTAAATTACAATGTAATTACAATTACATTTGAAATACTGTGATAGTGAGATAGTGAAACACAAATACAATAAAGGACAAAAAAAACAAAACTCTCTTCTTTTTCTCCCTTTTCTACACGTTTACTTCTGCAGTACTGAACCACTGAAGTCATTTGTTTGCACATCTATGTGTTACTTACATCCGCTTCACATGTGGTTAGTCTCAAGTAGCATTGTTTCAGTCAGCTCTGTTGCTTTACCATGAGTAGACTACTAGCAACACATCCTGTGACAACAATTATACTACATGTTACAATGATAATGGAGAAAAAAAAACCAAAGGCAGTAGGGCTACTGGATTGTCTAAAGTTTTTCTTTTTTTTGGAAAACAGACAAATCAAATAGTGATGACATGTTTTAAATATTAGGAAACACTTTTTATTTTTATAGTGTAATTGTTACATATAGCTATTATAGTAATAACTATAAATTATGCATAATTACATGCAACTAACCCTAAAACAAATCAAGCCCTATAATAAGTACATGTAGTTACTTAATATTACGCAGTACTTAAATGTACGATTACAGAGTAACAAAGACAACTTAAAATAAAGTGTAACCAATTCTTATTTATGCTGTAACTGCAGGGATAACCCATATGACTTGCATATGTGACTATTATGTAGATCTATTGTTTGAATCAAATTCATGGATTAATAGTATAGGGGTAGGCCTAATTGTTGCAGGTTTCATCAGTGCAGTCTGATGTCTGAGTCTTAAAGCAACCATAAATGTCTGTTTTTTGCTTTAGGGTAGGCCTACTTTTACACGACAACAAAGTACTAAACACAGAAAAGTTGTTCCTTGTTGTTCCTCATTTTTTTTGAAAAGCTTCACGTACACAACAACGTGAAGGGCCATGTTGGCAATGTCACTTTGTAAAGAAACACTATACGCGCCTGTAGACTGAACGCGTAATATGCACGCATATGACGACACCGTTTTCACAGATTCGCATTTTTGTAGTTTACGCTGAGACGAGAACTGTATCATTTTCTAAAACGTGTACTTAGAAACGTGTTTTCAAAAGTTTGTTTTCATGCCCCTACATTGCTGTTGTTCTGTAAATGAACGGCCAAAACACAAAGAGTGAAACAAAAAGTTTTTAGTTGAAAATGGTGTCGTGTAAACGGCCCCTTAAGGACTTTTTCGATGACGGTAGAAAGAACATCTTTTCTTCATTCCGATTCTGACATCCAAAGACACAAGACGACATGTTTTGTCTTACTCCGTGATTCTCGCCCGTTTTCCTCCATTTGTTACCACTGTTTTTCTGCCACCATAATGTGTGCGTAACTGCAGCGACTTAATGTGATGTCTGCTCCCAAATGGTCTATATTCATATCTGACAGTAATCTGCATTCATGGTACTTCCCATTTTCAATGTCATATTATGAAAACTGATGTTAATTACTCAACTTATTATAAATAATTTACAATCATTCAGTACATTTACTGCTTAAAATAAGACTTGACACACATCTTATTTTTTAGTTCCTAATATAAAATTGACATTTGACTCAACATTTCAGCCACAACAGAGGAAGTGTATTTTAACACCATTTAAAAATGTGCATAGCAGTAAATAGCATGAAACCAAACCTCACTGTTGCTGCTGACTGACGCTGGTTAGTACTCTTGAGTCTACTTATGGCAATTTACATTTTTTAATGTGTTACACATTTAAGTGACTTTGTAAGTACATGTAACTTCATCCATTTTAATTTTTCAGTTTTATTTTGAGAAGACATGAAAGCAAACGGGATATCTGGTAAGAAATGCATTAATTTACTGTTTTATATATATTGCGTTTTACAGCTACATATATATATATATATATATATATATATATATATACATATATATATATATATATATATATATATATATATATATACACATATACATACACACATACACACACACACACGCATTCTATGAAAGCACTGAACCCATTAACAACAACAAAATGTATTATTCACTCATGTTTTTTTGTGATCTTCAAGACAATTTTGGCATATGGCTTCGTTACTTCTTGTTCTGCATCTGGGTCATCGATATCGCCCTGATATTTACTGTATATCACTTGGAAGCATGTTTGAGAGAAATAGTTGCCAATCACATTAAGGACAGAGATCAACAAGAGGACTATGTCAACAGCGGTGCAAGCGGCTTAACATACGAGCAAGCCATTTGAAGCAGTAATTGGACAATTAATGTTAAATTGTTCTCACACAAAAATGGCAGTTCAAAGAAACAATTGATGTCTTGTAATGTGGTGTCTTAATATAGACATACATTATTAAATGAATTTTGTTCACTCCAATTAAATGTATATTTTGTGCAGCAATCAGCAATAAATTGTGAATAATAGGTACAGCTTGATAATATGATGTTCATATTAACGTTTCTGATAAACAATACTTTTTTTAAATGTCTAAAATAGATCTGAAAAGATAATGTGCCTATGTAGTATCTAACCTTTTTTTTCTTGACAAAAAAAAAATCTGAGTTTCTTAAATAACTAAAATGTTATAAAAACCAATAAAAATTGTTAATTTAGAAATAAGCACAAGAAGACTCAGCTGTTTTGCAATATTTGTTTCATTAGAATAAAATTACATAGTACTTTCATTTGCGCAGGGTAAGCGAGTCTGAAATGGAGGGGATGTTAATCTCCTGGGAGGAAAAAATGTCCTTTATTTGTCTTTTAATTTCTCATAAGTAATTCATCCTGTAGTGAACAAGCCAAAGTACACAGGGTCAAGCCTGCTGCAGCTGCTGCCAGGAGACACACACATTCCAAAGGGCAACAACATGCATGACAAGATGCTTCAGTTCACATCCACACCAAAGTAAATGTACATGAAGAGTCGTGATCAAAGCGTGTGTACTCACACAAAATGTGTGGGAACCCTGTCTTTGTTATCACTGTTGAAACCTAAATGCTTTCAGAAGCTTATAACTAACACCAAGTTGGTTTCCAGAGCGCTTGCACTAAAAATATATCAGAGTTCTTTGTCACGAATAGGGCTGGGACGGTTACCGCATTACCGCGGTCACGTGACTCCAACCACGGGTCTGAGCTCGTCACCATCATCACCGCAAAAAAATAAATAAATAAATAACCTTGGCCTGCACATGTGTGCACGACACGTTGTGTCTAATGACATGGATTCATTGATTCTAATGACATTGATTATGTCTAATGATATTGTGGCTTACATGGATTCAAGGTTTTCTCAACAAAACTTATCAAAAGATGGAGCAAATCCGACCTTTCGCGAGTTGAGGAGCGCAATGTTCCATGACGCATAATAACATTCCATTCGTATTAGAGATGCGCGGATGGGCTATTATTATTTCATCCGCAACCGCATCACAAAACTCATCATCTGTCCGCCATCCACCCGCACCAACGTTTTTTGATAAATTTTCGAAACCGCATCCGCGGCGCTGACTGTTTTAAGGTCTATGAGCAATGCGAGGCGCTGCTGCGGCGAGGCTAGAAAGCTCTTGGCTGTTCTAGAAAGAACACTGATCCAATGGAGCAAAGATATTTAAAGGCTAAGTCCCTAGTATATTGGCTATGTTGTATCCCCAGAATATCAGCAGTGAACTCCGTCTCCGATCGGCGCCCAGTGATAAATATGAATAAGTAAATAGCCTATAACGCACATCGGCAAACCTGACCTTACCTGACTAGGCTACTGTAGACTAAAATGTTATCATTTCGTTTTGAATTTTGTTTAAAAGTAGACATTTAGGCCCAGCCTACGCCGAGTTTCGGTTCATTTATGAGACGAGCTCCAGTTCACGCGCAAGAGATCGCACCCGCGCTTCCACGTCCTCCTGATTATATGTCTGCTATTTGCTTCTTATTTCTTAATTCCAGGCAATTCGTTAATGAAACAGTGATTAGAATTAAGGTACAATTTATACAAAACGAAATTTAATTTAAAGAAAGGCTTTCTACAAAACAAAACTTAATAAAGTGGTCAAAATCGTGTCTGACCCATCTTATGATCCTATCTTACTCATGCTGTTCACTCTTCATATAATCGACATAGATTAAATAAAAAATAACACTATATTATGTAAACATAAATATGGCTGGCTATTTAAATCGGTTTACCGCCATACCGCGGGAAAATCTTGCTTTTCAACCGCGGTTAGAAAAAATCCATACCGCCCCAGCCCTAGTCACGAATCATTCATCTTAGTGTGTACCATGCAACGTCTGTGTTAAACTTTTAGTAATCATTAACAATGAGATTTTCACAGTGAGATCAGTATGCATTTCAACTATTTTTGTAAACATTTATAAATGAGTTTTTCATAAGTATTATGTCTTTTACAACACTTAACAACATAAAGGTGCAGTAAGCGATTTCTGAGAAACGCTGTTGATATTTGAAATCACAAAAACAAACACGTCTCTACCCAAAAGGCTCATACTCACAACCGGCGCAACGTCATAGAATGTCTCTGAACAGATTCACGCCCACTTTTAGGGGAAAATAAACTAGACTTCCCATGGACTTCAATACAAAATAGCGTCACAAAACAACGTTCGTACACAGCCATGGAGAGCCAGTGAATGATTTTACTTTGTTTTTAAAAGTAATCATCTTTAAATATAAATATTATGTCTTATAATATACATTATAATATATCTTATAATATATATAACCCCACTGGGTGGGGTTGTTACACCAATTTGACGCTGGGAGAACGAATGGACATGTTTTTAAATTGACCAAATTAAGTTTGTTGATGTATTTTTCACGCTCTATGGCAGACAGGGTGGACAGTTATTCACGACTGCCGGCTGTGTACGGACGTTGTTTTGTGACGCAAATTTGTATTGAAGTCTATGGGAAGTCTAGTTTATTTTCCCCTAAAAAGGGGCAGTGATGAAACCAACAGTTAGAAATAGAAACGATTTACAGGCCAGTTTCTGTTTATTACATGTTTGCAGCATTGAACAATGTAGCCAATCACAGACATATGAGTTGATTTCTTAAACGCAATGGCCAATCAGATGCATTTAAGATAGAATCCTCTCGCCGCTCAAAACTGACTTTTTCTTCAGTGCTGAATTCTGCATGCTAGCAAATCCTATGATTATAAGAAACAAAGTGTAGCTATTAGGAAGGATTCATTGTGCAGTCAGCTTCATTGATAATAACTGAGATTTGTGAGATCGCGATGAAGTGAGATGTCAACATTTTTGGAAAGGGAGTGTACTTTGCGCACATTCAGTCATGCTAAACCATGCACACAGTAGCCTGCTTGCTTTATGTTAAATAAACAGTGGTTTTTGAATGTTAATGCTTTAATAACAAATAATTTATTAGAAGCATTTATGCTGATGTGTAGGTGGTGGCGACACGTAGGCTAAGCGGGACAAAACATGAATGTTGCGGGCGGGAGAAGGTAAAATTTTTTTTGCGGGAGCGGGACTGAATAATTCGTCCCACGTAGGTCTCTACTTACAACAGCGTTTCTCAGAAATCGCTTACTGCACCTTTAAAACAAACAAAAGGGCATTTTTTGTTTTTTACTTCTTCAATGACTTCTGTACTACTTACTCTTGAAACGTGGTTTTGTTATTATTATTGGTTCTTATATGACATATTGCTTATGATGTTTCTTATTTGTATTTTGCTTTGGAATACAGAGTTTGCTAAATTACAACATTTTAATGTAAATACACACACATGTAAATCTTATAATAACTCGCAAATCAAAATACTGTCAGGTATAAAACTGTTATTTTTGGTCACGAGTAACTGTATACATATACACAGACTATTACATTTAAAAAATATATTAAAATAGAAAAATTGTAAGAATATTTCACAATATTACTGTTTATACTGTTTTGATTAAAAAATGGTAAGCATAAGACAGTTCTTTCAAATACATTGAAAACTTTTGAATGGTAGTGCATAATACAGAACAGAATGCCTCATAATGTAAGGCACAATTAATATATATGGCCTGGCTCAAGCTCATATTAAATACAAAATTGCTACAAATATGCAAATATAAGCGTCTGCCCCAACTGAAACACATTTATGCAGGTACTGCAAACCTGGAAGGGTTATCATTCAGGACTTGTCATTTTCCGATACTTCATGCGAAACACATGCGTTTATGATATTTGGTTACTTATCAGTGCCGCTATTTGGTGACATCAGGACTTCAGGGTTCACTTCATGGAAGAGAGGCCGAGTCCTGTGTCTCCAAACCACCCGTCCCACCCGCACCACTAACACAATACAGACCATCACAAGGAGCACCACTATGGAAAATAAGAGCATGACACTGTAAGCACTGTGAGCACAATGCTGCATTAATATGTAACATATTGCGAGGTCTTTCACTTTGTGCCTTAATGATAATATATTTATGGTCAACCACAAAGACATGGTCATGGATGTGTTTATCATTGACTTGCCTGAAAATACTGTGTTCCGGCCAGGTTCTGCTGCGTCATAATGCTTGCTTAGGATTCCAATTAGAGCATAGATAATCACAGGGTAAATGGTGAGGATGTAACGGACATGCTTCTCTATTAGAAAGTTTTCAACCGTAAACCTGTAGAAGATGTTGCAAAGAAATAAAGAACGCTTTAGAAATAGTGTGCCGATCTAATGCCTTTAATCATATCTTATATATGGGTCAATGACATAAAAGTGCCCACGATAAAGAAAAGATTGTCAAAAATCTAGTTTCAAGAAAGGTTTCAGTTTAATGACTAGTGTGGTGTTTACAAATTAAAAAAAATATTTTCCTAACACTTTAAATAGTGTATTGAACATCTTAAAAATGTTCAAGGTAAAGAGTTTTTTTTAACACATTTTAAGACACATTTTTTACGTTTTTGGAGAATTGCACCACACGACAATTACAGTAACCTTGCCTTGTCATAAAAAGGTCAAATTTTTCGACCTTTTTAGGAGACTTACTCATTATATCATTTCCTGTTTTATGGTTTTATTTTCTGATAAATAATAATAAATGCCGAAATTACAAATTACTTAATTTAAGGTTGTCTTGTCAAAATTTTAATTTTTTGTCTTCATTATGATATCAGTTGTATCACCTAACATTTTTGACTTTATGCTTCCCAAAAATACCTTTTAAAATATTTTAGAAGTTAATTTTCATTCAGAACTTTAAAGCACGCTCATAACAAAAGATGTGTATTTAAATTGTCGCATGTATAAATTGAATTTTTTGGAAAAGCAAACACGAATACGAACAAAAAAATGTGCACTATGTCATTGACCCAATATGACAGAATTTGTAGCAGAAAATAAATGATTATGATTACCATATAATTACTTTCAACAGAAGTATGCATAAAGAAGCTGTAGCAGCATTTGTTGGGGAAACTGATGCCATATCCAGCACAATAGTGAAGTTGAGCAGTGTGGCAATGGTTGTCCATGTTGCATAGGTGGCAATACCATTTTGAACCTGATGTACACATGGCATAGCCAATTTAAACAAGTGAATCTGTACTGCACCTAATTTACCTGCTATATTTTAAGTCGATAGATACTGTGCAGTTAAATACGCTACATTTTAGTTGATATGCCCATTTAAAGAAAAATATAAAATTATGAGTGCCTCTTGTCAAGTGGAATCCAATATGTTCAATGCATACCAACACTATGATGCAGAGAAAGTCTTTTGGGTGGTGCTGTTTCAGCCAAGATCCATGAGCCCGTATACCAACACAAGAGAAGAAGATCAGCAGGTAGTTGGTGAAAGCAATCAGGGCAAGAACCATCAGTGCAGGGATCATCAATCTAAATCAATAAGAAACAAACATGTGACCTCCTGTGGCAGACTTTACAAGAAAAAACGGCACAGCACCACACAAAACTCTTATGATTACGCCGAAAACTATGTTGCCTATAACTTACTCTCTTTCCCACAAGACAAGCCAGGTGCTGTTCAGAATCATGTTGATGATCCATGAGAGAAAGAATAGAGAGGGCAGGATTGCTGGACTTGAGTACAACCTGAGAACAAATAATTCACACTACTAGACTATCAAACTAGAATAACTGTTGTCTTTCAAACTGTGTGAACAAGCAAAGTGTTGATGTGAGTGGAGTGTGTGTGGCTTGAAGTACCCTCTACAGAACCAGGTCAGGATATATACGTTCATCAGGAAGAGCCAGGAATATATGATACCCCATATAGAGAAGGTCCAGCCTGCAGGAGTGATCTCTGTTGAATATCTGGTGGATATATTTCCAGTGCTATGCTGAAATGGACCTTGAAAAAAAGAAAGTAGATGTATATATAACTAACGTTAGTTATATATCCGTAAATAAATGAACATACGTACCTTTTCCTTGTCCCGCGAGCGCGTTGATAATCAAAGCAGCAATGTAAGCGAATTGAGAAAGGACAATGAGCAAAATACGAATCTTGTGATTCCTCAAAAGCGACATTTTATCTAAAAATCACTAACTATTCAATTCTTCCGTTTTTGTGAGGCTATGACAATTTTGATGTTGAAATTGCGCTTGTGCACGTTGTGAAGTTAGCAAAGTTAGCTAGAGTCGCTGTTACACACTAGGTGCTAATAGAAACTATAGATTTACGTGATATCTCTGCGTAAAGAGTAATGTCACCCTTCTTTTTGACTGAATTATACCTAGGACTTTTTAATAATATTTATTTATATATATATATATATATATATTGCCACTATGAAGAAGTGGCGTCTTCTAACTTGTTTACGTTACAAAAATATCCAAGTACACCTGTCTGCAGCCTGCAGATCGGGGCGGGGCTGCATCTGGGGCGGGGCTGCACGCGTCTCATTGGTTAGTGGCAAAGTGATGACGTCGATCGAGGCGGGCCCGCACCAACGCTTCTCTGGTTAGTGGCACAGTAATGACGTCGACGCCACGGTAAACAGGAAATGTGTTTGAAAACAATGCAGTCTTTAAAACTCATGCGCTATATCGCGCTGATAGCGCATGCATCGTATTTGCGTTAAGTGGTACAGTAATGACGTCGACGCGTCTTCAAAACGCATGCGCACATTTGAAATACTTTCATAAAATGATAAAGTATTAAAAAAACTCTAAAGTAATAATGAAAGCAGCAAAAAGGAGTAGAGCGCATATCCATAGTTTTAACTATGTCTGATCTAAGGTAAACTTATAAGGAATTACAGAGTATATATTGTGTATGTGTAATATCTGTGTAGTATTTTAAAAGTTTTTCACATTCTGTTGCACTTCACTGTGTAAATTACAAAATTACTGTAAACATTAATGGCACCTTATATATTTCTTATTTTAATCATTCCTCTGTAATAGTTATTGTTTATTTTTGTGCATTATATAGGTTATTATAAAACATTTAAGCCATTAAAGTAGTTTGAAGTTAAACCAACTACATAAAGTACATTGTCAATCTCGTTATCCCATAGTATGCATGCCAACTCAAACCAAACTCATACCAGTGATAACTTTTATTTCAAAACAAGAATAATTGTGTAAAGAGATATGCACACATACAGATAATCACGTACACACACACACACACGTACACTCACACACACACACACGTACACTCACTCACACACATGTACACTCACACTCACGTACACTCACACACACACACACAATCTACTCAACCTGAAATTCCCCTCCATCATTGAAAAAACAATCAACCGAGCAATAGCCCTCAACCTCCTTCTCGGAAAAAAATCCACACAGGACTCCTCTTCTGCCATCACACACACACACACACACACACACACACACACACACACACACACACACACACACGCAGGACTCGTCTTCTGTCATCACCACAGACCCAGGTGGGCAGTCCTTGTGTATTTCAGTGCAGTGCAAGCACAGAATCATCGAGTACGGCACCCGGAACTCTTGCCTATATTCTCTGGAACATGCACTCCAGTTCACAACACCTAATTTAGATAAAATACAGAACAGACAATATTGAATCATTTTGAATAAAGGCATTATCATAGTACAGAGTCATAGAAGGAATTTCTTTTTTATACATTTTAAACATATTATAGGAAAATGTTAAACAAGATATACTTGAGTGTTATTAGCTTTGTCTGTAAAGTACCTAAGAGACTTACTTTGTTTATGAACAACATAAACTAGTTAAAAAAAAGTTTATTTTGGCTTGAGAAAGCCTATCCTAAAAGTTTGAAATAGTTTTAAAAGCTTGAAGTTTGAAGGTTTTCAGTTTGAATATCAAAGTAGTTTTGAAGCTGAATGTCTTGAAGGCAATACAGTTTATCAGACACAGACAGACAGATAGGTAGAGATAGATAGACAGACAGACAGAGATAGAAGGATAGATAGATTAGGATAGGATAGAAAATGATTTTTGATGTGGTAATACATCAGCTGTGGCATGCTGGTGTACTGACAGAATGGACACTTACTACTGCAGTCATAATACTGCTCACACTCCTCCTTGCTTAACACAGTTGTGTGCATTTTTGCATTTTTGGGGTTGCTCTTAAAAGAGCCTTTGAGTTATAAAGTAAACAACAACAAAAAATAGGTGAGAGAGATGGAGTACTAGAGTAAGAGTTAGAGAATAATTAACACAGCAAAACAAAAATGGTAACACTTTACAATAAGGTTCATCAGTTAACATTAGTTAACTACCTTAGTTAACATGAACTAAGAATGAACAATACTTTTACAGCATTTATTAATCTTAGTTAATATTAACTTCAACATTTATTAATACATTATTAAAGTCAAAGGTTGTATTTGTAAACATTAGTTAATGCACTGTGAACTAACATGAACAAACAATGAACAGCTGTATTTTTATTAACTAACATTAACAAAGATTAACTAATACTGTAACAAATGTATTCCTCATCGTTAGTTCATATTAGTTAATGCATTAAATAATGTTAACTAATGAACCTTATTGTAAAGTGTTACCACAAAAATAATATAAAGTAAAATAACAAAAGTGGTACTCAGGGAATATAATTGGGGATCACAATGCCAAGGATCTGCAAAGAGAAGGAAGTATAGAGCATCAGAATTAGCATAAAATGTTTTATTATTTTATTACTCTAGTGCAGGGGTGTCCAAAGTCGCTCCTGGAGGGCCACTGTCCTGCAGAGTTTAGCTCCAGCTTGACTCCACACACCTGCCTGGAATCTTCTAGTATGTCTAGTAAGACCTTGATTGGCTGGTTCAAGTGTGTTTAACTGGGGATGGAGCTAAACTGGGCTAAACTCTACAGGACAGTGGCCCTCCAGCAGAAGGATTGGACAGTGCATATACTGTAGCAGCATAAGTATAAGTAACAGTATGCAATATATAAAACAAGCCCTACTTTCCAAGGAGTTTTATTGAATTTGTATTACTATTGAATGTAGTTTCATGTTCAATTAAATAAATGTATACTTATTAATAACAATAATATCAAAATAGTTTACATTTAATAAATTTATTCATAGAAAAAAAAGTCCTACAATATAACTTTGTATATTGTTACTATTAACTCTTAAATCCTATTTTCCTGGTTCAGTTTTGCCACTGTATTTCTTTTTAAGGTCCTTGTTTTAACACTATATCCTAATCTAAACACACACACACACACCTACGATGCTTTTGGGAAACGCTGCCCTATAGTTATTTGTGCGATATGGTGAGTAAAGTTACACACTCTTATTTTTACATCACTTAATTTCATCATCACACTAAACGCCACTTCAGAATTAAAAATTGTAAATAAAATTAGAGAAAAGAAGAGTAGCTTGCCTGTACTCACCATGCAGAGATGAACAGCGAAAATGAAAACATTCTAGAATCGACGTCATGAGTTCACGTCAGTAACCAATGAGAAGAGATGTTGGCGGGTAGAGACGTGCAGCCCCGCCCCAGGTGCGGCCCCACCTCGATCGACGTCATCACTTTGCCACTAACCAATGAGAAGCATTGTGGGC
Source organism: Gila orcuttii (assembly GCA_026230005.1). Taxonomy (NCBI): domain Eukaryota; kingdom Metazoa; phylum Chordata; class Actinopteri; order Cypriniformes; family Leuciscidae; genus Gila; species Gila orcuttii. Next base: position 26,299,158 of record JAPDVR010000008.1, on the reverse strand, counting down.
GGGGCTGCACATGCAGCCCCGCCCCAGGTGCACCCCGCCCAAATCTGCAGGCTGCAGCCCGGTGCTTCTCAAAATATGCTCTGTTGAAAAGTGTAAGAGTGCCATCTGCTGGACAATAACAACACGGCAAGCTTCCACAAGATGTTTCTCTAGACCAGTAATTCTCAAAGTGTGGGGCTGTTCTCTTTGTTTTTGTTCCTTTTGGAATAAGATTTGTTCCTTATTCTTATTAATATTCAGTGTCAGTACCAGAGAGCAGAGACAGACTTGTAGGCCTAGTACTTCAGTAGAGTGTTATTATTGTATTTCAGTTAGCCTATATCATAAACATAATGGTTTATTGTTTTGAATCATTTTCAGCATGAATATATAAGCGTTCATAAAGTGGAGTGATATAAGGTTTAAAATTTGAGGTTTTCTGAATTAAACAATCAGAATAATTTAATAGCTACTTGAAAACCACTTTTTAAGTGCATTATGGGATTTTTGGCTGGTAAATTTGTTTACAATTTTTTCCATGTCTAAGGATGTCTAACAGGATGAGCATACAACATTCAGCTTTTGATTTTACACCGTAAAGCCTGACATATGAAATAATTGTCAGTTTTTAAATGGGGCAGCTTATTGAACTTTTAAATAAAATAAAATAAAATAGCCTATGTTAAAGAATCTTTAAAAACAAGTTAGCATTTGTCAGGCTTTTATGGCTATATATATTATGGCTTTATAATATAGTGAGAGAGCTCACACTCAAGGAGGAAAAAACACCCAAACAGAGGCCCAAACTGAGCAATAATATGTATTTTGGTGAGGTTGCTGTTAACATTGTAAGATTAAGTTCTGATTGCTTGTAATGTAAATCAATGAGATCTTAATAAAAGTATAGCAGACTACTTAAATTTAATAAAAATTTATATAAATATTAGTTGTCACCAGTTGTTATCTATTTCTCCCCACAAACATAGGCTATATATATGCAATACATGACGAATGAGAGATATACAAATGAACGTTCCTCAAAAGCAGGATGTATCATATTTGATAGGCTACATACATTTAAACATGAAGGGGGACATTTGTAGAATTATACTATATAAGAATTATATCTTTTACTTGCTAAAAAAAGAAAGAAGTGTGAGCTATCAATCAGAGAGCAGAGCGCATGTGTACAACTGGTATTGACTGAAAGCCATTTGGTTGAGACTGAACAGAGTTCTCTGACAGGTCACCAGTAGTTCATGCGCAAACCTAAAACAATTTCTCTGATTAACGGTATTTTGAATTTAACAGTCATCTGTCCTGTCAGGTTGGTAAAAAAAATTGTGCAGTGCAGTGGAGAAAGAGTAACAGTCTTTAAAACCTTTTGAAACCAAGACATTTTTGTCTTGCCAATGAAGAATAAATAGCCTAAGTGCCAGGTTCTTAGAAATGTGTTTTTTTGTATAAATATTGGTTTGATATTTTTAAATAAACTGTAAAAGTGGCAATTGTTACCTTAAAGAGCTATTTCTATTATTTAACCCATTAGTTTTGTTGGTATAAAGTGATGTATCTAGATTTGTTCAGTGATGTTAAAACATATATTTGACTTGAATAAAACCAGTTAATTGAGATGTTACCATTTTTTCTCTCTCCCTGTGTAGGCTATATAGTAGGCTGTACCATTCATGAAACCTGCATGCTGGAATGAGGTAGTTGCGTTTCCTCTCACAGCCACGCGAGGGCGGCAGACATCTTTTGATACAATTCCGGATTGTCAATAACACAAACTGTCCGGAGCAGATTGTAAAGCATCTCGTTTGCTTATTCATTTTAAACACTTTTACCATTTCGTAATACATCGCTTAACTTCTGTGTTGTTCTGCTATTAGTAATTGTATTGTAAATTCTCAAATAGGGTATATCTCAAATGTGACTGGAGCTGTAGAAATGGTTTCACTAAACACGTCAAAAAATATAGATTCCTCCCCAGATAGCACAAGTAGTGGTGAATTCAGGCTGAATAGGACACTTTTCCCCAGTCAACTCAATGGCAAAAAGTGTCCTAATCAACCTAAATTCACCCTACATCTCAGAGACGTCTATTTGATGTCTGCATTTACATCTGCAAGATGTATTTTATTTTGACGTTTGCTCATCTGCAATACATCTCTAGGATGTATCCTATTAGATGTCATATTCACATTTATAAGATGTTCTTGTAATGCTCGTTTATAAGATTTAGAATGCATGTATAACTGCTTTTTCTAAGACGTTTATCGGATGTTTTTGCACAGCAGATGCTTTCCAGATTAACAGAACTTTAGCAGATATATTACAGATGTACCTGTGCTGTCTGGGTCCCCCACGCCTGAAAAACATTTGTGACTGTCTACAACAGGTGTTAACCTGTTGTCTGTTGTTGTAATATTACGGCCTCCGATTGAGAACAGTGTGTGTGGGTGGTTTAGATTACAACATTGACCCCCGGTTTCACAAACAAGCCTTAAAGGGATAGTTCCCTTTAGCCATCTTAGCTGTATATGACATTCTTCTTTCAGACAAATACAATCGGAGTTAAATAAAAAAATGTCTTGGTTCTTCCAAGCTTTATAATGGTACTGAATGGGCGGGGGGGGGGGGGGGGGGGGGGTGTCGAGATTTTGAAGCCCAACTTTTGAAGTGCATCCATCCATGATAAACATACTCCACACGACTCCGGGGGGGGGGTTAATAGGCCTTCTTAAGTGAAGAGATGCGTTTGTGTAAGAAAAATATACATATTTAAAACTTTAAAAACTAAAATAAACTTCCGACAGACGGCAGTATTCATCGATTTATGGCGAAAGAGTAATTCCTGACCTGACGCATGACGTATCGACGGATGCGGAAGCGCAGAGGATAGATTATAACAAATACGGTCACAAATTAGACGTCTAAAACGAGAATTGTTAAAGAGAAATGTCTGAGGATTTCGATATAAGACAAAAAGGAGCTTGAGTTTGTTGCCCAGCCCTATTTGTTTGAACGGCGAGAGGTGTCAAAGCTTACACTACTCCTACATCGCGTCAGGGGTTACACTTTTGGCGTAAATCGACTTGCGTAGGCCGTCTGCCGGAAGCTAGCTATTTTAGTTTATAAAATTTTAAATATGGATATTTTTCTTACAAAAACCCATCGCGTTGCTTCAGAAGGCCCCCTGGAGTTGCATGGACTACTTTTATGATGGATGGATGGATGCACTTTTTTGGACTTCAAAATCAGGACCGCCATTCAGTACCATTATAAAGCTTGGAAGAGCAATGACATTTTTTAATTTAACTCCGATTGTGTTCATCTGAAAGAAAATACACCTAGGATGGCTTAAGGGTGAGTAAACCATGGAACAATTCCTTTAAGCCTAGTCCTAGACTATATTGCATGTTTGAGCTGTTGTAACTGAAACCAACTTACACTGACATTTTTATAAAATATATCAGTGCCATTGTTTTGTCTCGAGATGCACACCAGTAATGTTTTTTTAAGGCACGTTAAGAAAAGGTACTTAAATGTCCTAATTAGCCTAAGGCCTAATGCTGGCTTAATCCAAGCCCTGTCTGTGAAACCAGGCCATAAAATCTGAAATCAAATAACACAGACTAAGAAATTGATCAAATTGATTCCCAAAAATTACTAAAGGTGCAAAACGTTCTTAAACTGGTTTTAGAGAAATTCGCAGCCCTGGGATAACGACTATCACTAACTGCTGTTACCTAATCTATTTTTTTCCACTCAAAAGATGAGAAGAATTTGAAATATTTAAGATATTTCTGTAATCAGAAAAGTTGCAACGTGTAACATAGAAATTGCATTTTGCAAACTGCAAATTATCTTAAGCTTTCCAAAAGTGTATTTCATTAAAAGATACAATATTACATGTAAAAAGAATAAGCCCAACATTCTCACTGACATAGGCCATTACATGAAAATGCAACATTTGAAAATTGCAATGTTTACCAACATCTCAAAGATGTATACATACTCTATTTTTATTAGGGTCGATTTAAAAACCACTTTAGAGTATTAAAGGGATAAAATGTACAAAAAAGTATCCCATAACATTATACCCTCTTTTCCTTTTATAAGGTTATTCTTCCGTTCTGTGGCCTCAACTTCCTAGTCAAGTTAATGACCTCAGACCCTGAACCAATGCATTATGGAAATGGCCCTTAGAAATATTAAGGCATAGGAACATTTAAAATACTGTTGCACATAAAATGAAGTTAGATGACAATGTTTTCAACAGTTTGGACTTTGCCTACATAAGAGGCAAAATAATTCCACTTATCTATAGTTGTTTGAGAAAGTCACATTCAAAACTGTCAAATGTCATTTGGTTTATGTTGAAGATGAAGGTAATACTTTCAATAAATCTTACCGGAAGCGCAATGTTGTTTAAATGTCTTGAACTGAGAAATAATTTTCATTTGATCTAAATCTTCTACATAGCAAAATATGAGGACAACTCTTTCATACTCTTCAAGATAGTCAATATGTGCTGAAGCATAATAATGACTACATGAGAGACTGACACCTTAATTATTGCAAATACTTTATGTTGTAACAAATAACCAAAACAGATTACAGCACAACACATGCTTCTGAAAAAAAAAAATGGGGGTAAATAAAAATTAAAATGTGTCTCTTCTACTCCTCAAATGGTTGCATAGAGAAACAAAAAACAAGTCAGCAATCTGAAAAGGATTCTAAAATAAATAAAAGCTTCTTTAAATGGGCAGTTTGGATATTTCCAATAATTAATGCTGACGTTTCAGGCTCTGCTGAAAATGACACAGTCTTACAATAGGATGTAGGGTTGCATTAAGGCACATAACAAGCAGGTGAGAGGTACGGTGAAATACTGAAGACCAGGAGTCAGCTTTTAGCCTGCTTCCGTTTTAGAATCAGCTCCGCCAGGAGTTTATAACGGGACATGCACTCCTCCTGAATAGGAAAAAGACAATCAATTCATCAACTAATAATAACTAATAATAATCCAGCTTTTATGTGCAGATAAATATTGGTTTAAAGAGGACCTATCATTCTCTTTTACAAAGTCTTGATTTTGTTTTTAGGATCCACTAGAATAAGTAAAAAAAAAAAAAAAAAAAAAAACACAAAAAAAAAAAAAAAATTGTAGCAGCACCTCTCTTTCCCAGTCTGTCAGAAACGCTCTGGGGTGCATTTCCCATACAATGATGTAGTTCGCAACTGTAGTAAGTTGTTTAAACCACATTGGTTTAACAATATAGGACTGTCATGAATGACGTCACTTGCAGGTGGAAAGGTTATAACTTCTGCTAATTAATCTATTCTTTATCTCCCAGATGCTGCTGTACCGAACATGGCACTATCAGGATTATGTTTTGTTTAGTTGTATTTTCATTCCCATTTCTTGTGCTTCAGTTCAGTTTGGTCTTGACTGCATCCTAGTTAGGGCGTTTTCACACTGGCAGTTTAGAGTTCGTAACGGGGCACGGTTCAAATGAAAAATTGGTAATGTTAAAGCTGTCACGCGGACCTGGGTTAGACCAAAGCTGTGGGAGGCACCGGGAACAATCATGTGTAAAAAAAAAATAGGGTAAAACGCCCTTAGTCTCCTTGGTTACCGATTACGTTAAGCTGTCTATCATTAAGTTTCCCTGTGTATTTATTCAGTTCATTGTTGGTTCTTGTCTGTGTTACGTTATTTTGCTTTATTAATGTTCGAATCATTGCGGATTCCCTCATACATCATACTCCGAAGTTCCCTCGCCCTTCCCTTTTACGCACATGAGCACTCGCTGATTGTTGACACGCTAAAATATATATATATATGAAAATGTGTATATATATATATACACATATATATTTACATAGAATGAAAGACTGAATGTTGAATTGCTTATTGTGCCCAAGAGCATGATCCATTTAAAGGGGTAGTTCACCCAAAAATGAAAATTCTGTCAGTATTTACTCACCCTCATGGTGTTCCAACCCCGTAAGACCTTCGTTCATCTTCGGAACACGAATTAAGATATTTTTGATGAAATCTGAGAGCTGGATCACTCCTCCATACTCCTCCATAGGCTTCAAAAGGATTGAAACTGTCCGGCCTCAAAAAGTTATTAAAGACATCGTTAAAATAGTCCAAGTGACTACAGTGGCTCAATCTTAAGTTTATCAAACGACGAGAATACTTTTTGTGCGCAAAAACAAACAAAAATAACGACTTTATTTCAACTATACATTTCCTTCTCTGTTGGCCTCTAGTCAGTTTACTTAGTGTAATAGCGTAGAGCTACGTCACACGCAGGCTCACTATTGGCCGACGCTGGTCATGTGGGTGATGCGTGTGACGTACAACAACAGAAGCTCTACGCTTTTACACTAGTGAACTGACTGGAGGCCCACAGAGAAGGACAAGAATAGTTGAAATAAAGTCGTTATTTTTGTTTTTTTGCGCACAAAAAGTATTCTCGTCGTTTGATAAACTTAAGATTGAGCCACTGTAGTCACTTGGACTATTTTAACGATGTCTGTTATAACTTTTCGAGGCCTGCAAGTTCAATCCCTCAAGAAGCCTATAGAGGAGTGATCCAGCTCTCAGATTTCATCAAAAATATCTTAATTCGTGTTCCGAAGATGAACGAAGGTCTTACGGGGTTGGAAAAACATGAGGGTGAGTAAATACTGACAGAATTTTCATTTTTGGGTGAACTAACCCTTTAAGTCCACATGACATTTAAAAAGAAACTATGCTTCTAACCACAGCTTGAGAGCTGTAGCTCCAACCATGTTAGTTTGTGATGCTGTTTGCGAATGTTCATCCGAACTATGCTATCGTGTCGGGAGATTCCAAACCATATAACTATGTTGGTAACGACTGAATTTGAGACCACAGTTGGCTAACAAAGCTTTCGGGACAATTCTGGTCTATACGAAGCACCTCCTTCCAAAAAGCACAATGTGCTCTGATTGGTCTGCTGAATCAGTGTTGTGACTGGTCGTTTGTTTCGGAAATGTTAGATCCGGGGTTGGAAAAACAGAGTTCCTTGGACATGGCGAGAACACAGAGCTAACGCAACTCAATCAGGTCTCGCCCCCTTTATTTTGCGCATGCCGGGAATTATTTAAATAATGGATAGTGACTTCTTGTTTCCAGAAGTGAAGACTACAATCGAAGCGTTTCAGGGAGTTCAGAAACAGTGCATACTGATATAGAGAATGACTCGTTTTGGAGTGGACTTTGTGTTTTAGAACTTTGCGGACCTTTTTCACACTCAAACAGCAACATTACACATTAAGAGAGTTGAAAATGTAAAAATGCATAATAGGTCCTCTTTACATTCATTTTCCAACAACTCTGAGTGAGAACGTTGATGCTCACCTTGGTCTTTCCAGGCACCACCTTAGCGATCTTGTCCCAGCGTTCAGTGGTGCCTCGTAGGTATTGCTGTAAGGCCAACTCCAAGAGCTTCTGCTGGTTCTGTGTCCAGACGTCATCAGCAGCACTGGGTTTTTCTTTGGAGGAAGCTGGTTTCTTCTCATCTTCACTGTCTTCATCCACAGCTGTTGGGTCGAAGTCTCTTTGTCTGCGTCCTTTCACCCTCTCCTCCACTGCTCCAGTTCCAGCGTTCCCGGCTGCAGACTTTTTTGTCCTCCTCCTGAGTGCTTTGCTCTCCGAGTCCTCTGCCCCAACAGACTCTCCCGAATCCTCCGGCTGCTGCTGCTGCTGCTCTAAGGGCTCCTCTCTCTGGGTCATCAGACTGTCAGGCACCGTGACAGCTCTGGAGCTCTTTACCATCACTGCACCACCCTTCAGCTCAGAAAGCTTCACCAACCCTGGAAACAGAGAGAAAATGGAGAGAGAGAGAGAGAGAGAGACATGAGTAAATGTTCTGACAGATATGATTGATAATATATCAGTTGATGAAAAATGAAACCTAGCAAGTGGAATTTTATTCAAAATCTTTTAATGCACGAGCAGCTTACCTGATGTATTGGTGACAGAGTCTTTGACTTGCTTCACTTTTGCTGTCACCTGTATAGAAAAAAAAGTTCTTTTTTTAACAATACTTTTCTGTATAGTTTTACAAAACCAAACCATTTTTGTTTTCAGTGGCTCTTTACACACATCTACCTACTACTCAAAATATGAGCACTGAAAAACCCAGCTAATGTGCAAATACTGTGCGCATTAATTTTGTTTTTATCTTTCTTTTATTAATCTGGTTTTAACTACATTTATTATTATCATCATCAATGTTGAAAAAAAAAAGTTATGCTGCTTAATATTTCTGTGGAAACCATGATCAATTTTTTCAGGATTCTTTGATAGACAACTCAAAAGAACAGCATTTATTTGAAATAGAAATCGCCAGTAACACTGTAAATGTTTTTTGATAAATTTAAAGCATTCTTGCTTAATTAAAGTATTAATTTCTGCCTCAAACCTTTGAATGGTAGTGTATTTGTTCGTGTGTGAACAAAACTAAACAGTCAGGTGACACTGCTATCTACCATTTCAAATGCACAAAAATATGTTTTTATATATTTTTATTTAACAAATGTATTTTTTTCACAGATTAAGTTATGGCTTTTATGTAACTGATTAAATCTTACAAATTTATATCAGCATTATCACTGCTATCGGCCTACCACTAGTCATAACTATACTAATTACAGACTCACCTCATTTACTGATCTGCCTAACTCATGTGCAATCTTCTCCCATCGGCCTGGCGTTCCACCAGGAAACTTGGCCATACAGCGAGAGAGCTGGCTAAGACCCTCCTCCGTCCACTCGTGAACCTTCAATCATCACCAGCCATTGGTTATTGCACTACTTACATTTTAATCAATGTACTTTCAACAGACACAAAAACGTACCTTCTTCTTCTGCTGTTTTTTGTCTTCTAACCAGTCATCCATTTGATCTTCAATATCTTCAATGGACGTTCCCTGATCATATGTTGCCACAAAAGCTGCATTTGTACTGGGTTCATAGACTGGAAACTCCACTTTAGGTTTCTTCACCTTGGGTCGTTTTTCTTCTGCAGAGCAAGATCAGCCAGCATCACATATTATTAAGGGTCACAGTCACAACTGAATCCCACAAATGATGTGCAGAGGTCAATGTGCAACGTATGACTGTGTTATCATGATCTTACTCTGCTGCATTTCCTGTTCTGCCAGAGCCTCTGCCTCCTCTTTTACTTTCATTTCCTTATAATCTTTATAATACTGCTTCACATCCTAGAATACAACATACCATACGGTCATGATTACGGTTATATATATGCTTGAATTTGCTGAGTGTCTCTTTTGAAAATACTGTTCAAAAGCCTAAAATCTGGTGGAACAGTACCTGTATGATATGAGGGAGAGACTTCACTGAATAGTACAACCAGATGCTTAATTTAAGAGGCAGAATGTCATGCCAGTGTGGCCTGTCAGATCTACAAAAAGGAAGCAAATATATATATACAAGTCTGACTAGCAGTGTCAATATTTCCTCTTCTTTAAGAAAGCATCTGGTGTTTTTAGGTTACCTCTCATTTTTGTCCTGTCCCAAGGACTTAATCTCCTCTGTTGTCTTACTGCTTTGCTGCTTCTTCTTCTTCTCTCTCTTCTTCCTGCTCAGAAGCTCATCCTGAGAAGAATTATGACACAGCAGCTCTCACTAGGCAAGCTAAAGTAAATGTAGTATTTCAGCTAACATTACATGATGACGACTCTGCTATACAACGATTCATCACTTACCAACTGCTTTTCAAGGTAGATGGACCATATAACTGCATAGTGACCCACAGTCAGAATGAGGAAGAGGAGGAAGCCCAACTCTCCATTACTCATCTTCCTAACACGTCGATAGTAGAAGACAGGCTGTCTCCAATCTGGCAGCCCATTAACCAGGATGTCGTCATAGCTGTGAAGATAGTAAGTAACTACTGTGTAAAATTTATTTTTAAAAGACTTTAGCAAATGTAATACAAAGTTCATAGACCCTAGTCACAGTCACACTGATTTAGTATCTTACTCATGGGCATAATGTCAAATTATTGAGGTTCCGATTTCATCTCCATTTAAGTTTTGGTTCTCTACCAGGGGGCCGGGAGTCCCGGGACCTAGAGGGGGACCTCAGCAAACTTCCAAAGAGGCCACAGAATGGCTACGAATTATTTAATTACACACACACACACACACACACACACAAACTAACTTAAAATGCTAAAAATACAAACAAATAAATAAAAAAATTTATATGTAAATTTAAATAATACTTTTCCCCTTTAATAACTATGAAAAATAGAACCTTATTTTGTAATCACACAAAGAATTGTGATTAATTGATTTAATATATTAACACTCACATTGCCTGTTAATACTATCATAATCTTCTATCTTCACTCTCACTTTCTCGTGTCACCACATATACGATTAACTACCATAGGAGCTAGAACTTTTAGCCATATGGCCCCTCCCCTATGGAACTCTCTCCCTCTCGATATTCATAATGATAGTCTGCATACTTTCAAATCCTGTCTTAAGACCTATCTTAAGGGTTTTTAAATCAAATTTAAGGCTTTTTAAGACCTGCACAAATAAAACTAACACTGTTTGAGAATCACTGGTGTAGGATGAATAAAAAACCAAATCATAAGAATCTCACCTTTGTCTTCTTTCCTCATCCTTGAGAACTTCGTAAATGGCAACCAACTAGTAAGAAACGACAAAGAAGATATTTCAAATGTAATGAACTGAATTCCAAAATGTATGTAGAAGCAAGCAATCAACATGATCTACATTAAGCCAAAGAGTACTTTCATTCAAGCTTAACAATGCACCTACCTGTCGAAACTGGTTTTCTGCATCTTCATCTTTGTTTTTATCTGGATGTAATGTAAGCGAGAGCTTTCTATATGCTTTCCTGATCTCAGAGGAGGACGCATCCTGTTAGAAACAGAATCAGGAACATTACAATCATAAACGCTTAATTGCCAATATTTACAAGAGTCAGAAACACATATACTCTGAGACTACACTCCAGTATGTTATATACGTATGTAATAAAAATCATCACATGATCATTTTGGTAGCATAGACTGTGTGATTGGATTGCCTTTGGTGTTTCAGGCAAAAATAGATAACAGTTACTAGCAATAAAATAAGCAAATTTTGTTGTCATATCTCCTTTCCTACATGAAGAATAAAATTACTACCACTAAACATACTGTATGTTAGCAATATCAACTGGAATATGCAGCTTAAACTGACAGCTGTATCTGGTACACAGTTTTGGACTAGCAACAGCTACCAGCTGATCATACGAGTGTTTTGGAGCATGGTAGCTGCTTTACCAGCATGGACTAGCTAATAATAACCATCTTAGACCAGAAGGAAACTAGCTACCAGCTCCTAAACAGAGCTACAATTTTTTTTTTTTTTTTTTGCGGAGAATTAGCAATTTTCTTCTAAATGCATTGACAGCTAATTCCTGCAAGGTATAGGTATAGCAGCGGAATTTGTTTCATGTATCCACAATTCCCCATATATCTGAATCACGGTTGACGCGTTAGTGAAGAAAGTGAAACCATTTTTTTTTTTTTTACGCGTAGCGGTTATGATTATAAAAGCTCGGGCTCTTCGATGCATTAAATACCACTTAGCAACTGAATAGCGAAATTAAAGCAGGGCGTTAAAACAATCGTTTATGTGCTGAGCAATGACACGTCATGTTGTGTTGTATAGGCCCACAGCCTGGAGGTTTCTTTGTCAATGCCCACCGCCGTCCAGGTTCTGCAGGAGGCAGAGTCCGTCTACAGCTAACGTTACCCTAAGTCGGGGGGCATATTTGTGAGGTTGAAGAGAGCTAACGTTATTCGGCTAATGGTTTGGTTACTTTAATAAGAATGCAATCACTATAAACTCTGGAGGCCACACTGCGATAAATCAACGTCGGTGCGCTGCAATAGGTTCAAATTGAGTGCATTTAACAGTTACCGACACCGTTTGAATGACACGAGTTAAAGGCGTAACAAATTTGAATTACGAGTTACATCAAGTTGTTCTTACCTGATTAACCGACAGGAACTCGTAGAAGGTTTGGGGGATTTCCTCCACTAGATCGAAAAGCTCCAGGTCTGCGTCCCATGCTAATGTTGGCAATGGCTGAATAACGAACAGCCCGGAGAACAACACCAACGTAAGGATCTCAGGCAAAGCCATTGTTGAAAGTTTTATATGTTTTCGAAGGTTTACCACACACTATCCATTCGGAAACCTTAGTTTTGAGACGCCTTTAGCATAACTTCCCGTCGTTTGGCTCAGACGGGCCCATAGCTCGAGCTCAGCCTGCTGTACGTACACGTTTCACATGCAGCCGCCACAGCACGAGCCAATAAGCATGAAAGCTTCAGTGCAGTGACATGGTGCGTGCGTCGTGTCTCGTCCATAGTGCTACTTTCTGGACCCCTAGCATTTCAATTTTTGAGGTATAGATTATTTCATTATAGTATCAAGTGAGCATTATGTAGGCTATAGCCTACCGGTAGATGCGTAGCAGTATTTTTTTTTTCTCCCAAACACAAAAAAGATTATCCCGTTTTTTGCTTTCTAGGCTTTCCCACGTCTAAAATATAAGGCTATCTCTTTGGTCTTTTCCTTGATTGTAAAAGAAGTGAAGTCACCACCAGAAACGTGTACTGGGCCTATTCTTTTCACTATTTATTTTATGATTGGAGAGATATGAAAGAATGATTCAATCCATGTAGCCTAACGCTGTTTGTTGTTCTCTTAACCTAATCATCTAATTTCAATCGTTGGTCTCAATTTTCAAAATTTTGATCCATTCATCCCGTCTCAGGGCTACATTCATCCCGTTACCTTTCGACAGAAACAGGGCCATGAAGTTCAGATAAAGGTCGATTAAACGGTCCTACTGGCAGTAAGCTCAAGTGAACAGTGCATTGGTTTAACATTAAGCATGACTAATATCTCATTAGCGCCTAGTTTTTCTCGGCGATTTTATGAACAAGAAAATAATGATACTGATAGCCTATTGACAGATCATAGAGTCAAAACATTTGAAATGCTAGTTAAGATAGGCTATAAAGCTTAGTTAGACTTTATATCGTTAAGGGAGTAAACAAAATATATTGTTAAATATAGGCCTATACCCAACGAATTGAAGATATTTTAATATAGAAGAATAGGCTATAAGGCTATATTTTATAAGCCATTTGCGGAGATGATCAGTGACATTTAAAAATAATCAGCCTTTTTATATAATATGTTTATAATTATTTTATTGTCTTTTATAGGCCTATATTTTTTTTTCAATTAACGCAATGCCATTGTTTTCTATCTTTGATGGCCATTAGTGAAGTTGGATTTAAGACATGCGCAAACATGTTCAATTCTGTGACAGGCTACTTTAGGGAAAACTTAAAAAAAAAAAAGATTCTAATTGATCCTAAACTTCTATAGCCTAATTTAGAGACTCATATGAGGGCGTCGTTGCGCTATTTACGGATAGTAGCCTAGCTATTTTTAAGTGGTTGGCCTTTTTAAGTAACAAATCTGAAATCTGAAAAAAAAAAAAAAAAAAAAACATAGCTACATCTCCATTTTCTTTTAGTTTTGTGGAAAATCTTTAATTTACCCATGTTCGTTGTTTGTTAAACTCTTGTCCTTGAGGCGGCACTGACAAGTTGTGTCAACTTTATAGGACACACGCTCCAACGTGTGACGGGGATTTTGTTATCAGTGAGCAATTAAAACATCCAGTTAGACGAGCAACAGCTTGAGGTTTAACCAAGTGACGGGAGGGAATAGTTCTGCAAAATAGGCTAAAGAAAGCAATGCAATAGCCTATTGCAACCGCCTAGTCTAAAAAAATATTAGGTAAATGCGTAAATCAATTAAAGCGCGGAAGCCAAAAGCACGATTTACCAAAATGCTATACTATAATTACCGGCTCTAAATAGGCTAAATAGGAAATAAAAAATAAATTTTCACTGGGCCATATATAGCCCATTTTTGGTGATCTGTTAACGGTTTTTGTTTCCCATTTATATTAATCTTTATAAATAAAATATAGAGCATTTCTTATTTGAGTAGGCTAATTTTATTAAATACATCAGAATTACAAACCTTTTACACTTCACTTGTCTACATATCCATATTTGTACTTGGAAAATTGCCATGTGAACATTTCCACTCCACTGTGTCAATCATGTAATCTAATCAATTATATTTGATTTCCCCCCTTTTCTTGCAGGTTCTTTCTAGCTGTAGCCTATGGCAGTATCGAAAAGGAAAGGAGAACTTTATTTGGCTATTATTAATGAGCAGAGTAGCCTACTTAAATACATTGAGCCAATAAGAAGCGGCACAAATCATTCAGATAAAATCTGAACAGATTATTAACGCCGTAACACTGAAAAATCGACTAGGCTATGAACGATACGCGGAGGTATTGTTTAGCCTATAGCCTACACAAGGGGAAAAATGCAAACCAGCTCTTTGACTTGACTTATTTGACATGGCTACCAGGCCATGCCTATGTAGCTAACATACATTTGTATGAAATATTAAACCAGTAATATTATCACAATCTGATGTCTGACCTTTTTTGTCCATACATTATGCTTTATTCGTATGCATCAAACGATTAAACAATATTCATGTTTATTCATAAAATCGTCGTCATTCGATTTAGACCATCAAAGACATAAACTCAAAATAAATACTCAAAGCCGCTTTATCTTGACCTCCAGCTCCCATTCCACACATCAATTTTGTGGGATCAGTACACAATCAATAATCAATACAGTCATTAAACTTTAAGTTAATAGCCTATAAGAAAGACTTTTTGAGAGATCTGCTCATTTTGTTAGTCAGTTATACTTTTTAACAAGTCGCTTTTAATTGTCTTCATGGGCGAAGATGAAAGAACCGATCAGATGAAAGCGCTCGTGCTTTAAATGGTAATGTATTTATTTATGTATAAATAAGATTCGGGTTCACATTTCTTGGCAGTAATCGCGCAAAGAATGTCTGAGACGAAAGCGTGCAACACATTTGTATTCACTTCATTTATTTTAATAGTTTCCTATGCTGTCTGTGTGCAGATGTTGTCAAAAACTTCAGTCTGTCCTAGCATAGGCTCTCTCTCCAGAGTTGTTGAAGATTTCGTGCTGCGTTAACACCCGCCTGGCGATTGAGATATACGGCCATTTTGATGAGTTACATCTGCTGTCGGAATAAAGAAATAATCGGTATCTTGAGAGAAAGGTAGGCTACACTATAGTCGCTGAAATTACAATTGGCTTATCCTGACCAATTCGATTGCTGCAGTTAATGGTTCGTTTTTTTATAGGCAATATATTATTATTATAGCCATGTGAAACTGGTACGACGTGGTAACACAAGAAGCTTTACGTTTTGCAGAAGCCGGAACGGTCAACGCGAAAGTGCCTCGGGTTTCTACCAGCATGCTGAGCGTCTTTGTTTTCGCTGAAGTGCCTGTATTAGGGTAGCTGACGTCATGGCAGGCAGCCTGCGCGTGTGGTTTGCAGCTGAACGCATGCAGTGTCCTAAACCACAGTCCAGCGCTACAGAGAAAAAACACCAAACCGATCACAATTCCACTGATTATCTGACAATTATGTGTGATCTGAACTGTTACACTAAGGGGGCGCTTAGGTAACTGCGCAAACTTTTATGATCTGTAGAATTTGTAAACAAAATTGAAGAAAACTCTTTTGGTTGAAATTGATAAGTAGGCTAGCCTATTTCCAACAATAAAGTCAGGACTGGTATAAAGTAGCGAATGGTAATTTAATAAAACATGCAGTTGCTTAGAAACGCCTTTCTTTTAATGTGAGTTAGTGTATAGTAGCCTATATGTGTAGTCAGTGTCACGTTCGATATTGGTTATAGGCCTATGGCAAAATATTGCAGCAATAGATATAGCCTAAAGGATAGCCAAATTCTTAAGATATTCACATCAAGAGGTTAATTTAATCACCACCTTCTTTTCTATGAGAGACATAACTTCACTGTAACATGTGTGAAAATGATTGTGAATAAAAACATTACGAGTCATTACCCTGATATGAGGCGCGTAATAGCCTAACTTCTATACGCAAAGCCCACAATTTTCTATTTGGAGGACACGTCAAGTCAACTAAAAATGTAGGCTAACCAAAAATTAGGAATGTAAATAGCCACTAAGACTCATTTCGATAAGGCTATTTGCTTATGGTTTAAATAACTATAGCCTATAAAGGCAGTGAAGTAAAATATTTTATATGCGTAGGCTATAGGTCTACATTGAGCAGCAGTTACAGGCACCGGGTAGCAAACAAGTTGGCCAATGAAACGTTAATTTTACTACATTAAAAACAATCAGCGTGAGTTAATAAATGGAGAATTTTTTTTAACGATTATTGATTTCTCTTGCATTAGCCAACTTTTATGATTCCATTTAAAAAAGACTAGTTTGACATTCAAAATAACCCCTGTAGCCTATTCTTTTGCATCTGGGCATTATGATTTGCGTGGAAATTAAACATCTTCTCTAAAAGTTAGTTCATTGCCTATATACGAACCACTACCAAACTACATGGCTTGGCGAGAGGTTTTTCTCTTCAGAAGTGGTGATGTGGGTGGTGAGGTTTGACAAAGACATCCGTCAGAGGGGTACCCTATTGATGATATACCCCACTACTAATTCCCAGGCTACCCGTAAGGAATGAGATCACGTGATGGAGTGGGGCGGTCGAACTAAGCCATTTTGGGGACTGTGTCAGTTCGCACACACTCAATCATCAGACACTGTGTTTTTCCAAATCGCTGTGAGGGAGCAGTACGCCTCTGGAATTTAACATCTATGACCGGAATCTGTGGATTTATCTGTGAGTCAAATCGGAAAGTGTCTGCAAAGGCTAAGCTACGGTAACATATGTGCAATTGCACAAGAAGGCCACAATGAGCACGGTGGTAGTGCGCTAGTTCGAGCCATTGACAGCGTCTGCAGCTCATTCCAAGATGGCCGCTTCAGTAGCATTCATTTTTTGCTGATCGGCTCTCAAGTTTCATTGTCTACCACAAACAAAGCTAGGAAACCATCGGGAATATACTGGGTATGTACGCTTGGATGTACAAAAGAGTGGAGTAACGAGCTCTTCTGATTTTGTTTTCTTTTTCCTTCTTCGGAGGCAAGAGAGTAATGTTGCCTCTTGTAGATCTGTGATCGTTTCTCGTACGAATTTCATTTCAGTTTTCTCACATTTTTTTATTAAACGCAACCAATGGCATATGTTAACACAATGTGCACCTCAATGAGTATGGCATCTTTGTAAAACTAAAGTATATTGTTCTCTTCGAGTGTTGTTTGTAACCTAAAAAGTCGGCGCGCGCTAAAGAACAGGCGAGTTGTGTCAGGTGTTAACGGGTGTCCACATTCACCCATTTCTTCTCGCGTTAAAATCAATAATTTGCTCTCTTATTTTATAGAATTGAGCAGTCTAGAGAGTGTATATTTAGGAAAAAAATACTTCACAATGTTTTAATGGTGTCGGTTAATTTTATTAACTTAAATTCATATGCGTATTTGTTGGGTACCTCCTCCTATGGCTGTAACAGCATGAAATACCATTATTTTGAGGTGGTTAATTTCCGAGTAAATATATTTTCAAGCGTGTTTACTATTGTTTATTTGTCACTAAATGTAACACGTTTTGGGTGTCTTAAAAATATTCTAAAACATTGTCTCGATTCAATGCAACCTTGATCTCACACTTCAGACTGAACTGAATCTTTTTTTTTTACAGAGAAGGATACGAATCCTTCTAAGATTTGACACTTACATTTTCGTCAGTCTGATAAAATATAGATCATAATTTTGAATCAGTCAGTGGTTAACTAAAATGTGACTCACACCCGATTTGTCACACGTTCATAAACGGTTTTTGATAACTCTATTCAAGGAATAAATAAATATGTTCTAAAATTGGTTGTTAACTCGAACTTAATTGATAGTTCTCTACCAAAGTTCTATAGTTCTCTGCCAAATATTTTTTTTCCCCTGGCCATATTTAAATGATTAAGCCGTCACTTGCAGACTGCTGTTTTCACAATGTCTAGCCCGTACTATGCTGTGCCATAGCCTATTTTTTATCTTATAGCCTTTAGGCCTATATTTTCACAGATTTTTTTTCCACACCGTAAATATCTGTATTTAATAGCCAAATCATAAAATGCTTGCTAGCTTATTTCTGACAGTAAAAGAAAGAGGACACATCATTGTTATTATGGATATGAAGACATGACTCTGTTATCTGCAGCCTACCTATTCGATAAACTGTCAGATTTCCTGGAACTGCAGTTTTTTTTTCCTTAACATAGACTCTGTTCTTCTTTCTTCATAGAAAAAAAAAACTTTGTTCCGTTTTCTAGTGCATAGTGTTAAATTATAGTACAATTTGAATATTGTTACTAAACCATATATTAGTCTTGTGAGTTTTCATTATTGGTCAAGGCCGAGGAAGGGCCAACCAGTTCCAAACTAAAGCACACCTGCTTTTTTCGCCTTCGCTGGAACCTAATCGCCGCCTGTTTCGTTCAATCTCCGATCTACAAATTTAATCAAGTAAAAGAATACAGTCCAACTTCATTAAAGACAGTTGTTACGTAGCCTAATAAAGAACTAAAAGTAGCATACAAAAATACTTTATCTTAGGCTATAGCTATTTTGAATTTGTTTGTTTTTTGTCGCTGACTAAAATGCAAGGTGTTGTTCTTCACTCTTTTGAATGGTATTACGTTCGCCATTAGAACGCTATTGAGCTGTTTTTGTAGCGCATTATAAGAGTGTAGTAGCCTATAATGTCCTTAGCAAGATGTTTTCTCAGTCACTGAGCAACTATCTAAAGGTTGGTCTGTGCCAAATCTAACGTTAGATCATCTACATTTATTTGACTGTATTTACTGCGTTGGATTCAGTACGCTCTGCATTGGGAAGGTTTATAATTGAACATTCGCAGTTACGGGATATTGGTATCTGCATGAAAATTGATCACGTTTGAACTAACCCCAGGCTAATATCGCAGTCGAGAGATAGCGGGACACATACGCGAGCTCTCGAGCCTCCTTTGACTGTGTTCCTCATCGCAGACATCGGCAAGGCAGGGAAGATCTGCATTCACGATCACATTTGGAAGCGATGCTTGTTGCAATGGTGGTTGTACGACGTGTTTAGGTAGTGATCATCACTTCTTCTTCAACAATATGTGTGGTGCACAGGTCGCAGCCTTGCGAGGGCGAACCCGCCTGGACGCGGGGCTGTCTAGCAAAATGGCAGCCACGTTCAAGTAGCGGCATGTTTTTTAGCAAGAGAAACAGTGGTCGAGAGGAAATTATCCCGCTTTACCGCCAATAGGTTGAATTTATGATCATAATGATCCGGACCATCTGTGAATCATGCGAGGTATGCGCTCCGTTTTGACTGGCACAATGCCAATTACAACCCGTCGTCATAGCAACTGTAAGTGTGGACATTTTAGCTTTAACTCTCACCTGTACGCATCCCTGCAAATGAATGAAAACCATTTAAAATTGTGAGCGGACACTTCCCTGGAATGCCAATGAGATAAGACAAAGGCGATATGAATTTAGATTAACACTATAGCCTAGTTTATCTGAGTTGTCAATTGTCGGGTTATGTTAAAGGTGTAGCCTATCCTATTTTGTCTGTTTGTGTCGCATTTTTGTTCGCTTTAAGTGCAAGTTGACCATCTAAAATGAGTAACCAGACTATTTTTATGGGCTATTAAAAATGACTAAATATTAATCGGTGTCTTGTTTGGTTATCAGGGCAGCGAACTCTCATGACAATGCACCGTACAACAAGAATCAAGATAACGGAGCTCAATCCTCATTTGATGTGCGTTTTATGTGGAGGATACTTCATTGACGCCTCCACCATTGTCGAATGTTTGCATTCATGTAAGTCCGAAATCTGTCATAATCTAGTATGTTATTAAATGAATACTTATCTTTAATGCTTTGCTTTGTTGGGCAATTTAATCGATCAGGCAGGCTACAATTAATTTGTCGTTTGTTGTTTTTACAGTCTGCAAAATGTGCATTGTGAGGTATCTGGAGACCAGCAAATATTGTCCTATTTGTGATGTCCAAGTTCATAAAACAAAACCTCTCCTCAATATCAGGTAATGATTATGTGTATTTTAATTAAATACTTTATTTCTGATTACCATAATATTATTTCAGTAGCCTAAATGCTGCTATATACTTCCGGAAAATCCAATAAAGCTTTGAATTTCTGTAGGCTAAATTAAGGACTGAATGAAGGCAATGTTTCTTTATATAGATACCAAGTATACACTCAAATAATGCTTGTATATTTCAGGTCTGATAAGACCCTTCAGGACATTGTTTACAAGCTGGTGCCTGGTCTGTTCAAAAGTAAGTGTAAAAAGTTTGTGTTCATTTTAATTATATTTATTAATTTAATTTCTGAAGGGCTGGGCATTGCATAACTTCTGACAAAATGTCATGATGTGACAAAGGACTTAATATTTGAATGTTTTTTTTCTGATTTATGTTGAAAATTCATAGCAATAACACATTACTAAACAATTCTTAAGAAATAATGTATTCATTGTGCTTTTGTAACTCAGATGAGATGAAACGAAGGAGGGATTTTTATGCGGAGCATCCATCAGTTGATGGTAAAGTGTTAAGATGGTCATTGTGATGTTTTAAATAATTCATAAGCAGTCTTGTTTTTTTTCTCTACATGTTGTAATCATTTATCTGTCCTTCAGCTACTAATGGTTCTAATGAAGACAGAGGAGAAGTGGCAGATGAAGACAAGAGAATCATTGCTGATGATGAGATCATCAGTCTGTCCATTGAGTTTTTTGATCAGAACAAGTAGGTTCAGTTCAACATAAACTCCTTATACATTTAATTATCATTAAAGATCACTTTCATGTTGCTTATGAAATTGACAAAGAAATGGTAATTTAATAAATAAAAAAAAAAAGTCATGTAAAAGTAGTTGGCTACACCAGACATGAAGTTTATAGTATTAGAAAGACATTACATTCTTTTTTTTAATGATCAGGTTTGATAGTAAAGATGGAGAAGAAAAGGATACCACAAAAGAGGTAATTAATTTCCTAATTAATAAATATCCGAGAATAAGTCTCACTGAGTCAGTTTTGAGGGTTATAGTGGACTGTACTTAATTTTTGTAATGGTCTGATTTTCATAGGTGAATGTAAAGCGGTACTTACAATGCCCTGCAGCTATGACAGTAATGCATCTCAGAAAATTTCTCAGAAGCAAAATGGATATTCCATGTACCTTTCAGGTAATCTTGTTTGCATTCACTTTCTAAAAGGTTTCATCTGCTTTCAACACCTTTTATATATTGACAAATTGAGCTGGTTTAGATAAGATTCTTTCTTTTTTCAGATCGAAGTTATGTATGAAGATGAGCCATTGAAAGATTATTATACCCTTATGGATATTGCTTATATCTACACATGGAGAAGGGTAGGAGTATTGAATCTGAGATATTTTAAATTGTGTTATTATACATTTTAGTCCGATATCTTTTAAAGCGGAGATAATAACATGTTGATATTTTACAGAACGGGCCCTTGCCATTAAAGTACAGAGTTCGCCCTGGTTGCAAAAAAATGAAGTTGAGCAGCCCAAGGGATGATATGACCGGCGGCAGAAGGCCTGATACAGAAAGTGATTCCAGCAGTGACAAACCAAACAGCCCGACTGCTGCTGCCGCCCCCTCGACATCCTCTACTCTGCCCAGCCCAAGCACCCCTGTCCAGTCTCCACGTCCCAACTTCCCCCATATCTCCACTCTTAATGGAGTCTCTGCCAAAGTGGGCCACAATGGCCAAACTCCTTTCAGCAGCAAAGTCTGCAAAACTTCTCATAATGGCTCCAACTCTCTAGAGTGACTTCATGAATGCCAAAGCCATCAACCCCATGCAAACAGAGCTGTGATGTAGATGCTTTCTTTATAAACCACCTCTTCAATTTTTTTATATCATTTTTAAATATCTTTGTTTTGTCACCATGTGTGAAAACTTTGTAACACAGCATTGTTTGTGTTATATTTTGTATTAATTACTATTGCATAACTAATATTGTGAAGAGTACTGGAGGGAAACTCGGAAAGAAGGAGAATGTATCTCGGTGTTTTATAAACTGTCTTGTTCGTTTAGACTAGAACATCATATGTATATAAATAATTTCCTTGTCTATGAAGTCTCCAATAAAATACATGGCGGCACGCGGAATGTTTATCCAGATTGTATGGACTTTATTCGGCTGAAATGTGTAACACCACTAAATTTGCAGATTAAAGGGCATAAAGGCAGCGTCAGTGTTGTTTTGGACAAAACCAGAAGCTGTAATTAAAAAATCTGAATAAAAATCTGATACGTATGTGCTCGTTGTATAACTTAAGTTGAGAAATGTAGAGTCACACGATGATAGAAACGGAGTCTTCATCGCGTGATACTACTAACGTTACATTTCTCAACTTCTTTCTTGCTCTACAATTCTGTTCAAGCGGTTGTTTGTTGTTTACTTTGTCTAAATAAACATTTTAATTTTTTTATTACCAAATACAGTGTGTGGACTTTATAAAACAAAACTCCCGTGACTTTTTTTTTTTGCCAGGCAGGCCTTGATTCTGCGTCAAAAACCTACTTCGGCCTTGAATAAATTCGGTTCTCAGGTCAAAGGAAGCTGTTTATATTTTAGCTGTACAAATATAAATGGTTTAAAACAACATTTATTGGTTAAACTGCGACATTTGTGGTCGAATAGTTTCTTACCGTACGACGCCTTCATGAAGTGTAGGTAGGCCTAATTTTCTCAGTTCAGAGCAGGAAGTCTGTGCTTTGACCCTGATCAATAGAAATGTATCCACATAGTGTTCAAACAACAACAGATAATGCCATGGTGGGTGCAAACTAGAAAAATAAGAGTTTATAAGACTATAATCCCGTTAGAGACAAAAACAGATAAAAACAAAAAAAATAATCGGCCAATAATGACAATGAGAAATAGCTAACTTACGCCTTTGACTATTAAAGTATACGTTAAATATTTTATAAGGGTCTAGCTAATAGCTATGTCCAGCCGGAAAAAAAATCTTTCAACATTTAGCTGTAAGTTAGCCTACTGGTAAAGGTAACTTAGCCTACTAGCTAAGCAGATCGCTCTCATTGGCCTTCTTTAGGCTTCACTCTACTGAATGTCAGACCTTCACTGGACTTAACAGGTCCACACTGAAGATTTACATAAATATTTACTTAAGTGCACAGTAGGCTATTAAAGCCTATTTCGTTATCGTAATTAAACTAGTTCCTATGCCTAATTATCTTAACTCAGTAATTTGAACAAAACCTGTAGTCCTAACCTAACGATCTCCAAAGAAACACCGTGTTTATTAGAATGGCATGATCTAGGCATTTTAATTATTTATCTTATGTCGCCCGCGCTTGATTAATCTCGTTGGTGTTCTGTCAGAATTAGCGGCTCATGATACACAACAGGCTCTTTGGTCGATGATGAACAGGTAATTATCGATCTTTTTTTAAGTTTAAAATCAGTTTTAAATGTTAAACATTTTATTTATATAAAAAAGAAAGAAAAGAAAAGTTCGGTAAAATAAGCTACATTTACCTTTGTTAAAATCTTTTGAAAGTCGTAAATTTAAACAGCCGCCGAAGCGCATTTTTTTGATATTATGTCTCTGAAACGCAAAGCGCCAGTTTCAGTTTAAATTAAATGAAGAGTGCGTTTATTTAGAATTTATTATAATGTTGCGCTGAGATTAACCTCAGTGTGCCTAGATAATTAAAAAACAGGCCTATTGATAATACGATAACAAATAAAAAATAACAATAAATCAATAAATAAAAAGGTCATACGAAGGATAATTTTCTGTTGTTTCAGCTGTTCTGGATTCTAAACTACTCGTTTGATAGTGTTCGGCACTGTTTGACAAACATAAATGACACTACATAAAGCCTACCCTCAAAGTCAATACACACTGATTATGCTGTGTAGCGTTTCATATTAAAATGAAAAGATCATTACAAATTTCCGCGTCTAAAATAGGCAAAGAGTTTCTGGAAGGCCTACATTGATTGTCATGCCACAGTACGGGAGCCTTATGCGCCCTCGTGTGGTTGTAAGCAGTTAATGCATCCACAAGCCATTACAGTGTTATGAAATATACCAACAAGATGAGACCTCTGTTCTTTTTAATTACATGAAATTGTATCATTTATGATAGTGATTTGTTATATATATATATTTGAAATATGGAAATATGTAACATTTTACACAAAATCACTCCTATAAAACTTACAAAATGTTGCCATTGTGAGCCTTTATTATATTTTGAAAGTCAAGTAAAAGCTGTTCCATTTGTATTTAACCAAAGACATATTATTAAAAACGGAACATGAACCATTATATAAAATATATTTTGTCTATCCATGAGTTTAACAAAAAACACAACCAAATATAAACCTTTTAGGGGAAGCATTTAGTATTTTTTAATGGTTTTCTTGATTTTGCCATAATACATGAATATTATATAAACATTAATCAAGCTGAGCAATGCATCGTTTTATTGAACAATGCTTATGGGACAGGATGCTTTTAAATATTTTAGGCCTACAGCACAAACACATAAGAGCTACACACTTTCATGATGTAGACAGTTATGACAAATAGACTGACAACCAATAATATCTTCCTTTGACAGCGTAATTAAAAGGGCTCATATTTCCTTCACTTTTTTTCTCTTCCTCAAACGTCGAAGTATCAAACTCACACGGTACCATCAACATGAAAGCATGTTTTTACAAATTACATCACATGAGATCAAAACTCTATACAATTTGAGACAAAGTGAAGTTTTTCCCCCCTCAAAAGCTCATTGAAATGTCTTCTTTGAGATTCAAATGTTGTACATACATCAAATTCATCAGACTCAGAGAGAATAAATCTTGAGTGTGTTAATGAAGCGTGTTGTTGTGCTGAATTACACACATAGACTTCCACTGAAAATTGTCCTAAAACAAGAACTGACATTGCTTGATAGGACAGAAATGAAAATACAGCAATACATCAAGCCTCAAAAGAGTTTGAACAAAAAAACAACTTCAATTATAACAACAATGTATTGGTAAATTAGGCTAACAGGAAAACCGTAAAGTTTTTGCACCATTAGGACTGCAACATTTAGTCATAATATTGCAAACACGTAATACACTTGCCTATTTACACATCTACACATGAACAGCAAAACCACCTTAGGATTCATCCTATTCACCTTTCCCTTTTTAGAAAATAACATTTTTCAAACGTCTCTTTTTTAAAAAATGATTCAAATACAAAATTAAATAATTCAGAGTAAAAAAGGCACACCCTTGCACAGTGTATACATGTCAACACATACAGAAGAATATTTAGGATTACTATGCAAACAATATTCCAGAAGACATATCACAATATCTATATATTTTTATAATACTAAAGGTCTCTGGGATCACACAAAGTTTGGACAATGATGACAGAGAGAGAGAGAGAGAGATCAACAGTAAGACAGAGTCAGGTAGCGTCCTCCCCTCTTTACAGTGCAGCTGAAACACTTTATGCAGATTCAAGCATCAACATAGCGGCAGCACAACTGCATTCTCAAGAGAACGGCCCACTGTAAACTTGCTAATTGTTACTGTAAAAAAAAGAGGAGGTACAAAATATGCTTCCTTTTCATAACATGTTCTGTAATCAACAAAAAACAGGCAATGTCTTGTTCTTTCACTAGGGATACAAAAGTGTCGACGCACAAGTAACCCATTAGGTGCTTTTAACACATTCTACAAATCACTACTATTGCATGACCCTCCGCGAGTCAGTGGTAAAACTGGAATCTTTTGCATAAACGTTTTGGTGCATTAGATCATGTGCAAAATCTGTTGCTTTATACTAAACATTACTATCGGAGTCAACTGCAAACATTGAGCTCCTGTGCAAGACTTTACAATGCACAACAGGCAGATCATCTAAATCCAATTCGCTTAATTATGAATTTAGCAGTTGAACCTGAAGTTGCATCATTTTTTTTTTACCGTTACATGCGCTTTTTGTAAACGGATAGAAAAAAACAGATTTTATTTAAAGGTACTGCCTGCAGCTAAAGAGCGATAGTGCAACACTTTCAAACAATTATGCTCCATTTTATTTTTATTCTGACTGGTCATTTTTGTTCAGGGCTAAATTTATTTTATGAATTAAAATATATTTTTAAAAACTGGAATTTTTTAGAATTTTTATTAAGAACAGTGAATTTTTCTCTAGAGAAAACAAAGGGACAATAAATATATAAGCAGCTTTGAGAATTCCAGTATGATCATCATACCACGTAGCTGGGCACAAACAACATCACTCGGTTTCTCAATCAACGATATCTAACACAAAGATACAGAACGCTATATATGCATGACTATATCACACCACATGGAGCCATAAATCTACTGAGAAATCGAACAGAGGAGGAGAAAGAAACTGTAAACAAAAAAAAGATCTTGATAGATCTCAGAAGTGATCCTTTGACAAGCGGCAGAGAGACGATGTATCCGTTAGCACAGCGAAACATCTCTCAGGATATGAGCTCATATGTGACCACCTGTGATTCAGGCCGCGGTTAGGACAGAATGGTGGCGATGAAGTCATAAAAGCGCTTTGAATATTGCTCAGGGTTGACCGTTGAAATCTCTGCCCCTGCCTGGAAAAAGGAGGAGCAAACATGTCACTTAGTACTAGCACAGTTTATGACATATTTGGAACTATAATAATAATTCATTACATTTATATAGCGCTTTTCTCTGCACTCAAAGCGCTTTACATAGAAGGGGGAACTGTGTTTGTAACTCTTACCCCATGTTTGACTGTCTTAGCTGCATGGGCTGCTTTCTTCTTGGCATCATATGGAGTGAGAATGTCAATCACCGCCATGAAGTAGATTTCTTTTTTAGGAGCATCTGTAAGGAAGAATGAGCTACTGTTTTTAAGCAAGAACTGGAACAAAATGAGACAGAACTATCACTTGCCCAGTGCTGTGCTGCCACTGCATATTTAACATTCACTGAGCTTGTACATCCATTTCTGTCATGACAACTTCTAACAACTGTTTGGCATGGAAATGGATGTGATAATGTTAATGTCTGGTCTTGGTGGAATAGATCTGCCATGCCAAGTGCGGGACTTGCTACTGCCAATACATACACAACACGCTGCTGTACAATATAGCGTACATGAATTACCCATAGCAGATCTATACAGGTGGAGCGTTTCTACAGCAAATCTGACCAAGTAATTGAAAGTTGAGCAGTGAGCTCATTGGCTGCTGATACAGCAGGAACCAATCAGCTGTGCCCTATAGAGAACGATGTGGAAAAAAAGGAAAATGTAACATTTAATAAATAAATATTTCTAGTAAATATAAAAAGCATTGCTAAAAAATATAAATAATAAAATCTGAACTATCGACCTGACTGTGCATAAAAAAACGTTTAGATTTTTAATCCACGAATGTGCAATATTACACATTATAATTTAAATATGTCTGAATTTACAGTATTTACAGAGGAATAGTGTAACACAGTACAGATTTTTTACCCCCAATGTATAATGGTTTTTCAAAACTCCAAATATTAAAATTGTGTGCATTACTTGTCTAGTATTATTCATGCTACAGGCATAAATGACACCTTAAGTCATTCAGCTTATTTATGAAAGGTGTAGTATTACTTTTCTAAGTGATTGTTCTCACAACTGTCATCCAGATAAAATTATAAGCTATATCTAGAGACTACAAAACCATAGCCACCTAGAACATCCTAAAAACCATCAAGCAACCCTACTTTTAATTTAGTTTGAGCTAGAAAAATGACTCACTTTCATGGCTCTTGATGGCATAAACGTCAATGATGGGGTCAAACTCTCCCGGGCCCAGAGGTCTATTGCTGTCTAGTGTGTTACTGGGGCTGTCTGGTGGGGAGCCAGTGGCCCCTCCATCGCTCTCCATTCCCTCCTCCTCGCCAGCGTCGTTGTCTTCACTCTCCTCCTCGGGCTGTTCCTGCTCCCCTCGCTCCACATCATGGATCCCCACCAGCAGACTGTAGTCCATCAGCTTCAGCTGGGCCAGGAACTGGAAACACAGTTTTCAAAGGATTAAGCATGAAACAATCATTGTCTTTTTAATTAGACACAGAGGGGTGATTAGGGAGCGAATGAGTGTTTAGATAAGAGTTTAATGATCCAATACATTAAACAAAGTAAATGAATAGCAAGACAGTAGCAAAGCACATGTGGATGAGCGCACAAACTTAATGCACACAGACCTCTACATCATTCTTCAGTTTCTCCAGGAACATTTTCTTGTTTTCCTCATCTATGTAGATTTTCTGTCCGTCATTGATGAAGTCATTGTCTTTGTAAGTTGGAAGCTCCTTGGTCTGTTATTCACATTGGGGGAAAGAAAAACAGTTAAAGTAGCAAATCTGTATATTTAAACTATATGTTTAGTTTACTAAGCAATGAAAAAAAAGATGGTGTCACTGACATACACTGACATTCTTCTGCACATATTTTGAAATTTTAAAAAACTTCAAAATGAACATTTTGTGACAAAAAGAATAATTCTTGCGGCAATATTTTTACATATGGAAGTGTGTAGTTTCTGTGCTATTAGCAGTATCAAATGAAAATGCAATCTGTCTGTTTAAGCGGCCCGACTGGGACAGAGAAAACAACATTAGCTCGACCAATGGGGTGGAACTGTGTTTGCCCAAACACAGGCAGTATTTTTGCAATTCTTTTTGGTGCTGCTAGTCTTGTGGAATTAACACTTCACATTTACTACATTGTTCTAACAATTAATGATGAATTTCTTGAGTCCATCATCTTATTACACTAAATATTAATATTAAATATTACACTAAAAATCACCATCTAAAAAAAAAATAAAGTCTTTTGGGGGTGAATTAAGAAGTTCAGCACTTGGCCTGGTGCAATTCTGATCTGCCCACACATAACAAATGTGAATTCACTCAGTGAGCTTAAAAACAGCACATCACAGATGCAGTCGGGTGAAATATAAAGCAGATCTCTGCCTCCTGTGGACACTCAGAGCAACAGGGTATGATTTAGACTTCACTATTAGAGCCAACAGACAATTACAGCATTTAAATAATTACAATGATTAAACCAAGGGTTATTTCCTAAATGCCTACTTTCACAAACATCAGCGATTCCAATCTGAAGTCCACAGCTAGTATCAAGATTCTAAGGGATAGTTCACCCAAAAAATGAAGATTCTGTCATCATTTACCTCATGTTGTGCTAAACCTGAATGACTTACTTTCTTCTGTGGAACACAAAAGTTTTGATTCTATTGATATTATAAAAGTCAGTGGGGTTCAGAACAACATTGGACTCCATTTTCTTTCATTGGTAAAACCAAAAAACACTTCTTCAAATAATGTGTGTTCTACAGTCATTCAGGCTTGGAACAACATGAGGCAAATAATGACATTATTTCCATTTTTAGCTGAACTATCCCTTTAATTCATTGATCTGATTTTCATGTGTTAGATTAAATTTGTGATACATTTATTTAACACCAAACATTATTTAGTTAAATAGCCTACTTTTGTTCTAGTTGAATAAATTATCTTTGTGTCAGAACTGAAGAAAAATCTAGATCTAGTATCTATCTAGAATACATGATTTCACCCTTTATGACCATTTGATGAAAATTTGAATTGATTCCAGAGACTCCAAACTAATTGAACATGCATTGAAGGTATATATAAAACCTCATATGGCTCAGCAGAACACTCAAATGCTGACGCACTAGTATTCCAGTTCTTTTCGCAATTCCAGCAGAGATTGTCGAAGAAGGAGTCACCGTTCTGGAACAGGAGGATAAGTTAAACCTAAACCATGGGCTTGTGTTTATAGTCCCTTGTGGGATCCAGAGGGAACGGTGCTTTCCTGAGGCAAAATGCGGGGTGATGCATGTTGAAGAAGAACACTGAGCAATATGGGAAAGTTCTTTGCTGTCGTGTCCTTACGTGTCTTATGGCGCAGTAAAAGCGTGTGGCAATCCGGATGGTTTGTAGCTTTTGGCTCATGCGTGATTTGGACGGAGCCTCCTCAGGTGGGCGTGGCTGCAGGGAGAAGGGAGGTCAGATGCAAAACGCAAGCACCCAGAAATCACTGTGTGGAGGTGACAGACTTGAACTTTCTACATAACTTTAGGGAACTGCGTTCTTAGGCATTTTTAAAATTTTAACATTTCATTAAAAAAAAAACATGTAAAGCCTTTAGAAGACCATGGAAGAATCAAAAAGATGGAAATATCCCACATACATGCATTAACAAGAAACACACCAAAAGTACATGTGTGATATAAAGTTGATTGATAACATGACTGTTGTACAGTAACCAAGTGAAGACAAAATATCATGGGAGAATGTTAAGGAAATCACACTTGAGAAGCAAAGGACACTTTTCATCAAATACTGTGAATGACAATAAATCTGTATATGACACATGATTACAAATATACATCAGTTCATATTTGCCCGAGAGTATCATATACAGCGATAGAATGTAAATATAAAATCTCAATGGAGGAGAAATGAATCAAAGAAATAATTAATCATGCCAGTAAGATTAACATGCATACAGAAAAAAAATTATATATGCATGCAAATCGTCCACATGCCCTCAATATTTACACATATATGAGAAAAACACAAGATTCGGTTTGCCTTATGTGAGCAAATACTGTACACAAGAGTAGACTGCAAGAGTATTAGTCTTTTATTAACGCACACAATGTATTTATTTATGCACTACTGTTCAAAAGTTTGGGGTCGGCAAGATGTTTGCTCATCATATGAAATATTATTACAATTTAAAATAACTGGTTTCTATTTTAATATATTTTTTCATCATTACTCCAGTTTTCAATGTCGCATGATCCTTCAGAAATCATTCTAATATATGCCGATTTGCTGCTCAAGAAACATTTCTTCTTATTATGTTACTTATAAATATTACTTTTATATTATTCTGAAAAAACAGCAAACAGGTGCTTAATATTTAGGTGGAAATTGTAATAAAAAATATTGCAGGATTCTTTGATTAATAGAAAGTGCAAAAGAGCAGCATTTATTTGAAATATAAATCTTATGGAACATTATAAATGTTTTTACTGTCACTTTTGATCAATTTATTCCACCCTAGCTGAAAATAAAAATCTTGACCTCAAACTTTTGAACAGTAGCGCAGTTTGCACAGGAAGTTTAATTCAGTGTGACAGTGTGTAATCCAACAGTGAAATGTTCCCTGAAAACAAGTAGTCAATGTCTGATCTATTATTTACAATAGTTCTACTTACCATCTCACTCTTTACCTTCAGAGATCAGTGTACTTCAATTACAGAGTAAAACAATAGGGTATCACAATATAAGAGACACCACGATTCCTAGGTTTAAATTAATCCAATATTATAATTATTTTCATTCTTCTCAGGACTCTAAATTGAAACCACTGGACTACAAAAGTGCAGTTTCCCATACTCTGAAGAAAATAAATCAAGCAATTACTGGATTAAAAAGGAACAGTTCTTTCCCCAAGGAATGGAGAATGTAGAAAATGGGATCTTTTCACACAGGATCATTTTATTTTGGGAGTTTATTAATACACAAGACACAGAAAGGAATATGATGTTATAATATATTCAGATATTCAGAACAATTTCCAAACTCAGACATGCAATACATCCAACATGCAAATATGAGCTCATTTTCTGAACATGTAATCATACACTGGAAATGAATATTTTTAGCATGGAAGTTCATCCCCTTTTCAAAAGTTATATGCTTTCTACACATGATAAAAAAAGAGAAAGAGAGTTTACCTTTTCTTTGTCGCTAGCCTCTCTTGCCACTGTAGATCCCTAAAAATGAACATTAAATCATTATTAAAAGAACAGTTAGCCTAAATTAAAAATGATATTTTGTCATTTGAAAATGTCATTTTCTCAATAGATCAAAAACTATATTACTTATTTCCCACCCTGGAACAAGTTATTTTTCTGCTGTACTTATTTTTCTGCTATTATACAGTTCACCCAATTCATTAAAAAGATCTGATTCAGAAAAGATCAGACAACACTACTACTCTCGTGAACGCACCAGGAAGAACAAGGGTGGATGTCAGAATTTTCTGTGAATAATGAGTTAAATTTATCGCATGCCTCAACTCAAAGACTCGAAATATAGCATTAGTTTAATAAGTCTTACAAACAGTGTAATAATAAGTCTTACATTATAAATGTAATCAAATGTTCATAATGTAATAATTTTCTTAAAACGTAATAAAATCTTGAGCTCTTGATGTAGTAACAATGTAATAACAAATTTTCACATAATTTAATAGGTTATTGTATGAGAAAATGATTATATTATGAGCATTTTATTTGTAGCAACTTCTAATGTAGTTACAGTTCATAAGGTAATACCAGCACATAATGTGGAAGAGAAACAATATTTACAATTTAATAATTATCTTTCAGTATATAATACATTTGAGCACAAAACATAATTAGGCAACATTGTGAAATAAACATTTTCATAAAAGTTGTATTCTTTTTGTGATTATGCGTGTTCCATCATTTTGAGTCACTTTGACCCAGAAACACATTTTAATTTTTTTGCCCTACATTAAAAAATAGAGTCTTGGCTTTCTAATTTATAAGTATAAGTTTTTAATCATTTTTGAGATGCAGTCATTTAAATGGTTGTCATTAAATTTTGCTTATATTCTAAAAAATGAATAATTTATTCAGAATTCTAGTGATATGATTCTCTTTAGAGATGCTTTTTATTTTAAATATAGGTAAATATAGCATTAGGTGACTGTCACGGGATAGTTGTGGAAAGGAGAGCGAGGACTCAAATGCAGAGAATGAGTATTTTAATTAAGAAAGAAAATAAATCCAGGTATAACAAAAACAAAACAGGCACGAAACAGGTCATTACTCATAACATGGGTGAAGATCAATAACGAACAAGCACAGGACTACAAACACAGGGAGACTAAATAGGGAACAAACAAGGAGGGTAACGAACAAGGCAGGTGGGAAAGATTAATCAATTATCAGGAAACGAGATGGGAGGGGCTGGACAATTGACAGGAGAGCACATGGCACAATGAATACAAGACAAGCCATGTGCTCACAATAAACCAGACCAACACAAACACATGACAAACCAGGAGTGTCACAGCTCTGTCACTAAACCCAGAGAAGACACAGATAATAGTGACAGAACTGTGACACTACCCCCCCCTCAAAGGGACGCCACCTGGCGTTCCCAAGGAGGGACACCAAAAACAAGACAGGAACATGAAAATACAAAGCACCCGAACACAACAACGGACCAGACAGACAGATCAAAACACCAAGATAGGGAGGGGAGGGAGGGAAGCCATTCCAGTCACTACCCGCCTAGCGGGCCACAAAGTCCTAAGCATAGACCAGGGAGGGACAGGAGGGTTGAGCCAGGGAGGGACAGGAGGGTTGAGCCAGGTAATCTCAGGCTTGTCAGGAGTCCTGGTGGAGGTCCAGGGTGGTGCAGTCTGGACAGTACACCAGGGCGGATCAGGCTGTGCAGGACCCCAGGGCGGTTTAGGCTGTGCAGGACCCCAGGGCGGATCAGGCTGTGCAGGACCCCAGGGCGGATCAGGCTGTGTAGACCCTTCGGGCGGCCATGGTGGAAACGACCCTTTGGTCTGCCATGGTGGGAACCACCCTTCTGGCGGCCATGGTGGACGAACAGGCACCGGCTCAGGGACAGGCACCGGCTCAGGGACAGGCACCGGCTCAGGGACAGGCACCGGCTCAGGGACAGGCACCGGCTCAGGGACAGGCACCGGCTCAGGGACAGGCACCGGCTCAGGGACAGGCACCGGCTCAGGGACAGGCACCGGCTCAGGAAACCTAACGCAAACAGTCTCTTGTGCAGCAGACACGCCGTGAACGGTCTCTGGATCGGCAGACGTGACGTGAACGGTCTCTGGATCAGCAGAAGTGACTTGAACAGTCTCTGGATCGGCAGACGTGACGTGCTTGGGCGGCGCTGGCACAACAAGGAGCGTGGGCGGCGCAGGCAGGGCAAGGCATCTGGGTGACGTCGGTAGGCCCAGACGCTTGGGTGGCGCCGTCAGGGCGAGGCGCTTGGGTGGCGCCGTCAGGGCGAGGCGCTTGGGTGTCGCCGTCAGGGCGAGGCGCTTGGGTGGCGCCGTCAGGGCGAGGCGCTTGGGTGGCGCCGTCAGG
Source organism: Gila orcuttii (assembly GCA_026230005.1). Taxonomy (NCBI): domain Eukaryota; kingdom Metazoa; phylum Chordata; class Actinopteri; order Cypriniformes; family Leuciscidae; genus Gila; species Gila orcuttii. Next base: position 26,264,657 of record JAPDVR010000008.1, on the reverse strand, counting down.
GCGAGGCGCTTGGGTGGCGCCGTCAGGGCGAGGCGCTTGGGTGGCGCCGTCAGGGCGAGGCGCTTGGGTGGCGCCACTGCAGGCCTCACTGGATGCTTCGGGGTCTCGACTGCGGGTCTCGGAACAAGCTCCGGGCCTCGTGGTTGACCAGAAGATCTCTTCCTCCTCCGTCTCCGAGGGCGAGAGGGTGCTGCAGTCTCCTCAGCTACCACTGGAGACACGACTGAGAGAGTGGACAGCTCTGGGGCAACTGAAATCAGGGCCTCCCGGACCACCGGACTTGAGCCCCCCGAAGTTGAGTCCTCCCGGACCACTGGGCTTGAGACCACCGAAGTTGGGTCCTCCCGGACCACCGGGCTTGGGACCACCGAAGTCGAGTCCTCCTGGACCACTGGCCTTGGGACCCCTGAAGTCGGGTCCTCCCTGACCACCGAATTCGGAGGATCTATGTGACGTTCTAGGAGACTTAGGAATTCCTCAAACGTCGACCTCTCCAAACCTCTCATAATGCCAAAAGGTATGGGCTCATCAAGGGCATAATTAAATAGATCCTTCAGAGCTCCCTCACTAAGTCTCAATCCCTCTGCCGCTGCAGTGAATTTCTGGGCAAAGTCCCTCACTTTAGTCCCCAGTTGCCGAAGAGAGGTCAATTCACTGAATTTCACTATCCGTTCATATAACGGGCATGACAAAGGAGGGACCGGTGGTTCCTTTGACTTCTTCCTCTGCTGAGTCCTCATAATGGCTTGTTCGTTCTGTCACGGGATAGTTGTGGAAAGGAGAGCGAGGACTCAAATGCAGAGAATGAGTATTTTAATTAAGAAAGAAAATAAATCCAGGTATAACAAAAACAAAACAGGCACGAAACAGGTCATTACTCATAACATGGGTGAAGATCAATAACGAACAAGCACAGGACTACAAACACAGGGAGACTAAATAGGGAACAAACAAGGAGGGTAACGAACAAGGCAGGTGGGAAAGATTAATCAATTATCAGGAAACGAGATGGGAGGGGCTGGACAATTGACAGGAGAGCACATGGCACAATGAATACAAGACAAGCCATGTGCTCACAATAAACCAGACCAACACAAACACATGACAAACCAGGAGTGTCACAGCTCTGTCACTAAACCCAGAGAAGACACAGATAATAGTGACAGAACTGTGACAGTGACAAGTTCGTCACAATCCCACAATTGAAAAATATTACATATTCTCTTTATCTAAAGCCTAAAAGTGTATTTGGCTTATGTATATAAAAGAAGTAATGTACAGTAATACAATAAAGTAATATCAACATAAATGATAATAGTAGTATTAATAATAATAATAATACATCTGGTGCATTTTAGATTTAAAAAATGTACTGTAAATTAATACCAGTGCTTTTTATGTTCATTTAAAAAAGAATACTGTAAGGGAGAAGAAAAAAGCTATTACAATTATGACAATAAGACAAAGATTTTGTTGAATTTATCATTTAATACATTTCTCATAATGTAAAAATATTTAATTTATTACGTTTTTAGAAACTTACTACAGTATGCGCAGTTACTAGATTACACTTAGCTATTAGATTATGAGTTGATGAGTTGAGTTGACAATTTTACGATGCACTGATCCATTCAATTTCATTATATTGAAGATTAGACAGGCTCTTTAAACAAGAACCACTCACCTTCAGGTCGTATTTTTTGTAAACAGGCAGCCGGTGGCTGAAAACATTGCGAGTGACGATCATGTAGGTCTCATCTCCATCCACTGTGAGGCGATACATGCCCAGAAACTGAGGGAGCAGCGTGTTTCCATGGCACTCGACTATATACTACAGTGGGCAAATACAACATTTTTTAAAAAAGATTCACTTTACACTTCACAGCTTGTGAGACTCACAATAGAATCTTTTTCTTTGTTCAAAGAAACAGTTTTTCCCTCTACCTGGTGGTACTTCTTCAGAATGTTGTGCATCTCGGCCACGTCCTCGCTGGTGATGATCTTGATGACGTACCTCTTGTTGTATGAAGTGTGGAAACGAGCTCCACTACGGCCCTGAGCGTCACTGGGAATCGGGGCCCTGCGTGTCAGAGAGTTCTGCCACGGGAGAAAAGGACAGTGAAGGATTTGACACCGAACAGCTCCACTAAAACGGTGAAAAGCTACTGGCACTTCTCCTAGACTGCAGTCTGCAGTCAGACTGGAATGCCAGACTGTACAGTCTGGCCACTTCTTTTATTGAACAAATAAAAGAACATCACAAACTGAAACATTTTGGCAGATTCGGTCATTTGGATTGCAAAACATCCTTGCTCTCTTATAGAAACGGAAAACAAGATAAAGAACATTTTGCAGTTAGTGCCCTTTGCAGAAAGATAGGAGTCAATAGGTTTGCATTAAAATTCAACCAGCAAAAGCACAGCTGAGAGTTACTGCCTGCGCTTTGAGATGCCATCTTCAGTATAGCTGCCAAAAATGCAAGGTCTCTGAGGTTTACGGCAAAAGCCACACTCTGTGTTGTCATTGTACTGAGTGGGATTTGTTTTCATGATGTTCAAACCTGTTCCAAATGTCTTAGTGAAACTGATTAAGTAGATCAGCAGTTCCCAACTGGTTTTGCTTTAGGACCCAGATTTGGATACCAAGGATAAATCAATCTTTTTAAATTATCATCAACAACTCGAGCAGTAAAATCCTCTTTAAAAACAAAAGCTGAAATATTTATATTAATTTATTAATTAACATTACAATACAAAAACATAGGCCAATTGCAAAATTATTTACAGGACATATCCTGAATTTTGTAAATGTAAAAATATCAGCAGAAATGCAATTTACCTGTGAACCTTTATTTAAAGTGGTCTGGCCTTTTTTCCCCCCGTTGCATAATTTTGTTCATGATTTTGGAGGGTGAGGCCATGTCACAACCTGTTCATGATGGCATCAACCAAATTTGGCTGCTTCTACAAAGTGACGATGAATTTGCACCAAAAATACTGTTAAGATTCTCAGCCTTATTTGACATTAACAACAAAAGATACTGTACGGCAATAATTTTCTCGTGACTTTTTTGGATATTGATAGAGAAGATGTTTTACTGAAGTCAGCTGGAGACACACCAATAAAAAAAAAAAGAGTAAAAAAAAGGTGCTTTCACTTCAATTAATGAAAATGAAATGCTGATTTCAACAATCACAGTGCTGGGTCAACAGTAGTGTAAGTGTAGTATTGAGATATTCTGGGAGATGGGCCAAATTTAATACACTATTTTCAGTTTATGGCATTTAACTTGATCTGTGCCTGAAAGATCTGATGATTGCTATAGAAACTAAAACCTGATATTATTGCATTTACTTATAAAACTGCTACATATGAACTGAGAAACAAAATTGTCGAATTATGAAATCCAAACTGACATTTCAACATTTGTTCACGTGTGAATCAACATCATGTTGTATAGTGTATGTTCTGTTTTGGTTTCGTTTGCACTGTTTCCTGTTCTGGTTTGCCAGTGTTATTTGTGCCCTAATTAGTTTTTTCTGTAGGTACTCATTTAATTCACCTGTTCATACTATCTTTAATTACTCCCCTGTGTCTTTAAAGGGTTAGTTCACCCAAAAATGAAAATTCTGTCAGTATTTACTCACCCTCATGTTGTTCCAACCCCGTAAGACCTTTGTTCATCTTCGGAACACGAATTAAGATATTTTTGATGAAATCTGAGAGCTGGATCACTCCTCCATAGGCTTCTTGAGGGATTGAACTTGCCGGCCTCGAAAAGTTATTACAGACATCGTTAAAATAGTCCAAGTGACTACAGTGGCTCAATCTTAAGTTTATCAAACGACGAAAATACACAAAAATAACGTACAAAAATAACGACTTTATTTCAACTATTCATTTCCTTCTCTGTGGGCCTCGAGTCAGTTCACTAGTTTAATAGCGTAGAGCTTCTGTTGTTGTACGTCATACGCATCACACACATCACACACATGACCAGCGTCGGCCAGTAGTGAGTCTACGTGTGACGTAGCTCTACACAATCATACTAAGTTAACGCACTAGAGGCCCATAGAGAAGGAAATGAATAGTTGAAATAAAGTCGTTACTTTTGTTTGTTTTTGCGCACAAAAAGTATTCTCGTCGTTTGATAAACTTAAGATTGAGCCACTGTAGTCACTTGGACTATTTTAACGATGTCTTTAATAACTTTTCGGGGCCTGCAAGTTCAATCCCTCAGGAAGTCTATGGAGGAGTGATCCCAGCTCTCAGATTTCATCAAAAATATCTTAATTCGTGTTCCGAAGATGAACGAAGGTCTTACGGGGTTGGAACAACATGAGGGTGAGTAAATACTGACAGAATTTTCATTTTTGGGTGAACTTACCCTTTAAGACCTTAGGTTCTTCGTTTGGTATTGTTTATGTTACTGTTAAAAGCTAAAACAATGTTTCTCCTTTGTTCAATAAATAAATCTTTTGTTTCATCCTTTGTTCGTGACATGTTGAATCATGATTGAATTTTGTTTCAATTTTGCAAATCGAATCAACATTGATATTGCAATGTTGTTTTAACATCTTAAAGAGTAATTAAGAGTTTATTGAGCCAAAGGTCGTAGTTAATATTGAGAACTGGACCGTAAACTAAAGTCTGACCGTAACCTTTTTTACAACCATTTAGCATTAAATGAAGTTTCAATGATTTTCAACATTGAAACAACAACTGATATTTCAACCACATTTCAACATTGAAGGTCGGTCACAGTCCAGTGGGAATGTAACTTTCAGACCTTAATCTTCATGTCCACAGGCCTCAACACCTTCAACATCTCAGGGTGGATTGTTTAATGAATTTGTCACAGTGCACTGCAGGCTTTGCAAAAAGGATGGGGCAAAAAAAAAAAAGATATTATATTGGACATGACAACAAACTTGCAGCTGGTGTGTGAATAGAGTAAAAAAAAAGTGCTCAGCCCATTTTTCATTTCACATGTGAAGAATGAAGAAAATAGCCATTAAAGCTTAAAGAGGGTTTTCTTTAGTAATGTAATGTTGCTGTTTGAGCATGAAAAATGCCAGCAAAGCACAAATCCACTCAAAAGCGGGATATCTTTCTTTAATATCAATAAGCACTTTTTCAGAACTCCATAAAACGCCTTCACTGTAGTCTTGAGTTTCCTTCCAGGAATGTACGTCACAATATTTCTCATTTAAATAATTCCCACCCAAGAAATACGCAAAAAATGGGAGTTGCCTGAGTAGTGTTGAAACTTGCTGTTATGGTAAGGAACATCACATTTTCAAAACACGCTCGAAGTAGTTGACTAATCACAAAACACTGATCCAGCTGACTAATTGCACATTGAACTTTTCGGAAAGAGGGGACTGGGAAAGTAAGGTACGGCAACAGTGTAAAATATGTGAAAAAACGGCGTAATAAATCCTCTTTAAATGTAACCATTTTTGGCACAATAAATTACTAACATAACAGGGGGAAAAAATTATATATATATATATATATATATATATATATATATATATATATATATATGATACGACCTCCTTAAGCACTTAGGTACCTGATATTCCTGATCATCAATGGAGAACCGCTCCCTTAGATTGCGGAAGACTAGGGGACAGTACTCCTTAAACTTGAAATGGCTTGGCATGTTCTCTCTTTGGAAGCAGAAAAAGGTGCAAAAGCAAATAACTAACAAAATCAAACAAATAAATAACAAAATAATCACATTAAGTTCAGCAATATAGTCTCGAGTCAGTCTTTCTTACTTGTTGAAGAGGTGGTTGTCCACCTTGATCTTCGAGTTGGCTTTGAAGTCATCAGGCATCAGCATAACAGGAATTTGGATGTGACTGAGTTCATTTATCTTAAAAAAAAACCATAAAAAAACAGAAGCTGTAAAAGTGAAAGAAAATTATTCGATCATTCTAAATGACAAAATAATATTTGAACAGTGATGCATATCAAAAATAGCTTGATATCTGTTGTATATGAGACTTCTGGACCTGCTCCAAATGAATACATCAGACCGTTTTCTTATTTACTGAGAAGAGAAATATCTGCAGTACAGGGGCCATTCCTCAAATGTGGTGCACTGATGGAACGCTGCCAAGAAACAACTTCCTTTCACTAACAGCAGCAGCGAAAAACAGAGCTGTCTGCGCCAACAGGCTAAGCATTACTTATTTGGCCGGACTGTCCACTTCCTTTTTTATTGCCCTAAAAAATTCAATACACGTCAAGTGGCCTTTCATGGGCAATAGCACATGCATGACTACACATAAACTCAAGTCAGTTGATTGATAGTGGCATGAACTCAGAAAGCTGCCTACTTATCTAAGGATAACTCTATTTCTGTCCAACAATGGGTGTACATGTGCATTTGTCCTACAAGGTGGAATCCAACCTGATTTTTGGACACTCCCTTTACACTATGACGTGTTGTGTGTATGCAGAGAGTTATTTTTGCGCATCTTCCTGTGCCTCCATCTGTTCCTGCTGCATCAGGGGGCGTCCTCCTGTCTATTAAGAAGCATTTCAGTAAAAAAGGCTAAGCTTTGTGATTTAAAACAATGACAAACAGGATGTCGACAATAAGTATTAGGCTGAAAAACACAATACGTCCGTTTCTGATTTAAGGTACTGGCAACAGGCGAAATTGGAAGCCTCAGAATACAAACCACCATCTTTCACTGTCTAATGCTGCACAATAATGTCACAATGGATTTACAAAGCTGAACAGTAGTCTACAAAGAGATAAAAAAGGACTAGAGAAATCAACTGCAAGACTGGGGAAGAGGGCAGCAGGTTCACTGAAACAGCAGCAGCTGAAAACGGTGAAGGACAAGCCACGGTCAATCAGCCCTATCTGTGACACAAACACACACACCTCATCCGCTCATTTACACAGTATGTGTCATGTGATTCAGCCCATAGTATGATTATTATGATCTTAATGATAATCGCAAAATTAAATTTGATAATATTAACTGCAGTGTGATTTTGTTGATGTAATTACATCCACATATAGATTGTATGTGTCATAGTGGCTCTTCACCCCCGCCCCTTTACACTCGGTTACATAATCAGCATACAATTTCATTTGGATAAAGCCATTGAGATTAATCAAGCAACAAAGAAACCAGAGGCGTTCCTGGCGGAGTAGGTTGTGTGTTTTCTGAAAGCCACTCTGGAACATGTGTGGCGAGATCATTACAAGCAATTACTTCTTTACAAGCATTACTTCTTTTTATTGCATTTCACTTCAAATAATTCCATTACTGAAGCCTGTTTTCTAAGCAGACTAATATCTGTCAGCACATACGGCTTATCACCCGCTTTACATAACACAGCACTACTACAAATTCACATCAATGGCAACAGACAGTGTCGTTCCTTATGTGCTGAGAAAAGAGGCTGGCTGAGCTTGTATGGGGGGATGGTTCAGGCTTTAGTTCAGGCAATTTCTCATTCTGGCCATTAGGGAAGTTCCTGCCACAATGGAAGAGGCCTTTTTCTCCTTCACCTCAGACTTAAGTTATACCTCTGAGACTCTTATGTAATCAACATGAAAAAGCTCATCTGAGACAGTGCTGATTGAGAGGATGAAACATCTAAAAGGAGAGAAGAGGGGGGGGAGGAGGAGCGGGGATTAGATGAGAGAGCAGAGATGAATCTTAAAGAACTATGAAAGACATTGAAGAGCATCAAGCATACGCAAGACGGTGTGGCATATATGTGGTGAAGGGAGGGGCTCTATTGGCCTAAATTATAAAAATAGGCTTAACCCACAGGCGATATTCCTGAACACTACATTTTTGAGGTCAAAAGATCTCATTGTCATTTAGCCCTAATAAAATGAAACATAAAGGATGAACGGAAACAATGTGCTAATGATGTTTGGAAGCATCAACCTGCAGGCAACACTGATTCATTTTGGGGTTTAGTGATGCTTTTCTACACAAACACCCAATGACTGAATGAAAACTCCAAGATGGATGCCCCCAAAAGTGTTTTAGACATTCCATATTATTTACAATATAAAAAATGTAAAAAATTGTCAGGTAACCTGAAAAAATGTGCTTTGTGGTAGCATCTCTATAACTAGTTTCACTCGAGTCCAAAAATAATATTTAAAGTGCCCCTATTATGCTATTTTAAAGGTTATAGATATATTTACATTTACATTTCTCAAAGAGTCTGAAAACAGTTAGTTCAAAGATCATCTCTCTAAGCTGAGGTTTATGTGAGCTTACTATGGTCTGATTGGTCAGACGACCAAGTTTGTTGTGATTGGTCTACCGCTTACAGCGTGTCGGAAACAAAACATGACATTAAAATAGCTGCCTCCGAAATCGCTTTCTCTCGAGTAGGTACTTATTTTGAATAAGTAATTACTTCACGACCGAAGTATGTTATTTATAGTATGAGTGTGTGTAGTATGAATGTAATCTGGATATACTACATTCGCCATGCTGTCATTATCATGTAACCTACCAGCGCATCAGTTACGTTGCTTCACTCTCATTCACAAATCCTCTCCCGTGGCCTCATGGGATAGTAAAGTGTCCATCGTATGCACACTTCAGAATCTAGCTGGAAGTAGAAGGTCATCCAGGTACTTTTTGCCTACTTTATTATGAGTACTGTGAATTCGGACATACTTCTTTTGTCACATACTGTTTTTCGCCTGTGTTAAAGTAGGGAAGTATGTGATTTCGGATGCAAACTTTTTTGCATTATTTTCCTGTTATCTCTGTAAAGCTGCTTTGAAACAATCTGTATTGAAAAAAGCGCTATATAAATAAATGTGACTTGACACTTTACTATCCCATGAGGCCACAGGAGAGGCTTTGTGAATGGAAATGAAGCAACGCAACAGACGTGGTAGGTCACATGACATGAAAATGGCAGATGTAGTACGTCTGAATTCAATTATTATACTACACATTTTTCATACTATATGAACATAGTATTTTAAAGGTGCCATATGTAAAAATTGAGGTAAAAATGTCCAGAAAATGAGCTACACGTATCAAAAGAATGAGAAGAAATAAGTGCAATGATGTCATTAAAAAAATGACAAGTTATAGTGCTGCCGAGATATAAACCTGAATTAGCAAGCTAAATTACTAGCCCCGGCCCAGCCGGTGTCTAATACCAGTTTCGGCCATGGGAGGCGGTATGCGGGCAACATACATAACCACCAGCCAAACTGCAAAACTCGCACGGCTTGTATCTCTTTAATCTCTAAAAATCTCCAAATGCTCCACGTGAAACTGTGGTCTTACTATAGAGTCAATTGATTTGATTAATATGCGTGAGGGAGAGAGAGCAGGAGCTCTCTCTCAGGCCGAGCTCTCTCTCTCTCTCTCTCTCTCTCTGCTCGTAATGTGCCCTGTCAAGCGCAGCAGCAGCAGTCATTCTATTCTACATCCCTCACCGATCAAATTAGGCTTTGGCGGGACAAAGCGGACTATTTGACGGTTTTAGAAGATTAACAACCTGAAACTAAAAAACAGACTAGAGTAGGCCAACTTTCTGGAGGTATACTGCCCCCATCTGGTATGGAATATGTGGAGTATGAATTGATTTTTTGACATAAGGCACCTTTAACAGTCACTAATTAAGTTTCAAACCAAATGTACTGGCTACTATACAGTATGCGAGAGGCATGCATGCACTCTGATGTAAACAGACGAATGAGAAGTACATGGCGGAACGAGTGAAGGAATGTCTCTGACAGCAGAAATGCAGCGGTAACCCCCTAAACAAAACAGCTGTGCTACTACTCTGTTTCTGAACAGTTTTTTAATGTTTTAAACAGTCATTCAGATTTTTGTATTTGCAATGGTGTTCATCAGCACTAAACACTTAAATACTTAGTTAACAGGCTTGTTTATTTTCAAACTTGAACATTTTTACATTTTAATCTGGACTACAACATGCCCTAGATTTTGATTGAAAATGTTCTGATTTTTTATTATTGTTCAGAAACACTTTACAATAAGGCTTCATTAGTTAATTTATTAGTTATTAGTTCTAACAATAAAAATACTTCTAATGCATTTATTAATATTAGTTAATATTAGTTTCAACATGTAATAATATATTATTAAAATCAAAACCTGAGCTAACATGAACTAACAATGATCAGTTGTATTTTTTAACCAACGTTATTCAAAGAATAATAACTTCTGTAACAAATGCAGCTATTGCTAATTTTTAATGTTAGTTAATGCATTAACTAACATTAACTAATAAGACCTTATTGTAAAGTGTTACCTATTGTTCTTTATAATTCTCTTGCACTTTAATCTGTTTGAAACATTTGTTTACTTTATAATTTTTTGTGTAATTTTAATTGTATTTAAATGTTCAGTTCTTTTTGTTATAAGAAAAAAGATATTAAAGCTACAATATATAAGATTTTTGTAATAAAATATCCAAAAATCACTTGCACAGTGTGATATATTTCCTGCAGTTGTGTACATACGATATCCCAAAGATTTTTAATTTCAGAGAAACTCCAATTTTAAATAATGACTCGTCCATGTTCACTTGTCGCCTGTCAATGTGTAATATCTGCGTTATCCCTGGTTTCTGCTCGTACTGCCATAGTAACCATGGCGACAGACGTGGACAACTGCATTACGTCTAGTGGCACGCTCACGCTGTTGTTGTTTCGTTCATACATTATGGACCATGGCAAGCAGACTTTAGGACAAAATGAGAAATTAAACGAGGATCAATATCGGCTTGGCGTTTTCGAGATGCCGAGAGCTCCACATCCGTGACAAACTTCGACTTGACAGAGACGGCGCTCTTGCATGTACTTTATGTACAAATGTACATAAAACGAATCAATGTTATATAGCTCAACATGATGAAATGTTAGAATATGATCAGTATGTTATTCTAATGTTGATCTAGCTTACTGCTAGTCTCATACAGCCAACAAAATAACACATAGAATACCATTATAACTTTCAACACACTCAAATGCAGTTTAGTTTGATAGTGTAGACCAAGTGAAACAGTGCTGAGTTACCTCACAAGTTTTATTTGTCTAATAAACTGACGTGTGTGAGTAGTAATTCTGCACTTGCGGGTAGTTCGGTAGAATGGAATGTCCTTATTTCTTTATATCCGAGGGACTCGCGTGTGGCGCTGATATCTGTCTCTCATTAGCAATCGCACCCTGCTTCATACCACAGTCATGTTAAAAAACATCAATGTATTCATTCATCCATAAACATTATAAGATCCATCAGTTCCATAATTCCACTTATGCGCCAACAACCTACGCCTTTGTTATTGTAAGAGGTTAGCGACCTCTAGCGGCGAAAAAAATTACATATTGTAGCTTTAAACCTGATATAGTATGACATTTTTTGCAACTTATTTCAATATCATGATAATACCGTAGGCCTATACCATGATAAAAACTTGAGCAATTATCGCAAAATGAAAATGTGATACCGTCACATGCCTAAATGGAAGTGATTTTTAAATCAATTAAAGCAGCACTAAGTAGTAACGACCCCTAGAGTCGCTGTGGACTACTTGTACTGTCGTGAATAGCACTCACGCAGAGATGGCTCGCACTCACGGCCGGATCCCCTCCCCCTGTACACCGGTACCTGTTCAGTAGGATGGACGCTGTAACGAGTGGAAATAAGGTATAAGGTAAATAAGGCCCTCCGGCCCAAAGTTGCAAGGGTGGTTTTGCGGCTCACAGGCATCACGGGGGTGCGAGACGACCACCATTCAACACGAAATCAGTAATATAAACATTACAATGACTCCAAAGCTGTTCGGTTAAGGTAAAAAAGTTACTTAGTTCACCTTTAAACTGCACATATTCATTCTTTACAGCCTCTCTAGGGCTGATGAGAATCAACAATTTATGTTTAAATAAATAATTATACTTCATGCATCTCATGCATGTGCATCATGACAGAGCATAAGGCTCCCAGACACCAGTGTCCAGATTCCCAGGAGACCAATTAAAGCTTCGTAAGATACCTGGAAATCTTCCATTCCCACAAACACACATATTTAGTTCTACAGTTGGTGTTAATCAAGATTCAAATAGCAAAATACATTTTTAAAAACATTTTTCAAATATTGAGAAATAAGTGAATAGAAAAGGAACAAAAATTTAGAATATAGAAATCCATGTTATGAGATCTCTCGGTCACTGAGAACAAGCGTATTCTTGTAGTTTTGAATTTCCGTGCAGACATTGGGTGCTGACAAGGGATCAGGGATCTAAATGCTGTCTGCAGCCTGTGTAGTTAGTCATTCAGCGTCCTCACCACCACGACTCTGTGCCAAAGCCTCTCATCTGAGCAAACACTTGCTTTGCTTGCTGACACAATCATTGAGTACTGGGACAAAACAGACCACAAAACTGAAAAATAACATTAATTTTTCAACAAAATATTTTTGGATTCATCTCCTCAGTAAATCACCTACAGCCTATGTTTGGTTGTAATATTTACATTTACATTTACATTTATTCATTTAGCTGACGCTTTTATCCAAAGCGACTTACAATTGCTATGTATGTCAGAGGTCGCACGCCTCTGGAGCAATTAGGGGTTAAGTGTCTTGCTCAGGGACACATTGGTGTCTCACAGTGGATTCGAACCCGGGTCTCTCACACCAAAGGCATGTGTCTTATCCACTGCGCCATCACCACCCCCAATATAATATAATATCCTGTAATATCCTGCTTCTTGTATATTGTTACTTGTCCATTAACTAATATGGAAGAACACCATCAGATACAAAAAAAAAATGTGTCAAATGTAATACAAATATTTACAAATCTAGCATTCATGTCATAGAATTAATGACTTGACACCACAGGATGCTTTCAAACTGATTTTCAGCACCATCTGTTGAATTTTCACTACCATCACGCAAAGGTGTTAATGAAATAATCACATTCCACATATCACACATAATTCAGTTATTGTTTTTAGATGGTTTTACCACCAGGACCTACTTAAAATAAGAGAAATTATGTAAAAAAATTACATATAACTAATATATATATATATATATATATAATCATCAGAGTCCATGGGATCGGTTGATCTCTGCAGATAAATTAGCCAGAGGACCTGCAGTATCAGAATTAATGTTGAATTTGACAGATTTTTTAAGAGATAGCCTTTCAAAATTTTATTGAGATTGGAATGTATATATATATATATATATTCAAACCGCACCAGTAATATTTCTGTTTTTTAATGTTCTTAGATTCATGTATTATTTGGTTATGTCTGATGACAGGTGGTTTTTGGTTTTAGTGAGTGATAATCTCATCATTCTTGATCGAATCAAATTAGACTAAATGGTTAACATTTGTGTCTAGATCGTTAATCATCTGATTCATTTCAATGCTGAACTGTATGTTTAAATCTAAAGTTGAGTAGCATGTCTCAAGTTAGAACGCATTGATTCACGCAGCTCGCAACAAATTAGCTCTGTTTAGATTCGTATACTGACGTCAATGCTACAGTTATCTATGGATCAAGAAGCCGCAAGAAAACTGCCACACGTGCCTTCAATCCGCTCAGACGCAACATCGCAGCAGTTATAAACCTGTAAGAAAACGTAATCCTTACCGAGTGGTTCACTCCCCACATCAAGACGCTGAGTAGCGGGTCGCTGGCCCGAAACAGCTTCACCTTCTGAGACACGAAATGTTTCTTCTTGGTTTTGCTGGCGATGGTTGCAGCAAGGTTGCAAGCTGCAGAGGCCATGTTTAGCGAGTAGGCTCGGATGAATGAAATCCCTCTCTGTGCGTGGCACTGTGGCGATATCTTGACACAAGCTGTTCAGAATCAGCAGCGCTCCACCGGATATCGACATGCAATTTGTCCCTTTCGTTATTTATTGCATCGCGTTCATGCATCCCTCTGCAAACGCGCAGATGACGAACGATAAAAACTCTCAGAAATCCCGCTATCCACCAACTCCCACCAGCTAACTGCTAGCTGTCATTGACGTTAGCTTGAAGGTTACAGTTGGCAGGATGTGTGCGCTACTAGCTCTTCACACACACACACAGCTTTGCAAACTAACAGTTAAATCTTAAGATCGCCCGGCAAAGCATCCCAGAAGCTCAAATGAATGATATTCCGTGTCCATCATGAGGCTTAACGTGAAATTTAATAAAAAGTAGCAGCTAAACGGATGCAGATTCAGAACGCAGATACCTAAAAAGGTGTGTCGCCTCAATTTAAATCATGGCGAAAACCCGTTAACAATGGTTATTGTGGTACGATCCCAAACAAATCTCTCAATGCGAAAATAATAATAAAAAGCCGGCAAAATACTAATAAACAACCACTGTCCTGTTGAAGTTCCGACAGAGCCACATCCACTGCGCCAGTATATGCAGCAGTTGGATCAGTCTGACCTGACAGTTCTGCTTTAGCTCAGCTCAGCACGTTGACACATAAATCTTGTGTTTCACGGAACGCTATTGGCCTGGCGGCACTCTTGGGTAGATACGGCCACAGCATGATGAGATTCAAATGGTCCTGCACCCATCTCGATTTTGGTCTTGGTCAGTAGTCTAAGCTTTTCACGCTTGGTCTTCAAAATAAAAAAAATAAAAAACAAATAAAAAATTAGGCTGTCTAAACTAGACATTAGCAAGGTTATACTGAGCAAAACCGAGTCCTCATATAATAAGAGATGTCGCCGAGGACGTAAAACCAACTAAATCCATATGCTATCACCTGCGGCGTGAACAGCGTAGGTGGATGATAATATTGTATGATTACAATGTAAATGTATCTAAAAACTCAAATACGCATGAAATAGCTGGAATAGTTTGTATTTTATGCAGATACAGCTATACATGGCCTTTCACAAAAATGTTAGGAAGACCACATTTTAATAAAAATATGCGCGCTTATTTTTTTCTTATAGCCTATAGACCTACATTTTATATAGCACTTTTAAGAAAAATGTACTCTCCCATGAGATGACTCCATATCAGTAGCATAATAGCCTACGTTTTATTTTTCATAGAGCGCGTCGCCTCATGGGGGCAGACATGTTAAGATCACATTATTTATCAGCCTAATAATAGGCTAATAACTTTATCTCGCTAATCTTGTTATTATGAACTTACCTGATGGGGGATAGATTTTTTTAGTGTATGAAAACTTTGTGATGGTACTTCCTCATTGCTAGTTGTAATAAATTAAAAACGATGCAACATAAAAAAATTGAGCACAAGTTGGAAATGCACTTTCTTTTTTTTTTTTTTTTACTAACGATTGTAATAATCCAAGCAATATATCAATGACATAACTTTAATATCTACTTGCAAGATAAGTATTATTACACTGACAATGCACCTGCCTTAATCCTACTCCTCACATTCTCCATAAGGCGCATGTATTCTGTCGGTGTTCTACTGCCCTCCTTAGGCATTATAATGCCATTACTCTCAACGGCTTCTGACCGCTACTCCAACAGCCTATAAATACAGAATTACCAAGATGTGATGTTATTCATGTCTCTTTACAGAGCCGTTCCGAGCCTTTTGGGGGCCCTAAGCAGAATTTGATTTGGGGGCCCCCTCCCACTACGCAAAGTCACCTGTGCTTGACGATTATTGACACAAATGTCACGCAATAATGATACATTATAAATGAATACAGTGAGGTTATGTTTTAATACAAAATAAATACTTAATAAAAAATAGATGCCTACTTAAATAAAAAAGTTTTAACTTTTTCTTTACTCTTTTACTAACTCTTTGAAACGTCTTAAAACAAACTGTCTCAAAACATATAAAATAAATTATTTGCTAAAATAATGACAAAACTGAGAAATCAGAGACATAATAAGAGCAAGGGTTCAACAATGACAATTATTGTTGAAAACTATACAAATATTATTATTTCTCAACTGTCTCAATACAGTGTAACTGTCCTCAAAATATTTTTTATTATTATTATTGTTACAGACTTTGTTGGATTGTACATGACAGAATCCAACTAAGTCTGTTACTATAATACCGGTAATGATGTACTGCGAGCATACGAGCACGTTGTATGCGTGTATGCAATCTATTTTTCCCCTCGGGGCTTGCCGTAGATGGGAATGGGTCGTGCGCACTTGGTACTGGAGTGTTGCGGGTTTTTGGAGTTAGTGATCTGAATGATGTGTGGTATAATAAAGTGGAGAAGAGTTCAAACTGCTATGTTTATTATTTATTCAAACTGCTACCCTTACACCTAGAAGGTTAAGTTCCCCTGCGGCTATTTTCTCCAACTTAAACCGATACCATGACTATGCGCAGTTGCGCACGAATTGTATATGCACTCGCGAGGTGTCTAGATTATGCGCATGACTTAAACGCTGGCAGACACAGCAGCAGTTGTTGGCAGGTATATTGATCATGAAATCAGAATTTTCTTGTCTTGAATTATTCATTCATTCATTCAATCATATTCATTCATTCATTTATGTCACTTGTTTAAGTCATCTAAAAAAAAAAATTTAAACTCGATTGGGGGGCCCCCTGGTGGCCAGGGGGCCCCAAGCAGCCGCTTAGTTCGCTTATGCCTCGGGCCGGCCCTGTCTCTTTAGGACAGGTTTGATGAGTGAAGAGAGAAACTAAATAAGACACACAATTAAGATCTTGTCAAACATTTTGTCAGAACTTTAACAAAATACCATTAAGACGATATAAATCTTGTCACGTAAACAAGCCTAAAGGCCCGTTTACACCAAGCACCATAACTATAAAGATAACGATAAAGATAACTATATATGCGTCCACACCAACGACCGATAAGGGTCTTTTTATTCTAAGCACGCGCGCCCCCGCGCTGCGGTTTCAGAGTAGCGAAAATGGATGTCCTGCTGCTGCTTTACGTTACAAAAAAATATCAAAAGAAAAACAGGTGCTTTTGGGTACACGATATCCTCAAAAGACGAGAGGAGTTGGGAGAATCCGAATTTTATTATATTTTTTTTGTTTACAACATGTCATTGAATATGTTCTTGCTGTTCTTATTGCCTTTACACGTCTTTGCCAGCAGATGTCCTCAGCCAGAATGCTATGTTCCGAGCGCATCTAAACAGTGAATCTAGCAAGTCTAGTGTAATCAATCTAATCTAACAGTGAATTTAGCTGACGAAGTCAATGATGGGATAAAGACATCGCCTAGTCAACACCTTTACAACGCCTTTTTCACTGCAACTTCAGCAATGTTGTCAAAACTAGCGCTGGATAGCCTACCTGAGGTAATTTTGTTACACTATGCTAAACTGCATAATATCTCATCGTTAATACTTCTCACCATTTATTCCCAGGATACGACCGATTGCTTTCCATATATCCATCTTTTTTAAGGTATCCTTGAAAAGGGGGTTTGACTTGTCAAACAGTGGAGGATTTTTTTGTACCTCGACGATTAACTTCTCTGCAATGTCATCTGCCATTTTAAATGCGCGAGACCTTTTAATTAGAATGGATTCTGATTGGCTGTCAGTGTTTTATCGTTCGACAGCTGGAAAAAAATCGTTCTGAAAGTGATCCCAACGATATCGTTCCTCATATCTTTATCGTTATAGTTGTGGTGTGAACTCTGTTATTCTTTAATATGGAGAACGATTTTTAGAATTATATCTTTATCGTTATCTTTATAGTTATCGTGATTGGTGTGAACGGGCCTTAACTCTTTATTTAGACACGTTGTGCACTTTCTTTTTGGCTCATTGTGCACCTACAGAACAGTCCATTCCCCGCGGTCAGTGTTTGAGAGCTCCTCCAATAGTCAGTCTCAGTGGGTGATGTTTGGTAATCTCACGCTTCCCTCACTGCGAGACCAGCGACACGCGGATAAATACTCGCGAGCCATGCGAATTTAAAACTCTGCGACACAAACTCACCGCATGCTGCAGCAAATCTGACACATCTGAGATATTTTACAATAAGTTAGTGGATTATCGAAGTTATGCTATTTTTCCGGATCATCGCAACAGCTTGAAAATGAACCCTCATTGCGCGCGCTGTGGGAAAATTGTCTACGCAACTGAGAAAGTGAACTGCCTGGACAAGGTATATTTATATATAACTTATACTCTCTTACTTCCGATGCTTTAAAAGGAGAATGTATACATTCTTGTCTATAACGTTCTTTCATAATTATCTACCAAAAGCTTAAATGTTTCCGTCTTCCCACATTTTACAGTATTGGCACAAAGGATGCTTCCATTGTGAAGTGTGTAAAATGACTCTCAACATGAACAACTACAAGGGATATGAGAAGAAGCCATACTGCAACGCGTATGTTTTTGTCAAAAATACTAGTTTATATACACTTATATGTTCATACATTCTTAGGTAATTTAAAGTCTTATGAAAAGCGTTTATACGTGTTTTTGATGCGAGATATTAGAATATGAATATGATAGAGTCCAAAAGCCCAAAATGACTCGCCTCCTTTCTCCAAAAAGGCACTACCCAAAACAGACCTTTACAATAGTGACAGACACCCCTGAGAACCTACGGCTGAGACAGCAAAGCGAGCTACAAAGTCAGGTAAGAGCACTTGTTCACTATGTGGGGTGTTGTAGATTGTAATGATACATGATAAAAAATAAATGTGAGGGGGTAAATCTTAAGGGGGTATTTCTAGGGTAGGATAATGTTATTTGTTGCTATTGGTAGAGACATTTCAAAGGGATAACATGAGACAAAATTGTTTACGCCCGTGTGAGTGTTTTGGCTGCCAGTGAGGGGACTGGGTGTGATACTTTGAGGTCAGCATGGAGAAAAGCAAGGCAGCTGTCTACTCAGTGGTGCACGGGCCGATCCCCTCAGCTTCTCCACCTGGCAGAACAAAAGATGCTGCCAAGTCCATACTGTGGCTGACCTAATCCTGGCATTATGACAGGATTCATTTTTCTGAAGTATTGGTCAACAAGCTGTGAAAATACATTTTGTGTATTTTATCTATTGCTCATACTTTGTGTTAGGAATCTGAAAAAAAAAGCAACCATCCAGATCTCCCTTGCAACATGTTAGATTTAGCTGTATTTGGCCAAGCAGTCGTTAGGGTGGCTCGCCAAAGTATTATATTTTTCTTTAAAACATAAAATAAGTAAGCTTGACCAGAGTTCTTGTGGGGAGAAGAATTTATTGAAGGTAGTATTGTAGCACAGTTCTTCAGCAGCGATCCAAAGAATCTTAACCCAAAGTTCTGTCTGTGTGACATAATTTTATACATGAAGACAAAAGGGCTACATACAATAGAAAACTGTTAGGACCTCCCACAGGAGATTGATCTACACTGTAATCTACTCTGAGCAATGTTGTTTCTTTTGGCATTCACACCCATCAGTTTCCATTTGGTTCACACCTTTACAGACACTGTTTCAGTTGATTGCATCTTGAGGCACAGTAACAATGTAAATGCATCTGACTAAAGTTATCTGAAAATACACATAATCTTTCAAACCGCATAATGCACTTAAAATCACCCAGAAAACCTTACCAATTCCCTGGTAAAATGGTTTTCTTGTTTTTCAGGTCAAGTACAGAAAGGATTTTGAACAGAGCAAGGGTCAGGGCTTCAAATTCGCCTTGGATACTCCAGAGCTGCAGAGACTGAGGAAGGCCCAGGATCAGATCAGTAATGTATGCTGGAGAATGTAGCTGAATGAAAAACACAAATATGTACACTTGATCAATTAGTGTACTAGATATGCAAGCATTCATGATTAGTCCAACATACAGGTCCTTCTAAAAAAATTAGCATATTGTGATAAAGTTAATTATTTTCCATAATGTAATGATAAAAATTAAACTTTCATATATTTTAGATTCATTGCACACCAACTGAAATATTTCAGGTCTTTTATTGTTTTAATAATGATGATTTTGGCATACAGCTCATGAAAACCCAAAATTCTAAAAATCTAAAAAAATTAGCATATTTCATCCGACCAATAAAATAAGTGTTTTTAATACAAAAAAAGTCAACCTTCAAATAATTATGTTCAGTTATGCACTCAATACTTGGTCGGGAATCCTTTTGCAGAAATGACTGCTTCAATGCGGCGTGGCATGGAGGCAATCAGCCTGTGGCACTGCTGAGGTGTTATGGAGGCCCAGGATGCTTCGATAGCGGCCTTAAGCTCATCCAGAGTGTTGGGTCTTGCGTCTCTCAACTTTCTCTTCACAATATCCCACAGATTCTCTATGGGGTTCAGGTCAGGAGAGTTGGCAGGCCAATTGAGCACAGTAATACCATGGTCAGTAAACCATTTACCAGTGGTTTTGGCACTGTGAGCAGGTGCCAGGTCGTGCTGAAAAATTAAATCAGATGGAAGCATGAAGTGCTCCAAAATCTCCTGATAGCTAGCTGCATTGACCCTGCCCTTGATAAAACACAGTGGACCAACACCAGCAGCTGACATGGCACCCCAGACCATCACTGACTGTGGGTACTTGACACTGGACTTCAGGCATTTTGGCATTTCCTTCTCCCCAGTCTTCCTCCAGACTCTGGCACCTTGATTTCCCGAATGAAATGCAAAATTTGCTTTCATCCGAAAAAGTACTTTGGACCACTGAGCAACAGTCCAGTGCTGCTTCTCTGTAGCCCAGGTCAGGCACTTCTGCCGCTGTTTCTGGTTCAAAAGTGGCTTGACCTGGGGAATGCGGCACCTGTAGCCCATTTCCTGCACACGCCTGTGCACGGTGGCTCTGGATGTTTCTACTCCAGACTCAGTCCACTGCTTCCGCAGGTCCCCCAAGGTCTGGAATCGGTCCTTCTCCACAATCTTCCTCAGGGTCCGGTCACCTCTTCTCGTTGTGCAGCGTTTTTTGCCACACTTTTTCCTTCCCACAGACTTCCCACTGAGGTGCCTTGATACAGCACTCTGGGAACAGCCTATTTGTGCAGAAATTTCTTTCTGTGTCTTACCCTCTTGCTTGAGGGTGTCAATGATGGCCTTCTGGACAGCAGTCAGGTCGGCAGTCTTACCCATGATTGCGGTTTTGAGTAATGAAACAGGCTGGGAGTTTTTAAAAGCCTCAGGAATCTTTTGCAGGTATTTAGAGTTAATTAGTTGATTCAGATGATTAGGTTAATAGCTTGTTTAGAGAACCTTTTCATGATATGCTATTTTTTTGAGATAGGAATTTTGGGTTTTCATGAGCTGTATGCCAAAATCATCAGTATTAAAACAATAAAAGACCTGAAATATTTCAGTTGGTGTGCAATGAATCTAAAATATATGAAAGTTTAATTTTTATCATTACATTATGGAAAATAATGAACTTTATCACAATATGCTAATTTTTTGAGAATGACCTGTACATACTGTTCAAAAGTTTGGGGTCGGTAAGATTTTGTGATGCTTTGGAAAGAAGTTATGCTCAACAAAGCTGCATTTAGTAATTTTGTGAAATATTATTACCATTAAAACAATTATTTTCTTTTGTTATATGTTTCAGTTTTTAGTGTCACAAGATCCTTTTAGAAATCATTCTTATATGCTGATCTGCTGCTCAAGAAACATTTATTATCAATGTTGAAAACAGCTGTGCTGCTTAATATTTTTGTGGAAATGATGATAATACATTTTTTTTCAGAATCCCCTGATGAATAGAACGTTCATAAAACAATTTTTTGTAACTTATAAAAAAAAGTCTGTCACTTTTGATCAATTCAATCCATCCTTGCTGAATAAAAGTATTAATCTTACTGACCCAAAACTGAACTGTAGTATAAATATCACACTTGTATGTGCATGGAACAGGTGATATCTCCATTTTTGCAGGCAAAGTATCACAAGGATTTTGAGGCGTCAGGTTTGCATGGGGTCACTCAGGGAATGCGTGGAACGTACCTGGTACGGCCTCAGAGGGCGCCTAACCATGAGACGGTGGGAAACAGCACGCACAAGGGTGTCCATCAGTGCATCATGGAGATGGATCGAAGACCTGGTGTCATTGTGGGTAAGTTCACTAATGTGAGATGCTCACACTTGGTAGTACAACCTAAAAAAGGGAGAAAAGAACAAAACCAGTATACTAGCTCTAAATATAAACATTACAACTGCAAGCTAAATATTACCATTGAAGATCAAGATCATCCTGGTGATTGTGTTTTAGCACCTGTTCTTCCTGGTGCCTACTATTCCAGTGGCCACAGCTACATGCATCAGACCAGCATGCATTCACTGAGGTCAATGCAGCTGAGGTCACAACACAGGAGTATGGTGAGTCCTCATTTTTCTGGGATATTACATAGCATCTGACTACACCATGCTTGTGATTAAAAATGTATTCAGTAGTGTAAAATACTTACTATTGAATCTGATGCACTCAAACTTGGGTCACCAGACTGTGTACAGGGCCCTGTATGACTACACGGCGCAGGATTACGATGAGGTGTCATTCCGGGATGGTGACATCATTCAGAACGTGCAACCGATCGACGAAGGCTGGATGTATGGAACGGTACAGCGGACGGGGAGATCAGGTATGCTGCCTGCCAACTACGTAGAGGGCATTCGCTAGGTGTCCTACGCCTCAAATGAAACGCTGTATGTGAATTGTTCATAGGCATCAAATGTTTGTAAACAGTCAAATGTACAGCTCATTTTTAATAGTGCTGATTGGCCCATTTTGTAAGTGTTTATAATGTTATATAATTTCTCATTATGTTACGGTTCAAAAGTTTGAGGTCAATAAGATTTTTTTAATAAATAATGTATATTTCTATTAAACAAGACATTTATAATGTTACAAAAGATTTCCATTTTAAAATAAATGCTGTTCTTTTGAACTTTCTATTTATTAAAGTCCTGATTAAAAATATATATATATATATAAAAAAAAATTAAGCAGCACAACTTTTTTCACAATTGATGTTTCTTGAGCAGAAAATATGCATCTTAGAATGATTTCTGAAAGATCATGTGACACTGAAGACTTAATCATGCTAAAAAAATCAGCCTTGCTATCACAGGAATAATTACACTTTAATTTATATACAATAGAAAAGTTATCTTAAATTGAAAAAAAATAATAATTAAGCATAATTACAAGTAACTAACCCTAAACCAAAGGCTACCCTAACCTTAACCCTATAGTAAGTAGTACATGTAGTTAATAATTATTACCAAGTACTTATTTGTGTACTTACACAGTAACAATGTCACTGAAATAAAGTGATACCAAAAAATCTTACCAGCCCGAACTTTTGAATGGTAGTGAACTTAATGCAATGTTAAATGTACAAGATGTAAAGAGAATGTGTATGTAAAATGTAAAGAGGTTTTTGCCACTTAAATATTTAAAAAAGCATAATTTTTAACAGCATGTGTTGCCTGGTAAAACATGAATATTTGTGTAAACTGTTCTGCACAATGTATATTAAATATTCCATTACAGCAAAAATGTAATCGATTTGTCAGTCTAAAATAAAACATGACATTTAACCCCAAGCAGTATGATCAGAGAAAAATAGAAGTTTATTAAAAAGAATACTTTTAATAAACGTTTCAAAAACATTTACATGACGCTGACAACAGATGTTTATAATTGTAAAAGGACCGGCATTTCGTCAGTAGAGTTCCCAGCTTCAATACTGGTACCATTAGCCATGTAGCATTTCTGCTGTAACCTCAGTTCACCGTCATCCGAACCGCATTCATTTTCATTTCTTCTTTTTGACAGCCTTTTCCTTGCGCTTTTTCAAATGCTTTGGAACTTTAGTTTTTCTTTTCTCCCTCTGAGCTTCTTTAACCAATTTCTTTCTTTCCTGAAAGACAGAAATACCAGCTTATTAATCACTGAATAATTCATCTGTGCGACATTTTCTGTTCCCAGTAGGTACCTTTCTGTCCAGTTGTGCTTCCTCACTGAGGTTGCCAACCTCCTGTCTCTCTTCCCCTTCTGATTTATCCTCTCCATCTTCATCATCATCATCATCCTCCTCTTCATCAGAGCTTGAGCCATCATCTTTTGTGGAGTCTTCCAGTATCGACGGTACCTGCCAAAAAAAAAAAAAATCTTTTAATCTGATTTCTCATTGTCATGACGTTTGAATTTGGCGACAGCTGTTGTTTATATACTCTGCCTTAATCCTCCCACATGCCATGTACACAAAGAAAGCTCCAAAGAGAATTATGCAAAGACTTGGTGGATGCATTAATGGCAAAAACAAATCTTGGCCACATAAGGCGTCTTAAACCTAACGCTTAATCTTTAATATACCAAATGGTCTTTTTAAAAACAAACTCACCTTTTGCACACCAGAAAGGTCCTTCCTCAGGCCTATCACTGTCTGGTATAGGATCTGTAATGGAAAAGCATAATTTCAACAACTTTTATCAATTCTCACGCCATTAATCAACTGTTCATTTAGGATGATGAGACGTACATTTTCAGAGTGTGTATCTTCAGGAGAATGCTGCTCCTTTTTCCTCAACATTGTGTCCACATCCCTCTCATAATGGGTGACTTCATTAAGTGTGCGTGGAATATAGGCTCTCTTAAACACCTGTTTTGAATTGAGAATCCACATGCAAGTTGTTAGACAGGGTTCCCACCAATTATTTTCATGACTTTTCCAGTTTCATGATTAAAAAAAATAATTTTATAGTGATAGCCGGGAGTTTCCATTTATATGAAACCTTGGAATTCAAACAATGATATTTATTTAACAATGTCAAACATCTCCAGTACTACCATCAAGACTGGTATTTATATACATTTATTTATATATATATATATATAATGGCTTTACATCAACGCTTGTCCGGGACAAGTGGATTTTTTGAAGTAAAAGAGAATTTAACCTGCTTGAACAGACAAGTCGCATGATTAAAACGTCAAAAAATAGTTCCAAACAAAGATCGCAGCAAAATTATAGAGCATCTCACAACAACACTCAAACGTGTTTTCATTACTGAATAATTCAGCGTTTTGAATTAATCGGTTGAGTCAAAGATTAATAAACAACTGCCTCATTCTTGAATGAATCAGTCGTTTGAATGAATGACTTAATGACTCGCTCATTAAGACGGTCGCCTGCCGCCACCTACTGGCGGTTTAGTGTTGTTTAAAAGTATTATTCTTTCCAGCATTTCTTATTTGTATATTCAAAAAGATTTAAAACAATCTCATAACATTATTTAATGCAGTTGTAATTTTTTTTTAGTGTAAATGATTTTAGTGTAAATGAAACAGGGTCTTAATATTCTAATTTATTGATCAAATTTTGGAATTTAAAATGAAAGATGAAGCATACATTTAATAAGATTGGGGTGCCCTTTAAAGGTGCAGATATGACAATATGCAGATTTAAATATATCAAAGAAAATATAAAAAATATACCTGACTGAACACTGATGAGAATATTGCTCCAGAATAAATTATATTTACAATTGATTTTTTTTTTGGACAAGCAACTTTTCCTCGGACAAGTGAATGACAGATTTGCACATGAAAAGGCTTAATATCGAGCCCTGTATGTGTGTGTGTGTGTGTGTGTATGTATATATAAAGAATATACAGTTAGATTACAAAATTAGCAAGGTTTCACCAGTGTTATTTTAGTATTATAGTACTTTTAATATATTGAATTAGCTTTATTTTTATATTTTCATTTGAATTTAAAGTAATTTTATTTGTAGTTAATTTTAATTTTACTTAAACAAAAATTAGAAATGTTTCTTTGGCAAATAACTGAAGTAAGTTTAGGTTTGTGTAGTTTAAGTGTACATTTTTCAAGTTACGTTTTTTGAATATTTACATTTTATTTTTTTTATTTTAATTAATTACAACTATATTTAATCGTTTAAGTTAAAAATAACAACATTTGCTTTTTCTCTACACACACTCACAAAGAGCAATATCCTGCAATTAAAAATTTTAAAGTGGGGCAAAACCAAAAAAAAAAAAAACATTTGATATATTTTAAAGAGTAAATCATATTTACTACAGAAAGACTTTTCAATTACATTTTCACCTATTTCCATTACTTTTCCAGGCCTGCAAATCGCAATTCAAAAATGCGAAAAAAAAAATTCCCATGACTGTGGAAACTCTGGAAGTTAGGACGGGGAAACAAAATGTTAAGAACTGTTAAAAGTAAGTGCACCTCCTCATGAACTTTGTCCTGATTGGATCTATCCTCTGCAGTTCTTTCAGACGCTATCTCCATGGCCTGCAGATAAACCACAAACATATTACAGTCAAAATACAACTTTAGATCAACACTACAACACATACGCACACAAATAAATCAAGTTTAATAAAATTGTACAATAATCAGAAGAAAGAGAAATGCTGTAAAAGACTAATGATAACAATAACTGACCTTGTCTAAGTACTGATTAATGTTGTCACTTGTGATGGAGGGGTCCGTGACAAACTCAAACAGCTCACGTACAGTCATAACTGCTACATTATGTTTTTGGAAAAAGTCTGGGAGTAAAAAAAGTTAATTAGAATCTAAAAAAAATGTTTGTTAATATTAATAATGTATTTGCTAACCATGAGGTTGCACATGCTTACCGTTGACGTTGCTGCAATCCTTGCGAAGAAACTCCAGAGCATGAGGGTGATCGTGCTCAACAGACTGAGAGACGTCGATAATATAAGCATCTCCGTTATGATACCTGACACAACCATGTACAACTGAACATCAACAAACATTATATTATGCACACATGGTTTCCAAGTATCAGGTAAAGTCAGCTTACAGAATATTGAACTCGCTAAGGTCAGCGTGGACCAGATGAGCTTCATTGTACATTGTTCTCATGTCCTGGATGATCTGCAGGTAGAGTTCCCGGGCTTTGGATTCAGAAAGAACAGCATTCTTCAGTAGTGGGGCAGGCCTGAGAAACACACAAACAAGATCACTTGAGAACTGGATCAGAATGCTATCCAGGATCAGGTAATCCATCTAACTTTTGTGCTGGTTTTTCAAAGCAAAATTGGATTGGATTACCCTGATCCAGATATACACTTTTTTTTCAGATTACCAAATCTGGATTACTATTGCTCTCAGTGGAATCACATATCACAATGTAGGCTACTATCAATGTGTAAAAAAAAAAAAAAAAAACAGGTAGAATAGTCAATGTGGGGTCACTTTAGGTGTTTTTATTTGAAGGCAAAGAACAGCACAGTAAAACAATACAAACATCCCCTTCTATTTAAAATTTCCTTTAAACAGTCAAATCCTTTACGGAGCCCTTGAAGGGATATGATAATGGAAAAAAATACAAGATTTGAGAATTTTTTTTTTTTTTAATTTTTGCAATGCATTCACCCAAGAAACTGAGTTTGCTTGCAAATACCTGAGAAGTTTTACGATCATATGCAAAGTTTCTTGGCGGAATGCAAAACGTGCGAAAAGCAGTAAAATATCATTTTTCCTCCCATCACCAGTTTTAAAGTTTTAAACATTTTTGTTCCTGAAATCCACCCTTAAGCTGGGATCAGCTAAATTCTTTGGATCAAAGGTATCCCGATCTTACTAAAAAGTTTTTGTAAGATCCAGATCAAAACCAAGATTGGATTTTGTGATCCAATCCTTTTTTTCTTTTATACAACCCACTCAAGATTTGACCCAATCCGATTAGATAACTTTTGAACAACTGGGCCCTGGAGTATCATCTACAGTAGGAAAAGTTGAAAACCTTGAAACAATAGAAGTATTGTGTATCTGTAAATGCCTACATACATGTCATCTCGACCGATGAAGCTCATGACGAGGACGTGGCTCCGCAACATGATGGGCTCTGGACTTGGAATCTGTGCAGTCTGTAGTCTTGATGTAAATGCATTCACATCAGTGATAAAAGCCAACATCATAAAATAGGTTCATGAAAGAAAAGGCATAATAATGCTCACCTGATCAAGTTTCTCATTTCCTTCTCCGCCCAAGTGCGCACCATTTTTCTAGGATTGCCCTTGCAATAGCCATGGCGGAACCTTAAATGTATTTCAACATAGAAATTTACTTTTCAATGACACACATCAAGGCAGCTAAATAGGACTAAAGGCCTGAAAAAAGATGCATGTCTCACCTGAACTCCCCGCTGACATATTTATCTCTGTCTTTGAATAGCAGAATTGACGTTTTGTATATTTTAATGGCTCTGCTTTCTCCTTTAACAGTAGTTGCATGATAGACATTTGCCTGCATTACAAAACACAGAAGAGAAATAAAAAAATAGAATGGCACAAGAAAACAACATTAACATTAGTTCTTAAGTAAAATGACTGACACAGACACAATAACCCAAGTGTATCAAATAATGCAATACATTTATTTTATTCCATTCAGACAAACTTGCCTCTTTGCCTGTGCTGATACATCCATTTATCTCTGAAATGACGCCTCTGTTGAGCATTTTGAACAGAATCATACGTGTACGGGGGTCCAAAACCTGTGAGGTCACATAAAAATATCACACTGAAAAGTGCATCAATTACAACACTGGAGTTCAAGTGAAATCATCACATATGAAGCTTGAGCAAACATACCTGTTCAACCGTAGCTCTGTCTGATTTGTCCTTTACTCGAAACCTGCACAAATGTATGCGATTCTTAAGATTTAAAAACTTAAACCTGAATGGAAATCATACTCGAGATAGTGTTATTATTCTTAACAAAAAAGTCAAACTAAAACTATTAAAAATAGTTTTTGTTCATTTAAATCAAGCTGAGATAAAATATAAACAAAGATTAGATTTGATTTGAAAACTGAAATACTAAAACTACAATAAAAAATACATTTAAGCAAAATAGAAATATTAAAAAACAACAACTGAAAATATAAAAAAGGCCAATTTAAAATATTAATAAATACTATAATAGTACATCTAAGGTTAGGATTACATACGTGTCTGCTTCTCTCTGCTTTTGCATCAAAGTGACTTTATTGATCACAGAATCAGCATAGCTGAGTTTATCTGTAAAACAGAGACTTAAATCAAACAGAGAATAAATATGAATGTATTTTTTACTGTAGAAGATACATCTGTAGTACACACATATATCTTTTCTCTCATTTTCCTCATTTCATTTGTAGTTAAATTAATAAAAAGCTTACCGAGGTTTATTTTGTTTTCATATTTCCTCAAGACCTTGTCTGATGGAGTGGACATTTTAATGGACTTTTTATTAGAACTTTGACGGTTAGCCTGGTGGGGGGAAAAACAGAGAACATGCAAATAATGCAACATACAGTAATTTAATCGAAACAAATTCCTAGAAACACCAGGTTTGTCGTCAACAATAGGATTCGTTGGTCTTATGATGTGCGGTCATAATCCTTCAAGAATGAATGATTTACCTGTGGATTATTCCCAGTTCTCATTGCAGTGTAGCGCTTTGTAAAGTCTCTTCCACCTGAATCATTCCAGTCCCATTCATCGTCGTCATCTTCATCATCATCATCATCATAGTCCTCCTCGTTTTCACCTTGCGTGTCATTTTCAAAGGATTGTAAAGTAACTTCATCGAGTCGGTTCTCCAGCGAGGGCTTGTCGTCAAGGACGCGACTGATTTCAGACTCACTGTGAAATACCACACATTGCCTTCACGTTACCAAAGCAGTCACATTCATTTCAGTTTGAACCTCTGAAAGATGATACCCGTTTCAAAGCTTCACAAAACATGACGCAATAAACATACGACAAAATTATATACTATTTTGTTAATATATGATCAATTTTTGTATCATTCACTGCTGTCGTCTAAATCATTATCACAATACATGTACACATATTAGTATATTAATTGTTTTTCTGCGATCGTTGTACCCTGTTATGTGACTGACAATCTGTCTTTATCAATTGAAGTGAATCGACTTTCATACCTTCCCGTTTCGTTAGCGTCATCAAACTGGCCTGGTACCACCTGATACATCGCGAGGGGAAAAGAAGGAAAATTCGTCTGAATCCTTGAAAATATATCTCAACTAAAAAGGGAATGTAAGGGAGTTGACCAACTACTACACGCTTATCGCTTACATACATACAGTACACACGCACGGCAGCACACTCACTTCCGGCAACGTGGGTAAGGGTGCTGAGAAGGCTCAACGAGAGAAACAGTGACGCCAAAATTAAACTGGATTTCAATAAAAGTCTTTGTTGATTAATTATTGTACTTGTTGTATACTTATAGTATTATTGTAGATATGGGATGTTGCCAGGGTGTTTTGGTTGATTTCTAGAGCATTGCCAAGCAGTCAGAAATGTACCATTTTAAACAAAAATGTATTAACATGGAACTAGCACTGGTGGTAGCCTATGACATCTTTTGTTTAAAATGATAAATTAACAAAATAAATCTTTATTGGCCCCAGTCACATTACTGAAATAAAACTAAATGTGGAAACTATTTGACTGTTTTAAGTTTTAATTGAGAAAAAAAAATGTTGACAACTTAATTTCTAACTCTTTCTTAGTGTACATTTAGCCTATTGATTGGATGATTTATTCACTTTACATGGTTGAAAAAGCTAAATTAACAAGTTTCCTACATCTGAATTGATCTGACAGATACTTGCAATCCATCTGACAAACATGATCACTGATAATG
Source organism: Gila orcuttii (assembly GCA_026230005.1). NCBI lineage: Eukaryota > Metazoa > Chordata > Actinopteri > Cypriniformes > Leuciscidae > Gila > Gila orcuttii. Next base: position 26,234,007 of record JAPDVR010000008.1, on the reverse strand, counting down.
ATGACATTACAATTTCTTGCATAAAAAGGTTTGGTACAATGAAGCCTATGTGAGCACTGTGTAGAACTGTGTAGTTAACAGATCTTGAGTTTTATATATCAGATAGATTACATAGATACATGCGGATTTCAAAAAGCCCCTGAGAAAGAGAATAACGGAGAAATTACATTTAGATTAACATGCAAAATCAATATTTTTATAATTATAAAGTCAAACCCATCAAATTATACACTATGGTTCAATGATCTCAAATAAACGTATAGTTGAATTGTTTGAAGGTTTCATTAGCGGACCAACAAAAAGACACACAAAAGATGTAATTATCCAAAGCATCCTAATGTACAAAGTATCCAAAAATGTAGAGAACCTCACAATCTCAAAGAAGTTCAACAACATTCATCTTTTTGATTCTCCTCACTGCACAAATTGGATTCTATGGCTTTACAAAAATACAACCACATGTTTTAGACTGATCAATAAATACCTGCATAAAATGTTCAGTGTTTTCTGTCCACAGCTGTGCACACCCTCATGCACTTGTACAAATTTACAAGTACAAAAATCATTACGCACACACAAAGAAATAAAAAAGAAAATGTGTTTCAACAAATATAAAGACCAGTTAATTTACAATGTTTCTTAAGTTGGCTTTAAATTCAAAGGCTTGCAGCTGTCAAAATGAATAAAAACATACTTATATTTTTCCTCTGCGAGGACTTGTCAAATCCACTGAATCTCACATGACGTGTTGTGTGGGCATCAGGCCTTATCAAAGTCATTCTTTTGCAACAACTACTGTAAAACTATATGAATTGTTTTTTTTTTTAAATATATTCTTTAACAAATATTGAATAAAGAAGTTTGATTTTTAGTGTGAACACCAGTGTTGAAGTCAAAGTGAATCCTACGGAGTTCCAGTACAAACACAAAATCCAAAAAGTCAAACACAAATCACACTTTAAAGACACATAAAATGTACTCATTCGATACTGTGTGATTCTCAGAAGCACTCTTCTCTCAAATGCACAGGCCTTACAATATAATACTTCACACTCTTAGCCACCAGAAGGCGCTGTTTCAAGACTTCCAGCCATTTATACACGTTGTTTGCATCATTTGTCAATGAGGCTCAAAGATGGAGGATAATATACATAGAATAGGCAAATATTGCCAAAAACACTGATTGGCCGATGATCACCCAAAATACAAATTACAGAGCTAAACAGCAATTTCATCCAAAATGTATTCAGCCAATCTTGATAATGAAAGTATGTCAGGCACTTCAGCTCTTCAATTCCACAAGAAAAAAAGAAAAAGAAATCAAACAAATTCCATACAGATACTAAAAACATACAGAAATTGACTTAAGAATAATACATTTTAATGCTGATACATAAATCTTCTGTTCATCATACAAATGCTTTTAATTGATTGATATAAAGGTTTTATATGATTCATTAAAAATCATATAAATAGGATTAAAATTGCTACTGTCCATTTGTGTTTATCCAGATTTTTAGAAAGAAAAAAAAGCATTAAGGCATCAAGAGAAGAATCACTGTGCTTCAGAAACTGTTCTCCAGTCTTCATCTTTCATGCATACTGTATTATAAGACACATATCAGCAAAGTCCAGGCTTTGTAACTCCTAGTGTTTGTGGAAGCTTCATAAACTATGGCACAAAATCAACACAGTGAATTTTCTCTTCACTGAACAGGCGTCTCTGTCATTTCCTGAGCCGCTGTACAGCTATGGACACTGATTTTTGCAGGTTCTGGGTCACAGCCTGATTGGGCCTCTACTGAGACAACTAACGGTTCCTCGGTTTGATGCTCCTCCGGTTCAGCCCCATCAGGCTGAGGTTCTTTGGGAGGTTCTTCAGAAAAATTAATCTCCATAGATGTATCTTCAGGATGCTGCTTCTCTTTAAGGTCCTCCATGTGTCCATCTCCGTCTTCTTTTTGGGACACTCCAGCTTTCTCACATTCATTCTCACTCTGGATTGGAGCTGTTGCTTCACTTTCACTTTCAGATGAACACCTGATCTCTTTTCCCTCCAGCACTCCGCCGTCATCTCTTGCTCCATCCATTTCTTCGTTCATTTCTGCCTCATCGGTCCCTTTTTCATCCGTGGGTTTCTGGTGGACACGCTGGTGCCTCACCAGACTGTGCTTCAGGGTGAAGGTACGATGGCAGGTTTGGCACTTATAAGGTCGCTCGCCTGCAACAAAAAGGTCATTTTATGTGTATCAGCTTTATATTTGTCTCTTTTTATTGAAAGGTATAATTGGCAAGTATGGCAAATAACAGCAAGGCTATGTTCACGCTGCTTAGTGCTTAATTCTGATTTATTGCTCGGATCAGCAGATTTTTTTGTTTGGCTGTTAATTTTTTTTTGAATGCAGCCAATATCAGATTGGGAGTGTGAACAAAAGAACAAAGTTGGCCCTCAGGATTTGCTTTAATAGAGTTTTCAACGTATTACTTTTGAGATTTAATACCTCACTGTCCCCAACTGACCACCTTCGCAGCTGTCTCCCATAAAAACCGAGTGACCAAAGAACTACTGATATGTAAAAATTTTAGACTGACTCACATCAGTGCAGAATTGAGCGAATGTTGATCTAAGAGCAGGGGTGTCCAATCCTGCTCCTGGAGGGACACTGCCCTGCAAAGTTTAGCTCCAACCCCAATTAAACACCTGAACCAGCTAATCAAGGTATTACTAGGCATACTAGAAACTTCCAGGTAGTTGAGACAAGCTGTAGCTAAACTCTGCAGAACAGTGGCCCTCCAGGACAGTGTTTGGACACCCTTGATCTAGAGTAATATAAAAGTCATTGCATTGCAAAACATCAGACCTGTATCTGATTTCGGACTACAAATGGAAGTGGCTTAAATTTAAAATTGAAAAGATCAGATTCCATGTGGTTTGTACTGTTTACACTGACACCTCTGAGTTGCAAAACTCTGTGCCCAAAAGTTTTGGCCACTTTTGCCTGCAGTCTAAACATAGCCTAAGAAGCTCCAGATCTTACCAGTATGTGAACGCATGTGTCTGGTCAAGTCTTGCAGGCTCCAGAAGCGTTTGCTGCACACAGCACATATCTTCTTTCTCTTATCGGTTTTGCTTCCGGCTGACTCGCCCTCCTCATCCAAAGCCCTGAGCTCTGAGGAAGTAGCCTCTTCTTCATCATCACTCATATCTTCTCTCTCTTTCTCCTCCTCATCAACTCCACTTTCTACACAGCTGCTGTTCTCATCCTTTTCATCATATTCTAAATCTGCGTCCTGCACCATCTCTTTTCTGGGTGCTATGATTGGGTTTTGTGGAGCACTTTGGCGTCTTCCCTTCTTGCCTCCATCCTCGGCCTGGACCTCCTGATTGTGAGTTTTCTGGTGCCGGCTGAGAGTGGCTGCATGGCGGAAAGTCTTTTTGCAAGACGCACAGGTGTGGGGGAACTCGTCGGGAGGAGAAACCGGTTCAGCAGTTATTTTAGTCTGGTTCTGCTCTGCTCCAGAAAGCTTGAAGTCAACAATCTTGCTAGCAAGGTTTACATCAAGACTCTTGTTGCTCTGAGAGTCGTCATCATCATATTCAACTTCTACTCTCTCAGGGTTTCCCTCCGCTGGCTGTGTTTGGTTTGGATCTGTGCTGCTGTCTGATTGTTCAGTGGCTGATTGTCCTGTTTGTTCTGGTGCTTGTTCTGGGGATGAAGCTTTCTCCTCCTGTTTGACAGAGCTCATATCCACAATATCTACGGCTGCAGGAGAATCCGTGTCAGATACACTCTCTACAAATACAAGAAAAGCTTGTTAAGCACTATACACATTTTATTGCTTTTGTTCACACCCTCACGATGATGTAACAATATTCAATATACAGATTTTGCAAGAAGTCTCGTTGATAAACAAAACAAGGCAACTAAATTACAGTACATTATGAATGGGACATTAACCCTTCATCTCAAAAGTTAAATCAGCACATTTTTAGATACAAATGTTATACACACAAGACCATTTGCGCTACATAATAATATATAACAATGGTACTGACCAAAAGTGCCTGTGCTTCCTCGGGATCCTTCGTCAGCCTTAGGTTTGGGTCGAGATCCACTGTTTTGAAGTGCCCGATTAGATACACCATGTTTGCGGAGCAGGTGGCGCTCACAGTTTGACTTGGTGGAGAAGAATGACTCACACTGAGGACAAGGGTACGGCTTCTGACCTGTGAAATCAAAGCACAAAACTGTAACAATCTCAAGTGAGAAACAAAACATTATTGACTCAGATCCATTGAATCAAAATATAGCATAGCATAACATAACATAATATAACATACAATAATACAATACTGAACACCTCTAATTGTAGCATGTTTGATCACTCTTTCTGCATTACTGTGAGGATAATCAGAGATCTATTAAGTCAAGTCAAGTCAAATATATTTATATAGCGCTTTTCACAATACAGATTGTATCAAAGCTGCTTCACAGTATCAATCAAAACAACTTAACAATGTTTGTTTATTACTGGAAAAAAGACATCCAAGTTTGGTAGAGCTGATCAATGGTATGATTGGTTAATTAATTTGAATATCCCCAACTGAGCAAGCCAAAGGCAACAGTGGCAAGGAACCGAAAAACTCCATCCAGTGACCTAATGGTGTCCTAACACCCCATCAGATGACCCAATGGAGAAAAACAAACCTTGGGAGAACCCAGGCTCAGTCGGGGGCCAGTTCTCCTCTGGCGTTTATGAACTAGAGGCCGAATTTACAGTAACTGTAAGATAAAAAATGTATATGAATGCCTGGCTAAATAGATGCGTCTTCAGTCTAGTTTTAAACTGGGAGAGCGAGTCTGAGCTACGAAAAATATCAGGAAGGCTATTCCAGAGCTTCAGAGCTAAATGTGAAAATGCTCTGCCTGGATCTGGATATCCTAGGAATGACCAGAAGCCTCGAATTTAGTGATCGTAAAGAGCGCGATGGATTGTAAGGCGATAGAAGATCCGTTAAATAGACTGGAGCTAAACCATTTAGAGCTTTATAAGTAAAAAGCAATACCTTGTATTTAATACGGAACTTTATAGGTAACCAGTGAAGTGATGATAAAATCGGTGTTATATGATCATATTTTCTTGATCTAGTAAGAACTCTAGTAATAAACAAGCTACAGTTAGTCCAAAATGCAGCCATTTTGGACTAACTGTAGCTTGTTTATTGAAGATGCAGGACAACCAGCTAATAAAGCATTACAGTAATCTAGTCTCGAGGTCATGAATGCATGAACTAACTTTTCTGCATCAGAGACTGATAGCATATTACGTAGCTTAGCAATGTTTCTAAGGTGGAAAAAGGCAGTTTTTGTAACACATGGAATATGCTTTTCAAAAGACAGGTTGTGTCAACCTGTGGAGGTTGATTCTGATCATAACCCTTTAACGTTTTTACACTCTTTACAGTCTCCGAGTCAGCGGTTAATGCGCTGGATTCTCTTTTTGCAGCATTACAGTTTAACTGTAAAACACATCAAGGGAACTGAACGTAGTGGCAGATGCGTTATCTCGTGTTCCTGAGTAGATTGAAAGGTGTACTGTAGGTGTTTTAACAGTTGTTACTATTTTTCTGTGCGCTCTGTTTGTTGCCTTAATATGCTTTCAGGATCCAGATTGCTGGAAATAAATTGAGGAGATTAGAGGTGACTGTGGGAAAACACTGGTAACACGGGAATCGGACTTCATAAAGAATGTTTTGAAAGGAAAGTATGATTTGTTTATTTTATTTTTCAGATTTTTTTTTTGAGAAGTTCTGAGGATCCTCATAAGATATCGGATCTTTTAAAGGGGGGTGTGTGACGGTTCAATGAGTGTTTGTGCAGTGAGTGCTCGTGTGTTTTGTCCCTGAGTTATAGGCTGATTGCTGGGGGGCGTGGCTTTACACCTGAACCAGATTATGGTGTTTTAAAAGACACGGGGTCAAACAGAGACGGGAGGTCGATGGCTCGCGGGTGTTGTTGCAGCTCTGGGAACTTCCAGAGAGCTCACAGGACACATGGGTCACGGGAGAGCACCATCGCTTCGGAGAGCTGATGTGATGTACTTCCCCTGATGACGATCTTCTGATTTGGACTTTTTTGATTATGTTTTGGTTATGTTTGGTTGAACTGACATCACTTGAGCTTGCCACGTACAAATACATGCTGACACACTAACTAACATTTATACTGATCCCTTGACACCACGTTAATTACTTTATGTAAATAAATCTTATGGTTTATGTAGCGATTGTGTGGCGTTTGCGATCTTTTGTTGCGATCTTTAAGAAGAATCGCAACAGTAATATGCAAGTTACCAAGTAGTGGTCAGTGACCATCACTTTGTGGAATGATATCTATATCGGTTGGATCGGTTCCATATGATATAATTAAATCGAGTGCATGATTAAGACGATGAGTTGGTCCGGTGACGTTTTGCTTGACCCCGAAGGAGTTTAATAAATCTGTAAACGCAGCCCCTAACGCATCATTTAAATTATCTACGTGTATGTTAAAATCTCCAACAATTAATGCTTTATCAACGTTGACCAAAAGATCTGATAGAAAGTCAGCAAACTCTTTTAAGAAATTGGCGTAAGGCCCTGGAGGTCTATATACGGTAGCCAATGCTACAGATAATAGGGATTTTTTTCTTACATCTAAGAGCGTAACATTTAGCACAAGCACTTCAAACGAATTAAACCTATGACGAGTTTTCTGAGTAACATTAAGGATATCTCTGTAGATTGTTGCAACACCGCCGCCACGACCGATCAGACGGGGCTCATGCTTATAACAGTATCCTGGGGGAGTAGACTCATTTAGACCGAAATAATCATTTGGTTTAAGCCAGGTTTCAGTAAGGCACAGAACATCGAAATTATTATCTGTGACCATTTCATTTACAATAACCGCCTTAGGTGTGAGCGATCTAATGTTTAGAAGACCTAGCTTTAGAAATTGTTTTTGTTCACTAATAGCGAGATTTTTTGTTTTAATAACAATTAAAATTCTTTCTAGATCCCGCAGTAGATTTATTATTTGATCTTAGTAAACGAGGAATAGACACAGTTTCTATGCAATGTTCTACACTAGTATTAATATCAATTAAATTGGTGCAGTAGAAACTGTGATTTGGATTTTTGGTTACTAGTCAAATGGTATTTAACATCTTGGATATGTCATCCGACAGAAGATCTGCCCCGATTCTACTTGGGTGTAAGCCATCAGCGCGGAAGAGCCTTGGTCGCTCCCAAAACAGGTTCCAATTATTTACAAAAATCAGTTTCTGCTCATTGCACCATGACAATAACCATTCATTTAGCGCGAATAATCTACTGAACTTTTCATGCCCTCGTCGGTACGTAGGAAGCGGTCCAGACACAATAATCGATGTTTCAGGCGATGTGCTGCGTACCGTATCGATAAGGCTCCTGAAGTCTTTCTTCAGAACCTCCGTCTGTCGCAGCCTAATGTCATTAGCTCCCGCGTGCAGCACAACAGCTCCGACGCGCTCGTCACCGTTCAAGATCTCAGTTACCCGCGCAGTGATATCGAGAACATGAGCACCAGGAAAGCAGTGACTGTGCACCTTACTTTTACCTAACGTAGCGTGGACGTGTCGGACGGTGGAATCGCCGATGATCACAGCATCGCGTTCCGTTTCGCGAAGTGGGGAGAAGCGGTTCTGAGTGGAGATCTCGAAAACCGGGAGGGGCGAAAAGATTCTTGTCCTGGCACGCGGCTTCCGCGGAACCACCCAGGCTTCGTGGTGGTGTGTTGGAGCCGGAGTGAATAAAATTATGGCTGATCGTGACCTGAACGCTCGGGACCAATACTGAGAAACGCACGGAGTAGACGAGGTCAGCGTCAGCGGATTACTAACGTTAATCACTGATCCGTGTGCATCAGCGCGTGATGTTTCAAGAGCTAAACACCGGTCTCTCAGCTCAGCTTGTCTCTCTAGAAGGTCACGGATATGCTTTTCTACAGCTTCTAATTCAGACTGCACCGCAAGCAATTCAGATCTGTTCTCATCTGCACCAAAAGGTAGACAACATACACCTGACATATTCGCCATTTTAACAGATGGACAGTAAGTTAGTAATGATGCAACCAGTGATGCTATTAATATTTATGCTAATTTATGACTCAAGTCTTGGGTAAAAACCGTCTTTTTAGTGGTATGGGTGTAATGTAGACGCACAATAGACGGGAAAACAAACAAACTCACAGCAGGCAACGAGGCTGACAAAAGCAGTCGATCGCAGGGCGAACAGCAGTGAAGCGGTGTCTCGCTCTACGACCAACAACCAATGTTCAAACCGTATTTGCGCAAACAAACCAACGCAAACAAACAAACTCACAGCGGGTAACGAGGCTGACAAAAGCAGTCGATCGCAGGGCGAACAGCAGTGAAGCGGTGTCTCGCTCTACGACCAACAACCAATGTTCAAACCGTATTTGCGCAAACAAACAAACTCACAGCGGGCAACGAGGCTGACAAAAGCAGTCGATCGCAGGGCGAACAGCAGTGAAGCGGTGTCTCGCTCTACGACCAACAACCAATGTTCCAACCGTATTTGCGGTTCCAGCCGTATAATGGCTTGAGACGCGTCTGGCCAACAGTCCGAGTTGTAATTATGAGTTAAATGATGGTTCAGAACAGAATAAAGAGAGAAATACGGAAAAACAGAAGGAAATACGAAGCTAATACGAGGCTTAGACAGCCACGACGCAAACAAACTCACAGCTCACAGCAGGCAGCGAGGCGGACAAAAGCAATCGAGCCAAGATCATTGAGACACAGCACAGTGTTAGTCTGTAATGGTTGAAGAACACTTCCAGCTAAATGGCTCACAAATGAAATGGAGAATACAGAATGTGTTAAATGTACAGTAGTACACTATTTTCTTAAGAATGGTATTTAGCTCACTGTATTGTAGTGTAAATAAAAAAGTAAATAAAGTGCTTTATGGCATCATTGGCATGTGGTCATTATTTATGAATTGTAAACAGTGTGTCACCTGTGTGTGTTAGCATATGCCTTTGCAATGAGCTGGCCCAGGGGAACAAACGAGGGCAGAACGGGCAGGTCATTTTCTGCACTGAATTGGAGTACGCGTTCTTCTTTCCTTTGTTCTGTGGAAGTTTCTTTGGCTTGTCCTCTCGTCCTTCCTTTGCCTCCTTATTGACAGGCTGCTTCTCTTTCTCCTCTTTCATTGGCTCCATCTGACTGGGTTGTAAGTAAGGGCTGAATTTATTTGCATCTGTAGTAGCTAGCATTTTCTCTACACTGGGAAACTCGCCACTTGACTCCAGGTCAATGCCACTACCTGTTGCCAATCTTGGATCACAGAACTCCTCCTGAAATGGTCTCTTCTTGCCTCTCTTCTTTGAGTTATCAGAAGATCCATTTTGAGTGGAATCCAGTTTGGTGGTGCCTAAGTGACCCTTCTTCTCACTTACTGTATTAAAATCCATTGCACTAACACTGTTCTTGGCATCTATTCCTGTTTCGATCAGCACTGGGGTAGCTGACACAGACGAGATGATCTGAGCAATGGAGGCCAGCGGTGCCATTTCAGGAGTACAGGAAATAGAAGATGGTTTTGGTAACAGTGGCTTCAAGCGAGGAAAGGGCTTGGTAAGGTCACTAGATAGAGCTGGGGCCAGGTTAGAAATGGAAACTGGGAGAGCTGCAAGAAGTCCAGGGGTTGTTTCAGCAGTCTTTTCTTTCTTGACATTATGATGATTCAGGGACATGCTCTGAGGAAGTTCTTTCATCATTATCTTTTTCTCAGGATACTTAGGAATTGAGAGATCAATGGGCTCCATAGAGCAGTCATTAAACGGAGGAGATGTTCCTTCAAGCTTAACATTTGAAGCAATTGTTTTTTGAGATTTGCTGGAGAAATCCAAAGGCTGGTCCTGGTCCTCAACAGGTCCAGAGAAGGGACCTACATTCTGAGGAACGGTGTTGTTAACCAGCCCATTTGAGGTTGGAGGGTTGGCTTGAGCAATGGCGTCTCCTCCTACCGGTACAAGACTTTTGATGTGTTCTTCAATTTCCCTTTCTGGAACATTTGGGTGGTGCTTCAGCAAGTGGTGAATGCAGTTTCTTTTAGCGAGAAATGCCACCCCACATTGCCTACACTCAAATGGCTTCCGTTGACATCCATTGTGTGTTCGCAGATGAATCTGAAGGGCTCGGTAGGTCTTAAGGTCCTCCCCACAATATCGACAAGATGTGCTACCAGCCGCATCAAGGAGGTCTAATGTGGTACCTCCAATGACACCGCTTATGCTAGAGGAGGTGGTTACATATTCTATGTTTTTCTCTATGTCTTTGCGTGTGTTCTTCATGTGTTTCTTGCGCAGATGACGCTCACAGTTGGCCTTCACAGTGAAAGGGTAGTGACAGAGGCGACATACGTATGGCCGCTCACCGCTGTGCGTTCTGAGATGTCGAATCAGCGTCGCTTTGTCAGGAGCGGCGTAGCTACAAATGGTGCACTGATACGGTGAAGCTCCCAGGTGGTGTCGCATATGAGCCTGAAGGCCACCTAAGAAGGAAAAGACTTCTTTGCAGAACCGACAAGGGTACTCGGCCTTGGCTGTTTTCTTTCCCACGACTCTTGATTCCTTCTCTTTGCTGTCAAACTCTTCTTGCTTTCCAGTTTCATATGAGATAATTGTGGTTCCTATGATATCTGGCCCCAGTTGAGTAGTCTCCCAATTTGTGGGAGAGGACGAGGTTGAGGATGAAGAGGAGGCTGATGATTGTCTGGTAGTTCTCACTTGTTGGCCTGTTTGAGGTGGAAGGCTAGGACTGATGTTACCCGATGAGGCCTGTTGGGCATTCATGACTGGTGGAGGGGGTGTTGAGGCACTCATGCTGGATCGAGGAGTGATTAAGGGCTTAGGTTTCAGGGAAGTAATCTGTTTGGGGTCCACCTGTAGAGGACTTCCCAGACCTTTGGGAAGCAGAGACAAAGACATCTGAGGTGGCACTGAGGCTGCGATCTTAAGGATTTGTTCAATGTCCGCCAGCTCCACTGCAGCTTGACCACTTATTGGGACAAACATATCACTACTGACGACCCCATGGAGAGGCTGTAGCGACAGCAGGCTGAGGGCGGCATTCTTGTTCATGGCTTGAAGAGAAACAGGCTCCAAAATAGAGATGCCGAGACTGCTACTGCTTTTTTGAGGTAGATTTGAGGTAGGCTCAACACAAATGAAGCGAATGCTGTCTAAAACTTCCTGCTGAATTTGCTCTTCTGATTTCTCTGGCTTAGCAAAAGAGGATTGTTGGAGACCTAGGCACTCCATGAAACCGTTCTTCCCATCTGAACTGGTACTATCAACATGTGGTATTAGTTCATTGACCTCCGTGGAATCCATGAAATGGGAGTTGACTTTGGGTGCATCCATAAAAGCATATGCGTTTTGTTCCTGAGGTTCAGTCCTGGTGTCTGCGCTACATTTATCTGAGGATTTGTGGAGATCCAAAGACTGCTGAAGAGGGAAGGCCTTGTTGCAGACCTCACAAACAAATTTATGGAACTTGCTAGAGCATCTGCGCAAATTACTCTCACACCAGACCTGGAAAAATAAAACAAAATCAAAATGATGATCAGCCTTCATCCAAAAAAAGAAATAAAGTAATTTCTTCTCATCTGATGAAGTCCTTACCTGTGCAATTTGGGGAAACTTTTGACAGCTGAAGTCAATGAAAGCCAAGTCTCCAAACCCCAGAGGGATGGAGGGGTTATTCTGGATAAAGGGTCGTCCAGAGGGGTCAGTGGGAAGCTGCTTATGAATGACGGCGTTATGACGCAGGAGACCACGGTGTGTGCGAAATGTAATGCAACAAATGTTACACCTAGGATTAGAAGAAACAGTCAGAAACAGTTTTGATTTAACGAAATATAAAGAAATCAGTATTACACTATATAATGTGTTGAGACAAAACATACAGAAGCAGATAACATCCTGAGCCTACCTGAGTGTAGTGTCGGGATGTGTCTCCATGTGTGATTCCAGATCATATTTACAGATGAATGTCTTAAAGCAGATGGGGCAGTGAAGGAGCTCTTCTTCACTCTTGACAGAATCGTCCTCTCCATGCTTTTGCATCAACATCACCTAAACATAAGACAAAATTTGTTTGCATATAACTTCAAAAGTATGGGCACAATACATTCCAAAAGTTGTTCAAATGTTTTGACTTCATTTATCACTGAAAAATACATGGACAAAAAAGAGGTGAAAACGTACCTTTTTAACTGGTGGTTCCTCAGCCTGCTCCGCTTCGTCCTCTACACTGGGCTTCCTCTTTGCAGAAAGTCGTCTGCGCTTGTTTAGTGGGGAAGAACTGGGGGTAAGAATACTGTTTGCATCCTTTTCATGAATTTTCATGTGCCTGCAGAAATACATAACATAACTCAGACAAAGTTCTGTCTATTAACAATGATTATGAAAATAAGATCAATTAAAATGCTTTATTAAAACACTCCTGTTGTAAACTGTATTTTGGCATTTGAGATGGTCAGGTAAAATTTCACCCCCCAAAAAATTAAAAAATTAAAAATATATATTTTGCATAAATAAAATAAATTGCACTATTTAGTGTAAAAGAATTTCTCTTAAGATATTTTGAATTGTGACAATTTTGGAACAATTAATCTCAAATAAGCTAAATTTTCAATTTTATAATGTGAAACGGTCTCATTCTCATTATTGTAACCTTATTTATATTAATACATAAAAATTATGATTAAAATTAGTTGTTTTAATTATAAATTATAATAAATTAAAAAAATGACTATTACACTAAAGAAAATTATAATTGAACATACTCTTTAATTAAAACCAGTTTTTATCCTCATCTAAGTACAATGTTCTCTGTTTCACATCTTGATGTGATAAGATGGCACTGGGGTCACTGGAATACTTCCATAATTAAGGCTTGCAATATACAAAGACTTAACTGGTTGGGGGGAAATGCAATGATATGGCCAGCAGAGGTCAGAGGTAATGTGTGGAGGAAAAGCGCTGGGAGTCGCATTACGGCATGCTGGAACGTGCGCACCCCTCACCCTTCTACACTTACTTTCAAACAAACCCACCTTTCAGGTTCGACCAGATACAAGCCCCCTGATGCTTATGTGCAGCTGCGTTTCATTTAGAATGGTTGTCTGAATATGTCTATAGAGCATATAGTATATACATTGTGCACATTTTCAAATGAAATGTGCTTTTATTGCATTTTGGTGTGCAGAGTTTATGGTCATGCACTCTTGAGTGTATGTAACTGGAAAGGGAGGATAAATGTCAGCAGACCCATTGGTAAGAATCTTGTTTTACATTCTACAGCCAAAGATATTAATAGAAGAGAGGCAGAGTGATGGTCACCCACGTGGACCCAACCCTGACAGCCTGAATCCTGTTCCATCTCATGTCTCTGGCCTCACTTACTTCCAGCAAAAAACCATGTTGATATACCACACAGATTAAAACAGTATCAGCATAATAATGTTAATCATGCAACCATAATTCCAGCTCTTGCAATTTCTTGTCACATGCCACTTAATCACGGTGTGATTTTATGTTTGAAGTTACTAGTTGATGCAGGACCACTGAGTATTTTTTTCTTCTGAAGTGCCTCATCAATATTGCCAGAGGGCAGTGTGGGGAAAATGTTTTAACATTTTGCCAGGCAATGTTGTTTTTGTTGAGTTATGCAATATATGAAACGATAAGGTTAAAAATGACTTAAAATCTATAATGTGCCATCCAAAAAATATGTTCAGTACCCATCTGCCAGCCCCCCTGCCTTTTCCCCCTGTCTTACTCACACAAACTTCTTCCACCCCCATCTGGAATGTCTACATGTCTCAACTGCACAAGGAAGCCCTCTATGCACATCACATTAACACAAACAAAAAGAGTCACAAATCAATCTCTCGACCACAAAGACACTTGAAAAGGAAGTATGGGCACAGAAAAATCTTTCCAAATATAAGCGACATAAAAGAAAGAGAGTAGTGCAGCCATGAGAATCAGGCCTCTCACATCACATGCAGAAATTCCTTCATCCCTCCCTCTGAGCCCTCCTCCTCTACCACAAACCTACAACTACTTATATTAATGCAGCCTGCAACCTGTGTATACTGCAACATTTAGTAACAATTATTTCTTTAGGTCACCAACCGAACAATTTAAAACAAAAGAAACCTAAAAGTGGTACTAATATAATGCTGGGAAGGATTTAGATTTTTTACCAATAGCAGGTTTTTGTCAGCCGAACCGCTTCGACCTAAAATATTTACTTGATGTATACCCTTGAGATTTTAAATTAATGTTTCAATAATTTAACAACATGTTAAAGGTTCTCTGATGTCGTTTAATTTCCACATGACATGCAGGCAAACAAAATATTTTATATATTTTTTATAGTAAGTGTTATATTTTGATTGTATTTATTTCAAATGATTTATTTTAATTTAGCATTTTTATGATTTAAAGGCACAACATGTAAGATTTTTGGATTAAAACATCCAAAAACCACTAGAATAATGTTATATATTTTGTTGACTTGTGTTCTTACATTATCCCAAATGTTTCCAACAATGTTTAAATCCAGAGAAACCAGCTATTTTAACCAGTGAAACGGCCCTTGTTATTGTGTCGCCTGTCAATGATGTCATAGTCGTGGTACTCTCGATTTTCGTATAAACCATGGAAACACCAAAGGCGCATTAATAAATTATGTGTTTTATTAGACAGGTGAGCAACTGTTTGGATACCTTTATCGACAGACAACTAATTGTTATATAGCTCAACACGGTTAGTATTTTTGTTTGAATCTCTTGTTTCCTTGATTTACCGCGAGTAACATGTTTGTCCCAAAAAAGTAAATCAGACAACACTATTATGTCAAGTGGCTAACAGCAAAATCAGAAAGAGCTTTATTTGTAGTAACAGTAATACAGCATTTTCTCCACCATACAATGTTTCAAAAAGAATTGCATGCCATTTAGCACCACAGTCATCCAGCTTTTATTAAAATTATATTGTAATATCGATCTAGATTACTGCAGTGTGCAACAAGTGTCTCATAGCAGCAATGAGCGAACCCACAGAGTAACATTATAACACAACTTACAACACACTCAAATGTATGTTTTGACCAAGTAAAACAGCGCTGCATTACCCCACAATTGTAATTCGTCAGATAAAGTGACCTGTATGAGTAGTAATTCAGCATTTATGGCTGTTTTATTAGAATGAAATAAAATAATGAGAATTTAAGCCATCAAACATTATTGTAACAAAGTTCAAGTTTAGGGCAGAAGGAGGCGGACATAAAACATAACTTTAATTGTAAAATATGCATAAACAACAAAATGAAAGTAGTGTCAGCGACCGACTGCGGCATATAAGCATAATAAAAACAGAAAAGTAAAATGTACCAGGCTCTCGCCCCATCCTGCTTCATACCACAGTAACGTTAATATAACTTTAATACATTAGCTCATCCATGAACATGATTTCTGCCTGAGTCCCGTCAGATGGTTTTCCATTGGCTATGGAGGTAAAGATGACAACTCCCATGATTCCACGCTCATTCACAGCGTCATTAAGCTACGCCTTTGTTATTGTTTTGAATAAGCGACCTCTAGTGGCGAAACTTACATTCTGTGTCTTTAATTGTTTATAAGCTTTTCCATCAACTCACCAGAGGTGGAAAGTAACGAATTACATTTACTCGTGTTCAGTAGTTTATTTTGTGTACTTCTACTTTTTTAAACAGTTTTTCAAATCTGTAATTTTACTTTTACTTAAGTATGTTTTGTTTAAAGTATTGTACTTTGCTACATTTGAAATCATATCCGTTATTGAAGGGCGGGAGAACAAACGTGCAAAAAAAGTGATGCAGACCCAGCTGAAAGCGGAACGCCGTCAAATTATTTTATGAAGCGAAACCCTGGCCAGTATGGGAATACTTTGGATGTAGAAAAAATAAGTTGTTGTCCTCGAGGATAGATATCCAATTTGCAAAAAATGTGGACCACCTCCACAAAACTGAGGAAACACAGAACACCATCGCTTCGTGCAGATAAAGGTATGTCCTGTTTATAACTTAAAGCCGAATGATTTCCGTGATGCAGAGGGAATCCCGGAATACAGTAATTAAAATGGAATTTACAGTATAACGCTGATGTAAAACACGCAAACTAATGGATGGATGAATAAATCGAAAAGTAGAGCTGTGCAATAAAATTGCGATATGGTATGTGAATATTAAAGTGCAAAAGACTACTATAAATAAATATATAATCAGCTTGTTCTGCGTGTCTCTGTGTGAATGAGCTGCACCGTTTCGTCTACTACATACTCAAGTACGCGTGACACTCATGGTGTTTTCAGCGTCTCACAAATAATATGAGGACATGAATACATGAACATTTCCAGAGCTGCTCTGAGAAAACGCCTAATGAGCATTTTCCTCATTTTATTTGAGAAAAACCATTGTCAAATACATTCTGAAACAGGTCTTCTCTTCACTACAACCCGTCAAAATAAAAGTTCGGAATAACTAGGATAAATTATGACAGAAATATATTACTATTGTAGGCCTACTCAAAATATTAATAATAATAACAACAATAATAATACAATTTATTTAAACATTATTTAAGGAATCTTTTTGTCCATGGTTTTAAAATTTCATTTGATTTCCACCGTTTTTGATAATACATTTGTATAAAATCATTAAAAATATATATATTTTCTGAATAAAATATATTTCATAGGACTCACTCCTCACTCAATATTAAGAATATTATTCTTAAACATTTTAATAAATTATTAATGTTAAAAATAAGCTGTTAATCCAATTCATTATCAATTACTGATTGATATCAAAAACTGTCATTTTAACTGATTATAATAATGATAACCATAATTTAATACCATTTATTTATTTAATAATTAATTAATACCATAAAACGTGATATTTTCTGAGACCGTTATCATACTGTGAAAATCTCATACCGTTTTACAACCAAGCGACAACCTTCCTGTCTTCCAACACGGAAGTGACTTAAACTGCAATTCATCGACTGGCCGCTAGAGACAGAAAGAGAGTCAATCCCAAATACCCCCCATGTTAAAATGCCCAACTTTACAGCAGAAAAATGTGTTTATAGCCTGGAGCAAAAAGGGGTTTTGGTCTATTTAGCTAATTTTGCCCTTCATGACAACTGTGAGGGGGGTGAACTGTTTTATAACTCATCCATTTTAATTATATTGAGCCTTAAAGTTCTACATAATTAAGGGCGTGGCCACTTGAGTGACAGGTGGATTGCCGCTGCTGTCACTACTAGCCGCTTGTCTGCTGTTTGTTAGCCGCCACGTCACCTCAGCTAATCCCGCCTCTTTGCCATTTTCGTTTATCCTGGAGTGACACGCGGTGACGTGCTGCCAAGATGGCTCCGCCCACTTCGGGCTTCAAAATGCTCTTCAGAAACCTACAGGTGACATCACGGACACTACGTCCATATTTTGTCCATATATTTAAGTCTATAGTTACAACCCTACACGGGACAGTTCCCCACCCCACCCGCTGTTAAAAAAGTTACTCAGTAAATTTTAAATGAGCTACTTTTTACTTTTACTTGAGTAGATTTTTAGACTGGTAATTTTACTTGTACTTAAGTAAAATTTAATTGAAGTATTGGTACTTTTACTTGAGTAGAAAATTGTATTGGATCCAATACTAATGAAGATTGCCATAGTTTTGACTTGTTCCCCTGTCTTTTCGAAAGAGGAAAATATACATTTAGAGTAATGCCACTTACAATGAAATGAATTGTACCATTGTACCATGAACAGGCCATATATACATACACTAAAATGCATTAAGATACATAAAACACACTGTACAGACTGTTTTGACGTATAGCCACAAGACCTAAACATTATCAATAACACAATAAACACTCAATAAATATAGTGGAATGAAGTTGCTGTTAAGTTGTACTGACCTTGTAAAGTTTGTGTTTGTGTAAAATTATATCCAATCTTTTAACTTTGTTGTCATTATGACATAACTCCAGTAACTTTCACATTGTATGCACAATGATCAAAATACCAGAAAAGCACTATTTATATATACAAGTATAAACTTCCGTATATACAAGTTTTATATAAACAAGTATAAACAAGTTTTTCACGTCAAAAATGATGATTTAGACAATGTTAGGCTCAAATTATAAACAAGATTTTACAGAATAATTCATTTATGTTCATTAACAAAAATACAAGCTTCACATTTTGGCTTTTAAACCCTGGGAAATGCCTGGCTTATTTCCTTTGTAGGCATATTACTGTAACTTATTACAGCATATTACTTTAATCTTTTGTGTATCATCATGAGTTAGAAAAAATGATAGTCTATACTTATGAAGAAGTTAAACATTTACATTTTTAAAAACCTCCAAAATCACTGTCTGACCATTTACCTGTGCATGTTTCCATTGGTGGTGAATGTCTGGTAACATATCGAACACTTGTATGGCCTCTCTCCACTGTGAACCAGCATGTGGCGGTCCAGAGAACTGGCCGAACTCAAAGCCTTCCCACATATACTGCAGGAGTGGTCAGTTCCCCCACTATCTGTGTTATGCTGGAGGATAAACGAGGCACAGATGCCATTACACTGAGATATAGTCTACGTATATGTAATATATAAAGAAATTAGTATAAAATATCTTCAGTTTCAGTGAAATTCTGATCTAATGATTTTAAAACAAACTAACATGTTAAATCAGATTGCTGTGGTTCAGTAAACAGGTGTACATGTACAGGGATGTGTTTGTGTAAAAGTACGCACCTGTCTGATATGCATGGTGAGCTGGTGCTGTGTCATGCAGTTTTTGTTACACAGGGGGCAAATGAAGCTTGAGCATTCTTCTTTGACTTCCTGTAGTAGACACACAGACAAGACAAGCTTTAGATACAACATAATTTTAGTTATAGTTTTTGTAATTATTGTCATTTTTATTAGTTTAAAAAAAATGTCTATAGTTTTATTCATTTTAGTACTTCACTAAATGAGTGATGAGTAATGTCAACTTGGCAACTAGCTGAAATAAAATAAGTTGAAGTTTTTTATATTTAAATTCATTTCAGTTAATGTTTATTCTATTTTAAGTAATGAAAATGTTGGGTTTTTCCTTTTCATTAACAACAATAATAACCCTGCTGCAAAAGTCATTTTCTATTCCATTTCCATATATACACATGACTCAAACATTTTCAAGTATTTCTCTGTTTGAGTATTTCCACTAAATGTATGTATATGTACATATAAAACAGAAAAGAAAATGACTTGTCTTGATTAGTCACAATATGATTTCCAAACATATTAGAAAAAAAATATTTATTTGTACTACATTTATACTTATTTTTTATTGGTAACACTTTACAATCAGGTTTCATTTGTAAACATTAGTTACCTACATTAGTTAACTAACTAACTAACTAACTAAGAGTGAACAATACTTCTACAGCATTTATTAACGTTAATATCAACATTTACTTGTACATTTTAAGGTCAAAAGTTGTATGTCATGAACTAACATGAACATGAATATTTTTATTAATTAACATTAACAAAGGTTAATAAATACTGAAAAAATATATATTGCTCATTGTTAGTTTGTTAGTTGGTGCATTTATTAATTTATATATGTTATAATATATAAATATATCAATATTACTAGATTTCAACAACACTGCAATGTTTAACTGTGCAATCGCACATAAGGTGTCCCCTGTACAGAGCCCCCTACAAATTTCATCATATATTCAACTATTCATTTCTAACTATTATACCTCATGTGAGTCATAGACCCTGAAAACACATCAATAAGTAATGATGTATTAATCGAGCAAAAATCGAAAATCAAATGAAAAATACCTCAACACATGTCACTACCCATGACTCCAAACCCCTAGTGAGATGTTTATTTGTCCCCCAGTGAGAGATAAACACAATAGGTAAAACAGATGCAGGATATAGCCTGCCTGATGAAGATAGTATGTGTCAGAGCAGCAGGAGCGGTTGTGCGCTCGCGTCACATGGAGTAACAAGTGGTCTCTCCATCTGTTTCTCCAGACAACAGCAGCACAGGCTGAGGAACAGCATCACTAATTCAGTGGGCAGTAGAGCAGCGGTGCAGAGTCACTCTCAGTGTATGGAAATGCAGTTAGGGTTGTAGGAAGGGATACCAGAGGGGGCTGGGAGACTGAAACACCTGTTTTCTCCACAGAGAAGTGTTTCAGTCGAATCCCACACTTTAATTGAAGGCATAAGACAAGCATCGGCTCTCACAAAGGGGGGATTGAGAAAGCTCAAGGACCATTTGTTGCCGCTCATTTAACTGAGTTCATGTAACAGCCACTCTGACTGACTACCAGAGACAGTATGAGGGGGATGAGACAGTCCACTCGTAGACAATCAGGAAAAGTCATAACACTAAATATGGCATCTACAAAAATGAAAGTGTCACCATGCGATTAAAAGAGCCAGTCATGTGTTTTTTCTACTCTAGAACGCACATGTACATGAGCTGAACCAGCTTGAAAAATATAAAATCACTAAAGAATCAGCTAAAGAAGCAACATTTGAATTTTATTGCTGATTTGAAATTTGTTATTGAAACTCAATCTTGACAAACAGTCGTGGAGATTTGGTTGCATCCGAAATCACATACTTCCCTACTATATAGAAGGCGAAAAGCAGGATGTAAACAAAGTAGTATGTCCAAATTCACAGTAATCATAAAACAGTACCTGGACAACCTACTACTTCTGGAGAGATTCTGATGTGCATATCTGATGGAAACTTGAATATTCCTTGAGGCCACGGGGGAGGATTTGTGTGTGGTAGTGAAGCGACGCAACTGACGCTGTAGGTCACATAATAGTGACAACGCGACGAATGTAGTACATCCGGAATACAGTCACATTCATACTAAATACACATTACAAAGTAATTACTAATTCAATAAAAGTACCTACTCAGAAAGTATGTGATTTCGGACACAGCCTTGGTCTTGGTCCCTATTCAAGTAGATGAGATACCAATATGGCTGCCAAGTGGACATACTAGCTTTCAAAGGACTTTGTTGACTCCGCCTCTGCAACCTACTACAGGTGTAGTTATTTAGTGCAGTTGACATTCCCTGAATAAGGTGTACAGTATAATTACAGCCGCTTCAGCTCACATATAGCGAATGCTATACCTGATTTCTTCTCCCAGTACGATTGACAGAGGGTGATTTGGTGGTACTTCTGGGAGAGGTTTTGGTGGGCTCAGAGTCGACTCCATTGATCTGGCCCACATTCATCACAGTGCTCATCATGGAGTTGATAGAGGACAGCTCCTCCTCTGTTCTGACTCCAGCTTCATCTTCATGCTCTGGTCTGTCCATTCCATCACAGTCTGCTTCTATAAATGACATGATTACTAAATGACCACGGCATTTTAACCATTACAATGCGTCTCTTTAGGGACATGACAATTTCGTCATAATTTACTCACACTCATGTTGTTCCAAAATTTTACATTTTCCGATCATTTTGCCCGATTCTATGAAATTAGTCTAAAAATGTCTACTTTTGTAGAAATTTTGTATACTTTTGTATCACATAAAAAAAATCATTAGGGTTTGGAAAAGCCTGAAAATTAGTTAATAATGACAGAATCTTTATTTGTTATCTCTTTAAACATGACTGTGGCATCTCACCTTCAACAGATTCTGGTGTATGTGTGGATGGCTGATTGTTAACAGCCTCTTCTGACAAATGAGATTGTTCATTCACATCAGCAACACCAACACCATTGCTGACAGTCTTTTCAGGGGAGGCACTTTCCATTTCTAAGAATGGAGAATTTTTGTTACTCAGGACTCAATATAACCTAAATTATAACAGATACGCCCATTAATGAATTACTTTTCCCATCTGCAAAAGAAGCCACATGGAAATCATTAAGAGATTATATCTTCTGCAGAAGCTCTATTGTTTTCACAGATTCAAATGGGAAAACGAAAGGTTTCTAATTATAACCAACGTTGAAAACAGTTAAATATTAAGTGCTGCTTAATATTTAAGAGGAAACGGTGATACATTTTTTTCATGATTCTTTTACGAATAGAAAGTTCAGAAGAACAACATTTATATGAAGTAGATTTTTTTGTAACTGTCACTTTTGATCAATTTAAGGTGCCCTTGCTGAATAAATGTCTTGATCTTACTGACCCCAAACTTTTAAACAGCAGTTTATATATTGGATTTAAAAAGCTACACTCTTGCCACAAACATCTCATTTTGAACTGAGTGCTATGCATTGAGTTGTCTAAAAGTGAAGATAGGAAAAGCACTGGCTGAGGAGTGTTTGAGGCAGCTGTGGGAGTGTGATACTACAGCGAGAGAGGCCCATCCCAATGAGGGGGTGGTGCAGGGTGAGGAGACGAGGGAGAGAAAGATGGACGACACGTACGTGAGAGCACAGGAGGGGAGAGAAGGAGGGGAAGCAGAGATGGAGGAAAACGCTGAGAGAAATGTGAAATGTGAGAAAAGTGTAGAGAGGACTGGAATAGCGAGTCGAGTGACAGGGTGCATGTTCAAACGGAAGAAACTTGGAAGTCTTTCTGCTGTAAAGAGAGGAACAGTAGGGGGGTAGGGTTTAGAGTCGAAGCAGGAAGTGGCTGTGTGAGCAGTGGAGGGTAGACGGTTGTCTGCTGTACTCTCTCTTGCTCTAACCATGCGGCCCTGCTGAAGTTTATGTGTGCCGTTGCAGGGTGTGATCTTCTCTGCTGGAGGGGGGAGGGTAGGAAATCCCCCTCCCAGCTCCCACTATCCCAAACTCTGCTCATGTACTTCCACTGGTTGGAAAAGTGTGGACAGAGGAGTCCTGACTATTTGTCCTGACTTTTTCTATATTGGATTTTACTTTGAGGAAAAGAGATGCACATATGGAAGGGTTTAATGCATGTTCACACTAACTAGAGGGCACTAGGTCACTAATAAAGGTACGGTCACATTTACCGTTGCTCTGCGAATTGGAGTAATTTTAATTGGAATCTGTGTGAATCGTGCGAACTGGATTTTTGAGTGATTTCGCTCATGCTCAAGTTGGTCAAACGATTTTGCCACGCTCACCAAAAAAAAATTGCATCACCAATGGTTGCTGTTGATTATGTTGACAGAAATCGTTCACTCTCAGATACCGAAGGTTTCGCTATAAAAGCCTTTATCCATTCAAAAATGTTAATGCGTCCTTGCTCAATAAAATGCATTAATATCTTTTAAAAAATCCTCAATCTATTGACAATTTTTATAAGTGAATAAGAGGGATAAATGGACCATTTAGAGAGTCAGCCTCACAGATGCAGCGTATAAGTGCTGCAAGCTGAGATAGCAATACAGCATAGATGCAGAGATTATCTGAGATTAATGTGCTGTTGTTAGCCAAGCATCTATGGACTAACTGAGAGGATTAGGATTAAAGACAGTAATTAATTAGCCACTGGAGCTAATGACGACAGATGGGCATCAGTTAAACACATCATCATAATGGTTCATTCATAGGACTAATATAATAGCAAAATATTTGGTATGAGACAGAAAATCAAATGAACTGGCAGGAGGTAAACAAAACGTTCAAAAATAATACTTCAAGAAATGATATACACTAACATTCAAAAGTTAAAGGTTGGTCACCCAAAAATTTAAATTAGACCTTATGCACCGGAGAAACAAGCGTCCATCTTTAATATTTTGTCTTTAAACTTCCGTTTTTGCGGTAGCTCTGTATAATTCTATAGCATCGCTGTTGAAGAGTAATTAGCTGGAAAAGTTTTTTACTACTGTACAGTTAGCTAAAGTTATCATGAGCACTGTAATGTTTGAAGCATATGTCATAACAAATGTCAGTAGACCGGGAAGATTTTAAAACGAGCGGTTCATTCATAAATCCGTAAGATATTACCTTCATGGTGTGGAAATACAAACTGGAAGACAGAACACAAGGAGTGCAGCGCTGAAAAGGGGCGGAGCTACACAGGGTCTATTTATGTAAAGGAAAATCTAGATTTCCACCCATTTGATTTGTTGTTTTGAGCGGTTGCCAGGGTGTTGCCATGAGACTGCTAAAGCATTCTGAGTGACATTAGCAAGTTGCATTGTGGTTGCCAGGGTGTTCTGGGCAGTTGTGTCCTGGCCCAAGTCAAACAAACCCACTCCCAGGTTTCTATGATATTCTCATCCCTAGATAATACTTTGTAGTGGTTTGTTCAAAATGATGTTAAAATTATATAAAATAGAGCATATTAACAGTGATGCTATCTTAATAAGCACCAGTAATAATTCAAGAAACATTATACATGTAAAGAACAAAAAAGACAAATAGAAAAAAAGGAGTGTTGATGCTCTGATACACACTGTCCAGGCAAGCACATGACCTCTTACATCTACAGGCTATAAAAGTGTCTTAGTTAATGGGAGTGTGGGGATTATACAGACCTTCCCTCCTACTGGGAACAGATAACACTGGATAATGATGAGTCCATCTGTCCCTGACCATCACTCTCTTTTACACACTCACACTACAAGGTGAATCAGTAGGATGACAGAAACCAGAAGAAGAGGTATATATGCCCATTCACTGAACCTCTGAAGGAAACATGAGCTATGGTCCAAAACCTAGTGAGCAGCCTATATAGACAGCTACCCTTTAAGGTAGCATCTTAACCATCATGAAACCACATACGTGACAGATCTGAAAAGCTCTACATTAGTGCTCTGCACTGGAAAATCAACTCTTAATTGATTCCAACAGAATTAGGCATTAGCATGTTGCTAAGCCAACAAACAATACTCTACCAAACATCAAGAAAACATTTCACACACAAATAACTGAGTATTACCAACATTTCTCTCACCTCCACCATCTTGGATTTATTCTTTTCACAGAGTTTGTTGCAATGCTTTCTGGGTTTGCTCAACTAGGTTTGAGCACAGCAATAAACTTTCTCAAATCCCAAGGAATGACTCCACAGCATGAATGCTCGTAGTAGATTTATGTTTTCATTCAGAATGTTATTTACCATTTTGTTCCTCTTTTCGTTCATAAGTACACAGAGGAGTGGAACGTCTGAACACCCCCCCCCCCCCACCCCACCCCAAACTCCCCCTCCATGTTCCACCAGAGAGAAAGCGGGGAACTTGTGCATTTCCTGTTTGGTGTGGTGGCTGGGAAGTTCTGGGGAATGCTGAGCCATTATTCTCCTTTGCTTCCTCTACACTGCAGAGATCCCCTGTTCTTCCCTGTTATCATCCTCCATCTTACAGGCCATCCTCCATCTCACTTACATTCATCCTCCCAACTACCTACCCTCCATCTCTTCTCATTTTGAAAAATTTGCATCTCAACATACGAAATACTATTTGATATCTAAATAAAGATGTTCCATACCAACACACACAATCTAAGTAAAATTTTAAATAATCTTAAATGGATAATTCACACAAAAATTTAATTCAGTCATCTAATCCTATATGACTTCCTTTCTTCTGCAAAACACAAGATCATTTGGAAAGCGTTTCCATGTTTTTGTCCGTACAATGAAAGTCAATAGGGTTCAATGTTGTTTGGTTCCCAATGTTTAAAATGTTCCACAGACGAAAATGAAGTCTTTCAGATTTTTAACAAAATGAGGTTCAGCAACACCTCCTGACTATCCACATGGATGTACTGTTGTCAGGCAACTCTATATGGGCAAACAAATGAAATAATTTTATTTAAAATATTTTATGCCTACACTGTAAAAAAAAAAAAAAAAAAAAATCCTGCTAAATTTATGAATATTAAAAAAACGTCAGCGGTCATGGCCAAACCATTCACCATAAAAATATGATGATAATGTTTCAGGTATTATTGGAATTATATTGATTGATGCCTGTATGTTTTACAACTTATAACACAATATTAAGTAATATGGTGTTAATATACCAATCTAGTTGAACAAAAGAAATCTAAAAATAAATTACCTTAAAATTTACTGATAACCACCATAATAATACAGGTGGTACAACAAAAAACCAGATGATGAATCAGAGTTCATAAAACATGTCCAATACTCATATATAGACGGTGCACAGAGTCATACAAACACAAAAAGACAAAACACTATCAGGGTAACACACTAAAATAATACAATAAACATTCAGTAAATAAAATCAAATGCAACCCAAAACACCCTAATGTACATTATTACTGATAACAGAAATAAGAAAAAGCAGAACTATTAAAGGTGCTCTAAGCGATGTCACACGTTTTTTAGGCCAAAACATTTTTTTGTCACATACAGCAGACACTAACCGCTAGCTGCCTGTCCTCTGAACACACTGTAAAACTCTCTGCAGACACCCCGGGCTCCAAAAACGTCAAAAAAAACAAACTGGGCTAACCCGCACCACGAAACATAACAAACTGTTCCAGCCAATAAACGACAAGAAGGATTTAGGGGTGGGGTTTGGGGGGTTAGTGCGCGGATGAGGCGGAGGGAGCCTCCGTTTTGTTTGACAATACTTCGAACGTCAACAAGAAGTGACGTCACCCAACATCGCTTAGAGCACCTTTAATATAAATATAATCGCATGTAATTTGTGATGCAGGGATTTCTGAGAATGTCCTTTTATATTATACAGCACTTACCACTTATACAGCACTTACCATAAACCATAAATTTGTCCGTATTTTACATATAATACAATGTTAAACCATTTTCAGTTTTTCATCCTATGTTGTAATGTAACTTACTCCTAACCAATTAACACGTTTTTACAGTAGAATTTATTTTTATGTAAAAAATTTTTTATTTTTTTTTACAGTGTATGGATAAAGGGATTTGAATCTAAACCCAACACCTATGGCGCCTGCAACTACCCCCCCACACACACACACGCACACACAGAATGGTCAGTAGTGTTAGGTGTCTTTTGAATATTTACCCATTTTAAGATTTGGGCTAAACACGTCACAGGGTCATGGAGTCACAGGGTTACGGGCACAGGATGAGGGACAGCGACCTCTGCTCATACTAAAAGAAAGCAAAACATACCCACACACAATTACTACACACACAATGCAAGTGTTACACCGCAAGAAAGCCGTATACACAAAGCAAGTGTTATGTTTTAAAAAAGCACACATAACACAAGAGTTAAAGGGAGCTGAGCCGCTGAGTAAGCATTAAAATGAATGTGAGGTGTTTCCCTTCAGGATTAAAATGAGAAATCCTTCAGGCTATATGGGGCTTGTGGATTCAGAGCACGTTTTCCCATGAGGCGAGGTCCGGGAAGAGACAGCGACCTGAAAAGGCCACATGAGAAAGAGTGACATCATTTCAGATGTGCTCTCTGTAGTGTAAAGGTAACAGGAGAGATCCAGCCTCAGGCCTCTTGTTCAGCTGGTAAACTGAAACGGGCTGCCATCAAATAACACAAAGTCACATGCACTGCCAAGTTTCCTCTACGGTGAGCGCAGGAGCCAGTGCTACAGGCATCTGTATGGAACATTACAACTGCATATTACAAGAGCTGGTTTTAAAAGACCCAAGAACAAAAGGAGACAGAAGAGTGTGAGGATGAGGGGATAGAGAGACGGATGACGTTACGGAGATGGATGGAAGGCAGATGGATGAAGCTTAAGGTTGTCAGGATGTGCATAACAGGCTTATTTCAAATTATCCAGTCAGGAAAAACATATGTTTGTCTGACAGACATTCATGTGATACCATGGACACAAATAAAGTTGGTTAAAGTGCAAAGCGTGGACATTTTTTACAGCAAATAAGCTAATGTGATACGGCATGATGGAGCTTATGCGGGCAATACAAGTTTGAGTTCCCCAGTTCGATTCACACTTTTGTTTTTTGTCTCCTCTTAATAAAGTTTTGCTTTGTGTTCCTCTAAGGTTTTGATTTTGTCAAAATTAATCAGAGAAAAAAAGATGTGCAATGACAATAATTAAACTATTTTTAATTAAAACATATTCTTAATGAAAATATGATGACAAAAAAATCAAAGCACTAGCAATGATCCCATCCAAAACTGTTAGTTTTTTATCTTTTTTCTACATCTTTTTGCACATTATTGTCAACTAAAATGTTATTTACACTAAATTAAAACTTAAAATGAAACTTACTATCGCTCAAAAGAAAAAATGCTGAGTAAAAATACTACAAAAATGTATTAAACTTTCTACAAAAACTGTTTTCAACATTGATAATAATGAGAAATGCTTCTTGAGCGTCAAATCAGCATATTCAAATATTTTCTGAAGGATCATGTGACTGGAATAATGATGCTGAAAATTCACCTTTGCCATCACAGGAATAAAGTGCATTTCAAATATATTCAAGTAGAAAACAAATATTTTAAATTATAATAATATTTCACAATATTATAACTGTTTTTACTGTATTTTTGAAGCATAAAAGACTTCTTTCAAAAACATCAATAAATAATACAGACAAAAAACTTTTGAACGGTACAGTATATGCAATTTTAGTCCAAAAGCAACAATGACAAAAGCTAATAATTTTTACATAATAAAACACTGACTAAATATAAATCACATTTTCATCAAAAATAAATAGATAGTGACTCCAAACATGTTTTAACAACTCAAGGTAATGTGTTCGGTTCCCAGGTACTGATAAAAAATATAAACAAATGAATAAATGTAAAAGTAAGCAGGTCAGGAAATAAGAATCCTGCACACTTCGCTGGTACAAAAGCTCTTAAGAAGGCCAAAACAACAGGGGGGAAAAAAACTGAAAAAAGAAAGAGTGTGTGTCTGAGGCAAGAGTGTGTCAAAGCTCTTGCATCCCTGTGTGACAGGCACAGGCAAGTGTTGGATTGTGGGCAGGTGTTGGCTCATGGGGCTATCGCGTTCTGCTGCCTCTACACTCCACACTGCTCCTATATCAGTTTCAGCATGTGTGTATGTGTGTTTGTGTTGAGTGGGGGAGGTGTCAGAATAGAAGGGTCTCGTGGGGATGGGGGCTACAGTGCTCAGAGAACCAGGAGGAGGATTCCTCATAAGAGGAGAGGTTTCTGGTTTAACTGGTTCTACTGCTCAGCTCTCTCTCTCTCTCTCTCTGGGTGGTTCTCCTCCTCCTACATCCTAACAAACTCTATCTTATTTTATCACAAACTTCTGCTGCATTTCCTGCACAATTTCCATTTCTGCAATCTTATCCAGGCAGCAAAAAAAAAATAGAACCGAACAGAGTTCAAAATGATAAATATTAGAGTCATATAAAAATATAATAATTATAAAATCTTACAAGCATTATAAAAACCTGTATCGTAATTCTTCTTCATATAGAAAAAAAAAAAATAGAAAATCGGTGTTTTACAACATAATAGCTAGTTTCTAGCAACTCTAATATGGTTTAGGTGTTTGGCCAACTGGAGAACCAGCTGTTGGGCACCTGGCTGAGCTGGCAGACCAGATTGGACCAGATAGACACCAACTATCATGTTCCAAAACACAGCTATCGCTTTAGGCTGGTTTCAGCTGGATTTTCCAGCAGGTGAGGGAGTAGTTAAAGACCGAGACGAATCAAGAAATGAGCTTGAAACCCTGATTGGAATGAACACAAGGGGTTAACAGGGAAGAAGAGGAGGAGGAGGAGGAGGAGGGGACCACATGAGGCCCTTGGCAAAGCAGCACTCAGCTGTCACTCCAAACAGGTGGCCCTGACGTGACCTTTGGCTTTTATTGCATACAGCAACCATTTTGTTTCAGGAAACCAGGCCAGGAGCTCCAGCAAAAACCATGACATCACACATGGAGGATGAACTCCAGTGATTAGTCATTAAGATCCAAAAATATGATTTATTTGTGTTTGGATGAAGGGATGCTCACAGTGTTAGATGCATGTGCTACTGGCTATTACGAAATCATAAAAAGGGCCTACAATTCTGAGCGATGGTGAAAACTGTTGTCATGTTATGGCCAATATTAAAAATCAAACACTAAAAACTAAAATCAGTCATTTTAAATGCTACAAGCAGTGTCATTTAAGTATCACTGATATACTATTATAGTTTTTGTTAATATTTTCTATTTGATTTTTTATATATATATATTGTTTTCATTTTCAATTTTAAAGTTAATTTAATGAAAACTATCATTATGTTTAAGTTTATTTAGCTTTAGTTATTTTAGTAGGCCTACTTAAACTTACACGAAAATGAGAAATGTTGCCCTGCCAACTAGCTGAAAGTTTTTATATTTTATTTTATTTAGTTAATGATTTTTTTGTGGTTTTCATTATGATATTAATTTCAGATTTGCAAAAGATTGTGTAACAGTGTTATTATTTTTATGACTGTTTTATAAACATTAACAATTTTAAAAACAAAGGTGAGGCAAAGGTAGGTAAAACAGGGGAAAAGAGCATGAACAATTAAATATCAAATTCAGACCAAAAATGATGCCTGGTAATTATATTGCATATCAAGTGATATATTGTGTAGTCATATACTAATGTACTTCGCCCGTTACCACTGGTTTAATTTATCATGTGAGAAAAAGAAACTGAGCAGCACACTGATTTCAATTACCCATATTTAATTACTCAAATTATTTTTGGTTATGGTTTTAGCTAAGTGAACAATTTAATTTCGGTTCATTTTCAGTGATCCGCTAAAATATTAATTTTGGTGCATCGCTAATGTCAAGATTATTTTAGTGAAGAAAAATTCATCTGTTGGCAGCAACCCACATGCAAACCCTCTTTTGGTCTGTGCAACCAGAGCGTAACCATCCATTCACTGTGAGGAGACCCTAACTTCCTCAGTCACATACAGCTGCTGTCCTGTGATGTGACACACGCTGCAGTATAGCAGGCTGAGCTCTCTGAACTACCACCCATTTCCAGCACTGTGCATTCCAGGCTATTTAAAACTCAATCCCAGTGCAGATTTACCCAAGCGTACAGTTCTGGTCATTATTTCACAAACCTCCCCCCAACCACACCACCCGTCCCGCTTTGCGTAGTACCGCACAGCATTTTCACCCCTTGTCCCGCATGTCACATATTGAGAAAATG
Organism: Gila orcuttii; assembly: GCA_026230005.1. Classification (NCBI taxonomy): domain Eukaryota; kingdom Metazoa; phylum Chordata; class Actinopteri; order Cypriniformes; family Leuciscidae; genus Gila; species Gila orcuttii. The sequence continues at coordinate 26,202,761 of JAPDVR010000008.1, read as the reverse complement.
TCCGGCATTTTCATCAGTCTGTTGGTTTTTAATGATCATATTAAGAAAACGTGCATGCCTTTTTAAGAAAGCTTTTTATTTATTATTTTTGCGGCAAAATTTTTCACCTATATTCAACAGCGCTTCGTCAGAAGTGCAAATACAACAGCCGCTTTTTAAATCCTATCCAATGGTTGAAAAGAAAGGAGTAAACACGGTCACTAGTAGGTTGTGACAGCTGTCAATCAAAATGTGTAGCAGTGATTCATTCCATGTGTTCCCTGTCAGAAAACAAATGGATAATTCGGTAAATTACTATTTTAATTTAACAGAATTTATCAACTATTGCCTGCTGTGGTTGTTCTAATTCACATCTTTTCTAAAAACATGAAAGTTTTTGGTTTAATATATTCTTGATATATAAGACTGTCAATAAACAAATTTCATGTTTTATATTTTATTTGTTCATTATTTATTTTGTTGAATTTAATTTGGACTTGGTCAGAACTGTTTCAAAAATAGTTATCTGCATGATGCCTGCTGCCTTTGTGCTCAGTGATGTTGAATTTAAATGTCATGTAAAATATAGACATGTTATGTTACATTGTGATGTAATGGTGTTTTCTAAAAGGGACTTAAGTATTTTTATCAGCTGAAAGGCAGAATACAAATGTTTTTATTAAGTTAGATAGACATTATTTAACATTTTCAGGTTATGTTTTAGTGTTGGTAACATGTCCCACATTGTCCCACACAAACTTAGTAATCGTCCCACATTTGGTTTGTTTGATGGTAGTTAGGGTGATCTCTCTCCATCTCACCGTCTTTCTCCAAACCCTCTTCTGCAGCGGAATGAATCGTTCGGTGAAGGATTTGAGGTTTGAGGCCTCACAGACAGCCACTGTCTCGGGCCAGACAATACAGTGTATTTCCCAGTGAGCTGAAGTAGGTCAGAAAGTGTATTTGGCAATGTAACGCATGTTTACGCTCGCTGTCTCCACTGCAGAACTCGCAGCCTCCCGCCTGCACGGATGCATGCCAGCTCCCTCTGCTTCTGTGTCTGTTATATCCACCCCGACCGGCCCTCTGTCCTTCTCCACCCACCTTCAACTGAGTCCTTATCATCAGACACAGACTTTGTCTATTCAGCACACCCACTCTTGCGCTTCTGAATGAGCATGCATGCATACATGATCTCGCATGCACGCAGACTACTTCTGCATAAAATTAGTCACCAATAGGGCTTAATTATAAACTACACATGGGCTTTTCATCTCAAGAATGTTCTTCTGCTCAAATGTGACCGTTGTGTCCATCTCCTCAGGGCAACCCTGATCAAAGTACAGGGCCACATCACTGACCGCTGGTCACCATAGAAACCACCATTCACTTACTTCTTCACAGAGTCCCACCCCCGAAGCCCCACCCCTCCTCGAGGGCCCTGCCATTTAATACGACCAATCCAGTCAGAGCAGTCAGGTGACACTGCAAGGCTTATTTGAGCAAGTAACTGCTGGAAACAGCCGGAGGTTGTCTGTCAACCACATGGCGCTTGTCAAAAGCTAGAACGGAGAAAAGCAAACTGCCTTTGCGAAAATAATCCACTGTGCTCGCGCATACACAACAGTCATTGCTGAAATAAGTAAGACTTTGTGTGAGAGCGGCTCTGGTGCCAGTGGACAGACCGCTACTCTGAGGGTGTAACATACAGGAGACGTTTGGAAGGGGGCAATGCAAAGATGGTCTCCATTTAGCGTAAGCCATTAGGATTAAAGGGTTAATTCACCCAAAAATGAAAATTCTGTCATTAATTACTCACTCTCATGCCGTCCCAAACCTGTGAAACTTTTGTTCATCTTCAGAACACAAATGAAGATTTTTTTTTTAAACAGAGCTATTTCTGTCCTTCCATACTATACAACAACCACTTAGATGCTTTAAAAAAGTTCATAAAGAGATCGTAAAACTAATCCAAATGAATTGAGCGGTTTGGTCCAAATTTTCTGACGAGACTCGATTACTTTATATGATGAACGGATTGAATTTATGCTTTTATTCACATATAAACATTGATCAACTCACACATCAGTTGTGGTAAACGGAGGCTCAAGCATGTTCGCTTGATGTGCGAAAACCAATGAGGTTAATTCTTGTGTTACGCAGCATGTCTGAGCTTTAGCAAGAACCAATGAGGTTCATTCTGGTGTGTTACGCAGTAAGTTTGAGCTTAAGCAAGAACGAATGGAAAGCAAAATGGATGAACAGCTTGTACTGTGTGTGTCAGAATTTCCGGAGCTATACAATACAAGTTTGCGGTAGTTTAGGGACATCGGGAGAAAAGCTGTGCCATGGAGACATATCTCAATTCAAGTTGGAATGTCAGGTGCTGTCGCTTGCTTCTTAGCACGGGACAGATACATATTTTGCTGCTGATCGAAAGGTGTAACAACAATCAAATGACTAGACGTATAGAACTCCCGCTAAAAATTTACAAAACTCCTACTTTGCTCAGGCCAGCGTAATGCAAATCGCTTTGTATATGAAGCAGAGTATGTGAGCGGAGTGGAGTGGGAGCGGAGCGAGGAGTGGAGCGATGTGATTTTGAATGGAGCGCGGAGCGGATTTTTTAAAAGTCGGAGCGTCGTGGGTTTCACTCGCTCCGAGAGCGCTCCACTACCGCTCCACCACGAGTACAATTCATGCCAACGGCTCATTATAGAACTGCATTTTTAGTAAGGATTCACACGTTAAACACATTACGCTAGCATGATACAGATGGATAACTCAAATCAGAAAAAAATGTGAAGGTTATGATGACGCCGATGGACATGAGTGGCTGCGGGAGGTTCTCAAGCCTACTGAATATGATCGGGCAACACGATCTCATGAAAGTGCGTATCTATAGCACGAGTTTTATTTCTCGTGCCATTTATACGCCAAAAAATAGTTTTTGCATGCAAATGAAACACACTAAACCCCTTGGTTAGGATTAGGGATGTGAAGTGCGTGCACGCCATAAAGTGTGTATCATATGCACGCGAAAACTGCTTATCATAGGCTATGCAAGCAAAAACTATTTTTGTAAATGGTACAAGAAATAAAATTTGTGCTATAGATACGCACTTTCATGAGATCAGGCTGGATCGGGTGAAAGCACATTTTAAACAGGTAACACTTATTCACACACGCAATCGCTTTCTCACTAATGCATTGCATTCAAACAAATGTAATCTTACAGTGCTGTCGGTAGCCTGTTTGATTTCGAATGAGCAGAAATCTGTAAGAAATGTAGCGACCCGTAGATAAAATAACTGATGAAAACGTAGTTATTTTCCTCTTTCCAAACAAAATGTGCTCTGCAAAAAGCAGCAATGATATTTAACTTTTAATGCTGATAACCATGTAGGCTAATAAGCATAGCATGGCATAGGAAAAGTTTGCACACTATCCAATAAACCACATTGAAACTATTCTCCTAATGTTGTTTTTTATTTATTTTTATTTAATATGCCTATATAATATGATGAGGAGAAATTTTGTGAGATTTCAAAGCATACTTAAATACTTCATTCGCAATTTCCTCGGGGAGCGAAGACGGAGCGGTGTTTCTGATATCAGTGAGCGAGGAGTGGAGCGGGAGTGGTAAATGGTGAACCCGGCGCGGAGCTGGAGCGGAGTGATTATTAAATGCTTGGAGCGCGGAGGGGAAATTGTTGCCGCTCCACTCCGCTCACATACTCTGATATGAAGGGCTACACTGAACCCAGCATTCTGCACCCGGTCTTTACGCAGCCAGTTTGAGCTTCTGCAAGAACCAATGAGTTTCATTTTCGTGTTACGCAACGCATTTGAGCTTCCGCAAGAACCAATGAGGTTTGTTCTTGCGCGTAATGCCTTCGGTTGAGCTGCCGTTGATGTTCGCTGATCAATGTTCATATGTGAATAAAAGCCTAAAATCAATCTGTTCATCATATAAAGCGATTGTGTTTCTTCAAAATTTGGACCAAAATGCTCAATTCATATGGATTAGTTTTACGACAGAATTTTTATTTTTGGGTGAACTAACCCTTTAACTAACATTATTGACATAAAAATGCTAACTATCACAGCGTTATCATGTTGAACAAATGGCAACTGCATGTAGAGAACCTGATAAGAAGTGTTTGGAAGCTCCAAAATGTTAGTAAAACCTTCACAAAGTCATTTTCTGCGGGCAGAGTCCATATGCGTGTGCATACTAATCCCTCTCTTACCGTGGTCCCCCTCATAATCTTCTGTACTTTGCCTTGGTGAGCACCCTGATCTGGGGCAGTGCAGTTCAAACTCAAGGCTGACAGAAACAATTAGATCATGATAAAAGCTAAATTGATGAAAACAAAAAAATGGCTTCATGGTTCTTCAGATATTTTAACATTCTATATATGTTCACAAATGTAGATTTTTTAATGGAAAACCAGACAAAAACACTGAGGAATCTAATTTTTGCAGTGTAGTACATAACTGATTATGATATATTTATTAAATTCATCTTTGAGAGTAAACTACAAAATAATATGTGCTTTAGGACACTTTTTCAGTGTTTGTTTCTAAACTCCTAATTGTAAGTTACATGCTGGCTGTGTAAATGCAGATAACACAGACCTCTGCACAGCTGGAAATGGTTGGCCAAAGGTAAAGCGTCTATTTACTTTATTTGTTTTTTAGTCTGTCCTATCTAATGATTATCTCAGACATGGCTGTTTGACTCCGTTGTGGTATACTCATATTGTTAGTAGCCCAAACGAAAGAGAATGATGCTTATAGTGGCACGGCATGCAGTTTTGTGAGCTGCATTTACACGGCAAACATGTAAACACAGTAAATAGTAAAGACGCAATGCTGTGATTGGTTGGGGATGGGGGAGGGTACAGCGAACATCTCTCTGATTGGCTAGAATGAGCTTTTTTTGTTTACTTGGTAAACATTTATGCATATTATAAACTAAAAGAGGACGTGGCAGTAAACCCCATCAACCAACACAAACAATCAGAGAACACCTTCCCGAAAGTACTGAGCATAGAGAGATGGAGGGCACTGTTGAGCAAGCTGTCCAGTTTAGAGATAAAGGATCTTACTATGTTCTAATTTTATCATGAGTTAAAATTATGATTATATTGCTCACTTTAATACTGACAATATGTTTTAGATGCATCCCAGCAATAAAAACAGGATTTGCTGTTTGCTAGTCAGTTGCCGGTGATAAAGAGGGGAGGGGCATTCTCATTCTAGAGAGCATCTGATTGGATAAACATCTGTGTAGTGCAGAATGAGTCATCAATAGTTTTTTAGTCAATTTTCCCAGATGAGAAAGACTGTACATTTTGCATACGTGCTAAAGGATAATCTTAGAAGTGAAATTACTTAAACGGTCTTAAAAACTAACAGACATGGAATAAAACAAGTCTCATGTTATCATGAAGTCTTTAAGACTCACAATCTAATAATCGGATTTAAATACCTACTCATTGGTGTTAATTTTGCCACTTCAAGTTTTTTTGACTGATTCTAGTATGCTAAAAGAACACATCCCATACTCTGTGATAAGCAGGTTAATATTTACTGCAACCCTGAGATGAACCGGGCTACAAAAGAACCAGGAGTGACCTTTGCCTCATTTCCATGTTTTGTTTTCCCTGTCCTGTTCTGTCAGGATTCCTCTCCTCCTCTACAAGCTTTTGAAAATGGAGATTAGTCCAGTTAAATGAGAATAAACTCTTAAAATTCAATTCATTTCTTTTAAAGTTTTAAACATTTGCAAAACTACAAGAAAACAAACCTCTTATTCCTTTTTGAAATGGATCAATCGTATGAAATCAATGTCCTATGTTTAACAGTTTTAGTAAAGTAAAACAATTTTCTTGCTGGAGAACACCTATATATAGACATTTTTGTATACTATTTGCAAGTTGCTAAATGGGAGTGCGGAACCAGGTTCTAAAATAATTAGAACATAGCTAACACAGCTAGGATTATCAGACATTAGTTAGGGCCAGGATGGTGGACAGGCACGTTCTCCTCAAACACACTGTGTGTCTTATTTTCTAAGAGCTGGAAGAGACGGGAGCGGCCGAGTTTCTCCTCCTGAAAAGACGCCATTTTGCTTCATTGTCTACACTGCCTCAGGGCATTTTGGGAGAGGCTGCTAGAGAACTACATGAATCACCTCAATCCTGGCGACTGGCAAGTCAACTTCTAGCATCTTTCATCTAGAATGACTTCATAACCTGTTTTTAAAGAATCCCATTGTAAAACAACTTTTAAAGATACTAACACATTATGAAAGCTCCACTGCCGTATAATCTGAACCATAAGATGATACGGCAAGATCTTGTGATAATGTGCCATGAAGCACTCACTAATGAGATTGATGTGCTGGTGAATGAGTGTGCGTTGTAATCACTGTCTTACCAAACCATGATATTTGTAAAATTTTTAAAATCCTAGCCTCTTTTTTAAATATAATGAGCTCCAAAAAGACATATAGCACCAAATTGGTTCATATGACTTATGCGCTGTATTCTGAAGCTATATTGTTTTGTGTGAAAAACAAAACTAAACTTTAAGTCAATAACCTGCAACTAAATTATAATCTTCCAATTCAATAAACTATTAATCTCTGCAACTGGATTACTGAATCAAAGAAAGATCATTCTGATTTGTGAATGAATCATTTAGTTCTTGTGCAACGGATTCATTAAAAAAAAAAATTAATCAAAAGAGCCATTTTTCCAAGAATCAGGCATGAGTACTTTTCTCAGCTAGGGTGAGTCACAATTTTCAGTGAGTACCGATCTATTTTGAACTATTCCTAATACAGTTGTTATCGTATGGACTCAAATAGCCATAAAGTCAACTGGATTCTTTTTGATAACTTAAAAGTGCTCTTGTGTCATTTTGAAGCTTCACTACATGGCAAAGAGTGTGCAGGATATTCTTTAAAATTTCACCTTTTGTGCTTTAGAGAGAAAAACACATTGTGGCTTAAAACAGCATGATTTTTGGTGTATATTTTTGGGTAAACTAACCCTGTAACTTTGCCAAAAATTGGGAAAATTCAAGACAAATCAATGCAAACAGAGCTGCAAACCTAGTCTTGGAATTTACAATGACAAATCTATGAAGCTGACAAAATATGTCTCATGAAGTCGTTCTGTATACGGAAACGCTAATTGAGGCTCTTTGAAGAAAGGCACTGAACTAACAGCCCAGCCACATCTGTTTCCCATTGCACATCGCTCTCAGAGACACAGAAGAGGATCTGTCCTCACATTTCTCTGTGAAGCTTTCTTTGCGCTTAGCGAGATGAGACTGTATGATTCAAAGTCCATGCAGGTTAACGCAACGATGACATAGGTTTTTCAACCTGCAGTGCACACCTAGATTTTCCAGTTAAATAACTCCTGCACTCACAGTCATACCAACCGAGGCCCTCCCTCGTCTCATGAATCACTACAATCAACTGGAACTGAAATGAAAGTCACAGCTTTGTCATGAGATTTCATAAAATTATGCATGACGTGACACCACTCACTGCGTCATTAGATTAGTAGAGTTTCGTAAAAAAAAACAAAAAAACTTTATGCTCATGTCAGGTCACAAGTCAACTTTTCTGTCAAGTTTCCGAAGCAGAAATTTGACTTTTAGCAACTCCTAAATGCAATACAGATGAATTAGCCACAGGCATATTTTCATATCTTTCAAATGTTTGTTCAATGCTTGAACACGAAACTGGGAAGTCTAAAGCACAAAGAATGCTAGTACAAGACAAACTGGTTCCACAATGTGACTCGACCTGCCATCTTCCCGTTTCTGCCTCCCTCCTTCACTCCTTAATGTGCAACAAGAGCGTTTCTTCAGCATCTCCGCCTCCCTTCGCAGTGCTCCCTCTCTAGAAGCTATCAAAAATTCACAGACTGTGGGCAACTGCCAGCTGAAAAAACTGTTTAGTCAGCAACAGAGGCAGGGTGGGAGAAGAGGGGCGGGGGAAGTAGCAGGGGGAGGCAAAGGAGGAGGCCTGCGAAGCCGTGTATGATTCGTCTTCTTTTTCTCTCACAGACAAACGTAAAAAAAAGTGAAAGCAAAGCTCACAATCCCTCAAAAAGGAGTGTTAGCAAGTTAAACTATTTATGATTCTGGAAAAAACATCACAGTTTGACTATTATGACCTGTTTGATTGACTATCACATAACTTAATTCTCAAACTAACAGGGTAAGGATGCGGTACCTATTGTTTCTATCTTTTTCTAACTTCCTCTATCCAAACAGGCTGCTCTATTTCCTGTCATCCACGTCCCACTTACACCAAAGCATTTTCATGAGGACTCAGTTTCACTTTTAGTTTTTCTTTACTACACTTTTATAATTTAAAAAGTAAATAATTTAGTTCAGAGGTTCCCAAACTTCTTACTACGAAGGACCAAAAAATTGAACTTTATTGAGAGCCATGGACAGAAAGTAAATGTATACTATATTAAATTTAAAACAAATCTAATTAATATTCTCTAAATTTCAATGCAAAAATAAAATAAAAATATTAAAAAATAAATAAATAAATTAGAAATGAATATGTGCTTTAATGGCATGTTTTGTTCCTTTTTTAATCCTCTTTTGTGATAAGCCAAGACGAGACAAATCGAAGGTCATCAGGGGCCAACTTTGGCCCGCAGGCTCTGGTTTTGGCACCTCTAATTTAGTCTCTTCTGTCCCAATGACCCACTGTGCATTGTTCATACAGATTTTTTGAAACTATAGTATACAGTCTATTGTAAATAAGTAGCTCTTTTTCCCAAAAGCAGAGTTGTAACTGTTTGTAAGGCTTTGTAAAACACTGAAGACCAAAACATCAAGTAATATGAACAGTCAATGTGTTATACCTTAACTAAACAAGGAGACCAATGACCAAAGAAACATTAGCATTAAAGGGACAGTTCACCCAAAAATGTTAATTTGCTCACCCTCATGTCACTCCAAACCTGTAAGACTATTTCTTATACAGAACACAAAAGAAGGTATATTGAAAAATTTCTTTCGTTGTATGGACAAACATTTTTTAACAATATTTTTCACTTTTAGATTAAAGAAAGTCATACAGGTTTGGAATGACATGTTAATTCAAGTTAATAATGACCAAACTTTCCTCATTTTTGGTCGAACTATCCCTTCAAAAGAGTCAACCTTCAACATCCATTTCTCAGTTTGGCCATAAATCAAAAAAATGTAAAGTCCGTCTCTTAAATTTGAATGAAACATGCACATAGTAGCATCCATCTGCAAACTAACTTTCTTAAGCCCCACAGGTACAGTGTCTCACCCCAGACCCCAGGACCAAACCATGCTTCCCATTCCCTATGAGAGAGGGAACATAATCTTATCTAAAATAGACAAGTTAAAAATAGCTCCAGAGCGAAACAGGATGCCCATCTCTACCCATGGATGAGTGAACAGAACACCCATCACTAGGGGCAAAAGGCACGGTGAGGTGACCAACTAGTTTCTCCATCCAGTCCGGGACTTCAACAGATCAGTCCCTCTGTCTTGGGCAAACAATCACAGTTAGGCATGTCTGTCAAAGGAAGTTTACTAGAGAACCGCTGAGAGTTGATTTTAATGAATTTATATTAATCAAGATTAATGACCTTAATTTCCAAGGCTGCATCTCGATATTCCAATAGGCCAAAATAAAAGCACAAAACAAATCCATCCACTCAACAGGTCTGTTTGTTGGGCTTTTGAGACTCTTTATATACTTTAGAGTGTTTGAATACAAAGTGGAGTAAAAGCTGATGGCCCCTTTCTATCACTATCAGCACGGCAGCTCTGATGATCACAATGGGTTTCCTCTATTCAACTCTGGCGACTCCCTGCTGAGGACAGAGGAGATTACAGCCTAGACCACTGGTTGACTGTTCACTAGAACATGCCTTTGAATTTTCAATGGTCTTCTTGCTTTACGCGTCTGAACAAACACATCTCCACCCTACATCAGCCTGCATTGTGAGAGCAGCAGCTATTAGGAAAATGAGAAAAGAAGGATTTGGGTTTTGACCTCGCCTCTCTGCACTCTGAAAATGATAGACGTCGATGATTAAAAAAAAAATCTTAAAATGTATACAAAGTAATAAAGAAACAAAGTAGCCTAATAAAATACTTGCTTAAGGTGATGAAGCAACACATTCTCATCCTGGTTCAGTGCACATTTACAATGGCTTAATCTTTTAAGATCACACTGCAATTGCACAAAGGGTTGTGACTTTGATTAGCATAGTTTCTCACAATTAAAATGTGATGATTATGGGCTAAATTAATTTGCGTATGATACGTTTCAAACATAAAACCTCTTAATCAGAGGGTTTCCACATTTACAGACTCTCAGTATAAAACTATAAATTGCTCATCAGATAATTTGCTAGAAATATAATTTAATTACATTTTTATATTAGCCTATGGTCTCTCCGGATCCCCTGGAGTACCTGCGGGTCCCCCTGATTGTAAATGAATATATACCATAGCTTGCATGCGGTAGGTCCTCAAAAAAACATCTTTGTAATTTATTTCCCTCTGGGTTCACAGTAGTACCTTAAGAGTACAAATACTACTCTGAGGTACTGATATGCAACATTTATGGTTAGATAAGATACAAAGTTGTCTCTTTAAGAGTACTGCCACAGTGACAAGCTGTTGTAGCCTACCGAAAAGGTTAAAAAAAATCATGTTTTCTGACCGTGCAGGGGATGAAAGTTACTGTACAAAACAACCATGCTGTAGTTAAGAGTCAGCCGATTGAGAGGACTCAGCGAGTGAATGATGCTGCCACTGCAGGCCTCCTGGAGCCCAGTGTTGAATTTGGTAATGGAATGTGAACTGCTCATCTGGATCTCTCCACATTCTGATTCTCCAAAGAGACGCGAGAACCAAAAGAGGATGATGGGAGGAGGAGGGCACAAGCACAGCCTCTATCGAAACACCCGCACGAAAACGATGCATCCTCGTTGTAGTAATTATAGTCATCCAATCATCAAATTGAGAAGGCTTAAATGGTATCATCGTTGTGGCTGCTTATTTCAAATATAAACCCCGACTTTTCTTGTCGGAACTTTTCGGCGTTCATCTCATGCAGTAAACCCAACCCAAAGATAATAACGACGACAGCGAACTTCCTCCTTCAAAACTTTTGACATTCCCAAGCGTTAAGTTTGCAAAGTGTGACAGACGAAACGATTAGGGTCATGTGAACAATAATGACTCGTCGACGGTATAAAAAAAAAGTCGAAAGCAAAAATAAAACGTAAATACAACATGTCCCGACAAGGTCAAAATATAAAGGGAAGCGTGTCCAACCCCCCCACGCGTTAGCCTCGTTCAAAGTTCTGATGTGGATGCTACGGTTCACTATAAAATACTCACTTTCGATGACAATATAGGTGCGAAACATTTTGTCAAATGGGAGATAAAGCCATATTAACGACAGTGAGTTTAGTAAACTAAGGTATGCTGGTTGAATACATGTGCGCTGGTTAGACGCGAGTGAATTCCTGTAGTCAGGCGTTCAACCTTTGGATGCGAGAATGAAACGAGGAAGCACAAACCCTGTGCGAGGAAAAAAAAAGTTCGGACATCATCTCAACATCTTCGGCCTTCCAAGTTTAAAAACTTCCGACAAAGTCTCCATCCACCAAAGTTTGCAATCGGCAGGATGGAGAACGTAAACAACAACAACATGTAGAAAAGTACTCGATACTTACGCTTGACTTTGTCGGGGTTGGGCTGACTGCGCTGAGACATGGTGATGGTGAAAAGAGATGATGGACTTCGAGAAAAAAAACTGCAAACTTGTTCCGGAGAGCGATCAAAATGGCGTATTTGAGGATGTGCAAAGTTCGCCAACTGGATACTTCTCTTCGCCCACTCTGTTAGCTCCCTAAAGGAATGATGGCCATCGACACTGCCGACGAGTGAGGGTCAGAAAAGTCACTTTTTCCTCAAAGTGTGTTCCTGAGCGCTGCTCAGTGAACGTGATAAGTAGACGCATCACGTGTTGCTCTAGTCTCCAAGGGGACGTGTGTTACTGAGGCTGCCACTGGAGTTCAGCTGTGAGCATCTCTACGGGAGGGGTGGAAAACTTTACCCCTTCAGCCTCATCCAACTGATTAGATAGATAGATAGATAGATAGATAGATAGATAGATAGATAGATAGATAGATAGATAGATAGATAGATAGATAGATAGATAGATAGATAGATCTGTTATAGCAACACGTGTGTAACAATAACGGCTTTTAAAGCATTTTGTAGGCATACAAACATTTTGTGATAGCCTACATAAAAAAACTATTTATAGCCTAAATAACGCATATTTATATCGTGTAAATAATATAGCCTATAGTGGCAATTTTATGTTGCGTAAACGATATAAAATGACTGAAAATGTAAACGTGATAGCGACGGGACCCCAGTATCACTATGTGAAAGGCAGCTGATGATGCAACACACCTCGTGCTTTGGCGCCTTCTTTCTATCACAAGACAAACACCTGTTGGTCGTCATACTGTGATGGAGCATCCGTCATCTAAAAAATACTGTGGAAGGGCATTTAATTGTTTCAGAGACAAAAGATGTCAAAGAAAGACGAAATAATAACTTGAGGCAACACCCTATATTCTATAGCCCCACTTTATTGAATTTTCTGTGAAAATCGAGAACAGTCCTGTGTAGCCTAAATCCTGCCTCTGAATATAACTTGCAAAGAATATAAGTATGCTCTGAATATAAGTATGCAAATATATTAAGAATAAAGTCCTTTTAAAGTTTTGTCATAGATATAGTTTATATTTTTATATTTCTAATATTTTTGATTATTCACTGTGCAAATACTTTTGTAAACAGATGTGTTGCTTCACCACCATGATTGTAAAAAAAAATATCTCCATGGAGATGTATTTGGTTACAAATGTATACTTTTTGGCATAAACTAATAAAATCTTAGAAGAGTTGAGATTAGGCTGTTTATTATCATTATTATTATTATTATTACTATATTCCCACCACCATGCTGCATATTTTGCTCAATTTGAGTGAAAATTACTTTAAAATGGAGTAAAGAAAAAATAAATATATAAACAAATAAATAATTTATGACAGATGATACTTCCATTTCTTCATTATGGTGAGGACTTTACTAACTTTTCAAAACATTTATCTTCAATCATCATTATCATTGCGTGCAATTTGTATAGGCAAGATAAAGGGATAGTTAACCCAAAAATGAAAATGTTGTCATCATTTACTCACCCTCATGTTGTTCCAACGGACCAAACCTGTATTAGTTTCCTTAGGGGGGAAAAAAACTATGGAAGTCAATGGCTATCGTCAACTGTCTGGTTACCAACATTCTTTAATATATCTCCTGTGTTTAGAAGAAAGAAACTCATACAGTTTTGGAACAACTTGAGGGTGAGTAAATTATGACCAAATTTTCCTTTTTTGAGTAAACTACCCCTTTAACTCATATAAGCTGCATTTGACTGCATATATGTGTTAACTATATGCGTCTCCTTTAGTGGTTTAAATATAGGTTACCTGAGAGGTGTCACTCACAGAAGCAGCATTGGCTCTGTGAGTGTGTGTGTGAGTGTGTGTGTGTGTGTGTGTGTGTGTGTGTGTGTGTGTGTGTGTGTGTGTGTGTGTGTGTGTGTGTGTGTGTGTGTGTGTGTGTGTGTGTGTGTGTGTGAGTGTGTGTGTGTGTGTGAGTGTGTGTGTGTGTGTGTGTGTGTGTGAGTGTGTGTGTGTGTGTGTGTGTGTGTGTGTGTGTGTGTGTGTGTGTGTGTGTGTGTGTGTGTGTGCTGCCACTAGAGAGCAGTCTCTGCTTCACCTTATGTAATCACATGAGATTGACCTTGTGTTGGTACTAACTAAGCATAGTCTCTGACCCACAGACCTGGATAATTGCCTCTGGCCTATAGTGTTCTCCATCCTGCAGAAAACTCCAAGTTCCTTTGTATTAACATGATCATAGCCCCCTTTTAAGCTTTATTTTCTTTATTGTTTCATTTAGACACGTTTTATATTAGCTAATATTCATAGAATTTGAAAAAAGAAAAATTTGTTCGCATAGAATGATATTTACAAACTCTAAAGTGAAAACTGAAAAAGTGACGAGGTTGAACACAATGAATGTGGCATTCAAAATAATGCTGACAGTTCAAGGCAATACTGCTATCGGGTAGACTTGTTGTAATGAGTGTGAGAGCGTGTGCTGATGCACGTATTTATGATCTAATATTTGAAATACTTGTGTATGGGCATGTGTTGTGCATCCAGTAACCTTACACACAATAAGCCTTATTTTTTTGACAACAGTGCCATCTGATGGCAAAGGATATATGTGCTGCTTTGAAAACTCTATCTTACTATTTTATTCAGACAGTTTATTGTATTTAAGGGGGGCTTTTGCTTTTATCTTATTGTATAGTGGTAGTTTTTGGTAGTGTATGATGGTTTATTATATAGTGTATAGTATTATGGACTGGAGGCAGGAAAGTAAGGGTGAGAGAAGGAGAAGGGACCTGGGATCAGGATTTGAACCAGGTCAAACTCGAACCGGATCCCCTTGAGCCTTTTACTATATATGTGTCATGATATAGGCTACATTTTAAATATGTGTAGGCTAGGCCTACCAGTCAGAAATCAAAAAAATATATATATTTGTAAAAGGCTGAATTTTGTTGTAAAACACTATAGGAAAATATATGATATAGCCTATCATATAATATATGATATGATCTCTTAGGCTATAGCTATGATCATATCTCATCATACGAGATATGATCAACATGCTTAATATAATGATTAACATAACTACGAATTGGAAATGCTCCCAGATTGCATTAATCTACAAGATTTTTGTTATTGGAATGTACATGTACGTAAAACAATCTGCAGTAAATTCCTGAAGGCTAAATGTTGTTAATGTTGTTAATAATTATGTTGTTTAAAATATTGATCGCTTGGGAGCGGATTCTTTCCCAGAAAGAATAAATACAATCGCGCACTCCTGAATCTGGTACCCATTTAGGATATGACTATGCTGTAGGAAAAGAGCACTGAATAAAACATGTATATATTTAGAAAAATAGTTCCTCTTAGAAATTCAAATTTCACTTAATTTGGGTTACAAAGGATTACTGAAGAACTCGTACTAGGCTACTACTTTTTAAATTAGAAAAGAATTCAAACGTTTACTATCAATATAAATTATAGGATGCTTTTACTGGAATCTACTATATTTTACAGTGATTCACATAAACATGCAGTATGAAATAAAATAATTTTAAAATTTAAACGTGAGGTTTTGTCTGTCAGGTGCACGTTTACGTCAGCATAGAGCAATTAATAAAGGGGGAGTGAGTAGGTGACATCTCTATTTCTCTACAGTCCACTTTATCTCTATCAACCGGGTTGGAGTTCGAGACAGAAGTAGCCTAGTTTAATTCCCCTTGAGATGCAGCAGTTTCCTGATGAGAGGAAGTAGGCGCTTTCAGACCTCCTCCACTATTAGGATAATCTTGTTAATCGTAGGATGGGAGTGACTTCGACCGATAAATACAACTTGGTACTTTTCACACTGGAAGTAGGTGAGTTAATTAGTCTTTTTTTTTTTTTCAATTGTAAGTTATTGAAAAACGTCAAATTCAATTTTCTAACTTTGCATACCCTTCAGGTCAGTCGAAAATATATTTTCATTTAATGTAGGCTAATCTTAGCTGCTGAATGTTTCTCTGATGGTCCGAGTTTAGTTAATTTTGGGTGTTTAAATTGAGGATTAGCCTATATAAATTCCCTTTAAATGAAAACAAGTTGTGTGTATTATTCCGGCTGATTCTGTTGTATTTCAGTTTCAGTGGTACAGGCAGCATGTGCTGGAGAAACATGTGAAAAGGTATTTAAAGGTTTCTCAGACTGCCTGCTCAGTCTTGGAGAAAACATGGTGAACTATCCCCAAGAGCTGAATGACAGCGAAAACCTACAGACCATCTGCTCGTAAGTACACACTGTCTGCAGTCATTTCTGGAAGAAGCTAAGCATTTCCTTCTCATCATGTTTTAGATTTGACATATCTATGAGTTGAACTCATGCCATCCATGACTCAGACTCACAATACTGAAATATATTTCATTTTTAAGGAATAAAACAGATTGTGCACCTTGTGTTTATCCTCATGCAGATATTGGAATGACTTCCACTCGTGTGCCTCCACCGCAATTTCAGATTGTCAAGAAGGAGCAGGACTTTGGGAAAAAATGAAACTGCAGTCCCGGAGCATGAACTATCAGGGAAGCTTGTTTGAATTATGCTCCGGGGATAATGGAGGATCCAGAGTTTTATTACCAATGGAGCTGAAGATACTGCTGATGTGTTTCACCACGTTAGTGGCTTGGCTTGTTTTTGAGTAAGAAACCTGAAGACCTGACCTCAAACAAGTTCCTAAATGGATTATATGCACCCCTTTTTCTCTTCAGCTGAATCAATTCATGTTTTGATGCTTATAGACTTCTTGGCAAAAAAAAAAAAAAAAGAGGAAGAATTCAGAAATGACTTATGGCCTTATTTTTCCCCCAAAAAATTTGAAAACGATTTACAGTACAAATCTTATGAAGATATATATTTTAAAATTCAATTGTTTTGACCATTGGTGTGTAAAAACAGCAAACATTCTGGACCAATAATAGAATTTTGTTTTATTTAAAGCACGCCTAAATTATCTGATAAGCACATATTTAACAACACATAGTAATGATAAATAGATTATTTTAATAGTTTAATAGGTTCAATCTCATTAGAAAGATCCTGAGATTAGAGTCCGGCTCTTTCACCCCCTCCCAGTAAGTTACTTTAAATAAAATAAACAGTGAAATGCCAGCTATTCCACAGCACTGGATATTTTTCTATGAGGAGTTGCATTTGCTCATTTAAAGGTACGGAGCCTCAAGCGTTTTTCCCTCTTTAATGACAGGAGAAAACCTGAACATCTGTCTAAAGCAAGACACACACACTACTACATATTAAAATGGAGGGAACATGTTAGTTGGAATAATAATGGCAGGAGAAGCGCAGATGCTCTCTTTCCTGTAAATCCAAGCCCTTGAAGGACCACGGCCTGGTTATTAACACGTGCTGCACTGACAGTCCTAATCATTCCCTGCAGGGATTGTGCGTTCATCGACTCATGCACATCTGTCTTTT
The DNA here is from genome assembly GCA_026230005.1 of Gila orcuttii. Classification (NCBI taxonomy): domain Eukaryota; kingdom Metazoa; phylum Chordata; class Actinopteri; order Cypriniformes; family Leuciscidae; genus Gila; species Gila orcuttii. The sequence goes on along the minus strand of JAPDVR010000008.1, from coordinate 26,185,505 downwards.
TGTTTGCTACACAGCCTGACATGAACAAAAAAAAGAAGCAGATCTGATACAGTCACCTTGAGAGTATAATATTCTGTAAGTGGGATACGATGTCTGTGAGTGGAAAATGAAAAAAAAAAGAGTTGCTTCAATTATTCAATCAATATCGTTTGCATCTCATACATGCAAACGACTTGTCTCCGTAATGTATATGCAAGATCCAGAGCAGAACAAATAAGCAACTCATAAGTGTTTAATAATTTAGGGACTCTTCCAGACTCAGGACAGCATCATAACACAATAAACCACTCAGATTGACACAATCGCTTAGCAAAGGATTCAGAATGTGCTCTTTACAAACACCTGCTGTCTAGAGAAGACATTAATTCTCATTGTAGATGTATTTAAAGACTGTCAAACAAGTCTGCATCATGCAACTGACTTTATGCTTCTGTATTATTGAGCAATTATTCTTCTGTGCATCACAAATTTCTTTATATGCAAAATATTGAACTACAGCTAATCACTGTCGTGTAGAAGGCCATTGTTCTGTCATGTCTGAATCTCTCCCCTCTTCAGTTTTATGGCTACGAAAGCAATGAGTCCAGGCTCTCTTTGGTTGTTAATAATGCAGGAGGTTGTGTGAGTAAATGGGGCAGGCGGTAGATATGTGGACCCTGTGGAAATGGAAGGAGCAGAGGATGAATAATACACACAGGTGACATGTTTGAAATTCAAAGAGACACTGAGGCTTTCAAAGCTCATGCTCAATGCTTTGAAAGCCATTAAGACATTTTAAATGAGTTTAATTCTGTGTGGGTGTACTTTAAGAAACAGAGGTTCTTCAGCTGGCTTTTCATCTGAATGATATACATAAATGTGCTACAGTAATTAAATTTTTTTTCTTGCTAAATGAAACTAAAACTCAACCAAGAAACAAACAAACAAAAAAATTGAATGCTGATGAGATGGTAGACACTTTCATTCCTTGATTGTGCACCACTAAACAAATAAACACACACACACACACACACACACACACACACACACACACACACACACACACACACACACACACACACACACACACACATATATATATATATATATATATATATATATATATAAATAAACAAATATGAATGCTGTAATGGTAGTGTTTATTTCCAGAAGTGTTCTCTTCAGATATCACACAATGAGTACCACTAGTTAAATATCAGTAAAAGATACATAAGTTAGATCTAATTGGTTCCAATTTGAGTCTGTTTTTTTCACATAGTCCTGATAGTGTGATGCTTACAGTCACTGAAAGAGACCCCATATGCCACAGTCAGCCATGCGGCCCTGGGGATCTTCTGTGCTCTCCCCAGGCACAAACACTGTGGTGGACATGAATTTCTCTCAGAAATGTAATATTAGCTGCCCTATATAACGTTCATAGCACTTGAAGTGCACCTTAAATAAATTGTATTTCCATTTAATATACTGCCTTATTGAAACTAAATTTGCTACTGTTGTAAGTGAAAACTGAAAATTGCTTGTTTTAGCTGCTAGAGCTGGTTCATTTTTATGGTAGTGTCAGTTTAGTCATTATGAGCTTTGTAAGGTTGCTTGCTTACAGGCACTTGGCACAAAGTAAGGAGTGATTTTTTCTCTTTTTAATCACATGGTCAGTGAAATTACATGCTTAACCTTCAGAAAATGTTGACAAAATTATAACTGTCTGGTTTTAACGGTTGGATACAGTTGAGAAAATCAAGACCTCTGTGGTGGGACAGGTCAAAATTCAATGCCTTTGAAAATAGATACTTTTCGTGCTAGGTTAACTCTATGTTATATAATAGGCTACACATTTTTTTTCACACACATCTAATAGCTGCTACAACATAATATAAGTAGATAAGCTACAATTATATTTGTACCTCTAATGATTTAAAGAAATGTAATGTAACACCAATGTATTGCGTCTACAGTTTGCCAAATTGCATCATGCAGGTAACTGAAATGCCATAACTCTCTTTATTGTTGGAATGCACGTTGTGTATTGCATTCCACTGCCCGACGGATCCTGACACTAGATGGCGATGTAGCAAATGCTGCAACACACGAGAAGAAGAACGAATGACACTGAAATCAACATGGCGTCGTGCAGTCGGGCTCAAGTTATCTCTCTCTATAGGATGCTTATGAAAGAGAGCAAAAAATTTCCCTCATATAATTACAGGTACGCATGTACTCTTCCGTGTAAGATATAGTCTATATATAATATAAATGTATATATTCTCGCATTTTATGTCTCGTTTAGTCACTTTTAGTTTATTTTTGCCTATAGGCTGTGAATAAACATGTGTAGTCATTTGAATTATATAAACGTTTCTGTACGTAACTTATATAGCGCTTTTAAATTAGTTTTAAAATTAAACGATTGCTTTTCTACTGTTTCTTAACTAAAAATACTGTTTGTTTACAGAACATACGCACTTCGCAGAGTGAAATATGGCTTCAGGGAGAACCTTCATGTTGAAAACCCCAAAACACTGGATATGCTCATAAATCAAGCTAGAGAGAATCTGGCGGTCATCAAGAGACAGGCGAGCAATGCCAGCTTTGTTTGATTATTCCAGTATGGTTTTTATGGCCAAAGAACAACTAAACTTGAATGGCCTGATTCTAATGTTCCCATTTCGAGAGTATTTAGAGTTACTAATAATTAATACATTTGTATGTTCTACATCTAAGACAGTATCACTTATCTGTTTTTCACAGGTTTCCATTGGCCATCTGTATTCTGTTCAGAGGACTGTTGTTGAAAGAGAGCCTCATTTGTAAATATGTTCAGCACCAAGAATAGTGTCCATACAGTATGGTCGTGAATGACAAATCTGTAAGCTGCACTACTAGTTGACTGTCTGTGTAAAATTGTAATGTAGTAGAGTAGCCTATACTGTAAGTTTATGTTGATGTAATTTTTTTTCCCCCAGTAAATAAATATGCATATAGAGCATGGCTAGCATACAACATTTGTAAAAACTATTTAGCTTTGTAGGTCAATAAGGCATATTACAATATTGAACATACAGGGGAAGATCCCCCTTACGTACTTTTAAATTGTCATATTGTCTAAATCATTTTTAGATATAAGTTTAGCATGTGAAAAATGATGATACATCAGACAGTGTTATTATGGGAAATAGCCTAAATAAAAACATTTGCTAATTTAGTTGTCATAGTACAACATGTAAAATCGCTGGGGTAAGATGATGGCCAAGAAGCTGAATCATAGTAAAGCAGATTAATATGAAAAGTACATTTATTCTAGGCATATGAATATATACATATTTAATTGCCCATATTTTTATTGAAGATGTCTTACACTCTGAATGATTATTCTATAATTTTAAAGAATAGCAAAGATGTCACTCTGAAATGTATGTAGCTCATGGAATAAAATAAATAATAATAACAACGTGGGGCCTAGAGTGTCATTAAAAACAGTATTTTTTACTCCACAAACCTTAAAATATTATTTTGTCCACAAATTCCTCATTAACAAATAGACACAAAAAACTCAACTTGTCACAGATCACTATTTTCCAGAAAGACAAAATTAGATCAATTAACCTCAAAACTGCTTTAAACGAATAGCCTACATCTTACAAATGCTGATATTAAGATGAAATGACAAAATTGAGAAGAGCATAGCCGTTCATTAAATGTGTTGAGATGGGACTTTGTGGCAAATTTTGCCAAAGTGAAAATAATTAGATTAGGGAATCACCCATCTTACCCTATCCACCTTTCTTTTCAATGTGGAAGTAAGCTGTTTTCTGTGAATGTGTGAGAAATAATGAGAAGAATAACAAAGTTCAGTAAATGCTAAATCTATTTGTGCTACAAAAACTAGAGAGTTTATAATTGACAATAGATTAAAATAATATGGTAAGAATTGCCAGCTGTTTTTGTACAGCTAAAAATAACTAGAAGCGGATAACATTGGAAGCCAGACACATTCAGTTTACAAATGGCTATGCCCACTCTTAGGTGAAACATAAGGTTAGCGTGATTTAAGCATATTTATACAGATTAATGCAAATTAAAAGTAAAGTTCACTTTATTGAACTAAATGTATACTGTCAGGTAGTCTGATTCCCTTAAATCACCATGAAATTAAAATGGACAATTCTTTTTTTTTTTTTTTATGGAATAATCCTAATCTGTAATCAAAGTAAACTTCCCCTTCCTGTTGCAACCACATCTCTTCTCTGATTGAGGGTGGGACAACCGGTCACTCACATGACATCACAGCAACAGCAAACTACAACCATACAATGATCCAATCAATTCCCAGTAGACAAAGTCAAAATCCGCCATACATTTTTCTTGTTTGAAAGGCCGTTTCATTTGGATATAGGCTACAGAGAAGAAATTACAATTGCGATTTCAGTTTCATGCTGACTTTAAAGTGTAGTTCTCTCCATCATTATTGTCCCAGTATTGCCCGAGATCAGTCCGACAATACACTGCGAAATGCACAGATGAATCTTTGTTCAAAAAGAGCGGCACGTGCAAAATAAAGTCAAACTGTTCCCACTGTAGCACTTTTTCTTCATTCAGTCTTAACACAGCTTGAATATCCAAAAATGTCTGCCAGTTGTTTACAGTGTACCTGACCCCAACTTCTCTTCTTGCATTGCTCTGTATCACTCTGATCACGCCCTTCACTTCAGAAGCGGTTATTGTGACACTCTCCAATGCGACTCCCAGACGGCTTGACTTCATATCAAACTCCAGCAAACTAACAGGCATGTCAAATGCTGGCACTAAACGTGCTGGAATCAGATCACTGCCACGTTGAAGCTCTTGGTCTGGAGGATGATGCCGGAGTCCAGATGACACATTGCACGTTTCATTTGCATCATCAGAGATGTCAAAGTGTCTGATGTTTGCGAGGTTCAGCCCCATCATGTCTGCAAACTGAACTCTCTTTCCACAAGCTAGATTCTTGTGTGAGAAAGATTCATCCTGATATAGTTCTACAGGCAGAGATTTGGCTCTTTGCCTGTCTGTTTGGTGAGTCTTTGGTGAATAAGGTGATAATTTGTCATATTTTGATGTGTGTTCTGGTTCAGACAGACACTCGGTCACGGCTGAAGTTCCCTCTGACTGCTCAATGTCCATCAGCATTCATCACATTGACCGGTGCAGTAAGTAACTGAGGAGCAGAAAGTCTTTTAAATATGAAAAAGGGACCTGCAGTCTTTGCGTAAGAAAGATGCTTGACAAATACTACATGTACACGAGTTGCGTCAAAGCAACGTCACCTGTCTTTGCAAACAAAATGATGTCTAATCAGAAAAAAATACTTTTAGCCATGAACCAGCCAAGGGGCTTTAGAACATCATTGGGGTCTTAGCTAATCTATTAAATGAAAAACAATTTTACATCTGCATCCAAGAGCATTTTTTTTAAACTTATTTATTCTTTATTGTGACAAGTGACACGTTTTTTCCCCCCATTATTTAATTAATGTAATATAATAATAATATGTATCTTATAGCTATAGCCCAAAAGCTGATGGATATTTAGTTCCCTATAGTTAATGGACTATAATAGTTAATAACGACAACATCCAATCTTTAAAGTGTCGTTTAGTTTTCCACTGTATGTTATTCCAGAATATGTTCTGTCAATCATTTTCTAGTGCAGAAAGACGATGACGAACAGCAGAGGGCTCGTGCGCACATGGCAGAGCGAACGAGCACTTTTTTTCTGCACATGGATCTGTTTACACTCTTCATGACGTAGCAGAGTGCAGTAGGTTTTTATATGTAAGCTGTAACGATATTCCACGAGAAACCAGTCGAAATGCGTAGGGGAAAGTTCAAGTTTATTTGCATTTCATATAGGCCTAGCTGTCACCCAAATTTACACTGTAAAAACTTAATAAATAAAAGACGTACCTATATTATTTTATTTATTTATAGACCAATAATAAATTATAATATATTATTAGCTATTCAGTTGGCTTTCTCCAGAATTTCAGTTAATTCAGTAGAATCTCGTTTTAATTGAGATTATTATCGCATTGTCTTATCGTCTTACCCACTTAGAGCGTATTCATAAATAAAAAAAGAAAAATTAGATTAAAGTTATACATCATTACAGATTTGTTTTGTCTTAGTAAATAGCGCAATCTTATACAGTTCTATCTAAATTCTTGTTCCAACAGACCTTTTCCTTTGGTATAATTTACTTGCCTTATTTTTTCTTTTTCTTAATTTACCTTCATGGAATGTATATTTATAATAACTCAGAATTGTTATAGGCTAATCTAAACTGTTTTATTTTTCTTATTAAGAAAACCAAAAATATTCTACTAAATGGCATTCAAATAAATAAAAATCAACTTACTTAACATTAAAAAGAGGGCTTAGAAACAAAATTAAATTAAATGGAGACAAGTATAAATAGGGTAGCCTAAATAAATAAAATAAAATAAAAATCGACACAATAACAGCCATTTAAATGAGTACAAAATGACCACAGGGTTATTAACATAACCTAATATAGCTTATCATTTACATTTCGCCAATCAACTAAATCTAACAAAATCCCTTTTTTTGGTCTTCGACAATAATTTTTGATTTTATTATTATTTTTTAAATTATTATTGTTAATTACTACAAACGGGGAAACTCTAAAAATCTGTATTTACCCATATTTATTAGGTATACAAAAGGCTAGTTCAAAACAGCAACCTTTTTCTCAGTTAACCAACTCTGCACTCACGGACTGTTTTATAATCATAGTTTATAATCTATTGATGCGTCCCAATTCGCCTACTTATACTACGCCCTAAAAGTATGTACTCTTTTTGTGAAGAAAAAGTACATACTTTTGAGTGTGTAGCAAAAGAGTAGGCAAGCTTTGGGACATACTACTTCGTCATCTTTGACGGACAGCTCTGTCGCGTGCATCACCGTAAACTTCCCTGTCAATCATCTCGTCACAGTTAAAATCCTCCATTCAATCTAATGTAATTTCTTACCGTTACGGAGAGAAATGTTGTAGCTCGTTCATCTGCCAGTCGTGGGTCTTTCATGCGGAGACTCTCACTCTCCTCATGTGTTTGCAATTTGAATGTAATGATGCATTTAAAATTTAATGGCTATAAACATATCTTTACAAAAGTTCACAATGCTGCTGCAGATGCAATAACGTAGCCAACATTGAATAAATAAATTTTCGTCAGGTTAGATATTAGATCGATCTGCACTTCGGATTCTGACCGGATATAGTAGACCATCCGGGTCTCTTTGGAACACTCATTTTAACATACTACGATTTGGGACGTACTAGTTCTATTTTCGAATACATATGTTTATAATACGCTCGGCTCTGCTGTAAGCAGGATCTGACGTCAAACGTTTGCGACAAGTGAAGTTGCCACTATTCTGAAACCTTACCCCCTATACGAAGAAGTTTACTTTAATCTGATCGTTTCTCTTTTTTTGCTGCTTGATGTCATAAAAATGTAGATATTGCATAGTTGTCAAAATGACGCCAGAGCTGGAAAAGTTCCCGAGAAGCCTGTTGGTGTGCGAGAAATCAAACTTCTTGAATGAAAAGTCTCGGCATGACATCCACGTGTCGAAGCACAACTTTAATTACAAGGTGAGTTTAATCATTAAACATCTGCTTAACATATTCATTTTACAACTCTGCCCAGATTGTCTTTGGGTCGCGATAGTTTTAGACGGAAATGTGTCTGACTGTCTCCACAGGTCTCAGTGCTGATCCCTGAATGTGGGATCCTCCCTGCAAACATCAGCAGTGTGATCAACAGCTTCAGCCCTTATTATCTAGTGCGGAATCTGCCAGTTTATGAACTACTGGAAGAAACATTCCTTGAGTCACTTGTAAAGAAAGGTAGGAGGGGAAAATGTGCGAATGTCCATCTCTAGTATGTGCATACATACATATTTGTTTTTTGGTATTGAACTAGATAACTTTACATGAATAAAATATATATATACTTTTTACACAGGAAACTTCTATGCGCTCTCTTACAACACCAAGATTGACGAAGATAATTCCATTGCACTTCTTTCCAGTGGTAAGCAAGATAACTACACAGATTAACATCTCTTTGGATCTTAGTGTATTGTAAAGACCCCATGAAATCAGTGGTTCTTAACCTTCTTGACTTTTTGATTTCTGCTATAGCTATGACAAACCTACTTGTATTTAAACTTTATACATACAGTAGTCAACATTTGGAGTGGATCAAAAAAGTTAATCAAAGTTGCCCTAAGATAATGGGTATTGTTCAAAATTCATGTATAACTTTGATGAAAGGTTTAGATCCAATGTTGACTACCATCAAATGTTGACTACTGTATATATGTATGTGTGTGTGTGTGTGTATATATATATATATATATATTAGGGCTGGGCAAGTTAATGCGTTATTATCGCCTTAACGCATTTATTAATTAATGCCGACAATTTTTTTATCGCACGTTAACGCAGTTTTTTTTAATTATAATTATTTTGAAAGTCCGTTGCTCACTGGCTCTGAATACACATAGGCCTACAGTCAAACCATGATCACAGGAGGGGTGGGATGTTGGTCAGCCAGCAAATAACCCACCCAAACAAGCAGTGGAGAGAGGCAGGTTCTCTCTGGTGAACAGTTAAAGGGTTGCGCTCCGCGAGTGAATGACAGGCGCTCTATGACCTATAAAACCTATAGATAATAACTATTTAGATTCTGGAAACTCACTAACAGCGAGCCGAGGATCAGTCTCTCTTCTAATGATTTGTGCTGCGCGTCCTTTATAAAAAGTTATAGACAATTCAACTTCGGCAACGAGCGGGCGCGGGCGCCTGCATGACCGCAACAGTTTCACAGGAACGCACCCGCTTGTCGCTGCACCTTGTGCTCGACCACTTCACCTCACTCTTGGCTGATTTATACTTCTGCGTCGGACTTACGCCGAAGACAATACGCTATAGACTATGCGTTGGTTTTCATTTATATCTCTGCGTCGTTGTCCGCGTTGACGCGCAATTACACATGCAGAGGGAGCATGTGAAACCCGGGGAGCGGTTCTAGCAATCACAGCGCTTGCGGTACGCGTAGAACTGATGTTACATTTTTGGAGAGGTGCACGTCAGGGTACGCCGAAATGTACGCGCGCTACACAGCAACAGCGTGAGTATAAAGTATAAATTGTTTTTTTTACTCTGTTTAATGTAATCTTACGTGGGAAACCATGGCATGACCAAACCTAAGCTACTATAAGTAACGTTGGTCGACTTATATAGTAGTGATCATGACCTCTGACTACTACATAGACTGTTTCTGCTGCTCCCTGATAAAAGATACCTGTTGATACCTGTTCAGAAAAAAAACAAGAAAACTGGACTCGTTTTAACAAACTAGATAAAAGGTAATGCCCTGGCAGTGGCAAATAGCTTTGTTTAAATATTTGATTTGATTACATTAATGTTTAAGTTGAGATTTGAGATTACTGTGTAAAGGGAATACTGCTGGTATAAAAGCATCTTATTTGTTTAAAGTTATTGCACTTTTGTGTATATAGCAGTACATTTAAATCAAAAGTGCGCAATACACTACTTTAGAAGTCATTATTCAATTTTGCGCATAACAATGCGATTAATCGCGATTAATCACAAGAAAACTATGCGATTAATCGCGATTAAAAATTTTAATCGTTGCCCAGCACTAATATATATATATATATATATATATACAGGTCCTTCTCAAAAAATTAGCATATTGTGATAAAGTTAATTATTTTCCATAATGTAATGATAAAAATTAAACTTTCATATATTTTAGATTCATTGCACACCAACTGAAATATTTCAGGTCTTTTATTGTTTTAATACTGATGATTTTGGCATACAGCTCATGAAAACCCAAAATTCCTGTCTCAAAAAATTAGCATATCATGAAAAGGGTCTCTAAACGAGCAATTAACCTAATAATCTGAATCAACTAATTAACTCTAAACACCTGCAAAAGATTCCTGAGGCTTTTAAAAACTCCCAGCCTGTTTCATTACTCAAAACCACAATCATGGGTAAGACTGCCGACCTGACTGCTGTCCAGAAGGCCATCATTGATACCCTCAAGCAAGAGGGTAAGACACAGAAAGAAATTTCTGAACAAATAGGCTGTTCCCAGAGTGCTGTATCAAGGCACCTCAGTGGGAAGTCTGTGGGAAGGAAAAAGTGTGGCAAAAAACGCTGCACAACGAGAAGAGGTGACCGGACACTGAGGAAGATTGTGGAGAAGGACCGATTCCAGACCTTGGGGGACCTGCGGAAGCAGTGGACTGAGTCTGGAGTAGAAACATCCAGAGCCACCGTGCACAGGCGTGTGCAGGAAATGGGCTACAGGTGCTGCATTCCCCAGGTCAAGCCACTTTTGAACCAGAAACAGCGGCAGAAGCGCCTGACCTGGGCTACAGAGAAGCAGCACTGGACTGTTGCTCAGTTTTGCATGTCATTCGGAAATCAAGGTGCCAGAGTCTTGAGGAAGACTGGGGAGAAGGAAATGCCAAAATGCCTGCAGTCCAGTGTCAAGTACCCACAGTCAGTGATGGTCTGGGGTGCCATGTCAGCTGCTGGTGTTGGTCCACTGTGTTTTATCAAGGGCAGGGTCAATGCAGCTAGCTATCAGGAGATTTTGGAGCACTTCATGCTTCCATCTGCTGAAAAGCTTTATGGAGATGAAGATTTCATTTTTCAGCACGACCTGGCACCTGCTCACAGTGCCAAAACCACTGGTAAATGGTTTACTGACCATGGTATTACTGTGCTCAATTGGCCTGCCAACTCTCCTGACCTGAACCCCATAGAGAATCTGTGGGATATTGTGAAGAGAAAGTTGAGAGACGCAAGACCCAACACTCTGGATGAGCTTAAGGCCGCTATCGAAGCATCCTGGGCCTCCATAACACCTCAGCAGTGCCACAGGCTGATTGCCTCCATGCCACGCCGCATTGAAGCAGTCATTTCTGCAAAAGGATTCCCGACCAAGTATTGACTATTGAGTGCATAACTGAACATAATTATTTGAAGGTTGACTTTTTCTTTTGTATTAAAAACACTTCTTTTATTGGTCGGATGAAATATGCTAATTTTTTGAGACAGGAATTTTGGGTTTTCATGAGCTGTATGCCAAAATCATCAGTATTAAAACAATAAAAGACCTGAAATATTTCAGTTGGTGTGCAATGAATCTAAAATATATGAAAGTTTAATTTTTGTCATTACATTATGGAAAATAATGAACTTTATCACAATATGCTAATTTTTTGAGAAGGACCTGTATATATATATATATATACTGAATTCCTGTAGTTAATTCATTTAATATGATAAATTAATTAACCAGAAGTAATATTTTTTTTCCAGAACTGTATGTTTTTCAATAAATCAGTAGTTATTGTGGCAAATTAAAAATAAATATGAAATGAAATCCACTTTATTGTCCCTGATAGGGAAATTTGTAATGGACTCCGTAGCCAGCATTTCGCCAAAACCTGATACATTAAAAAATTACACAAAATATTCATACACATACAAATAAATAGACTTCATGTTCAACAGACTAATTGATACCAGTACAAAAGAGTTTTTAAACCAGTTCCATTTATAACGGAGAGTTCTGTAACTTCTTCCAGATGGTACTGTAAGAGTTCATAAGAGCGGTAGAGTACAGGAGATGTGTTGCTTAAAATCCTTTTTGCCTCATTTAATGTGCATTGCTCATACAGAGTCTGAATACTAGGATAGTCTTTCAGTCCAATCATTTTCATTGAAGTTCAAACAATATATAGTATCTTTGATTTTGATTTTACAGAAAGCTCACCGTACCAAGTGAACAGACCATATCTAATCACACTTTCTAGTACAGACGGATAAAAAAGGAACAATTTTCCTTTTTTAAAGTCTTTCATACAGCCAATTAACATGCTTGTCCCACGTATGAGATTTGTCTATATGCACTTGTATGTACTTGTATGATTGCACCTGTGTGATGATTTCAGTTCAATCCTGAATTTTGTTTTAATTTTTACATTTCAACTTAGAGTTAGATTTTTAATCTATAATAACTTATTCATTTATATATTTTTAAGTATTAATTTCATACTGTTTTCCCCAGGTCAGTTAATTTTGTCTCTAGATAAAGACACATATGAACAGCTTGGCTTGGAGGGACGACCATCTCAGTACAATCACAAGAAGGCCATGCGATTTGGTAAATGAATTTATTCTGAGTAGCATGAAATGAAGGTGTTTTAATCTTTAAACAAAAATAGTATTCAATAAATATTACAATTATAAAATGTCTTTGTTTTGCAGTCGTGACTCTGGACCTCACAGACAAAAGCTTGACTCCAGGCACCAAACGATACCAGCGGGTTCTGTCAAGTATAAAACACAGACTACCACTCAGATATGACTTTCTGTTAACTAAATACAACACAGGTTTGTATCAAGTAATCCATCATTACTGTCACTGACCTTAAACATATTTCTCAATTGCCTTAGCCTTTTGCATTCATGACTCTTTCAGGTGCAGATGAAGATAAGACTCTTTGCAAGCTGTTGTCCCAGTACACATACGAGGAGCACAAGCCTGCTTTTAGCCATCACACCCTGAAAAATATACCATGTCCCACACTTAATCCATCAGACATCCAGGGAAAGACACTGTCATGTGACCCACATCACTTCTTGGAGTGGCTTGGAGCTATTAACTTGGACATCAGTTGGTGAGCGAAGGCTAGTCACTATATCATGCTGTGCTCCTATGATTTTAATTAGTTAAATATGTAAATTAACTCCATATATTGTACAATGACTACTTAAAGACTGGCACAAATAGACAACAATGAGATTACTATGACAATTTGCTTCACAAAATTTAAAGGAGTTCCTGGTGTTTTTGACTATTTCTAAATTCAACTGTGTATTTTTTTCAGTGAAAATGCTGCCGACAGTTTCCTGTCTACATGCGTGTGTCCAGAGCCCAAGAGTTCTGTCAGTCAAGCCTTGCTGTGCACCGTTACTGGCTTTATCTCACCTGAGAATGTGTTTTTGCTGCTGCAAGAACTAAGGTGAGACCTCTACATTACCATCACAAACTATATTCCAACTTAATATGCAGACAACTACAAGCAGCCATTAGTAAGATAATTCACAAGTAAACTCTTTAGTATGACTAACATACCAAAGCACGTGTAAAGTACTTGATTATAATTAACAATAGTATTATTCGACAGTACATTTCAAGTTATATTTTTGAATGTGTAATTACGAATATATTTAAATGCATGACATACAAGTTTTAATAGATGTGACATTACAGTATTTTTTAATTTAACTTAAATGCTTGTCAGGTTACACTTTATTTTAAGGTGTCTGTTACCTTGTAATTATAGATTTAAGTACTGTGTAATAATAATTAACATTATTGGTTTAGGGTTAATTGCATGTAATTATGCATAATTTATAGTTATTACTACAGTAAGAAGGACACTGTAAAATATTGTTACCGCTTGTCACTGCATTCAGCATTGCATTTAATATAAACTTTAATACATTTTACAATTAAGTGTCTGAGTATGTAACATTCAGTTTGCACTTAAGTATAATATTTCCATAAGTGTTTAAGGAGATGTTTGCGGTGTAAAAGTGAGCATATTTGAAACTTAGAAGCTGTTTATTTCTCTACCTCGGATCATCCAGGCAGTATTTCGATGAACCGAAGTTCACACCATGGGTTTCCCTCACTGTGCATGGATTTATGGATAGTCCTGTGTCATGGGGAGCCACAGAACATGGGTTCTTCAAAGGTGGTGAAAACTTCTACAATTTTGTTTGCTTCAAAAATCAGGACTACTTGTTACACATGGCTGTCGGTGCTCAAGATGGCTGCCCACCGTGAAACAATGGACATTTGACATTGAGGATGAGACATGTTGTGTTGAAATGTAAAATACAAACGTAAATGTATGATGTTGGTTTTTATTCAAATTAAATTATAAAAGCACAAGAGTGGGTTAAAAAAAAAACTTATAGTATATCAATTTATTTGGACCAGGCATTTCACAGCTGTTACATGTTCTGAAAAACCTAAAAAAAAAAAAAAAAAAAAAAAAAAAAAAAAAAAATCTTTACAGATTGTACAATTTATAGCATTTAGTATATCAACTATAAGAAACAAGCCTTGCCATTTTATATATTTTATATATATATATATATATATATATATATAAAATCTAATTTGGACCAGCATTTAAAACTAAAGGCAGATCAAATATATACAGCTATACTAAAATTCAGAAAATAAGGGATAACATATATAATTTTGTCAGTGAAGTGACTGGAACAAAGCAATTTTTCCCTCAGGTATTCAGAATTCAAAAATTAAAGGAGTTCTTGGTGTTTTTGACTATTTCTAAATTCAATTGTGTATTTTTTCAGGTTATTAACAGATACTGAATTGTAATTATCACAGATCAAACTAATGTTTCATTGACATCAGTTTACCAGAGTTTACATAACATCACATACAAGTTAAAATGAAGACATTATTAATGTCACACTGCACTTCATAATCAAATATAACCTGCCACATTGTTTTGAAAAAGTAATCCAAATAACTGAACAAAATCATTCAATAAGTATAATAGTAAGAATGAAAACAATTAGATTTTCACAATCATAAATATAAATCCATAAACAAGAATTAATTTTACAAAATCATTTGGGAAGGGAAAAACGTACACAACCATCTGTTATTCCATGTTATGGAACCACTGCAGCAAAGTCTTATCTATCGTCAATAAATACTGAATAGAATTAACAACATATATAATTTACACATTTTATTGCTGGGGCTGAGCTGATTAATTACTGAATTGAATTTTGCTTACCTGTAAAGTATTGAGTCAGACCAATTTAAAGCAAAAACTTTGGAGCAGAACATTAAGAAATAGTGCATAGATAACTGTACCAGAAACATGATGTAAAACGAGATTTTCTAAACGAGTAAGATTTAAACCAGACGCGTCATTGCTAAAAATCATATTATGGATTTTGAGAGGTAGAACTTTAAAACTGGGGAATAAAAGATTTCTACAGGTAACTTTTTGCAAAGTCACATTGTTAAGCAATTTACGTGGACAGTTTCGCAACCCATTTCCCCAAACCTACTCCATTCCCACCCACAAAAACAAAACAAAACTGAAAGATAGCCATTCCATTTAATAATAGTGCATACTAGCTAGTAACTACATATGTTTGTGATGGATTTCAGTAGGATCTTCCCTTAGAGATGGTTGTTTAATCTCCAGGGCTCATCTGATGATACAGCAGTCCAGTCAGTTTGAACCAGCAGAAAAAAAGGATGCCGTTTTAAATCGCCAGCACCCTTTATTGACTCATGAGGAACATACCCCATTCAGTTTCATAATGTCATAAGTTATTAAATTAGAAATATTGTCAACATTTACATCAAAGTTATTTGGTGGTATAATCAAACAAAAAAAAAAAACTATAATTAAGCTGAAATCTTTAAAAATGAAGCCAGCAAAACATACAGATGTTAACTTTGATACAAATAACTGTTAATTCCTACTAAGCCAGCGCCTTGCAAATCCACATGTACTTAAGTATTCATTTTGTTCACTTTAATGTTTTAGTAGCTTTCAAGTCAAGATGATGCTAGAAAAAAAACTGATGCTAAATCCCTAAGCACTGGTGTCATTTTCATTGCCGTCAATGTCTGATCTTCTTCTCTCATAAAAATGACTACAAAGGGCTGACCGATGTAAATGCCTGCACGATTTGCCTGAAAAGGTGAACAAGGCTTGAGATGTCTTCTAATTGATGTAATAAAAGTACCAACTAAAAAAAGCCTGCTACCGACTATAAAGTCTTGATTATAATGGCAATCTGTTAGTTTAGGGATAACCAAACTGAGACGAGTGCAAAATTCAACTCATTCAAGTCTCATAAGTCTTAAATTATACTGACATTACTCATCTTTTCTCAATCAGTCTGCATAGGAGGCATGTCGAAAAATAGCCCAAAAACATATTACCTCTATGACAAAGCAATTCAGGCTTTTAGTCCTAATAAAACAGTTTGAGCTGAAGGATGAAAGGAATTTACATGCATCGAGGCATTTTGTCCTTCACCACAGTGCCTAGAGAAAGATGTGCAAGATTCATCACAAACTTCGCATTAAAGTCATTATCAAGTGTAGCAGAATGAGATGCTGCTTTCTGCAATTGGATGAAAAGGAAATACGTCCTGGACGAAGATGAAGTTGCGGGTTAGACCACGCCAGTCTTCCTCTGATGGGGAGTCCCATCAAAATCCTACTAAAAATGACAAACCTTGTCTATATAACATCAGGCACTTGAGGATGGAGTTTTTTGACACCCGTAGGATATTTAATCCATTTAGAATTCATCTATTTTCTTCTGGAGATATTTGAGTATGGAGTCCATGCCCTGAGGAGAGCCCCAGACCCTCTTAAGTGCCTCACATTCCCTCTCGTTGGCCTGCTCCAGGGCAGCCCGGTTAATGTTCCTCACCAGTGCTTTGGACTCGCGCAGAACCTTCAGTGTTTCCGGCAGCATCACCATGACAAAATAACATGAAGGGAACAAAATAAGGAAGAAAAGGAAAAGAAGGCACATGACTTATGGATGTGGATGCATTGTGAATTTGTAAAGAAGTCCACTGTTATCGCAACTGCATTTCAACACAAAAATACATAAATGTTCCTCATGACGAACTAATGATTCAAAATCCTTCAGAAAGGTTTAAAAGACTGTAAAAACAGCAGAAGAATCACAGTTGAGGATCTAACTTATTTCCAATTTATTCTAGAAAGACTATGAAGATTAAATGTACATGATCTAAAATGAGACACCATAAAAGCAAAAATAAAAATGAAAGGTTGAAGGGAATATGTGAATGTATGCTTTGAGAAAATGTGACAGGAAAAAACAAAACAAATGAAAAGATGACTTACAACTGAATTACAAGATACTAGCTCCTTAATGCGAACCATGACTTCCTGTGGGAAGGTCCCTGGCCACAGAACCTGGGACACGAGTCCTTTGGCACAAGCTTCCTGAGCAGTCAACTTCCTCCCGCTCAGTAGCATTTCATTAGCCTATAGTGACAGGAAAGAGAAAAGGAATCAGAATGAAGAGACGATGAGAAAATGCCCCCGTCTCACCTTATTCATTAGTATTTTATTAGACATTTCAAACTTAATTCTGGTTTAAAATTGTGTGATATTCCTTAAAAATAATGTCTTAATAAATTGTATATTTATAGTTATTACTTTGAGAAGTAATATATTGAATTTCTGTGTGTATCTGACCATTTTATCAAGTGAAATGATGAAGAGGGAAGAGACTCTCAGAGCTGCTCTGGTAATTAATGTTCATGTGGAGTGACGGCAGACGCTGAAAACACACGTGCTTGAGTATGTGTAGTGGATGAATTGCGGAAATCAAAAGTAAATCTACATGTAAATTGCCAATGTAAATGCAATTTTAATATAGAAGGGAAAATGTACATCTTCACCCTTTATTCAAATATTTGTAAAAAATGTGCTACTGATTTTGTAATCATATTGTGTAGTTGTGCTTGGAGTCAATTGTTATAATTGTGATAAACACAATGAAACCCACCAAATTGTGTGGACAATTTTTGGCCAAACTGTCATACAAAGAAATTATGAACACATGCAAAAACAAGAAAAAACACAACAAAATGTTGATGATTCCAACTCCTGCAAGGACTTCAGATGACGCAAACTCTGAATCAACATGCACCAATGCAAACTTTTTCTATATATCCTAATAATTTGTTAACAACATGTATTCATTACATCAATGAGCTCATTGTTTCGGCCTTCAATTAATACGCTGTTAAATTAATACATTGTTAGATAACTGCATGATTTGTATATGTACATTTCTGAAATACATAACTTGGACAATGTCACCTCTGATAACAGATCTCTCTAAATTGCATTTTCTGTAAAGCTGCTTTGAAATGATATGTATTGTGGAAAGGGCAAAAGAAAGATTTATTAACTGATTAGCATGTAGTCAATGTACACTTTTTCCTTTGAGCTTTTTGTTTTTCTATGCATTTTTTTAGTTGCATAGTAAAATAAAAGCTTTAACTGTAGTTTGCCTTATTTTGGCAAATCATTTTCAGATAAATACCTTAACTAAGGTTAGTGTTTTGTTCTTCCCTCATATATTTAAGATATTTAAAAAATATAAAATATTTTCCATTAAACAAACCATTGTATGCGTGTGTGTGTGTGTTTAATGACAAAATGAAATTAACCAAGTGATTTCAAAATATTAGGGGGTCCTTGGATACTTCACAATGTACTTATATTATAAATGACAGGTCCTAGAAATAAATATCAATAAGTTGGATATTAAAGTGTAAAAAGCCTTAAATGAGTCTTTCATCCAGACCCACACACACTATCGATGTACTGACCGAAGCTACTCCCATGATGAGAGGGAATGTTACAGAGGAGCAGGCGTCTGGAGTTTGGCCAAAGATTGTGTAAGGAGTCTGGAACCAAGCTTTCTCATTGGCCCAGATTACATCACACAGGGGCAAGATAGACGCTCCAAGCCCAATAGCAGGCCCATTCACGGCGGCAATGATGGGCTTCTTGAACTGGATGAATGTGTTGACGAAAGTCCTGAAGACAACAGAAAACACATTGGCTTATCTATAGCTACTATTACAAATCAGTTCACCAAAATATGATAAAATACATGTTAAAATATTTATATTCTCATCATTTTTACCTGATTGTCTCCGCCATTTTGATACTTTCTTTTTTCCTATCATCTGTGAGCCGTCTAATAAAGTAGATGAAGTCGAGGCCAAAGCAGAAGACGTTTCCCACGGCGCTCAGTAGAACAAGTTTACTGTCATCAGCTGCAGCTGTGGCCATGGCACTCTGAACCTCCTTCATTACCTGAAACCCATTTGAGTAAAGCTTTATTTTTTATTACAGTACGAGTAATTTCATATATGATATAAAACCTAGTTAGACCATGCCAACGTCAAAATGTGGCTAGACGTGTGAAAACTAAATCACTGCCAATATATTCACCCTTCTGCTAGACAATCTGAAAAGTACTCTATATGTTTTCTGTATGGTGTCAGATATTTTTTTTATTTCTACTGTCATACCACCCAGTCCTAATTTAGAGGATGAGGTATCAGATGAAAAAAAGCAACGAGTTAAATGTCAGGATACTTAAAAGTAGTCAAATTAGCATGGGTTATTTCTTACATAGCCTGGGAAAACCCAGACAACTTCCGGCAAATTTAGATTTGCTCTGAAAGTTAGTCTGGCAAAGAGCTCATTCAAACCCATTTCCAATCCGTCGAAATCGAGGGCACCAATCAGAAACGTTGGAGCGGGCTTTACACGATGACGACAGCGCTGGGATTTTGAAGCAGATTTTGTAGCCTACATTACAAAGATGGATGCCGCCGTCGAACATCACTCGTTCGAATCAGCTATCGCGTCTGTTTTAAGCGATTTGAACGTTTCCTTTTTGTTAAAAACCGAGCAAAGAACAACACTCGGAGATGTTTCTCCGCCGCTCTGCATACGTCATCTCCTTCATCGCTCTGATTGGTTTTAGGTTTGTCCGCGACGTCCGTTGGTGACGCCCCTCTGGAAATGATTTGTCTATGACGCTTTGCCAGACCCTAACTCAGTTACAACTGAGAATGGTCTGGTTTTAACCAGGCTATTTCTTACATGCAACTTTAATATAAAATGTGATGTATTTGGACTCACATCAGGATTCAGTGAGTTGTTCTCAGAGGTCTTTGTAGAAAACAGAATATGTGTAAAGCCATCTTGTTTCTTAACTACAATGTCCCTGTAGCGGTAAGCACTCTCAGTTTGACGAACACTGAAGCGCAGTCGTTTGTCGAAAGTCGCACTGTCCCCAAAGCGCCTTTTGCCAGTCAACCCCGAACTGCCAATCACTCCCGCGGCACCACTCTGTGTAATGGCCGTTCCGTTTGCAGACGAGGCTTCCATGAAGGTTGTCACTCCTATGAAACGACAA
Source organism: Gila orcuttii (assembly GCA_026230005.1). Classification (NCBI taxonomy): domain Eukaryota; kingdom Metazoa; phylum Chordata; class Actinopteri; order Cypriniformes; family Leuciscidae; genus Gila; species Gila orcuttii. The sequence continues at coordinate 26,165,325 of JAPDVR010000008.1, read as the reverse complement.
CAAAAGCAACAATTTATAAAAAATAAATCATATAAATAAAATACATGATAAAATTGTAAAAAATAAAACTTTATATTATTAATTTAATATATCTGAATCTACACTACGTTCAAAAGTTTGGGGTCAGTAAGATATAGATCTATTCAGCAAGTAAAGGCATTTTCTATTCAATGGTAAAACATTTGTAATGTTTCAAAAGATTTCCATTTCATATCAATGCTATTCTTTTGAACTTTGAACATAAAAGAATCCTGGAAAAATGAGATCACAATTTTCACAAAAAAATATTAAGCAGCACAACTGTTTTTAATGTTTCTTGGGCACCAAATCAACATATCAGAATGATTTCTGAAGGATCATCTGACACTGCAGTATTGATGCTGAAAATTCAGATTTGTCATTGCAGTAATAAAATACACTTTAAAATATATTCAAATATATTTATTTTACACATTTTTAATAATATTTGACAATATTACTGTTTTTAACTGTATGCTGATTTGATCAAATAAATTCATTCTTGGTGAGTGAAAGACTTCTTTCAAAAACATTTTCAAAATCTTACCGACCCCAAACCTTTGAACGGTGGTGTATATTATGGATACACCACTATGGGTAAAAAACAAACAAACCGTAAAATAGTTATGGCCTGAAATTAATTAATTGTGGTGCACGTCATCTGCATATGAAAAGGGCACACAACTATCAACAGAAATTATTACAATAATTACCACTCAGACCTACTGTTATATTCCATTAAGTGGCATAAATATCAGGATGTGATTATTTTCTTCTGTTATACAAAGATCCCAACATGAGAATAAAATCAACACCATCGTAACAAAATTATTTTCGTCATAATATTATTATATTTCGTCATAATAATCGTCACAAGATCAGCATCGTCATAAATGAGTATACGCCTTTTGAATCCACTCAAGGAGGTACCCTCAAAAATCATTTGAAGTTCTGTAGCAACACATTTGCTTTCATTTATCAAGTGCTTGATTATTACTGTTTATATTGTTGCTCCATGACTGGAAACACAATACAAATCAAATTATACGAGCATGACTTAAACACACTAAAACTCAGAACCTAAAGCCCTCTCTCTTTAACCTCATAAGAATGTATTGTTCTCAATGCAAGTTAAGCCGACTGTACCTTTCCCGTTTAATGTGCGGACAGCAGCTGGGGTAATGGGAATCTGTGGTGGCGGAAGGGCCGTTTGCGTCCTGGGCCTCGTGCCCATACGAGCTCGCTCCTCTCCTGGTACACGCACAGCTCCGGTGGGTTTCTCCAGCAAGGCCACTTCAGGGGGCACAGCATCAGGCTCTTGGCCTCCCTGCTCCAGACTGTGTGCTGCCTCACTGGGAGACTCCTCGGTATCAGTGCGGCTGTTCATTGGGCTCTTTGGCACTAGGATTTTGATGCCAGATTTTGTTAGGTCCATACTACGGCGCAGTGCACTCATAGTGGGTGCAGCTGTGGGTGCTGCCGTAGGCACCGTGTCAGTGACTGTACCCGTGCTACTCATGCCAGCCGAACGCTTATTCTTCTGCTGCTGTGCGTCGCTGTCGTTTGGTGAGTGTTGTGCTGGCTGAAGCCGTTTTGTGGAGGGTGTGCTTGAGGTCTGTGGAGAAGTCTTCGCTGTGTTAGGATTCGCTGACGGCTGCTGTGGCCTGTTGATCTGTTTGCGGGCATTGATGTTAGTGCTGCCTCCGGCTGTGCTGGGAGAGCTCCGCGTGGAACGGAGTAAAGTTCCGTCTTTCTGCTTCTCGCTGTGTTGCCGATTAAACTCATGGATGAACTCGACGCAGCTGGACAGGTGACTCTCCGGCTCCCAGGTGTCTCCCTCAAAGCCATAGCCTCTCCAACGGACCAGGTACTCAGTCTTGCCCTTTTTGTTCTTACGCTTGCCAACTACTCTCTCCACCTACAGAGGGACATGCAGATATAAATTTATGTTAAATAATAAAGTACTGGCAAGATTGAAAGACTAAAGAGTAGAAGAAACTGTTAGCTTGTTATGAAAGAAATTGCACTTTCTATGAATACGCTTTTTTTTTTACGCATTAGATCTGTGGTCAGGAACCTATGGCTCGCGAGCCACGCATTTGACAACTGCACACTTAAACGAGCACACAAAGTCACAAGCTGTATTCTATTCTCGCATTTGCCATGAATATCACCTGTAACTATAGTTAAGTAAATATCAAAGATGTCCATAATACTGGAAATTATCACTCAACAGGGCACAAGTTCATCAGTCAAATATTAATTAACCGACAGCAGCTTTTATACCCGAGTGGAGTCATGAACAGACCACACAAATATGAAGCTCCGTACTGTAAACCCTAATATTCTCATTACTAAAGCAATCAAGTTATCATAACTTACCATTACTTAAAACTTCACGTTTTTGCATCGTAAGTTTAATTAACTTATTTGGCAGCAAAATCTTATGAACTAAAATGAAAGTGTTCAGAACTCAAAATACAATGTATTTAAATTATTTCCTAGTTTAATCTGATTGGTCATGCACGCACATACTAAAGGAAGTCGGTATATATTGCCCTCAGCCTCGTCCTGCTCGCCACATAGGTCTTTGAGAATTTGTTACGCAGCGTCTCTGACAAACTCATCGTGAAGATGAAAGGAGTAACCTAGGAGAATGTTAAATAGGCTTTATGTCGAATCTCACATGAACAAACAGGAAAGGATGTCTCATTGCATCCGCTTGTCAGAGAAAGTGTTACCAGCAGTATGAACTGACAGCGATATCTATGGACTTTCAAGTTAATCAGCAAACCCAGCTAGTTCTTTTTATTGCTGCCATTTTTTAAATATCTAAAAATATCTAACGAAACCCATACAAAAGAATTGTACCGGATGTGATGTAACCTGTTTAACACAATACGGAAGATTGTTACGCATAACCCCCATTGGTAGGTACTAGTAAAAAATGTATACCCCTTATATGTTTTTTGCAAGGTATTTTTGATATGAAAAGCTGTGCTAAAACTATAATTTTCCTCACCCAGCACCAATAGCAGGCAGAGAGATGCGTGAAGAAGAAAGCCCATAGGAGTATGTCCATAGGAGTATGTCCATAGGAGTATGTCCATAGGAGTCCATAGCCCATAGGAGTATATATTGGTAGGTATATACTGTTTCTTAACCACTTATACGTTTGGTACTAATGTTTTTTGCAAGGTGTAAATAGGTTTGAGTTAATACTTTTCTGTGAGAAAATTGGAGTAGGCGCTCAATTTCCCAGTCAAGCTTTAAGTAGGCTAGTGTTTTCCTCTTGCAGTGGCTTTGGCAGACAGGCAGGGAGAAGCATCGTGAAGACGAGGGATATGTTAAATTGATAGGTAGTGGGGTGTAATGGTTCAAATTACTCACAGTTTGGTTTGTTTCACGGTTTTAGGGTCACGGTGTCGGTACAGTTCAGTATGTGCTATGTTCAGGAAAAATAAAGAAAATTATAACAAACGATTTCTGTTGTTTGAATAACATTAAAAACACAGCAGGAATATTAGGCTGCTGTCACAAGACAATGCACGGATCCAATATACTCATGTCTTTCTTGACCGTTTACATTCATTTAAGACAGAGGTCTTCAATCCTGCTCCTGGAGGGCCGCTGTCCTACAGACTTTAGTTCCAACCCTAATCAAACACACCTGAATCAGCTCATCACGCTCTTCAGGATCGCTTGAATATACAAAGGCAGGTGTGCTGAAGCAGGTTGGAACTAAACTCTGCAGGACAGTGGCCCTCCAGGAGCAGGATTGAAGACCTCTGGTTTAAGACATATCTGACTGACTATACTCACCAAGACTGGCATGTAAACAGTTAACCCTAACCTAGACTTGAAAGCAAATTCAATTTAGTATTCACATGCTGTCTGAAGCCTGGTTTAGGGCTGCACGATATTGGGAAAAAAATCACATTGCGATATTTATTTTTCTGCGATATATATCGCGATATGAAAACAATTTCACCAGATGACTTTATTAGCTCTCTTTGGAAAGAATGAATCATCTGAATGACTGGGGTGATTTTGTAATGGAGTAAATCTGCATAGCAACTATTATAGTTAACTAATGTAGTTTACTATAGTTTAATAAATGGAACCTTATTGTAAAGTGTTACCAATTTGTTATGTCTCGTGAGTTCAGTGTTGGACAGATCAGTTGTTTTAACCATTCATTAAAGTGAATCGGTTCAAAGGAGTCATTAGTTCGCGAATCGGACGTGTCATTAACGGACCACGGCACACGTGTGATTATCCCGGCAGTTTAGGACATCGCACAAGATTGTTCTCAACACAGAAAACATTTCATCACTGGATAGATTTATTTTTTATTTTTATTGAAAGTGTGGTTTATCTGAATGTGTGGAACGCTTTTCAGAGAATATATTTTTTTAGCACAATTCACAACCAGTAGTTCAGGAAAAAAATATATCCGAATGCTTCACGTGAAACTTCGTTCTTCCGACCTTTTACCATTGTGTATTCTCAAAGATATTCAGTCAACTCAATTCATTAATATGCGCGAGGGAGGGAGAGAGAGCAAGACAGTTTGAAGACGGTGAGAGTGCGCGCGCGCGACCGGGGCTCTCTCTCTCTCTCTGCTCGTTCTCTCAGTTTAACAAGCGCAGCAGTCAGTCATCTATCACTCACTCACCGGTCAAATAAGGCTTTGGCGGGACAAAAATACGCTTTGGCGGCCGTCAAAATTTATTGACTTTATTTTGAATTCTCATGTTCGTTCAAGCTCAGAAATAAGAGAAAGACCACTGATCTTTGTGTCTACCCGGCTCACAGAAAACAACAGGACTTAAAAACACATGCAAATGATAAACTTTCACTATATGATGGTTAAACTTTGCAATTAATCCGCGAATCGCAAGCGTTACGGGCCGGGGAGCTGCTGGCCCGTACTGATCATGAATCACGATCAACTACGATCCCTAAGGCTTACATCGCAACATCCTAAGATGTGACTATCGTGGATGTGCACATCGCGATATCGATGTTAAAATGACACATCGTGCAGCCCTAGCCTGGTTTATACATGGCGCAAAGGTGCGTGGTTGCATTCGGCAAAAATGATGTCATCGCGGTGTGGGCGGTTGTGCGCTAAACCCTCCAGGACAGAATTTGGACACCCCTGTTTTAAGATATTTAACACTTTTTATGACCTTAAATTTGATCAAACTGAATTTAAGACTTTTTAAGGACCCTTTGAACTTAAATGAATGAACCAGATCATGGAATTGATTAAATCATCGTTTCATCAGAGTTTCAGACTCTTGAACCAGATCAACCAATTCATTGAAAAGAACTGATAACAAATAGAACGAGTAAACAAATTTAAGACCTCTTGAAATGATAATTAGCTACTTCTCTCATGAAAAAATCGAGGGCTAAAACAGGTGCCGAGATTTTCAGTGAATAAAGTCTGTTCCTCACCCAAAGCCATCATAAGGGTTCAAAAGACTTTGAATTCAGCACAAAATATAAGTCTTAATTGTTTTGAAGCTGTCCCAAATTATGACAAAACTGACTCAAACTGTCCCAAACTGAAACTTGTTGTAAAAGGTCTGAAGAGCGGATTTTATCTTCCACAGGGGTAAGACATTTAGGCTATGTTTGAATTTGCGCTGCCAGAGAAAGTGAAACTAAAATCACTGGTGTTCGTGAAACGCGCTATACAAATAAACTTGACGCGCCTTACCAAGTCTAATAACAAGCACAAAGTGTGTTAAATAGAATTTGACGTGCAAATAAAGCGAACCAAAGGAAGAAACGTTTATAATAGCCTGCAAAATGGATGAGACGTGAGTGAAGATTTGGGAAAAGAAACAAGAGATCCCATGTCCAGTGGAATAACTAATGGAATATTGTTAAATTAGCTGATAATCGGGGGACCAGATCGCAAAACAGAATACAAAGCCGACTGGGCTCACATACCGCTTGTTAGGCATGAATCCAAATGTTTCCTGCGATGTAACATTTAATTGCCAACCTATTATTTCTTTTGTAAACAAAGCATTGTGCTTCACTCCTAATATTCACGTAAATCCGCAGTCACATACAAAAAAAACAAAAACAAAAAAGTAGTGTTTTTGCGCACCGGCACAGCCCTAGTAAATGACGACAAGTATCTTTTTACATGGCTGCTGTCTCAGTCCAAGGCTATACTTCCTGTTATGTTGCTGCTGATGATACTACAGTAATAGGAGTGATATGCAGTAAAAGTGAGACTATACGGGAATGAAGAGGAGCTTATAACTAGGAGGTGTCATGACAGTAATCTGACTTTGAATGTCAACATGACAAAAGAACTCTGTGAACTTCAGGAAATCCAGAGAGTGTGACGACTCAATCAACACCAACGGTGCTGCAGTGTAAAGTGCCAGCAGGTTCAGGTTCCTTGGCATGCAAATCTCTGCTGGCTTGGTTTGGTCTCACAACACTGTAACACTGAATAAGGCACAAAAACATATGTTCTTTCTTAGATAAGCAGGAAACAGCTCCGCAACTTCTACTACAGCATCAGAGAAATTATCTGTTGAGTAGTAGTACTACCAAACTCAACTCAGAAATCAAAAGGCTTTATAATGAACTCAATGCAATGGTAAACCCAACTATTATCAAAGGCTCTTGCCACCCCACTCAGAAGATATTTCCTTGCAGCAAGCGGTACTATACTGTAAAAGGACAAATATCTGTTCACCCTGATGTTCCTCCAAACCTGTATGACATTGAAAATCTTTTGTTCCACAGAAAAAAAACAAACAGTTCAAGTCCTCTTATTTTTGAACGAACCATCTAAGCTTTTCCACTGCTGAACAACTTTTCCAAAGCTAACTACAACCAGTGCACCTAGACTAGTAGACTAATGTAAAAGTAAGAAAACTTCTAAAAACTTGTGTATATATATGATCCATTTGAGCACTTAATCTATGAATCAAACAGTCAAACCCCCTTATAAATGCTGCTAAACGCAGCACACTTGGTGAATAAAGCTCTTTCTGATTCTAATGCTTAGCATATTCAGTTTCGCATATTCACTTCAATTCCGAAAAAATAGGCTATCTAACTATCACACCTACATGCATGTCCTGAATATTAGGGATGCTCCGATTGATCGGACGCCGATCATGATTGGCCGATATTGGCTAAAAATAGATTGATCGGCGAACCCCAAAAGCGCCGATCAAAAAAGCCGATCACGTGACGTAAATTACTCGCGCGACTTTTTCCCACCTGCATGCGTGGCGCACGGGCACACAACAGCAGAGTGGAGCTTGGCAGTGGCAACATGAGTTCTCCTTCACCGGAACGAATAGGGAGTCTCCCAACGGATTGAAGCGCGCGTCCGAGTGAAGACCGTGCACCGCGCGAGCCACAACAGAACGCGGTATCTGCGCCACTGATCGCTGCGGCAACGAGCACTTTGATCACTTGATAAGAAAAAAAAAAACATTTCAGCGCTAGATCGCCTCTTATTTAACAAATGAACAAAATGAATGCTCTGAGTTAACTGGAGATGTTTTTATTTATTTGTATTGGTACATTCGTGCCGCGAGATGTTTCAAAAGTGGTGGTGGTATTTTATTTTTTTTGTTCTGACAAAGTTGGTTCCTCAACTACATCAGATTCAGATTCCGATTATTTTATTTAATGCCATGTCAGCATTCAAAGCTATTTTCATGGCAAAAATTCAATCATAAAAATACAAATATCATATAAATACAATAAAACAAAACAATATAAACAAGAAGTCATTTTATACAATATATATTTTTAAATGAACATATGATAAAAAATCCAAAACCTTTTCAGGCATAATCTCATTAAATATGTCCTTTAATGAAGTAACTTCATAAAAGAGCATTCTGCTCAACTACATCAGACGTTCATAATAATAACAGAAAAAAACTTGCCATAGTTTTGTCCTTTTATCAGTAGCCAGTTTTGGTGTAACAAGTTGTACATTTTGTTGCCAATTAGTAAATGTAGTGGGTGTATTAAGAGGCTACAATTTCCAAATATGCCTAAGTGTAACTTGATCCCCTCCCATTAGGCTGATCTGATGTGTGTTGGTCTGCCTGATCCCTCTTTGTTTGGAATAATTTAATGTTACTCTGCCTTATTTGGGAAAGCTGGCCTAGAGTAGCCTTAAGACATCTCATTTTCTAAATACAATTAAATAAACACATTTCTACAAATGGTGCAAACTCTGCTAGATTATAGATAAAAGATTCCCATTCCCCTGCCATTCTGTGATCGGCAATCGGCAGATCATGATTTTGGTGATCGGTAATCGGTGATCGGCCCCAAAAATGCTGATCGGAGCATCTCTACTGAATATGGTTATGCATGGCTCAGCTTACAAACTTTTCCATTTTATTTCTAATTCAAAATACTCCCACACCTCGTTTGTCTTTTGAGTGGTCATTTCTGTGCTCTTTGTGACTGACACAAAGAAAGTGCATCTCAGGTCAAATAAAAAGACAAGGCCCTACCTCTTAAGGTATTATTATAATTTTAATGTGCCACTTAAAATGCTTTTAAATACAAATGTAACAAAGTTTAAGACGTAAGGAAGAAGGGGGAACTGGTGAACGGTAAACGGAAGTTTTAAAATAAAACGAAAGTAAACGGCAGGTGCTACATAGCCGACTGCCGCCCATAGACAAAACGCAACTTAAATGTCCCAGGCCTGGTCTTCTCGTCTTCCACTGTCTTCACTTCTCCTCTTATCCTTCGGAGGTCCTGGGATTCCAGATTGTTGCTGCGCGAAGTGATGTTCATTAACACTCGCGCCACCGACCTCACTCTCTTTCCAAGGCTCGCGCCCTGCTTTTCACAGTAACATTAAAATGACAGTAATTTGAACGATAAAATCTTGCGTATTCTTTACGGTGTAACCGACTATTGTTTTCAGTGTCGACTAGTAGCAGCTGTACCGTTTAGTGGACTAGTCGATTAGTCTTGCACATCCCTAATAACAACATACACTATAAGGCCCTTCTAATTAATGGGTCTGGTTTTCCCAGAAGACAAATATTAATGCTACTGCATACAATGACATCTGAGAGAATTGTAGGCCTATGCTTTGAACTTTGTTGTAGCAGCCCCGCCCGGGAGGGTTCTTTTCTATTCCATGATAACTTGCCTTGTGCACAAAATCCATATTTTTGTTAATTTCTCGATTCAATCATTGACAGGTCTCAAAAAATGAAAATATTTTAAGATGGTTACGAAAATTAATGTTGACATAAAAATATGACATGAAAACATGTCTATGAAAACATGAACGTATGAATAGAAAAAAAGAACTGCTAGATTATGATGCATCAATGTTATCGAAAAAGAAACATCTAAAAGGAATAGCTGCTTGAGGTAAAGGCAAGCTGAAGAGTAAATGATCTCCAGTAAACTGAAGCCCGTTCTATGACACCCTATGAGATTAATAATCAGATATCCTAGATGCCTAACATAAAAGTAATATTACAACTTGCATCTACACAAAAGGACGCGAATGCGCATGTGAACTAGTTTTTTTACAGTTGTTTTGAAATGGAAACTCTGGATGCGCTCTTGGCAACTTAAGCATAGAGAATTTACAACATTCTATCTATCACAATCCTGTTCTCATTATAATGCTATGTGTGTATATTGACGCTACACATCTTGCACTTAATTTTTGTTTTTCATGATAGAAAGTGATTACAGTGATCATTGCGCGTTTTCGAAGCCATAACGAGAAACAACTTTAAATAAAAAATGAGAACAAAATAACACTGCCGCATTATTAACATCATCAATGATTTTTGCCTATCAAGCCCATCTAAAAGGAATATGACCGTCTCAAATAACCCAATCATAGTCAATAATGTCGGACATTCCATTTGAGCTGAAACTGATGAGTGAATGAACGGTTGGTAAACTGCTGCATTTTGCTATCTGGTTATTAAACTCAACCAAACGCTTCTTATTTGAGATTAATCAGATATAGACAACATAAAAGTAATCTTACATCTTGCAAAAAAGACGCAAATGCGCACATGAACTTGACCGTGCTAGTCTGAAGTTGTGGACGCGCTCTTAGCGCGCTGAAAAACTAAAGCACAAAGAATTTACAACATTCTATTACAATCGTTTTCTCATTATAATATTAGTCTATTATAGATTGGCGCTGCACATATTGCACTTAACTGCATTTCATGATCAAAGTGATTTACTGCAGTCAACGTTTTCACATCCAGTTTCACTTTATTTCGTCGGTCTGGAAGGAGTGCTGTCTACGCTAACAAATCAGACCTCAGGAACCGCCCCAAATGCCACAATAACCAATCAGAAAAAGAGAGAAATGTTTTTTTTTTTTTTTGTGTATCCCTAATACACATACAGGTCCTTCTCAAAAAATTTGCATATTGTGATAAAGTTCATTATTTTCCATAATGTAATGATAAAAATTAAACTTTCATATATTTTAGATTCATTGCACACCAACTGAAATATTTCAGGTCTTTTATTGTTTTAATACTGATGATTTTGGCATACAGCTCATGAAAACCCAAAATTCCTATCTCAAAAAATTAGCATATTTTCTCCGACCAATAAAAGAAGTGTTTTTAATACAAAAAAAGTCAACCTTCAAATAATTATGTTCAGTTATGCACTCAATAGTTGGTCGGGAATCCTTTTGCAGAAATGACTGCTTCAATGCGGCGTGGCATGGAGGCAATCAGCCTGTGGCACTGCTGAGGTGTTATGGAGGCCCAGGATGCTTCGATAGCGGCCTTAAGCCTGTTTTATGCTTCTGCGTCGATTCGACGGCGTACCCCTGCAGACCCCTCTGCGTCGCCGCGAACCCCTCCGCCATAGCTCGACGTGCAGCTCCAAAAAATTGTAACTATGCGTCGAGGTGACGCAGACCACAAGGGCTTTGATTGGTCAGATGCACCGCGATGCAACTCAACCTGACGCAGAACCATAAAACGGCCACGGCGCCGTAGGAGTGACGGCGTAGCTACGCCGTGGAGTTGACGCAGAAGCATAATGAGGCCTTTAAGCTCATCCAGAGTGTTGGGTCTTGCGTCTCTCAACTTTCTCTTCACAATATCCCACAGATTCTCTATGGGGTTCAGGTCAGGAGAGTTGGCAGGCCAATTGAGCACAGTAATACCATGGTCAGTAAACCATTTACCAGTGGTTTTGGCACTGTGAGCTGGTGCCAGGTCGTGCTGAAAAATGAAATCAGATGGAAGCATGAAGTGCTCCAAAATCTCCTGATAGCTAGCTGCATTGACCCTGCCCTTGATAAAACACAGTGGACCAACACCAGCAGCTGACATGGCACCCCAGACCATCACTGACTGTGGGTACTTGACACTGGACTTCAGGCATTTTGGCATTTCCTTCTCCCCAGTCTTCCTCCAGGCTCTGGCACCTTGATTTCCGAATGACATGCAAAATTTGCTTTCATCCGAAAAAAGTACTTTGGACCACTGAGCAACAGTCAACGAAAGCAACAGATATGAGCTGCATTTTATTTATCATCAGCTAATTTCAAGATCTCGAAAGCATTTCAGAGGGCATTACACCTAGTCTTTTCACGATCGGATAGCAGCAGAGCAGCCTGCCTCAGCTTGTCAAAAATGTCTTTTTACTGTGATGGTGATAATAAACGTTTAAACTAATATTGTGATATGCTTGAAGTGTATAGAAATTATGGTTAAAGCTCCAATATCTTTCCGAAAAAAGTCTGTTGGTGCCTCAGTGACTACTTCAATCATTACGTCACTCGGTACCCCTGTTTTTAATTTATAGCATCAAATAACTAACTAAAACCAAACTTATTTTTAAAAAAATTAACTAACATTGAGATAAAAACTACCTAAAATGACAATCTTTGGAAAAAATTTATTTAAAATGTGTTTTTGATTGTTAAGTTTGTCTCACGTCCCATTAGATTACATGGAGAGGGTGGGGTTTATGACCTATACTGCATCCAGCCACCTGGGGGCGATCGACATATTTTGGCTTTCAGGACTTGTGTAACACACTTGGATCAAACATGTGGTTAACTCACTGTCAGCCGCTGGCCGCTTGGTCGTCACTTTAAAAAACAAAAAATGCTCCAAACATTTTTCTAAACTAACTTACAAAGTCAGACAGGTAACCTGAAGGTTGTGGGTTTGATTCTAAATACTGTCAGGAAATGACTGAGGTGCCCTTGAGCAAGGCACTAACACCCTGGGCGCCACAGCAAAAGTGGCTGCCCATTGCTCCAGGTGTGTGCTTTTACACGGTTTGCAGTTTGTGCGAGTTCACTACTCACTACTCCTAATGTGTGTGCACTAACTTGGATGGGTTAAATAGGTTCTGTTTTTTAATTTTGTGAAACATTATTAAACACAGAGAGAGAGAAAAAGAAATAAAAAAAGTGCACCTCTTTACTTAGAGCAAGTTGTCTCAATTCAAACAAGCCCACACACACAACATAGCATGATGCGTATATCCTGAGAAAATCATCACGAGTGAAATGACATGCTGCTTGGCTAAAGCTATAGGACTTCTGGGATCCGATTACATCACGGTCATGTCACAGTGTTTTCCAATGTCATTTAAAAGTTCAACCAATGGAAACTGGATTACGTGTGGAGACCAATCGGACACTGTTTTACATCTGGAGTGCGCTTGGATCATTTGCTCAGATGGAAGATCATCATTCATCTACCAGGATCTTATTTATTGTTTCTTATTCTATGTAATTTTGAATAGGGTATTTTATGCTTTATGGCGTTGTTTACACATGCAAGTAGTTCTTATGTTCAGTAAAATGCTGAGAGTTTTTTTGAATTAGGCTACCATGATTCCTAATGCCATTACTTTTGATTGCTTTGAGATATCAACAAAAAATTTGGCCCAGATGCAGTTCACATGATTGTTATTGTGAACAAGCTCAAACTTGATTTATGACCAATCATATATACACTTTCTAATAGTCCTCATGTCAAGCATGAATAATAAAAAAATAAATCAAATTTTCCTGGGGTTATCTCAGCAGTGTTGTGACATTGTTGTATGCCATTGCCACTTGAAATAACATGAAATCATTAAAAATGCCTTTATGGAATAAGAAGTTAACAGTACCTGTCAACAGAGGGCTTACATATCACTATAGAGAATGATTGGGATCAGGATTGGTATCGGCTGATCACTAAGGGGCTGTTTACATCTGGCCACTTGATGAGTTTTCTGTTATTTGATAGCTATCCGATCGAGAAAAGAGCAGGTGTAAATGCCTTCCAAAACACACTCGAGACAGATTTGAATCCAATCGCTCAAACCACTTCAGGAAGAGGTCTGGGCGGCATTCCAGATGAAACTGGACAGGTGTAAATGCATCTGCTTGTTGAAACCACTTGTGTAAATTTTACTCCACCCAAAAATGCAAAAAAAAATAAATAAACGTGTAAGAGCGTGTTATAGGCTATATGTCATGTTATAGTCAGATATGACGATGCTACTGCAACACGCATCACCGCAGATGAGCAGCTGAGAATCTATTCATCAAGCCAACATGCAAACTATTGCAAATCAAAGTGAAAGTAAGTCGCAGACGCTTAACACACAATCATCTTCATTAAAAGTAAAGAAACAAAATGATCTTACCATGGTTGTTGCTGCTCTCTCTTATCGCGGTCTTTGATTTTGAAATTTTTGCTGATGATTAGTGGTCGACCGATATATCGCCAAGGACTATATATATATATCGGCCAATATTTGGCATTTTTAAAATATCGGCATTGGCCGATAAGTTTTTCTGATTGGCCGATGTGTTGGAAGCGGGACTTTTATTTAGACGGCGCTCCAGACTTTTATTTTGACGGGCAGCGCTGAGAACACCAGCGCCTGAGAAGAGAACGGCAGCGCCTGATCCCACAGCGCTGAGGGCTCGCTCACATTCTCCGTCTTCATTAGTTTACGATCTCTGTCAGTCATATCTAATACTTTGTTAGACAGAACTGGTAAACAAAGAAAGTAAATGGTAGGCTATGCAAAAAAGTAAAGTTGCTTTTATATTATTTGTAACAGAAAAGGCAAACAATCAGGCTAAAATACTTTATCATTTACCATCAACATTCAGCAAATGCACATCTACATAATTTAAACAAATCTCTGAATATTTAATAAACATTTAATTTCACAAACCTTGCAGATTTAATCGAATCCAGCTGTGATATCTTGTGAAGTGTGCATTTGTAGCCAGCAAACGTGTTACTGCGAGTGACGGTCGGTCTGTGCAAAGTGAGTGAATGCGAACTGAAGATCAGCTTCACAGGAGACGATCGAAAAAATGCGACATCCAGTTGCCCACTGTCATATTCATAACGTTTTCACTCTTAGGCTAGTGACAATGCCCCCGAAATTTTGAGATACCCCTACCGGAGGTAGAACTAAACTAGAGCCCGACCGATATATCGGATGGCCGATATTATTGGCCGATTTTAGGCATTTTCCTAACTATCGGTATCGGCATTTATAATGGCCGATAAATGAATATTTAAAAAAATGCGGGTGCGGTGATTCATGTAAGGGTGGCGCTGCCAATAAAGCACCTAAAAGCTGTCACAAGAACTGGCAAAAGTAATGATTATGAATACAACAAATATAGCAAGGAGACATTTTAATTGTTTATTAAAAAACAAGTGTTTTCAGTCAGTGTCAGCCAAAGATGAAGTTGACGATGCTGACTCGCGATCTTCAGTGAACGCGCGCCAGAGAGAAATGCACATTTCATACCATTACATGAGTCGGTCTGTCTTTCGTTTTGAATTGTTCTGTTTAAAAGTAGACATTTCAATATAGATATATTTCAATTCTCAGGTCTATACGCTGAGTTTCGCTTCATGAGACGAGCTCCAGTTCACCCGCAGGCGCCTCCGTGTCGAGATTATCTATCGTCTGCTATCTACTTCTTATATATTAAATCCAGGCAATGGGTTTATGAAACATTGATTACAATTAAGATACAATTAATACAAAACGAAATTCACTTTGAAACGAAAGGTTTTGTGCTTTCTGTTTGAGGTCTATGTGAAAATTTCAAAGCATATTTTAGTGCCGCTTTCAGAGCGCTCACGTCCGTAGTGCTGAACTGTCGAGTCTGTAACATTGTTTTTTCCTCATAAATGCGAACACGAAAAATAAAATAAAATAAAAGGAATATTTTATGTAGCCTGTGGAGACTGAGAGCCAACCCTTCTTCATCCAGGGGGTAGTAGCCTACTTGTGATTTGCGCAGTGTAATTCACAGAATTGATTTCTCTGCTACAAGCCTCTGTCACGTATTGTGTGAGCTTGTGACTATTGCAAGCGCACAGCTGAGAAGTCCTTATTATATTGTCTGCTATATTTACTTCTTATTTATTAAGGCAATTGGTTGATGAAACATTGATTAAAATGCGTGGCGCGAGCGATCTCCGACAGTAAACTGATTCTGCTTTGTCTATGATAAACAGCTGTCGCAACGCGAGCAGTAACGGCCGCGTCCGGTGTAGACACAGTGTTAAAGCTCATTCTGCCTGATAAAGCTACATTACAACATCAAGCAATATTCCAAAAATTTATATAATTCTAACACTTTATATAGGGCCATTTTGCATTAAGAGTAGCCTAGTTTCACGTTTAGTACATTTTGCTTACAAATTATTTAAAATAGTATAAAAGTACTGTACATATGTAATTAAAAACGTT
Source organism: Gila orcuttii (assembly GCA_026230005.1). NCBI lineage: Eukaryota > Metazoa > Chordata > Actinopteri > Cypriniformes > Leuciscidae > Gila > Gila orcuttii. The sequence continues at coordinate 26,149,533 of JAPDVR010000008.1, read as the reverse complement.
TTCATTATGATATTATTAATTTTACTTTAGTAAAAAGATCTGAGTTCTTCCTCCACTGGTAGAGATTAGAGGAATTAAGAGTAAAAATAGAAGATAATAAGGTTTTGTCAGTGACACTTTTTATATATTTATTGATACAAGTTATGACTAAATTAAAAGACAAAGTCGTTAGTGAAGATTATGCAACAGTATTTAGAATATAATATAATATAATATATAACATGCAATGCAAACTAGTTTGGTTACAGCTCAACTGTATAATTGTCATTCTATCATTCCCCCTGCCTCCATTACATAGCCTATCTGTGTCACACAAGTGTTTGATCACCACATTTGAGTGATCATTGCAAAACCTGTTTAAAAAATATATTTATTCTGTTTAGAGCTACTGTGTAAAGTACCCATCAAAAGTTTGTACACACCAATAAGAAAGTGTCCAAACTTTTGACTGGTATACTGTACTATAATGCACATAAATAATATTGCTACTGTATTATAATATACACATAAATAATATCGGCCGATATATCGTATCAGGCTTTTTTTACGCCCTAATATCGGTATCGGGCCCCAAAAATCCATATCGGTCGGGCTCTAAACTAAACCCAACAATGTTTTTCCTCATCTCTAAGGTCTCCCATATATGAAATGGATTCTTGGCTCAAAATATTTGACTGCTAAGATTGTTAAATTAACAGATATTGTTATACACCCCAAAACCAAAAAAAGGACTAAAATATAGCCTGTCCGTATGGGAGTTAAGGCATATAAAGTTAAGGAGTTAAAGTACAAATCAATCACACAAGCTCTGAGAGCTTTGAAACTTGACATGTTTGTAGTCAGGCAGTTGCTTTAACTACTAGAAAAGACTGGATGTGAATATCTTGATGTATGGAATAAATAGAGACATATAAACACATACCTAAAATAAGCGGACTTGCACAAATTGAATATCCATGCAGAATGTCTTCATTTACTTTATGGTTGCTTTGCCAGGGATTATCATAGAAACACATATGATGACTTGTTGGAAAGGTGGGGTTGTGCCTAGGCCTGTCACGATAACAAATTTTGCTGGACGATAAATTGTCCAAGAAATTATTGCGATAACCGATAATATTGATAATAACGATAATATTGTCGTTCTGAGACCATTTTCATCTAAAATAATGATAATGGCATAATAATGCAGGTACACCTTTTCAAAAATCAATAAACCTTTATTTCTAAAGACTATTTAAATGAACAAAACAACCAAAAACAATAAAAGCAATGGACTCTGTCTCTGTTAACAAAAAATGCACTTACCAATGTGTGACTTCTGTTCACACTGAGAATCATATCATGTACTGTGTGAACATTAGTCTCATATGAGTATGTGTGTGTGTGCGCTCGCGTCTCATATGAGTATGTGCGTGGAGAGTTTGTGTGTGTTCCGTCTCATTGCGTTTGTGCGCGAGTTTGTGTGTGTGTGTGTGTGTGTGTGTGTGTGTGTGTGCGCTCGCGTCTCATATGAGTGTGTGCGCGCGCGCCTCTCATATGAGTGTGTGCGCGTCTCATATGTAAGTGGAGAGTTTGTGTGCCACGCGTGTCTCATATGAGTAGGCTATGTGCGTGGAGAGTTTGTGTGTGCGCGCATCTTGTGTGTGTAGAGTTTGCTTGTATGTTGCCTGAGCGACCTTAGATGTGTCGTTGGGCATTTCATATGTATTTGTTTGAGCATTCAGCAGTATACATGTATGTTGGACTACTTAATATATGTGTATGCAAGTGTTTCATATATGTGTGCGTGAATGAAGTTTGATTTAAGCCCTAGACGGCGCCTCATATGAGGGTGAGAGAGCGCGCGTGAGAGAGAGAGGGACGAGCAGAGCTCTGCAATCAAATACGATTGTAAATAGGCAAAGTAAAAAAATAATAATAATTAAAAAAACATTCGAAAGTCAATGTGTGGCGGTCAGCGTTGATATTGTCATCCAGTCTCTTTGGTAGAGAGAGAGAGAGAGAGAGAGAGAGAGAGAGAGCGAGAGAGAGAGAGAGAGAGAGAGAGAGAGAGAGAGAGAGAGAGAGAGAGAGAGAGACGAGGAAAACAAACAAGCATGCAAATGAAAATTATCGCGGCCGGAAAAATTATCGAGCTCATTTTTTTTATCGTGCGATTAATTGATTTATTGATTATCGCGACAGGCCTAGCTGAATCCAGACATACCAAATATGTAAATATAGCATGACAAATCAGGTTGTTGTGTCACTCAATGTATGAGGTGTACAAAATGAAAGAAAACAAAACACTGACAAAATAGTCTCAAATCCAAATCACATTATCAGTGTTAACTGTTATCAGTGTTAGAAGAATGTTGACAAATTCATTGTTACTGCAACGTAAGTTACATTAGGTACGTGCTGATACATATTTATGATACATTTAATGATGCATTTCATAAGGCACAGTAGGCTATACTTTACAATTCATATGAGACAGATCCAGATTGAATCAGGTTAAAATTGGAATGGAACACCTTAATTAAAATATGTATATCCATTTGAATTTTGTTTTGGTCAAGTCATTACTGAATAATAAAAAATAATATTGTTAGCTTTTGTCTGTCCTGACCAGCAGTGGACAGTAGAGCCTACACTGCTTACTTCACCACATTGGTGTGATCTTTGATTAGATAAGAACAAGATAGTAGATATTTTTCATTTGATAAGCGTATTGTGGTCTAGTGAGTTGACTACTGTTAGGCTAATTGTTGGATCCAGCTGTAGCTACAGACCTGCCAACCTTTAGCCAACCTGTGCGGGCACGCATTTTGACCTCAAAGTACGCTGGTACGATTTGTCACTCTAAACTACGCAAAAACCTGGCACTAATGATGTTCGACTCCGCCAGTCTGAGATCACCAAAATTAATATTAAAGAGGTGTGTGAACTCGCAAGTACAATGTCAGGCACTGTAATTTTCTCTGGCCACCTTCCTGTTCGCAGGAGTGATGAGATAGTTAGTAGATTGTGTTCACTCAATGGCAGGTTGTCTGAGTGGTGTCCGCATAATAATGTGGAATTCATAGACAATTGGAAAAGTTTTTGGGGCAGACCTGACCTGTTGAAAAGAGATGGTATTCATCCCTCCTGGGCTGGTGCTGCTGTTCTCTAGTAATTTGGCTCATAGTCTTAGAGATAAAACATGACAATCTGGGGCTCAGGTCAGGAAGCAGACAGACTGGCTAAACCAACCATCTGCTAGCGGCCTTGCGTCACAGAGGTCAGATAAATCCCATCACATAGAGCCTCTTTCACCTAGATATCATCATATAGAGACTGTGTCTGTTCCACGAATTTGGAAATCCAAAAAACATCCAAACCCATTTAAGGTTAAAAATGTAAGTGATGTTCAACAAATAAAAAACAGATATAATACAGATGAGCAAATGATAAAACTCGGGTTGCTGAATATTTGATCCCTCACTTCTAAATCGCTCATAGTTAATGATATGATTTCAGATTATAATCTAGATGTGCTGTGTTTGACAGAAACCTGGCTAAAACCAGACGATTACATTACTTGTCAACCCCACAAGATTACTGTTATAAACATGAACCTAGTCTGAAACGCAAAGGGGGAGGTGTTACTGTAATTTATAGTCATATTTTCAAAACCACTAAGAAATCTAGTTTTAAATATACTTCTTTTGAAGTGTTATTAATGTAGTAATGTAGTGCTTAATATAAAAATACACTCACCTAAAGGATTATTAGGAACACCATACTAACACTGTGTTTGACCCCCCTTTCGCCTTCAGAACTGCCTTAATTCTACGTGGCATTGATTCAACAAGGTGCTGAAATCATTCTTTGGCCCATATTGTTGGCCCATATTGATAGGATAGCATCTTGCAGTTGATGGAGATTTGTGGGATGCACAACCAGGGCACGAAGCTCCCGTTCCACCACATCCCAAAGATGCTCTATTGGGTTGAGATCTGGTGACTGTGGGGACCATTTTAGTACAGTGAACTCATTGTCATGTTCAAGAAACCAATTTGAAATGATTCGAGCTTTGTGACATGGTGCATTATCCTGCTGGAAGTAGCCATCAGAGGATGGGTACATAGTGGCCATAAAGGGATGGACATGGTCATAAACAATGCTCAGGTAGGCCGTGGCATTTAAACGATGCCCAATTGGCACTAAGGGGCCTAAAGTGTGCCAAGAAAACATCCCCCACACCATTACACCACAACCACCAGCCTGCACAGTGGTAACAAGGCATGATGGATCCATGTTCTCATTCTGTTTATGCCAAATTCTGACTCTACCATCTGAACAGAAATCGAGACTCATCAGACCAGGCAACATTTTTCCAGCCTTCAACTGTCCAATTTTGGTGAGCTCTTGCAAATTGTAGCCTCTTTTTCCTATTTGTAGTGGAGATGAGTGGTGGGACCCGGTGGGGTCTTTTGCTGTTGTTGCCCATCAGCCTCAAGGTTTTGCGTGTTGTGGCTTCACAAATGCTTTGCTGCATATCTCGGTTGTAACGAGTGGTTATTTCAGTCAAAGTTGCTCTTCTATCAGCTTGAATCAGTCGGCCCATTCTCCTCTGACCTCTAGCATCAACAAGGCATTTTCGCCCACAGGACTGCAACCCTGCCACGCTCAAAATTGCTTAAATCACCTTTCTTTCCCATTCTGACATTCAGTTTGGAGTTCAGGAGATTGTCTTGACCAGGACCAAACCCCTAAATGCATTGAAGCAACTGCCATGTGATTGGTTGATTAGATAATTGCATTAATGATAAATTGAACAGGTGTTCCAAATAATCATTTTGGTGAGTGTATATAGTCTAAACGATAAATCACGTTTGAGAATTCTGCTGGCTACTGTATACAGGCCACCAGGGCACCATAAAATTGTATCAAAGAATTTGCAGACTTCTATCAGAATTAGTATTGGCTGCAGGTAAAGTACAAATTGTTGGTGATTTTAATATACATGTAGATAATGAAAAAGATGCAGTGGGATTAGCATCTGAGGTCGGCTATCGCGCCGGCTTTTTTTCTTATCAGTGCAAAAGAAACTCAAAATACTCTGTTGATTTTGATCTTACATATTAAGTGTTGTACATCATTAGATCATGATAAGTGTCTATTTTTTTGTGGATACTCACAATAAAAACAAAGTGTTGTGCTTTTCGCCAAATAAAGAAAAACAAACATGATGCGCGTTCTGCCTTCTCTGTCAGTTAAGTCCATTCTGAAACGCGTCCGAAAATTAACTAATTCCGCGAATACTTGTCATACAGGCACGAGTGTTTTTCCATAATGAAGCTTGAACTCTCTTCTTTTAAATGAATTAATTTATATAAAAAACAAATATTCTCAGTTTATGTAATCTGTATGAAAAGAGAGAGATGTCAGTATTTTTCTTTCCAGCTCATTATACCTAATTACGCGTTAATGTGCCACGTTAAAAAACGTGTTGTTAAAAAAGCTTTTTCAATAATCAATTGTCCATCACACCCATTACATAAAGAGTTTGTTATTCCATCTGGCCGCAGATATAGAGTAATGGGGGGGAGAACTAGGAGGTTCAAGAACTCATTCATACCAACTGCTATTTTGATGTTGAATAGTCTGTAACTATGCGTGTTCTTTTTTTTGTTTTGTGAGAGTCTATGTGAGTGTTTTTTGTGACGTGTAGCACCTGTGCAAAACTAATTTCCTAAGGGATAAATAAACTAAACTGAACTGAACGCCCACGGAGAGCGCGCGGTATTCAAACGCAAATGATCTAAGGCAAGCCATTCAAACATGCCAACGCCCACCAGCTGGATTATAAAACACATCGTGTTTAGTAAGTATCTTGTACAGCTGTGTACACAGCGTATCCTTTCGCTGTTAGGAATAATACTATCTAATAACCCTGGAAAATGTACCAGAAGTGCTGGTAGTTTCATTTCGAGGAGCAACGGATCCAGCTGATGTAGTAAGTCATTTATTCTTAAGTGCTTTGTTCTAATCGCGATATTGAATAGTGTCTGACTGTAAACCGCAAAAAGACTGTTTAAATATGAATTGTGTGTCTGTGTGTAGGCTAAATGATGAATGAACGCACAGGCGCGCGCGCTTTGTTTACTACAGTTATATAGCGCGTGTCTGTGCCGTTCCTTCACTCTCGCACCTACATTAGTAAACGTTATGTTTACATGAACACATCCAAACTATATTGCTATAGCCTACTAAGATGAGTAAAAATAGACTGAAATATGTAGAAATAAAATGTCTGTATAAGCAACAAGCTGCAAATTCACATGTATATACTAATATATCATACACAATATGTTACAGACTAAATATGAATGTTTAGACAAGATTTTGTGATTAGTTTTGGATAGATTATAAAGTTTTGACTGTAAAAAAAGACTACGGTCACATTAAATAGGTACGCTTTTGTTCACCAATTTCTGCTCATAGTTAAATATACTATAGTATGATGTTTTGTCAAAAATAAAGTAGGTATATTGAATTATCAACTAAGATGTTATTATAGTGTTTGTTCCAATATTCAAACTAATGAATCCTTAACTTTTTTAATACGTATGATAAAATGTATACTTTTTACAAAGAAATACACTTGAAATATTGTTAAAATTGTAATTGTTGTTGTAATTGTAACCTATTTGTAATTGGTTACAATTTCTAATTGTAAAATATGTGTATATAGATAATTTCTTTTGTCCTTGCATTCTTTGGGATCCTGTGACACACCTGTGTGAAAGGGCTAATTAATATGCAGCTCATTATGCAGCACATTATCCGGCCTTTGTCTTCTCAGGTGTGAACACGCCTCCATGCATATTGCCTTTCCAAACAAAAGGTGTATTATAAAATTTAAATCAATGTATTGTTTTGTGTAAATGATTAGGCAGGATGATTTTCAGATCATTTTGAAGCAAAAATTCTAGGCAACAACACTCATTAGTCAAAAGTCTTGTGGACACATATTTAGTATGTGTTTTGTGGCCTTATTTCAGACACTTTAAGTTTTAGTTTTTTCAATAACCATGCATAAGCAATATTCTCTCAAAAATACAAACATGTACATACATGTTGCTCACATATTATGGTAGCCCCGTTTGTGCTATATAGAGTGAATTTACACCTTTGCCATTAACATGTTTATAAATAACTGAAAAAAGCACAAATGTCAGAGCATGTCAGAACACCTCAAGGACCCCAAAAACCCCTTAGACCTCAGAGGGTTAAATACATGGTAAACTCGACTGGAGTTAGACAACACATGTCAGGACCTACTCATTGTCGTAATCATACTCTAGATCTAATACTATCACATGGAATAGATGTTGATGCCATTGAAATTCTGCAGCAGAGCGACGACATCTCAGATCATTATCTAGTCTCATGTAAATTACATTTAGCCAAGGCTGCAAAGCCGACTCCGTGTTATAAATATGTTAGACCTATAACTTCTGCCACTAAAGATTGCTTTATCAATAATCTTCCTAATCAGTTTCATAAGGAAACATGGAATTAGCTTTAACTGTTATGCCGATGATACTCAGCTGTATATTTCTTCACGCCCTGACGAAACTTACCAATTCACAAAATTACCGGAATGCAGAGCTGAAATAAGAAATTGGATGACTAGTAATTTCCTACTACTAAATTCTGAAAAAAAAAAACAGAAATTCTAATCACTGGACAAAAAACTTGTCTAAAATACTGTCTAACACTTGATGGCTGCTCTGTTAAGTCTTCGTCGTCGGTTAGGAACCTGGGTGTGCTCTTTGATACCAATCTTTCATTTGAAAGTCACGTGTCTAATATCTGTAAAACCGCATTTTTCAATCTTAAAAATATATCTAAATTACGCCATATGCTGTTATTGACAAATGCGGAACAATTAGTTAATGCGTTCATGACATCAAGACTAGATTATTGTAATGCTCTACTGGGTGGTTGCCCTGCACACTTAATAAACAAACTACAGCTAGTTCAAACGCAGCAGCTTGAGTTCTTACCAGAACCAGAAAGTATGACCATATTAGCCCTGTTCTGTCAACACTGCATTGACTGCCTATTAAACATTGTATATATTTTTAAATATTGCTGATTACTTACAAAGCCCTAAATGGTTTAGCTCCGCAGTACTTGAGCGAGCTCTTAACGCATTATAGTCCTTCACATTTATTGCGATCTCAAAATTCTGGCCAGTTGATAATACACATAATATCAAAATCGACTGCTGGTGGTAGATCCTTTTCCTATTTAGCAGCAAAACTTTGGAACAATCTTCCTGTAGATTAGGGGTTCATTCCCCCTCATAGTGTTTGTTTTATTTGATTGCCATTTGTTTGATTTAAGACAGTAAATTAATTTGTATTTTGTGAAGTTAAGTTATAGTTTTATTAAAAGGCTCAAGGTCAAACTGCAATCCTGACTCCTGGTCTCCTGTTTGTGCTTTGGTAAGGTGTTATCTTTTGATTTCAATCTTTGTTTTAATATAGTACAAGGTGCCATATGGAATGTTTCATAATTAAATGTATCTTATATTTGAATTTCTCAACATTCTTCTCACCACTGATAATGGGCTTTGGACTAAATGTCAGTGTTCCATTTTCTTTCATTTTGTACACCTCATACATTGAGAGACAGTAGGGCTGGGGCGGTATGGATTTTTTCTAACCGCGGTTGAAAAGCAAGATTTTCCCGCGGTATGGCGGTAAACCGCTTTAAATAGCCAGCCCCCAACCCTTTTAAGGAATTAAGAAATAAGAAGCAAATAGCAGACATATAATCAGGAGGACGTGGAAGCGCGGGTGCGATCTCTTGCGTGTGAACTGGAGCTCGTCTCATAAATGAACCGAAACTCGGCGTAGGCTGGGCCTAAATGTCTACTTTTAAACAAAATTCAAAACGAAATGATAACATTTTAGTCTACAGTAGCCTAGTCAGGTAAGGTCAGGTTTGCCGATGTGCGTTATAGGCTATTTACTTATTCATATTTATCACTGGGCGCCGATCGGAGACGGAGTTCACTGCTGATATTCTGGGGATACAACATAGCCAATATACTAGGGACTTAGCCTTTAAATATCTTTGCTCCATTGGATCAGTGTTCTTTCTAGAACAGCCAAGAGCTTTCTAGCCTCGCCGCAGCAGCGCCTCGCATTGCTCATAGACCTTAAAACAGTCAGCGCCGCGGATGCGGTTTCGAAAATTGATCAAAAAACGTTGGTCCGGGTGGATGGCGGACAGATGATGAGTTTTGTGATGCGGTTGCGGATGAAATAATAATAGCATCTCTAATACGAATGGAATGTTATTATGCGTCATGGAACATTGCGCTCCTCAACTCGCGAAAGGTCGGATTTGCTCCATCTTTTGATGATAAGTTTTGTTTAGAAAACCTTGAATCCATGTAAGCCACAATATCATTATACATAATCAATGTCATTAGAATCAATGAATCCATGTCATTAGACACAACGTGCACACATGTGCAGGCCAAGGATATTTATTTATTTTATTTTTTGCGGTGATGACGGTGACAAGCTCAGACCCGCGGTTGGAGTCACGTGACCGCGGGAATGCGGTAACCGTCCCAGCCCTAAGAGACAGAACACCCTTTTTTGTCATGCTATATTTACTTATTATTTCTGGATTCAGCACAACCCCACCTTTCCAACAAGTCATCATATGTGTTTCTATGATAATCCCTGGCAAAGCAACCATAAAGTAAATGAAAACATTCTGCATGGATATTCAATTTGTGCAAGTCCGCTTATTTTAGGTATGTGTTTATATGTCTCAATTTATTCCATACATCAAGATATTCACATCCAGTCTTTTCTAGTAGTTAAAGCAACTGCATGACTACAAACATGTCAAGTTTCAAAGCTCTCAGAGCTTGTGTGATTGATTTGTACTAGTTTATATGCCTTAACTCCCATACGGACAGGCTATATTTTAGTCCTTTTTTGGTTTTGGGGTGTATAACAATATATTATATAATAACAATATAACAATAACAATATATTTAACAATCTTAGCAGTAAAATATTTTGAGCCAAGAATCCATTTCATATATGGGAGACCTTAGAGATGAGGAAAAACATTGTTGGGTTTAGTTCTACCTCCGGTAGGGGTATCTCAAAAACTAAAGCACTTTTTGACCATTTGTTACTAGCCTATCTGTGCTGTATGTAAAATTAACGTTACCTTGTCTTTATTTGAAAAAATATGATTACCAGTGCGAACGAAATGACCAGAATACTGAGTGCCCTGTTACAGTGTTTACTTCCTTTTTATTCACATATTCTTAAACAATTACTTTATTTGTGAAAAATACTGTAATAGGAAGAGAAGTTGCCATCTAAAGTATAAGCATGTTTATTTTAAACATATGTTAAAGCGCTTTGAGTACCTAGACAAGAAGCGCTATATAAATGTAACACATTATTATTATTATTATTATTATTATTATATAATTTATTAAATATTGATTAAAATAAATATAAAGTGTATATTTGCATATAAATATAAATATATATATATATATATATATATATATATATATATATATATATATATAAATATCGGCTTTATATCGGCCATCCTGCTCTCTAATATATCGGCAATCAAAAAAACAATATTGGTCGACTACTACTGATGATCAATAAAATGCAGCTCATATATGTTGCGTTCGGAGACGTGCAGTCCATTAAGTCCATTAAAAATTTGCATATTGTGATAAAGTTAATTATTTTCCATAATGTAATGATAAAAATTAAACTTTCATATATTTTAGATTCATTGCACACCAACTGAAATATTTCAGGTCTTTTATTGATTTAATACTGATGATTTTGGCATACAGCTCATGAAAACCCAAAATTCCTGTCTCAAAAAATTAGCATATTTCATCCGACCAATAAAAGAAGTGTTTTTAATACAAAAAAAAAAAGTCAACCTTCAAATAATTATGTTCAGTTATGCACTCAATAGTCAATACTTGGTCGGGAATCCTTTTGCAGAAATGACTGCTTCAATGCGGCGTGACATGGAGGCAATCAGCCTGTGGCACTGCTGAGGTGTTATGGAGGCCCAGGATGCTTCGATAGCGGCCTTAAGCTCATCCAGAGTGTTGGGTCTTGCGTCTCTCAACTTTCTCTTCACAATATCCCACAGATTCTCTATGTGGTTCAGGTCAGGAGAGTTGGGTTGGCCAATTGAGCACAGTAATACCATGGTCAGTAAACCATTTACCAGTGGTTTTGGCACTGTGAGCAGGTGCCAGGTCGTGCTGAAAAATGAAATCTTCATCTCCATAAAGCTTTTCAGCAGGTGGAAGCATGAAGTGCTCCAAAATCTCCTGATAGCTAGCTGCATTGACCCTGCCCTTGATAAAACACAGTGGACCAACACCAGCAGCTGACATGGCACCCCAGACCATCACTGACTGTGGGTACTTGACACTGGACTTCAGGCATTTTGGCATTTCCTTCTCCCCAGTCTTCCTCCAGACTCTGGCACCTTGATTTCCGAATGACATGCAAAACTGAGCAACAGTCCAGTGCTGCTTCTCTGTAGCCCAGGTCAGGCGCTTCTGCCGCTGTTTCTGGTTCAAAAGTGGCTTGACCCGGTGAATGCGGCACCTGTAGCCCATTTCCTGCACACGCCTGTGCACGGTGGCTCTGGATGTTTCTACTCCAGACTCAGTCCACTGCTTCCGCAGGTCCCCCAAGGTCTGGAATCGGTCCTTCTCCACAATCTTCCTCAGGGTCTGGTCACCTCTTCTCGTTGTGCAGCGTTTTTTGCCACACTTTTTCCTTCCCACAGACTTCCCACTGAGGTGCCTTGATAAAGCACTCTGGGAACAGCCTATTTGTTCAGAAATTTCTTTCTGTGTCTTACCCTCTTGCTTGAGGGTGTCAATGATGGCCTTCTGGACAGCAGTCAGGTCGGCAGTCTTACCCATGATTGCGGTTTTGAGTAATGAAACAGGCTGGGAGTTTTTAAAAGCCTCAGGAATCTTTTGCAGGTGTTTAGAGTTAATTAGTTGATTCAGATGATTAGGTTAATAGCTCGTTTAGAGACCCTTCATGATATGCTAATATTTTGAGATAGGAACTTTGGGTTTTCATGAGCTGTATGCCAAAATCATCAGTATTAAAACAATAAAAGACCTGAAATATTTCAGTTGGTGTGCAATGAATCTAAAATATATGAAAGTTTAATTTTTATCATTACATTATGGAAAACAATGAACTTTATCACAATATGCTAATTTTTTGAGAAGGACCTGTAGCACGGAAATTGAAGATCGGATTTATATCCGTTTGTGAGACCAGGTGTAAATGGAATCGTTTTGATAAATCAGATAGCTATCTGATCTGAGAAAACCCATAAAGTGGCCAGGTGTAAACAGCCCCTATGACAAGAAATCGGTAGTCTGTATCGGCTGCAAAAATCCTGATCAGAGCATCCCTACTCTCCAGGACAGTTGCCCTCCAGGAGCAGGATTGGACACCCCTGGTTTACAGAGTAGAACAGAGCAGCTCTGTTATGAATTTTAATCAATACTGAAACACTTTCCAGTGCCATTCACACTACAGCATAAGAAACATCAAGCTTGTGTCAAAGGCCAAACACCGGCCAATGACTCAAATTCAATTTAAGTGAAAGATTTATATTGCTTTAAGAAAATTTTAACCAGTTGCATTTCCGGGTTTGAACGTGCTTCTCGTGTATGAAAAGCATCTGTACACATGACGTGGAAAATCCAGGAAATGCTTGATGTGTACTAATAACCATACATTATTTAAGCATATTCTCTTCGTTAGGATGTTGATAGCAACTGTTCATGTGTCTGTTCAAGTTTCATTCTTAATGTCTCTTTTATCCAATATAAAATTTGAAACTGTATTGTCCCTCATAACCAGTAGTATAACAAACCTATAAGCAAGCTAAATTGTTGCTAGTTTGACATGACATGGAAGATGAGCGAGGTGAGGGAGTATTTTATAGCCAACACTAAACTTTTCTGTTTTCTTCTGAGTGGACATTTCTTTGAACAGTGAGTGACAGTGAAACGCATGCCAAATCTGAACTAAATGAAATGATTTTGTTTTCCGCTCCAGATATACACTTTTTAAAAATATATTCATTTTAAAATGTAACATTAACATGATGGTAATTTAAACACAGCCTTTGTAAAAATATAAAAGCAAAACATTAAAAAAGTAAACCAGCAGTATTTCCAAGTCGACTAGCAGCACTAGTCATATAGTCTCGCACATCCCTATTTGTAATAATGTTGGATGTAAAACTGTGACACTGAGTGTTGCCACAGCTAACAGTCCTATTCCACAAAGATTCAAGCTGCCTGAGGAATTCAGCGTAATGACAGAAACTGCTGTAGGACTTTCACTTTTATCATTCTAGTCTGACATCTTTTCAAGCATTATAGATTTACATTCCAACTATTCTTCTGGCTTTAAATTGAATTAAAGTTCTTATATACACCCCCACGCAATTTCAATAAACGACTTGGCACGAAAAAGCTTAATGGCATGTGCATAATAATGTCTTTGAATAGTATTTTGAAATAAGCAAACTTCATGGAGTTTGGAACAATTGTTAGTTTTTTACAACTTCATATGGTCTGAGTTCCAAAGATCTGAATCTAAATCTGCTAAGGGGTAATTAAATCAACAAATCATGCAAAAAAAAAAAAAAAAATCATCTTTTATAAAAAAAAATTAAACAACATTTTATCAAACTTTTAAACAACTGAGAAGACTGAGTAGTAAACTACATTTGATCAAAATCACCTGCCAAGTTTACAATATTACATCAGCATATGAGTCAAATTGAATGACAACAGGGACTCATCTCCAGATCACTCATTTAACAGTTAATGAAATGAACAGACGAAATGAAAAAAATATCAGTCAAATAAAGAATATTTACAGGAATGTCAGATTCAAAATGCATAGTTTGTGCAAAAATGTCCAATGATGTGTTCACTAACCTGACAAAGTTTTTAAATTGGATTGGCTTTTTTCTCTTTATCGTGCAGTGTGAAGTATTTCACTCAGTTCGCTGATCATTCAGATTCAATTTCACTGATTGAAGAACAAATTTAACTCGCATGCTTTTAGCTTTATGTATTATGCACACATTGTCTGTGGGATCTCTGCTTCTCGCAAAATATTAACATTATTGTGCACATTATTTTTGACAGACATCAATGTTGTGATATGAAGTGGATCTGAAAACAGATGGATTGTAAGATAATGATTGATTTCTTAGCCGACAGATATTCAGTGAAGTGATTGATGCCCATGAGTGTGGTGGTTTGAGTTGTAATTTTCCAACCGACAGCCAGCATCATTTTTTGACGGACGTGATTACCTGTGTGAGGGGTGAACGGTTTGATTTTTGGGTTATTATAAAACATGCTGAAGACGTTCTAAATGCTTTTTGCTTGGTTCATTATACTTATTTTTTGGGAATTAAGTTTATTTCATGACTTATATAAATTAGGCTACATGTTACTCAGAGACTAAAATGTTTGGTTTGTCAAAAATTTTACATTTAGCTGTTGCAAATTCGTTGACTTTTGAAAATCAAATACATTTTTTACCAGGAAAGGAGTAGTTTTGATGCACAAAATTGTTTTTATTGTCTCTTCTTAACAAATAGCCTATATTTTATTTAAACCCATGCAAATCTTGTTGTAAATAATAGTAAAAAATCACTTTTAAAATCTGTTGCTCCATTATTACCCCTTTGCAGATTTTGACTCATCTCCCTTTTCTTCCCATCAGTCTGTAGTTATGTTAATGTCACAAATATACTGTAACTCTTGTTCCTGTTCCTCTAGTTCTCTTTGTCACCACAGTGGACACATTTGTGATTTCTGTCCTAAATTTGATTCTTAAATCGATTTGGAGCTTAGTTTTTAACTACAGATAAAACACCCATATTCAGCTTGCTTCCAATTACACACACACTAAAATAATCTTTCACAAAGTTTGGAAAGGTTGAAGCGAATTACAAGTACATTCGTTCTATGTTCTAAGGGATTAAACGGACAGGACAAACTACATCTTATATTTTAAAATAGATCTGTGCATTAGTAAATCCAGCTTATTATATCTCCCGCTGTCTATGATGTCATTAGTAATAGGCTAATCAAACAACAGTAAAGCTGAGAAAGAGAGGAAAAAAAAATAATAAAAAATAACACAGCTTTTGAATGGAGAATGTTCAGATACTCTTAAATACCGAAAGCACTCTTTGTTTATTGCTTGTAGTATGTTTTTTGTTCCTCTTTATTTACTACTTGCTTTTGTTTTAAAGCTATATTAGTTTAAAATTCTTAACATAATTTTTTTATTTATATTTTTATTTGTAAAAAGTACTTATAATCACATATGTAACTAGATAAAGTTTGTAGACAAACTTTAAGTTGCCATGAAAAAGCCTAGCCAGAAAGTTTGAAGAAGTTTTAAAAGCTTGAAGTTTGAAGGTTTTTAGTTTGAAATAGTTTAAGTTTTAGTTTAGTAGTTTTAAAAGTTTGAAGTTTGAAGGTTTTCAGTTTAGAAATATTAGATAGAATGGAAGCTTAAATGAGTCTCTATGTATTAGAAATAGCACATAGAATGGCAGCTAATGGAGTCTAATTGGCCTCTCCAATTGTCAAAATTTTAATTTTGTTTGCAGTTAGAATGAAAGAAAGAAAGATTAGTAAGAAAGTAAGATTAGTTAGAAAGAAAGAAAGTTTTAAAAGCTTGAAGTTTAAAGTAGTTTAGATAGATAGATAGATAGATAGATAGATAGATAGATAGATAGATAGATAGATAGATAGATAGATAGATAGATGGATAGATAGATAAAAAAAAGATTTTATAATTTTCAAGTCAGTAAACTAATTAATCATAAAAAAAAAAGTACATCAAGATTTTTTTTTGGATTGGATTGTGACTCGCAGAATCGGAATCGTGGGGTGCCCTTACCATATAAAATAATAAATAAAAATAATTAAATATACATTCATTCAGTACCAAGATGCCCTTGGGAAACACATACAGTTTTACTTATTAGGTTTATGCAGCACAAGGGCAAAGTTCTCTAAGTCATGAGGGAGTCTATTTTCTGTAATCAACATGTCTCAGACGCTGTTAATAGAACAGAACAGTGAACGGCCACTTTGAGCATCCATGGTTCTGGAAGTGGGGCTTGGAGCGGTATTTAGATGAATATGTAAAAATGTACTGCGTGCTTTCCTCTCAATAACAAAGTAAACATACAATGAAAATGCCAACGAAAAAAAAAAACAGAAGTTGAGAAAGCATCCGATCATAGTGACGTGGATATGTTCACACAAGCTCTGCAATTCGATACTCCAGTCAAGTCACGCCACTTTTATTTAAATTGTACTTTATACAATAGATTGCTTAAATTCAAGCAGCTTTACAATATTAAACATGAAAAAACAGTGTCAGTGTCTCCTTCAATTAGAATTATAGCTTAATTTTCTACTATAAAGAGGTTCTCCAGTGCGTTCATGTTTTTACGGAAGAAATGAACAGGAGAAGATTTCCACCTCAAGGAAGGTGGAGCCTCAGCACACACCTACCTATTACGTCATCGCCAGTTCGCCACGGACCAATGATAGGTTGAAGGTGTTTACCAGCCAGAGTGAACTTTTCCGGAAAGTTTGCTAAGGAAAGCTGTTTGAACTCCTGAAACAATCTGATTTTGTCTGAATTACGCCACATTAGTTTGTTTCTTCGATTTCGCTTGAAGTATATCGGGGCCTTTTTACTTTAGGTAACAATTCAAGGTACCGCATTGAATTGGTTTAAATCGTATCTTTCTGATAGAACATTTTCTGTGGAGGTTGGGAATTTTTCTTCCTCCTCTGTACCATTAACTTGTGGTGTACCTCAGGGGTCTATTTTGGGCCCGCTGTTGTTTTCGTTGTATTTGCTCCCTTTAGGCTCGATTTTTCGATATTCAATATTCCATATCACTTTTATGCAGATGATACACAGGTGTATCTCCTAGTGCTGTGCGGTATACCGGTTCATACCGAAAACCGGTGTATATTTTTGTTATGATATTAATTTTTAATATACCGCCATACCGATGTATTTAATTACACAACGTTCGGAACGAACGTTACGCTGCGTGACACTGTTTCAGACGGACCCTTTACAATGTTGCCCTTCTAAGTAGCGACTGCGAGGGTAAACAGCAGTGCTCTGGTGTTACGTTACAGGGAAGATGGATGCTGCAGAACTATGGCGTTATTTTCCTGTCAAATGTCGAGAGCGCATTATTGTAGCGCGAAAGTACCGGTACATTGATATAATGTGCGAGCTTGAATCTCTCTGCTCGCGCGCGGAATATAATGTGCCGCGCTCTCAGATACACGCTGCTCTTGTTAGAATAGATCTATTTTCTCTGGGCTCGCTCAGAGAATCCTGCACTTAAAACGTGTTCAGTGCAATCGCGAATCTCTCCTCTTCCCCAGCTAACAATTTTAGGTTATAAGAACGTTTTCATAATGTTCCCATTAAGTTATAAAAAAGTTATTTCTGAATGTTCTAGGAACATTCAAAACCTCCAGTCTTTTAGACGTTGTATTAACGTTATTTCTTGGTTATAAGAACTTTATTCAAAACGCTATAAGAACGTTCAATTCTCCCGTTATATAAATGTTGTATTAACGTTCTTGCTTGGTTATAAGAACATCATTCAAACGTCATTAGAACGTTCAATTCTCCCGTTATATAAACGTTGTATTAACGTTATTTCCTGGTTATAAGAACGTTATTAGAACGTTAAGAAATAACAATTTTAGGTTATACTGGGCGCTATTCTATTCTACATTATTCACTAATGACAGTAAAATAGACCATCCTAAGTCAATTTACTGCAGTAATTCCTCTCTCAACCAGTAGAAAATGCTTTGAACACCTGATTATGCATGAAAAAAAAAAAAAACGTCATAAACCGGAAAACCGGCATAATTTTGAAAAAAAAAAACGTGATATAAATTTTTGGTCAAACCGCCCAGCACTATATCTCCCTTTGAAAAATGGAGACAATTATGACATAAACTCTTTGTTGAACTGTCTTGAGGAGGTAAGAGACTGGCTGGCAGCTAATTTTTTAACACTGAATGATTCTAAAACCGAAATTGTAGTTTTTGGTTCACCAGCTTCTAATATACAGATTGAAAAACAACTGGGTCCTTTAAGAGGGAGCTCTCGTGCTCATACTAAAAATTTGGGGGTGATTTTTGATAACGGCCTTAAATTTGACAAACAAATTAACTCAGTGGTGAAGAGTAGCTTTTATCATTTGAGATCTATTGCGAAATTAAAAGCATTTTTAACAGTAAAAGATTTGGAGACAGTGATCCATGCCTTTATTTCATCTAGGCTGGATTATTGTAATTCGCTGTACCTTGGGGTGGCTAAGTCTTCCTTATCCCGCCTACAAATGGTACAAAACGCTGCCGCCAGGCTTCTTACTCGAAAGAGGGAACATATTTCGCCTGTTCTTGCTTCGCTTCACTGGTTGCCAGTCGAATACCGTGTCAAGTTCAAGGTATTATTATACGTGTTTAAGGGGTTAAATGGTCAGGCGCCTCAATACATTACGGATCTTCTCCACAGGAAATGTTCTAGACCTTTAAGGTCCTCGAACAAGTTGATGTTTACTATGCCACGATCTAGACTGAAATTAAAAGGGGATCGTGCCTTTTCTGTCGCTGCTCCACGTCTGTGGAATGATTTGCCGGATCATCTAAGGCTATCTCCCACTGTTGATAGTTTTAAATCTTTACTAAAGACTTATTTCTTCTCTTTGGCGTTTGGTCAAATGTAATTTTATGATGTGCTTTATTATGGGTTTGTGTTTGTGTTGGTTGGTGTATTTATATTGTTTGAACTGACTGTACAGCACTTTGGTCAGCAGTGGCTGTTTTAAACGTGCTTTATAAATAAAAGTGCCTTGCCTGGCCTTGCCTAGGTGTAGTGTATGTATATTCTATAGTGGAAATGTAGCAATTAAACAATTTGTTAAATTAGCTTAAAATCACAAAGACTTTACACTTCTACATAAGCATACCATTGCTAAGTCTAACAACCTAAGAATAATGGCAGGTTTGTCTAGAAAGAATAATATTTGTTAAAAACTTAGAAAATGAATGGAAAATTTACTTCCAGCACCTTTGCTTTCTATAAAACTTTACACATTTGTATTGAACCCCAAATATTCCTTTAATAAATAGGCATGAACAATTTTCCTGACTTTACAAAGATATCTTGGAAATAAGAAATGAAGATCTTGTTACCTCATCACTCATAAGGTTAAAATAAGGTATAGAACGGAAGAGTAGACTGAACAGATTTTGTATAAAGTCCAGAACCATCCCTTTAGTTTTATGATACAGTGGGAGTCAACATTTAGGGTGCAAATAAGTAAAAAATAAACTAACCTATGTAATTTTACAGATCTGCTGAACCAAGCCACAACAAAAAGCACCTAAAGTTCATAAAGACAAGTAGGCTATATGGATTCACGACTAACAGTTCTGGTATTGTCATCATCTGAATGGAGAGTATTATCTAGGTGTTTGAAAATGGGGACATTATGCATACTGGTCTTTATAAACTGGTCAAACATGTTTGAATGAATATGTTCTCTTCATCACTCCTTTGTATCTTCTTCACACCTTTGTAAAGCTTTTGATCATATTATTGACGAATTTATCTCAATAAGCACATCAGTTCTAAACACATGCAACTTTAATCATTAACGTTATATTCATTGGGCCAATTCTCAAAAGATGGGGGAAACACGGTGCAACTGTATTTGACAATTCAAGCATTGATGTAAATGAATACAGCATAAACATGCAATATGTATTGATCATTTAAAAAAAAAAAATCACCAGTTCTAAACCCTGATAACAGATCTATAGATGAGAATAATGTCAGTCAGTAAGAATGTCAGTCCATCAAACAAGCCAGCAAGTGACACTAGACTTTCTAAATGCGATATGATACACCATATTCTATCTATTTACTATAATAATATCACCAACAACAAAACTTGAGAATAATCTAAGTGGAAAATGAAACCAAGCAAAGGCGATCATAACACACAACCCTGTTGGATAGCTAGGAGACAGGGAGGTTGAAAGCTACAAGCGAATTTAAATTCGCAGGTCCTGCTGGACAGAAGTCGAAACTAAGTTCCCGCAGAGCTGAACACATCATGAAGGACCGAGTTCACTTTCAGCTGTCCCTGTTGTGTCCATCAAACCACACAGACCTCATGGTTAGCAGCTAGCTTGATGAAGTATCACTCTCCAAAGTGCCCTTCCTTCCCTCCCCCGCCGCCTCATCCACTGCCTCCACCAGCATCTCTCCACACTAAACTCCACAAAGTAACAACAAAGACGACACTGGCTCCACACTACTAGTTCAGTTTGCTAGCATGCAACCTTACCGGTGTAGCTTTAACTAGTAATGGAGTGGGTAAGTCAGTTGTTAAGACTGTTTGCTAGTGCAGTCCACACGAGCCTTGGGACGCGTCGTCTATGTGCAACTACACACAAATATAATCGATTAACTGCGTCTAAACGGGAACGAACAGTAAAATCGCCGACATTCACCTCGTAGAGTTCTTCCGTGGCCATCATGTCACGATAATCTTCGACGTTGTGGCAATCCGTGGGGATTGTAGACACTTTTTCTCCTCCAGTTGCAGTTGTCTGTTTTGGCCTCTCCTCCTTTTTCAGTTGGTCGGGTGAGATGTGCTTGACCCGCACCGAGGATCTCTTTGCTGTTTACTTCTCGCACTCAACGTCTATCCAACAACATTATAGTTAGAATAAAGCGTTTCATTCCCGATTAAGTCCAAACGAGCACTTTTGTCGGTCCAGGCAGCGATTTTCGAGAGTGTTACCGTAAACTAGTCTGTAGGCAGTGCTGATTACGCGCTCGCCTGCTCTCAGTTCTGCCACACAGGAAGTCTCAATCGAACGCAGATTAGAGTCGAGATGAGTTAGCACTGCCTGCAACACTTGATAGAGCTGTTTGTCGACGGTCATCTGTGTTTTGCAAATCTTTATCGGTGTTGATTTTTGAAGTGAAGGTCTAATGGAACATAACTGACGTAAGTTAGCAAAATAGTTTAAACAATAACCCATAGCTTTAAGTGCCAGGTGACTCAGTATTAAACATTTCCATGAATGCCATGTTCCCCATGTGTCATGTAGCCTACTTGAATGTTTTTTTAAATTTACAGAATCAAAGTATTTAGGATATTTTCTTCTCATTATTCGGCTTATCTATTTAATAAAATAGCTGTTTCTGTTTTGAAGTCCATCAAAGTTCATCCATTCATGACAAAAGTCCTCCACTCTGCTCAGGGGGGTTAATAAAGGCTTTCTGAAGTTAAGCGATGCGTTTGTGTAAGAAAAATATCCATATTTAAAACTTTATCGACTAAAATAACTAGCTTCCGGCAGATGATGTACGCATATGCAAGTCGACTTGCGCCACACGAGTAGGATGTTTTATAGCACTTATGAGGAAGAACTAATCGTTGGATTTAACCAAGTTTATTAGATACATCACACAACAAGTCTTATCAAATATTCACAATTTTTATTAGTTTATATTTTTATTTCTCATTTCACTCTGTCCTTATTTGTGTATGCGCTTATTTTGAACAAGATATGCTTCAGCGCTTTCTATCCGTGAGGGCCAGTCTGGTGAAATAAAACATTATTAATGTTAAGTAATTTAAAGTTGCTTTATTTCAAAGTTGTGATGAGTGTGCAGATGACAGATCTAGAAGCCTCAAAGGAAGACAAATAGGGATTGAATGACGTTTTGCAATCTGTTTGTATAGTCTTCTAGCCTTTACATGGTTTCTCATTGTATCTTGCACATCAGAAACATAAACTTGAATTGGGCTAGTTGTCACTTTTTACTCCAGTTAAAGTTGGTATGAAATACAAGTTGTGATATAGTCTTTTCTTTCCCTATTGTGATCTGAGTGAAATGGCTTTTTTCAAACAAGAAAAAATGTAGGGCGGGACTTGATTTTGTCCATCTGGAATAGATTGGGTAGGATGTAGGAGTATCGTAACTTTAGACGCCTGTTGCGGTTAAAACAAACAGGGCTGGGTAACAAACTCAAGCTCCTCTGACATTTCTCTTTAAAAATTCTTGTTTTAGACTTCTAATTCATGACTGGCGTTTTGTTTTGCTCTATTCTCTGCGCTTCCGTGTTCGTCATTACGTCATGCGTCAGGTCAAGGGTCACTCTTCCACCGTAAATCGATGCGTACGGTCGTCTGCCGGAAGCTAGTTATTTTAGTTGATAAAGTTTTAAATATGGATATTTTTCTTACACCAACGCATCGCTTCACTTCAGAAGGCCTTTATTAACCCCCCTGAGCTGTGTGGAGGACTTCTATCATGGATGGATGCACTTTGATGGACTTCAAAACAGAACGAGCCATTCACTGCCATTATAAAGCTTGGAAGAGTCAGGACATTTTAAAATATAACTCCAATTGTATTCGTCTGAAAAAAGAATGTCATATACACCTAGGATGGCTTGAGGGTGGGTAAATCATGGGGTAATTTTCATTTTTGGGTGAACTAACCCTTTAACGGTGAATGGTCTTTTTAAATAGATTGGTGTTTTCCACTGAAAGGAGAATAGTTCAGCAGATGCCAAGGAGAACAAGGAAGTAGGTGAAAGAGCAGAGCAGAATTGTCACAACAAACTTTTCAATGGTCCCCTTCAATATTACTTAAAGTGGTGGTTGATTATGATTTCACTTTTCTAACTTTAGTTAGAATGAAATGTTGCTGTTTGAGCATAAACAACATATGCAAAGTTACAATGCTCAAAGTTCAAAGCAGAGGGAGATTATTTATTTTAAAGAAATTGCTTTTTAAGGACTACAACAAACGGCTGGTATGGACTACATTCCTTCACGGGTTAGACTTAGTGACATCACCAACCCTAAAATTTACATAAACCCCACCCCCAGAACACGATTTATAGATTATCAAGACAGAATATGCTAATCAATGACTAGAAGATAACTACACATAAATTCATCAACTAATCATTCAGGAATGTTGTCTACATGTTGTCACTTCTTGAGTCTCTCCATCTTTCTGACTCTGGTTTGAACATAAAAGGCTAAAAGTTTTTGAAATTTTCAGTGCATGTCTGTGTGAGGTAATGGAAGCTGCTAAGGACAAGAGATCTTGAAGCTCCGCCCTCTGTGCTGGGTGCAGCAGCTCATTTGCATTTAAAGGGACAGACACAAAACGAGGCGTTTTTGCTCACCCTCAAAAAGTGACAACTTTAACATGCTATAGAAAAATATCTGTGGGGTATTTTGAGCTAAAACTTCACATACACACTTTGGGGACATCAGAGATTTATTTTACATCTTGTGATAAGGGCATTATACCACCCCTTTAACTTTTACTAAAGTTTGGTGGTATTGCTGTGGTTCAGATGAAGCTAAAGTACATGCCTTGTATGGGATGCATTATTTCAGCATGAGTCCTACCTGGCCTGGGATTGGTTTGTTTTGAATCTGTAGGAGCTTTTCTTTCAATTTCTTCCAGTTTAAGGATCACTGCCACAAGGGCCCCCAATCACCTCCAGAACAGGTTTTAACTCTTGTCTATGTTCTGACATTGTAAGTCTTTATCTGTGTTGTTTACTGTATGTTTCGCCTCAGTTTTGTTTCCAGCCAATTGCAAAATTTCCCACTTTCTGGTTGTATAGTGTGCCTTGCCTTAGTTTCAGTCTCTGACAGCACGCAATTTACTCCAGGGGTGTCCAATCCTGCTCCTGGAGGGCCACTGTCCTGGAGAGTTTACCATAATTTCGAGATGACAACACATGACTTTCTACTCTGAGCTGGGAATAATGTGTTTCTATGGCAACACTATCAATGCTCAAATGAATCTGCAGTGGTCAGGTGGTACAGCGGTCACAGTACAAGAGCTCACAGAAAATGATCAGCTTACAGGTTGTAATTATGAGTTCTATGAGGACGTAAATGCTTTTTGCAAGTTGAAATCTCATAATTACGATAATTACGACAAGCTGTGGATGCACCTTTTAGCTCCAACCACAATTAAACACACCTGAACCAACTAATCAAGGTTTTTAGGCATACTAGAAACTTCTAGGCAGGTGTATTGCAAGTTCGAGGTAAACTCTGCTGGACGCCCCTTTTTTTTTTACACATGTGAGATCCAATCTGGGGTGCGTTTTCCAAAAGCATTGTTAACCAACTATGCATGCAAGTTCCATTGGAGTCAAGGTACCATTCTGATA
Source organism: Gila orcuttii (assembly GCA_026230005.1). Taxonomy (NCBI): domain Eukaryota; kingdom Metazoa; phylum Chordata; class Actinopteri; order Cypriniformes; family Leuciscidae; genus Gila; species Gila orcuttii. The sequence continues at coordinate 26,125,095 of JAPDVR010000008.1, read as the reverse complement.
TGATGAGCACTTATGAGGAAGAACTAATCGTTGGATTTAACCAAGTTTATTAGACACATCACACAACAAGTCTTATCAAATATTCACAATTTTGTTAGTTTACAATTACCCAATTTCTCATTTCACTCTGTCCTTATTTGTGTATGCACTTATCTTGAACAAGATATGCTTCAGCGCTTTCTATCCGTGAGGGCCAGTCTGGTGAAATAAAACATTATGAATGTTAAGTCATTTAAAATTGCTTTATTTCAAAGTGGTGATGAGTGTGCAGATGACAGACCTAGAAGCCTCAAAGGAAGACAAATTGGGATTGAATGAAGTTTTGCAATCTGTTTGTATTTTGTTTAAAGATTACAAGGGCACATGAAAAAATTAGTGGTGGGGGAAAAAATCGATTCTGTTCGGTATCGCGATATTTTGCGCACGCAATTATATCGATACAGTAGCGCAAAGTATTGCGATATTTAATTATAAAATTATCTGTTTTACTTTCCGGTTTTCTCAGAGTTTAATCTGATCATTTACATTTGCGTATTACATCCACAAGGTGGCGCTTGTTGCGGTGCTTTGTTGTCTACATTCAACAGCAAATTCAAATGAAAATGGCTTCACTATTGGTTGTACACGACGCTCCGTCTTCTTTCAAATCGAAAGTGTGGTTAAATTTCGGTTTTATGATTATTCTCAGGTTTATGTTACTCTATGTCTGCTTTATGTTACTCTATTGTATTTAAATAATTTTAAGTTATGTGCTGGGAGCTCAGTGAGCTTTGTTTGTTTCATAATTTATATTAAATATTACCTGCTAGGTCCTGTCTGTCAGCGCGTTGTCAGTGTCCTCTATTTTTCACTGCTTGAGTACATGGGTTGAAATCCCCCCCTAAACCCTCATTCACTAAGTTAGGCCTATTCCCTAAGTTAGTCCACTAATACTGTTCACTTGAAGGAGTGAATGAAAACAAGTGAGCGAATTCGGTCAGGCGTTGAGCGTAACGTTACATAAGCTGTAGCACATTCGTTAATGCAGTGCAATGTGGGCCAGAGACGAGATCTGACACGCGTCCCATTTTCTCACAAATCTCTATGTTCATTTAAGACTTTATTTCAATAATTTAAGATTGCTCTTATGAGGACACTCGACAAAACGGACATTTTGGCATAATTTGTGTGTTTTATGGTTTGTTCAAGGCCGGAAGAGAACTCGATACTGACGCGCCTTTTCTGTGGGTCGTGTGTGTGTGTGTGTAATACAGGCAGGATTTAACGGATAGTGCTTAATTGCGTTAAACATGTTTAACGCTGTAAACTTTTTTTTGTTTTTGTTGCGGTGCCGCGGTGGGCAAGTGATGAAACCAGTGTTGCGACTGAACACCGTGTAACACCGGTAACACCGACTATAGCAAGCCTAGAGCTCACCATTCATGTGAGAGGTCTCCTATTCAGAGAATAATTATGTCCTGTCCTGTAATAAGGTCCCGTGTCCTGAATGTTCAAGAACAAGTTTTCAAGTTTTTTGCTCTACCCTCCTAAGTTTTTGCACTAGCACTTTTGCACTGTGTAGAAGATAATGTTTACAGAATTAAATGTGACATTTAAAGTGAGTTGAGCGGTCTTATTTTCCTAATTTTTTGTAATGCCTTTGAATAATATGGGGGACATGAATCGCAATATCGCAGAATTGAATCGCAATACTTGCTGTATCGCAATATATTGAGAATCGCAATAATATTGAATCGTGGCCCAAATATCGCAATACTATCGAATCGTCACATTTTTGACAATTCCCACCCCTAGAAAAAATAATGATGCACGCATGGATAAATGATTTATAATAAATTATGCAATATTCCATAAAAAATAAGAATTGTTATTTTGATTTCATGGTGACTTTAATATTTCTCAGAGTAGATTTCCTTACAGGTCATTTAGCAGTCACTTTTATCCAAAGTGACCGACATGCAACAGCAGAAGGGTAAATGAACAAATATTTTTTTTAAACAAACTTTTCAAAATTGATGTAATGCATATTTTTTGAGTCAGGAACAATGTGTGTAAACAATTTTCAATTGTTAAATAGCATTTCAAAGTGTTTAAATGCATCATTTATACAGTTTTTTTGTTACTGTTATAATTTTATTGTGAAATCTTAGCAAAGTATCCCTAGAGCAGGGGTGCCCAATCCTGCTCCTGCTGATCACTGTCCTGCACAGTTCATCTCCAACCCAGTTCATCTCCAGCACATTCTAGTGGCCAGGTATTTAGGCTACGTTTACACATAGCCGGGTATTTAGAGAAACGAATATCCCCCCCGTTTTCAATAATAACATCGTGCACACAACCCGCATAAATACGCCGTGAGCGCCATCATAACTATGCCAAACCTATGGGCGGCAGTGTAGGGAGAAGGATAAAGCCATGCAAGCGAATCAGAATCCTCAGAATCGACAAGAGAGAACCTAAAACCCCGTTTCTCCCAGTTCACACGGCAACACATAACTGGCGTTTTCAGAAATCTCCACTTTGGCCGGAGTTTTTAGAAATAATCGTTTTCTGTGATAAAAACGGGGTTTTCGTGTAAATGAGAGGCCAAACCGCAGGGAAATATCTGCGTTTTCCCTTTGTGTAAACGGGGCCTTAGTATCTTTAGTATTCAATGTTACTTTTAAAGACAGAAAAAAATTCTAGCATATACAATTAAATGCATAACTACGGTATTCACAGTCTAGGTTTCAAACGTTTGTTTACTTTGACCTATTATTAATTGGTTTAAACAAGAATTTACATGGTTGCACCACCTGATGAATATCAGTTGTGCCACCTGACAACATTAATAATGATAAACTAAGCTGGAATAAACTAAATACTGTTTTTTATTTTAATTATAAAAGTAAAATACAAATACAAGTGTTTTAGTCAACAGTCTCTATTGAAGTAAAAGTATTAAATTGATCAAAAACAGAATAAATCACATGACATCACATTCGGAATGGACTGAAAAGGCTACAGTGCAATAGATTTGTTAGATGTACTGTAATTGTGATTGAATAACAGCAGTCATGTTTTATTTTGATACAAAATTATTATAAATCACACATTAAAAATGCTTTCATCAAAATGTTTAAAATATTAAATGCAAAAATGGAACACTGTATAATAACTACTAATATTCATCTCTTTTCTTTTTGCAATATCTGCTTCTCTTGCTGACAGATCATTTTTAATGCGCTCCCTGTGTCGTGCTGAGTTCTTAATCCCACTTTATTTTCATTCATTAATTTATCCTTATACAACCTTCTAGTGTCATAGGGCTGGAGCATATCCCAATTTCTTAGGCCAGAGGCAGGGGAAAGCACCCTGGAAAGATGGCCAGTCCATCACAGGGCTCTCTTACACTCTTGTCCCGGTTGGTATACTGGAGTATCCGCTCTTCTGGTGTTGCCCTGGCTCTTGTGCCTCCTGACCGCTCTCTGCAGATAGACATGAGCTGAGTCCCAGACCCTCTCGCTCCTCCTAAACCAGTTGTCCACAGCTGGAACTTCTGAAGGCTCTCCTGACCAGGGAAACAGGTGCTGTTGGAAACCGAGTACTCACTGGAACGGTGTGAGAACAGTGGTAGTTGTCGAAGAGTGTTCTGTGCGTACTCGGCAAAGTAATGTATCAACTCCTGCTGTGTTGGTGACTGTGGCAATATGAACTCAGGAAGTGGCTGATCTCCTGTATCTTCTGTTCTCTTTGTTCATTGGATTGTGGATAGTAACATTAAGACAGACTCACTGGCACACCTAGAAACTGGAAAAACGCCTTCCACACCCTGGAAATGAATTGTGGGCCTCTGTCGGACACAATGTCTTCAGGTAAGATGAAGTTTCTGAACATGTGATAGAATAGTGGCTGTTGGGAGGTTCTTCATTGGGATAAGACGGCAAGCTTTGGAGAACCTATCGACTGCCACAAGAATACATGTGAAAGAATCAGATTCTGGAAGGTCTGTGATGAAATACTCCTAGGTGTGACCAGGGTCATTGAGGTATGGCAAGTGGATGCAATTTACCTTCAGGAAAGTGACAAGGAGATTTGGAGATGGCACAGGTGGGACATCTTTGCACATAGCACTGAACATCCTGGGTCATATGGGGCCATTAGGTCCGATTGGGGAGGACCGGGAGGGTTTGCTGACTGCCTGAGCCTAAGGAAGACTGTACAGAGTCTATGAGGGTAAGGCGCAGGGCTGATGAAACATCTCCCAGATTGAGTTGCCTCTGCAATCCATTCGTCCAGATCCCGCTAGATGGCTGGAGGGAGGATGGATTCTGGAGCCACAGGTGGTACCACAGGAGAATGTAAACGGGTTAAAGTGTCAGCCTTGATGTTCTTATCCCAAGGTCTGTAGGTGACCTTGAAGTTTAATCGATTGAAGAATAAAGCCCAGTGAACTTGTCGAGGTTGAAGCGACGGGCTTCCAGGAGGAATTCTAGCTTAAGGTGGTCTGTGATCCCTATGACCTCAAAGGGATGTTTGGCTCCCTCCATCCAATGTCACCATTCCTTAAGCGGCAGTCTGATGGCTAGCAACTCTCTGTTGCCGATGTCATAGTTCTGCTCCGCTATGGATAATTTCCTTAAAAAGAAGGCACATAGATGGAGCTTTGGTGGATTCTCCTGCTGCTGAGACAACAGAGCCCCCACACCTTATGTGGAGGCATCCACCTCAACCAATAAGGCCAGTTTAGGATCTGAATGTATGAGTGTGGGGGCGGTAGTGAAAGCTTCCTTGAGTTGATGGAATGTGGATGTGGCAGCAGGTGTCCAGGAAAGAGACTTGGGCTTATTGCAGAGCAAGGTTGTGAGTGGTGAGGAAATCTTACTGAAATCTGCAATGAATTGACGGTACAAATTTGCGAATCCCAATAATCTCTGTAGAAGAAGGAAGTGGCCAATTTTAGACTGCTTTTACCTTCCCCTGGTTCATCTTAACTCCCGAAGCATCAATGATGTAGCCCAAAAACTGGATAGATGATTGATGAAACTCACACTTCTCTAGTTTAAATAGACGCGGTTCTCTCTCAGCCGTTGGAAGGACCTGTGCAACGTGAAAGCAATGGTCGGCTTCATTCCAGAAATAGATCAGGATGTCATCTATGTAGACGATCACAAAATGATGTAGATAATCCTGGAACACCTCATTCATAAATCCTTTGTAAACTGAAGGTGAGTTGGACAGGCCATATGCCATAATGAAGCGCATATGAAGATTGTGACATCCCTCATCATCTCCAAGGTAGACAGGACCAGTTGAAGCAGGTACCTGTATTTGATGGTGTTCTTGTTGAGAGTGATAGTCGATAAAGGGCTGCAAGCCTCCTTCCTTTTTTGACACGAAGAAGAAACTGGAAGCGGCAGGGGATGTAGAAGAGCGGATGTATCTCTGATGCTTTGCCTTTCCTCCATGGCCTTCTGCTCAGGAATGAATAGTGTGTAGATCCTGCCCTTTGGAAACTGGGCCCCAAGCTGCAGCTCAATAGCACAGTCCCATGGCTGATGAGGTGGTAATTTTGATGCCAACTGCTTGCTAAACACATCCTGGAACGGCCAGTATTCTGTTGGAATCTCCACCTTAGTTTTGAATTTTCAGTTGCGCCACCTGACTTCCTGGTTGCGCCACCTAATTTTTGCAACTCATTTAGCATTAACAGGCTTCTACTTGGATACCTGTATTAGCTTTGGCCTTTTCTAGCAAGCTCATACAAAGTATTTTTAAATGCAAAAAAGAAGTTTATGATAAAGTAGCATTTTTCTAGTTTTACAGGTTGTACCACCTGACATGAAAGGTGTTCCAATATACCCATACTTGAAAGTAGCTTTTTTGCCTTTTCTCTCTGCCACGAGGATCAATTGTGGTCCTCTGGATGCTGCATTATCATGCTTACTTTTATTACATTTGAGAATATACAAATTAGTTTTTCATTTATCTCAACAGCTTTAAAACTATACTTATATATTTATAATTTGTTTAGATGAAGGACTTCAAACATACAATTATGCCATGGTATTTTATTTTGAATATCTTGTCATTAAAACCCAATTTTAAATAGTTTTCTTAGTCTGTTCATTTGCACGGACGTTTGCACTACCTTACATTTAGGGGTTAGGGTTAGAACAAACATAACATAATATTTATTATTTGAATCAGTATCAGCGCTATGCAAAGTGATGCACATTTTGTTTTTGACCACTGAAAATGAGTACAATTTAACAATTTATTCTTGGGGCCATATTGAGATCCCCATATCGCTGGAATTAAGGGCCATAAAAATGAAGATACCTAAAGAAAAGTTTGTTAAAAAACAAAATCTAAAAGGACATTAAGATATCCTTAACACTTGAGTTACAGGTAAATTGAAACGTCTTTTTCCCATTTTTTTTTAACTGTCATCGTGGCAACAAAGAATGCTAAAGTCAAGAGATTTAACTAACAGACCTATCTCTGTGTACAAATAAAATAATGATGCTGCCATCTTTCTAAAGTCATTTTTAACCTTCTATAATTTGGCTCTAAATCTCAGGTGAAAATTTTAAGTTTGACCCCCTTCGACAAAACTCAATAAATATTAATCCATGACATTTAATATTTTGGCTTTCTTCATTAACCTAGTTATTAAGATATAATCCTTGTCACAACTAGCACCAATCTCCTATATTAGACAAAAATAAAGCAGTCAAAGCCATGGTTTGCAGTGATTTTGGAACAGCTAAGGGGAGTTGTTAAACCCGGCTTCACAGGGATTATTGCATTTAAAAAACAGTTACTACATAGGTTTCATAAATAAACGCAGCAACAAAAATTTGATAATTTATTGGTAACAAATAATAATTCATCCACCAAGCAATGTAGTTCTTCAGCTAGGCTATGTTTAGCAGAATCGTCGTCAAACAACACAGACACAGTGACACAATACTAGCGTAAAGAGGTCGTCAGGGTATTTTACAAAGACTTTGAACACAGCTCAGGCAATCAGATTTGAAGAAACTTTTGTTTTAAAAATAAACTTTTTATCACTAAGAAGTCTCAGAGTGCTTGCAATGGTTAGAACAATGATTAGGTCCACCTGAATCATCAGACCATCAATCTTTTGATGCAGTCCAACATATGTTTCACCTTGGTGGCATTCATGCAGGGCATTTAGACAGGGTGTGGTTGAAGTATGCTATGTGTGCAACATTGTTAAAATGTAATTACTTTCGTTTCGTTTCTACATATAAACACAACAGTGTGTGGACGGCCTGCTGATTGAGAGCTCTATAAAAAACATTGATTCCTACTATCTATAGTCTGTCTGTAAAGTAGTATTTGTAAGTGATGTGCTGGAAAGCAGTAAAGCACACAGACATTCATAACAACTTCTTTACATGCTTACACTGAGAACATAAGCAAAAAGATTGTGTTTTGTTTCCATGTCAGTGTTGCGGGACATGTTTAATATTTGAATTCTTAAAGGGATAGTTCACCCAAAAATGAAAACTGCTTTCTTTAATCACAAGCTGCTGTACCACAAATAAAATAAGAAAATATCTTGAAAATTGCACATGGTCACTTGTGGACATTTGATTATTAGGCAGGTGCATCCAACTTTGCATTTCTTCTTCATGCAAAGTCTTACTATCCTGTCTGCCGCCTTTGAAAGTCTTCAGGCATTGTTGGTCTCTTTTTGGTAATGCTACAGTATGGATTTTGTTGTCCATAATGTTGGACCTGTTCCTGGAACTGGGATTTCCACTGTCTACTGCCTGCATATTGAATTTCTTGAATTTAGACACTACTTAAACATGTTGATTTCCAGTATAGTCTCTTGCTTGAGAACGTACAGGTCTTCCCCTATACGGACTTTTTTAAATGTGGGTGTAACAGTTTAAATGAACCTGGAAAGCCCCAAAATTTGCCATTTTGTCTCTTGAATGGGTTATTAATAATAATGCTTAAAAAAATGAAAATTACCCCATGATTTACTCAAGTCATCTGTATATGACATTCTTCTTTCAGACGAATACAATCTATATTAAAAAATGTCCTGGCTCTTCCAAGCTTTATAATGGCAGTGAATGGCCGAATGTTTTGAAGTCCATAAAAGTGCATCCATCCAACATAAAAGTGCTCCACACGGCTCCGGGGGTTAATAAAGGCCTTTTGAAGCGATGGCATGCGTTTGTGTAAGAAAAATATCCATATTTAACACGTTACAAACTGTTATCTCTAACGTCCGCTAACTGTCGTACGCGCGTTCATGAGAGACTGGCGTTCCAGTGTATGACAAACCCAGTTCGTTTTAGAGTTCTAATTCGCGGCCGGTGTTTTGTTTTGCTCTATCCTCTGTTCTTCCGCGTTCGTCACCGGGGCCTACGCTACACCATACGTCATACGCTGGAACGCCAGTCTCTCATGAACAGTTGTATGACAGTTAGCAAAAGTTAGAGATTACAGTTTGTAACGTGTTAAATATGGATATTTTTCTTACACAAACGCATCGCTTTGCTTCAGATATAGCCTTTATATGCCATTATAAAGCTTGGAAGAGCCAGAACATTTTTTAATATAACTCCGATTGTATTCATCTGAAAGAAGAATGTCATATACACCTAGTACATATAATATACATATACATCACAAATTATGGATTAATTTTCATTTTTGGGTGAACTATCCCTTTAAGTTAGCTTTTACATATTCATAGTCAAACGTATTGTAAATTTCAGAATGCACATCATAGTCAGGTATGTCAATTTAAAAATTATAAACTATAAATACAACTGTATTTACACAACAATCAATTAATATTTATGATTTCCTTCTAAAGTTGTCTTTTGGAGTCTGACTGTTGGGAACACTGAACACTGATTAACCAATCGCAGTAACGTTGTCACTATACAGGATGGCACATCACATTTCCCAATAGTCTCTGTTATAACTATTCAACCCATTTGAGTTATTAAATATTTAATATATTACATATTGACTGTGACACATGGGTGGTTTCTCCAGCAGCTATGCACAATTACAAGACCCCTGCTGGCCAAACCGTCACCAAATATTATTAGAGGAGAAAAACAAATGGGTTTATATGCATTATATATTACTGTATTATATATGTAACAAAATATAAAACAAAAAATATATAAATGCCTTAAATAATATATGGTGCATGTAGAATAATAATAACATTAATAAAAAATAAATTAACAAAAAAACGTCTTATAATCTTCAGTGGAGCATTTAAAATCTCAGATAGTTCCCCCAGGAAGTTGATAATTTATTAATTTTTTGATTCATCAATAGAAATTATACAATAATATTATATAAAAATATTTTATTGTGCATAAGTCCAGTAGGTGGCAGTGTAGCTGCACTTCAAAGTGGCGTCAAAGCATGTTCACTGCTCGTTAGACTCATAGACATAATATATACATAGACGCCCTATTGGCTACTGGAGCGTACGTCAACGGCGCCGCCATATCAAGGAGGGCAACTTTCCTATACCTCTCATTATGGGAATTGAGAAAAATGCCTGTTTCGTGCGCTGCGTGGGGCTGTACAAGTCGCCACACAATTGAAAACAGATTTCGGGGAATTACCTTTCACAAACAAGACTGACAAATTTGTTTTGGTTGTATTTGGTCATTATATAATAAGTAATAGAAACGTACACCAAGTACAAACCACTATAATCGGCTGATAAATGTAAACGTTATTATTGTTTTTATCCAGGAAAACCGCAGCTCACCCGTTTACTTGCATTTGATTACAGTGCAGTCTTGCCCTCAGCAAAATGGCGGACACGTTGACGTATCGCAGCAACGCTCCAAAGCGGCCAATAGGGTGTCTATGTATATATTATGTCTATGGTTAGACTAACGCACATGAAATAATGCATGCATAAACAAATAATACATTACTAAGTAACATAAATTGTAACTTAAAACAAAAATAGAACAAGTAGACTTAATAATAAATATAAACTAATCATATGATGATTCACACAGAGTTTGTGGGAGTGCGTTTTCCTCAATAAATAAGCCGATTCAAACTTTTTACTAATTAAAAAAATCTTTTAACAATATTTTACCGAAAAACGTTTGCATATTGCCTTAAATGTTAAATATAATGTAAACCTATTTTATATGTAATTTTAAGGCTAGCTAGCCTATTTGTTTCTTTTACTTCTAATATTAAAGTACAGTAAGAAAAACTAACAAAGTATAATATATATATAGGTAGTAAGCCACATTACATTTAGACTAACCAATTAAGTTTTTTCTGTATCATTATTTTCCTATTAAAATTATGAACATTTTTAACAGTGCAGTAAAGTAAAAATAGTTACATAAAAGAAAGCTTTAATGTATTTTATGTAAAATTCAACAGTACAGTCCCTGACAAAAGTCTTGTCGCTCATCTATTTTGTAGAAACACCTGCTATTAACCTGACTTTTAATGAATCAATTGGTGTTAGAAATAGCTCATATGAAAAGCTGAAACCCTCCCAAATGATGTTTAATGCACTGAAATAAATTAGTTTCACTGAAAAAAGTTTTATCATTTAAACAAGACAGAAAGGTCAAATTTTGGCAAGACAAAAGTTTTGTCGCCTATACAGAAATTGAACAAATTTACTGCAAATACAAAAATATGTCAGCAAATTAAGTAGTGGTGCTGTGAGATCCAAATTTAATATCTTAAATTTATTATATCTTAAAATATCCATGCGGTTTGGCAAGGATTCATACAATTTATTGAAGTCATCAGGAATAGCAAAGATAGCAGTCTTGCATGCCTCCCAGAGTTCATCAATATTCTTTGGTTTCGTCTTCCATGCTTCCTCTTTCATCCTACCCCACATATGCTCAATGATGTTCATGTCTGGTGACTGGGCTGGCCAATCCTGGAGCATCTTGATCATCTTCGCCTTGAGGAACTTTGATGTAGAGATGGAAGTATGCGATGGAGCACCATCCTGCTGCAGAATTTGGCCTCTTTTATGGTTGGGAATATAAGAGGTAGCTAAGATTTCTTGGTATTTTGTTGCCTTGTAATGTTGCCTTCCACCCTGCAGATCTCTCGCACACCCCCATACTGGATGTAACCCCAGACCATGATTTTTCCACCACCAAACTTCACTGTTTTCTGGATGAATCTCGGATCCATGCGGGCTCCATAGGTCTCCTGCAATATTTGCGACGACTGTGGTGTAATTCAACAGAAGATTCATCTGAAAAATCCACCTTCTTCCACTTTTCCAGCGTCCATCCTTTTAGCAGGCTGTGGGCCTTGGCAAATGCCACACGGTTTTTCAATTGTCTTTTGTTTAGTGCTGGCTTCTGGGCACTGATTCGACCATGGAGGCCATTTCGAGACAGAATCCGACAAACTGTTCTGGTTGACAGGGACTTCAGGTGACCAGGTCTCGTGGAGCTCTGCTGCAGTGGAAAATGGGCTGGCCTTGGATTTTCGAGCCAACAAACGGTCCTCTCGAGCAGTTGTCTTGCAGGGTCTGCCTGACCTGGGCTTGTCAAAAATGTCTCTAGTGTCTTCAGATGTTTTTTTTATCCTCTGTACTTGACGCTGAGACACATTGAAGGTGTCTGCCACATCAGCAGTGGATCTGGTCTTCAGCCTCTTGATAATCAAAACTTTAGTCTCAGGGTGAATCTTAGGCATGTTTGCAGAGGTCTAGCTGCAGTTGATGTGAAGGTCTAGTGTACTGGGGTTGTTTTTATACACACCTGAGACCTAATTGATCCATTATTAGTCACAGGTGAAGCTCAAATGACAAGGCGACAACACTTATGTCTTTGCAAAAATTGACTCAGTGGGCTTTACCAAGCTGTGAATATTAGAATACTTTTTGACAGTTTCGTTTTGCACTGAAACATTATTACAAAAGCTGTTGGGATTAAAATGAGCCATTTCTTGTAAAAAAAAATCTTGATTAGAAATATATTTCAGCGGCACTTCAGGTCAATTTGTACACAAGCGACTAGACTTTTGTCAGGGACTGTAGAACAAGTCATTTTCTATGGACATTTTCTGTGTCATGACCGTTAGGTGGCGTAACGTGGCATAATTTTAGTCGCCTCCAAGATTTTGACACGAGGAAGAGCGTTTTCCGCCTAAGGCGGGGTCACCGTCTCTGTTGGCAAAGTTTGGCTGCAGAGACTGAGAGCGGTCGGCAAGATCAGCATAAGTACATCGAGTATAAATCCCGAATCATCCGTTTTCTATCGCTTGCAGCCGCTTGAGCGTACAGTTTCGCGTGCGGCTGACGTGATCTGACTGCAGTCATGTCCGAGGACCCGAGCTCTCAACCTTGGTCTATCGACAAGGATGACTATGAGCTACAGGAGGTGATCGGTGAGCTAACCCATCACACATCAGCAGCTAGATCACAGGAATGGTTGAATAAAGGAGAGTAAGACATATGTGTTAAGACCTCTTGGGCCCAGATGGTCTGTGTTATTTGAGATCTCCATCAGTAATTGAGTCATCGCGCCTGGAAGATGTTCAGTCTGTGTTAGCCATGCTAGCTAGCTAAGTTACCCGAAATGCCAGCGGATTGTAATGCTTGCGGACAATGGCTGATTTACTGATTGATTTTAGGATTTTAACGTGATATATGATATGACATATGGGGTGCTTGGTGGTTAAAGAAACATTACAATTGAAAACTTGCTTCCTGGCTAGTTTGGTGTCAAACTGATTCATATAACGTTCATGTTTTCTAGATGAAGGTTTGACGTATTATGGGAACACTTTAACTAACTAGTTAACTTCTGATCACATAACCAGAGCTGATTTTCTTGTCCTGGGACGTTTAATTTAGTTTTTTCGGCTCCCTTTGGCAGAGGAAGTTGTCATTAAGCAGAAGGATAAAGACATATGAAAATCAGTTGTTTAAATAGAAGTTTAGAATATTCTGAAATGAATATTTTTTACATCATCTGTTTGAATTGGCATTATGGGCACAATTTAATAAACACCCCATTATATTGTTTAAATAAAAAGGTTTCAATAGCTAATTTCATTTATGCAGTGAGGATACTATGACTTTCAGTCATCTTCTGTAACATTTTGCTAATATGCTATTTTATATGCTTTGTTTAAGTCTTTTGGTTATATCACTAAATTTGCTATCTTTTTGCTGTTATATAGGGAGTGGAGCAACAGCTGTGGTCCAGGCGGCATATTGCAAACCCAGGAAGGAGAAGGTGGCCATTAAACGCATCAATCTTGAGAAATGCCAGACCAGCATGGATGAGCTCCTGGTAATGTCTGCTTACTGCTCATAAAATAAGACAAACAGTGTTTGATTAGGATGAAGTCTCAGTTTAAACTGGTTATTTATGGATGGTAGTTTAGTTGCCTCACTCGCTTTAGAAGCATAATGTGGATTGGACTAAAATCAATCTTTACCACTATTACAGCATATTAGGTTTTCAAGTTATCAGATAAAAATATACCATACCTGTATGTGTATGTATGTATGTGTGTATATATATATATATATATATATATGGCCACTTTATGATAGAAATGCTACAGCCCACTGTAATTTCTTGAAAAAGAATATGTGGACATCAAAAGATGCAAACTCAGAGCGAGGGTTTAACTTTAATTTTGAAATCACGATGCACAGTTTGCATATTTAGAAACATATTGATGTATTCTGTTGTTTTGTCATAGATTTATAAATTATTTACCTTACAAATCTGATGAAATGCCGGAAATGAAATCCGTTCCCAGATGAACATTATAAGCAACTCAAACTCGCAGAGATGGAGTTTGAGACACTTGATGCATGTAAATGTTATTAGTTCATGTGGAGCAGCATTTACTGTGAACAGAGCCTCTCACAGATTGCAATTGAGGATTTTTTTAAATTGAGTACACGAATTTAATCGAGGAATCGTGACAGCCCTAATAAATATATATATCTATATAAAATGTATATTCTATATTATGTTTTTTTTTAATTAATGTTCCTGAGTCTACACAGAATCTTTGCATTATGTAAATAATCTTTTAACAAAAATAGATGGGATAGGTTGAGACAAACTCCACAAAAATACTAAATACTAATCCTAAAACAATTTTGTTGTCTGCAAGCACAAATGACTGTCAGTTTTAGAAAAATTATGCAACGTACATCTGCTTCAGGGTCTGTTCTGTTCAGCTCGGTAAATGATTCAGGGTCACGCTCATGATGTAACCCGGGTCATGTGCAAGGTAACCACATGTCTGTCAATCAGAGGAAGATTAAACTGGCACAGACACAAGGAAAGACTTTTCTGGTTTGTGATTAAATTATCAGAGTTGAATGTCCTATGAGACAGGACTATTTACCGAATGTCTTAAGTTCTGTTGAATAAAACTCATCAATGGCCTTGAAGTAATTTGAGGTTCTGGTTGAGCAGTCAGGAGCAATGGAGCAATACTTAACATTATATCTAGATTTAAACAGTTCTGCTTCCTAACATTTTTTTTTTCTCCTTTTATTTTTTTTAGAAAGAGATCCAGGCAATGAGTCAGTGCCATCACCCAAATATTGTGTCTTATTACACCTCCTTTGTGGTCAAGGATGAGCTTTGGCTGGTCATGAAGTTGCTCAGTGGCGGTGAGTTACTTAATTGTTTAAATGCATGTCTTGAATAAATAAAGACAAAAAGATAAAGTTATTAATTGGTCTTTTAAAAAGTAAAGTACTGCATAATAGAGTATCCTTCCACTTGTGTCTGTTTTCAGGCTCAGTTCTGGATTTTATTAAGTACATAATTTCTAAAGGGGAGCACAAATCAGGTGTCATGGATGAGTCCAGCATTGCCACCATACTAAAAGAGGTGCTAGAAGGTCTCGATTATCTGCACAAAAATGGTCAGATTCACAGGTAAATGTATATGCCATGGTTTGGTTATATAATTACGTTTATGTGTGCTTTCTATTCTTAATTTTGTTAATTTGAGTCATCAAGCAGCACACTGATCTGTTTTTCTCTCGGTACAGAGACGTGAAGGCTGGAAATATTCTTTTAGGAGAGGACGGCTCTGTTCAAATTGCAGGTGGAGTTTCACTCTTAATACATAATTTTTTTCTTCCAACGATTATTGACAATTACGTAGCTTAATAGTACGAGTTAAGTATAATATATACAGGTCCTTCTCAAAAAATTTGCATATTGTGATAAAGTTCATTATTTTCCATAATGTAATGATAAAAATTAAACTTTCATATATTTTAGATTCATTGCACACCAACTGAAATATTTCAGGTCTTTTATTGTTTTAATACTGATGATTTTGGCATACAGCTCATGAAAACCCAAAATTCCTATCTAAAAAAATTTGCATATTTCATCCGACCAATAAAAGAAGTGTTTTTAATACAAAAAAAGTCAACCTTCAAATAATTATGTTCAGTTATGCACTCAATACTTGGTCGGGAATCCTTTTGCAGAAATGACTGCTTCAATGCGGCGTGGCATGGAGGCAATCAGCCTGTGGCACTGCTGAGGTGTTATGGAGGCCCAGGATGCTTCGATAGCAGCCTTAAGCTCATCCAGAGTGTTGGGTCTTGCGTCTCTCAACTTTCTCTTCACAATATCCCACAGATTCTCTATGGGGTTCAGGTCAGGAGAGTTGGCAGGCCAATTGAGCACAGGAATACCATGGTCAGTAAACCATTTACCAGTGGTTTTGGCACTGTGAGCAGGTGCCAGGTCGTGCTGAAAAATGAAATCATCTCCATAAAGCTTTTCAGCAGATGGAAGCATGAAGTGCTCCAAAATCTCCTGATAGCTAGCTGCATTGACCCTGCCCTTGATAAAACACAGTGGACCAACACCAGCAGCTGACATGGCCCCCCAGACCATCACTGACTGTGGGTACTTGACACTGGACTTCAGGCATTTTGGCATTTCTTTCTCCCCAGTCTTCCTCCAGACTCTGGCACCTTGATTTCCGAATGACATGCAAAATTTGCTTTCAAATGAGCAAACAGTCCAGTGCTGCTTCTCTGTAGCCCAGGTCAGGCGCTTCTGCCGCTGTTTCTGGTTCAAAAGTGGCTTGACCTGGGGAATGCGGCACCTGTAGCCCATTTCCTGCACACGCCTGTGCACGGTGGCTCTGGATGTTTCTACTCCAGACTCAGTCCACTGCTTCCGCAGGTCCCCCAAGGTCTGGAATCGGTCCTTCTCCACAATCTTCCTCAGGGTCCGGTCACCTCTTCCCGTTGTGCAGCGTTTTTTGCCACACTTTTTCCTTCCCACAGACTTCCCACTGAGGTGCCTTGATACAGCACTCTGGGAACAGCCTATTTGTTCAGAAATTTCTTTCTGTGTCTTACCCTCTTGCTTGAGGGTGTCAATGATGGCCTTCTGGACAGCAGTCAGGTCGGCAGTCTTACCCATGATTGCGGTTTTGAGTAATGAAACAGGCTGGGAGTTTTTAAAAGCCTCAGGAATCTTTTGCATGCGTTTAGAGTTAATTAGTTGATTCAGATGATTAGGTTAATAGCTTGTTTAGAGAACCTTTTCATGATATGCTAATTTTTTGAGATAGGAATTTTGGGTTTTCATGAGCTGTATGCCAAAGTCATCAGTATTAAAACAATAAAATACCTAAAATATTTCAGTTGGTGTGCAATGAATCTAAAATATATGAAAGTTTAATTTTTATCATTACATTATTGAAAATAATTAACTTTATCACAATATGCTAATTTTTTGAGAAGGACCTGTGTATATATATATTTTTATGATTTCAAAGGATTGCTGAATATTCTTATTTGAATATGCTGTTAGATTCCCTTCATAGTGTTTATTTACTCTATGCAGAATGTTATACTTGGAGGGAAAAAGTGGTTTCTTTTTTCATTACGCAAATAGAAAAAAGGCGAGATATTTTCCGATCGGCCTGTCAAAGTCTGTAATTGGCCTCTAGATGCTCTTTTCCTGGACTAGAAAGGTTCAGATTTAATCAGAGGTAGTGCTTGGCCTGAAAAAACATAATGCAGTGATCTTGGATCAGATGATTCATAGTTTTGTTGTCTTTTTGTTGTCTGTGAAGACTTTGGTGTCAGTGCCTTTTTAGCAACTGGTGGAGACATGACTAGAAACAAAGTGAGGAAGACATTTGTAGGAACTCCATGCTGGATGGCCCCTGAGGTGATGGAGCAGGTTAGTGTTGTCCCGGCTGTTCCTACTTTGCCTTTCATATATTTTGGAAACTGAATGGCTTTGTAATGAGAGAATTAAAATGTGTTTGCTCCCTCGCAGGTTAGGGGTTATGATTTCAAAGCTGATATCTGGAGTTTCGGGATCACAGCTATTGAGTTGGCAACTGGGGCTGCTCCATATCACAAATATCCTCCAATGAAGGTGAGCAGCAAGTCACTGTTTCTGTTCAGTTGATAGAGAATCTGCTATGAAACCTGTCAATAGAGTGCTGAAGAAATGAGTCGCATTTTAGACTTCTAAGTCAGTGGTTTTTTTTTTTTTTTTTTTTTTTTTTTTTTACAAGTTTTTGCTTAAATGCCTGAAATAAGGTTGCTGTTTGTTAAACACAAGCTCAAAGTATTTTCATGTTTTATTTTATGATAAAATGCATCAATAATGTCCTCTCATTGTTTCTTTTAAGCTTTTATGTCTTGAAAAATGTGGTTGCTAACAAGTGGCTAAATGGGACCATAGAAGGACATTAAGCGTTCTCACGCTGAGCAGGAAAATGCACTATTCTACTTTTATAGTCTTGTGTTAACTCATCAAGCAGGTGGACCATACTATCAAACTTTCCAACGTGTAGCCTAGATTTCAAATAAAAAAATGAAAGAGTTGTAAGCTTAGTGGTGATGACTTTAAAGTCATGCTAGTCGTGTTATAGTTTACATTAGCTTTTTATTTCTGACAATTGTATTTGGGCTTCAAAATTAATTTGTGAAGATTAGCTTGACGTACAACTTGTAAGATACAAATTTTTGTCAGGGAACCAGGGTAATGCTAACTTATCAATGGCCTACAGTAAAACATCATCTCTGCACTACTCTATAGCAACAACAGTCATTCAGCCTATGGTTGCTTAATGTTTTTGTCTATACTTTTTCCACAGCAATAATTTGTCTTGGTCTGTCTTGATTTCTTTCCCACTTCTTTTGGTTTAGGTTCTCATGTTAACTCTGCAGAATGACCCTCCGTGTCTAGAGACTGGAGTTACAGATAAAGAAATGGTTAAAAAATATGGTAAATCCTTTCGCAAGATGATTTACTTGTGCCTCCAGAAGGATCCAGAAAAACGGTAGTGCATTTATTTCCCAAAAGTTCAAAAATTCTGTGTTCGATTATGGTCAGAAAAACTTTAGTTTTTGGTCTTATTATTAAAATTCAGCTTTCTTCAACAGGCCTACAGCTGCGGAACTTTTAAAACACAAGTTCTTCACAAAAGCCAAGGTAAGATACTGTAACCCAAAGTTGCAAATTTACAGAGAATGACTATAGTAGTTACATTTTACATTCCCATTCTAGTAATCTAAGTTCACAAATGTGTATTCCATTTTACATAATTGCTGCTTCCAGCGGGTCAGTTATTATTTAGATTGGCTACAGTCATTGTCGCCTAAACGTTCTCAAATCACTGATCTAGAATGACTGGTTTACTGTAACAAATACTCAGGATTAGAGTTTCTAAAGGCCATTTCCTGCTCATGGGATACATGCCATATTGTAACAAATACAGTGCTGCCTCAGCAGACTTTTTCCTAGCGGCTCAGTGGCAGTAAACAGGGTGGCCTGTACGGCACTGCAGTGCTGCATTACGACCCACAGAGGATGCTGTCTCTGCCGATTGTCTCAAATGTCTTTTTTTACAATAGTGGACCTTGAGTTCAGTTTTCTACCAAATTATTAAGCATCAAAAATTATTTATAATAATAATGTGAATGGTTATATTTATAACAATTTTTTTCCGCAATTCCTTCACAGAACAACGAATACTTGAATGAAAAATTGCTGGAGAGGGCGCCGACAATAGGAGAGAGATCAAGGAAGGTGGGTGACAAATTTACTGACCGAATATGATGTATAAATAATGAATTGAGAATAGAAGTTGTGCTTTAAGTAGTTTTGTGCATGTAAATTTATATGTGAATAGGTGCGGAGGGTTCCAGGTTCCAGCGGTCGGCTCCATAAGACTGAGGATGGAGAGTGGGAATGGAGTGATGATGAGCTGGATATGGAGAGTGAGGAAGGGAAGGCAGCAGTGGCCGCTTTACGGGTAGATGCTTGTCTGCTACACCATTACCTAATGGCTGTTTTAATCTAGTCTGTGGATCTGGATAAAGCATGTTTTAAGTCTTTGAATTGTCTTTTCTTAGTCACCCAGAGTAAAGGAGGAGGCTGTGCAAAATGCAGAGGTGAGAGTTCACTTCTGCTTCTTGCTTTCTGAATTACTCCAGAACCATTCTCATGAAAATATTGTTTCTGCTTCTTTCAAAGATCTTTCCAGCGGATCCATTAAGCTTCCTGCAGCCAGTCGCTGCAGGACAGTCTGAAGTGCTACGTGTTGCAGATGACACTGCCACAATATCAGTGTCCTCTCCAGGCTCCCAGGTGAGCTCTACTGTATTAAGTTCCTTCTGTGACAATAGTATCAGCAGTAAGCTTGACCTAACAAGTGCTCTTGGTTTATAATTTAGTTAGAATTTTTTTAGATACTGAAATTGTATCCCTATAGGCTGTTGGCGCACCTACTGTGACAGGGCAGGACTCGGCCAAAATCCCCATCAGCCTGGTCCTAAGATTAAGGTATTTTAACATTATAGTGACTTACTGATGATGACTATCAGTGGATCAGCAGGTTAGAGGTAACCATACCGTTTGAGGACAGTTAGTAAAGTTGTTCCACAGGGTTGTGTTGGCACACTCATTCTTTTTCCATCATATAAAAATACAAGCAGTTATCCCAGTAACTTTATTGTAAGAGGTTTGGATGAAACTGCTATAATTGTTTTTTTGTTTTTTTATAAATAAAAATATTTTAGTTTATCACTCAGAAATAGAAAGGTTTTTAGAGCGTTGGTGCTGCGTTTAAGTGCCTTGCAGTGTTAAGTAAAACTATTACAAATATTTTTCGCTCAAATCGAGAATCCAAAACTGACATAATATTGAAAAATAAATATTATATGAATAATTATAGCTTTAAGAACTTAAATTATAGAAATGTTGCTTTGGCAACTAACTGAAATAAAGTTGAATTAGTACCAAAATTACAAAAAATTACTTAAACTTTAGATAAAATGAAAACTGAAAATATAAAAAGTCATTTCCAGGTCTGGATGTATGGAAAATATTTGTGTTTCAAGTAGTGATGCACGATATATCGGCCGCCGATATAATATCGGCCGCCGATATAATATCGGCCGATATGGTCAATTTTTTACACATCGGTATCGTTCCGATGTCAAAATAGGGCCGATGTGAACAGGCCGATAATCATTCCTGTGTATTTGACGTGTGTGTTGGCTTATGTGGGGGCGGGGATGTTTGTTTTTGCACGCGCGCATACATTACACTCACATAATGTGCTGAAGCAGGTGCTGGAGGCGGCAAGATACGGCACTCTGCCTTGTTCTGACCGACCATCAAAGTATTGTCGCGCTGGAGTTACGGGGTTATGATGTAGCAATTAAATCACCTCAGACACACATGTAAGTTACATGTTTCACAGTGATTGCTTTTGTTAGATTACTGAATAATGGCATACTCTCGGGGGGAAATGATGGTGAAAATGATCAAGGTAAGAATGACACACGACACGGGTGCATAAAAAAGATAATCTTTAAAATCCAGTAATAGCTAGCGGTAGCCTTTAGCTAGCGATGCTACTTCACAAACTAGACACAAACACGTTTCGAGCCATAATCAACAACTTATCTAGTAACAAGCGCTGCATTAGAGCAGGCTTGTAGGATATCTTAATTCACAGCCCGTAAGGCTACATGTAGGCTACAACTGAAATAAAATGCTAGCTCTCGCCTGTCAATGACAGTCCACTGACTGAAAACTACGCGAGTTGGTCAGTTGGAGCCGCAACGACACACCCATTATACACCAGCAGCGGGAATGTAGTAATTTAAAGCCTACCTTTTGTTGAACCCTGGTTAAAATCCATGTCAAACAACCGACGAGAAAGCAAATCCATTACAATGCGGAACTACTAACTGTTAGATACAGTTCTTTAGGGACACCTAATCTGTAGCCCTGCCTTAGCTCTGAAGCTCTGTGACTATTATGAACTGTCTGCGACGTCAAGATTGCAATGCTGGAGTGTGTGTGTGTGTGTGTGTGTGTGGCGCGCGCGTGTGAGAGAGAGAGAGAGAGAGGCGCGGGCGCGATCGAACAGTGGAAACAAAAACATACTCCGTCATTTTGTTAGGACATTCCAACTATGCTCACTACTTCAACTTCTTGTTTATACATGTGAAGCCATTTTTATCATAGTGAGTCTAATAGGGTTTATATTGATTACATTTTAAGTGTTATCATAACATTGTGCTATAAAATAGAAGTTAAGGTCTTTTGCCTTAGTAGGACAGTACTGTACTTTAAAGTTTTGAACTGTTGTACAATGTTCACAGAATACAGTGACTTGGTCTCAAGTGAGTTAGATGTTTATTGAGAATACTCAGGGTTGGCTTATTCATAGTGTGAATTCAGGACACACTTGTATCCTTTATAAAAATGTATTTTTATATAAATATTTATTTTTTCTTCTGAAAATCTGATATCAATATCGGTATCGGCCATAAACAGCAATATTAATATCGGTTATCGGTATCGGCCACAATTTTCACATCGGTGCATCACTAGTTTCAAGACTAATTCTCCTATTCAGTTTTCTAAAAATATAAAATTAAGAATTTCTAAAAATAAATGTATCATACAAGTGTTTTCATGTCCAAAGTTAAGTGATTGTCCAACACAACTAAATGAATTCAGAAGCGCACATTTTCATTATGCGAAACTATTTGTCTTTACAATAATTTAAATTCAAATTATTTTCATTTGAAGTAATGTGCTAGTGTTACTCAAACCAGCAACTGATGGAGCAAATGGTCTCTGAATCAGACTGTACCTTACTGTTTACTGATGTCATGCAACATCAAATCACATTTACAGTATCAAACCGATGGGTGAGGTTTCTTAACATATAAGCGCATTTTTATCACTTTGAGAAAACCAACAAAAAAAAATATTTATATACCAAATATAATGCTGTAAAAGCCATTTATGTTAAATATGGTCTGAAAAATTTGAAAGGTTTGGAAATTTGGGGATTTTGACATGGACAATGTGTAGGAACCCTGAATCCAAAATATGAATAAATACTTTAATAGAAAATAAAATACTTGTGCTTTACAATTCTAAATCAAAATGCCTTCTTTTACTAGTTAACCTGAGTTTTTGCATTTTGTTTTGCAACAGGAATACCAAGAAAGAGCTAAACGATATCAGATTTGAGTTCATGCCGGGGAGAGGTTTGTGACGTTTACTGATCGCTTGACTAAGTGTCCGTCTGCTTCCTCCTAATCTCTAATTTCACATATTTTCACAAATTGTAATCTTGATCAAAAGCTAGTGAAATGTGTCAAATTTAATTCCTCTCTATCCAGACACAGCTGATGGAGTGTCTCAAGAGCTTGTGTCTGCAGGACTAGTGGATGGAAGAGATTTAGTTATTGGTGAGTTTGGGTTAAAATTGCTGCTTGACACTAAAAATACAAATGTTGAAAATAATGTTTTTAACTTATGTATTTTTTTTTTTAGTTGCAGCCAATTTGCAGAAAATCGTTGATGATCCACAAACCAACAAAAATGTCACTTTCAAGCTGGTAAGCTACTCTATTATGTGGTGCAGTGGTCAATTCTGCTTGCTTTACTCATCAGAGTTGTTTTATATTTGCCATTGCGTTTATCTTTCTCCCGTTTAGGCATCAGGAGTGGACAGCTCTGAAATTCCAGATGACGTTAAACTCATGGGATTTGCTCAGCTGAGTATAAGTTAAAACATAGTATTACCAGCAACCAGGATAAAAAAAAAAAACAGACTTGTTTGCACAACAGTGCATTGTAAATGCTTTCATTGGCCTAAAGAAACCACTACTGCCAAAGAGACAGAAGGAATCTGACACCACATAGGATTAACAAATGTTGAATAGGACTGCATCCAAGTTCTTCACAGGAGTGCACCTCAGATGTTTACAGTATTCATCTATGTTTTGTTTTCTCTGTTGCTTTAAACATTTGCACAATCTGAACCAACTCCTAATACTGATAGATGTCAAAAGAAGAATGCCTTACTTTCGATAGTACTACTGAATTTACAACTGTAGGTAGACGGTAGCTGTGGATCTCATCTGTGAAATGAATAAGTGACTGTGTGTGCATGCAGCTGTGTACCTCAATGGAGGCTTTGGGCAGGATTGTCATTTCGAAAGCATTTAAGGGTGCATGTTGGACCACCTATAAAGTCAGCTGTTCAGTACACCCATCTGCAATGTGGTCTGTCATTGGGAGCGATAAACATTGTACGGTTTTACACTTTAACCAGTAAACATGGGAGCCACGTCACTCAGACATGATGCTTCACTGTTACACCTGTGCACACTGCACCTCACAGTTACACATTTCAGCTGCTCTCTCACTATCGGGATACATTCCCATCGTTTTGCATGGGCTAATGCCAGACTGCATGAATGATTTTTGACTTAAGATATGCTGGTCATTTTGCGCTCATTTAACTTTGCTGAATGGGCTCTCCATGAAAACAAGGTGCAAAAGAGATGAGATGATGAGCTTTAAAAAAAAAAAAAAAAACATGAAGTAGAATTTGAGTTTTTCATCAAATTGAAATATTTCCTAATATGCTGTTCTTTCAGAAAATTGTGCATTTGGCTTTATATTAGAAAAGGGTATATGTAATTTTATGGATTGAGCATAATGTTACAAGTTTCATTTACATGGCATATCTATGAAGTATAGTGGCAGCTCTTTGGATAGTGTTACAGAACTAGATTTTACAAATTTTT
Organism: Gila orcuttii; assembly: GCA_026230005.1. NCBI lineage: Eukaryota > Metazoa > Chordata > Actinopteri > Cypriniformes > Leuciscidae > Gila > Gila orcuttii. The sequence continues at coordinate 26,100,978 of JAPDVR010000008.1, read as the reverse complement.
AAGGATATACCAGTGCTTGCAAGGCAGCAAATTAATTACATTAACATTTTGGGTGAAATCAATTCGTCGATGGCATTAAAAATTTTCAATATTCTACTATTCAATCAGAGATTCTGAGCTAAATTTTTAATTTCTGAAACTATAAACTGTATATAAATCTAAATGGACAGCACACATGAAAATCAAAGTCAGAATGGAGTCTGTAGATGGAACTGAATTGCAGTAATGTGTATAGAAAAATTACTTTCAATACATTGCTGGCCTTGCAAGCACTGTTGATGAAGTGAAGACCAGTGAAGCCTGGGACTGACCAGCAACAAACAAAAGAAAAGTGACTTTAATGCAGTCTAAGTGATATTGACAATAGATTTTGTGGGCCTGTATTTGTGTGTCTGTAAATATCTAAGTCCATTACACTTATATCATTTGTCTCAGCAGTAGACTTGATGTCTGATTCCATGTGTATATATAGGCAGAAAATGTGTTCACATGCAACTGGTATGTTATTCTCTTTTAAAAACAAGATTTTTTTTTTTTAAATACCTTTTTGCTAATTTTTTTACTAGGTTTATTATCATAATTATTATTTTTACCGAGGTTCTAAGCTCAACCACATTTAATTTTCAAATTTTTCCTGTTAATTTTTCTCCTTGGCTTAACAAACAGTTCATTTTAAGGTGGCTTTAAAACCGATTCATTTTAGACATGGTCAGTGATTAATTTGCTGTTACTTTCTTACATGTGTGTATGTGCAAATGACTGTTCATCTATTATTATTATTATTATTATTTTTAAGTATTTAGTGTGAATGCAACAATGAATGTGGGTGGAGCATCTTAAGTACTTGATAAAAAAAACATGTAAATAATGAAATTGGTGTTTATATATATATAATATAAACAGTATACATACCATTCACAGTTGGCCTTTCTATGGACTCGATGCGGTGATTTGTCTTATGTCTTGTTGTTGGCTTCTCTGTGTTTGCAGTCGTAAGACACTTCCCTCAATGGATTTCATTTCTGAAAATGTCCTCTAAAAGATGACATTTCTTGCTGTCTTTGTTTGGTTGTTATTGTTGGACAGGTTGGTGGGATTCTTAAAAAGAATGCTTGTGGTATGTGAGTTTTGTGTGTTTGTATGTTTTAAATGGTTAACATCTTATTACAACAGCATGCCACCTTACTGTAATCATTGTGATTTTTTTTAAGCCATCTCAGATACCTTAAGTAGGCTCAAGTCAGAGCCTGAACTCAATGATTTATTTTCTTTGACTGTCAAAAATGCTGCCCTTTCATGATTCTCTAAAACCTCAACCATTGTTTTAGTAAGACACGTCCTTGTCTCATTTCCTTTCTCACTTTGGTGATAGTGATATGACAGTAGTATTTATTTTCATGTGTGCACAAGTGGTTGGCCTTTTTCTGGAATGCATTGGAAGTGATTTGAAAATTGAAAGCATATTCTTGTTTTTCATTTGTATGGATTCTTAAAGTTAATTAAATAAGCTGATTTGTCTTGATTGACACATCAGATCTTGTTGATCTCTCCATGCTCATATTTTTTCTCTGTGGTGATGTTTCTGTGTTGAGCTAAGTTTTCTAATATCATTCCACCATTCTGCTCATCTTGTAGAGATGCTGTATTTTCATACCAAACGCATGTATGCAGGACTTTCAAAGAGGGATTGGCTACATTTTAGTGGAATATTTAAGTGTTTCCAGTTTAAATTTTTTTTTGTCTTTTCGATTTGTTTTTCTCATTGACCTGTAAGGAATGAACTGTCACAACACAAAAGCAATGGAGGTATTAATGTCATTCTCAGTATGGTGTGTTAAGGACAATGGTAGAACACTGTATAGTATTTCACCTTTTGGGATTTTCAGTGCATGTGTACCCAATTATTTTTAATAATAATCAATAAAGAATGAAATTATGATATTTTTTTTCCTGCAGACTTGTCTAAATGCTATGAATATGAATTGCATAATGACATTAAATTGCTTCATGATCCGTAACAACAGTTTGTGGCACTTATCCAGTTTATTGCTTGTTATATTGGTGAGTTACACATTACAGAGACTGTCAGCACTAGTTTTTTTTTTTTAGTTTTTACTTTAGAACTAAAGTTGCCTTTGGTCTGTTTTGAAAACGTTAAAAGATTTGACACAAATATGTTAACTTGGTGTGTTTCACTTACTATATATTCCATCTGTCTTCTCTATCTGTCTATGTATGTGCACACCCACGCATACACACATGCCCACACACAGGGTCAGAATATTCCGGGAATCAATCTGATTCGAAATCGATTCTTGATCTACTGAATATAGCTTATTTATATAAATCTGTCTGACAATCTGTCTGTTTTTCACATCCGCAGTGTCAAAACGTGAATTTTGACCCATTACACTTTCACATCAATAATATGACCATTGCTCTCTATATACGACTTTCTATGATATATGCACTCACATGATTATGCAGTTAAACATTAATTAGCTTTTTCTGCTATAACTTGTTACTCAAGCTTTCTTTGACTGATCCTCTTCTGGACCACCATGGCTGATTTCGGGGAGATTTTAGAATCTATAGGAGACTTTGGGCTTTTCCAAAAGCTTCTCTTGTTTGCTTTGTGCTTTCCAAACCTCATTTTGCCTTTTCAGTTATCCAGCCTTGTCTTCAACCATGCAGACACAAACCACCATTGTAACGCTGACTGGATCCTTCAGGTGGGTCCCAATCTGACGAAGGAGGAGCAGCTTAACTTGACTCTGCCTAGGCTCCCGGATGGTTCTTTCGATCCCTGTCAGATGTATGTGCCTGTGGATTGGGATCTGTCTGCTCTACGGGAATATGGCCTAAACGAAACCACCACTTGCACTGATGGATGGGTGCACAATGATACTATTTATGATGCAACCATTGTTACTGATGTAAGTAACTTGGGTTTTGTCTCACCCGTATCTTTGAAAACATGCATGTTCTGAACTTCATGTGCTCACTGTGGTCACACCACACCGCAATTTAACTATATGTTTATAAATGACTGATTTAGAAAACAATATGCTGTTTACATGGAGAAAGCCTGATATTTTTGTGGTGTTTTGCAGTTCGATCTTGTTTGTGAAAATACAAATATCTTTCGGGGAGCACAGACAATATTCTTTGCTGGAGTACTAGTTGGAGCTATACTTTTTGGACCTTTTTCAGAATCGTAAGTGTTAAAAACGTACAATGTTATTAAATTTGGACAAACTCTTAAATACTAAATTTTAGATGGATTAAATACGGAATCGATACACTTAATTTTAAGGTGTCCTTGTTAAAGTGTAGGACTAATTACACAAATAAGTACGGAGTAATTTTGATTAACAATGTGTACTTATAGTGTTAGGGTTAAAATAGCATTGTTTAAGGTTAGTTGCTTGTAATTTTGCAAAATAATCTTTTAGTATTGCTATATAAAATACACTAAAATAGAATTAATAAAGTAATACCTGGATGTCCGCCCCCCACGTTAAACTTGCAATTCATACAAATTAAGTTTACAGCCTTCAGAAAGTATTTACCTAAATTTACGTTCACTTTATATTGACTCCGATTTAATATATATATATATATATATATATATATATATATATATATATTTTATTTTTTTGTAATGTTTTATGCTAAATTAAGTATTATGATGTTGTCTTAATTATACTAAAATATGTAAAAAAAAAAATTGTGTGTAAATATTATGTAATGTGTAAATAAATTTAAACATTTTATACAATAGAAATATGTAATGTATAATTTTTTTATATACAGGTCCTTCTCAAAAAATTAGCATATTGTGATAGTTAATTATTTTCCATAATGTAATGATAAAAATTAAACTTTCATATATTTTAGATTCATTGCACACCAACTGAAATATTTCAGGTCTTTTATTGTTTTAATACTGATGATTTTGGCATACAGCTCATGAAAACCCAAAATTCCTATCTCAAAAAATTAGCATATCATGAAAAGTTTCTCTAAACGAGCTATTAACCTAATCATCTGAATCAACTAATTAACTCTAAATACCTGCAAAAGATTCCTGAGGCTTTTAAAAACTCCCAGCCTGTTTCATTACTCAAAACCGCAATCATGTGTAAGACTGCCGACCTGACTGCTGTCCAGAAGGCCATTTTGATACCCTCAAGCAAGAGGGTAAGACACAGAAAGAAATTGCGGCGTGGCATGGAGGCAATCAGCCTGTGGCACTGCTGAGGTGTTATGGAGGCCCAGGATGCTTCGATAGCGGCCTTAAGCTCATCCAGAGTGTTGGGTCTTGCGTCTCTCAACTTTCTCTTCACAATATCCCACAGATTCTCTATGGGGTTCAGGTCAGGAGAGTTGGCAGGCCAATTGAGCCCAGTAATACCATGGTCAGTAAACCATTTACCAGTGGTTTTGGCACTGTGAGCAGGTGCCAGGTCGTGCTGAAAAATTAAATCAGATGGAAGCATGAAGTGCTCCAAAATCTCCTGATAGCTAGCTGCATTGACCCTGCCCTTGATAAAACACAGTGGACCAACACCAGCAGCTGACATGGCACCCCAGACCATCACTGACTGTGGGTACTCCAGTGCTGCTTCTCTGTAGCCCAGGTCAGGCGCTTCTGCCGCTGTTTCTGGTTCAAAAGTGGCTTGACCTGGGGAATGCGGCACCTGTAGCCCATTTCCTGCACACGCCTGTGCACGGTGGCTCTGGATGTTTCTACTCCAGACTCAGTCCACTGCTTCCGCAGGTCCCCCAAGGTCTGGAATCGGTCCTTCTCCACAATCTTCCTCAGGGTCTGGTCACCTCTTCTCGTTGTGCAGCGTTTTTTGCCACACTTTTTCCTTCCCACAGACTTCCCACTGAGGTGCCTTGATACAGCACTCTGGGAACAGCCTATTTGTTCAGAAATTTCTTTCTGTGTCTTACCCTCTTGCTTGAGGGTGTCAATGATGGCCTTCTGGACAGCAGTCAGGTCGGCAGTCTTACCCATGATTGCGGATTTGAGTAATGAAACAGGCTGGGAGTTTTTAAAAGCCTCAGGAATCTTTTGCAGGTGTTTAGAGTTAATTAGTTGATTCAGATGATTAGGTTAATAGCTCGTTTAGAGAACCTTTTCATGATATGCTAATTTTTTTAGATAGGAACTTTGGGTTTTCATGAGCTGTATGCCAAAATCATCAGTATTAAAACAATAAAAGACCTGAAATATTTCAGTTGGCGTGCAATGAATCTAAAATATATGAAAGTTTAATTTTTATCATTACATTATGGAAAATAATTAACTTTATCACAATATGCTAATTTTTTGAGAAGGACCTGTATTAAATAATTTGATGCATACATTTCTGAAGCTATGCCATCTAAATGACATGCTAAATTAAGTGGCATAACATATTCAGGCTTCAGCTAACATTTCCATTCATGCATGATGTTCATTTTCAATGATTTTTTTTTGTATTTAATTTTTTTGTGTGTATTGCTTTTTTCCCCCTCTTTCTTTTTTTGAACTCAAGGTTTGGTCGCAAACGGGCAACACAGATACCTATGGTGCTCATGCTTATCTTCACAGTCGTGACTGGTCTTTCTCCAAACTTTTATGTGTACCTCACATCCCAGTTCATTGTTGGTGTTGCCCTCGGAGGATTTCGGATCAACAGCATTATCCTCGGTATGAGACAGTATTGATGTTTTCAAACTTTACATCATGTTAGCTATCAGCAGACTGAATAATTAATGTAACCCATCAGATGGGTCTTTCTAGAAAAACTATATTTTTAGACTTTATTTATGTGTCAACAACAAACCAGTTGATAAGTCTTGTGCAAGACTATATTGGCTATGTGACTGTAACACAGAATTGCCGTGTTTACCTAATTGCTTGTGTGTTTATCACAATGTTTTCATCCTCACTGTAGCCACCGAGTGGATTGGAGTCGCTCAGAGATCCTACGCAGCATGCCTGAGTCAAGTCCTGGCCGCTTTGGGGCAGGTCATGTTTCTTGCCGTTGTGTATTTTGTCAGGGACTGGAGGATGGATCAATTTATAATGGCTGGCCCACTTGGATTTGTAGTTGTCTACATATGGTATATATGTTCATTATGTTTCTTTACATTTGTGAGCGAATGAAATAATTAGATGTGCACACCAATATAGGTTTATTCCAGAGTCTGCCAGATGGCTTCTTCACCGCGGAAAAACTACAGATGCGAAAGAACTCATTCAGAAAGCAGCAGCGATCAACAAACGTACAGTTCCTGACTCATTACTGGAGAAGGTAGAGATATATTTTACAAATGAACATGTCAAGCCAAAGTACAGAGCCATCTCTTTTAAATAACACAATATGGATAACATCTTTTTGTTATTTGATGTGTTAGGTCCTAAAAGAAAAGCCTGTTGAAAAAGGAGGTATAAAAATGCTTTTTGCTTCCCGTGTGCTCAGGAAATATTTCTTAACCATTACCTTCGCTTGGTGAGTCAATTCTCATGGAATTGTTAATATATATATTTTGTTTTGCTTGACGTGTTTTCTTGAATTAATATTTAAACATGAATGGTCCTCTGCTGTTGATACTCAGGTGTGCTGTAAATCTAGCGTACTACAGCCTCTCTCTAAATGTGGGGAAGTTCGGCCTTGATATTTTTCTCAATCAACTCATATTCGGCCTCTCTGAGATTCCTGTCCACTTCTTCTGCATGTGGTCATTGGAAGCAGCTGGAAGGAAGGTGTCTCTAATGGGTGCCCTTATAGTGGGAGGGGTTCTCTGTCTCATGACTCTTGCAGTTCCACAAAGTAAAATGTTTTCCATATGTAACACTCTATAGCATACAACGAATCAGCGCTTAACCATGTGATTCTCTACTTAAGGTAATTACGTTGCCATTGCTGCTCTTGCTACATGTGGAAGATTTCTCATGAACGGAGCAGGCAGTATTTGCAGCGTTTATTTTCAAGAACTGTTTCCCACCGCCATTCGGTAGGCATGAGCCTGTGTCATTTTCTACTGGTATTAATGAGAGAGTTGTTTTAATGCAGTTTTATTATAATCCGCTTGTTGATTTCCAGTCAGACGGCCACGGGGCTGGGCTCCACAGCTGCACGAGCCGCAAGTATGTTGTCTCCTGTGGTGAACCTGCTGGAGATCTACCACTTCACTATCCCTACTGTGGTGATTGGCAGCCTGGCACTAGCAAGTGGGATAATGGCCTTCCTGCTGCCCGAGACCAGAAGAACTGAGCTGCCTGATTCCACAGAGGAGGCAGAGGGCAAGAGGTATATGTACATTGAAATTTTCATGCAACTAGTAAAAATAGTTTTATATAGTGAAGTTCTGCGGATTAAACTGCTTTTGTGATTCTAACATGTCTTAAAATCTGTTTATTTACTCTTTGATATCCAAGTTACACATTAAGTCTTGTTACATATTGTTTTAAAATACGTTTAAGGTTTTTTGTTATGTTTTTGCCTAGGGAAATAGTATTTCAACACTGTTTCACCTCTATTTCCCCAAAGGAGACCAAACTTATCTAATCCTGCAACTAGGGATTGTGAAGACATCCAAGCAACCAAGTTATAACCTCTTAACTTCTTGCAAGATGGTGGAATTTATTTTGTTCTGTTTACAGTGTAATGATAAGTAGAAATAACAGTTAGATTTTTATTACAATTTCTGTTATTTGTCATTCAGCATTATGAAAAGATTTGTAGATTTATTGTTCTGTTAGCCCTGTATGTACTGTAAAATAACAATATGCAATAAACCTAATGTGAATTGTTTTTTTATTATTTATTATGACCAGTCTTTGAAGAACACAGTTATCATTACATTGTTTCATGATCAACATTAACTTTTTGTGCACAAATACATATGGATTATATGATGACTACAGTGATTATTGAAGTGAACTTTGCCTAATAAATCATACCCCCCCCCCCCCCCGCCAGAGAACTATAGTCATAAAAACAGGTTGCATAATATAGAATAAAAGTAATCTGAGTCTGATTTAACTGAACAACTTTTGTAGAATCTGAATGCAGTAATTTTCAAATACTTTTTTCACATTTTTTGTATCTAAAAACTTTTAAAGTAACCCCACATTAGATATTGACATGTTAACCTAATATACATTGATTAATTATTTAGAAATGAAAAAGTAACACCACATTATAGCCTACATGAATACTTTAACTTACATACACATTGATTACTTCATCAATCAATCAATCAATCAATCAATCAAGCCAATGTTAGTAATAAAGTTTGTGAATTATACAGAATAGTACAGCAAAGGGCAAATCAGTATACCTGCTTATTTAATTTAAATATTTTTATATTTTTTTCTGAACCGTGGCAACAATACTACCCCAAAAGGTCAGACATCCAATCATTTTCGAGCTTTTGTGGCTGCACAACATTTGTGTCAGTATTTGTTGGATCTATCAGGGTGGAAGTGTCCTGTGCTGGTTCTAAAGAAATGGCAGGGATAGATGAGAATATGTCATCTGGAAATAAGTTGCTTGCTTGTGTCTCTTCAGCCTCACCGTCACTCTCTAACACGGTGAAATCGTCAAATGGGTTTGCAGTTCTTTGCATTGTTTCCACACTGAATGTATTTGTGCTTGGGCCGTTAATAGCACTTGCAAAGATGTCATTTGGAAATGGATCGGCACTTATAGGACTGAATGCTGCTCTGGGTGGATCTTGCTCAGAGCTGAAGAAATCAAAAGCCTCTGTTTGAGATGACTCAATTAGCTCTTGGCCGGAAAGGTTTTGATCAAGCACATCAGAGGTTGACGGATTGCCTTTACTTTCGAAAACATTATTAACCTCACTTTGAATTAGAATTCCCTGTTCAGGTTCAGATCTTTTCTGTGTTGATGGGTCTTCTTCAGAACTTATCAAGTCAAAAACTCCATTTGGTCCCAGTTGACCATCTGTAATACCCTCAAAAGGGTTTTGACCTTGAGACTTGCTGTTTGTCATAATATCAAATAAATTATTCGTGGACATTTGATCAGAGACAGTGAGCATATTGTCTCCTCCAAAGATATCCATTGCTTGTACTGATAAACTGTCCATACCAAAGGGATCATCACTCATTCCTGAGGAGAAACTGGCTTCATTTTTGTGGATTTCAGTCAGGGTGTTTCCATATGAGTTTACCTCAATGTTTAAATCTGATGGACCAAAAATATCTAGAGTATCTTCATTCAAATCCACAGAATGTTCTTGAAATGAATCTCCTCTTTCTCCTTGTATTTAAATATTTTTGTATTTTTTTCTGAACCGTGGCAACAATACTACCCCAAAAGGTCAGACATCCAATCATTTTCGAGCTTTTGTGGCTGCACAACATTTGTGTCAGTATTTGTTGGATCTATCAGGGTGGAAGTGTCCTGTGCTGGTTCTAAAGAAATGGCAGGGATAGATGAGAATATGTCATCTGGAAATAAGTTGCTTGCTTGTGTCTCTTCAGCCTCACCGTCACTCTCTAACACGGTGAAATCGTCAAATGGGTTTGCAGTTCTTTGCATTGTTTCCACACTGAATGTATTTGTGCTTGGGCCGTTAATAGCACTTGCAAAGATGTCATTTGGAAATGGATCGGCACTTATAGGACTGAATGCTGCTCTGGGTGGATCTTGCTCAGAGCTGAAGAAATCAAAAGCCTCTGTTTGAGATGACTCAATTAGCTCTTGGCCGGAAAGGTTTTGATCAAGCACATCAGAGGTTGACGGATTGCCTTTACTTTCGAAAACATTATTAACCTCACTTTGAATTAGAATTCCCTGTTCAGGTTCAGATCTTTTCTGTGTTGATGGGTCTTCTTCAGAACTTATCAAGTCAAAAACTCCATTTGGTCCCAGTTGACCATCTGTAATACCCTCAAAAGGGTTTTGACCTTGAGACTTGCTGTTTGTCATAATATCAAATAAATTATTCGTGGACATTTGATCAGAGACAGTGAGCATATTGTCTCCTCCAAAGATATCCATTGCTTGTACTGATAAACTGTCCATACCAAAGGGATCATCACTCATTCCTGAGGAGAAACTGGCTTCATTTTTGTGGATTTCAGTCAGGGTGTTTCCATATGAGTTTACCTCAATGTTTAAATCTGATGGACCAAAAATATCTAGAGTATCTTCATTCAAATCCACAGAATGTTTTTGAAATGAATCTCCTCTTTCTCCTTGTATTTGTTCTCCAAATGGGTTTCCTTCAATAAAAGAGCTCCCTATATCAATTGATGGTGTTTCAAAATTCTCAATGGCCGTCAATGTGCCACTGCTTGTATAATCAAGTGTATTTGAGTCTGAAAAAGCCATGTCATCTGTGCTAGTGCTCGTAACTTGAGATGTGAATGCATCAGATGTATCAAGAAAACCAGATGTGTCTTCATTCTGAGGCAAAAAGGAGTTGAGGCTCTCCTCAAGACCTGATGGTTTTAAAGAGTCTGGAGAGGTGAGATCTACATGAATGTGTTCTTGTGAGGAAATAAGAGCCTCATTGCTTTCAATCTCCCCTAAACCACCAGAAGCAGGCTTGAGTTGTTCAGTTTGATCAAGGTCTATTGATGGCACTGTCTCATTAGAGGAGCCATTATTAGACAATAAGATGGGATTTTGACAGCTCTCAGTTAGATTTAATTCTTCTGTAGCATCACTTAGTGAGTTTTGTGTTGGTTTTATGGTCTCTTGAGGTTTATTTTGAGAGGTGGTCTCTGTCAGAGGAAGAGATACAGAAAAAGTATCCTGAATCAATGCAGTGTTCACTCCATCTTCTGTCCCTACGATTTTCTCTGACTCCTCACATGTAGTTTCTGTTTTGATTTCTGGTGTTTTCTTTATTTCTGACTCCATTTCAGTGGCCGAAAAGAGTCTGCTCAGTAAATTTCTAGGTTTGATATCGGCTCTTTTGTTTTCTGTTTTTGGCTCATTTTTGCACTCTTTCTTATTTGGGCCAGATGTGAAGAGTTTGGAAAGAGGGCTTTTACCTTTAGACCAAGACCCTTTACTCCCTTTATCCGTGGCCTTTTTGTCAGCAACCTTTGTGTTGCCTTTATCATCAGATTTTGGAGACAAATTCAAAATATCAAGGTCTTTAGATTCATCATTAATTATGTCTGTGGGTTCTTGCTTTTTGGAGGTTGTAACATTGACCTTTGTCTCAGTAACATCCTCATTAATCACCTCTGCAACATGCTCCAAATCACACGATTCACTATTTGGTTTGAATGTTTCTGTACCACATGCAGTGATGTCATTTACCTGCAGTTCTTTGAGATTTGGAATTGTTTTCCTCTTGCTTATAATTTCCTCATCTGCCTTTGTTGTATCATCTACATTTCTTTGCACAGATGAGATGCTTTCGTCTATTACTGTATTACTGTAAGGATCCTGCATTTGTCCGCCCAAAGCTTTGGGATGTTTGACAGAATCACTGTCATATTGGTTGTGCATTGTATCAATTAAACATTCCTCGGGTGATTCCTCTATTTCTATTCCTGATTTTAAAGTTGTCATATCTCTCTTTGCTGTCATAACATCACCATTGACAACTACAGGTTCAACAAAGGCCCCAGTAGAGCTTTTAACTTCCTCATTGCTGAACTCTGTATTATTTTCCCCATCTGTATTTAAATTGGAAGCAAACCGGACAGACTTTTTTATTTTCGTTGGGCTATAAACTCTCCCATCTTCAGCCAAATTGGGTTCTCTCACAGAATCTGGTCTTGAGGTAACAGAATTCAAGTCTTTACTTGTCACTGTCCCTCCTTTTGAAACTTTGCTTTGTGTTCCAGATTGGGCAGATGTATCTGCAGTCTTCTGTAATGTTTTTGAATCTCCTGGATGAGGTGTATAAAAAGGCTCTGAATGTGGTGTTTTAAACTCACCTTTAATTGTGTAGGGAGATAAGTATGTGTTTGTCTTTTCATAAACCCGAGGTGACAGCTGAACTGATTTGTCCATTTCATCCAGCCCCGAATTAAACCTTTTCTTTTCAAGAGCATTTCTAGAGCTTCTGGCAGAAGAATGGTCTACATTTGACCAGTCTGTTGTCCTTCTTGAGGCTAAGGTAGTACTTTGTGAAACTGGGTGTTGTCTGGTCCACTTGTTTTCTGGTGGCCAGCTAACTGTAAGCTTGTTCTTGTTGTCAGGACTTTTGAATTGAGCATCTCTGTGTCTTTCCTGTGGAGATGAAGCTCCTGTAAATGACCCCAGAGGACCATCAACACATGTAGACTCTTTGTTACGTGCTGAGCTGAACTTGTTAGTAGGTTTAGATTCCTCTGTTTTAGCAAGCCAGCGGTCTTTGTGTTGTCTGTGGCCAAAACCCTCATCATAGTTGCCTTTTTTCTTAAACAACTGTTGATAATGGTATGTGCAGTAGAACTCTCCATAAAGAGCAGAGTAATTGTGAATGCTGTAATAAATAATAATTGTTAAAGTATATACTGTGAAATAAAACATTCCCAGGGAATCAAGTCTTATCATTTTTGATTTGTGATTGGATAAAATCAATTAAATATCCAATATAAATGATATCAAATAGATTGTATTTGATTAGATATTTTAATAGCACATGTATTTCTCATTATGAATCACAGGTTCCAATATTACACTAATGATTATTTTGTAACCATGTCTTGGAAACTGATTTCTAAATTTCTCTCACCTTAGCTTTTTATTACAGTGTTTGCAGCAGAAACAGTTATTATGTAGAATTAGTTTATCTGCCACCATTTTCTCCATTGGGTAAACTGGCATCAGGCATGCAGAGCACATCTCTTTAGCAGGAGACAGGAACTATGACAACAATATAGACATACATGCAATATGAGTTATGTATGAAATACACAGCATGAATTTGTCAGAATTGTTATATAATGCCATTTTAAAGATAAAATATACAGAGAGTATAGTCTAACTTTTAAGAAAATAATAATAACAAATACTGCTTTGTAAGTATTTTATTTTCTATAATATACAGTTTTTGAAACAAACATGAATATTTAACATTAACACTTAATTGCAACAGTACAAAAAACTTTCTCTTAAACAAAGCACCACAATAAAACCGTTTATTTTACACACATAAAAAGGATCAATAAATCTAATAAATTTGTATTTTAAATAGAAATATGGAAATAAAAATGACATCAAAAATATTGTTACAAAAAGAATGGGCAGCTTGGTTAATGCTTTTCTGTGTTGGGATGGCCGAAAGTTACAAACACTTTTCTGTCTTTGCTTTTACACAAAGAATTTGAGGAGAAGGTCTGGCCAGAACTTTGCAAAACAGGTGAAGTCCCTGGATTGGTAACTACATCAAATGAGGAAGATAATTCTGTCTCTGACTGCCTGGTTACAAATGTAGATGTTTTGGAGGAAAAGTAAGTATTCCCAAAGCAGTCTATCTCTTCATATTTCTCACTGACAGTTTTAGTGCCAATGATTCCACTTGCAACCTCAGGAACTCGCTGTACTTCAAGAACGCTGACATTCCTTCTAGGACTTGGAGGGCAACAAATGTGGCTGACCGAGATTTTCTCAGGGGAGGACTGTGTGATGGAGCTAACTGCATTAGGTTGGTCATTTGCTTTTGGTTTGTCTGAGAGAGGATGTGGTGATGGTGGCTCCACGTGTTTTCTTGCAGCAGAATGAATGGAAATAAATGAAGGAGAGGGGGGGATGTTTGAGCATGTTTTTCCCATTTTAACTTGATGTACATGTGGTGCTTCTTTGGGCAGATCCCTGTTATCACTGCTCTGTGCCTGTTTAGGTTGCACAGGTTTTGCTTTGCTGGACACAATGCTAATTTTCCTAATGTTTTTAGTACTTGGAGAGACATTATCAACATTTAAGGATTCACTAAACAGACCTGACAACCCTGCAATGTCTGCCTCTGACTTTAAATTTGAGACAGAGTACAGAGCTTTTTTTATTGCCTCCTCTATGTCCAAGAGTTTAGCTAATGTCTGTTCTTTCAAATTGATGATGTCCATGCTTGCTTTCTCTAGGTCCTCAAATGCGGCCTCAACGGAGGATATGCTCTCTACATCATCTTTTAAGCCTTCCGTCTCTGTGCCAGCTCTAAGAAAATGTCTGCATTTCATATTTTTTATTGGATTAGTAATCCAAACAGGTACATTCTCAAACAAAGTCTTCAGAGATTTAACATCCACCTCACAGGTCTCTCCCTCTATTTCTTGAACTTTTGACAAAATTATCTTAAGCTCTTCTCGTCTGATAAGGTTTTCAAATATCTCCATGGCTGCTTTTACGTTGCCCCTCATGATCTCGTCTTTGTGGACGGAGAGCCTCTGGTGGCGCTCGTCTTCTGTCTCTCTCCTTGCTTTCTTTTCTCTCAAAACAACTTTGTTCTCAGAATCACTGTACTCTTTAATGGTTTGATCATACTTTGAAGGAACTTTATGTTTTTCAGGTGTTGAAGGGGTGTCTTTGCAGGCGAAGTGTAACTCAACTTTATTTGTGTTCTCTTTGAATGTTTTAGCCTGTTCCTGTATGGTTTTGTTTTGCACAACTTTAACTTTGTTTGAGAAAGTTGGGGTTGTGTCCATAGTTGTTTTCTTTTCCCCAAAATTCTGAAGTGCAATCTTAAACCCATTGTTTAGTTCATTATTGTCCTTTGAATAACTCTGCATACACATCCTGATCTCTTCTGCAGCATTTATCCTCTGAATCACATTTTTCTCCATTCCTATTCTATTAGAAGCAAAGGAACCTTCATCATGAGTTTCGCTGACTGATGGAGTATCCATATTTTGCATGTGGGAATTTTGAACCCATTGCTCAGTGTACTGCATCTTCTGAAAACCCACAGGGTCTGTGAAGTTTGTCCTTTGAACTGGTTCATGAATGTTGCATTGCCTGTCATTAACTTTGTTTGAAGTTTCTGTGGTTTCTTTTTTATGCGAAAACGTTTTCTTGCTGGCAATAACTTTGGGTGGGATTGTTGGAGTCTGCTTATTACTTAGACAATCAGGTGAGCTTGGACAAATTTGTGTTTTGTCTGCAATGTGTTCGGAGCTGGTGGTGATGTGCAGTGGCTTTGGTGGAATAACTGGCTTTTGATTTTTAACCTGATGGCCAGTTTTTGGAGGGATGGGTGGTGGATTATCATCTTTTTCTGCAAAAGCGCAAGAGAGCTTTGAATTGTCCATGCTGGAGTTAACAGATTCTGAATTCAGTGCCGAGATGATCAGATGCTCACTTCCGGTCACTGAAACCGAAGAAGACAATTGAGTGTCAGATGAAGGCAAATTATCAAAACTCTGCTTGTATTTAGTCCCTGAGTCATTTGTCATCTTGCTTTGTGTCTGTCCAGATTGTCTATATAACATTGCTGCTTTGTAATCTCCTCTAGAAATATTTATGCTAGATCTCTCGAGAGACTGGAGTGTCTCTTGCATATTACCTCCAACAACTTGCTCTCTGTCTACATTTCTCTGCTCTACTGCAGCACTTCTTAAAGACTGTATTGCAGCCTTCACATCACCTTTAACAATATCTGGCTCTAACTCTGAAACCTGAAGAATGTTATCTAGCACTGTTGAATCATTTTCTATACTAATATCTATTATATTTTTTCTCCCTACCACTTCATTCTGACAACACACTATTTTGGTGGATCCCTGATCATTTTCTATGTCACTAACCTTTCGAAATGTTGTTGTAATCCGCTGGTTACTCAAGGAGGATGTTGTAGACTGCTCCACTGTTGTGTTGCTTTGAGAGTGAGATGATTCATTTAGATTACACAGCTTTCCAGGAGTGACATGTTCTCGTTCTACTCTCATGCTTTGGTTCTTTGCTTTCTCCAGGGACCTTTTGGCAGCCTTAATATCCCCTGAAATGATTTCCTCCTTAATTAATTTCCTTTCATTTTCTTCTGAGCACATCTCTTCTACCTCTATATTCAGATCATAAATGGTGCCTGGTTTGATGACCTCACGCTCCATGTGCAAGCTTTGTTGTTTTGCCCGCTCCAAGGATTCAAGAGTTGCCTTAATGTCCCCAGAAACAATTTCCTCTTTCTGGATCATGGCTGGCTGCTTGACTGCCTCATCAAGTTGCTGCATGGCCGACAAAATATCACCTCTGATGATCTCCTCCCTTGACACGCAGTTTCCAACATCCAGGTCTGTGCAGACCTCAGAGAAAACCTTTTTTACGTTCTTAACATCTCCTGGTACAACATCCAAGATTGTTCTTTCAGCTTGGTCTCTTTGTTGATTTAGGTGTCGCTTTGCTTCCTTTACATCACCTTGAACAATTTCAATTTGGTCTATACAGGAGGTTGCTGGTTCCTCCTCAGAAAGATCTCGCTGTAGACTCTTAAGGTCGCCCTTTTCAATGCAGCTTCGATACAGACCAACATTCCCCCTTTCATTTTCTTCTAGTCTGCAAGATGATTTGGTCTGCTGGCTATGGACTGTGGCTAGGAGGTTGCCAATAGTGGACTTGACATCTCCTCGTGCAATGTCGTGTGACTCAGTCAGGCTGCTTTGACAGTGGAGGGAATACACGGTCATCTCTGGCTGCCCACCTTCCGTTTCTTGCATCACCAAGCCTGTCTTGATTGTTTTTTGTTGAACCAGCAAGCTCTCAATAATTTTAACTGCTTCTTGGGTCTTACACTCTGCCTCAGGGTTAGTTGCACATCCAGGCTGTTGAAATGGGATTTCAAGCACTGTGCTGTGCATCTTGCCTTGTTCATCCTCTTTAAGTAGAACAACTGTAGGTTTCAGGTTCGGTTTGAACAGTAACTGCAACATTATGTTCCTGATGTTTCCCTCAACAACTTCCTCCTTTTGAACTTTGGTCTCCTCATTGTTCACAATTTGATATTTTGCCATGTTTACGTACTTATAATCATTTGCCTGGATGATGATTCCACTTGAATGAATGAATGAATAATGGCAAAGGCGATAGAGTGTGTCTGTCACACTCTCTACAGTGATTTTGTCCAGCGGTGTGGTCTCGAATAACCATGTTGTGCTTTTGACATCTGCCTTGGGGATTTCTTCCTTTGATGAAACAAACTCTTCCTTTGATGAATCAGTTGATTCATCGATCTTTATTTTATCAAAGGGCTGTGATTCAAATAACCAAGTGCAGCGTTTCACATCTCCCTTTGCATTATCCTCTCTATGTACAGTTGTCAAGGCATTCTGCTCATCTGGCTCACCTTTAAGAGTATCAAAACGTTGGTTCTCAAACAGCCAGGTTGAGGTACGTACATCACCTTGTTGAACGTCTGTAACGCTCACCATTCGCACATACTTTCTTTGGGCAGCTTGCTCAGACTCAAAAAGTTGCTTGCTTTGTTGCACACTGTTCCCATTGCTTATATCTTCAACAACCCTCACTGAGGGCCCTTCTCGTCCTTCGAAGGAGTCAAGAGGCTGAGTCTCAAACTTCCAGCGTGCTGATTTCACATCCCCCTTGCACACATCCTCCTGTGTAACTGCGCGGATGACGTAGATTTCTTTGTCTGCTTGAATGGCATCCAGTGGCTTGGTTTCAAACATCCATCTCGCGCCCCTGACATCTCCTCTCATCACTTCCTCTTTCTTTACAGTGGTAACTTCATGAAACTGTCCATCCTTGTCTCTTATAGCATATAACGGCTGTGATTCAAAAAGCATTGTGCTGGATTTCACATTACCACTACTGTTCATGGGCTTTTCAACGCTCATTGACTGGTGTTCGAGTAGTTCGTCTTTATCCTGGATTTTGTCCAGAGAGAAAGTTTCGAAAATAAACTTCTTGCTTCCAACATCACCACCCTCAACATCACTGACACTGTGAGTTATTCTGTCCTCTTTCTCATTAATGTTGCTTATAGGCTGATTCTCAAACAGCCAAGTGCATTTGTGGACAGATCCTGACTGAATTTCGTTTTTCTTCTCCTCAGACACTTTGAAGTGTGAATCTATTTCATGAAGTGACTTGGATTCAAAGATTTCCTTGACACGTGAGACATCTCCAGACTGGACATCCACCTGACTGACATATCTTACATTTTGGCCAGAATCTGTTTGCTGTGTTATTCTGTCCAAAGTCTCTGTTTCAAACAGGTGTTTCACTGTCTTCACATTCACATCACTTTTTATGTCTTCCTGCACAGTACTGCACAATTTCAAACTGAATTCCTCCTTGTCTTTAATGTTATCCAATGGCTGTGTTTCAAAAAGCCAAGTGTGTGACTTCACATCAGTTTTTGGTACTGGTTCTACATCCTGGTTCTTTTCTGATTTCTCATACAAAATGTCCATTGGTTGTGTCTCAAACAGCCATTTGCACGTCTTCACATTACCCTTTTGAAATTCTTCTGTTGGTACTGTTGAGTTTGCTTCTTTCTCACTCTTTAAATTTATGCAATCCAAAGGTTGTGTTTCAAACATCCATTTAGCTGTTCTCATGTCACCTGTCATGTCCTCTTGCCTTGTAATGCCCTTGATGAGCTCTACTTGTCCACTACATTCTTCAAATTTGTCTAAGGGTCTTGTCTCAAACATCCATTTGTAATTCTGTACATTTCCTTTGATGCATTCTTCTCTACTGACAGTCGTAACCTCATGGACATTTCCAGCACAGTCTTCAATTGCATATAATGGTGTGGTTTCAAACAGTGAACGGTTGCCTTTGACATCCCCGGCTGCAATGTTGGGGATTTGACTCTGTGCTTTCACAGAGATATGACTAAGAGGTAATGTTTCAAAAAGGTCCTTGAAAGTCTTCACATCTCCTTTCTCATCATTTTGAACTTTGTTTCCACTATCACCTGTTGTTTTACCAACACTGAATTTCTCAAACTGCAGCTTTTTGTCTTTAACTTCTCCTTTTTCATCACTTGACACCATAACTTTCTGGAGATGTCCTACCTCATAGCTGTCTTTCAGAGTGTCCATGGGCTGAGTTTCAAAAAGCCATAGGGTGGATCCTACATTTCCTCCAACAATTGCCTCCTTCTCTGAAACTTCACCCACATACTCTCCTTTAAGAGATGACAGAGGCTGCTTTAGTTTATGAACACCTGCTTCCCCAGAGATGTCCTCCACTGTTCCTTTGAACTTTTGTTCTTCCACAAGACCTTCATGAATTGCATCAAGTGGTTGCGTCTCGAACATCCATTTCTTCTGATCAACACCACCTTTCTGGGCTTCCTCAAGTGAGATCCCCCGAATGATCTGCACACCAGCTCCTTTATTAATGTGGTCTAAGGGTTGAGTTTCAAAAAGCCAACGTGCTGTTTTAAAGTCACTGCTTTGAATTTCTTCTCTACAGATTGATTTGATTTCATGGATTTTGCCACTGCTATCCCTAAGCGCACAACAGGGATCTGCTTGAAAGAGTTTGATGGTTTTTTTCACATCTCCTTTATTCTCATGGAGTTCTGATTTGAGCATTAGGAAGTGTTGGTCTTCAACAGAGCAACAGCGGCCTAAAGCGTCCAATGGTTTGGATTCAAACAGGAGACGTGCACCTCTCACGTCTCCCTTCTGAACGGGTTCCTTCAGTATGACCTCCACTATTTCTTCATCCTCCATCTTTGACTTACTGATTGAGTCTAGAGGCTGTGTCTCAAACAACCAGGTGGCTGTGCGAACATCTCCTTTGACTACACCTGGTCTCTCATCAGCTGTTGTGTATTGACCATCAACCACTGAATACTCAAACAGTGAGGATTTGTTCCTCACATCCCCACCTTGAGGATTTTCTTCATCAAGTAATTTTTTTGTTTCATGTGGGTCTCCAATATTGTCAAGAGTCCAGTTCTCAAATATCCAGCGCATGGACTGGACTTCCCCCTGATATGCCGCATCTACTGATTGGGGATTTATAGCATTTATTAGTTCATCATCTACAACATCATCAAGATTCATCTTCAATTCAGGATGAATGTGTTTAAAAATACGTTTCAGTTCGTTTTTTTGCCGTTGCTGGTAGAACTCTGAGAAGGTTTCTTTTGGAGGCGGTACGGGGAGTAAGTTGTGGCTTCGATCCTTTTGAAGTGACTCCAGAACCTGAGGTCTTGGTAGAGGAGGAGGAGGGGGAGGGAAATCATCATCTCCACTGGCTGCATCGGTCACTTTTATCTGTTTGGCTACTTCTGCCATCTTGGATCCAAAGAAGAAGTATGAAGGCTCAAGTTACTCTACAATGCAATTAAATAAATTGTCATAATAGTAAACTCTTAATTAAAAACATAGTTCAGAAAAAAAGTTAGTATTTTTAAGCTTAAAAGCCATACTTTACCTTTTTCTGTGTTTAGTAGGGAATAGTTCACTGCACACCTATTCATGTGAGGTTTGACTTCATTCATGGTTTTCAGCCTTGTTAGTACAAAATGAATGCTCCATAACAAATGAAGTTTCACATTTCCAAACATTTTGGGGGAAAAACTTGAGAGAATAGTAACAAGAATATTTCTAGAGTATTATTCATCAAAATCCTAATGCCAACTACATGCAATAATATCATAACATTTTTGGGGATTTTTATGTTGATCAAAATATGAGGAATTTTCAAAAACACTACAAATTGTCAATATGGTTATGCATTTTACCTCCCATGTTAAGTATATATGGTTACGGGATTTTACCTCCTATGTCTACTTTACCTTCACTGTATCACAAACCCTGTCGTTAACAAGATTACATCTTTACCACGTACTTACCATGTTTTTGAATCTGATTTAATTGTGGATATTTTAATAATGTTAATGAATTACCCTGTTTGTTTGGAAACATGGTAATAAAGCACTTTTTTTTATATACTAAGACTGTCACAAAGAGTATCTTTATTATATTTGTTTCTAAATTAGTCACACAGCACCTATTAGCATTAGTCATTAGTCACACAGCAGACTTAGAAAGTCAGCAGAAACTGTTGTTCATACCTTGCTTTGTTTTTTCTTCTTTCCGCTTGAGATCAGGTTTTCTTGGACCACACTGTCCTGAGAAAGAAGCATGATTAATTATTCCTACTCATTTTTCATAGAAAACTTAAGATTTGACTGAGGAAAACACTGGCCACCAGAAAACTTACTGTACTGTACTGTAAAATGAATGTGGACCAGACTTTACAGCATTGTGTGCATGCGAGGGATTCAGTCTGAGAACTTGACCTTACAGATGCCTGTGTGCTGTGAGTGACATGACAGATGCAATGAGCACTCACTTGCTGTTCGATGAATCCTGAGGAGTCTGCAGCTGCTACCTTTGAGAGGTAAAGGGCAGATCTATCTTTCACGCTCTGGATAGGAGAGGTGTACTTCTGTTTGGGCTCTAGATAGGAGGCTGATTGTCTCTGGTCTTTTTTTAAATGTCTCCTCTCATCTAATTCACACAAGACACAAATATAGTTACACAAAACTACAATCAGAAATTATTTATAAACTAAAAATAGCAGTGACTCACTTATTGCATACACAACTTGTTGGAGTTGTTTAAATAAATGTATTTCATTAATTGTTAGTTTATTGATTATCGTGTATGTTTTTGATTTATGGTTTATCATCTTTTGCTTTTGAAATGTTTGACTTTTGATAGTAGATGACTTTTGTTTTGGTATTCCCTGGTGAATGGAAATTTTGGAAAAATTTGCTTTATTTGTTCATTATTTATTTATTTATTAGCATGCATTATATATTAACTCCATTTTGTAGATAATTTTGAATGTGTTTTAAACATTTTAATTACAGCTGTTTGTGAGGTCTGTATGCAAACTAAATGAGACAGGAACTAGAAGCAAATATCTGTGGCATGTTACTAAAGCCTTTTTTTGTAATCATTTTGTGATCATAAGCATAAAATGTTGAATAATAATCCAGAAGTAGGCTAGAAATAAGACAAGACTGACCTGACCCAGTTCCTTGGCCATCTAATGGCTCTGATAGTGGTGTGTATAAATAGACTGGAGCTGGTGTTGGTATGCTTTTATCTGTGGGTTATTATTGTACCTCAAGGACCTATGGAAACTATTCAGCTCCACACATAGTAGGCTATATGTTTGTGTAAGACTGTCTAATTGCAAGAAAAATTATGTTGTTTAATGCATTTTTAAAAATTACACTTGTTATGCTACAATAGTTGTCTGTTCTCAGATGTACTATTATTACAATTTGATTGTATTTCTTAGCATGTCATCTGACTAAAAAACAGTGGCCTGCATGCCATTGTAAAATGTCAAAACCACGGTGTCAGCTGAATTGTGACACTTTTTAAGGTTTCTCATTCTCAGGGGACAAAACACTGTGACAAAGCTTCCCTGATTCATGTTTCTATCTTAGGTTTTTTACATTGGGAATTGTATTTTGCTAGCATGGTTTTAAAATGGTCATCAAATAATAGTACTGTAAATCAAGAAAGCAAATGATCAGATTCAGAATATGAAAGAAAATGGTTATTTAGCTAATACCTAAAGTTTGTTAGTTAGTTCATTCTTAGCAAACAATAAAAACCTGTTTGCTTGATGAACAGAGAAGTCCTATTGTTTCTGAATGCTGAATTACACTTATTATTCATGATGATATGTGATGTAATTACGGTTTGGAGCAGCAAAAGAAGACTTGGCACATTAGATTATTGTAAAGCTGCAGAATGCATGATCAAAACAAAAGCTTTCCCTCTGAGGTCAGGATCACTAGAGGCAGCACAGGTCTGTCAGCTGTAACTAATGATTATATTCAAGCATACCTCTGTTTTTCACTCTGTAAGCTCTCATGGGACAAAAGGACAGGGCCCATCACTGGCGCCACTCACGAGTCTGGGCTTAAAACGTTTGCATAGCTGGATGAGCACAGAGAATAACAGGGCCATACAATACTGAGGTCTAGCTAGACGTTACTGTTTAGAAGAGTGAGTCTAAATATTGTGCTCTCCGATTTGTAAAGAACAGGACTGAAGCATCTTGTCAAATTACTAAGATAACAAATGTTTCATTTTATAAAGCAGCAGCAGCTACACGTAACATTTTTACTAAGGATTTAAATGAGAAGACTGTGCAAACTCCACTGTGTTTGGCTTGATCTTTGTGACACTGTCATGTGATAAAAGTGCCTGCTTGCATTTCCTTTAAGCCTAATCTGACATAAAAGGTGTAGTTAAGGAATTGTAATGTATAGATATGGACATGATCAAAGGCCTCTGTGGAGTTGTAAACAGTGCCCATTTCTGCCTGCTTCCATGTATAATGATTTAATTTGCGTCAAATGATCTAAACACTGATTTACATCTGTGATACAATTCATTTGGTATCTTAGACATGTATTTCAAAGAACTTTCATTCAGCTGACATCATATCAGCTGAATGAAAGTTTCACAGAGATCATGGAGGGCACAGCTATTAGTGTCCTAGAATGTAAGTGCTTTTGTGCTGCTGACAGCTGTCCAAATTATTGTGATATGCGCTTGGTATTTATTCTCATCAGCTGCCTTCCATAGTTTCCTGTGAGCGCTCAAAGTTCTTGTTAAAAACACAACAACTTAAAACCACTGCTTAAAATAGTGCAGGTTCGACCAAGGCATGTTTAGCTGGCACTTCTGTCTGTCACAATATCAGCCACTGCATATTCAACAAGGTGATTTCAGGTGTTGTGTACACTTCCGTTCAAATGTTTAGGGTTGGTAAGATTTTTTTTTTAAAACAAAATAATACGTTTATTCAGCAAGGATGAATTATATTGATCAAAAGTGACAGTAAAGAGTTTTCTATTGTTAGCTGGGAAAAATGTTCTCTCTTTATTTAAATATGATTAAAAATTTGTTAACGATTTTGTAATCATATTGCGTAGTTGTGCTTGGTGTCAATTTCTTTATTTGTGATGATAACGCAATGAATAAAGCCAAATTGTGTGGACTCACTGTCATTTTTGGCAAGGCTGTCATACAAAGAAACACATGCAAAAACACGAGAGAACCAACAAAATATTAATAACTGATTATTTTGTATGTATGTAGTTCTTTGTTTAAGCATTTCTTTTTCATAGTAAAATAACCCCACCCTTTGTTTTTCATATGTAAAATATTTACCTCATATTTTGATTGTTTAATTGAACTTGTAGTGTCATAAAAAATGAATATCTCCTCCGGACATAACTTTTTGTCACTACTGTATAAATGATATTCTTTTTAACTTTCTATTCATCAAATAATTCTGAAAAAAAAAGTCTACGTTTACATAAAAATATGAAGCAGCTCAACTGTTTTCAACATTGATTATAATAATAAATGTTTCATGAGTATCAAATCAGCATATTAGAATGATTTCTGAAGGATCATGTGACACTGAAGACTGAAGTAATAAAGCTGAAAATTCAGCTTTGTATCAAAGGAATAAATTACATTATAAAATATATTAAAACAAAAAACAGTTATTTTAAATTGTAATAATATTTCACAATATTACGGTTTTACTGTATTTATGATAAAATAAATGAACATAAGACCCCAAACTTTTAAACCTGTGTGTGTGTGTGTGTGTGTGTGTGTGTGTGTGTGTGTGTGTGTGTGTGTGTGTGTGTGTAGTTCAAAATGTTACTTTAACAGGCTTGTTGTTAGAACTCAGCTTACATTGAACAGTATAAATTATGTAACTGTTCTCATTTTCTTTACTCGGGGTTAATTATTATACACTTTAGGTAATTACCATTACATCTGAAGACATGTCGCTCAACATAATTGGATCATTTTGAAATTCACAGGCATTACTTTGAGTCGTAGACATGACAATCAATCATTGCTAAAATAAAGGAAAAATTCAAAAACCAAATTTATTTAAATGTATGCTATTTTATCCCTTTAATATGCTATATTATGTTTATACTATAATAATTAAATTTCTATAAATAATTTACAGGCTTCCTGTCCACACTGATTACTGTACTCACAGAGTGAATTGCCGGTTCCAGATAGCCGGTCTTGCTGTCTTTAAAGCCTCAGTCTTGTGTATTTCCGCAGGTGATGACTTGTGTTGGTCTGACTCTGATGCTGTGTGTAGCAGTAGTCCTGTCTCACTCTGTCCCTCTCTAAGGGGTGACAGCTGATTTTTATCACTGCTCACTGCAGAGCGTGATGAGGCCAGCCTGCTATTTTGGAAGCAGCATGGGCGGTATTCCACACGCCTGAGTCAATCAGTGGTTCTGGAAGTGACTGGGGTACAGGGAACCCCCTTGAGCACAATTCCCACATTAGCCTACATTTGCTTCCTAATGCCAAAGGATGTCTGAGAAGTACTGAAATAAATTTTACGTGAATAAATTTCAGTGGCTTTTTGGCTGATTGTTCAGAAAGTGTATCTATTTTTAACTGTTTATATTGAAATTCTAAAACCGAACACCGCTAATAAGAACGTTATGCCCAATGACGTTTGATGAACTTTACAGAGCTTGCTAATACATCTCAAAATAATTAAGGCACTGATTAATGCCATAAATGTACTTGTGAGTATTAATACTTATGAATGGTTGAAACAACCTCTGGTAAACTTGCTCTCTGTGTTGTACACTTGTGAAGACTATAAACAAACTTGGGGTGTATTTTGACTCAAAAGATTGTGTAAAGCAGTTCTGAAAATTGTTTGGATGCTTAACCAAAGTCCTTTTAGGATACATTTTTATATAAATTGGCTTAACCCATACTTGACTGTAGTGTCTGTATGAAGTCAGTTCATCACATTAACATTAATATGTTCTACTAACATTTGACAAAGTCCAAATATACTTATTTTTGTGAAAAGCAGTTGCTTGAGCAACTTTTTCTTTAAAATAAATGTGCATTATTAAAAGTAAATTAAGATATGATTTTTATATATTTAAATGTAAATAATTACAATTATAGATTTATATTTGTGAAATAAATATTATATTCATATTTTTTTATTTATTAATATGATTTTTGCTATCTAATACAATGACATTCTTACATCGTTAAAAGTGGCAAATTATCTCAAAAACCTTTGAGGCCACTGTATAACCTAAAACACCATTGGTGGGCACAGCACAGACACTGAAGGGTCTCTCAAAACCCTTTCAAACAACTATAACCCAAAAACACTGAATCAACCCAGTCCAAAGTGTCACTTGTGTCAAGCGTGATGAATGTAAGGTCAGTGGATTGGGTCAGTGTCATAACTGCCATTTTAAGCAGTATGTTTTGTCTCTTGAATACACTAAACACATGCTTACGCATTCAATCCTGCTCTCAGCCCTCATTGAAAACTTGTGAAATAGGACTCACTATTTGCAGGCAGGATTTTGTGCATGTAAGTTGAAACTATTCTGTTAGGATTATCTGAGGAATATTTTTAACACACAGACACAGCCGGCAGATTCCTTCTCAACAGGAACTTCAGATGGCCCCACATGCTTGTGTAGGAAGACTTTAGATGCCAAGGTTTTGTCTCACATAGGGTACAAAGTTCAAATGACCTTTGACCTCATAGTTACTGACTAACATAGCTGACTAACAGTTAAGAAGTTAAGAAGAACGAAATAACTGGTGATTATGCTCACTCATGTACACGTGTTGGTCAACTCACCATTCAGCCCAGTGGAGGATCGGGTGACATATCCAGGAGCCCCACTGACTGTTCTCCTTCTCATTGTCTCAAAGGGTTTTTCTTTCTATCAAGGGAAGCAAGGGCATATTTTAAACTTTTTTTTTTTTTTTTTAAAGAGATTTTTAAGATATGACAAAATGTTTATTATAATATTATTAATAATATTAAGGTATAATTATTTATTGTTTTATTTTATTTAAAAATGTGTGAATTCCTATTGAATGGACTGAAAGTGGACACATTTTTCATCATTTGAATTGAAAAAAAAAACTGCTCATTTGTTTGATTTATATACCAATATTTTCTTTCTCATTAAATCTTTTTGAGATTTTAAATAAATAATATTAATATTATATTAATACTATTAAGGTATTATTTACTTCAAGGTATTAAATATTATGTATTGTTTGTGTTTTAGTTTATTTAAAAATGTGTGAATTCATATTGAATTGACTCTAAACTGCGTTATTTCAGTATTTATATATTATTATAGTATTATATTAATATTTTGAATTATATTTTATTTTATATTTTCGGTTTAGTTTAATTTTTTAGTAATTTAGTTACAGTATGTGCTATTGTCATTTTTATTCGTTTTTATTTTTTATATAACTATTTACCTTTCAATTACAGAGCACCTAAAGGGACATGGTGGTGGGAAAAAATATGAGTGAAGGAACAAAATATGAGATGGAGGAAAAATAAATGTCAATTCTGCATTCCCCCAAGAAACTTTGCATTCCCTTGCAAAACTTTTGTGTTCCGCCGAGAAACTGTGTGTTAGCTTGTTTTGCAAATGAACGCAAAGTTTCTTGAGGGAACGCAAAACATTTGCGAGAACGCAAAAGCATTGACTTATTATTTTTCCTCCCATCTCATATTTTTTTTCCACCTCCATGTCACTTTAGGGTCTCCGTAGCTCCGTACTAAAGGGGCTCCGTATACATTGTTTTTATTTCAGTTTTGAATTTGTTTCCACATTTTACTTTACTTTACATTTGCTTTAACTTAATTTTCTTTAATTTTTTTCTATAATATTTATATTTCATTTTATTGTTGCTTTATTTCAATTAATTAAAATGTTTTAATCATTTTAGTTTTAGTTAACTATAGTAACCCTGAATCTAAAAAGTCCAAAATGCACCCCAGGTTCCCATGGTTACCATATGTATATCTCAGTTATCAGCCTTTTTTCCCTTGGAGAAATTAACCTGTGATCTCAATCACAAGTCGGACAAATTTGGGAGACTATGGAAACCTTTGCATTCTTTTCTACAGAAACTCTGACCACCTGTTTCAAGAGGACTGGGTTTTACTCACCTTTATTTCTTTTCCTTTTTCTGTCATGTTTCTGAATAATCTATAGGTAGAGATGTACCTTTTTTATATGTAGTTGTTCATCTCTCAGTGCTTTGAGTTTGTTTGTCTGTTCTTTGACGTTATTTTATGTGTCTGTATTATTTGAAAATCAAAATAAATAATAAAAATGTATTATGTATACATAATGTATACATACTGGACAATTTTCTTGCTCATCTCAGTCAAACTGGAGGGTTCATCAATATTTAAAGCAAGGATGAACACATAATTTAGTGACTACATTGGGTGAAAAGCACATACTCCTTTCCTGAGTCATGTCTGTCCATGTTGCACAAACACAAATAAAACATGACGTGTCTGTAACACACCTGATGAGCCTTGTCTTTTTTGGCATTGGTGACAGTAGTAGCACCAGAATAACCTCTCTCCCTCCCTGGTGAGGTAATGTGACTCACTGGGCTGCTTTTGGCCTGTGGTGTGACGTTGAGACGAGGGCTGCTGGCGTAGTCCTGTCGCAGGGCGTTCTTTGACTCAAACAGGACCCTCAGAGAGTTAGTGCCCACCTGGTCCGGCTGGGGCAACATGTCCATTGAAATACTTCTGGACAAATTGGAATTTACCCCACTGAGGGACTCATATCTCCTCCAGAGACTTTCAACTTTACTCTCTTCATGGTTTGATCTTCTCAGGCTAGATGACTGTGGGATACAGAGATCATCCATGTAAGCCGGATTTCATTGAAAGTATTGCTTAATACACGATAAATCAAAGTGGTTATACCTTAGACCAGGCCTCTTGTCTGCCAACATCTGTGAGCTCCACACAGCTTTCATACCTAGAGAAAACAGTCAGGTTTTTAGCCATAAACTTCACAGAAAAGAGTCGGTACAGTAAAGGCAAATAGATGGAATATGGTAGTACCTTTGAACAAGCTGAGACACAGGTGTCCTTCTGTCCCAAAGCAGCGACGCTGATTTAGACCATGAACTATGACCTCCAGAAAAGCTCCTGAGGGACTGACTTCTTCTCAAAGTAAAGCTCATCTTAGTGGTGAAAACACATCAGTAAATAAATCAAAGACAAATTATTTTTTCTATCATGTTTTTGTTAAAGTGCCTCATGGTATGCATTTTAAAAGTCACAGACAGTAGGTTAAAGGAATAAGGAAGGTTGAAGTTTTTTTTTAAATGAAATTCATTATTTGATTCAAACATTTGTGATAGATAAATATATCAATACAACACAAACAAATGTAATAATAAACGGTGCAATTCCAAGAGGGTCCTCACACCATCGGTGCTAGGGCCCTAAAAATCTTTTAATACACACACACACACACACACACACACACACACACACACACACACACACACACACACACACACACACACACACACACACACACACACACACACACACACACACACACACACACACTATATAAAATACTTGTTAATCCAGTCTAACACAGCACCAGTAAAACAGTGTGTAAATGACTCTGGTCACTTGATCCACCTGCTCGTCAGCCCTTTTCTCATCTGACTCAGTTAATGTTTATCATTCATATGCTTTGTTAAATTACACATTGAAAGATTTGATGTATTGTGCAATTTGCACATAATATGCAAAAAGTGGAGAGCTTTCATATAATCGTGAACACATGAATAAAATGAAAGTGAATAGATGAAATGTCAGGGAATATCAATCAGAATCAGTACACATAAACACTACGCAGTTACTGCAGTCCATTTATGACTAAATGGTCATTAGCCTAAATTTGAGTAATTAACCTAAGCATGCATGTATGACACTAAGTAGCCCAAAGTTACCCATAAAAAAAAGAAGGAAAAACTTTTATAAAACAAATTATCATCTCAATCCATCTTTATCTAGAGAGTTACCTTAAGCGACCAGTCTTGCGCTCCTCGTTTCCTTCTGTTCTTCAGTGCAGTGTGAACTGGAGCATCACTCACAAGACACTCCTGTCCTGTCACACAGGCCAAAGTCCCTCATTTACAGCCTGAAAACTGTCTGATCTCTAATTTTCCATCCCATCCTTCTAGACAAGTGTTGAATAAAAAGGTAAATTAAGGTCTTTAAACAATGCATTTAGAGTATTGATAATATTATCAATAAAAAATGGTTATAGGCTATAACAAATGCTTTCTTCCATGTTAGCATATTCATCTTCAACTTTGAGGTAATTTCCCCATCAACAAGAGGGTTTCAAGTTATGTTTGTCTGCTAGATGTAGACAAAACGCTTGAGGAATGTAAAGGTTAGCATCTACTCACTGAGGTCATGTGTGCTGTGATCATCTTGCTATTCATAGACGCTGCATGAACTAACATGAATGCCTAACAATGTTTAGCACTTTCTGTCATGCAGTAAAGAGTAGACATAACATTGGGAATTTGAGATCCTAAATTCCAAAAACAGAACAGTACAGCAGAATTGCGACATCATATACGATCATTTGCGACATTATATGCGACATCTTCTATGCAAAAACACCAATTCAAACTAATGCACGTTTTCTATTAGATATAGTGAAGATTATAATGGGGTTCTGTGGCATTGCTAATGAGAAATCTAATGCAACCTGTACTCATATCATTAAAAAGACTATATATATAAGACTAATACTTCCTCCCTTTATGTATCTCCCCAAAAGTCTTTCTGCTTTCCTCACGACTTTTTTCTTGTTCACTGCCATATTACAGTGAACAGGGAACCCATATTCAATGTCGTTTCTTCACCACTAGATGGCCATCTCGTTACCACGAATTTATATTTATTATGTTACTTTAGGTACATGTTTTTTTTATTTTTTTATTTTTTTTATTGTAGAAATGTTTTACAGTAGTGGGAATATACATTTCTTAGAAATATAAAACATTTCCAAAAAAGCATCTATTATACATAGTCAGATTTGCACAATCATAGGATACAGAACGAAAAAACAAACAAAAAAACAAAAAATAAATAAATAAAATAAAAATAAATTTTTAAATTAAAAAAACGGCAGAGATATAGCTCATGGTACATGAAGGATCTCATCATATTTTTTCAGAAAAGATGTACATTTTCTATTATCGATTGTTCTTTGTGATTTGATTAAATATTTGACTTCACAAAGGAAATCATTAAAAGAAGGAATTTTCTTAAGAAACCTTTGCTTGTGAAAGTAAAATTTTTGCCACAATGATAAGAAAGTTAACAGTAGACTCTAAAGATTTGTTAGGGTTTTCAAAAAGACAAATTACATCCTTTAAGCATAGATTACTGATCAAATTATCTTTCGAAAAACAATAAGCACTTAAATCATTCCAGAAAATTGAAGAAACATTAGGCCTACAAGAAAAAAACAAATGACAGACGTCTTCGACTTCATTATTACAGAAGGTGCATACCTCAGCTACATCACAGTATTTGGACAAATGCGTATTACAAGGGTATATATTATGCAAAATTTTTAAATGCAGTTCTCTCATTTTATTGGGTATACAATATTTAAATGGTAACCATGTTTTCCTCCACTGAATGTTATCTATTATAGAATTCCAAAAGAATTTTCCTTTTGGAGTACATAGATTTCTAGATTGAGAGAGTTGACGAATAAATTTATTATTACAATCTTTACTTAAAAGTGAAACTCCACCCAGACATAACAAAGATAATTGTTTAGAACACGCGTCATAGGTAAGGGAAGCTTTCATCAGACATATTAAACCACTCGGAATAGCCTTTGTAACAGAGTTAAATTCTTTAAACGGGTCAGGATATTGGTAGATATTCATAAAACTCTCATAGGATAACAAATCACCATTAGAGTTGAATAGATCTGCAATAAAAATTATGTTTTTATCAAACCATTTCTCAAGAAAGAGTGATCTATTTCTAATTTTAACATCTGAATTATTGTAAACCAATTTCCAGGCTAACAGAGCTTGTTGACGAAAACTAGCCAATTGAATGGGTAATTTACCAGTGGAGTAATTACATTTCATCAAAAAAGAAAGGCCACCTACCCTTTTAAATGTTATTTGGGATAAAATACCACATAGTGTCTGACCCAAGCAAGCATCTCTTCAACCAATTAATTTTGAATGTGTTGTTGGTATCGTCAAAGTTCAGGACTTCAAGACCGCCCTCACTTCTTTTGTTTGCTAAAATATATTTCTTCAATTTGTGAGATTTATTATTCCAAACAAAATCAAGAAAAATTTTATCAATATTTTTGGAGGTGTGATTATCTACAGCTAAAGACAGGGAGGGGTACACAAACCTGGATCCCTCTGCTTTGGATAAAAAGACTCTGCCTAAAATTGACAGATCTCTTTGTAGCCAACTATTAAAAATAAATTCAGTTTTGGACAGACGTGAAGAAAATTTCAGAAACTGTCTACTAATTAAATTTTTCGTTATATGAATCCCCAAATATTTCACTTCATTTTTAACTGGTAGGCCTATATTTTCAATTCCAGATTCTACATGGTCAAATAAGCAAATAATTTCACACTTGGATAAATTAAGTTTGAGTCCAGAAGCATTAGAGAAGGCATTAATTGTAGTTAATACTGGAGAAACTTGCTCTTTATCTTTTAAAAATAAAGTAGTATCATCTGCTAACTTTAGGTTCATGGTGTCATTACACATGTTAATGGATACACGTAGCTGCTTTTACATGTAAGTATTGTCGACAGTCTAAGTGTTGTTTCGGTTGAGAGTATTTATGTTGGCTAATAATAAAATTGCTTAATATATATAGCCTAACCTATTTGTTCGTTTCTCTAAAGCATGAACTGACAACATAAATGCATAGTTAAAAAAGATAAAATACAAAGCAATGTAAGCTTGCTTTCCATACCCTTTTCCATACCCTGTAGAGTTGCAGATTATAGGACACACCTGGTGCACCACATTGTCATGGCAACACAAGTAAAAGTGCAAACAAAGAGTCTTGAAGAGTTCAGCCTGTCTATTCAGATGGATAGATATACGCCAGCAACAGGTCCATAGCTGTTGCTGCTGAAATGGCCATACACAAAGGCACTGCCATTAGATTTGCATCTTAGATTTGCATTTTGTATTTAAACCTGGATCTAGATCCAACATGTAGGCTATTTATCAGTCATTTGATTGGTCATCATTTTGATTTGATGAGTGTGTAACTCTCCATTGCCTCAAGTCATAAACAAAACAAACAATAGCTATGGAAATGTGCTACTCAGTATTACATGCTGAATTAATGTTATGAAATCCAAAAGCACTGTATTGTACTTCTCATAGACTACCACCATGACAGCAGAGATCCTCGTAGTAGATGTGGCTTTATTGGACTGAATTCAGTGAAGGGTGAGAAATTAGGCCAGAGCTTTTTGTGAGGACAGCTTTGTAAAGTTTGTCAGAATCTCTTTGTATGTAGGCCACTTCTTGACAGAAAGTGGGCCACAAGTGCTAGTGGCAGCAACCTGAAATATAGGTTAACTATTACACAACAGCCGATTGCCTCAGTGAAGGGGGGATAGATTGAGATTCACTGATAAAAAAACAGCATATGTTGACACAGTTTTAATACAGTGGAAAAAATTAGTGTGTGTCAGATAGTTTGAAATATATGAATGAGTATATAACAGGAAAATGATTCCAATGATGATGATAACTTCAGTTTTTTTAAAATTGTTTTAGAAGAGACTTAAATGTAAGAAAATTAAATATTAAATTTTTATTCTTATATTAAAAATTAATTTAAAGAAAACTAAAAAAAGTTAATTTTGATGTAGAACACTCTGGCTATTATCACAAAATTATAAAATCTCAATAAAATCAAAATTTTATTTTGAAGGATAAATTGCTAAATAAATCAGAAAGAAAATCGCTAAATAAATGGTGTATTATTGAGCATTAACTAGTTTGATACGCAATGATACACTATTTTTGAGATAATGTACAGTAGAGTATTTTGTGGTATAAAAATGTAGTCCACTGACTATGAAATATTGACTATGAAACACACACAAAATATTATTTTTAGAGATAAAATTATTTTAGAATCTTACCTGGACATTATCTTCTGCTAAGACTTCCGGTAAGACAAAAATAGAGCATTAAAAGAATCAGTCCAGCAATGAACACTGCAATAACAGGGATATTAAAGTCGCAATGAAATGGAAGTAGCAACATATCTTTTCTTCCGTATTGTGACGAATAGCCAAGTGTAATGGATTATTGTAATGAAAAAATGTAGGGTGGGGACTTTTTTCTATGCATCGGTTGTTGATTGGATTTTGAGATGTTGGTGTTGCACTCAAAAGTGTAAGCAGATGAATGTGAGCTTTCAGAGATGGGGTTTTACACGGGTTTTTACCAAAATGGACATTACACGGGAGTGTTTCACAGTAAGATCTATAAAATACATTTAGAAAATAGTTTGGATGTATTTTCATTTCACGCCGACATTAATACTTTAACAGTGCTCAGAAGTTATTTTCAATTGATAACTGAGTTGCAAGATGGCACCAGCTGTGTTTGTACAAAACAAAAGAGAGTTAGGGATATGAGAGACATGAAAGTAGTGGTAGTTATATACAGCATTGCCATGGTTGATGGACATGATTGAGCAAATCAGAATCGAGTACTCCTCCTGTGTAATGAATATAAATATTAAAGGTACATTATGTAACTTTTGGCAATCTAGTGATTAAAAAATAAAACTGGATGCATTTTGCAGAAGAACATTGTTTTGGTTGTGCTTCAGCTCTGTGTGACTGTGCAGAATAATATGACCAATAGATAATGCTTGTACAAAGGTTAATTGTTGTGGGAAGGAGCCGGGAACCGGCGAACATTTAAAGACTTTAATAATCATAAAACAAATAAACACAAACGAAAGTTAAGGCGGCAACCCCTCACGGACGACAGCCGCACACAAATAATAAAACATCAACAAAACACAACATAATGTCCAGGCCTGGTCCTCTCTCCTCCTTCACTGTCGTCGCTCGCCCTTTTATGTTTCCATAGCTCCTCCGTGAGATACGAGGCTGGTGCGGCATGCAGGTGAAGCTCTTTAGTAATCACGCCACCGGCCTCACGCCGTTCTCTCACGGCCCTCAGCCTCGTCTTGCTTGCCACAATGCTTTACAATGAACTCTGTTAGAGAGCTACATATGGCAATTTATCTGTTCAATAAAATACCTTACCCGTTGAGTAATAAAAACACCATCTCCGCATCACTTTTACAACATTTAAAATCCCTCAGTTCTCTCACCATCTCCGAAAAGCCAAGTCAATATTGATTCTCGTTTTATTATTAGCTCTGCCGTGTTCTATTTTTGCCAGCAGACTCTTCTATGTCCAGGATTTTTTTTAAAGGGGTGATTCTCTGAAGGTTCAAGAGTGATCGTGCTCCATGTCACACTTTCTCGCTCGTTGTGACAACTAACCTATGCCAGTCCCACGCCATATAAACCTCAAAGTAGCCGGAGCAACTTTTCTCTATTTACAGATATGTAACCAAGGTGTAACTTTGTACATGAAAACCTTTTCACCTCACTAAGCCTCCTTGATGAAATGACAAAACAAGTGTATGGCTGTCTTGGCACTCTGCAACAGTGTTCATGCAACACTCCGCCTGCATGATGTCCCTTTCACAGATGTGAAGAATTTCCAAAAAATGCCTTGTGGAATCTCTGAAGTCCTGACATAGGGGGAAAAGGTACTGGTACGGTGGAATGACAATGTTGTAACCATGGCAACCAATGCTGCTGAGAAGTATTCTGAGGTGACTGTAAACAGGTGGAACACAGAGAAAAAAGCCTATGACAAAGTTCAACAACCCATGTGTATCCTCACATACAACCAAAACATGGGGGCGTGGATCTGCATGATCTTCAGGTGTCAAGATACAGGGCTACAAAAGGTCAAAGAAGTTGTGGAACTATAGTAATAAAGTTATGAAGTAAATTCTAAGACTGAATCATAGGACGAGTCATTTGAGAATCATTGAAAAAGTATTGCAAAGTATATTATGAAAAAATGAAAGTGTTTTCTGACCAGCTGATGCCGACTTGTCGATGAGCCAAGGTGGAGAAATGGGCTTGGCGGCTGGAGGCGGAGCCAGAGATCCTTTTAATTAAGCGGAGCTGGAGACCAGAAGACCAGAGGAAGATCCACACAACAGAGTCGAGGGCTGAAGGGAACCAGTGGAGGTGGGGCAGACGGACTGACTGATTTTGGAAGAGGAGGTGGGAGAGGGAAGCTGGGTGTACTCTACTAGCAATCCCACGGTGATTCATAATGTTGCCGGCTCACATACTTGGTCAGACAATTTGTGGGGCTCGGGCTCTAGGACGATGATGGGCTCAGTTCTTTTCTCTGGCATACACATCACGTCAAGCTCTGGCTCTCCGTCTAAAGTGGGCTCTGACGTCATGTCTGTGTAGCGGGGCGATGACTGGCTGGGCTCTGGGTCTGGAGTGGTGCTGGTGATGTCCTCTGCTGGGCAGATGGTGAACGCCAATCCGTTGTTCACCAGCACCTACTCCACAAATGCGTCGAAATTTCCCAGAGGACCGTTCACTGGGAGGCATTTTTTACAGCCTCAGTGAGCGGTCCGGATAGTTTGTTAGGCACATCAGATCTAAAAAGTCCTGAGTGTTTTCCTCCAATAAACTCTCCTTGTGCTCATAACAGAGCAGTTGGACGGCTGGCAAGTCCATTGATGAAGGGGGATAAAAAAGAAAAATGCCAAAAAAAATTCTCTTCTAGGTTCCTTCCTCTGCCACGAGTGGGAGAATGCAGGAGAATTAACAGAAAACTTTTATTCGGGGAGAAATACATTAGAACACAATGACTACAGATAGACAAGACTGAACAAAGAACTGAGGAAACAAAGGGCTTACACAGGGAGACGTAATGAACTGAACAGAAACGAACAACCAAGGAAACTAACTAGGAGCTCAGGTAGGCAAAACAGGAACAAAACACAGTGGAAACTAAACCAAAACTGAATATATTCTTTACAGAGACACACACGGACAAGTCATATATGTACGCAATTTCCCGCGAAAACAAAGTGAATCTGGGTAAGACAAAAGCACGTTTTGGAAGAAGGACTGATGATGTATTGACTATTAGCTGGGGATAAATATTCATATCTCATTGGAGCGAGAAATCATCAAATTCTACTAATATTTTTTTTCCAGTGTATTATGCTCAGATGTACAGTTTGTGAGCTAATAACCTATTGCATTCTCTCCATGTTAACTCTGCATACTACAGAGTATATGGTCCATGCTTTGAATAGATTTGCTTATGTTGTGTGATGTCTGTGGAACTAAAATAGTTTGGGCAGAAACACAGCTTTTAGCATAAATCATATTCTCCACTTGTGGTCATTCTCTCAATACTGTTGTTTTATGGTAATTCTCAGAATAGTTAATAATATAATAACCACAATATATTTCATACAAAACATTGAACCCTTCATTATATGGATGTGTTATGTTTGAAAGCTCATTCCCTAGTGTATTGTCGACATGTTTTAACCTGCTTTTTAAGCGTCTGTGGTTCTATTGTACGTCTGTCTTACCACCAGCTAAGAAAGGGGGGTTGATGGGTGATATGTGCCCTGTGGTTTCACTACCAAACAGATGGGAAATCATTGAGGTGATACAGTCAGTGTTATGTGTGTGCGAGCAGGAGAGAAAGAAAGAAAGAAAGAAAGAAAGAGTGAGAGGGAGGCAGAGATATGTTACCATCTGCCTCTCCATGATGCCCGAGTCTCCTGTGATGGATGTTTCACAGTGTCATTGCCATGGAGAGGCTCTTTGGTATCCAGGGAGTGTTTCTCTAGTGATTGGCTGAGTGGCTGGAGCAGCAGTCTTTATGGTTTTTTCTGCTCTGCCTTTTGTCTGACCCCTGTACTGCCATTCTTTTCTTCATCAGCAGTCTTAATTAGAGAAAATAATAGAGAAGATCCATTAATCTATTTGCAGAAAGCATCAGGCTAAATAAATATAAGAGAGAACAGAGCTAGCAAAAAAGCAAAAAACTCAGTAACTGTGTGTTTTCTGTGGCATTAAGGCAATTTCTTGTAAATGTCAGTCTGGGGCAAGTTGTCACATTTTAAATGTGATAAATTTATATTTGTAAATTACAATATTTCTTGGTCAGAACAGTGGTTTGATATGTTGTATTTTGCCTTTTTTCGCTGTTTCACTAATTGTTTTGCGTTTTGGAATCGTTTCACTGTTTAAATTCTGCTGAAAAAAAGCTTATGTGGCAGGTTTCATTTTGACAACTTACCCCTTATAGCAGAGGTCTTCAATCCTGCTCCAGGAGGGCCACTGTCCTGCAGAGTTTAGTTCCAACCCTAATCAAACACACCTGAATCAGCTCATCACGCTCTTCAGGATCGCTTGAATATACAAAGGCAGGTCTGCTGAAGCAGGTTGGAACTAAACTCTGCAGGACAGTGGCCCTCCAGGAGCAGGATTGAAGACCTCTGTCTTATAGTGTAACAATATTTCCATTGTATACATATGTATATTCAAAACTAATAACTGCATCCATCAGAAATTAATCGATTAGTTTATTAAAAAAGAATCGTTACTTTTCTAAAAACGAATCGATACATTTCCTAAAATGAATCGATACTTTCCCTAAAATAAATCGATACTTTTCTTAAAATGAATCGATACTTTTCTTAAAATGAATCGATACTTCTCTTACAGTGAATCGCTACTTTTTCAAAAAGAATTGCTACTTTCTTAAAGAAAATCGCTACTTTCCTTAAAATGAATCGATACTTTCCTTAAATGAATCAATACATTTCTTAAAATGAATCGCTACTTTTCTTAAAATGAATCGATACTTCTCTTACAGTGAATCGCTACTTTTTCAAAAAGAATTGCTAATTTTCTTAAAGAAAATCGCTACTTTCCTTAAAATGAATCGGTACTTTCCTTAAATGAATCAATACATTTCTTAAAATGAATTGATACTTCTCTTACAGTGAATCACTACTTTTTCAAAAAGAATTGCTACTTTTCTTAAAGTGAATCGATACTTTCCTTAAAATGAATCGCTACTTTTCCAAAAAGAATCGCTACTTTTAAAAAAGTGAATCGCTACTTTTTAAAAAGTGAATCGCTACGTTCCTTAAAGTGAATCGCTACGTTCCTTAAAATGAATCGATACTTTTCATAAAAAGAATCGATTCTTTTCTTAAATTGAATCACTACTTTTTCGAAAAGCGCCACTTTCCTCAAAAAGAATCGCTACTTTTCTTAGAGTGAATCGCTACTTTTCCAAAAAGAATCGCTACTTTTCTTCAAGTGAATCGCTACGTTCCTTAGAATTAATCGCTACTTTTCATAAAAAGAATCGCTACTTTTCTTAAAGTGAATCGCTACTTTTTAAAAACTGAATCGCTACTTTCCTTAAAGTGAATCGCTACTTTTCTTAAAGTGAATCACTACTTTTCCCAAAAAGAATCGCTACTTTTCTTCAAGTGAATCGCTACTTTTCATAAAAAGAATCGATACTTTTCTTAAAGTGAATCGCTACTTTTCCAAAAAGAATCGCTACTTTTCTTCAAGAGAATCGCTACGTTCCTTAAAATAAATCGCTACTTTTCATAAATAGAATCGATACTTTTCTTAAAGTAAATCGCTACTTTTCTAAAAGTGAATCGATACTTTTCTTAAAGTGAATCGCTACTTTTCCAAAAAGAATCGCTACTTTTCTTATGGTGAATCGCAAATTTCCTTATGAACTGTCATATGCTTTTCACAAAAGGTTAGTTCCCAAAATAATAAGCCTAATTGCTCAGAGTGTCCATTTACTTAGAACACGGCACATAAGCCTAATTGCTCACAGTGTCCATTTACTTAGAACACGGCACAAAACATTGACTTCCTCAATTTTAAAGTGTTCAAAACCAGTCTTTGACAAAATTATTTTATGCTCTAAGAACTCATCTAAAACATTTTGATATTGCACAATATTAGAAGCCTTTTTTGGGGGGCCTTGTGTGAGTTATTTGTGCTTCACTCAAACCAAATTAAGGAGATCCAGTACATCTTCGTGTGATGGGCAGCAGAATGAGTTGGCGTCGGCTTCTGCAGTTTTTTGTCATTGACAAGTTTGTTTTGCCAGTTCCATCGAGTATGACTGTTCGTTGCCCCCCAGTGTCTGTTTGCACGCGCTGAGCGTAATGAGTGCTGTTTTTGTCCTCATGTTACTGTTTACGTCAGGCAGTGTGGGGGGAGTTTTCCACTGACGAACACAAACTCACCAACAGCTGATCTCACTGTACTGTACGTGCATCGAGAACTAAGAAAGGGGATCGTTTTCAAGCCTCGGATGGTTGTCTCTTCCACTCATGATACACAGATACATAATTACTGGGTGAGTGTTTGTTTTTGTTCAAGGTGCCTGTGGAGATCTCTCGCAGCGCGTGAAACACAATATTTTGCATAAAATGTGAACTCAGTAGGCTACAATTTGTCTGCTACGCGATTCAACAGCTGCTACCTTGGACCGTATATTTGATTGTTATCGCGTTTTGATGTGGTCACTTACATTCCTGAATAAATAAAGCATGACCGCGAGAAAGTCCGCTACGGAAGTTCGCCAGCTGTAGAATTAAAGTGCTCGTGTGCAAAAAAAAGTTGCATATTATATTAACTCTAGCTATTCAAACTAGCGCTTTGCTTAGACTTTAATTTTTCTATTTAACTTTGTGCATAAAATGTCGAAAGTGGAACGGAGCTGTTTTGTAGCCCTACATTAGAAAAATAATACATTTTTTGAATATCTATGATGTTTGAACAGCATAGAGCAATTGCGCGCAACATGGTTATATTAAAGATAATGATCGGCTTGACAGAAAATATGCACCTGCATGTCACGGAATCATATCCTCATGTATAACTTAAGAGAAAATAAGTTAGAGAGGGTCTACTTTAGCTTAAGGTAGGAGTGTGTTCCTCCATTAGCCTGTAAAAAAACAACATACGTTTAGGCTACCTTAAACTAGTATAGGCCTAGATCTATAGTTTAAGATAAACTCAATGTTTCCTTCGAAGGACACAGATGTAGCCAAAACCGTACCCATGACAAATGATCAGAAACGGTCCCACCACTTTACTTGTATTCACCCTGCTTTGCTTTACAAATACATTGTGCTTTTAAGTCTTCTTAGTTTTCTGCACGGTAAAGGTGAGAAAACGTCTTGTTGTTTTGGTTTGCTGTAACCTATGTTTCCACCTGACAGCTGTCTACTACTTTCACAGTCTACAAACTCCACCTCCTCCTTCTGTTTACATGTAGGGAGACATTCAAACATTCACATGTTCATTTGCATAGTTGGCCAAATAACACTGCCAGTCCAAGAAATTATAGATTCTGTTTGGCTTTAAGTGAAAAGTTGTGGCTTTTGTTTGTTATTGTATCTTAGGCCAATATGTTCTTGTAATCAGCTGCCCTCCTGTCTTACTCCTACCCTACATAAACACACACACTCCTGCACCACATACTGTTCACAAAAGATGCATAAATGAATGGACTTGGTGTCTGCACACTTTTAAGAGTTTTATCACTTTATTCACAGCTAGAAAAAACAGTAAATAATGCGTCACCACACCAGTTGATGCTGCATTTCTTTAGGTAGCCTATAATTTGCTATGCAACAATTAAATACGAAAGCCTTGCACACATACTATATGGAACAAAAATCACTTTGACAATTATGTGCAACACAAAGTGTCATTTATCTCATGCAGTTATAACCTTTTACATAGTTGACTTTGTTGCATCTGGGATTACAGTGCAGGTGTTTACATAACACTGTCCAAAGAAAGGCAGACCTGTGTGAAAGAGGTGTGAGAGAAAGTTAAGGTTGTCCAGGATACACAGGGGCACATACTGTTCTTGGCATAGGGGACATTTGTGTGGGTTGGACTTGACTGGATGCACTTGGAACAAGAACCAGGTGATCTGTGATGCAGATTGCTCCATCCTGTGGTGTGAGGTAGTGTTGTTCTGTTATTCGAGGTACACAGAGTTCTCTGTGTGTATGCTTTTTTTCCATTGCACACCCACTCAAGCAGAAAAACTTCAGTAGACGTGCGATTTGTGTTACGTTTCCTCTTTTGTTTCTTTTTGCACAAAGCGTGTACTTGTAAGTGCATTCATAAGCTTTGAAATGGAGCTTGGCAATTGCTATCATATGTTTGTGGGATTCTGCAATAAAAGCCAGTATTGGTTTACAAATGTCATGCAGTTTAGCTGAGCTGAATGTCTTAACATTTTGTTCTTGAAACAGAATGTACTCCAAACATCTGAGGAATGTTAATGACTCCAGAGTGAGATTGAAGGAACTATTGATTCCCTCCAGATCATTGCTTGCATAATGCACACGTATGTGCTTGCATACACTTTGCATAATATGATTAAAAACAATTATAATTTGCCTGAGAAAGCTGTGCTTGTGATGCTGTAGTGGTTCATGTCAAGTTTTTTCATATTGGGAAACCTGCTAAACAGGCTTGCGTTTAGAGTGAAGATGTGAATCTTTAGAACTGGCCTGAACAAGAGAGAGGTGTCCAGTTGCTGCTGGTTAGGATTTGTATGCTAATGGTTATCAAACATCCCCAAATTCTATTTTCAGACTTGATATACACCAAAAAAAATGTGACATGATAGCTCATTTTATGACCTATGAATTTATATGTAATATTATGTTTTAATTTCTCCAATATAATTTGACAGATTGCCATGGCTACATTGCAGCGTGGGGGTTTAAAGAGAAAATATGGTTTCCCAGATGAGGATGCCATTTACTCTTCCTCATCCCCCTCATCACACTCTGAATTGGACTCCGA
This sequence comes from Gila orcuttii, assembly GCA_026230005.1. Classification (NCBI taxonomy): domain Eukaryota; kingdom Metazoa; phylum Chordata; class Actinopteri; order Cypriniformes; family Leuciscidae; genus Gila; species Gila orcuttii. Next base: position 26,058,134 of record JAPDVR010000008.1, on the reverse strand, counting down.
TGAAGACAGCCCCCAAAGTGATAGTGTGGACTTTGGGCCTTTTGGCTCTTTCTCTTCAAGCCAACACATACCAAGTGAGTCATGGATAGTAACTGTGCTTTTTTTTAAATCATGTATTGTAAACCAACAGCTGTCACCTCCAGTGTGTTTAAACGCATAAGGAGGTGTCTTGTTATCTGACCTCAGCATTATTGTGCAGCGCACTAGATAAGAATAGAAACAGACGGTTGTAACATTGCTTATCAAAATATGTTGTGCACAATCATCCTAAGTCATTTTAAACCCACACACCTCAAAGTGAACACACTAAATATCAAGCCATAATCAGTTTCACTGTCCTGACCGGGAAAGAGCATATCTACAAGTGTTTTCCTATGCAGGTAGTACTGTGAGATTATGTTGTCCCTCTGTGTGCCTGGACATGCCTGGATCACTGTTTTTCATTGTTGATTCACAGTGAAAACTGCAAGTAAAGTGCTGCAAATAAAGTTGATTTACTAAGGGCTACTACAGTGCAAACACATCTGACGCACAACCTCATCCCATTATCCTCGTTCAGAGAGTGAAACTGGCATTGCAAATAGAGAATGACGATTTAAACATTGCATTTTTGAAGAAAGTTATTCCTTTTAGAACTGCATATATAAAATGATCAGATCACCGTTTCATTATTTCATTATTGTTGACAGATCTGACTCAGCTGCCCTCTAGTGGCAGCTGCAACAGTCACAGCTACCATAAGATAATTAATAATGAACACATTTTGTTTCTTTACTTTCAGTTTCATCCATCCTGAAGAAGACAAAAGATACTCAATCCAAAGGCAGTGTTCGGTTTGGCCTGGTTACAGTGTTCCTCTTCCAGCGCTGTCAAGGGTTCAGCAGCGTGCCCAGCCATGGTGGCTGCACACTAGGCATGGTTAGACGGCACGCTGCCCATCAGCAGTTCACCCTGGCGGATCATGCGGAGGAGCAGCATCGCTTGCGAATGGAGAGACTCCGCAAGCGACACCAAGAGGAGAGGCTGGAGGCCTTGAGGCAGAAGGTGAGTCGGTTACTTTCCAATATCCAGAAACAATATATGATGTTTTATTAACAAAGTTCGGGGGGAACATGTTCAGATGATCTACCAATCAGCACAAGAGGAGACATATATATATATATATATATATATATATATATATATATATATATATATATATACACACAAATGTAAGTGTGAACTCATGAAGTTATTTTTAGGCTGTCTTTATATGTTATCTTCTCTTTTTTTTTATTACAGCTGATCAGTAGTGGGACTTTCACAGTGACAGAAGCAGCCAGCTTGACAGTGAATGATGTCCCAGATGAAGATGAGGATCTCAGTAGTACAGAGCTCAAGGATATGGGATCCCTCCGTCCTTACTCTTCCAAACGCAGACGTGCGTTATTGAGAGTAGCAGGAGTTGTGCGAATCGACCGGGAAGAGAAGAGGCAGTTGCAGGAGCTGCGGCGGTGGAGGGAAGACTGTGGATGCCACTGCCAGGGCTTCTGTGAGCCGGAGACCTGCGCCTGCAGCCAGGCTGGCATCAAGTGCCAAGTAATAATAAATTAATTAATTATTGTTTTATTTTTTTCATTAATGATAGCACCTTTGTTTTATTGACATTTTGTTGCTCAAATGATTATTTATTGGAGCTCTCAGCTATATTTCGTTATGGTATAAATTTAGTCTCAGATGAAAAATAGAGCTATACAATGAACTTGGATAGCATTGCTCAGATAATTTGGTCTTCAAAAGGGGTCGGTAAGATTTTTAAAATGTTTTTGAAAGAAGTCCCTTATACTTAAGGCTGCATTTATTTGTTCAAAAATACAATGAAACTTTAATATTATGAAATATTATTACAATTTAAATGAAAAGTTTTCTATTTGAATATATTCTAAAATGTTATTTGTTGTGTTGGCAAAGATGAATTTTCAGCATCATTACTCCAGTCTTCAGTGTCACATGATCCTTCAGAAATCTTTCTAATATGATGATTTGCTGCTCAAGAAACATTTCTTATTATCAATGTTGAAAACAGTTGTTTTGTAACATTATAAATGTATTTACTATCACTTTTGATCAATTTAATACATCCTTGCTGAATAAAAGTATTAATTTCTTTTTAAAAAATTATTAAAAATCCAAAAATCTGAAAAACCCTCCATCTAATCTCATTGAAATATTGAATCTCATCCATGATGTTTCTTTCCTATGGACAGCAAGTAGTGCTGTATTGTTTAAAAAAAATAAATGTGTATATTATTATAAATATATAATCTGTTAACAGATGGATCGCTCCAACTTTCCATGTGGATGTTCAAAGGAATGCTGTGGGAATCCTGCCGGCCGAATAGAGTTTAACTCCAGTCGTGTACGGAGCCACTATATCCACACACACATGAAGCTGGAGCTGGAGAAGAGTCTGCTCAATGACAACAGAGTGATCGCCACAGAGCAACAATCATTGGCGAGGAACAGAGCCATTACATTTCCAGTAGAAAAAGACTCTCCCTCATTCCACCTGAGCTCAAAGCTCTGCAGGCAGGGAGACAACAGCTGGAGCACTGACATGACTGACTACTCCTGCTCTTCTTCTCTGAGTCTGGACTCTGAGACAGACGCAAGGCCTTCCTCTGAGCGACCCACACTGAACGGGGATGACACTGGTCTCACTCACATTCTCAGTTTTTCTGATTCAGATGGGGAGGGATGTCCATATGTTAAAGAGTATGATTTGTCCACAGAAGCTGCTGGTGGCACATCCACAAAGGAAAGCAGAATCAGTTCATCTCAATTGGAGTATCTGGATGAAAATGCTAATCAGGCCACCATAGAATGCGTAAACGACACCTTCGACATCCCCAATACACCTTCTGCATCTCCGGATCACACCGTGAACTGTTACATGGACCTCAGTCTTTCCTCAGACTCTGACCTGGTCTTTTTTGACACTTTTCATGAGTATGGTGACCATCCAAGCCACAATCAAGAGTGCAGTCATATGGACTACATCTCACACCTCCAGTTCCCCCGCCGTCTCAGTCCCGCTCAAATTGAGGACTCAGGAGTCAGTCTTCTGGAGTCTTTTGTAGAAATGTCTTAATAGGGATCAGAGCAGCACAGTATTTTTACTGATGTTTTAAAGACGAATGAGCCTTGTTCATTTACAATTGTACAGTATGATTTAATCTCATTTACTCTGAGATAAAGTGTAAATAATTTCTGAATTTAAGGATATTCCTTAGAAATATATTTTATGATCTTAATATAGTCTGAATATACCATTCATGACTATAGTGTCAATACAGTTAAAATCACTCAGTTAAAATCTGTGTGAAGTATCATGAGTTATAAGTCAATTGCCAGAGGATACTTTGTTGCCAAAAGTCTTGGAGAGTTTGTACATTAACTTCAGGTCAAATTTTATATTTACACTTCATAAACTAATGGCTTAATTACCTTTTTATAAGGTCTCAAATGAATCCAATTGCAGTAAGGAAAATTTTACTGTTAAATGTTTACCTTTAAAAGTCTATTCATATTTATTTCTCGAATGTGTTTTGCTTTAAGTGATCATGCATGTGTAAGTTTTGTTTTGTGTAGCACGGTAAATGCATTTGTTCGTGTTTCAAATTAGTTAGCTGTTATAAACATCAAAATGCCATATTCATATTTCATGTGTAGGTCTTTCATTTCAAGGACCAGCTTGCCTTAGTATTTTTCATTTAAAAGAATGACTTGTAATATATAAAGAAATTAATGCCTACTCTGTGTTTACTTAAATGAATGTTTTTGGACATTTCAAAATGTGTCTATTTTTCTTTTCTGTGGAATAACTAATCTTAATCAAAATTTGACAAAACCAATAAGAAATACTGATTTACATGAAAGAAAATGAGACTGGAAATAATTATACACAAGATTGTGGAAGACAATAAAATCTATTAAATCAAGGCAACTTCCAGTACTCTTAATCTATATATGTTTTTTCCTTCCAAAAACTGACATAAATTTGGGGTTGGAAGGGGTTTCACACGAATACTTGTTACATTATTGGAATTTAGGCTTTCTACTGTTGTTCTCTCCCCACAAGAGGGCCTCAGTAAACAAAGGATGTGTCCCCAAGCTGTCTAAAAAGAAATGAAAGATTGAAAGACAAAATAATCAATAAAATACAGCAAGAACAAATCTGAAATTAAGTAGTTAAGTAAAATGAATCGACTACTCACAAAAAACGACTATTATATTTAAATTAAATAAGTTTAACGCAGAGTCACGGCACACTATTCGATCTGTCCCGGGTAAAAACAGAACTGACTGTAGGCTAATGTATAGCCAGGGGCGTAGCCATCATTTCAAAAGTGAGGGGGACAGAATGTCAAGTGTAATACCATTTTTTTCAGACTCTTATTGACAGGTTAATTGGCTTAATATGCTATTTATTTTTAAAGCAATATAACAGAAAGAAAGAAATGTAGATGTTCAGTACTTTATATTTCACACGCGGGGTTTTTCCTGGCTTAAAACGAGGCGGAGGTGGTAAAATCCTGATCATGTATTTTAATTAGAAAATGTTGTACATTTTAAAGATAAATTCATTAATCTGGTGCACTTTGAGTCCCCCGAATCCACTGTTAAAAATAAATAATCCACCCGTCAACCGCCCAAACATATGATATTCTCTGATTTAGATATCTGATCATCGCATTACAATTATTCAAATTATCAGTGTTACTGTTAAGCATGATAATATGGTTAAATATCACACTGAAGTAGGCTGATTTAAAAATAACATTTCCTTAATAGCCTAAAGTCTGTCTTACTAAACTAAAACTTTCCAATTGAAAACCTTAAAACGTCAAGCTTTTAAAAATAGGCCTACTTCAAACTTTCTAGTAAGGGGTTTGATAACATATCTGTGAAAATAAAAGACATTACGAATAAAAAAAGATTGAAAATAGTGCACCTTTGTGCGGGTATAGTGAATATTTTCTATTTACAACAAACCTTGTTAATTATTCAACAAGAGAAATAGGCAGAGTTATTCATCATTGTGCAACACAATTCAGATACCACATGAAAACTTACTTACAGTGCTTGACTTTTTCGTGAAAAAAGAGTGAAGAGTTTTTTTTTTTGCCGTTTTGAACTCTATGAAACTGATGGATTCGGCGCGGGTGCGAGCATGGGCACGTGCTCGCACGAACGACTGAAAACTCTGAAATTATCGTACATTATGGGATTTTTTTCATTATTGATCGTACATCGTACAGAGGTCAAAAATATCGTACAAATACGATAATTATCGTACATCTGGCAACACTGCTCGCACCCGCGAGCACGTGCATTAGCTTACGACACGTAAGCTAATGCACGAGTGACTGATTACCATGGAAGCGTGAAAGTCACGTATGTAGATAGACTATCCTTGACTCTTTGGATTTTAAATCTCGATGTAGGGCAGGCTATACACACCCGCGGAAACCTCAGCTTGTCATAGACACATTTGCCCTATGAAAAAGTGCGGGGGACGAATTTACATTTTATAAAAAGTGGGGGGGACACGTCCCCCCCGTCCCCCGCGTAATCTACGCCCATGTGTATAGCCTACCATGTCTGATTTTAAAGTCAAAAAAGTCCCGCTGATCTCATTGATTTCCTTCAAAAAATCTAGTTGAGAGCATGGGGCAGCTGTAGGCCTACATCTTCATGTTTGGCGGTGACTGTCACAATCTATGTGAATCTGTCACATAAAGAGTCTGTGCGCTACACTATTAAAAGCGTATTGAGGTGGATTCATTTAGGTAGGACACCACTGAAGGCACCGGTGACATGTATACTGACTACTTTATAATAATAGGCTATAATACATTTTGTATTATTTTATGCAATTTTTGCCATCTTCAACTTATATTAACTAAACTGCTTTAACCAATGTAATGGGAAAACATGATCTGTGAAGAGAGATCCTCATTTACCTAAGTTATGGAGGCACTAGTCCACCTCACAGAAATAAATTAGGGTGATTCTATATGAAAACGAATCATTTTGTGTCCCTGACACAAAATCTACCCCCATAAAGCCGTATTAACAACAAAATATATAAAAAATTAGTTGGTATGATATGTTAAACAAACAATCTTCATTTCAAAAATTCATACATTGATTTTTTTAAAAGAATTTTAAAAAATGTTTGTATTGTATATCTCTTTAACATTGTAAAAATGGCTTGTCCCTCAGTAAATTGTTTCTATTACAACAGGCTTTTAAGGAGGATAAAATCAAATTATCTCAAAAAACCTTTAACTTATGAAAAGCCTGTTTAAAAAATTGTTAGTTAACCTATGATGCATGTATTTTATTCCTGACCTTTTTGGAATATTGAAAAACATAACATTTTAGTACTTTCCTTATGTTTTACGTCAAACTTGTTACTTTAAACACAGCCCTCAGGGACAATGGACTATCCCAGAAGTGGCTTCATTTTCAAGAAGTGATATCATCTGCCTTTTATAAGGAAGATGCCAAACAGACAAGTGCTCCTCTCTTTTAATGAATTTTCATTGAGTTGTGTTTAGTCTGACAGAAGGGGACGATCATAGTGTGTCAACTACGTTACCATGATATCATGTATTTAAAAGTTAATTTTTTTAATTAAAATGTACATAATAAACAAGCATTTTAGCCTCTCTAGAATGTACACCATGTGGTGTCATGATGTGAACCAAATGGCTAGTATGCCAAAAACATATTTCATCAACCCCGTTACCATCGACCCTGTTACTATTAACCCTTTTCCTGCCATATCCCAATATTTATTGTGTGTCCAAAACCAGAATTATTTATGGAATACATAATTATTAATGTTATTTATATTATGAATAGCATGTTTTGTCCCTAAATACGTTTGTAAGCACATTAAACTGATATACCAAATTCGTATCATTCCTGTGAGATGATTTGACACTGCTTGTATTTGAGAAGATGCATCAGATACCATCATTTCATGTTGATGCAAATGAGTTTAGTTTTTAATTCTTTCATAGTTCTAATAAAATAACTGTTTTACATGTATGTCTTCAGTGGCATCATTCATTTCCATAATTGTCTATCCCAAATCCACTTAACAGTCTAAAAACAAACATGTCTCCTGAACAGGTATTCTATTGTCAACCCCGTTACTCTTAGAATACTCTATATATAATAAATATAAATAAAAGTCAAATATAAATAACCTCTTATAATATGTTAAGTAAAATACAACAACATCCCCCTCAAGTATTTAGGATATGATCATAAACATATTACTTTTTGTCATGATTTTTCCCTAAAAACTAAGATACAGTGACATGGCCGATTGCATTTGAGTGTATTCATCCATGTTAAAAAAAAATCATTTTCATTTATAAACACTCCTAATGTAAACAGGGATGATGTATCTTTCATAATACCAGATTTATTCTAAATGTCACTTCAAATACTTTAAAATACAATTTGAAGTTTGTAACGGGGTTGACAAAACACACATGTGCATGTTGATTATTTTAGGAAAATAAATAAATAAGATAGCCTGAGATCAGAGATGGCACCTCAAATTTTTCTGACAGGTAAGGGTCTACTTAAACCAAATAAGTCCACAAACACAACAAAAACAATACTTTGAAAATTTTATTTTCAGAATAGAAAATGGCACGTTTTCATTGGGGTTAGCTTTAGTTTTGAGAATGTTTTAGCTGGCAAGTATTAAAAATACTGTAGAGCATATAAAGGTTCCGAGCTAGAAAAATCCTTTGATCGTTGGCATCATGTTCGATTGCTCTCTCCTGCTTAGATGGACAACATGGCCACGATGCGATGAGTAATCTCTGTCTGGGTCGTTTGTTCAGAGAGCTAAACATAACATTGCAAAACATCGAAACCCTCTAGAGCAATGGGTTTAACACAGAGCAGTGGTGCACCTGAGGGGGGAACAGAAGGATTTCACGTTCATGGGGTAACGTTAACGTTAAATTGCTTAAATTTAGCTGACTTAGCGTATGACAGCGAGCAGCATGCTAACTGTATGCTTTGATAAAGTTATCGTGTCCGCATTGCTTTAGCCTTTGACAGATATGCATTGAGAGAAAACAGACTGTGTGCATTCATATATTTTTTTAATTATCTGATAAATAAATAACTGTGTCAGATACACGGTATTAACAACTGGAAAAGCATTTTCATGGTTTGAAAAGTGCTTGCAAAGTGGCAAGTGTCAGATAACTGCAGGTTGTGTTGTGACAGCTCCGAGAACACCTTCTTATTTGCGATATCTTACATTGTGGTCTCACGTTACATCTTCAGTCTGTAAACGTGTTTGTATGTTTTTTAGTACCAGTGTTGTGGTCAGTGATCCAAGAGCTTTTGGATTTAGGTAAATTTAAGTGTATCCGCCACGTCATTGAACCCGCAGGGGGAGAGGGCCATTACGTAATATTTATATAAACACGTCACATATTTTCACAGATATTCATTACTTCAGATTGCATACTATTCGGTGGATGTTTTTAAACTTTCCAGTGCACAATAATGCGTACAACGTCAATGAATGCATTTGAAATTCAAAGACTCCATAGATCTGAATAGAATTTGTACTCTGCAGTGATTTACTCCAATTCCTTTACAGATTCAAGAGGACTCACCGGCAGAGAAAGCTGGTTTGGAGCCCTTTTTTGATTTCATCATATCCATTGGCAATAATCGTCTTGTAAGTTTGTATTTGTAAAACTCAATTGGTTATTTATTGTCATAGGGGAAAAATGTGTCACAGATTTAAGACAGTGTCACACAATACCGACAAATTATCCCATAATTGAGTAATTGAGAAATCGGTGCATTTGTTTAGGTTTACGTGCACAAGAATATTCAAATTAATAATCATATTGTAATGTTTTCATATTTTGATTATGCGTTTTTCTTGCAAGCAGTTCGAAATCTAGTAATAACTAACAAATAATTCTCAAGGTTTTCAGTAGTCAGTGACATGACAATCATTCAAATGCACAAGAATGTTCTGGAATATTGGAATATGTTCGTATTGTTATTGTGCATGCATCATATAAGTGAGTTAAAACTGATTGGCATAGCCTAAGATGTAGCCAATATTCTAGAAATCTCTTTTGGATGTAAACTGAGCAGGTCTCAGACTCAGTGTTGTTGACGAGTCAAGTGTATTGTATTAGGTGATGGATGAGATTTTATGTTTGTGTAAATTGATTGTTTGTGTGTGAACGCCATGTATATATATAAAAAAAAAAACACTGAAACAAAATTTGTCCATGGGGACAATACAGACTAAGACTGTATAAGACAGCTAAAGCATATCATGTTTTAAAATCATGTAAACATCTTATTTACAACATACACTTCATCTCCAGTATATCCTCAAGAGAAAATAAAAGTGCATGTCTTAGTTGGAATAAAGACTTAACCAGAAAATGGTTGTTAATCAGAAATTATTTTCATGTACTGTAAATGTAGTCACTTTTAGTTGGATTATAATGGGTCATATGATGTCTGAACAGAATCAGGAGAATGATTTGCTCAAGGACCTCCTCAAGGCTAATGTGGAGAAACCAGTTAAGATGGAAGTGTATAGTACAAAGACCATGAGGATCCGGGAATTGGAGGTGGTTCCCAGCAACATGTGGGGTGGTCAAGGACTTCTGGGAGCCAGTGTCCGCTTCTGTAGCTTTCAAGGAGCCAATGAAAATGTTTGGCATGTTCTCGTAAGTTATCTTTGCGTTTAATATGTAATCCACGCATTTCTTTAAATAATTTGGCTTTTTGTGTAAGTATTTTGCACCTTCTGGTTTTAGGATGTGGAGCCAAATTCACCAGCAGCACTGGCTGGACTCCAGGAGCATTCAGACTTCATTGTTGGAGCTGACCAGGTTCTGCAAGATGTAAGACGTGAATTATTATCATGAATGCTTGATTGTTATTTCTATGCGTGCAAGTTATTGGGATCTATATACTATGAACAAACTCCATGAAATCAGCCTGATTGTTGGAAGAAGTTGCTATTAATTTTTAAACCGATGGGACCAGGTTTTTTATACCCGTTGTGGAAAATGCCATTCCAGGATGACACACAAGTTTTTAACATTAAGAGAAGATCCACCAACGTGTTCTTTCTGTCAAAACCCTTTATCCCTGAAGCATATTTTATTCGATTCTGCTGGTTTAAATCTTGTGGGAAACCCTTTTTACATAGTTAACACTTTTGAAAATGTTTAAACTAAAGTTAAACCAAATATAGGTTTAGAGTTTTTAGCAAACATACAGTAGATTGTAAAAACCTGATATGCAGTCCTGCCCAGAATTATTGGCACCCTTGGTAAATAAGAACAAAGAAGCCGGTGGAAATAAATTGGCTTTGTTAATCCTTTTGACCTTTAATGTTTTCCTCTAATACACATTGACCACAATTAATAGCACCCTAATATTCAATGCTTTTTGCAACCTTCTTCTGCTAAGATAACAGCTCTGAGTCTTCTTCTATAATGCCTGATGAGTTTAGAGAACACCTGACAAGAGATCAGAGACCATTCCTCCATACAGAATCTCTCCAGATCTGTTAAATTCCCAAATCCATGTTGATACACTTTACTCTTAAGATTTGAATAGGGTTCCGGTCATGGCCATGGCCCATTATGATATTTCTAGGTTTCAATTTTTTATCTGTTGGTATTTGATAGAATTCATGATGCAATGTATGTGAACAAGATGTCCAGGGCCTCCAGCAGAAAAATAGGCTAACTACATTAAAGATCCAGCAGTATATTTAATCTGCCAAAAATCTCTTCTTTTAATTTCCCGTTTAAGGCTCCAGTAGTGTCTGACAACTGAATATGCTGGAGTTTGTTTTAGGATGAGAGTAGAGGATTTTTCTTGAAGCCCTCCTAAACAACTTATAGTGATATAGGTGCTGTTTGACTCAACTAATTTCTTCAATTCTCCATCTGTGATCCTTGGGGAGTTTTTGGCCACTCAAACTTTCCTCCTCACTGTGCATTGAGACTATATAGACACACGTCCTCTTCCTGGCAGATTCGTAACATCTTTAGTTGATTGGAACTTTGTAATTATTGCGCTTGAAATGGGATTTTTCAATGCTTTAGCTATTTTCTTACAATCTGCACCAGGGGCGTCACTAGGATTTTCATTTTAGGGGGGCTAAGCCCCCAATGAGGGTATGATTTTTTAAATTTTTTTTATTATAAAAAAGGTAACACTTTAGTTAAGGATCTAATGCTCACTATTAACCAGTTTCATTACCATGCAAAGGCAGGGTTTTATAATCACTGTGGTCCCAAATGTGAGGTAGGGCAGATAGGGGGGTTCTGGGTTTCCCTGAGAAAATTTTGATATTTTGATTTCTCTGATCTACATATTTTAAGATGTTTTGAAGGCCAAAAAATTTGGATAACAGCTTTAAAACCATGTCAGTGGGCAGCTGATTATTTTTCTCTCCTCATCAGCATCACACTCTTTTTCTCTTTGTTTTTATCTTGCCCTGTCTCTTCCCCTCCTAAAGCTGAGCTTTGACTGATATAGGCTTTTCATTTTTGTCTGTCAGTGAAGAAAGTAAACAGTCAACTGATAGGTTGATTTTGCCTATGAATCATTTTCTCAGACGAGTTTATTTACTGAAAGCTACTAAAGCTAGGTAATTAAGTTTATTAAATGCATTCACAATATGTAGGCTACACATTCATTATTGATCTTATGCCTAATACAGGGCCGTAGACAGGGCTTTATAATCAAAGAGGTCCTAAATTTGAGGTTGGTAGGGGGTTCACATTTTTTATTTCTCAGATATGTGCATTTCAAGACGTTTTTAAGACAAAAAAAGTATAAGAAATAGCTTTAAAACCATGTCAGTGGGCAGTAGATTATTTGTCAATACCTGCTCTCTCCTCATCTCCATGACTCTTTCTTTTTTTCTCAGTCTCTTCATCCATTTCTCTTCCCTTCCTAAACCTGAGCTTTTTTAATTTACTAAAGGCTACAATTTGTATTATATTCTCAATATGTACACATTCATTATTAATCTTGTGCCTAACATGATGAAAACGGCTTTGTTAATGTTTCTTGTCCCCTAACAATGACAGTAAACTAATTATTACATTAGGCCTACATAAGTCACATTACATAGGCCTATTTTCAGTTCAAAATGGCGAAATTAGACAAACCTATATTAGTTTGCCTGATTATTTTTTGTCATTCGTTTAACATTTATGACCTAAAAAAATGTCAAATATGAAATGTTAAGTTTAGCTACTTACATCTTATCTCACACTTGACCGTACGCGTCGAGTCGCACTGTTAAAATTCGCGCTCAGCAGCGTCTGTGAACATAAAGCCCGCCTACTTTGATTTGATTGGTGTTCTCAAATATTCTGACATTGATGAGCAGTGACAGACCAATGAGGCTCAGATGAACACACACACACCCTGTCCTCTATTTCTGATGTGCTCTCTGTTCGGCGCCGTTGCGGATTGAAGATGAAGAACGTGCTGAATCTGATTATAACAAGACTGAAGCAAACTCGAATTTGTGTAGCCAACATTAATCACACATTTTTAGGGGGGCTAGGCAGAAGTTTAGGGGGCTGAAGCCCCACTAAAAAGGGCCTAACCACGCCCCTGATCTGCACATCAGAACTATATTCTTTGGTTTTACTGATTGATTGATGATTAAGGGAATTTAGCCTTTGTGTTTGCTCCTATTTATACTACTGTGAAACAGGAAGTCATGGCTGAATAAGTTAATGTTCCTAGTCACCCTGGTGTGATAAAATTTGTTTAATTATGAAGGGGAATATACTTCAGAGATATTTTACTTATTAGAATTTCTAGGGGTACCAAAGATTTTGGCCAACATGCATTAGAGAAAAACATTTATTTCATAATATGTGACCACTACATTTATTAGTTTTACTTAATGAAAATGCAAGGTTTTTATAATCAAGCAATGTTTTGATTTCCCAACAGTCAGAGGATTTCTTCTCCCTAATTGAAGCCCACGAGGGAAAACCATTGAAGTTGCTGGTCTACAATACAGAAACCAATAAATGCAGGGAGGTGGTTGTCACACCAAATGGTGCCTGGGGAGGAGAAGGCAGGTAATAACCCTGTTACCGAGGATATAATACTGTAATGAATTTTAGACCAAGCTATAATTATGAGGAAATAATTCAGATAACTGCCTACCCCTTTGTAGTCTTGGCTGTGGCATTGGATATGGCTATCTCCACCGAATCCCAGTACAACCTGACAGCCCAAAATCTGAAAAAATCAGTCCAAAAACTTCTCCTGTGGCAGGGACGCCAGAGCAAGAATTCCCTACAAACGGATTCACAGAGGTAGTTTTTCACAAGACTGTAGTTTGGTCATATTATTTAAAGGGATAGTTCACTCAGAACTCAGTTATTTACTTACCCACATGTTGATCCAAAGCTTTGTCTTTCTTTCTAATGTGAAACACAAAACCAGATATTTTGATTTGTCCATACAATGAAAGTAAATGGGGTCCAAAACTAATTAGACCCCATTGACTTTCAACACAGACATTTTTCAAAATATCTTACAGAAGCAAGTAGGGCTGCAGGAGTTGGAGAAAAATATCAAATTGTGATTTTTCTGTTAAAAATTGTAATTGCAATTTAAAAAAAAAATCCAGGCTTGTTTGTAGGAAGCACAATTTGGCCAGACTTTGTGATCATATATAATTATATAATAATAATAATAATACCATTGCAACATAATTTGCCAAACAAATGTATTTTTGGGTGAAATATCCCTTTAAATTGTTTGCGCATGTGCACAAGTTGGTTGAACAACATTCACAAATTAGATTTTTTGGTGATATCCTTTTTCTCAGGTGTCCTTAATGGGGTCTGGTCAGTCAATGAGTGGCTTGGATCTTGAAACCCCACTGCCACCTCCCATTCAGAGAGTCATGGATCCTGGTAAGGCATCAAAATATGTGCTTCACCTAACTCTTCTGTAGAACAAGAATCGTGAAAATACATCCTAATGAATCAAAGCAATGGTTTTTCCAGGTTTCTCGGATCAGTCAGAAGTGGCCATGATGAATTCAGAAGTATTAGACATGGCAGATCGACTGGACCTATCCACTTCTTCCATTGACATGACAAATACTTCCCTAGCTGTCCGAGAGGACATTGACGCATCGGGTGTTGGTGAGGCAGCTTTGCTAATTTTAGGTGAACAGAATTCAATTGGTGAGCACAAGTCTAGGTTGTAAAATGTGCAAAAATGGGTCTCTTTTTGCAGAGGAGCTTCAAGACCGAGGGTTTTCTTGTCATGACCCTGAAGAGAAAATTACAGAGGAATATCCTGCTGTGGATTTCAGTTCCTCTATTACACCACCTTCAGATGTTTCTCCTCCCCTTTCTGTCTCACACCCTCTTCTCCCAAATCTACCTCTCGATCATAGCATGCCAACAGACATGGCATCTTTGATGAATTCTTCAATCCCATCTCTCGAATCTTCTGTGCCTCCTATAGACATCTCTTCCCTGCTCATTGATCCCGCCGCCCTTCATCTCGAGTCATCTGCCTTGCCTGCAGAATATCCCATGCAAACCAACGAGTCCTCACTTTTCCCCTCAGAAACGAATGATGTCAATCAGGGTTTTTCCAATGAGCCACAGTTTCTGAAGAGCAGCTGGTCTGAGGGCAAAGCAGAGGCCATTTCTTCTGACCTGATGTCTTTTGATTCTCATTGTGCAGAAGTCAAAGATGAAGCTGCTCTTCTGTAGTGTCACTATCAAGTACCTTGTATCTTGTTTACGCAGTTGCTTAACAATCATTGGGTGCGTTTTTTTTAATGGCTTTAATGGTCCTGGACTTGGAAATGGTATCTTGTGTGGTTTTTGAATGGTTGTGTCCAAATTTACTTTTCCTTTTTATTTTTTGCGTGCTAGCAGTCATGTTGATTTTAGGCCGTAGGTCAGTGTTTTAAATTGTGTAGATCTTAATTTAGAAGATAATGTTTTATGTTACTACGTTGAAACCGTTTTATTCAGCTTGATTAAAATTGTGATTAAATTCACAAAAAGTAGCAACCAAAACCTTTACTTAATTGACCTTTTGTTTTAAATATTTGTAGTATGTATTTAGCTACTACAAAGACACTCATAGATTGCTGAGTTAAAATGAACACAGTGTAGATTATATTGCGCTAATGTCAGAATATACGCAAAGGATCTTAAGAATACTGTGACACAAAATAGACTCATTTCGTCTAGAAAATGCGTTACAATATTTTGGCTACATTGTTACATTTAAACTTGTAGAAGCTCTGCAACCTGTTTGGTTTTTATTTTTTCTTGTTTTTCTTCTTCTTTCTGTGTTGTGGGAATGTTTGTTAGCCTAAGTACACATTTTTAATACTGGACAAGTATTAAACATTTTGTATTTGTTTAGTTTTGCTAATTAAGGCTAATTAGAATTTAGACATTATTTGGATGTGATTTTAGAATCTCTTCAACAAATATTTAATTTAAATGTTTGCTACTTGGATAGAGTAATGTTTTATTTATACTTTGAAAACCTTAAATCAACACTACTGGAATGTTGTTACAGTAGAATGTGCTTTTCACTTTTTTTGGGGACAAGTTTACTTGTGACTGGTCATTTATTGATCTATGCAAATACAGTTATTGTATAAATGCCAATAGAATTTCTGTGGTATTATGATTGAGTGTAATCATCACTGCCACATTTAAGAATAGTGTCATACCCAGGCCAGGACTTTAATATTCATGTTTGATGATGGGGAGATATAAATGATACTCTTTGTTCATCTTAAATTCATTCTTGTAATTTCTAAAAGTTTCAGCTATGAACAAAGACTTTATATGTGTCTATACAGGCAAAGTGATTTCTGAAGACATCTTTTTGCATTGATGCTATCATGGTACTTTACAAGGGTGAAGAGAGAATGTTGTTTGACTCTTTTGACTCAAAAGAATATCTGTTCTTCCTAGAGTGTGAACACAAATGTATATTTTTGTATAGTAATGCTACTGATGCTTGAGAGAAGATTAAGTAAACACTACTGTACCTACACAAACTGTATTCTTCAGGTTTCTGGGAAAATATCAGTGAAAAAACACTGGAACCATATACTGCAATAAAAGATCCAAATGATAAATTGTTTTAGTGGTGATTTTGTATTTGAGTTGTAGCTTAATTTGGTGTAGGTTTTTGACAGTGCTGGGTTGATCAGTTACAAATTGTAGTCTGTTACAGATTCCAAATTTCATTACAAAAATTGTAGTTAGTAATCCATTACATTACACATTTTAGGTAATATAAACCGACAACTTTTTGATTACTTTTGACCTAACTCGTTTACCACATTGACTTGAATAGAATAAAAATTTTACCATACTGATATAAAAATACAAAGAGAATGAAAATATATTCCATTCTTTGTTATTTAGAAAGGAATTCTCTCACGTCATGTCCTTCCAAACCTGCACGACGTTCTTTCTTCTGCAGAACACAAAATATTATATTTTGAAGAATATGGTAACCAAATAGTTTTGGATTGATTTCCTTTGTATGGACAAAAAAAAAAACAAAAAAAAAAAAAAAAAACACAGACATTTCTCAAAATAACTTATGTTCCATTGAAGAAAGAACGTCATTCAGGTTTGAACTCACTTGAAAGGTGAGTAAATGATGACAGAATTTTCATTTTTGATAATACATTAATGAAAGTGTTAAGCTAATAATCATAAATTGACTATAAGTTCGTGCTACTGGTCAACCTTTTAGGATAAGTAATATTTAAATGGCTTTTAGTTTAAACACAACATTGGTTGTGGATCCCTAAAGAAACAATACTATCATTTGAAATAACTACTAGCTGTTAGATGTGTTTTTATTAAGAAGTTTAGGTTAGGTTACTTGTGAAAATAGTGATTCAATTTGTAAAAGACAGCTGCACAAGCGTGTCTTTGTGATGTAAAGTCATGTGATGTCATCCTTCTCATCCTCCTCGCTGTATAATGGGGAACTGCGATGCCAGCTGCATGAGGGTCTAATAATGTTCCAATCCAGGACATGAGGATCTACAACCCACCATCAAACCACGAGCATCTCGAACGGGTCTTGAGGTAAGACACGTGCAGCAGGCTGATCTCGCGCTGTGAGGCCTGAATACAGAATGCAACAATTATGCGGCCTCCTCTTCACACTTTTATTTGCTGAGGTGAGTAACGGCATTTCATTATTTTTTTTCAAGAGTTACCAAAAACACGTTAGTTTTGAAGTAGACTTTGATCATCATTTTCTTGTCGTGCATCTCTTGCTCCATCAGTCTATGACACAAATATCTTACAATATATCTCACACACAGACACAGTGTCCCTCTACCACAAAACAGTGTTTATTGTTCTTGTCCAGGACTCACACAAGAAGCTCTTTGTAGTTTATTTTCCATGAACTATGGTGTCAGATGCAGTCCACAACTGTCAAAAAAAAAAAAAAAAAAAAGACCATTATGTTAAAATAGGACACAACAAAGGTTCTTGAGGATGAAACTGTCATAGTCATTTATTTTCTATTTGCTATTTTGGTGGTTCATTTTGTGTTGGTTTTATAAATAGGGTGATGTCAGGTAAAATGGGCCAGTAGTTTCCGTATTTTGCAAACAAGACAAAATGATAGTAGGCTAGAGCCAACACAGAAGTATGTCTGAAATGGTCTGATTTCAAACAGTGTTGATATTGTTTGCTCTTTTCAGAATAATTTTGTTAGTTGCACCTTGCATGTTTACCATGCTCTTCCATGAATATTGAATCTTACTTTAAAAACGTACAAAATCTTTTGCAGACACTTGCTGAAAAAAAGGACTGTTGGTACTTTGAAGGAGATTATCCAGTATACTTCATGTAAGTGTAGTAGATTAAACAAGTAGCAGGACCCACACAACCCTAATCTTTACTAACCTCATCCCTTTCTTCTTAATAGTTTCAACAGAATATCGGTTGAAGGATTAATTCAGATGCACATTGAATAAAAGAGAATTCCTCAGCTCAGAAACCTCCCACCCCCTTTACTAGTTTCAATAAGAGTAATTTATCACAAGTGCTCCCGTATACCCAGCCACTGACATGCGCCACAGGAGGTGAGGTACAAACAGTTCAGTCTTCTCACCAAACGCAGATGAATTCTCCTGCACCCACAGCAGACAGTACTTCATGCTCCTTCATTACATTGTTCAAAACAGCACATTCATCATCAAGTTTTTACACACACACACACACACACACACACACACACACACACACACACACACACACACACACACACCTGTTCAAAAGTTTTGGCTAAGCTGAATTTTCAGCAGCCAGTCTTCAGTGTCACATGATCCTTCAGAAATCATTCTAATATGCTGATTTGGTGCTTAAGAAACATTTCTTATTGTTATCAATGTTGAAAACTGTTGAGCTGCCTAATTATTTTGTGGAAACCATGATACATTTTATTCAGGATTCTTTGATTAATACAAAGTTCAAAAGAACAGCATTGATTTGAATTAGAAATATTTTGTAACATTGTAAATGTCACAAGGAACATATAGCCAATCATACATATTTTAGCATGAGCTTCAAGCCTTATTGAAGAGCCACAGTAAGGACTGAGGAAGAATATGTCTGTCTTTAGATGCAAGACATATGAGGACTGCTGTGGCACACAATGCTGTGTTCGAGCCCTTTCTGCTCAGAGAATATGGTTTTTCTGGTGAGTTATTTCTACAAGAGTTTTTTTTTTTTTTGGGGGGGGGGGGGGAATTGCATTCAAAATGGGGCTCAAAAAACTTGGGTCAGATGGTTTATTGGAACATCCATCCATTTTCCAAACCGTTTGTCTTATGTAAAGTAGCAGAGAACCAGGGATCTTCTCGATGGGGGATGATATCCACTACCATGCCGGAACAGAACACTTTATGTGATTTTATGGGCTGTTTTTTGATTGGTTCTTAGGCTGTTGCTGATAATTGGGTTTTTGTGCTGCTGCAGTACTGGGTACTTCATTCGCAGACGTGTCCACCCTTACCCTCCACCTGGGGAACCTGATTTTAACGTGGCCTTCACCAGACACCCCATCATGTCACCAGGTAATCTCTCTGTATGCCCTTGTCCTGCAAACACCGTTCATGTGGTTTGATCCGCTGTGTGTGTTGGCAGGACTGCGTCAGGCTGGCTTTCGCAGTTATGGAGACTCAGAGACTGCAGTCATTTCCACGGTCTACCCAGTGCAGACCCACCCCAGTCACATGACTGCAGTGTATTCAGCCCTGCCGTACAGCCAGCCTCCTCCTCCCTATGATCAGGCCATGCAGGACTCACAGAAGAAATAAACAGAACAACACAGTCCTGAGGAACAACACTATAGATCAGGGGTGTCCAAACTCAGTCCTGGAGGGCCACTGTCCTGCAGAGTTTAGCTCCAACCCCAATTAAACACACCTGGACCACCAGCTAATCAAGGTCTTATAGGCTAGAAACTTCCAGGCAGGTGTGTTGAGTCTGGCTGGAGCTAAACTGTGCAGGACAGTGGCCCTCCAGGACTGAGTTTGGACACCCCTGCTATAGATCATCAGTGACTTTTTTTACTCAATCTTAAAGTCTGTGAGGTGAAAGAAAGAAAGAAAGAAAGAAACAGAAGAAGCTCAACAACTCAGGCATGACTGGAGGAAACAAACTTACAAACTGGAACTGATGTAAGAGTACAAAAACAAAATTATTGAGACATTGAAATGCCTCCATCTTTCTTTCAGCATAAAAGATGAGTCAGAGGCAATAGATCTATATGAAAACAGCCTAAAAAACCCCCGCTTATTTTACTAAATTGATAAATTCAAAAAAGATTTTATTTATACTTAAAAATAGAGGGCTCTAAAAGTATCAAACATTTTATTTCTTCACACATAGTGAACATTATACCCTTGGCTATAAAAATGTTATTAACTGAAATCTATTTTTTAAACCAAACTCATCACCCATAACCCTAATAAAGTTGGTCTTTTAAAACTGTTATATCTTTGCTTATTTTACATATTTATTATATTTACTTAATAAATGTATACATTTATTTTTTAATTATTTATTATTAAACTATTTATTATGTATTATATTTCTTACTTTATATTTTTTTGTTTGTGATATTTTGTTTTTGTTTTATACAAGTACTTCATACATAAATATACAATATTTTCTTTCATTACCACCACAAGGTGGCACTGCAAAGTAATCTCCAGTTTCTTCTTCCTCTTTACTAGCACTTACAGTTGTATATTGAGGGAAAAGGAACACACGCCAACATCAGTTTATATCTCTTTATGTCATTATTTATTCCCCAGAATGATGATATATGGAACATTCAATCAAATTGGCCTTGTTTGGAAAAGGACGCAATGAGAATTTTCATTCTCTTCAAAGGCACTGAAAACCCTTGTGTCTGTCTCTATACAGTAATAAACTGTGAAGAAGACAGAACTCGCTGTGATAACCTAAATACTGCCCCACAGAGCTGAGTGGGCTCAGTTTTAAACATCAGGGAAATCTTACAAAAATGCATCTGAGGGCATTTAAGTTGAAACAAAAGGACAAAGAAAAAAACCATGGCAAAGAACACTATGTTCTGTATGATCACATCTGAGCTTGTGTTTGATTAGATCTGAGACAGTTTGATTAAGGGCCACATTCATTCAGTCTCTCAAAAAAATCAGCACATTACTGAAGTTATGCTAAAAGTCATTCTTGTGATGAAACTGTATATCCTGAAGCACTCTTCTGAGGGTAGGCAGCAGTGTCCTTATGAGCCTTTGTTTAAGTCTAGACTTCACTATTTGATGCGTTTTATTCCACAGTGAACAATAATTATATAATTACTTGCATGCAAAGACCATGAGAATGTAGCTAAATGACTGAAACCACCCCATCGCATTTGTTCCTGCAATATGGAATGGATCATTTCCACTGAATTCATTTTCCAAAAAAAGTACTTCTTTCTGTGGTCTGGTTGGGGACAGGTCAAGGACATGGTTGCTTTAAAGTAAAGAAAAAAAAAAAGATTTATTTTATTTCATGGAATATTGCAGTATCTGGGTGATTCTATTATTGCAGGTACATTTGGTGTCCAAAGTCATTATTTTTTTCTGCATTTTTCAAATCTTATATTTTTAATTATTTTAATAGTTTGTTATTCCTTGTCATGGATCACAAGATGTTACAGCCCATAACAATATAACATTTTCTGTAAAAAGGGTCTTGGGGTCTATAGCTAGAAATCATAATTTCTTGTTGTCCAAATTAGTCAGTGTAATTTTTCCCATTATGTATCATTGTGTAATCAAAATATTTTATTTTACTTTTGGTAACATTTCATTTATAAAAGCCCTAAATGGTAATTTTCCAAATTTTGGGGGGTTGCTGGTATATCACAGTATCCCCACTACAAAAAACTAGACTACTGATGCTATCATATTCTGTGCAGGCAATTAGCTTACTGCGCTGTAAATAGAAAAGCCTGACAATATCACAGCTACCTTGAAGCATTGTGGTATTCCGCCATGTTTCCCACTGACACGCCCCCAACTCGTAAAGATCGGGACTTAAAGAAAATCCCGAGGTCCCCACTCGTATTTAAGACATTGTGGTGGCGCATGTGCGTTCAACTCTAAATACGATCGACATGACTTGAACGCACAAACCTGTCACTCACATGACATCACAGCAATAGCAAACCACAGCCATCTAATCAATTCCTGATGGATCAAATCAAGTTCCGCTCTACATTTTTTATTTTTCTCAGATATTTATCTCAATAGGGAAGTAAAGACTATCGCAAATTCCGTTTCATGCCGATTCAAGGTAGCTTACAGCATTTAAGTTGTTTCAGGTGCATGGGAGTAACTGAAGAAGAATGTAAAACGTCCTTCGAGTTTTCTGCGAGGACAACCTTTGTTTGACATTCATCTCCTCTCCCTTATTTTTAATGCATACTTCATAAAAGTTTGAGCACAACTGAGTCCACAGTCCAGAATGTGCATGAGTTCAGTCTCTTCACTTTCAAAGCACACAATATAAAGAGAGCTCTGAGAACAGACGGAGCGTGAAATGTATTATACAACTACAAATGATCCAGATGGAACAAAAAAATTTGACAAATGCATTTTACTGTCCCTTTTTACCTGCTTGTCACATTAGTTGACATAAAATTGTAATAGTTGTTTGCAAAGAAAAGGAAAACATATATGTACAGGTGCTGGTCATATAATTAAAATATCATCAAAAAGTTGATTTATTTCAGTAATTCCATTCAAAAAGTAAAATTTGGATATTATATTCATTCATTACACACAGACTGATATATTTCAAATGTTTATTTCATTTAATTGTGATGATTAAAACTGACAACTAATGAAAATCCCGAATTCAGTATCTCCGAAAATTAGAATATTACTTAAGACCAATACAAAAAAAGGATTTTTAGAAATGTTGGCCAACTGAAAAGCATGAACATGAAAAGTATGAGCATGTACAGCACTCAATACTTAGTTGGGGCTCCTTTTGCCTGAATTACTGCAGCAATACTCCATGGCATAGAGTCGATCAGTCTGTGTCACTGCTCAGGGGCCTCATTTATAAAACTGTGCGTAGGATCTTACTAAAAGTGTACGTGCGCCAGAAAGCCAAAAATGGCGTACGCAAAAAATATTCAGACTTATAAAACCGTGCGTACGCCAGAACCTGCGCAGAATTCACTTTATAAATCCCAGTTAGCGGAAGATGCTCACATGCGTCTCCTCCCCGAAACAACCATATGTGGAGCTTACAACGCCTAGTTTTACTATGCACATCCTCGTGATAACATGTTTAACGGTACAAGACCATGTACAAGACATTAGGAAAATATGAAATGCGGATGTGCTGTCACGTTATTAGCTGATTAGAATTAGCTGATTAGAGTGTGGCACCAGGTGTCTTCAATATTGAACCTTTTCACAATATTCTAATTTTCTGAAATACTGATTTTGGGGGTTTCATTAGTTGTCAGCTATAATCAAAATTAAAAGGAATGAACACTTGAAATATATCAGTCTGTGTGTAATAAATGAATATAATATCCAAATTTCATTTTTTTAATGGAATTACTAAAATAAATCAACTTTTTGATGATATTCAAATTATATGACCAGCACCTGTATATACAGATGACAATTAGGACACAAGTGTAAGCAAATCCTCAGTTTGTGGAACATGAGGCAGCATCATAGACTCGCACACAGTTAAATATTTAGAGTCCGCCGGGATTAAATGAACTTGACTAGATGTTTGCAGTGTAGCGTATATTTTTTTGATGGTCAAGTTTCTTCTCGAGTCAACTTTTCAGATATGCTGTTTCTTTTTACATGTGATACATTTGTTCTGCTCCTATATTCTCCGCATCCCTGACTGTTGTGTTGTGTAGAGGTGGAAGCAGCAGATGGACTTTGACGTGTTGTGAAAGATAAACATATAAGCTGATAGACTTCCAGTGCACCGGAGGACCCCGTAAGACAAGTGCAACACCTGAAATATAAACAAGACGGTTACCACATCTACCCTTTACAGGAATCAGGCCCACGTGCTTCAATGTAGCTGTTAGATACACTCCCGTACAAATGTTTTTCTTCGGTACAAAACATTTCTCATGCTTACAAAGGCTTAAACCAGTAAAAATACAGTAAAAACAGTAATATTGTGAAATATAAATAACTTTTTCTATTTTAATATATTATAATATGTAATGTATTCCTGTAATGTAAAGCTGAATTTTCAGCATCATTACTCCAGTCTTCAGTGTCACATGATCCTTCAGAAATAATTCTAATATACGGATTTGCTGCTCAAGAAACATTTCTTATTATCATCAATGCTGATAATAGTTGTGCTGCTTAATATTTTTGTGGAAACCTTAATGCATTTTTTCAGGATTCTTTGATGAATAGAAAGTTCAAAAGATTTTTTTTTAAACATTGTAACCTTCACTTTAGATCAGATTAATGCACCCTTGCAGCATAAAGTATTAATAAAAGTAAAATCTTACTGACCGCAATCAGGTTTGAGCGGTAGAGTATGAATGCTTTTCCTCAGCGGTATATTAGTGGAGAAATCTTAGAGGTTCACACGATTCTGAACAACCAGAGAAGAAAAAAATCAACAAAATTGGCATCCATCAAAGACAATTCTGCATATGTTCTCCGAGATATTCAGTGCTGCAACAGAGAAATACAACTACAGACATTCATACAAGAACATCGAGAAGATAATGTGTTGCCAGCTTCCATTACAAACAACACCAAACTCTTTTTCAGGTAAAATAAGTACCTATTTATTAACATGTATTCCAAATTTACAAGTTTAACAGACAGAAAAAAAGACATATCCATTGCAATTCTTTGAGCATTCATATTCTCATCCAAATACAGCGATTCATCTCAGTGTGACTGACAATTTTTCAATCTGACATGTGAACACTACTCTGAATGACAATATGACACTGAAGAAGCAAATAAGACTCAAAAGCCTCTCATTTATGTTTCAAATATTAAGGAGAGAACTAGAATAGGATACTAGAATACAATTTCTTCCAGAGAAACAAATAAAACAGAGACTTTTTTCAATGCAAGCACTTTGGACAAATCAATGTCACATCTAAATGAATAAACCTTTATATACACTGAGGTAAATGATCAGAATAGCAACATTTGTCTGCACATAAACAAGGAAGGACAGAGGTATGACCTTCAAATATCAGGAAATAGTACAGAGTCGTTTTACATTTTAGGGGCTTGTGAAAACTAATAGTTTGTGACTTCACAGAGAGCAGAACAAATCTTTATAAAATCGAGGCACTTGTATTGCATCATGCACTGGAGAACACAGTGAGATAGCATATCACAGCGAAAGTGTTCCTGGCTGTATCCTACATCATTATACCCTTTTGTGCAATTCATTCATTCATTAAGGAAATGCCAGAGTCAGGAGAGTGATGGAGAAATTAAACTTCTCCATTAATTACTTACCCTCATGTTCTTTCAAACCTGTATGACTTTTGTTCATCTTCGAGATACAAATGAAGATAATTTTAATGGAATAAAATTCCTTTTAGTCCACTGGAAGTCTATTGCACCATAACTTTAATGCTTCAAAAGTTCATAAATACATTGTAAAACAAATCCACATAAATTGAGCGGTTTGATTCAAGTCTTCTGAACAGACACAATTGCTTTATATGATAACAGCTCAATTCATATGGATTTTTTTAATGATCCTTTTGTAAACTTTTAAAGTTTTAATGACATGGACTTTAATTTTCATTAAAAGTATCTTCATTTGTGTTTTTGAAGATGCACAAAAGCCTTATGGGTTTGAAATGTCACGAGGGTGAGTAACTGATGGCAATTTTCACAATTTTCTTCACATCTTAATCTTTCAGTGTCTTTGGTGCAGAGAATATGAGATTTCCACCTGATGTAACTGGAGGACATTCCCAAAGATCCTTTATGTTTTATATTTGAATTTCCAAATAAAGACAGATTACTCTAAAATGTCTAGACAAAAGTTTCGAGATCACAGAGAGAGAGCACATTCATTGACTCTCAGCACTCTTACTCTCCGGCTATGAAATAAAATAATCAATAATCAAAAGGAGCACTTATTGCTTAACTTGACCAAATACAGACACAGAGTTACACGATACATCCACGAGATACACTGCAGCTCAATGACTGTTGCTCAACTATATGTGTGAGCTCACACTATTTAAAACTATCAAAATGGTGTCTTGTACTGATCTGAATGAAAATGGCTCCATAAAAACAGTGCTTACAGCAAAACTACTAAGACTGGAGAACTCAACCCGATGAACATGAACAGACTATATGCACAGAGAAAAATATAATAGATAGGTTTGCATCTTTCTGAGCTACATGTGTCAATATTCTTATGTCTCAAGGAGCATGAATGAAAACAGTAAATTGGACTACAGAAATCTATAATCGGATCTTCATCACAACAGCACCATCTTTTCAAATGTGCATAAAAAAAACATACACATTCTTTTTACATTAACATAGATGTGCTGTGGCTGGGTTGGCCTTTGTACAAATGGCTTTAATGACTAACCAAGTTTTGTGCCTGATTCTTTAAGGACTGGTCCCTTTAGGCAATACCACAGGCTGCTTCTAATATGCTTCCAATGTGCTGCCCTCGCTCGCTCTCTTTGTCTGGAAAGCGAGTATGTCGGTGAAGTCACATTACAAAACCACTTCTGCATACTCAGGCGAGACTTTTGAGTCAACGTTACAACAGAATACGATTCTTTAACTGCTGAGCTGTTTGCAAACAAGTGCTTGTGGTGAATCCGATGTCCACTGTAAATAGACGTAGTACTCGATACCTACAAAGATCCTTTTTTACCAAATATGGTAAACACGACTGATTCAGAGCAGTGGCACTTTCTGGGACAAGAAACCACAGCACGGACTACATATACATAGTGCGTGGCTCGGTGTACGTATACCTGTCAATATACGAGCATACAAATAAACACAAGCAAGTCCAGTCACATAAGTACATCTATAGACAACAGGCTATATACAGAAATAAATCCATAAAGGCTCAAGTCCAGCAAAGCACATCAATGACACTGAATGGCTGTCTGTTGTTAGTTTGGTGACTCACCAGTTGAAGCATGGGTGACTGACTTCTGGTTAAGGTTGTTTGAGATGGTTTTGCATGATGAGGACATATCTTTTCATGGACAACAGGGAACAGCACCAATTGCTTCTGGTCCCTCGATATCCCTGATTGAAGTAAACCTCCACAGAGGATGTAGCACCCTCGCTCACCCCTCTAGATGAGTGGAGGGAGTGGATAGGCAGTGTAAAGATGATGAGTTGTTGCTCTATATCTTGATGCCCTCTTGTTGACTCAGCTGGGATAGCGACTTCTTCACACGCAGCGCAGTGAGGCGAGCCCCACCGTTGGCGTACCAGCATTCCCTCATGATCTTTGCCATCACACGCAGGGCCTGCGGGCAGGAGGGCAGATTCTATCACAGATATAATTGTTATGCATTACCTTTCTTCTGCATCTTCACTCTCTCGCATACAAGCACACCTCTGAGCTTTTCAGGCAACATATTTCTGTTGTTACCAAACAGTCTGGAAATGTTTGTGCACATCCATATGAGTCAGATATCATCTTGTTGGAGTTCCTGCACCTGAAGACATGATGTCCGATACTGGTTGTTTTTACTGAGTCAGTCTCACAAGACTTCACTAGCTCATGAGTTAGTGGTTTGAATCAGACTCAATTATTCAAAGATATTACAACGAACTCCCTTCACAGAACTGAGTTATTTTCCCCAAATCAAAAGGAACTGGGAATGGTTACCGTGATGTAAATTGCAGATTAGTATATTTTTTTAGGTTTGTGAGTTTTACATGAGTCCATTTACTGATTGGTTGTTGATTTGACAGTGTGTAATTAAACGTACATATTGACCAGTGTTATTATTGATAACTAAAAACC
Source organism: Gila orcuttii (assembly GCA_026230005.1). Classification (NCBI taxonomy): domain Eukaryota; kingdom Metazoa; phylum Chordata; class Actinopteri; order Cypriniformes; family Leuciscidae; genus Gila; species Gila orcuttii. The sequence continues at coordinate 26,030,439 of JAPDVR010000008.1, read as the reverse complement.
AATTCTATTAAAATTATATTCGCTCATTGAAATAAAGCTGAAATAAAACATAAATATAAGTTATTAATATTAAACAAAAAATTTTAATTTTCCCTTTGCAACTAACTGAAACAAAACAAGTTGAAGTTAAAACTGAAATAAAATAGAAATATAAAAAAAATAACAAAATGACTAAAAATATCAAAAGAAAAGATCGTTCAAAATATTATTAAACACTATAATAGTATTTGAACAATTCTAATATAACACTGATATTAGTTTTGTTCTAATTAATTAATAATGGTATTCTAATAAAAAAAATATTTTACAAAAAAAATTGACTGTAAGAGAAACTTGTTGGAACCACATTTGACTTTTTTTCTTCAAACAGGCATATGTATTCTTACAAAACAGAATGATATTTATATGGCACATATGCAGTCATAATCACTAGAGTGACTGTTTAAAAAAAAAAAAAAAAAATTTCCTAACAAAAACCTAGATTTTTTTGGTATATTCAATATGAAGCTTAGTTACATAAGTTACATAAACTAAAGTAAGAAGTTATTAACTAAATCAACCAAAGCACTTTTGACAACCATCTTTATCAAGAAATTCTGTAATTTGTCAACTAAAATGGTAAATTGGCTCCTATTTAAGTAACAAATTACTCCCTCGTCATTTTCATGACCTACATTCAAGACTTTGCATTAAGAAAGTTCATATAAAGAAATCATTGTCAAGCTAAGACTTGAACGAACTCCTAGCATTTAGCTGCTTCTGAAAACTCACCATTTAATAATGGTTGGGTTTGATATGTTTTCATTGTAGGACCTTTAAAGCAGAGAGCATGAAGCGTCTCGTCTGCTGTGGCCTTCTCTCGTCCTTTTCATTAAAAATCACAGTCTAGACAGCTTTTTATTTAAACACACCTGTGCATACAGGAAAAAAAGGAACTCAGAATTCACTAAGCTTTTGAAACAGACAAACTTTCTGAAAGTAATTTACGTGGATCAGTTCTCTGAGAGAGTGAGATGTGTAGGTTTTTTGGGTCACATCAGAATCGAAGGTTAGGGTGTCATGTGGGGTGGGGCTTTTCTCCACTGATTTATGATGTTCAAAGTGTTTCTAAGGATGCTGATTTTCAGAAAGCAGCTGTCTGACTCTGAGTTGGCGAACGGGAACATAGTTTGTTTAACATTAGCAACACATTAGATGTTTGATAACAAAGTCAAGCCAAATGCTAATCATATCAATTACTGCTTTGTGTCGGACGCTGTAGAGAGCGATACATAAAACTCATTACCATTTTGATACATCGACTTGTAGATGAGCCTGGATAATTTGTTCCTCTTCTTCTAAATCGGTTTTTGGTTTAAACATATTTGGCTGAATTAAACCAATATTTCCACTTAGGTAGTCCGAGATGGTGTGATAGAATGTCATCAGATCTTCAACAAAAACCAGTGTCCAGACACTTTCTCAGCATGAGTTGCAGTATTTGATCCATCATGTCAGTTCAGGCCTGATCTAATAAGCTTGTTCTCTGCATCTGCTTTCCCACAAATAACCATTTACAAAGTGTGAAAATCAGAGAGCAGCCATTTAATATTGGGAAGCACAGTAATCAAATGCGTCTTTTACATCGGCAAGCTTTGATAGCTGTGCAGACGGATAGTTAGATTAGAGGCTTTTTAGAATTGCAAATTGAATGCAATTGAATCTTCCCTTTCACAGCAGTAAAATGCACATCAATACAGAGTGAGGAAAGAGTGGCACCTCCACTTATGCTGATAGCATAGAACAACTGATTGAAGAAATGAAAGAGGAAAAGCAATCTAACGGAGATCAACAAAATTAAAATGGGCAGTTTTGGATGAATGCATCATCTACAAAACAAAGTCATCTACAAAAACACCTGAAGGAACACTTACCTCGCAGCTCTGCCACCTGTTAGGGATGTTGGCACGAAGCTTTTGGTCACAAACTACACGCTTCATATCCTCTACTGACGGATCAGATGGTACAAGGTCATAGTAGGGGAGCTGGTAGTCCTCATGGATGCCTGAGTGGAGAATTTAGCCCACAAGAGCACATATTTAATGACCTGTTACCATAAGAGGTTATTATTTCTAAGATTATTGTAAGTGGGCTCCAAAAGTCTGAAACCAATCTGGAATTAATTATAATACATTACAATATATTATATATTGGTCACACTTTATATTAGGTGTCTTTAACTACTATGTACTTACATAAAAAAATAAGAACAATTGTATTACAAACTACTTTTGCTGCTATTGCAGAGGGATAAAGGTAAGGTTGGGACAGGTTTGGTGGTATTGGAAGGTTTAAGGTTGGGTTAAGGTGTAAGGGAAGGGTCAACAGTGTAATTATAGAAGCAATTACCGAAATTAATTACAGGTGTAATTACATGCAGGTATTTATTTTTTTAAATATAAGTACAATGCAAAAACATGTATGTACACAAAAAGTGCATTGTATCAAATAATTAATTTAAATGTTAGTACATAGTAGTTAAGGACACCTAATATAAAGTGGGACATATGTATTAATTATAATATAATCAGATAATTCCCAATGTGCTGTTTTTAACTAAAAAAATAAAGAAGATAATTTTAAATAGTGGTCTCAGACTTCAGGCCCCACCATAATTCACTAAACAAGTTGTATTTTTGCAATATACATATACATGTTTTTACATTGTACTTATATTTAAAAAAAATACCTGCATGCAATTACAGCTGTAAATAATTTCTGCAATTGCATCTGTAATTACACTGTTGACACTTCACTTACACCTTAACCTACCCTTAAACCTTCCAATACCACCAAAAAAAGTTCAAAACAAATTTTTAACTCCTTTGAACTCAGAATACACACACACACACACACACACACACACACACACATATATAAAGAAATATGTAAATGTTACCCATAACAATGCTATTATTATCATGCAATGGAAGGACAGAAAATAAATATCACAGTGTCCTACCTCCAATTGAACACCTGCGAGCAATCTCCCAGAACACCAGACCCAACGCATAGATGTCTGCCCTTTTAAAAGACTCAAAGTGCTTCATGTTAATGGAGTCATCCAGCACCTCAGGGGCCATATACCTGTGAACATGACATATGTCAACAGACGTAACATTATTCACACAACCTCACACATCTCTGTCCACATCTAAACATCCATTTCATCCTTCTTGGTTATGGTTGTTCATTTTGACAAGCTTTGGATGTAATTGAATTTTCCTTTTCACAGCAGTAAAAGAACATTCCACAGGAATGAATGGGACTTTTTCTGTTAAGAGCAAGATTTACAGTAAAATGTGCTGAAGTAGCCCAAAATTTTCGAATTATTCTCGCATGGGCTAGAATGAAGCGTGCCACTGCCACTGCCATTTTTTTTAATCTGCTGTTTCTCTTTAAGAAATTGTTAAATTACAGGATTCAACAGGATTAAAAACTGTGGAAACTGGGAATCAGAATCAAGGAAATCACAGTTAAATGAATAGAGACACTATTTGAAGCAATTACGAGAGAATATTATTAGCGTGAGCAGAAATGTTCTTTCTTACTTAACTTATCCAAATATGTAAATTAATTAACTTTAGGTTATTAACAGTAGTTCCCTTTCGTCCTGGGAACTCCGACGTGTCGTCGGGGGAGTTCCCTGACGAATTGGGATCACGCTAGGGAGCCAATTGCCTTCGAGAGAATTAAAAACGAGCCAATAGACATTGGCATGCAAGATTTGCATTCCGCGACCCGCCTACCAGCGCGGGTATGAAAGGCGGAAGTAAACATTGCGCAATGCTTTTTGCTTCGGAGCCATCCAGTGTGTTCTCTATCTGAGCTGCTGTGTTTTCCGAGTTATAAATAAGAACGAGTCCTCTTGGAAGAAGAACTGTCCTCTGTTGCTGGTGTGACGGCACTTCAAGCGACCATCGCCCCCCGTTGCCGGCCGTTCTCTCTATTTGAAAAAAAGAGCAGTTTTTACGGCTGGTATCTGGTACTGGTGAGTGCAGCACGCGGGCTTGCAGTTTCCCCGTTGTGTCTGCTGCGGTGGTCCCTGTGTGCCTCGGCACGTTAAAAGAGCGTTCCTTTTTTCTTCTAAAAGAGCACCACGGGCGTTTCGCGTCCTTTTCAGGATATCGTTTCACCCGTGTGTTTCTGGATGCGGTTGACTTCTCCCTCAGGAAGATGGTCAGAAACACTGCCTCTCGTGTTTGGGCTTAGGGCACGCTGAGGCAGCGTTTGTGAACGAGTTATGTTCTCATTGCGGGAACATGACTCTGGCGATGCTGCGTTCGAAACTGAGATCCCTGAAACATGGGGGAGTCCCTTCAGAGAATCCCCGATCTAGTGTGTCTGCCGGTTCAGTTCGGCAGACAGCTACTTCGGTGATTCCTGTTGGTGAGCGGATGAGGGTTACCGTGCAGAACGTCCCGTCTGGTGAAAGATCCTCACGGGCTTCTCACGCCTCTAGTAGCTCGTTGCCATCAGGTGTCCCGGTGGAGCTTCCGGCACCGCCTCGTGCGGTCCCGTTTGTCTCCTTTGGGGCACCGCCTGAGGATCAGATGTCGATCGCGGCATCGGAGGAAGAGCGGTCATCTTCTGGTGACGACTCAGCGGGTCTACCCCCTTCAGGTGTGGTGGCTGCGGCTGAGCCGGATCCGGAAATGGCTGCTATGCTCGAAAGGGCAGCTGCGAATGTCGTGCTCGTCTGGAACCCTCCACCGGGCCCCTAACCTTCGCGGCTGGATGATTGGTGTCTCGGAGCAGGCCGCGCTGTTGCCCCGCGGCCTGCTCCAGTACCATTCTTCCCTGAAGTGCATGAGGAGCTGAGGAAGTCTTGGCTGGCCCCCCTTGCGACCAGACGTAGACAACCTCGCTCCTCCTTCCTCACCACCCTTGACGGCGGAGCGGCGCATGGGTACGAGGGAATCCCCCCAGTGGAGCGGTCGGTTGCGATGCAGTTGTGTCCTAAGACCGCTTCCTCCTGGCGGGGTGCCCTTCACTCCCCTCCCACGCCTGTAGGTTTTCCTCTGGTCTGACCAGGGATGCCTATGTGGCGTGTGGAGACGCCGCTTCCGCCCTGCATGCCATGGCGCTGCTGCAGGTCCACCAGGCCAAGGCACTCCATGACATGCAGGGGGGTGGTCTCGACCCAGGTCTGCTGCAGGAGCTGCGTGCGGCGACGGACCTCGCCCTCTGGGCGACGAAAGTCACTGCACGTTCCCTGGGTCGAGCGATGTCCACCTTGGTGGTCCAGGAGCGCCACCTGTGGCTCACCCTTGCGGATATGCAGGAAGCAGAGAAGAACAAACTTCTCAACTTCCCCATATCCCAAGGGGGCCTCTTCGGCGACGCGGTGGAGAGCTTCGCCCAAGAGTTCTCCACCGCCCAGAAGCAGTCGGAGGCGATACGGCACGTCCTGCACAAGAGGCGGACTGCTGCTGGTCCGTCCTCTGTGGCCGTAGAGCCTCCGGCTGCTCGTCGCCGAGGTCGCCCTCCGGCGGCCGCTCCTCCTTCAGGGCAGCAGTCTAACCCTGGAGGACGGAGGTCGGGTCGTAAGAGGGCGGCCAAACCCGCTCAAACGCCTCCTGCTCCTTCCCGTAAAAAGAAGGGCGGGAAGCGTCCCTGAGACGGGTGACCTGGTGGAGGTTCCGGAGACTGCACTTTGGGAGTGTGCCCCTGCACGCCTCCTTCCCCCGGGGGAGGGCCGGGCGGAAAATCTTTCTTTCGTTTTTGTTTCTGTTCCGCCGCTGGCCACTCGGTCAGCGGTACCCACATTTTCAAAAACAGAGCAGTTTCTCCTTCCTCCTCCAGGTCATCCACGGCCGAGAGGAGTCACGAGGAGGAGTCAGGGCCTCGTTCCTCGTCTCTCCCACTCCCCTCGCCACCGGGCAGTCCGCAGCAGAACGCCCACGAGCCTTCTCTGCCGTCTGCCCCTCGGTGGAAGCAGGTTGGTGTCAGGCGCACCCAGACCCCACTCTCGGTCGCTACAACGCCACCAGAGCCGGGTCCCTGTCTTCCACCTCGCTGCCCCTCCGCGGGTACGCCGGTGGTTCGGGTGGGTTCATTGGGACGGTATCTGGAAGCCTGGCTAGCGCTTCCGGGTCCGTCCCAGTGGCTCATTCGCACCGTCCGGTCTGGCTATGCAATTCAGTTTGCACGCCGGCCTCCCAAGTTCAGGGGCGTCCACTTCACCCGTGAACGCGTCCAGTCAGTGCTCACCTGCCTCAGGTCCTTTCGAGGCAGGACAGCGGTCCCACTGAAACAATTTCAGAGCCTCCTGGGGCATATGGCAGCCGCAGTAACGCCGCTCGGCTTGTTACATATGAGACCGCTTCAGCGCTGGCTTCACGATTGAGTCCCGAGGTGGGCGTGGCACAGCGGGACGTTCCGGGTCAAAATGACCCTGCACTGTCGCCAAACCTTCTCCCCGTGGTCGGATCCTGCGTTTCTACGGGCCGGAGTGCCCCTAGTCCAGGTTTCCAGGCATGCTGTGGTTTTTATCATCAGATGCCTCTGCCACCGGGTGGGGGGCCACGTACAAAGGGCATGCAGTTTCAGGTCTGTGGACGGGGCCTCAACTGCATTGGCACATCAACTGCCTAGAGTTGCAAGCAGTACGTCTAGCCCTGCGTCGCCTCAAGGGGTTTCTCAGACACAGGCACGTACTGGTCCGTACGGACAGCACTGCGACCGTTGCGTTAGAGCTTAGATTCTCTACCCGAGCCCGAGCCCGGCCCGACCCGACCCGCGGGCCGGTATTTCCCGCCACTATGCTCGGGTCGGGTCGGGCCCTTGATCAAGCACGTCACGTGTCACGCGCAGCGTCTCCTCCACTCGCACGCACGCACACTGTATTGTGTAGCTTAAGTGCAACATGGAGCTTGAAGAAGTAAAGAAAAAAAAGAAAACAGGAGAATTAACTTTGAGCAAGTATGAAGGAAAGTCGGAGGTATGGAAATATTTTAAATTAGTCGTGGGCAGTGACAACATATGTGTTGGCTTTGTTGAGTGCAAGTGCGGCGCGCTGCTCGCCTATGACAGCAAAAAAACGGGGACTTCGACGATGAGCAGACACATGAAGCAGGCTTGCCATGACAGAAAGGATGATAGTCAGCCTTCAATGTCCTCTTTTGTTAGGCTACTTCTCCAAGCATACCGCTGAGGGCGAGGTTTTCTTTCTTTTTTAATTTTTTTTTTTTACGTTTCTTCATTCGGATCCATTTGCGATCCATTCGATTCTGAATAAATAAACAACGCAATTTACATGCTTCGTCCTTGTTACATTATTCATAAAGATAATAATTAATAAATGCACGCAATGCCTTTCAACTTAAGTGTGCAAAATTCAGAATTAAATGAATGTGTAGCAATTTGTACAAATAGAGAGTCTGTGTATAGTACGTGTTGTAGCCTTTAAATAAGCGCATTTAGTTTCATATTAAAACATTATAATGTTATTTTTTTCCATCTATGTTGATAATGAAAGTGAACAGAGTAGATAGGAGGATGCAATATCGGGAGACATGGAGTGGTTCAGGCATGATTTTGACCACTTCATTATTTTTTGTTTTGTAGAAAGTCTTTCTTTAAAGTGAATTTCGTTTTGTATAAATTGTATCTTAATTTTAATACATTTTTCATAAACCAATTGCCTGTATTTAATAAGAAGCAAATATAGCAGACAATATAATCATGAAGGCGCCGGCGAGCCGCGGTCACCATAGCCTGTGAACTGGAGCCATCTCATCATAAATTAAATCAATTCTCGGCACGCTGGTCACCGAATTTACAAATGCACATCTTGCTTGTTGCACGCACACATATGTCGAAATAACATTATTAATAATAATGAATCTTTAAGAATAGGCCTATTTGATTGAATGCTGAATGTTGTGCTTGTTCAATTTAATAAAATTAAAACTTTCAATGTGATAATTAAAATAATTGAATATTAAATATTAAGTAGCCAATTTTTGTACATTTCTTAATAGTATTTATATAATATGTATACTGTAAAATTGCGCAGCTTCCCCCTGTCAATGGTCTAGCACCCATTCAGCACCTGCGTTAAAAAAAACGATCTGGCGTCGCCCCTGGTTATAACGGCCCACGTATTAAAAATGGTCGGGTTTAAATCGGGCTCGGGCTCATAATTACAGTTAATGTGTCGGGCCGGGCCGGGCTCGGACACAACGTGCACGGGCTCGGGTCGGGTCGGGCTTGATTTTTTGGGCCCGATCTAAGGTCTACGTTGCGTACATCAACCATCAAGGTGGTCTACGCTCCCGTCGCATGTCGCGACTCGCCTCCCACCTCCTCCTATGGAGTCAGAAGCATCTGAGGTCGCTTCGTGCCGTTCACATTCCAGGGGAGCTCAACCGTGTGGCAGACGAGCTCTCACGTTTGCCTCCCCTCCCAGGAAAATAGCTACTCCATCCCCAGGCGGTCCAGCTGATTTGGAGTGTCTTCGGAGCCACACAGGTAGATCTGTTTGCGTCTCCAGACACGACCCATTGCCAGTGGTTTTACATCCCTCGGCACGGATGCCCTGGCTCACAGCTGGCCCCGGGACCTGCGCAAGTATGCGTTTCCCCCAGTGAGCCTTCTTGCACAGACTCTGTGCAAGGTCAGGGAGGACGAGGAGCAGGTCCTTCTAGTGGCGCCGTATTGGCCCACCAGGACTTGGTTCACGGATCTCCTGCTCCTCGCGACAGCCCCTCCTTGGCCGATTCCTCCGAGGAAGGACCTTCTTTCTCAGAGACGGGGCACTCTATGGCACCCGCGTCCAGACCTCTGGAAACTCCATGTCTGGTCCCTGGACGGGACGCAGAGTTTCTAGGTGGTCTACCACAGGCAGTGGTAGACACCATCACTTCCGCTAGAGCCTTGCTCTTGCTTCCTCAAAGACTCGGTCTCGACTGGGACTCGACCCTTCAAAGACTCGGTGTTGACTCGGACTCGACTGTATTTGAAAACCAACGGACTCGGTCTCGACTCGGACTCGACCCTTCAAAGACTTGGTCTTGACTCGGACTCGGCATAGGCGGTCTCGTCCCCATCACTAGTCCCCAGAACATGTCTGTGAAATTTCTGCTCAAAATACAGTAACCCCCAGATCATTTATTATAGCTTGACAAATTTGCCCCTCTTTGGGTGTGAGCAAAAACGCTCTGTTTTTGTGTGTGTCCCTTTACATGCAAATGAGCTGCTGCTCCCTGTCCATTCAGAAGACGGCCGATCCTTTACATGAGCTTCGGATACAATAACAAAACACGTGAATAATCTCACTCATCCAAAATCTCAGTAGCGGAGTGCAGCCTTACAGAGAGACTCAGGAAGAGGTTGCCACTTTTAGACTGGACCTGGACATTTCTGAATGGTTAGTGGATACATTTATATTTACATTGATTCATCTGTTTCTGGGGGATTTCCATTGAAAATAAAATTAATCCACTGCTCTCTTGTCTCATCTGAGGCTGGAACTCTAAATATTCTTCTGTGCTCATCTGTGCAGCCAACAACAGAACAGTTTGCATGCTTTGCTCGAACTTTTGCCATTGCGTTAGAACTGTTACACTGTTGTCGCTTGCGAAAACCAAATGGTGCTGCCGTGGGTGGAAATGTGCAGATTAAGGGGCGGTAATATTATAATAAGATCCCCTTCCTACGTCAGAAGGGGAGTGAAATCTGATCGGCTTATTTTTTTGACATGCTTGCAGAGAAAGGCTTCCAAAACAAAGTTACTGGGTTTTCTGGGTGCGTTTTCTGCGTCGGTAGATGCACCGGAGACCCGATTATAGCATTTAAACATGGAAAAAGTCAGATTTACATGATATGTCACCTTTAATACATAAACAGAGCAATTTCAAGAGCGTCCTCACACCATCGGTGCTCGGGCCCTAAATATCAACAATGATTATTGGTGGGTTTTCACTGAAAACCAACAATGCTCCAAATATCACAAACATTTTTTGAAAAAATCCGCAGCAAGTTTTGGTCCACAAAAAATTTATTTTATTAATATGACGATTTTTTTAGTCATTTGTGACCCTGGACGACAAAACCAGTCACTTTAAATTTTTTGAAATTGAGATTTATACATCACATGAAAGCTAATAAGCTTTCCATTGACGTATGGTTTGTTATGATAGGACAATATTTGGCCGAGATACAACTATTTGAAAATCTGGAATCTGAGGGTTAAAAAAGAAAAAAAACATTGAGAAAATCTCCTTTACAGTTGTCAATTTATGTTCGGGATTGTGCTGCATTCACTCACAAAAATAAATGTTTTATATATTTACGGTAGGAAATTTACTAAATATCTTCATGGAACATGATCTTTACTTAATATCCTAATTATGTTTGGCATAAAAGAAAAATCAATAATTTTGACCCATACAATGTATTGTTGGTTATTGCCACAAATATACCTGTGCTACTTATGACTGGTTTTGTGATCCAGGGTCACATTTAAGCACAATTCTATATAAAACCCTAATTCCGATAATATGGCAGACAGCAACAGTTGCTGAGGTAGGATTGCTCTGTCATGTGTTAAAGATGGAGCTTTCAAGGTGCAGCTGTCTTGTGGGTTGCATAGTGGCCTAAAACATGGTTTTCCTTTATAAAACCGAGAAGACCAAGCAAAACAACATCACTCAAGTGAACACAAGGGGGATATATGGCTTTGAGGAAGCACTTTGACATTCAAAAGTCACATTCAGTTATGGTCACTGCAGGAGACGGTATACTGTATACTGTAATACTTGAGTGTCAGTGTGTGGGTGTCACAGCCTGTTACACCCGGGAGTAGTCTAGGGAAGTGTGTGTGCAAATGGTGTCCAGGGGGCACAGGAGCGAATGGGCGCACCGCTGAGAGCCTCTCGCTGTGGATTAGATGTGACACACTCCTATGATGACAACAGGGCGAGTGGTGTCCCTGCAGCATTGTCCTTCACAACTCACCTCTCACCCTCTGAGTGTCCTCTGACTCATCTCAAGACTTTAGAACTGTGAGGGTGCCCCAGGAATGAGGTCCCACTCCCAACAGAGTATGTCAAAAGAAGCCATAACAGTTTAGCATAGAGTAATGTTGGGTCAACAACAAATAAGAGTCTCTTTAATGAAGGAAAAGTTTAGAACAATGCTGAATTCTTAGAAATATGGTTAGAAGTAAGGTTTCATATGGTATTAAAAAAACTTCAATAACATTTTTAAGAAATGTGTAAGCCCGGCTCAATCGGCCCAATGGAGGTCTTCCGATCAGCGGGTGAAGGTCTCTGCGCGTTACTGTCTTTCCGTGTGGCAAAGTAATTTGATTAAATGAAATACATTTTCTCATATTTATTAACTCGTTATTTCATCTGCCTCCATAAATGAAAAAGGTTTTAATGATATCTGTGCATCATTAAATGTGAGCGAATGTTTGACTATTCTTTTTAACTCTTTACTGAAAATAATGTCAGAGTCAATAGGAATAATATCAAATGTTTACAATTTATTATGTCAGGTAAATGTATCACGCCAATTGCATAATCAATTCAAAGATAATAGATACAAACATCAAATGCTCTGGAATAAAGAGAGAAGATGCAATACCTTGACATTATAAAATACATGATGCAAAGTGTTTTGAGACCATTTGCCTGGAAGACACACCCTCCTCTGTGTGCGAATTATTTCTAAACTCTTAAATACCTTATTACCTTTTGGTTTACTTCTTTGGGAATGAGACATTTGTAGCAGTCGCACTGAGACATTTCAAATTATATCAAACGTGTAATACTGTATGATAATTATTCACATTAACCCATATTTAATGTGTGGGTTGGGGGTTTACAGACATCTCCAAAATCATATGTGACTATATGAGGAAGAAAAGAAAAAGAAAAAAAAGAAAACAAACAAGGATAAGAAAAAGAAAAACATCACAATGGTAATGAATGAATGAATGAATGATATGATAAGACAATACATAAAATAAAAGAAACATGTTCGGCAGGTAGAGTTCACAACAATGATTGTCTATGGATCTAATGGATCCAGAATGATTTCATACACAGATCCAGAAAGTTTTTCAAATTTGTTTTCTTTGCAGAGGTAAACCCTGCGAATACCATTTTGAACTGAATTTGCTTTAGATTTATATCAGAATTATCATTAAGGAGACAGAAACCAGGATTAGGAACATAAAAAATGTCAAGTATATCCGCTAAAGATGAGTTTACATGCAACCACAACTTAGAGATAACTGGACACTCCCAAAACATGTGTAAAAACTTTCCCGGTTCCAGTGTTACATATATGGCAGTTGTGAGTAGGTTGTAATTTCATCTGGAATCTCTTATAAGGTGTGATGTAGGCTCTATGTATTGTTTTGAAGTGAATTAGTTGGTGAGCTAGGTTCTTAGAAGTCATACTTAGATTGCACCATATTCTCTCCCAATCTAGGTTTATATTTAACCTCCCCAACTCCCTGTTCCATATGGATTCAATTGGTAAAGCCTTGGCACTATGCTGAATCAGTGCACTTTATATTAAAGAGACAAAAGATCTGCCCAGTAATGGTGCAATCCATTGTAACATGGGATGTGAGGGGAGAGGAGAATTCCAGGGAACTCCATAGGTTTTTAAGGCTGATCTTAGCTGAAAGTAAACAAAATAAGAGGACCCAGGAAGATAAAAGCATGTTCTTAAATCTTGAATGGAGCAAAGACCTTGAGTATCATATATATCACCTAATCCTAATGTATTCACCCCAAGGGATGACCAAGATGGTTGATTGAATGGTTTGTTGCCACATAATAATCTCTGGTTATGCCATAGTGGCGTGTTCTGACAGAATTTAGGTGGGCCGCCCATCCACCGTTCTGCTTTCTTCCACACTTGTATAGAGTTAGCAATGAGGAGCCCAAAACAATTTTTTACTGTTTTGTTTGTTACACTAGAGAATAGTATGTCTTGCAGCTTGTGTGGTAATATTTTAGCAGATTCAATCAATCTCCATGCAGTGGTAGACTGTGGGTCCACCCATGTGCTGAGTGCTCTGATCTGAAATGACCAATAATAAAGTTCAACGTTTGGTACTGCCAACCCACCCAGCAGTTTGGGTCGTTGCAGTGTATTCAGACGAACCCTGGGCCGTCTACCATCCCAAATAAAACTGGAAATCATAGAGTGAATGTCTTTAAAGTAATTTGGAGGGGGGCAGAGTGGTAACATAAAGAAAAGGAAATTGAGACGGGGCAATATGTTCATTTTGACTGTATTAATTCTACCTTGAAGAGATGTTTTTAGATTCCTCCATCTATGAATGTCTGATTTTATTTTGCTTAGCATAGTGTTGAAGCTGTCTCTGTTCATTTTATGTATGTTTTTATAGATCGTAATGCCCAGATATGTAAAAGAGCTTTTGGTCTGAATATGGACGGGAATAGGAACATTTGTGTGTATATTATTTAGAGGCATAAGTGCAGATTATGTCCAATTAATTTTGTAGCCTGACAGGCTGCTAAAATTATCAAATTCTTTAATAACTGGGTGAATAGAGGTGTCAAAGTTATCTAAGAACAAAATTATATCATCCGCATACAGTGGCGAGAGTGGACACCCCTGTCTTGTACCACGCTGCAGAGTAAAAGGAGAAGAGATTATGTCACCTGTTAGAACACTTGTTAAAGGTGAGTGGTATAGCGCCTTGATCATTGCTATGAAATTATGCCTGAAACCGAAACGTTGTAAGACTGCCCACATATATTTCCACTCTATCCTATCGAAGGCTTTCTCTGCGTCAAGTGAAAACACAGCACAAGGATTTGGGTGTGTCTCTGCCACCTCTATAATGTGTAACAGCCTTCTCATGTTATCAGATGCATAGTGTCCCTTGATAAAGCCTGTTTGGTCTTCATTGACTAGAGATTGAATAACTTTTTCCAGGCGCAGAGCGAGTACTTTGGCATATATTTTAAGATCACTTGTAAGTAAAGATATTGGTCTAAAGCTAGAGGACTCAAAAGGATATTTTCCCTTTTTCAAGAGTAGGGTGATGAGTGCTGTTTTTTGGTCTCTATGGAAGGTCCCACTTTTGATTGCAAAATTAAATGAATCCAGCATGAGTGTGCCCACCATGTCCCATAGTTCTAAATAAAGCTCTGGAGGGAGGCCATCCAAGCCAGGCAATTAGCATTTATTGAGACATTTCGCAGCTTTATGTAGTTCATCCAGCTCTAATACAGCTTCCAGATCATCTTGATCAGTTTGCTTGAGGCAGGGAAGCTCTAATTTGTCAAGGAAATGTTTACTGGTGGCATTGTCATAAGAAATCTCTGATTTGTGTAAGTTTTCATAAAATGTTAAGAATGTATTATTAATGGCCTGCGGATTAGTAGTAACTTCAGGTGTATTTATTGCTGGGATGTGAGCTTTTATTTCACATTCCTTCAGCATAAGAGCGAGTAGGTGACTAGGCCTCTCTGCTTCTAAATAGTACTTTTGTCTGGTTCTATGCAAGATAAATTCTGCCTTTGATACAGCCAGTGTCTTGTATTCATCTTTCAAAGATGCTAGCAATTTAGACTGATCATCTGAGAAGATATGTTTTTGTAAATTCTCTAATGATTTTATTTTCAAGATTTGTGATCTGGGAAACTTTTGTTTTAGCTAAAGTTAAGGAGAATGAAATACAGAAACCACGTATAAAACACTTTGTGGCCTCCCATAGAACTTGTGGATTAGAGCAATCCTTTGTGTTAATATCTAAAAAATCTTTTAATTGTACTTTGAGTGAACTAAGAAATCCAGAGTTAGTTAGTAAAGATGTGTTTAAACGCCACCTGGGGGCCTTTGACTTAATGTTGGGCAGATCGATGTTGCATATAAGTGCAGAGTGATCAGATAGTAGAATTGGTAAGATAGTAATGGACGCATGTCCTGCAATTAGGGTTGGGCTAAGAAAAATATAATCTATCCGGGAAAATGATTTATGTCTATTGGAGAAAAATGTGTAATCTCTAGCAGTAGCGTTCTGTATATGCCAAACATCCACAAGATTTAAATCTTTGAGAAGCGTATTCAGTAAGGTAGATGAAGGATTGGCTATTACATCTGAATTTATCAAGAGACGGATTAAGGACTGCATTGAAATCACCTCCCACCACTAAAGAACAGTCATTTTGTTCTAACAATGTGTTTCCAATGTAAGAAAAAAAATCTCCGTCATCTCTCGAACTGGTAAAGCAAGGCTAAATTAGCATACTAGTTTTAGATCATTTCTAAGAAAAATTATTGTCAGAAAATGTAACCTAACTAAACTTACATTCCAAAATACCTTGTAGTGAGGATCCTGAGATTGACCATTGCAAGATAACTTGTTAGGTGATCTAAGTTCATTCCTCCATGTCCACTAAATTGCCTTCTCTGGCGTGAGGAGGATCCCCGTTGTTCTTTTCTTTGCTCGGGTTTGAGGCTGCGTCAGTAGCACACCGGTACAGCGCAACGGTGGACCTCCGTGGAAGAGAGTTGATAAAATCTTCGGCGGCCTGGAGGGAGTCGAACATCTTCCTTTCGCCTTTATACTGCAGTTTAATCCACGCAGGATAATCCGCCTTCTTCATGGTAGAACTGAAGCTCTTTCTCTTTGCTGTTGTCGCTGGACTGTAGTCGGGAAAGAACAGGATAGTGCCGTCTGTTGGTGCCGAAGTATGAGCGGAAGGCATGGGCAGGTGAGCGGATGCACGTGAGTGGGTGGCTCCATTGGCTGCGTACTTCACTGGATAAGCTTGGCGTGCACCGTTCAGGATAGCCGATCTGTCTTGCCAACGCAGTAATCTGAAGATGAGGGTGCGCGGCTTGTTGGAGTTAGCCTCTCCTCCATCATACACACGATGTGCCCGTTCAATGTCAATGTCTCGTCCACCAATGAGGGGATCCACTTGGGAAGATTATCTTTCAGGTAGCCGATTGCATTCAAACCCTCCACTGCTTCTGGTAAGCCAACCAGCCTTACATTATTCCTTCGTTCCCTGTCCTCCAGGTCTGTCAACTTTGTGGTGAGCTGGTCTAGCTGTGTCTTTAGTTCGATAACCGATCGCCTGTCCTCTCGTGCAGCCGTCTGAACTGAGTCCACTCAGTCTTGAGTCCGTTTAGTAGATTTGGCTACCTTCTCAAGTACACTGCTGATCTCCTGTACGGTTTCTCACAGGTTACGGTTAATCACATAGTGCTGGGACCAGGATAGAGTCCACAGCTTCCCTGACAGCGGAGGCTACGGCCCCATCTAGACCACGTTGTTGTTCTTGGAGGGCTAGCTTTATGCCATTAGCAATAGCTGCATCGAGTTCTTCCTTGGAGATGGCAGAATCCTTGAATTTTTTCTTTATAGGCGATTGTTCATTTTCCCTTTTCCGTGCTTCTTTGATTGAGGAAGGATTCATGATGAGATAGGTGTCGAAGTATTTGAAGTATGTGATAGGATTATTGAAAAAATAAGATTATGCGAGCAGAGCTGAAAACTATGCTGGCATCGCTGTCGATGGGTCACGTGATCTCCCACAACACGCTGTTGTGAGCAAGTAAGACATGCTGCTGCTGTACAATATAGTGTACATGAATTACCAGTAGCAGATCTATACAGGTGGAGCTGAGGAAGGTGGAGGGTTTCTGAAAGTGAACTGCACTGCTAAGGCAAATGCTACCCAAGTATTTGAAGGCTGAGCAGCGAGCTCAGTGCCGACTGATACGGCAGGAACCAATCAGTTGCGCCCTATAGATAACGATGTGATTATGAACAGGTGAGTTAAAGGACCTATTAGCCTGCGCCATCTAGAGTTTCATGGCAGAACTTGGTATTGAAATGGTTTCTTGAACAAGAAAAAATTTAGGTTGGAACTTGATTTTGTCTATCTGGAATTTATTGGTTTGTTGGATGGTTGTGGTTTGCTATTGCTGTGATCTTATGAATTGATGACGTGCCAGTAAATGCTTCATCAATTAAAGGGGTGAGAAATCTGAAAAGTTTTGACATTTTTTGACAGCTATCAAAAATTATTAATTCTTATACCATGGTCTGAATACTCGATTCTGATTGACTGGAAGGAGTGCAATAAAACCACGTAATGCAGAAACATTCAAGACCACAAAAAACTTGTTGTCAACGTATCCTGTTGTGTATCCCGCGACTTATATTAATAAATTAGCTTTATAACATTATATTTTTCAGCAATGTTTTTGAAGTAATTAATATTGCAGCTTCACTATTAGTAGAGAGACACAGGTAATTTACACATGCACAATCTCTTAATGCACTACTTTATCTGTAGTTGTGTCTCAAATAATACAGCAAAGCAGTTTTGTTGATTTTTCCCCCAAGAAATAATTACAAAATAAAATGATTACTATTATTAATTAAAATGATAACTAATATAACTAAAAATATGATAGAATGTTTATCATAGAACATGTGTAACGAAGTAATTTTCTGTATTATTTGCATTTTCAAACAATTTCAAAGAAATATACCTGTCTACAGGAGCATCTGTCTGGATGTGATTGGTTGAGGTGTCAAGAAATTGCAACAAACAGCCGCAAAGTGCTATCTTAAGAAACCACTCACATTTCACTCTTGCATAAGCTTGAATTATTGACTGTTTCACAACACTAATATTTACAGGCACACAAAGCCCTCAGCTCATGGAAACACTGTGGTAGAGCGGAAGTCTGCTAAATGGATCTAGACATATGTCACTGTGAATGGTGCCGAGTGATGAATTACTGACCTTTTAGTGCCCACTCTGTGGTTGGGTGCAATGTCAATGGTGTCTGTGGCTGAGTCGTGGCGCACAGCCAATCCAAGGTCAGCGATGCAGCAGGTACCATTCTTCTTCACTAAGATGTTTTTAGATTTAAGATCACGATGGGCAATGGCTGGCTTACCTGAGGATTTGACAAGACAAAGTACAGCATGAAACATGCTTCAAATCAGTACTTCTCTGATTAATAAAGGAAAATGTCTAACACTTTATCCAAACCAACAACAGAGGAGCAAGCAATAAATCATATCTCTTCCATTTAATTGAGTCTTTTTCTTAAACAGCAGGACATTTAGGGTGTGTTCACACTTTGCAGGTTTGGTTCGATTAAAATGAACTTAAGTTAAGCCAGGGTTTCTACAGGTATCTTCAAATTAAATTTAATGCCTTTTTAATGCCATTTTAAAATGTTTTAATGCCATATACCAGTGGTTCCCAACCTTTTTTTGTCTGAGACCCCCTTTTTCCCAAGAAAATATTTTAGGGCCCCCTTCACATTTAATGATATTATCGCTCTTGTAAGCTTGCAGCAAGGATGACAAAATATGTTGGTTTCAAACAAACGGTATGTTTACTATAACCAGATATGTTTATGCACAAATAATAGCCTATAATATTGAAAATACAATAACAAAAACATCAGTAGGCCCTTTGTAATTTAAAAACGTAAGCCTAGGAGAAGCCTATATTGGCCCTTTTTGAAATGCAAAAACAAAAATATTCACACTGGTGTGTAGGTAAAAAAAAAGAAAGAATATAGGCTATTACTAAATGACTGCTGTCTGGGGCCTCAATACTTGCAAGTTATTTGTGAGGCTTTATTTTTTATGTTTTTGGCGCTTTAGCGAGCGATAATAAACTTGCGTTTATTAACAGAATAATGCGTCTTTTCGGAAGAACATTGTAGCCGGAACTACTTCTCTCTGTGTACGTCTATGACGAGTCACGCAGGTACTGGGCTACTCCGCAGCGGCAGCGATCCGAACCAGTGTAAAATAGTCCCAATGTAAACACTTATTATAGGTGTACCATAGTGGTTCAGGATAAGACAAAAACACGGATTCATGATAAACAAGCTCATATACATTTTGAACAGAAAAAAGTTAAGGACTTTTATTTAATGCTCATTGCTCAAAACTTTTCAAAATATGACGCGACCCCCCACAGAGCTCGCTGAGGCCCCCTTGTGGGCCGCGACCCCCCTGTTGGGAACCGATGCCATATACGACCCATAACTAACCACGTATATATATATATATATATATATATATATATATATATATATATATATATATATATATATATATATATATATAAAATGTTTTTTTTCTGGAACACATAGGTGTAATTTGCGGCTGGGACATGTCGATTGTCCCCACCATTTTTTAAACATCTCGCAGCGTATAGGACGGGTCACAGGAATGGTGGTGTTTCATTAGTAATATTATTATTAGTGTTTTTGTTGTTGTTATAATTGCTCACACTTGCAAAAGAGAAGATTTGACACATGGCACTGACAATTCAACCAAATACAAAGTATTTATTCTCTTTCTCTTCTACCGGCACCGTCTCCTCCTCTAATGGGCCCTTTTCGCCACCTTCCCTGGGCCGGCATCCTCTAACCTGGCCATTTTAGGGGGCTTTCCTCTCAGGGTGAACGAGAGGAGGCTTAATTGCTTTTTACCTGACATCTTTGAAAGACAGATGCAATGATTAATGCATCAATGGCCCGGATATAATTATAAAATATGACATGATTTTAAAAGTGACCTATAACATCGACTATGCAATACACTTTAATTTATTTAGTGCTTATAAAATTATTAAGCCTATTTGGAGAGAGAGATGTTTATGTGACAATATGTCAGTCATCGTGTGATAACGAAAATATGATTAGGCCTGGACTACTTGTTCTGAGCAGGTGTTGTCAGTGAACAGGCTGTAAAACTGTTGTCTAAGTTACAGACACTCATAAAAAACTGATGCTATCTGGGAAACGTTTCTTTAACAGCAATCAAGTTGCCATTGTTTGTGTCAAACAAGTTCTGAATTTTTTGTAACATTAAAACAGGAGATCATGACTTATCTTGAATCTTACCCAGATACAATAGTGCTATTTTCTAATTGGCTAATGTGTAGACCCTTTCTTTTTTTTTGATTGGCTGATAAGTGGCAGGCTCGACTAGTAAGAACTGCAGGGGAGACGCGCTTAAATCCTGTCGGTTCCATAGTGATAGTGGGCCAGAGACATTTGGGGCGCTGCGGCATTTTCAATATATTATAAATAGGTTTTCAGTGTGAGAAATACAATGTGTGGCGGGAGTGCGTGACAAAAGACTGAAATGAGTGACTGTCACGCTCAATGCGTGACACTTGAAAGGCCTGCGTCAAAGAGTATAGAAGAACAATATACGTTCTTTGCCTGCGTTCTGTTGTGGCTCGTGCACAACACTTCTTCTCTCGGACTCTCTTTTTGTTACGGTGAAATTACAAAACATAATGCATACAAACATGTCAGTGCTTAATATACAACCACTAATAAACAATCGGTTTTGATGAGGAAAAAAATATATACTTCTTACTGCGGATTAGAACACAAAACCTCTGACACGCTTGTCAAAAGTTCTGCTACTGGACCATTAAAGTGCATGCGTGTAACAGTCGGGTATTCTCGCTACTAGCAACATATATTAGATCTCATTAAACAACAAATTAAACACAATGTATGTACTATTTAAATCTAACGCCCATTTATGGCCGTAACACTGCATGGGATTATACGGCGCTGATTCCCATTGTCCCCGACTTTAAATGCTTTTTTACAAACACCGCAAAATCCTTCATCATTTTTACCACTAACGGGCTGCAACCATGTCTTAAAAGTTTTGTTTTCCAGCCACTTTGGCTGGAATTTGCACTTTCCCATTTTTCCAAGGTTCAGACCTGTCCACCGCTGTAAAACAGACCCGCGTCACCTCTGCATCACGGCACTTTTGCTCCGGCCGGAAGCAATTACCAAACTGGTTACGCATATTTATCACACGAACGTACATATTTTGCGAAAGCAAATACAAATTATTAATTATGAAGGCTATATTCAAATAAATTTATATAAAATTCTCTTCAAAACTATAGAAAAATTTAATGCCTGCAAGAATCAACTTATATGCTTTTTAATGCCTTTTAAGGCCTTAATTTTTCGCAAAATCCATTTAAGGACTTTTAATGCTTTTTAATGCCCCGCGGAAACCCCGTAAGCCTTTTGTTAAGCCCAAAGTATAAGTTTTTTTATGTGTACAGCGTGCATACACGTAGCTTTTCAAAATAAACTCCATTTGATAGCGTGCACGAATGCAGGTGGTCGACACATGCGCTCTTGAAACTTTCATCTTTGTCCAGTGTCTGCACTATTTTTCTCCAGAAGTTATGACCGATAGAAATGTCTGTGTATACTGTTAAACTAAAGTTGCGGCTATCTCGTAACCCCCTCTCACAAGTGCTTGCCAATGCGGACATCTGTTGCGGTTGCAGTCTCTGGTATTTTGTTGTAGTTGTTACATCTCTTTAGTTTTGTTTTCTACTGTGAAACAATGGCCCGAGTCAGTGTTGCCACCTTGTGGAACAACTGATTAGTGCTAAACAAATTCAACACGTGTGATAGATCTGCGCTTACAAAGTATGCGTGGTTACAAAAAATCAGGCAGCACGAGTACTATTCTGGTGACCAAATTTGCATCACGCAAAAGTTAGGGTACATGGACCCTAACATACGCGTAAAAAAACTGAATACGGTTCATTTGAATTAGTGTAACCGCTGCCATCCAGACCCTGGTGCACTGCACACCAAACAAGATAGACTGTGTTGCGTACATATTTCTGTTTAAATGCAGCAGAGTTTGTTTGGAAGCAGACCCCACAAGAAAACCTAAAAAGGACAGAATGCTCAAGCATACCTGGTTCTTCTCATCATAGAAGTTATGATGCAGCACTAGCAGCACTATGCAGTTTTTTTAGCTTAACTGAACAGCTTCAGAGTTATTGGAATGGTTATATGACTCTTTTCGGGTTGAATGGTGGTCGTCTCACCCCCCTCTGGTGCCTGTGAGTGGAAAAACCGCACTTGCAACTTTGGGCCGGCGGATCGCCGGACTCAGCGTCAGGAAGTCTCGCGTGATTTCAGCTCTCGCGATGTAACGAATTGCTTTACAGCACTACACACATTACACGCATACACGCCCCCATCCAGATCCGGCTAGCTATAAGAACAACTATCGTCATGGCTAAACCGGCATATAAGAAGCAGAAAGCTAGGAAAGCATTGTCGGAGGAACAGAGAAAGAGGAAACGGCAGACGGACCGAGCAAGGAGTCAGACACGAGTAAATATCGGACCTGCGTTTTCAGAATGGAGAAAAAAATGAAGAAAGCGCGGTCGGAAAAGTCTAGAAAAAGGTAACGAGAATCTGACAGCGCGAGGAACCGGACAAGAGTCCTACTCGCTCAGGCTTTCACTGTTAAAGTTGATTCCTGTGATTATCATGAGAACAGTTGTCAATATCTCACATAATTATCAGGACATAAATAAGCCTACACGTTGTAAATAGTGTAAATGAGCGCAATTTGCAAACTATTATGATAAATTGCAATAATCATGTCTAACAACATCATAATAATGGACATTGTTATGAAATAATGCGACGTACATGATGTAACTTTATTGATGTTATCTGGCATTTAGGCTCAGGTTAGCCTAACGCGGTAGGCTACTTTATTATTATAAAGTGCAGAGGCTGTGAGTGCAGATCATAGACTGTCACGCTCTGCGTGAGTTGTATTTACGACAGTAACGTTAAATACAAGTACTCTACAGCGACTCTAGGGGTCGCTGTTTGACAAAAACGGAAATCCTGCATAGTGCTGCTTTAAGGTTTGGTAATAAAATTGACAGTGTGAACGCTAAGCGAACCAGAACAAAATGTATTATTTTCTTTTTTGGTCCAGACCAAAAGAACCGAACAACAAGTGTGAACACACCCTCAGTCATACACTTTGTCATATCACACTATATTACTGTATATAAAATATCACAAGTTTGATTCGAGGAAACAAAGTGGACAGCCTAAAGCAGCATATTTATATGAAAATGTTTGCATGTTCATGTAAAAATGTCTGTGCTTCAGAAAGGATAAAAGAAAAGTGACTTCTGTTTTGTGACTCACCCTGAGTGCCCACAATCTCCATATGCAGATGAGCGAGACCACTGGCAGCGGAGAGAGACAGCTTGATTATGCCCTCCACTGTGACCGTGTACCTGTTCAGGTAGTCAAACAAGGAGCCGTGCTCATGGTAATCAGAAACCAGCCACAGCTGAGTCCACGTGCCGTTATCTGAGATGAATAGAGAGAGCAGAACCCCTCAATGCTTTATTAAACTTCTAAATACATCAATATCTGGCAGCTCAAAGCACTTCATAAATTTGTTTGTGGTTTGAGATCATTACTGCGTATTTTTTCATGGACAAATGCAATGGCAAAATGTACATAGTAGAGCAGCTGATGTCTGATACATGTAAATTATATAATTAGTGCAGTCAATCGATTAAACAAAATTAACAAATTAATAGCAAATTCTTCCATAATTAATTGCGATTAATCGCACCTAAAATTAAAGTTTTTAATATATTTTTTATATTGTAATAATTTCAAATTGAATTTCCAAATTAATGTTGAAACAACAAAAATTATATTTGAAATATTTGGGACCCTATTTTAACGATCTAAGCACTTGGTCTAATAAAGCGCACGGTGCAAGTGCACTTAGCGCATGGTCTAAAAGGGCTGTCCCTATTCTATTAATGAGTAATGGGTGTGTTTTGGGCGTAACGTGCAAAAAAAGAGTCAGAGTGTAATCTACCATTCCCTTTAAAAGCCAGTTGCGCACCCGCCATTGCTATTTACATGGCGAAATTTGCAAGCAGAAAAACTGAACACGTCTCCAGAGAGCAAACGGATCTGCTCGTGCGCGGAGTTAAAGCGCTGAAGCAGACCATCTACGGGACAAGCCGGATTCCATCAGAAGTTTTACTCTACATAGAAATTCACAAAGAGTAATATCCAGTTGATAAAATATTTTCGAGCAGAGCAGAACTAGAACATTCCTTAAAAAAATAACCTAAAATAATAACAATAATAATAGGAAAAAAACTTCTATTTGGTACAGGAATTTTCCCATGATTTTTGGGGATTCCAATATATTTCCTTCCACGACTTTTCCAGGCCTGGAAATCAAACTTTTAAAATTCCCTGATATCCTTTGAGATCCCTGCCTGTAAAACACTGTAAATACAATAGAATTGACCAATAACATCACAAACAGAAATGTGAAGTACTACCTTCCTAAACGCGCTTATGCTGGAGAGCAAATAATGTACAGTACAATAAAACTTATTGCAACTGAAGTGCTTTCAGTGTTGACTGACCTTTGTTGTCTGCAGCAATAAAGCCCAGGATGTTCTCATGACGAAGCATGACAGTCTGGTAAATCTCCGCCTCTCGGAACCAAGAGCGCTCCTCTCTGGAGGAGAAGATCTTCACTGCCACCTCTTCTCCACGCCAGCGGCCCCTCCACACCTCTCCAAATCGCCCCTTCCCTATGCTCTCCTGGAGAATGATGGTTCTGGCAATGGTCCTTTGCACTAGCAGTGGTAAACCTATAGAAGACAAGAAAAAGCAGTCAGGGAAAAATATAAAAAAAGTCAAACACAAGCTTGCAAACTATTAAAAAAATATATTTTGTCAGAATACACAACGATGTCTAATGTCAATGGAGAAAGATGCTCTTTGCCCTCAAAACAGTGTAGTTACGGCATCTGCCAACAGGAGATAATAGAGCCATGCGAACCAGTCAAACCTTGAACCCTTGAGGAAGACTGTCATGATTTCATATGAAACATTGTGTATAGTCATCCAGGCGCTAAAAACAAATATTCTATCTGAGACACTGCCAAAAAAACCAGCTAGTCCAGCTTCTGGAATTAAATCCTAGACTAAAGATAAAGCCAACAAGCTTGGCGTGAGGCTCATAACTCACGGAAAGCATTAAACTGTCAATTTACACATCCTCAATTGCTCCCAAGGGGCTTTGAAAACAAAGTTACGGAAATGACATTGGCTTGAGCGTACTTTGGGGCTTATAATGGGCAATACAGGAAAAACATCCTGTAAATACATAAAAATGAAGGGGAATGTAATGATTTTAATGGAATCTTTGCATATTAAGTAACATTAAAAAAACGGTACAGCTGGATTCTTAGAAAGTAGAAAGGCAAACAATAATGACATAATAATAGTATGTAAAATACCTGAGCCTGATCCAGAAGTGGTCATGTCATAAATGAGGTCCTTTAGCGTGGTGCCGTTAGCGAGGAATGGGTGGTTCATAGTGGGGTCTTCCTCACTTGGCACACGATGGTGGATGATGGAGTGATTATGGCACATGTAGAAGAGAAGCACCAGCACGAAGCTCAGCACGCAGATGGGGACGGCAATCACTGCGGCCAAGGCTACAGGACTCAGAGACTGAGGTTCAGTATCAGGCAACTCTGAAAGAGGAAGCAGCAAAGCACATGCTTTAGGCTGTAAACCAGTGGTTCCCAATCAGGGGACTGGGGCCCACATGTGGACCTCAGCAAACTTCCAGGGCCCCCCAATGTGTCTTAAAAAAGGATTTAATAATAAACATGTACAAAATGAAACACATCAGATTATATTTTTGTTTTTATTACAACAAGTACCATCAATTAACAAGGTATATATCAACTTGGATAGGAAGACCTTTGAATATTGTATAAAGGGGTCTTTAGAGTCAAGTGTTGAGAACCACTGCTGTGAACACTAATACAACACAAGTAATAAAAGGCAGTATTCACATTAGAGCCTTGGTCATCATGCGGAAAATATTTTCAGGCAAATGTGGATGACATTGAGAAAAAAATAGCCTTGCTTAATTTTTCAATAAGCACCATAGGATAGTGAGACTTTGAAAGTCATTATTTTGAATTACAAGTCTAAAGGACTAAAAGATTTAAGAGAGTGGCTATCCGACAATCAATTTGCAGCATGTTTTGTCCTGTCTGTGATGTTCATCCACTAACGCTAATGTCAGTTGCTGCTCCTCTTAATATTAATCTGAACTAACACCAAGACATTTTGTTCAAAATATTGAAAATCTTTAATATTAACATTTAAAAGGTCAAAGCATGTGATATCCAAACTATGTTGATGGCCATTATTGTTGGTATTTCCTTCCTGTTATTTGTCCTTCGTAAGAATGTTTTGAGCTCCCGTGGGGGAAAGTGGCTGAATCAATTTATACTAACAGATTGTTTTGATTGATTTGTGAATTAAATACATTTAGAGAAGTGCACTATTTTCATCAAGCCCATTTCTATTGCAAGGGAATTTTTTTGATGTGGTCTAAAACAGTGGTTTTCAAACTTGTCCTAGGAACCCCTCGCCTAGGGTGACCACCCGTCCCGCTTTGCGTTGTACCGCACAGCATTTTCACCCCTTGTCCCGCACGTCGCATGTTGAGAAAATGTCCCGCATTTTCATCAGTCTGTTGCTTTTTAATTATCATATTAAGAAAACGTGCATGCGTTCTTTTGCCTTTTTAAGAAAGCATTTTATTTATTCTTTTTGCGGCGTAGTTTTTCACCTATATTTAACAGCGCTTCGTCAGAAGTAATCATACAACAGCTGTTTTTAAAATCCTATCCAATGGTTGAAAAGAAAGGAGTAAACATGGTCACTAGTAGGTTGTGACGGCTGTCGATCAAAATGTGGAGCGGTGATTCGTTCCATGTGTTCCCTGTCAGAAAACAAATGGATAATTCGGTAAATTAAATTTTAAATTTAACAGAATTCATCAACTTGTTGCCTGCTGTGCTTGTTTTAATTCACATCCTTTCTAAAAAAATATGAACGTTTTTGGTTTAATATATTCTTAATATATAAGACTGTCAATGATCTAAATTCATGTTGGTTTATATTTTATTTGTTTATACCCCACAGATTTTACCCCACACAGCCGTTTTTGTGTGTGTCCTTTAAATGCAAATTAGCTGCTGCTGCCGGCACCCCTTTCAAGAAGAGGGCGGAGCTTCAAGAGCTCATTCTCCGGCACTCTCTTGCAGAAACTGTACTAGTGGTGTTCAGTTCGAACCGGAGTCGCACAATGATGCCTACAGAGCCAGAGAATATATGCTGTGCATGGAGATATAACAGGTATCTGTAATAACCGTTTAATTACGGTTATTACTTGTTTTGTCACCTTTCTTTTCCACTACAAGCCTGTTGTAGCAGAGTAGACACAAAAGCTTGCACAAAGCAAGCCGGTCCACTTTTCCATGTTGATAAGAGCATTAAAATGAGAAAAAAATAATGGGACAAAAAGAAATCAAGGGACAGAATAGATAAAAATGTGCGATTAATTGCGAGTTAACTATGACATTAATGCAATTAATCACGATTAATTGCGAGTTAACTATGACATTAATGTGATTAATCGCGATTAAATATTTTAATCGTTTGACAGCACTAGTAATATCCTAAGTGGACACGTGGAAGAGACGTGAGACTGTAAGCACTGAAAAGCCCTTGCGCTACTCATATGCTGAGAGAAAGATATTTGACAATAGAGCTGCACGATTCATCTTTAAAAGACTTTGATCTCGATTCAAACACCAACGCGATCTTTCAATTCGTCGGTCTATTAAACTTTGACAAAATCATATCGCAACACTCAAAGCTGTGTTGGCGCTGCCGCTGACCCGGAGAGAGTTGTCATGAAACAGCTTTACAGTCTTTTCAACCTCATAGTATAATTATTTCTGTGATGCAATAGTTAAAATGATAATAGAAGTACATGGATAAAAGTTTAAAGTTCACATATGAACACTGATGTCCTCTGTTGTGAACTATTTTCTTCTTAAGTTTAGGAACTCAGAAGCGAAAACCAGGAGACTTGGGAGTATCTTTTAAGCAGGATTCTTTGCTGTAGTCTGCTTCATCCAAAATCTTACCCAAGTCTGACTCAATAGCTAAAAACACGGTGTTTTATCCTTCCAAAGGGGGAGGGATTTACATAAACGGGGGGAGGCAATCTGAACAAAGCATGTAAATGTGAAGTACAGGAATCAGCACTTTACCGGAAGTTCCACAGCCCTGATCTCGTCAGCATAACAGTGTGATTCAAATGTAAATATCCTAATCCAATCAGCCATACTCTTCACCGACTGGTGGCTCCGAGAGTCATTAGAACAAAGGGTGAGAGTTTCAGTAATCTGCCCGACTGTAGCCCCTTTCACACAGCGCTTTGAACCCGGCAAATTGCCGGAAAATTGCCAGAGTGCCTTCTGTGTGAACGCAAACACGACCCAGGATTGATGCCGGGATCGATGCCGGGTTGGGGACCTAGTAACATTGCTGTGTTCAGTCTCAGAACGCGCGCTGTGTGAACAAAAGCCGTAACCAATGCCGTGTCGTAATGATGACGCTGAAGTGAAGTGAAAGCAGGCTAGTGAAACGGTACGTAATGCGCTAGTTTATGATCGAATCAGAGAAAAAAATGCACAAGCGTGGTTTCTCGAGAGAGAAATCGCAGCTCACAAGCAAACTAGACGCTGCTGAGACATTACATGTCACATCGATGTCACGTGTCTTCACGGTATTTTTACGGGTTGTGTGTGAACGCACTCTCTGATTCCGGAAAATCACTGGCAGTGTGAATGAACCAAAATCAAACGAACCCGGGTCAAATCCCGGGTCACTTTATCCGTGTATTTTCCGGAATCTCTGTGTGAAAGGGGCTTTTATCACCCATCTTAATGGCCAGGAAGTGCATACAGACAAAAGCTAATGTTCAGCTAAAGCTGAATTGCTTGACTTATAATAGAGAGATCAGGACTGGCAATGAATCTCTTACTGATAATTATGATATCATCATTTATACTTCAAATGCTAAATTCAGTCTACTAAACTTTCTGTTTATATACTATTGTATTGGAACCTAAATTAAAACATTTAATAAATTTGTAACACTACACCACGATAGCGACCAAAATCAGCTTTTTAAAATAAACTTAGTGCTTAAAATAATGCATTTATCAATTACATTGTCCAACTATCGAGAAAGTATTGAATCAGGAGATAGGTGTATCGTCCCAGCCCTAGCAGCCCCTAGTAAAAATCTAAAATGGAGACAGCATAACTGATTAAGAGTAATAAGGGAGGTCAGAAGCAGGTCTGTGCAAAAGCAAAATAATAAAAAACACAGATGAATAACTGAGTTCTAAATGAGTTCGCTAGCTCTGATACATAACTGTAACTGTAGGCTACATCAAAGTCTCACATCACAATTTCTTTTAATGGAAAATGGTTCAAACTAATGAAAAACTTAAGCAACAAAGCCAGCTTTGAAGAGCCAAGCACTTGTGTCCCTAGCGTCATTTGTAAAGTGAGAGCATGAGAGCTATATATTCATTACTAAATGTCCCTATCTGTGACATTAGCCAGTGCGAACTCCCAAGGTTTTCAGACTACTTCAGGACACAATACATCTTTTATATACAACAGCGACATGGAAATATTTGACACGAATGGGCCTTGTGTCACAACAAAAAAGTATTTAATTCAGCTGATGTACAGCCATGTGGAACAAAGGATTTGGACGCCGCACTAAAATGCCAACTCAACATGGAAAGTAATTTTAAAATGTTGTCGTCTGAAATACGATGGGATCATCGCTCTCATCTCAATGGCTGGGTGAAGTCCATTTGAACTCTATTTGAGGTGATGGCCAACACTCGCACATTACAAGTCCAACCCACTGAGCTTTGTGGTTTGGGCCCAAGGTGCTTTCTTTGGGTCATCAGATGGGTACCCTCCTTTAACAGCGTTTCGTCAATTAACCCACAACACCTCCTTGGGCTTGACAGCTAACCCCAGCGTCCTGGGGGAGGGATTTACCCTCAGGGAACCCCCAGCGCTTTAGCCACAGCCATCCCGACGCTGTCTCTGCTCTTCTTGTGATATTCGCCACGAGCTGTCTCCTGCTGGGACCTCTTATTCCAAGTCTGGACAGGGCGCTCAAAAGTGACTGCCCAGGAAATCCTCGGCAGCCTACTTCCACTGGCAAGTTCCATGCCCGCCATCCCACCTGTTGGCATTGCTGGGTGAGTGATTGGTACTTCCCAAGCTTTCTCTCATGGGCCTCTTCTATCCTCTCCTCCCATGGCACAGTCAGTTCAAGCAGCACCACCTGTTTTGTTGCTCTGGATGACAGAACTGTCTGGTCTGAGATTTGAGGTAGTGATCTCCTCTGGAAACTTGAGCTGTCTCCGGAGGTCAACTCTCATGTCCCATTCAGTAGCCGATGTCAGGATTCCTGCGCCAGTTGATGTCCCGGTAGAGCTCTCCCCTGCTCTAACAAACCTGATCAAACGGGGTGCTGTCGTCCTCGTGCTGTTGTGGGTCTTCCTTCTCTCTTCCTCCAGGCCTGTAGCCAGCTCAGCAAGTATCTGGTCATGCCTCCACCTAAACTTGCCATCAGCCAGGCTAGCCTGACATGATGACAACACATGTTCAAGGCTTGCCGGTTTCCCACACAGCGTGCAGTCTGGGCTCATTATATTCTAAATCATTATATTGTGCCAGACAAAATAACCCCAATTCAAATATGAACTTGGGTATTGAGAAACTTTTATGACATATTGACGTTATAGAGTCACAAACTCTTGAAAGCCCACTCAAAAGTCATCATGATCACATTATTCTCTTACCTAAGCTGACTTTTGGGTTCTTGTTGCACATGTGAGTGACGCAGCAATACGGATGCTGGCCGTTGTTGGAAGAGGCGCACTGGAATGGCCTGTCCGGTGGGTAAAGTTGATCTTGCTGAATGCACTGACTCTCCTGTATTACGATCTGTCCAGCAGACTTTGTGACGACTGCATAACACAGGCCGGTCGTGTTACATGTCCGATTCACACATCGCTCACAATAACACAGCAATCCTGATTGAGAAGAGAGAGAAAGAGACTCCAGGTTAGGATACATTTAGATTGTCAGCTTGTTAAACAGTAAAAAAAGTGTCCTAGGCAGATTAGTGTAGGGTGATATGTTCCATAGTCATTAGGGCTGTGACGATACACCAAACCCACGATTCGGTTCGTATCACGATTTTTGACCCATGATTCAATTCGTATCGCGATTCTATCACAGGGGCGGGGCTTGGGGTGAAAAAATAGATTTTGAGAGGAAAAAATATACCGGTATTTTTATTAAATAACATTTGGAAAAACTATAATCTGAACACCAAAAAACAATAATAACAATGCAAATTATTAAACTAAAGCAGCTGTAGGCTGCTGCTTTTGGGTTGTTTTCTGTGCTCCAACTATATATATATATATATTTTTTTTTTTTATAAGGCTATACCCTTCTTGTTTTGAACTTCATGCATGTGTATTGAATGTTAAACAAGTTCATAATGATAACAAGACTGTTTATTATGGTGATGTGTAGCCTACAGAGGCTTTACACAGACAGTGAATGAGAGAGATCAGCATAGCGCGTGCGATTGCGTCTGTCTTCGAAGTCGTGAAAAGCTTGCCGTGTATCATCTTTTTAACGTTCACGTCACGGGTATTTCCCATAAATGCGCGTCTGCAGCAGCGCTGGTCACCATCCCACAGCGCGAGGAAGCCGCGGGGAAATAAAATCTCCGAGTCACGCATTGAATCAATGCCACATTGGCTAAGTGAAGCATCAGCTTCAGCGTTACCCATGCGACCCATTGCTGCTCAGCTGAGCCTTGAAAAGTGGAACTCAAAGTTAAAAATAATTAACACATTACATCTCTTTTAATGAATCAGCTTTTTTGAACGTGTTCGTTGAATGAACGGTTTAATGACTCGCTCAAAGTCCGTTGTCATAATGTGTGCGCTGAGTGAAATCCTTTCAATGCGCATATAGACGCTCTTTAGTTTCGGTTACAAAGGTTACTGAAAATGTCCTCGTTTTGTCCACATCGTAAACATATATATATATATATCAGCAAATACATATAAAATAAATAAATAAATAAATGGCGGTAATTCCGCATTTCGCGCTATTGAGCCACTCAACATTACCGCAAGGGACATTCCATAACCGCGACAGCCCTACTTCCCAGAAGTGAACACGCCAAAGAGAAATGCACTTTTCATACGGATTACATAAGCAGAGAGCAGTCTGTTTTCTTTCGTTTTGAATTGTTCTTTTTAAAAGTAGACATTTCAATATATAGCTATATATATATTTCTCAGGTCTATAGGCTTTAGGGTTTCGATTCATGAGCGGCACCTCAATGTCGTGATTATCTGTGTGCTAGCTATATTTTCTTCTTATTTATTAAATGCAGGCAATTGGTTGATGAAACATTTATTAAAATTGAGATACAATTAATAAAAAAACAAAATTCAATTTAAAGAAAGTCTTTGTGCTTTCTATTTGAATTCTCTGAAAGTTTTAAGTGCCGCTTCCAGAGAACTGTCACGACATTGTTTTGTTTTTTTTAACACTAAAAATAAAACAAAATAAATATTTTATGTTCTGGGGAGAGCTAACCCTTCATCCGGTGGTTAGCCTATAGTATTACTTTTGGTTTGTAGTGTAATTCACATAATTATAAAAAAATATAGGCTATATTTTTTCCACCTAAATATTAAAGATGTTTTGTGTCGCGTCCGTGTACGCGTGTGTATTTCCCTCATATTAAATATAAAATGCATGTGTAGACTTATATTTTTCTAATGTCTAGACGTACTGGATTTTATTAAGGTCAATATATTGGTATTAAATGCATTTTCTGAGAATTTATTATTTTGATGGATTTAAGTTTGGGTTAATTTACCCTCAACTAGTTTTGTGATGTAGGTCTACATATTTTATAATGTTAACTTCAAATAATATTAATAGTAATTTAAAGACGTGGTAGCATTGGTTCTGGACAGGAAGGATAACTCTGGGAGGTGGAAGGGGTGTGTCGCGATTCTGCCTTCTCACATCGCGATACAGGATCGTGGACCTGAGTATCGCGATTTCGATTTTATATCGTATATCGTTACAGCCCTAATAGTCATATCGTCAGTCTGTGAGATCGGCGATACACAATAGTATCACGGGGCGGGGTCTACAATAGTTTACTGTTTTGATCATTCATTTAATTTATTTATTAAATTACTTAATTTTATAAACCGCAGAGAATGATAATCTTTTCTATCATTTTGCAAGCAAAGATGGAGTTAAGGCGATGAAGAAAAATGTCACGTCACATAAATATTTCACCCAGAAGGCGATCCCGAGGATATCACACATGCAATTTGCAAACTTTGCACGAGATTTGCGCTGGTGAAGGAGTCTCAAACCACAGTCAATTATTCCTTGAAAGTGAAATCAAAAACTTAAGAGCTTTCGGCATCTGTCGCTGTAGCCTACTAACGCCGCATTCTCTCAGAGATGACGAGAGATTAATTTACCTCAACATAAGCTGGCAACGGTATTTCAAATGTTAATTCACTGGCTTAATATTTCTCCTGTGGACCATACATTAATGATGGTAAAAAAAAAAGTCAGTGTTTGAAGCTGCTTTTGATTTTCATCGATGACTGATTTGTGCAGTGTTCAGACCTTAAGACTGTCATTAGGCCTAAATAATTTAAACAAATTTTTTATAATAATTTGTAATTGTATTTTATTAAATGTTATTGAAATGTTTTGTTAATGTGCTATGGAAACAAAATGCTGACAAACAAATCGCCTGGGCTTAAACAACAGCTATAAGAATGTATAAGAATGATGCGTCTCTTTTATAGCAAGCACTCATGACAATTTGTGAATAGATCATCTTGCAATTCAATTTTGATGTTGGATGTAGTTTTGTAGTCTTTTTTAATAACGTTTTCTTTGAGGAGTCCTCAATTCTCGTACATGATCAGGGCCTGAATTTCGTTTTGGAAAATAGGGGGGAAATCCCCCTTTAGGTCATTCTTATGGGGGGATTTTTTAATTTGAGGGGGGAGTTTTTTTAGACAATTTAAAAAAAAATACGTTTAGCTAAATGTTTGCTCACTCATTGTATTTGTGTTTTTACAATGGGGCCATTTTTTTTAGTTTACACAACAAAAGGAAGCTTGATTTCAATCTTTGAATTAAATTGAAAAAAGTAGCACAAATAAATACATGAAATAAAGAGAAAAGTTTAGGTCTAACACTATTCAGAAATGCTAGAAACTGAAAAAATAACATGGAATAGTCTTTTAGTCCTGTATAATTTGAATACATAGGCTATTAATCCTGATTCCTTACAATTAATGCATTCTTTTGTTGTTTTATATACAATAATGACAGAGACACATTTTAGGCTACTCTCACTTTAAGAGCTAGTGCACGGATCCATTAAGGGGCCGTTCACATGTTGCGTGTAAAGCGCAGTCCGCGCCACTTTCTCCTCTTTTAAAAAGGGCTCCCTGTTGCTAAGCAATCATGAGCCATGTTCTCCATGAAGACGAAGACGTTTCAGCAAAGGATGAACGCGCAAAAGACGTAACGTGAATGGCCCATACTGTTTTCATTATAGTGTCACATGCATTTTCTTTTTTTATTATTTTTTTAAGACATAACCCTGTCAGAAAACAAATGGATAATTCGGTAAATTAAAATTTTACAAGGCGGCGTAATAACAACAAAAAAGAGAAAATGTTCTTTTAGTAAAGACTGGGCTAGTACATATACCTGGGTGAGGCCAATAGAAGGGGATACCGAAAGAGTGTTTTGCAGTCTATGTAAAAGCAGCTTTTCTATTTCACATGGAGGAGAATATGACGTTAGGCGTCACAGCACATGCAAATCACACAAGAAAACAACAAAGAAACGTCCAAGTCAATGGAATCGTTCCTTATATCCAAGGAGTATGGCCAGGTTGATAAAATCACAGCAGCTGAGGTAACCAGTGTTTATCAGTGTGCAGCATGCACAATCATACAGATCATCCGACTGTGGTAGTAAGCTAGCCCCGGTCATTTTCCCAGACTCTGAGATCAGTCATGTGGTCGAACGAAAACAGCATCCATAATATTCGATGTGCTTGCACCGTCCTCTGTGGAAAGCTGTTTAAGAGAATTAAGAACACCGCTGGTTCAGCTCCCAGGTGAGAAAAAAATAAACCACACACACGCCTTTTTTTTCCTGTGGCTTCAGACGCGTCAAATCACGGCAGCACAAAACTTTTCCCACTGTCACTGAGATACTGGACGCCAGAACTGGGATTAAAAAGCAAGCTGCTCGATTTTTATGAAGACGGTGACGAATCATCTACTTCAATACACCGCCAGATAACGAACAAGCTAAAAGAGAATGACCTATAGCTTGATATGATTTCTGCTTACACTGCTGATAATGCAAACTAAATTGTTTTAAGACATAACCGATTGTGTTTGAGAGGATACTCCCCAAGACCGGAATATAGACAATATTGTGTGCTTTTGACCGTTAAAGCGCTATAATTCGCGAAAAAGAACTCAGTTTTGTTACTCACAAGCTGTTTGTTATGCGGTTTAAAATCGCTTGAATGTTTAAATGGGTAAGACTTAAAAAGACGCACAAATTATAAACAATAGTGACGATGCAATGGCCCGATTGTGCAAGTGACATTTCCATCAAATGTCCCGACTCCTGAAACGCGAGAGTTTAGAATCACCGCCTGCAGCTGCAGCGCGATTGGCTTGCCTTGTGCAACCTATTTTGAGAGACAGAGAAGACGCGGCATTGGCAGAATCACTCACGCTGTTTGTGAAATTGCGTCTCGCAGAAAGTTTTAAAATGACTGATTTGATCTTATAATCTGTTAGGTTAAATTTACTCATAGGCCTACATGCTAGATTGAATGAATGTTTGCGGGAATTTCCCGCATTATAAACGCAAGACCTGCGGGAATGATTAAAATGATGCGCAATACCCTCAATCCCGCACCGAAATTCGAGCCCTGATGATTATCGATGTCGCAAGTCTGGTTATGTGGTCGGAATTACAGCACATGTCCTGTTAACCAGAGGAAGAGGAGACTGACAGCATAGCTCCCAGTTGGGCTTATCCATACCAGGTGAAGTCTGAAGCCTAGTGCCGTGGAGATACAAGGACACAAACCTGCAGCGGCCAAACCTCAAGCAGCCCCAGGCTTCAATTAAACTAGAAAAGCGAAAGGTTTCTGCCTGGTGTGTTCTAGTCAAAACACACATGTACCGATTTAAAGTCTTTAATAAGAAATCCAAATCGCAGGAGATCACAGGAGAATACAAAAAACACACTCTACATTAAGACGAACTGAGGAAACTAAGGGCTTCAAATACACAAGGTAATGTAATGAGGTAACTAAATTAACAACAGGTAAACATAATCAGTAACTAAGAGAACAAACTGGCACACACTAGGAAACTAGGGCACACAAGGCAAACAGGAACAGGTAAAACAGAACCAACACACCTTGAAACTAAACTTAAAAAGAGCATACATGTTACAAAACAACTCGGAACTGAAATAAGCTGAGAGATGCACATTCTTTCAGGGAGACTTACAGTGGCCGAGAGGTGCAAAACAAATCACAATTATAAAAACAAAATAACAAGTCAGAAAACACAACGACAATTCAGAAAACATAATAACAATTCAGAAAACACAATAACAATTCAGAAAACACAACGACATTTCATAGAAAACGGAAAAAGTAGGTACATTTTGAGAATGGCAAACTTGTCGCTGATTGGACGAGACACCTGTCAATCAAGCTTAACAGGAAGTAAGAAATTTGTTATCAAAATGGAACAAACGCATTAAACATTACTTTGAAGAAGGACATTCATATGCCGTGATTGTGGACATGCTGGCGACATACCACGACATTAAAATGAGCTTGTGCTCAAATGGCTTAAGTTTATCGCACCCATCAACATGCCAAAAATAGTTCGGTCCCATGGAGTGATATGCAGACATCCCAAGTCTCCGGGAAGTTCCCCGCATATTGATAGCGGCTCCCTGATGCCCGCAAATTAGTTAAAAACTCGGAGCTCTAGAGAATCTAGAGCTCGCGAGCTCCAAACCGTGTAGCGCACGGCAGAGAGGTAGAGAGCGAGAGACCTTGCGTGTGTGCAAATGTGTGTGTGTTCCTCACGAAGCGCATGTAAATATTTTTTAGTAATCTTGTAAATAGTTTTAATATCGTGGTATTTCGCCAGCATGTCCACAATCACGGCATATGAATGTCCTTCTTCAAAGTCATGTTTAATGTGTTCCGTTTTCGCATTTAGCAAAATAAAGTTGATCAAAAATTTCTTAATTCCTGTAAAGCTTGATTGACAGGTGTCTCGTCCAATCAGCGACAAGTTTGCCATTCTCAAAATGTACCTACCTTTTCCGTTTTCTTTGAAATGTCGTTGTGTTTTCTGAATTGTTATTGTGTTTTCTGAATGGTTATTGTGTTTTCTGAATTATTTTGTTTTCTGAATTGTCAATGTGTTTTCTGAATTGTTATTGTGTTTTCTGAATTTTTATTTTGTTTTCTGAATTGTCGTTGTGTTTTCTGACTTCAGTGACTTGTTATTTTGTTTTTATAATTGTGATTTGTTTTGCACCTCTCAGCCACCGTAGAGACTACTCTTATCTATTTATATAATATAATATAATAATTAGGGCTTTCGATTTAACATGTTAATTTAATTAATTATGGGGAAAAATTTACGCATTAAAGTTGATTGTTGACGAACATGAAAACAACTCGCTGTGATTTAGCCTATAGAATGCTCCTAAACTTCAAGATATCAGGGCAAAAATATATCACGATTAAGCAATATCACACGAGTGCTGTTTTTGTCCCGAAAAGCACGAGTGCAAATATGATATTCAATTTATACAGTTGTTCAATAAAAACACTTCCTATAACACCTGATGTACTCGCTACACCATAAAAATAATGGCATCTATGCTAATTTTAGTCTTTCTGTTTATTCCGAGGTTAACTGTAATCAGCCAGACCCGGGCCGTATCCAGATCAGACGGTGGACCTGCACCTAGACAGGACCACAACGCATCCCTGAAGAGCCAGCAGAGCTTGTGTCAACTAGACTCTCCCCTGTGAAGGCCTCATCGACACGACAGCCATCGGCACTGATCCTCAACAAACTCGTCTCCATAAGCGGGTTATAACTCCGGTCTTCAAACAGATGAACTGAATATAATGTTCCGATCCAATCTGACCTCTGACCTGTAATACTGCCTGAATCATAATCATACACTGTTCGTTCGCTGGCCAAAGGAGAACTGGCTCCCCAACTGAGCCTGGTTTCTCCCAAGGTTTTTTTCTCCATTCTGTCACCTAATGGAGTTTTGGTTCCTTGCCACTGTCGCCTTTTTTCGCCTTTGTTGCCTTTGGCTTGCTTAGTTGGGGACATTTAATTTTATATTTAACAATATTATTACAACATTATTTTCCTGTTATCTCTGTAAAGCTGCTTTGAAACAATCTGTATTGTAAAAAGCGCTTTATAAATAAAGGTGACTTGACTTGCTTTTGCTCAATTTTGCTAATGAAAATATTAGCCTACCTGTAAAGCAAGAGCAAAACTGTTGTGCATCTCAGAGAAACACATAGCAGTGCTTCGTTTCTAAATGAATCTGAGTTTTGATCGGGTTAGGCAATGAGGCCATGCTTAAAAATATTCCTGTTTGCCGTAAGCCAACCGACCCTGTCAATTTAGGACCGACCCAATTTTTTATTTTTTTTTTCCTTTTAGCCCGACCGACTTGCCGGTTGTAACTTGCGTTAAGACCGAACGATTTTTTTTTACTCTTCAAACAACTAATACAAATTCAATAAAATAATATTCATTATATTTTAGTAAGTATTGTGAAAGTTGCTTATGCCTATATACAAACGTAGGCTACGTTCTTTCTTTTAAATAAAAACCTGTGGCGCCATCGGCTATGATTATGTTTACACCATTGGTTTACGCATGTTACACTATGGCTTGTACGTTCGCTTCGTTTCATTCACTGTTCGCGCTTGGTAATGAGGGATGGGTACCGAAACCCGGTATTAAATGGGCCCCGGTGCTGAATTTTGAAAGACCGCTGTATCGATAAGCTCGGACGTTATCGGTTCTGCTGTTGGTAGGGGAAATTAAGAATAGGCCTAGGCTACTATTAATTATTGCTATAAAGACGTTATCTTCAACATGTTTATCTCGCAAGCCATTTCTATATATATAATAATATTAAACCATTTGTCTGTGACGCAATTTTGCTATTCGCAGTCCAGAAGAGAGAGAGAGCGATCTCTCACGCGGAGCCACAGCGCGCACAACACGACAGCCCTGCTTAATGAGTGACAATGAGGACAGAACTAAAAATTCAAACGTGGTTACACTTTAGATCTGGGATATGAGTCTAATTTTATTTTAGATTTTGGCTTTCAAAGATTATAAAAAGAAGATATTTGAGATGAAACCATTACAAACTAGACGCATTCTGTCTAGCGTAACTTCCTTCCCTTCACAGCGATGCGCTGTCACTTCTTCCTAAAACCCAAACGTACCGTCAGAATCAGCACGATCGGTGATTGTTGTAAAATGCAGTCTCTACTGTTGCTAAATTGCGGACGCGTTTAATCATTAAAAGAGCTATTAAAAGCAAAAAAAATCTGTGCAAGAGACGCTGTTCACAAGGCGACAAGCGCTCCAAAATGGACTGCAACGAGACAAGAAAAGTATACTTAACTTTGGGCTTCATGTGCACATCTTAACTATCAAATATACATAAAATATAAAAATGACCAGCTCTGAGATTCACTGAAACACAGTTTATGTCTTAAATTGACGTAAATAGTTGGGAGAAAATGATGGTGCATCAGTCACCTATTAGATCTGCACTCGGTCTTAAAGGGGCAGCATTCTAATAAACCTGTGACGATTGAGCCATTAATGTAGCCTAGCAAGCCAGACCTACATCAAGATGTTAGGTCTGGGAACTCACAATTGGCATACCTCAATCCGAGGGGCGGGATAAACTGTTGTCTTTCAAATTCCCTCTGCACGCAATAGGACAGCGCTACAACCAACCAGAGCAAGGAACGGCTGTGGCTGAGTGAGTCCCATGTGTTTTTCCACCAGCGGAGCTAGTTGATATATTAAACTTTTGCCGTATCCGGTCGTCAAAACTCCGAACACATCTTCCTTTTTTAAGAATGACTTAAGTGACGTTCTCTTAACTCCAAGTCATCCAGAGTCGCGGCCAAAGCCGATTCGAAAGACCGCTGTTCGCCAGCAGCCACCGCATCTTCTTTCATTTCATTTTATTAGAGGATAACCCCTTGAGATGAAACATCTCGTTTTCGAGGGGGTCCCCCTTTGTTTTCAAGTAGCAGGGAAATCACCTATGAAAATCACGCGGAACCGTCACAACTCTGCCGTCATTATGTTAAGCCAACTCTATACACGATGTGATTGGCCTGACCAGAGTTTGCTTTTTCCAGCTCGAATGCTAACGGAGAGTTGCTAGACCACACTTTGCTGCAAAATATTTTTTGCTGCCGCTAGGGTGCGTCTAGATTTCTAGGCTACCATTAATGTGAATCAAACAACAAAAGGCAGAGAAAATCACTCACAGCTCTTGAATGAATAACTTAAACTTTAATAAGCATTAATATATCTATGCAGTGTTATTTTACATTTGATTACTAAATTAGTAAATTTAAAAATTTACTAAATTTTGCCAATCGTATCCTATCTCATGTATATAAAACAGGGTTTCTACAGGTATCTTCAAATTAAATTTAATGCCTTTTTAATGCCATTTTAAAATGTTTTAATGCCATATACGACCCATGACTAACCACGTGTGTATATATATATATATATATATATATATATATATATAATGTTTTTTTTTTCTGGAACACATAGGTGTAATTTGCGGGTGGGACATGTCGATTGTCCCCACCATTTTTTAAACATCTCGCAGCGTATAGGACGGGTCACAGGAATGGTGGTGTTTCATTAGTAATATTATTATTAGTGTTTTTGTTGTTGTTATAATTACTCAAACTTGCAAAAGAGAAGATGGCACATGGCACTGACAATTCAACCAAATACAAAGTATTTATTCTCTTCCTCTTCTACCGGCACCGTCTCCTCCTCTAATGGGCCCTTTTCGCCACCTTCCCTGGGCCGGCATCCTCTAACCTGGCCATTTTAGGGGGCTTTCCTCTCAGGGTGAACGAGAGGAGGCTTAATTGCTTTTTACCTGACATCTTTGAAAGACAGATGCAATGATTAATGCATCCATGGCCCGGATATAATTATAAAATATGACATGATTTTAAAAGTGACCTATAACATCGACTATGCAATACACTTAAATTTATTTAGTGCTTATAAAATTATAAACATCTCTCTCTCCAAATAGGCTTAATAATGTGACAATATGTCAGTCATCGTGTGATAACGAAAATATGATTAGGCCTGGACTACTTGTTCTGAGCAGGTGTTGTCAGTGAACAGGCTGTAAAACTGTTGTCTAAGTTACAGACACTCATAAAAAACTGATGCTAATTATCTGGGAAACGTTTCTTTAACAGCAATCAAGTTGCCATTGTTTGTGTCAAACAAGTTCTGAATTTTTTGTAACATTAAAACAGGAGATCATGACTTATCTTGAATCTTACCCAGATACAATAGTGCTATTTTCTAATTGGCTAATGTGTAGACCCTTTCTTTTTTTTTTTTTGATTGGCTGATAAGTGGCAGGCTCGACTAGTAAGAACTGCAGGGGAGACGCGCTTAAATCCTGTCGGTTCCATAGTGATAGTGGGCCAGAGACATTTGGGGCGCTGCGGCATATTCAATATATTATAAATAGGTTTTCAGCGTGAGAAATACAATGTGTGGCGGGAGTGCGTGACAAAAGACTGAAATGAGTGACTGTCACGCTCAATGCGTGACACTTGAGAGGCCTGCGTCAAAGAGTATAGAAGAACAATATACGTTCTTTGCCTGCGTTCTGTTGTGGCTCGTGCACAACACTTCTTCTCTCGGACTCTCTTTTTGTTACGGTGAAATTACAAAACATAATGCATACAAACATGTCAGTGCTTGATATACAACCACTAATAAACAATCGGTTTTGATGAGGAAAAAAATATATACTTCTTACTGCGGATTAGAACACAAAACCTCTGACACGCTTGTCAAAAGTTCTGCTACTGGACCATTAAAGTGCATGCGTGTAACAGTCGGGTATTCTCGCTACTAGCAACATATATTAGATCTCATTAAACAACAAATTAAACACAATGTACGTACTATTTAAATCTAACGCCGATTTGTGGCCGTCACACTGCATGGGATTATACGGCACTGATTCCCATTGTCCCCGACTTTAAATGCTTTTTTACAAACACCGCAAAATCCTTCATCATTTTTACCACTAACGGGCTGCAACCATGTCTTAAAAGTTTTGTTTTCCAGCCACTTTGGCTGGAATTTGCACTTTCCCATTTTTCCAAGGTTCAGACCTGTCCACCGCTGTACAACAGACCCGCGTCACCTCTGCATCACGGCACTTTTGCTCCGGCCGGAAGCAATTACCAAACTGGTTCCGCATATTTGTCACACGAACGTACATATTTTGCGACAGCAAATACAAATTATTAATTATGAAGGCTATATTCAAATAAATGTATATAAAATTCTCTTCAAAACTATAGAAAAATTTAATGCCTGCAAGAATCAAATTTAATGCTTTTTAATGCCTTTTAAGGCCTTAATTTTCGCAAAATCCATTTAAGGACTTTTAATGCTTTTTAATGCCCCGCGGAAACCCTGATAAAACAAAAAAGCCTGCACACTGCTGCATAACAAATAGATATTTTATTCGTTTTGTTAAAGCATTGCTTTTTCTTTTGCTATAGATATTTTACATTTCAAAATATAAAGCAAATGTTAATTATTACCTGAATGTAAAAAAAAAACAAAAAAAAACACACCACACCAAAAAGAACTGATAAGAATACCGTTTAAGTACCGGATCGATAAGCAGTATCGGTAAGAGTAGTGTTACCCATCCCTAGTAATGATGCAGTAAATAAAATTTTTGCGGTCACCGCAAAGTCATACGGGTTTGGGCACCATAATACATCTAAAAAATGCAAAAATGCATGGTTTAGGTGGACAGATCAATACAGTACACAGAACATGTAGGATGTTGGAAAATAACCATGTCTTTTTTTTCTGTTAACCAAATGCTTTTTAATATTCGCTTTTACTTCAGTGCACGTGAACAAGCGCCGTTATTTGTTGCTTAGTGACGTGTGTTCAAGTAAGCCAGAAATGCGCAGATTCTGCGCAATACGCTGTATTTAATATATCATGAGTACTCACAAGTTGCGTATTTGCGCTAAATCCACGCAGATTTGGCTTACACGAACTTCCCCAGCAAAGTGAGTAAACAGAAATTAGAAACACGCCAAATTGGCTCGTGATTTGACAGCGTTACCCGCCAAAGTTCATCTTTACCCTTATTTGGCGGGTTAAAGGGTGTTAATTTCAATCCCTGAATGTTGCACTCCTGTTTGTCATTGTGCACGAAACTTCACGCCAATAAATCATCAGAAATATTGCTGATTTGTGCGCGTCTCAAGCGCCCTCTTTACGTTCGTCCTAATGCCTGTTAGTTGTCTGTGCATTTGCCTATATTTGGTGAAAATGGAAACGTCTTTAGACGTGGAAAATCGATTTTACAATCGATTCAATGAACACTTATGTCTCAAAAATCGAACAGGATTTTTTCACAAAAGTGACAGCCCTAAAACGTAACCGGTCTCTGATTTGTAGGTTGCATTGACACCTAGTGGTGGATGCACGGTTTGAAGACCCAGTCAGTGACGTCACAATATGCAAAATTGTTTAAATTCATACCTACATTAATCACCATGACCAAAATTGTACTTTTTTTTTTTACATTGAATCTTGAAAAAAAAATATATATAGACCTACCTACCGACCCTTTTTTTTTTTTTTTTTTTTGCTGTTACTGCAAACCAAAATATTTTTAAGGATGCCCTGATTCAATGGTCCATTCATAAAGAGACATTTACTTTCCTGAATGAATCAGCTGTTTGAATGGATGACTTAATG